>CM039728.1:55561684-57016962 GCA_022539455.1 Dendrobium nobile | reverse complement strand
ATCGACAACACCTTCATTATTTATATTGAGTTTGAAGCCTCCGAGTTTGAGGGCGCTGTTGAGCCCAGGCTGCCTGAGGAGTGGCGAGGAGATTGGAGAAGACTTTTGACGGGATGCAGTGTCCTGCAGACAGGAAAAGATCCGTTAGCGTTTTTCTGTTGGACGGAGAGGCTGAGCACTGGTGGGATGGCCAGCAAGCAGCCAGATTTCAGGGCAGATTTGAACTCCTTGATCACTTGGGAGAGTCACTGAAGTATTTCGAGATTGGTTTGTTCCCCCTTCTGCACGACAGCAATGCAGGAGAGTTTTCTGAACTTGTTCAGGGAGCAAGACGTGAGTGCAGTACTATGCTGAGTTTACATGGCATTAGCCAGGTACGCTCCGCAGCTAGTGAGCACGTCTGCTGAGAGGTGCTACAGATTTCTGAGGGATTGCGAGATACTTTGAGGCAGCCCCTGATACCATTCCGGATCACCGATTTCTCTGCTTGTGGAGCGAGCTCGTCTGATTGAGAATGACATGAACGGCTACTCAGCAGCGGTCGACTGCGAGTAGGAAGAGGTTTGGAGGAGAGACATCTGCAGTGGTTCCTCTGGGAAGAGGAATTTTTTCCTGGATCTGGATCTGGAGATTCCAGGAAGAGCGGAGGACGTCTGGTACTACTGCTACCAGTACGACTAGTTTCTGGATCAGTCAGTTCGGCACCTGTGTAGCCAGAGTTGTGACGACGACGACCATGGCCAGTGCTACAGGATAGCGGTCTTTGTTTCAGATGTGGTCAGCCGGGACATAGGATTGCAGAATGTCCACGAGATGGGATATGAGCAGCGATCTGAGAGCTTTGTCAGACCTGTTGGTTCAGCAGCAGGAAGACCGAGGACTGTTCCTCCACGCCCTGAGGGATTTGCTGTGAGGTGGTGGTTCTAGTTCTGCACCGCGGAGACCACCTACGATTCAGAGGGAGCAGAGTAGTTCTGTTGCTTCAGCTCCTGTTCCAGTTCAGTCCACGAGTTTACAGTCTGAGTCAGCAGGAGGCTCGTGATGCTCCGGATGTTGTGACAGGTACGTTTACATTTCTGATCAGCCCTGTCGTGTTTTGTTTGACTCTGGAGCGAGTCATTCTTGTTTGTCCGAGCATTGTTTTGAGATTTAACATTTGGATTCAATGGTTTTACCGGTTTCTTTGTCGTGTGATTTTACCGGCTGGGAATCCTTTGATTGCTCGCCAGTTTTGTTTGTGTGAATCGAGATTGTCCGGCAAGAAGTGGAAACGAGTTGATTCGATTGCCGATTTCTTCATGATGTGAATTCTGGCATGGATTGGCTGAGTCAGTATGAGGCCCAGATAAGACTGTCTGAAGAAGCAAGTGAGTTTGCTTATGGCTGGAGAGAGAGTTATATTTCAGGGATTACGAGGTGTTCTCTCCAGTCTGGTTTCTGCGTTGGAGGTGAGCAGGATGTTGAAGAAAGGATGCCCAGTATTTTGCTTCGGTGCGGGATCTGAACCCGGAGGTTGGTCTTTTTCTGAGATCCCTGTGGTACGGAGTTTGCTGATGTTTTTCCTGAAGTTGGTTGGTTTATTACCTCCGGATAGAGATGTGGAGTTCTCTATCGATGTTTTTCCGGGTACCGCTCCGATATCGAAAGCTCCGTACAGGATGGCACCGAAAGAACTTTCTGAGTTGAAAGTTCAGCTTCAGGAGTTGGTTGACAGAGGGTTTGTTACGTCCTAGTTTTCGCCCTGGGGAGCACCGTTCTGTTTGTGAAGAAGAAGGACGGTACACTCCGTATTGTATTGATTACAAGATTTGAACAAGGTCACGATCAAGAACAAGTACCCTTGCCCTCGGATTGACGACTATTTTGATCAACTTTCCGGATCTTCGGTATTTTTCGAAGATTGATTTGAGATCCGGATACTATCAGGTGAAGGTGAAGGAAACTGATGTGTGAAGACTGCTTTCATACTCGGTACGGGCACTACGATTTTTGGTAATGCCTTTTGGGGTAACCAATGCGCCTGCGATTTCATGGATCTCGATGAACCCGAGTATTCCAGGAGATTTGGATCAGTTTGTGATCGTCTCATTGACGATATCTGTATATTCTGCATCTGAGGATGAGCATGCCAGACATTTGAGGAATTGTGTTGGAGACTTTGAGGAGGCATCAGCTTATGCCAAGTTTTCTAAGTGTGAATCCTGGCTGAAGAACATTTCTTTTCTGGGGTCATGAGATTAGCGGAGAATGCATTTCGGTAGATCCCCAGAAGATTCAGGCTGTTGCTGATTGTCCAAGGCCGACTACGGTATTTGAGGTACGTAGTTTCTTGGGCATGGCCGGGTATTATAGGAAGTTGTGAAAGGATTTTCAACAGATTTCGACTCCTCTGACGAGACTGACTCAAAGTCCAGTACCTTTTGTTTGGACACCGGAGTGTAAGCTAGTTCCAGAGATTGAAGGAGTGTTTGACTTCAGCTCCAGTGTTGGCACTTCCGTCAGGTACGGAGGGTTTATCCAGGTGTTCAGTGATGCTTCACTGAAAGGATTGGGGTTGTTTCTGATCGCAGCATGTAGAGGTAATTGCTTATGCTTCGAGACAGTGAAACCACATGAGAAGAATTACCCGACGCATGATATGGGATTAGCTGCAGTTTTTTTTGCTTTGAAGATTGGCGTCATTACCTGTATGGCGTCAGATGTGAGATCTTTACTGATCATAGAGCCTAAAAGTACATTTTTACTCAGAAGTATCGAATCTGAGACAGAGAGGTGGCTCGAGTTGATCAGGACTACGATTTGACTATTCAGTATCAGCCTGGGAAGGCGAATGTGGTAGCGGACGCTCTGAGCAGTAAGTCTACTGGATTCTCAGGTATTCACTTACCTGTGATGACTTTCCTGATTCATGATTTGGAGAGATTGCAGTTGGAGGTGGTTTCCCTCCAATGATTTGAAGTTGCTCAAGATGAGATTCAGTCTTCTTTGGAAGCACGGATTCAAGAAGCCCAGAAGTCAGATTCTGACTATCGAAGTTGATAACTCAGATTGGATCTGGTAAGACTCCTGAACTTCGAATTTCTGATTCTGGTGCTATTTTCTGTAAGAACATGGTTGTGGGTACCTGTGTCTGGAGATTTGAGCGGGAGATTCTGAGTGAATCCTCATCATTCTGGCTACACTGTACATCCAGGCATGGTAAGATGTACGCTGATATGAAACTTTTGTTTTGGTGGCCTGGATGAAGAAGGATGTGGCGGAGTTTGTGTCGAGATGCGAAGCCTGTCATTGGTGAAGGCAGAGCATCACGACCAGGTGGACTGTTGCAGTCGTTGCCTATCCCTGAGTGGAAATGGGAGGAGTAACGATGAGTTTTGCGATGGGTTTTCCTCGAATCTATACAAGATCATGATGCCATTTGGGTGGTTGAAAATCGATTGACGAAGTCAGCCCATTTTCTTCCGATCAGACAGACGGATTCAGTTGATCGATTGCACAGATTTATGTGAAAGATAGTCAGATTGCACGGTGTGCCTCGTGTGATCGTATCACGATCGAGATGACGTTTTACTTCCAGACTTTGAAAGCATTCAGCAAGGCTTGGGTACGAAACTGCATTCAGTACAGCCTTTCCATCCTCAGACCGACGACAGTCTGAGAGGACGAATCAGGTACTGGAAGATCGTTGAACTTTGTGTCTGGACTTTAAGCGGAAGCTGGGAAGATCCTATACCGCTGATTGAGTTTGCCTATAACAAACATTCAGCGAGCTTACTGTCGAACTGAGCGTCTCGGAAATACGAACCCAACGACACCAAGTTCGACCCAATCCGAGCCCAAATGGGTCCAAATCATGAACCCAAAACACTATTGGAAGGTTCAAACCACAATTTGAGTTACCAAACGGACTCCGATTTTGACGAGCTTATACTCAAATCGAACGGCTCGACGAGACGAATCCAACGAGCCCAAGATCGTCGAATTCCGACATCATTAAGGCCTTCAAATGCCCAACGAACAGTGCACGCTCGTAGGATTCAATATCGGCCGTCCATTCAACCACTCCCTATTCGCCCCTGATCTCGCACCTATTTACGGACCATGCCACTCCAGAAAATCTATAAATAGAGCCCTCATTCTTCACAAGAGGGGGGTCCAAGCAAGAAGCAAGAGGAGAAGGGGCCAAGGAAGAAGCTCCTCCTCAACCACCGCCGGAACCTCGCCGGACCACCGCAGGAGCCTCGCCGAACCACCATCGGAACCTCGTCGGACCACCACCGGAACCTCGCCGGACCACCACCTCAAGGCCCGACGTTCAGGCCCGAAGTTCAGGCCCGACGTTCAGGCCCGACATTCAGGCCTGACATTCTGCTCAAGTCCCGACGTTCTGCTGAAGGCCCAACGTTCTGCTGAAGGCCCGACATTCAGGCCCGACATTCAGGCCCTGCCTTCTGCTAAAGGCCCGACATTCTGCTAAAGGCCCGACGTTCAGGCCCGACATTCAGGCCCGACCTTCTGCTGAAGGCCCAACGTTCTGCTGAAGGCCCGACGTTTAGACCCGACATTCAGGCCCGACGTTCACGCCCGACGTTCAGACCCGACATTCAGGCCCGACGTTCAGGCCCTGCCTTCTGCTAAAGGCCCGACATTCTGCTCAAGGCCAGACCATCAACACACGATCTTCCAAGTGACACTGGGTCTAACACCTGACTCCTTGTCTCCTACCGCCTACGGTCCTTCTGACCTCTGTCGCCTACTACGGTCCATCCGACCTCCATCAACAGACAACGGTCTTTCTGACCCCAGTCTCCTGCCGACTACGGTCCTTCCGACCGAACAAACATGTATATGTAACTCCTAACATGTAATGCAATCTATATGATGTATAGTTGCTACATCAATACAAGGCCTTCTCCAAAGGAAGGGCCTCATTTGTAATCGACTGCAAATACTAGTGGATTCATTCAAACTGGGCCAGGCCCCGTGGTTTTTCCCCCTTTTAGGGATTTTCCACGTAAAAAAACTCTGGTGTCTCTTATGAATGTTTCACCCCTTCTCTTATCTGTTTGTGTGCTGGATCTTCGTATAATGCTAAGATGTTAAACCATATATTTCTCTACCGCCGCGAATACTCCAGGACGCAACAATACTGTAGATATTCTTCGTTGTTGGGCTCTTGGAAGTTTTGGAAATGAATTGTCCTGAAATACTGCGGGTAAACACCTTGAAGGTATGGTGGTATTCCCTATGTGTTTTGCATTATATTTCAACGAAACCTCAATGTAATTCATTGATTTTTCACTATAGTCTTAAAATTTACAACCTAGAAAATTATGTTGTCATTGTTTGCCAATTCATTTTTTAATAATAATTATTTTCTATGGTGGTGCATCATTGACTCATAAAAGGGATCTTGATATGAAGTTGTTCTAACATGTTTGGCTTTGTGTTTAACATGTTTGATAATAGTAAATCAATATCAATCTATGCTGATGAAAGTATAGGAGCAAGTCATCTATGCGGGAAAACATCTGCAAATGATCCATCTTGGGAATATCTTGCAAGAAGATCCAGTGGAAACAAGGAAAATATTTTAGTACCAATGAAGTGGACATCATATAAGTTTGCCACTTGCTACAAAGACATGTAAATTATTATAACTGAATTTATTTTGCATAATATTCGTTATAACCAAATTGTAATATTTTTTTTTTTAACAAAAGAACAATTTTATTAAAAAGAGTAAACGGTTACAACATCCAGATGGCAAACCAGAAAAGAAAAAGGCAAAATACATTGAACATTGGGCTCAGTATTTGGCAAAGGCTTTCAGCGTCCCAATCGCCTCGCACGGACCATCCAATAAGGTGAAAGAAGCGCCCAGTGATCGACCAACACAACACCAAAGGTTGCCATCAGCAAAGCGACAAGTACATCATTGCCCCTAAAAATTCCCACAGCTACAACACAGAAAGAAGCATAACCCGAAGAGCAAAGAAAAGATAGCAAAATACGAACAAACATTCAACGTCTACGCCGGCCCCTTCCACGGCTCCTTCCACGAGAAACAATCGAACGACCTGGTTTAACCCAAACCAGAGAGAAATCATTTCCAGGGTCAGACCCCCCGCAAAAGCCCGACGAAATGAAACCATAATCCAAGTGCTCGGATTCAAATTCACCATCAGAAGATCCCTGCAGCCAATCCACTTGATCCCTCATAACAAAACCAGAGTTCAAATGGTTGGCCATATTGATCGTTTCCACCATGTGTACCGAAACATTAACAAAATTTTTGGAGCACACCGAATTCCCATTAAAATTCACCACCGGAACACACTCAGTATTATTAACAGCATTCACGTCCGGTAAATCAGAGACAACAACCGGTTCAATAGATCCATTCACAACATTGCACAACTGCCCTACACTACAAGTGTTATCAACCGGAGAGCACAAAGGAGAAGACACAGCCCCAACATCATTAACAGGTATAATATCATCCACCAACCCGATAGACTCATCTAACACAAGAGGAGAAGCCAAAGCTTCAATAGACGGAAAAATCACAAGTAAATTACCTTCACTAACACCTTTCAAAGAAACAGGGCTAACCTCACCAAAACCCATATTAGAAACACTGAGAGGATTCGGGACAGGAGAAATAATAGAATCAACAGGCTTCCCCAAAGGAACTGAATCGGCAACCACCGGAGGGAGAGCAGAAATCACAGGTGGGAGATGAGGAAACAACTTAGGACATTCAGTTTTTTTGTGACCCACAACCTTGCAATGCTGGCAAAAACTTGGAAAACCTTCAAAAACTACTTTTTGAACATACCCAAATTTCTCCGGTCCCAATCACACCGAATCCGGGTGAGATTTAGAGATATCAATTTCTACCAGGATACGAGCGACTGAGGGATGCGATCCCACAGCCGTAGCGTTATCAGTTTGAATCGGACGCCCAAAAACCGAACCCAATCCAAATAAAATTTTAGGAGAAAATAGGTGAGTACGCAATCCCGGAAACGAAACCCACACAGGGACGATCGGCGACTCCTCCGACAGGTCGAGGAGAGGCGACCATTTGATTATTTTCATGAAACAGCCAGAGAATAAATAAGATTGGTGTGCAAAAATCCTCCCATAATCTAAATCATTAGAAAGCTTTATCAAAACATTCGATTGATCCAACAGAGTGACCGAAAAATCGCCGGATAGCTTTAGGTTGAAAAAAAATCTACGAATGGAATCCAAAACCGGGTGTTTCAGGGGAAACTTCCCCACCAAAGCAAACTCGAAAGGTTTAGCAAGATGCAAAAACTCATCTTCCGAAAACCACAAAGCCGACATACCTCGAATGGTAGAGACGCGATAATCCGGAAAGCCAGCCGAGGCAACTGAACCAGAAAGCACCTCTTTGAAGGATTTAGAGTTCTTACCCTCAAGAAAACCAGGATCCAACCTCTTAATCGCCATGAAAAACGCAAACCAAATTGTAATATTTCATCATATTAGATTCCACAAAAGATGAGAGCTAGGACTGATCTAGCAACATTAAGTACTTCCATTGAGGTTTTTGTCGATAATGATTTCAAGTGTGTTAGTTTCCGATCTTTACAAGCAATTCATAAAAAAAGGTTTATGTGCGATGTGATTTTAATTCTCACTTAAATGATTTAAAAGATGTACCATATATTATTAAGTTTGTATTAATTGTTATACATAATATTGATGAGTTGAATTGCTTTGAGGCTGAAGAGACTATGTGCAGTGTTCGAGTGGGATTTATGATTTGCTCCAAAATCATTTTAAAATGATATACGATGTAGTAGATTTTAAATTTATTTACCCTTCCTGCATTTTAAATATTCAGTGATCCTCTTGAGTTTTATTTAACATATAAATGATTTCATTTACATATTATATATAAATAATATGTACATACACAAATATTCCATATAATATTCCTAAATTATTAAATATCATTTATATAGCATGTTGAAAATTAATGTTAACTCTATAACATATAAATGATTTCATATACCATGTGCATGTGCATTTTACTAGTTACATCAAAAATATCTCTGACACTTAATTTAAAAATTATAATATTTAATTTCTATCATATATATATATATATATATATTTTAAAATATTTAGACTAATTAGATAAACTCATAAACATATCACATATATAATTTTTTAATTCAAAATCTCTTGATTAGTCAAAACTCCCAACAAAAAAATCAAGATGAGATGTATTATTTATTAAAAATTAAAAATTCCTCAAATATACTTTCAGAAATAAGAGCCATTTTCTATTTGGAAAGTCATCAAAATCAGTTCAAATATAATAAACTCAAAATTCACTGCTTAATTTCTCAAGCCAAGATATTAAAAAAATAAAGAAAATACAGTTTATGTCTTATAGCTTACATGGTTGAATATATATATATATATATATATATATATATATATATATATATATATGTGTGTGTGTGTGTGTGTGTGTGTGTGTATGTATAATAAAAGGCTTAATCTATTTTTCAAGTTTTTGGTATATTTAGAATTCAAATTTAGAAAGATTAGATCTTTGATCTTTGAGAAGTTATATATGCTCTAATTGAATCTACATTTTCCCAAATAAATCCTAGCAAAAAATAAGTTTTCCTCATGCTTTCACAAAGCACACACAAATCCTAAATCTAATCACTAAAGTAACCCTAAACATCCAACATAAGTAATTTAAATGAAAAAAAAAACTCATAAAGTAAAGAAATTTAACACAAAAACATCCAAAAAAAAAATTAAAAACACCCTTATCTCGCAGATATGCCGAGCTCGCCGAATCCTCTTCGCCGAAAGCAACACAGATTTAGGGCAAGGAAGGGGTCCCCGCGGGGGTTTAAAGAAAAGAGCTAAGTCGCCCGTTTAACGGGCGACTTATCCTAAATAAGTAAGTCGCCCGTTCAACGGGCGACTTTGGCGAGTTTAAATTTATTTATTTTTCGTTGGTTAATCGCTTAATTAAAATTTAAATGATACTTAGTTTAAAAAATTGCCATATATATATATATATATATATATATATATATATATATATATATATATATATATATATATATATATATATATTATATATATATATATATATATATATATGCCTAAAAATAGATTTTGATAGAAATTGTATACAAAAAGAAATTACCTCTTATACTTGCAGCTATGTACTGAAGAAAGTCCTTAGAAACATTTTCAAACCGATTTAGACTTGATTCAAATCCGGTTGCAATTGGCCGTAATTGTTGGGTTTGTTGATCTTCATCTCTTGACTGCTGAAGAGAAATCGATCCTTACAGCACCTGCAAACAATCGTTAGAAAATGGAAAACAAGAGAGAACAGAACACAGTTCTTTGGTAAAAGCATTTTCCCATCTCTGCCTTTGCACTACAGTAACTAATACATATAGAGACTCATTTTTCCTCCAGACAGAGACACCAGCGGCTGAGATTAATTAGTTACAAAGTAGCGGTGATGAATAGAGCATCCGGTCATGTGAGCATATGCAATAGCTGCTCCACTTTCCTGTACCAGACATCATTGCAAATATAAGAGCAAGCACTTATTTAAGCGGCTTGCTTATCACCTCCCCGCAAGCTAACAGGAGCTTCCGATATAGTTAGCTTGTTCCGCAAATCAGTAAAGCGAGGAATGGATAATGGCTTGGTAAAAACATCAGCCAATTGATCTTGAGTATGAACATGAGAAAGTTGGATGACTTTGTTCTTAATGCAATCACGTATAAAATGAAAATCAATCTCGATATGTTTAGTCCGTGCATGGAAAATAGGATTAGTTGCAATGGCCATGGCAGATATGTTATCACAAAATAAAAATGTAGGCTTCGCAATGCCAATATGAAACTCATGTAGAAGACGCCTTAACCATATAAGATCTGTTGTAGCAGTGGCAAGTGCTCTATATTCTGCTTAAGTCGAAGAGCGTGCAACTGTCTTTTGTTTCTTAACTTGCCAAGAAATAAGAGTTTCACCAAGAAAGGCACAATATCCAGAAGTTGATTTCCTGTCCGAGGGATCTCCCGCCCAGTCGGAATCCGAAAAGGCAGATAACTCAAGCTTGCCCGGAAGAATTGGTAATCCAAAAAATAAAGTTCCTTTAACATATCGGAGAAGACGCTTGAGTAATTTAAAATCATCCTCAAGCGGTTGATGCATATGTTGACAAAGCTTGTTAACCGTGAAAGCAATATCAGGTCTTGTAAGAGTTAGATATTGTAAAGAGCCAACAATGTGGCGGAACAACTCAGCTTGAGCAGGAGGTAAAAACGAAACCGAAAAACTGAAGAACTTTGTAAGACTTGGAGAAGAAATGGATTTACATTCAGCCATACCTGCCCGTGTGAGGATCTCAGTAGCATATTGAGATTGGGATAAGTGCAGTCCGTGAGCAACATGAGTAACCTTCATGCCTAAAAAATGGGAAATCTTGCCAAGGTTCTTCATGTGAAAAGTAGTAGATAAGCTGGATAAGAGATGTTGAATAGTATCCGCATGATTACCAGTTAGAAGTATGTCATCCACATACACTAGGATGAACAAACTGATATTGTTTTTGTGGTAGAACAGTAATGAAGGATCAGCGGAACTATGAAGAAAACCATACTCAAGCAGATAAGAGGAAAATGTTTCAAACCATTTCCTTGGAGACTGTTTCAAACCGTAAATAGCCTTTTGTAATAAACAGACATGATCAGGATAAAGCGGATCAATAAATCCAGACGGTTGTTTCATAAAAACTGTCTCAGTTAATTTACCATGGAGAAAAGCATTTGACACATCTAATTGCAAAATTGTCCATTGAAGGGTGACAGCAACCTTAAGAAAAATTCGAATGGTCGGAAGTTTAGCTACCGGGCTAAAGGTATCATCATAGTCCAATCCATATTGTTGATTACACCCTTGAGCAACAAGGCGTGCTTTGTAACGAGAAATAATGCCATCCGAATTCAACTTAGTTTTATATATCCATTTACACCCTAGAACATGCTGAGATGGAGATGGAGGTACTAATTTCCACGTACCTTGCTTTTGCAAAGCTTCAAATTCATTTGACATTGCTCGGCGCCAATGTGACTGTTTAACAGCCTGTGTATAGCATGTAGGATCGGTAGGGACGAGAACTGTATCCATACTGATTATTTGGCGAGGCTTTAACGTACCCGTTTTAAACCTTGTAAGCATCCGATGAGAAGAAATTTGTGGAACAACAGATGGAGCAGAATGGTCAGATGCAGTAGTTGGTGAAGAGCTTGTATTTGGTAGAGCAGGATCAGTAGTACTGGAGGAAGATCGGAGAGTAGTAGAAGAATTGGATATTTTGGGAGTTGGAGAATTATTGGAAGAGGGAGTAGAGGTAGAGATAGTAGTGGTAGGAACGAGAGAAAGGGGTGGGATATATGTGGGGTTAGTAGGAAATGTAGATGCAGACGTGGGAGTAAAATCTGTTGAACAGGGAAAAATATGTTCAATAAATTTTACATGCCTTGAAAGAAAAGTTTTACTGGATTCGACATGATGACAAATATATCCTTTGGTATTCAGAGGATACCCCAAAAAAATGCAGGGTAAAGATTTTGGATGAAGTTTAGAATGTACTTGAGAAGGCAGATATGGATAACAGAGGCACCCGAAACTCTTTAGATGAGTATAATCAGGTGGAGTTTTGAAGAGAGTTTGATGGGGGGAAGAGATTTTATTTGAAAGGGATGGGAGAAGATTTATGAGATGAACAGCTGTTTGAACAGCATGAAGCCAGAAATGCCGAGGAAGATGAGCATCAAAGAGTAAAGCACGAGCAGTTTCCATGATATGTCGATGCTTGCGTTCAGCCAAGCCATTTTGTTCTGGCGTATATGGACATGTAATTTGGTGAATAATACCACAATTTTCTAGAAATAAATTGAATTGATTAGAGCAATACTCACCACCACCATCGGAACGAAAATGTTTAATTTTAGTATCAAATTGGCGTTCAACAAGTTGCTTAAATTTGTAGAACACAGATACAACATCAGATTTTGCTCTAAGAGGATAAAGCCAACAGTAACGAGAAAAGTCATCAATGAAGATAACATAATATTTGAAACCTTGTAAAGATATAACAGAAGATGGTCCCCATACATCACTGTGGATTAAATTTAAAACAGTAGTAGAACGGGAAAGACTAGGAGAAAAAGAGAGCTTGTGACTTTTGGACATATCACAAGCATTACAACTTAAAGACGAAGCATTAACAGTAGACAAACTGGGGATAGATCTGTATAGTTTTTGTAACACAGGAGAAGAAGGGTGGCCTAAACGTCAATGCCAGAGTTGAGCGGACGAAGCAAGCGCAACTAAGGCAGTGTCGAGAATAGCAGCAGGTTTCTTAGTAGAGATTGGGTAGAGACCGCGACGAGACGGGCCGTGAAGAAGTGGTTGATTGGTCATCTGGTCCTTGATAGTAAAGCCGGAATGATCGAAAAGAACATAACAAGAGTTATCATTAATTAGTTTGTGAATAGAAAGAAGATTGCGACGGAGGCGAGGCACAAAATGAAGAGAGTTTAATCGGAGCTTACGAGTAGGTGTAGGTAACAAGCCTTTGCCAGTATGAGTTATCGGCAGCAAATCTCCATTCCCGACCATAACGTGCTGATTTCCAGTGTAAGGCTGAGTATTAGACAGCTGAGAGGCATCTGAAGTCAGATGAGACGTTGCCCCAGTATCAAGAATCCAATCAGAATTGGTAGAAGAGAAGTCCGCAGCATTTGCTTGAACAGGTGGAGGCAGAGAATAATCGGCGCGATACCAGCATTTGTACGCTGAATGCCCTGGTTTGCCGCAAATTTGGCATTCAATTGTTGGAGAAAATGAGTTCGACTGAGAACGAACAGAGGAGCCACGTCCACGAGCTGAGCGTGAGGAGAAACGACCACGAGTCCCACGCGCGCGGCCTCGACCACGTTGTGCATACATCGCCGGAACAGAGTCAGTATTTGTCGTATATGAAAGTTCTCGCATGGATTCAGTAGCGAGGTTGAGCTCTTCACTACACAACAGTGAATAAAAGTCATCCAAATTAATAGGATTTAAGTTCGTTCTAATGGCTGTTTTAAAAGCCTGATAGGAACTAGGCAAGCCATTTAACGTGTATAGTATTATATCTTCGGTTGGAAGAGGAGAACCAGATGAGCCTATTGCATCAACCTTGCTTTTGATGTCAGAAAGATACTGAATCATAGACTTATCTTTCATATTGAGATGATGTAACTCATTTTTGAGTTGAAGAATCCGGGAGCGATTGGTAAACTGTAATCGGCGTGCGATGGTCTCCCAAATCTCCACACATGAGTTTAAGTTCAAAACATAGGGTAGAAAAGTGGGAGATATTGTAGAATATAACACAGCTGCCAAGTTTTGATCTACTAACAGCCAGGTACAATATTCCGGATTGGACTGAAGAACACCGGAAGAAGAAGAAATAAGTTTCGGTGGTTTAGGAGTAGATCCATCTAAATATCCATCAAACCCATTAGCTGTGAAGAGTTTCAGTATCTGGGACTTCCAAAGAGGATACGATTCAGCAGTAAGCTGAATATTAAGTACTGATTTCACATTTGTCATCAGAAATTTTAACTGGGAAGGAATAGGAGTATCAGCCATCTTGATCGCTGTGGAGGTAGGAGACGAAGTAGAAGATGTCGGAGACGACTCCATTTGTGGACGACGGAAGAAAACAAAAAAAAAAAACAGATAGAACAAAGTGACGAGATATCACTTTGAGCCGTTAGGCACAATCAGTGCTCTGATACCATGTTGATCTTCATCTCTTGACTGCTGAAGAGAAATCGATCCTTACAGCACCTGCAAACAATCGTTAGAAAATGGAAAACAAGAGAGAACAGAACACAGTTCTTCGGTAAAAGCATTTTCCCATCTCTGCCTTTGCACTACAGTAACTAATACATATAGAGACTCATTTTTCCTCCAGACAGAGACACCAGCGGCTGAGATTAATTAGTTACAAAGTAGCGGTGATGAATAGAGCATCCGGTCATGTGAGCATATGCAATAGCTGCTCCACTTTCCTGTACCAGACATCATTGGAAATATAAGAGCAAGCACTTATTTAAGCGGCTTACTTATCAGGGTTTCATTGAAACCCTCAGCAATTGAATCAACATGATTAGTTTGACCTCTCCTAATTTGCTTGAATCAACTCATCATTCCAACCCTCGAAGTTTCATCACTTCCCCACGAACTCCTCTTCTCCTTGTTGCTAATCTCATCAATGCTAATCGTTCATATCAATGCTCGTCTCAACAAGCTTACACACAAACTCTTTTTTATCCTTCATAAGTTATTGATCACATCAATGCCTACACCCAACAAACTCTCTGATACGCCTTAGGGTTGCACAAATTCGTTTTTGCCCTAATGTCCCTCAAAAGAGAAGGAACTCTTCACCAAAACCAAAGAGAAACAATCACAAGAGGGATGGAATGAAGAGCAAGAACTTTTGCATTTAAAATCCGAGAGAAAACAAGATAAATTTGTCCACTTCGAGAAGGACAAGATCTCCCACAAAAGCCCTAGAGAAAACAAGAAGAAAACTAAGAGCAAAATTTACCAAAAGCATGATAACCCAAATAAACCATAATGGCTCCTTAATATCATCCCAAAATCCCTCCCAAATCACCCCATCCAACCCCCTTCACCATAATGGCTACTTAATAAGCAAGGGGCCCACCAAAATTCTCCCCTGCTCCAGGAGGGTTTGCCCGCCCCCTCCTTGTCCGCCCGTAGACCCTTATGGGTCCGGGTGAACCGGTCCATCACTCTCACACAAACTCGTCTTCTCCATCACACACAAACAATCCAAATTGATTTCTTGCCCAACGAGCACCAATGCCAACTCCTATCACAAACCCTTAGCCCTAATTAGAAACTTGATTGGACTAAGAATCAGAATAAGTTCAAGCCAATTTAGGTGTCTTCAATTTTAATAAATAATCCTTGATTGCAAAAGGTCATCTCTTATTGAAAATAATTTCAACAAAAATGGGCATTCATGTATATCTCTTCAAATAAATATATAGTAAGAATATTTGGCTAAGCATTTGTATTATGAGACATAAAATCAAAATTCTCATTGTCAAAAATCAGGGTTGTTGCGGGCTAGAATATACGTGGCGATAGAGTTAGAAAATTTTTATCTCAGCATTAGTATTTTCTTTAGTTACAAATGGCTGACTCGTCCCTAAAATTGAGGACGATCATATTACAACTCTCAAGTTGAAATTCAGTTACAAACATATATTGAAATTCCGGCGACGTTGGGTGATGAGGCAGAACTCCTGCGTCACTTGAAGGTCGGACGGAACTCCAGCATCACTTGGAGTTCCAGAGGAACTCCGACGATGATCGAGGTGGAGTCTCTTCCTTCTCTTCTTGCTTCCCTTCTTGCCTCCTTGCTTAATTCTGGCGTCGGTCAGCTGCCAGATGAAAGTCCGGCAGTGGTCGAGAAGGAGTTTCTTCCTTTTCTTACTTCTTTTCTCTTCTTCTCTTCTTGCTTGGGGTCCCTTCTTAAGAGAAATGATGTGCTATTTATAATTTTCTGAGAGTGACATTATCAGTAAATAGGCGGAAGATCAGGGGTGAATTGGTAGTGGTTTGAATGAACGGCCGATATTGAATCTCTTGATTGTGGATCGTTTATCAAGCATTTGAAGGCTCTAATGATATCGAAATTCGACGATCTTAGGCTTGTTGGATTCGTCTCGTCGAGCCGCTCGATTCGACTACAAACACGTCTTATTTGGTAATCCAAATCATGGATTGAACCTTCCAAATGTGCTTCGGGTATTTGATTTGGACCAATTTGAGCACGAATTGGGTCTAATTTGGTGTCGTTGAGTTCGTATTTCCGAGATTTTCAGTTCGACTATAACTTCGCTAAAATTAGAGTTCACATGATCTCCAATTTAATTTTTAAAGTTTCCAACATGTTTTTTTGCCTCGAGATTCGTGCACGATCAAGATAATTTTTCGATGATATATCAAGCATATTCATCTATCCAACATACATAACTCATGGATTAATCAAAGAGCCAAAAAGAATTGGCCCACCCAATGGGAAGATGGCATTCAATTGTTACACTAAGATTAAAAGGAGTTAAAATAACATCAGAGAACAATTTATTCCGCTTGACATCTCCATTCCTAACTTTAATAAGGCTACCCTCAAATATTTTTGTAGACCTTTTTCAATGTTTTCACTCCACATGATAACTTTTCTCTCAACCAGTGTAATATGTCCATGTGGAGGAATTAAGCTGGATAGAATCAAGTCGGATCATCACCGATCAGAAGAATAGATAACTAAATAAAATTATTTGCTTAAACCAGGAGATATCGACGAGTCCATAATTCATTATATGTCGTCCTCTGTCTGACTCATAGAATCATTTTTCACTAAGATTGTGAGAATCACTAGTCATTTTAGCCATATCATGACATCATATTTGTTACTTCAAGAGTCTACTCTTGACACAATGTGAAGGCCCATCGAGCACAATATACCTTGATTTTTTTCTGTAATAAGAGATCATTCGGCCAATATATATAGAGAAGGAAATATGTAACTGAGAGGAAAAGGCTGATAGTTTGCATAAGAGGAAATATTGAGCTTAATGGAGTCATTCTTGTGCCCCAAAAATGGATGTAGCTATTCAATCAAGCCAGTTAAATTCATATATTTTTGTTTGATCTTTCCAGGTTTTCTTGCCTATCAACCAGCAAACCCTTCATTAGCGGAGTAAATCGGTCTGAAGGCTTCAGTTTCTTATATCTTTGTTCCTGTACGAGAATTCGAATGGAGTTGCGACATTATCCAGCCAATTTTGTTTTGGTGCCAAATCTTCTCATTCGCATCTTTTTTATGCTATCATGTAGATGCTTTTGTTAGCGAATGAACATTATACCTTATCCTATACCAAATGTATTTACTTCTGTACCTTTACTTTGTCTATTTAAGACAACCTGTAACCAGCATTAACATAATATAGATTTACTATTTCTCTCTCAACTGGTTCGGCTTTCTCCCTCTATCGGGATTCCTCTTCTTCTCCTCTAGTCACTTTCTCATGGTATCAGAGCGCCATTAATGGGGGACCAGAGCTCAACCTCCTCCCTCCCTCCCTCTTCCTCCTCCAACCCGACTGACAACCACGCCGACATCTGCATCCCGGCGCCACTCAAGTTCTTGGTTTCCAACATCAAGAACCTCATACCCCATCCGCTCAATGCGGACAACTACTCCATTTGGCGTATCCAGATCCTTCAACAATTCACGGCGAATGGCTACGCAGGTCACCTCACGGGTGCCCAACCTCAGCCGCCCAACGAAAGCTCACAAGAATCGGTCCGCTGGCGCCTCATTGACAGCAACTTGATCTCCGCCCTCTTCTCCACAATCTCGCCATCGATTCTTCCTTACGTCATTACCGCCACCACGTCGCATGAAATCTAGCACATTCTTAAATGCCGGCTGCAGCCTTCAAACCGTTCGCGCGTTCTTCAACTCAAGAACGAATTTCATCATCTCCAAATGAACAACCTCACAATGCAACAATACATGTCCCAAATCAAGAATATCGTCGACAATATCGCTGCCGCAGGCTCCAAGATCGATCCGGAGGACATCGTGCTATATATCTTAAATGGGCTTCCATCGATCTACAATTCCTTCAAGACAGCAGTTCGTACATCACCGCTTCCCGCCGATCTTGATAATCTCTACTCGCTACTTTGTAGCGAGGAGATACATGTCAATCAAGACATTCAAAATAATCAGTCCTCTTCCTCCTCCGCGTCCGCTCTCTACACCACCTCCTCTAACCAATCCAATGGTCGCACTCAACGGCGCCCAAACCGGAACAAAAACACTTCGTTCACCACGCCGTTCCCGACCACTCAAACTCCAACTCCGGCCTCACCTCAACCTCAGCGCCCCGTATGCCAAATCTGCGGTAAAACGGGGCATAGCGCCTTAAATTGCTGGCACAGGTACACCTCCAAATATGCTCCTACCTCCTCCACCGCACCCACAGCAATGCTCGTGCAACCTTCTCCCTACGGGACTCAAGACTGGGTTCTTGATACTGGGGCCACAACGCACCTGACGCCAAACAGTAATCAGCTTCAACATTCGTTTCCTTACTCCGGCCAAGATTCTGTTTCGATCGCAAATGGCTCCACATTACCGATCCATAACACCGGCCAAGGTTTGCTACCGTTACCGGATACACCCCCGTAAGCTCCGGTTACGTAATATCTTACACGTTTCATCCCTCACGCATAATCTCCTTTCTGTCTCGAAATTAATCTCTGATAATTTAATTTCCATTACCTTCAATACTAACGGCTTTGAAATTAAGGATTCTCTGGACAATCATCTACTTCTTCGTGGACACCTACATAAAGGCCTCTATCATATACATTCGACACCGGAGGAGCCGCCCATAGCTCTTCAAGTCAGCACCGCCCCATCTCAGATTTGGCATGCCCGCCTCGGACATCCGAACAACAAACTACTTCATATTTTTGCCCGCCACATCCCGGAATGCAAGAACCTCTCTATTTCCTCTCTTTGCAAGAATGTGGCCAAAAGCCACAAGCTTCCTTTTAATAAAAGAATCACCGAATCCCTAACATCGTTCGAACTAATACATTCGGACGTGTGGGGACCGGCGCAACAACTTTCACTAGATGGATTCCGATACTATGTGATTTTCATTGACGACTGTGCTCGTTTTTCATGGATTTATTTTATGCATTCTAAACAGGAAACATTCTCGAAATTTCAATTATTATGCAGCTTAGTTCGCACTCAATTCTCCACCACTCCCAAATCGTTTCGCTCTGATGGAGGAGGAGAATTTGTTAGCACCGCATTCCAAACCTTTCTGCAAAACAATGGCATTATACATCAACTGAACTGCCCTCATACACCTGAACAGAATGGCCTGGCGGAGAGGAAGCACCGCCATTTGCTCGAACTCACTCGGACTCTTCTTTATGCCGCCGATCTTCCAAACCAATTCTGGGCTGAAGCGACCTCAGCCGCAAACTATCTAATAAACTGTCTCCCTTCCACATCCCTCAAACTCAAATCTCCCTACCAAATGCTCCACAACAAGATCCCCAACTACACCCACCTTCGTACTTTCGGCTGTCTCTGTTATCCCTGGCTTCAACCGTACACAACCAACAAATTTGCCCCTCGCTCCACCGACTGCCTGTTCATCGGATATTCGCCTAGCCACAAAGGCTACAAATGCTACAACCTCCTTACCAAGAAAATTCACATATCACGTCATGTAATCTTCAAAGAAAACATATTTCCCTACCATTCCTACAACACCGATACCACTTCACCGCATCAATCTCCCAAGCATAACACATCCCCTCTTCTTCTCATCCCGACCTCCGCTACCTCTCGGATCACCAAACCTGCTGTCACTCGACCTCAGACTAATCCCGCACCTATTCCAGCTCCCATCCATCCTCAGCCCACCATGCCTGATACCCACCAAGACAACTCGGCTGACCCTACTCCTGCTCCCGCTATTCCCACCAACCCCATTCACCATATGACAACCAGATCCAAGTCCGGCATATCCAAACCGAAGCACATTCTTTCTCTACTAAGCAGCTCGAGTACCTCTCCGACCCCGACAACCTACACTCAGGCGCTCAAACACGATCACTGGCGTCGTGCCATGGCTGACGAATTCCACGCTCTACAAACTCAAGGGACATGGTCCCTGGTACCTCCTCCGCTGAATAAGCCAATAATTGGCTGCAAATGGACATTCAAAACCAAGATGCTCCCTTCCGGCCAGGTTGATCGTTACAAAGCATGCCTCGTCACACTAGGCTACAATCAAATCTACGGTGAAAATTACACCGAGACGTTTAGTCCGGTGGCCAAGATGCCCACTATCCGGCTTCTCCTCACCCTTGCCCTTCACCGAAAGTGGAAAATACAACAATTGGACGTCTCCAACACCTTCCTACATGGCGATCTTCCGGATGACATCTACATGCGTCAACCACCTGGCTTCGTCGACCCACACTCGCTCGAACACGTATGAAAGCTCAACAAATCACTACATGGACTCAAGCAAGCTCCACAACAGTGGTTCCAAAAGCTGACCTCTTTTCTCCAAACACGAGGCTTTCGATTCAGTCATTCCGACCCATCCCTACTCATATTTAATCAAAATCAAGTTCACATTTTCCTACTAATTTATGTAGACGATATTATGTTAACAGGAAACGACTCAGCCTCCATTTGATCTCTTCTCAACGACCTTCAATCAAACTTTTCTCTTAAACAGCTCGGCAACATCTCCCTCTTTCTAGGCATACAAAGTCTACAGACCTCAAAGGGATTCTTCCTAACTCAACAACACTACGCAACAAAGCTGCTAAAGGACACAAGGTTCGCAGACTGCAAAGCCTCCCCTACTCCTCTCGCTCCGAACACCAGTCACAAAACAGAATCCAACAAGCCATTCGTCGATCCATCGCTCTACCGACGCCTAGCTGGTGCTCTACAATACCTCTTAATCACAAGACCGGACATTGCGTTCGCCACTAACCACATCTGCCAACAAATGCACCGGCCCACCGATCATGACTACCACGACCTCAAACGCCTCCTTCGCTACATCAAAGGCACAATCTCCTTCGACCTACTGCTTGTCAATGGTGATCTCACTCTCCGGACATTCACCGACACCAACTGGGCTTCGGACCACATGGACAGGAAATCTGTCTCCGGATTCTGTACCTTCTTAGGTCATAATCTAATCTCCTGGATGGTCAAGAAGCAGGTCACCGTTGCAAAATCGTCAATCGAAGCAGAATACCGGGCACTATCCGCCACCACCTCCGACATACTATGGCTGCGGCGCCTCACTGCCGAACTTCTGCTACCGCAAGACTCACCAACTGTCATTCATTGTGACAACGTCTCCTCTATTGCTCTCGCCAAGAACCCCGTCTTTCACGCAAGGGCAAAGCACATCGAAATTGACTATCACTTCATTCGGCAACATCTCTCATCCGGCGACATCACAATTCAGCACATTTCTTCAGAAAATCAAATAGCAGACATCTTAACCAAACCATTCTCTATCACTAGCTATAACAATCTACGCTCCAAATTAACCATTCAACCCTCGAATACTTAATTTGAGGGAGGCTGTTAGCGAATGAACATTATATCTTATCCTATGCCAAATGTATTTCCTTCTGTACCTTTACTTTGTCTATTTAAGACAACCTGTAACCAGCATTAACATAATATAGATTTACTATTTCTCTCTCAACTGGTTCGGCTTTCTCCCTCTATCGGGATTCTTCTTCTTCTCCTCTAGTCACTTTCTCAGCTTTATACTAGCCGAACAAGTTCAACGGAGCACTACGATGGCCTCGACAGAGATCCACCATCAACAACTGCCTCTGCTGATGTAACCTGCAAGAAAAGAGAACCAGCAATGGCAAACAAAGGAACCAAAGGAGAAGAAATATGCTGAAAACCAAATTCTATGTATTATGCCTTCTCTTTTCTTCTTTTCAGTTATATATATGTCTTCTACTAAAATATTAAAGTTGCAATAGTAGCATAACCGAATTATATGGCCAACAGAAAAGATACTATTATGATTATACGGTAAGTTATGTGGGGAATTATAAAATGCTCCGCATCAGGTGTCCCCGGTGGTGGAAGAATTTGACTTCAGCGAAGAAATGACTGTATCTGCTGCATCAAAAGGATGGTATGGGGAGATATCTGAAACATTAAATGTAGGGGAAGTATAACAATCGGGTGGAAGACTCATCTTGTACGCATTGTCATTGATTTTGGACACAATGGGTACTGGTCCAAGCTTGCGTGGACTATGCTTGGAATAGGTGCCGGGAGGTAAACGTTCATAACGCTAGGGGTGTCAATATTGGACCCGACCCGAAAATTTTGGGTTTGGGTTGACCCGAACCCGTAGCGGGTCAGGTTCGGGTCCGGAAAACTGACCCGTTTGTAAAAACGGGTCGGGTTCAGGTTGACCCGAAAACCCGAGAATGACCTGGAATTACCCGAAAAAAGCCCTGGCCTGCCCCGATCTACCCACCTGCCAGCGAAGCTTGCCCGCGTGCATCGAGCTGGTCGCGCCATCGCGTTCGAGTCGCATCGCCTCACCTGTTGCGCCATCACGCCACCGCGCCGCATAGCATAGCCAGCCCGTCTGCCTCGCTGCCGAACGTCACTGCCCGCTGGCGGCTGCCGAACAGCGCTGCCCGCTGGCGGCTGCCGAACAGCGCTGCCTCCTACCGGTGTCGAATGCCGGGTGTTGCTGCCGAAGCGGGTCGGGTTCAAATCCGGAAAACCGTCTTGTATACAAAAACGGGTTGACCCAAATAGTGCCGAGTCAGTTCTGGATTCGACCCGAATCCGACCCATAACCCGAAATTGACACCTCTACACGACGTTGTCTCAACATCACCAAATTACCTGTATTGAAAAGTTTTGCCGACGGTGTGCATCCATAGCAGCCTTATATTTGTTGTTGGAGTTAATGATTTACTTGCGCACTCCAAACAGCATATTGGAGTATTGATATGTGAAATGTTGGACATCAGTTGATCTGCATTTCGATAAGACAGCAACATCCAAGGGGTGATTGGACATTTTGGCATACACAATTCTAAAAAGGGGATCGGCCTGTTGACCTATTCGGCATGGAATTATAAGCAAATTCAGCTTGACTTAAGGATTCTTCACACTATTTTGGTTGTTCTTGAACAAAACAATGAAGCATATTGCCTAAACTTCTTTTCACCGCTTCCGTTTGCCCATATGATTGATGATGGTATGCCGAACTTAATCTCAACTGTGTACCGAGACTCTTCCATAGGCCTACTAGAAGTGACTGATAAATTTGACATTGCGATCTAAAGTAAGGTTGTGGAGCACTCCTGTAAACAAACAATTTCATGAAAGAAAAGGCGAGCTACAAAGTGGGCATTAGTGGACTTCTTACGAGCTATAAAGTGTACCATTTTGAAAAACCTATCAACAACGACCATAATTGAATCGTGTCCCTTCCAAGTTCGTGACAATCCAAGTACAAAATCCAAACTAAGATCCTCCCAAATTGTATCAGGTACAGGTAGGTGAAGGTATAGGCTAGTGTTTTGAGCACCACCCTTGTAAGTTTGGCAAATAGGACAATGAGCTATGAAACGGAAGGCATCCTATCGGAGGTGAGTCCAGAAAAATCATGATTGCAGTTGAGACAAGACTTATCACGTCCAACATGAGATGATAAACTGTCACCTTAAGCATCCCTGATGAGGTGTTGACGCCTGGATGAGTCCAGAATGCACAATTGATTATTATGAAAAAGGAAGCCATGACGAATGGAGTAGTTAAGGACATGTTCGGTAGTCAAGCATTTAGTCCAACCGTGGCATAGAGCTCCTTAAGGCATTCTAACCCAGTGATCTCTATTTGTAATTGAGTGAGGAGAAGGTACTTTTAGCTGAGCGCATTTGCAACACGGTTTAGATGCTCATATTTATGTTTAAGAACAAAGTTGAACTTCTGTAAGAATAAAATCTAGCGGACATGCATTTTACTGATATTTTTTTGCTATTAATATACTGCAATGTTTGGTTATCAGTGTAAAGAACAAAATCTTGATGCAACAGGTAATGTTCCCATTGCTTTAATGCACGAATTATTGCATACAATTCTTGCTCATGGATAGTCCAATGTTGTCTAGCCGAGCTAAGTTTTTAACTAAAGAAGGCAACCGGCCTACCCTCTTATGACAATACAGCGCCAATGCTAATTGAAGAAGCATCTATCTCAACGTTGTAGAGTTTGTCAAAGCTAAGTAGAGTTAGAACCGGTTCTAACTCTACTTTTTTTTCTTTTCAAAAAAAAAAAAAGTAGAGTTAGAACTAGAGCTGAGCTAAGTGCCTGCTTTATTGCTTCATAACTTTTTGATTTCCCTGCATCTCATCAAAAAATTTTGTATTTCAAGCAATTAGTTAAAGGTTCCATAAGAATGTTGAATCCTTTAATAAATTTGCAGTATAAATTTGTCAATCCATGAAAACTACAAATATCAAAAAAAGAATGCGGGCTCGACCAGTCCAAAATGGCATTCACCTTCCTTTGATCCGCTTGCACACCTTCATGTGAGATAATAAAACCCCAAAAGTAGACTTGTGTAGTGGCGAACTCGCACTTTTGTGTATTGAGATACAATTTAAGTTGTCTTAAAGTTTCAAAGATAGCAGTTAAATGCATGACATGCTCGTCCAGGTTGTGGCTATAAACCAAAATATCATTGAAATGAACAACTTAAAATTTTTTCAAGAAGGGTTTAAATACCTCATTCATTATCGTCATGAAAATTGAAGGTGCATTGCATAATCCAAATGACATTACTTTCCACTCATATAGTCTTGACAGGTTTTGAACGATGTCTTCCATTCATCGCCAACACGAATCCGAATTTAGAGATATCCGCTATGAAGATCTAGTTTAGAAAAAATAGAGGATCCCACCAGTTTGTCAATTAGTTCATCCACCCATGATACAAGAAATCTGAACCTAATGGTGATCTTGTTAATAGCGCGGCTGTCTGCGCACATTCGCTATGCCTGTTCTTCCTGGAAACCAAAAGTGCAGGAACAGAACATGGACTTAACTGGATTGGATTAATTTTTTTAAGCAAATCATCAACCAATTGCTGCAAAATCTCATGCTTTGTTGGACTCATATGGTAGTGAGGTAAAGTAGCTAGAATGACCCCTGGAATAAGTTCAATTTGGTGTTGAATCAATCGTAGTGGAGGGCAGCTCGCCCGATAGTTCTTCGGGACCAATGCCCAAAACTGATTGAGGAGATGGAGTAACTCTGGGTGCGGTGCATTTTGAATTGCTGTCCTCCATGATTCTCTTCTGTTATCAGTAAAGCAAGTACAAACTTGGACTCACGTCCGCATGCAACAATGTGGAATCGGATACAAGGTGCATTACTGTAGGAATTACAGGTGGAGTAATTGTTGGATCATTTGAGCTTTGTAGCAATATCAGTCAGCGCCTTTCCATTCAAATTGATAAACATTAGCCCTACCATCATAGTTGGCCCCTACATCAAATTGTCATGGTCGGCCAAGTATAAGATGGCACACATCCTTGTCTAAGACATCACATTACACCTCACATACACAATGTTTACCAATAGAAAAGGTCACACGACACAGCTCCGTGACCAAGATGTCCACTCCTTTCTTCACCCAGTTGATTTTGTGAGGATGTGGATTTTTAACAGCTTGTCAATGAGCAAGTAACAGTTATTCAAGGATACAAACTAATGGTTCACTTTCATCTCCAATGAGCTCTGCTGTCTCATTTTACTTTCATTATTGCTCAGGTCATCACCTTCCACAGTCTCCAATAAGTATATTTGTTGTCTTTGGGGACACTCACTGGATTTGTGTCCTAGTTGGAAGCATCAGAAATACTTGAGTGTTTGGTTTAGCATAAGGATTGTCTCGAGCTTGAGTTTTGAATTTTTCTTGTAATTTCTGATCAGAAATAGCCATGATCGAACCATTTGGGGGATTAGCTACACCTGTGGATGAGGATGTAGCTGGCAATTTAATTGCATTTTGGCCTCCTTCATTGGTTTCAGATGGCAATTCCAAAAAATGTCCCCTACTGGCATGAAATTTGGAGTGACGATTGAACAACATTTCTTTCTTCAGCGCAAAATTAATAGCCTGGGATAGGGACCACATAGAATTCAGCTCTAATTTGTCTTGTATGCTCTCCTTCAAAACCCCTGATATATCGGGCTACCAACTGATTAGTGGATTCATTGAGATTATTCATCGCACTCAATTTATAAAACTCTTCAGTTTATTCATTCACAGAACAAACTCCTTGTCTACAATGTTGGTACTTAAGATGTAATATCTGCTCAAAATTCATAGGAAGGAAGTGTGCCCTTAATAACTATTTCATCTGAGACCAACTGCCGAACTGCACACTCAACCTTTACCTTCTCATTGACGCATTTGTATGAGTTGTGTCCAACACGCAATAGCGCCCCCTATAAGTCTACAAGCAATATACTTCACCTATTTGTCCGGATTGATTTCTATGTATTCATCGTCAGCAGCCACTTCCTTGCTGCTCTCCGCCATTCTTCCCAGGTTATGCTTTGATACTAACTGATGTAACCTGCAAGAAAAGAGAACCAGCAATGGCAACCAAAGGAGAAGAAATATGCAGAAAACCAAATTCTATGTATTATGCCTTCTCTTTTCTTCTTTTCAGTATATATATGTCTTCTATTAAAATATTAAAGGTGCAATAGTACTATAACCGAATTATACGGCTAACAAAAAAGATACTACTACAATTATACGGTAAGTTATGCCGGCAATTGTAAAATGCTCCGCATCATCTACATTCTACACTCATTGATGAAAATAGCAACGATAGTGCTTCCTCTAAGTAGAAAGTAGGAAGCGTCAATGCGCAAAGTACTTGACAAATTCTGTTTATGAAAATTGGGTGGCTGATAATGAGGTGCTGAGGTGCCCGTGAATAATTACAGATTATATACTTATTTATATAATGATATATGATTTGAAAGTGTTCGGGTGTTAAGTAAAAGCAGACATGGGTTAGCTCATACCAGTGTGTCGCGTCATGTAGTGTCCATTTTCCTTTCTATAAGGCTCTATACAACATATATTCCTCGCTAAGGAGTAATTTCTCTCGTCATATCTTCTTTTGATCCTTCAAAAAGAGAAGTAGAGGCTTTAAATTTCCTGAAAAGAAACAATAAAAGCTTTAGAATGCTTCGTAAGCACAACTGGATTCGAGTTGCAGCAAATCAATCTTCCATTAACTTTCCACCCTATGGTCACTTCACCAATTAATGGCGTTCACAGTTTCACACCAGTTGGGGTTGCCTGATCAAATCATCAAAATATATGCTTTATTGACTTCCGTTGTGGCTAAGGCCTGGAGTCTTGGTAGCTTTCCTCAAATCCATGGACCTTCTGATCATGGCCGCATCCATAGGTCGGCCAGCCTCCACATAAATGGCGCTGAGCAGAATATAGTACCCTCCCTCCTCGGGCTTGAGCTTCATAAGCTTCGCCACCGCTCTCTCCCCCATCTTCACATCACCATGAATCCTGCATCCGCCAAGCAGCGCCCCCCACACCATGTCGTTGCTTTCAAACGGCATTTCCTCCACAAGATACCAGGCTTCATTCAACATCCCTGCCCGCCCCATCATATCCACCATGCACCCGTAGTGCTCCACGCCAACCTCCTCGCCTCTCTTCGTCATCTCGTCAAACAGCTTCCGGCCTTCTTCTACTTGCCCGGCGTGAGCACACGCGCTCAGCACGGCCAGATTGGTCACTCCGTCCGGTCTCACATGTTGAACTTCCCTTGATGATATTCTCCTGAAGAGTTTAATGGCTTCTTCAGCGTCACCGTGTGCGGCGTGAGCCCATATCATGGAGTTCCACGTCACTAGGCTGCGTTTCCCCTCTTTCATTTCGTCGAACAACTGCCGCGCACGCAGCAGGCATCCGCACTTGGCGTACATGTCTATCAATGCATTGCGGAGAGCCACCATCCAGCATAGGCCCCTCGCCTCCATGTAATTATGCAGGTCTTCTCCGGCCTCCAGGTCCCCAATAGCAGCACAAGCCGAGACCAAGCCGATCATTGTCACTTCGTCCGGTGGCATGGGCATTTCGTCGAACAACTGCAGTGCGTCACGGGGACGACCTGCCCTCGCGTAGCCTGAAATTAGGGGCATAAGCTCAATGTTGTCGATTGGCGTCAATCATTATCATTTAATTAAACCCAAATTACAATCTCAATGAATGATCAGCAAGTGAGTTAGTACATTTAATTAATGATTTTAATTGTATGAAAAAACTATCATTTCTTTAATATAATATCAATATTTAAAATTTATTTTATATTTTTCATATTAAATAGATTACTAAAATGAAATGATTTAGCTATTTGGCTATTTGCCTTGGGTGTATATTTAATATATAGCATAAATAGCTGCTTAAATACGCATCTGTTGCTCTCAGATAACTCAGTTCCATTGGACGAACAGGCCAAGCAATTGATAGTTTTTAGAGTTCAAGAGATGAGTTCGAAGGGATTGCGCTGCTTGAGTTTTGCATTCAAAGATGATCTGGGAGAGTTATCAGATTAGTTTATAGATAGTCATCGTACACATAGGAAGCTGCTTGATCGAAATAACTACTCTGAAATTGAAAGAAATTAAATCTTTTTTAGTGTTGTTGGTCTTGGAGATCATCCTCATGCGGAAATTTATATAGTTGAAGATTGAAGAGGAGAAAGCATAAATGTAATGGTTGGAACTGAGTTTACAAAGGAGTCTTCTGATATGCTGTTAAGCTAAGAGATGATATTGAGAAGAAAAAATTGGAGACAATTTCCCTAGGGAGATGCGCGCAGCTAGAATCGATTACCGGCTTGGTGGAATTCTTGAGTCTTTGTCCAACTGCAAGCTACATAACTGGGCAGTGATGCTCAGTCATGATCCTTATTGTTTAAATAATTGATTTTGAAACTTATTTAATCAAAATAAGCTCCTAATTTTTGTTAAAATATAGTTAAATTTTTTGAACTTTTTTATCAAATTAAATGTTACAATTTGAATATTTAATAGTATATTTATCGTTTTTTTAAGAATAAATTTAAATTATATGCTTAACAATTTTCACTTAATATTTAAGGGGAAAAAAGCGACGGATTTTTTGTTTTTATTTACATGCATACACCAACCTGAGATCATAGCAGTCCACGACACCACGTCCCGATGCTCCGCGGGGATAATTTCGTCGAAAACAGCTCTGGCGCCGTCGGGATCACCCGCGCGTAGGTGGGCATTGAGAAGACCAGACCAGGAGACGGCATCCGGCCTAACAGGCATTTCATCGAGCATCTGGAGGGCGGCATCTGGGAGCGCCAGGGAAGCATAAAGGTGGATAAGGGCGTTGTGGACGTGGAGATGTGTTCCCTGAGATCCCAAGCAGCCGAACTTAAAGACTTGCGCGTGGATGGAAGCGTCATCATTAGAAGAAAGGGAGGAGGCGCGGGCCTGAGCTTTCAGGAGGAAGGTGAAGGTGAAATGGTCAGGAGGAACAGAGTGACGGCGCATGGAGATAAAGAGGGAGAGAGAAAGGGAAGGGGAAGTGGTGTTGGCGTAGCCTCGCATGAGGGTGTTGTAGAAGAAGGCCGTTGTGCTGCTGCAGCGGGAGAGTGAGATGTCTTGTTGGTGGTGGTGGGAGAAGAGGAGAGTAGCGTAGTGGAGGTTGCCGTGGGGAGAAACGGCGGCGAAGAGGAGGAGTTTGGAGAGGATGAGGGGGGCGGAGATGTGTTGGCGGAGGAGACGGGCATGAATGCGCTTGAGCTGGAGCATGGATTGGCATTCTTCGGAGAGGTTAAGGAGGAACCTCCACAGTTCCTTTCTTTGATCGACAGCAGCCATCCGGAGGGTTGTAGCTGATTACTTGGGGAAAATTAAGGAAATTATGTTTATTTGATTTTTTTTTTTTAAATGATCAAATATGTTTGTTGTTAGTATAGTTAAATACTTAAATTCTATTTATGTATTGGTGGATAAATTTGTAGATGTTATTTAATTTAAATGCTCTAATAACCTTATTGGTGTACAATGATCCTTAAAATCATATATTTTTAAATTATTGAAATAAATTTTAAATATTTAGCTCACACCCTCTTATTAGATTTTTGTAATTTTCTTTCAAACCCGATGATAAAGTTAACATGTATAAATACAATTTTCATGAACTACAATAATTACTATAAAATGATTTTTATAATTGAAAATCTTGTATTGTTCGCTATCAATATTTATTTCAGTATAATATCCATTTTTATTTTTGTCTATTTCTTTTCTCATATTTATATCTTATATCTTACCTATTATAGTTTGTGGAAATCAACTACTAAGATTTGTTTATTGCAAACTCATCCCTATTTTTTATAATTTTTAAATTATTAGTTATACTTTATCAATTAAGTGGAGAGTTTCTTGACTCATGTGTTCTATATATCCTTGGTATGTGATTAATGTTTGAGTTATTTAATCAAGTCAACGCTTTTGTTAGAATTTCATTTAAATTTTTGTGGATGTATTAGTAGATGTCTTTGGGATTATTTTTATTTTAATAAAAGTGTTGACTTGATTAGTGAAAATAACAATGATTTGATGATCTTATTGGTGAAAAAATAATATTGAAGTCACATATTCTTTTGGAATTATTATTTTTTTTTTCAATTTGTGCTCTTTATGCTAGGTTGTTGTGATTTTCTTCTTGACATGGTGCCACGATGCGACATCCTCAATGAGCATACACGCCACTAGTTTAGTTATGTTTTCCCGATCCTACAATGTCTTTTCCAATGAGATTCATTTATGACTACTCTTCTTCCATATATCGCAGGTGGTGATGCTCCCACCGTGATGGATCGGTCACCTGGAACAAAAACAGAGAAAGATAGTTGCAAAATAGAGACAAATGCTAGGAATACCTCTGTATATTTTTCCTTTCAGTAAAAGTGTTTGTAAAGAGTATATCTGTCTTTCTCTTTCCCCCCCCCCCTCCTTTATGTATTACTCTTTATTTCTATATTTAGAAAATAAAGAAAAAGCTGTTAAAAGTACTAATAACAGAAAGTAGAATTAAGGTGGTAGTGCATGCCCATGTGGTTTGTTGGAGTGTGTGGGGTGTGCCGGCAGTGTAGCATAACAACGGCTACATCAGTCCTCCCCGGCTTCGTCAGAGCTCGACTCCGACGAGCTGATGGAGACCATTGCTTCGTCGGCGGGTTTGTATTGAGAAATATCAGAGTCGTTGAAAGTGGGGGAAGTATTGTTATCCGGTGGTAAGGCGACCCGATATGCATTGTCGTTGATCTTCGCCACAATGGGGACTGGGCCAATCTTACGCTTGGCAAGTTTCGAATAAGTGCCGGGTGGGAATCGCTCACGACGGAGGCGGACCATGACGAGGTCGCCCACTTGGAAGATCTTCTCACGGTGACGGGCGTCGGCGGCAGTCTTGTAGCGTTGATTGGCACGGACAAGCTGCTCCCTGATATCCTTCAACATGGTAGTGTGATCATCAGTGAAGTGGGCAACGGTTTTAGAAGGACCTTGTGGTAGGATGGAAATGTCAATGGCGGAGTTCGGAGACTTCGTATAGACGATGTCGAAGGGAGCTTTGCCTGTAGAACGATTCACCATTGCATTATATGCAAATTCGGCTCGGAACAAGATTTCCTCCCATTGGTTGGGTTTATCTTGAACTAGGCATCGAAGCAAGTTGCCAAGTGTTCGATTTACTACCTCCGTCTGCCCATCGGATTGAGGATGATAGGCCGAGCTGAATCGCAATTCCGTGCCTAAGCGCTTCCAAACCTCCCGCCAAAAGTGACTTATGAATTTCACGTCGCGGTCCGAAGTGATACTTCGTGGCACACCATGTAGACGTACTATCTCATTGAAGAAGAGTGTTGCAATGTGCATTGCATTGGAGGTTTTCTTACATGGAAGAAAGTGGCTCATTTTGGAGAACCGATCAACGACTACCATAATGGAGTCGTTGCCGCGGCGGGTACGCAGTAGGCCAAGAAAAAAATCCATGTTGAGATCTTCCCAAATGAAATTGGGTATTGGCAAAGGCATGTATAGTCCGGTATTTTGAGCCCCTCCTTTGTAAGTTTGGCAGGTAATGCAGCTGTCCACGAAGCGGATCGTATCTCGGCGAATACTTGAAAGAAACGAGTTTGAATCTGATGCAGCGTATTATCTCGGCCGAGGTGTGCCGTGAGACCACCCCCATGTATTTCCCGAAGTAGATGCTGGCGCCACGAGGAAACGGGAATGCACAATTGGTTCTGCTTGAAGAGGAAGCCATTAGACAGTGAATAGCCATCAGGTGCAGGTCGGTCATGACACTGTTTCCAAATTGATCCAAAATCCGCATCATCAGCGTATAAGGCCTTGATGTGTTCGATACCGATGAGCTCGGTCTGCATCTGTGTGAGTAAGAGCGCCCGCCGACTGAGCGCATCAGCTACTTTGTTCTCCACGCCTGGTTTATGCCGAATGAAAAAAGTGAATTGTTGGAGGAATACGAGCCACCGAGCGTGCATCCGGTTGATATTTTTTTGGGAATTTATATATTGTAAGGCCTGATTATCGCTGCATAGGATAAATTCTTGATGGAGTAGATATGTTTCCCATTGTTTGAGAGCTCGAACAATAGCATAGAGTTCTTGCTCGTATGCGGCCCACTTCCGGCGTGCGGGACAGAGTTTCTCGCTAAAAAAAGCGACAGGTCTTCCCATTTGTGATAATACTGCCCCAATTCCGATTGACGAAGCGTCGGTGTCAACAGCGAACGGCTGGTCGAAACTGGGAAGAATGAGGACCGGGGCGGTGGTCAAGGCTTCCTTGATTGCTGCGAAACTAGTCTGCTGTTCCTGCCCCCATTGGAATGTCTTGGATTTAAGGCATTCTGTAATAGGTGCGAGTATGATGCTGAAGTGGCGAATGAACCTTCTGTAAAAGTTAGCCAAGCCATGGAAGCTCCGCACTTCAAAGAATGACTTGGGCGTGGGCCAATCATGTATAGCCGACACTTTCAATGGATCCATTTTGATGCCGTCACCTGCAATAATGAACCCAAGAAATTTAACTTGTGGAGCTAATAACTCATATTTTGGAAGGTTGATGTATAGTTGTTGTGCCCGCAAAACATCAAATAATGTCCGGAGATGCTGCAGATGTTGAGCCCGATCCAAGCTATACACAAGGATATCGTCGAAATAGACGATACAGAATCGCCCCAAGAACGGTTTGAAAATTTCGTTCATCATCCTCATGAACGTTGAAGGTGCATTGCAGAGCCCAAACGGCATTACCTTCCATTCGTAGAGCCCATGAGGTGTTTTGAAAGCCGTCTTCCACTCGTCACCCGGCCGTATTCGGATCTGGTGATACCCGCTGCGTAAGTCTAGTTTAGAGAAAACTGAGGAACCCGTGAGCTGATCTAAGAGTTCATCAATTCGAGGCATTGAAAATCTGTACTTCGTGGTGATTTTGTTAACTGCGCGACTGTCAATGCACATTCGCCAGTTATTGTCTTTTTTTGGTACCAAGAGAGCGGGGATGGCGCAGGGGCTAAGGCTAACTTGAATGAGCTGCTTGCCTAATAAGTCATCAACCAAATCTTGTAGTATCGCTTGCTCTTTAGGATTGAGACGATAATGTGGTAAGTTGGGCAAGACGGCACCCGGTGTGAAATCAATTTGATGTTGGATCTGGCGTAACGGCGGTAATCGGGCGGGCAGATCGGCGGGTACCACATCTGAATATTCATGCAGTAAAGTAGAGACCTCGGGAGGGCTGAGGCTGATTGTGGAGTATGAATTAGGCTCTGTAAGGATTAACGCAAACATGGGTGAGTGATTTTTCCAATCCCGCAGCAGATTGGCCCCCGAGACTAGTTGAATAGCAGCTCTCTCCCTTGACGCGGTACTGGGTAAACCCGGCATTAGGTGGAGCTTCCTCCCTTTCCAGTCCAGTGAATACACATTGGCACGTCCGTCGTATTGTACTCCCACGTCAAATTGCCATGGGCGCCCCAAGATTAAATGGCAAACATCCATTTCCAATACATCGCATAAGACTTCACATGAGTAATGCTTGCCAATGGTGAAGTGCACACGACAAGAATCCGTGACCAAGACCTTGGACCCCTTCTTGACCCAACTGATTTTGTACGGATGGGTCAGTTTTGTGGTTTTCAGTTGCAGCCCTTGAACTAAAGATTTGGAAACTATATTTTCTGTGCACCCGCTATCCACCAAGAGATCGCATACTTTCCCACTGATCGTGCATCTCGTCTTGAAAATGGCATGGCGTTGCGAAGAATTCGACTGACGCGGAGCCAATAAAAGTTTCTCCATAACCCCAATGAATGGTTCGCCCTCATCGGCGAGAACTTCCTCATCTGTACGCTCTTTGTCACCATCAGATTCGTCCCGATTGATATCATCTTCTGGTTCGGCGATATGGACCTGCTGTCTTTGGGGGCATTCGTTTGATTTGTGGCCGGGTTGGAAACAACGAAAGCATTTAAGAGTGGATGGTTTGGCGTATGGATTGGCGCTATTGGTAGTTTTCGGTTTTGGTGTATTCCTGCCATCAACAGGCACAGTAGAAGGTCCAGCTGCAGTATTTGAAGGAGTCGGAGGTGACGATCGTATAGGTGGATGGGGCGTGCTCTTAGTGACTGCATTACTTGGTTCTTGCCAATGCCGCCGAGAATAGGGAAACCGGGATTTGCGACTGTGCTGCATTTCAATCTTCATTGCTAAATTGACCGCTTGCGGTATAGACCATACCGCATTGAGCTCGAGCTGATCCTGGATATTGTCTTTGAGGCCTCCGATATAGCGAGCCACCAATTGATTGGCGGTCTCGTTGAGATCATTCTTGGCGCTCAATCTATTAAATTCTTCAGTATATTCACTTACTGATCTTGTGCCTTGGGTGCAGTGCTGGTATCGCATATACAGGATCTATTCGTAGTCGGTTGGGAGAAATTGCGATCGTAAGAGCTGTTTCATTCGTGACCACGACCGGATTTGGTTCCGCCCGTCTCGCCGTCTGGACTGGATCGTTTGCTCCCACCAAGCACTAGCCCCTCCCTTTAACCAGCATGCTACGTACTTCACTTGCTTATCAGGATCAAGGTCGAGGTAATCAAAAAAATTTTCTACCGCCTTCTCCCAATCGAGGAAGTCTTCAATGTGAAGTTGACCGTCAAAAAATGGTATATCCATTTTCACCTTGAATTCACCTGGGTGTCTTCGGTACTGCGGATATACCCGTTCCCGGTGATGATTCATACCATATCGATTATCCACCTCTTCTCCACTGGAATATATTTGATTACCTCCTCGGACAGGATTGAGATCCTCTTCCGAATCAGATGCGTCTTGCGGATTGACTTGTAGCAAGCGTTCTTGCCGATCGCCCTCGACTCGTCTCCTGGGATAGGTTCGATTTGCTCGACCCTCATCCCGATGGTGATCCTGGTGGATCGGTCGCGCACGCAGGAGATTGAACTCCCTGCGGAAGTCGACGGCCAGCTTCTGCAGATCGGCCGCGACGGCGTCAATTCTGCGATTGACGTTGTCTTGATTTGCCCACAGCATTTCAAGGGTTCAGTTTGTCTCTGCAACCGGCTCCTTCCCTCTGTCTGCCATTGCCGCCTCCAGGCTTTAGCTCTGATACCAGCTGATGCTCCCACCGTGATGGATCGGTCACCTGGAACAAAAACAGAGAAAGATAGTTGCAAAATAGAGACAAATGCTAGGAATACCTCTGTATATTTTTACTTTCAGTAAAAGTGTTTGTAAAGAGTATATCTGTCTTTCTCTTTCCCCCCCCCCCCCTCCTTTATGTATTACTCTCTATTTCTATATTTAGAAAATAAAGAAAAAGCTGTTAAAAGTACTAATAACAGAAAGTAGAATTAAGGTGGTAGTGCCCATGTGGTTTGTTGGAGTGTGTGGGGTGTGCCGGCAGTGTAGCATAACAACGGCTACATCAGGTGGAGTTGAAGCCTACCCATAACAAGCTCTCGTTGCAATCTTCTTTTCTCTTTTAGACGCCATCATCCCACGAGACCTTTCTTGACAAGTTTCTTAAAACAAGGTTAGTTTTATGATGAATTTACAAGCGAGCTCTGCTTTTGACTCATGTTCCTAATGAGCTCCTGTTATGAACTCTTCTTCTCCTCTCATGTGCCCACGATCCTGTGAATGTTCAAGCCCAGGATAAACCTTAATGTTTGAATCATGTTTGAAAAAATGTTATAATTCAAATCAATTCAAATCATTTTTGTTGGCGGTGAACATCAATATAAAAAATAGTATTTTTAATTAAGGAATTGTTGTGGACCGGAGCATTCGCGGCGATAAAGAGATAAAGAGTTTAATGTTTTAGCTTCGAACAAAGATCCAATACATATACACATAAAGAGAGAGGGTGCAAAGGCCATAAGAGACCAAACTTTTTAAGTGGAAACCTTTGAAAAAGGGAAAATCATAGGGCATGTTCCAGTTAAAATAATTCTACTAGTTTTTATTGTTGATTACAAATGATGCCCTTCATCAGGGGGGGGGGGGGGACATTGGCTCAATATATCATATAGAGCGTTGGTCTAATGGAATGTAGTAAGCGAGCTATGATGGTTTGAGGGACCATAGTCGGTGAGTGAAGAAAGTCAGAGGGATCATAGTCGGTGTGCTACTATGGTTGGATGGACCATAGTTGACGGGTGACAGTGGTCGAAGGGACCATAGTTTACAGGTGATAGAAGTCGGAGGGACCATAGTAGGGAGGCGACAGTGGTCGGATGGACCATATTTAGTGGGTGATGGTGGTCAAAGGGAATATAGTCTACAGTTGACTGTGATCAAAATGAATGTAATCGGCAAGTGACAGAGATTGGAGGTTCGCTGACGAAGATGCTGGGGCTCTTGAAGCCTTAGAATTCTCTCCAATCTCCAGCGAAAAGTCCAAACCCCAAGCCCCCCTTAATGAGAGAGGAGGGGTGTACTTATAGATTTTTGAGAGTGGTATACCACGTAAATATGGAGAGGATTTGGGATAGATTTGGGGTGCTCCATCTGATGACCCATATTGATCCCCCCGATCATAGAGTATTTTTCAAACTTTTAAGTGCCCAAATGATGTCATAGTTAAGTGATATTGAGCTCGTTAGATTTGTCTCGTCGATCCAGTCAATTCGATTATAAGCATGTCATACTTTGATATCATTTCACCATATAATTTAGGCTTTGAACCTTTCAAATAAGCTTTGAGCCCCCGATTTGAACCCATTTGGACTGATTTTGGTGTCGTTGGGTTCATCTCTTCGAGACATTCAATTTGACTATAAGTTTTCTAAAATTAAAGTTCAGATGATCCCGAATTAAATTTTGTATGTTTCCAACTTGAATATGCCTCAAGATTCATGCACGATCAAGATGATTTTTGATGATAATTTCATTTGAAACAAATTTCAGCCATATTTATTCAATAAAATAAAAAACAAATATATTTGACCAATTATAAATATTATTAGATATTTAAAGTCAAAATTTTCATTCAATTTGACACTTGTTCAAAAATTTAATTTTTTTGTTGATTCATTCAGTTTGACACTTGTTCAAAAGGCTCATTCAATTTGACACTTGAATCTTTACCATTTCACTGTGTGATTTTAACTTTTTTAATTGCCAACTTCCAATAACTCTACTTTTCACCAATTGAAAGTTTGAAAGGGTGAGAATATTTGATCCGATTTTCTTAGAATGATCTTAAAAATTGAGATCAGTTAATTTGTTCAACTTTTTTATTATGTTAATTAAATGAAAGCATTTAATTTTTTATTATTTCTCATAACATTTTAGGTAAAAAATTTTCACTATTTTTAATTTATATATTAAGAAAATTTATATAATTTTATTAATACTAATAACACTACGTACCACATGTTAAGAAGATATTTAAACCATACATGCATGATAAATAATAATGTTATAGAATAAAAAGAATTACACAAAAAATATAAAAAAGAAAGATTATCAACATAGGAAAGATATCGTGTATATAAATTAATATATCACCTTAGAATATTCCAAGATTTTTGAAGAAACCATGGTAAGAATCTTCACTATGGGTCTTGCTTTCCATGAAACTCCAATAAATGACCAATAAATTTAAGCAGAGTAATAAACCTCAAAGATTAATTATGAAACTCTCCAACTTGATTTCAATCAATCCACATCCTTACTATTCATACATCACCAAAGGTTCATTTAGGCTTCATTTGGGACGGAATTTGTATTACTTGTTAAAACAGAGTTTTTAAAAGGTTTATTTAATTTTTGTATTAAAACTCTATTTTAAAAAGCAATAAAAAAAGTAGTCCCAAACGAAGCCTTAATCTAGAGTCCATCCTAGTCTCCACTCTCTATTGTCACGTCCATGGAAGCATCCATTAATCATATATTGAAATTTAAGCCGCCGCTATTGACCAAACAACAATGGAAAAAGTTTTAGATCTACTCAAACCAAAACTTTTAGACTCAAAGGTTGATCTCCATAATTCAATTTTTTTATCAACTTCCTCTCGAGTCTTATCAACAAGAAAAATATCATCAGCAAAAAACATATACCAAGATACATCTTCTAGCAAATGTCTAATAAGAACATCCATAACCAAACGAAATATATAAGGCAGCCAACATGCAAAGTGGGGGAAAAAAAAAAAACTAGGCTCCCTAGGAACATTGCAACAACACTAGAAGAGATTAATTTATGACGAAGATAAAGTTGCAGAGTAATAAACATCTGATTCTAAATCCTTATTTTCTGCAAGTTCTTTAAGTGATCCTGGAACAGGAGGAACATTCACCTCAGCAATATTCTCCAAGATCAGAACAATCTGCCCCATAGATGGCCTATGAGACTCACTGTCCTGAATACACCACGTAGCTATTCGAGATACAATAACCAATTCTTCTATAGCAACATCACCCTTCAATCTTTCATCCAATAGAACAAGGACTTCACCTTGTGATATTTTAGATGCAGCCCATGCTGGAAAAAATGTAAAGTCAAATTCAGGAATTCTGTTTCTTCTACCTGATATAATTTCAAAAAGCATCATTCCAAAACTGTAGACATCAGCCTTAGGCGTGATTGGCAGGCCAGAGATCCATTCTGGTGCAAGGTAGCCTATTGTTCCTCTCATGGTTGTCAAGACACGACTGAAATCCTTACCTATGAGTTTTGCCATACCAAAATCCGCCAATTTAGGACAGTTCTTCTCATCTAGAAGTATGTTTTCTGGTTTTATATCACAATGCACAATGCATTCCCTGCAATTCTCATGGAGATAAGCTAATCCTCTTGCTATTCCTTGTATGATTTCGTATCTTGTTCTCCAGCTTAAAACCTCGCAGTTTTCGTTGAAGAGACGGGAATCTAAGGAGCCATTTTGCATGAAGTCGTAGACCAGCAATTTGCTGTTACCTTCTGAGCAGAAACCTCGAAGGTTAATCAGATTGATGTGCTGAATAAAACCAAGTGTGCTCACTTCTGTTCGGAATTGCTTCTCTCCTTGTTGAACACCTTCGAGTCTCTTCACTGCTATAGTATTTGAATCAGGCAGTGTCCCTTTGAAAACAGAGCCAAATCCCCCGACACCCAATTTTTCTGAGAAATTCTTCGTCATATACTGTAATTCAGCATAGGTAAACCGAATCAAGGGTCCTTCTCCTTCCTTCTTAATGATAATGAACATTTTTCTTCGGCATCTCAATGCAAGACAGAGTAAAGCACACAAGACAGCTCCAACTCCAGATACTACAGCTATACATATTATGATGATAGACCTCTTGTTATCATCACTCGAACTTGGAAGATCAGAATCTGCAAGGCGAACATATATTGTTTGAGCACTGTCATCACCATCATAGAGCTGTTGAAGATTTCGAAGCTCTCCATTCCAAGTTAAGCAGCCACTGCCGTTATATGCATAAGCACTACACGAGCAGCTGCTTAAGCAGGCTGACCTGCAATCTTCTAACTTATAGGCACTCAAATGCAAATAATTTGAAGGAAGCAACGTGTTGGGCATTTTAAGAAATCCAACTTTCTCATCAGAAATGTTGCCGCTGCAATGGAGCTTCGTCTTCCTTTCACATCCACTGCTCCAATCATTCAATTGCCAGTCTCTCAAAGACGCCGGTTGAAAACCATGAGCACAGCCACAGACAAGAGAGCTTTTTTCATCACAGACTCCAAAAGGACCGCAGAGGAAATAGATATCACATTTTAGTGATGGTCTAGAAAAGAACAGAGCCCAATCTTTGAGGTCATCCATCCATACAAATTGCTTGATTTGCCCAGCAACATCCATCACTTGCCTTGTAATCTTAGAACTAGATGGATCACGATAAAAGCATGTGGTGTATCTTCTCTCCTTGTTGTCAATATAAGCAACGGTAACAATAGTATGCGGCTTCATTTCAGGAAGTATTGGAACAGCAGCGAAGTAATGTCCAGTCCAAAGCCCACTGCGCCAATATTTTATAGTTTTGTTCCATTCAATGAAGAACTCGCTCGTTCCACTGGGATCTATTGTTTCAGAAAAATATCCAGGTGAAGGGTCTTCGGAATTTTTCCATGAAGTTAGTGTTTGATATTCTCCTGTTATTTTATTCATGCCAATCCAACTTCCAGGTACAAAAGTGTCAGTTGGGTGATCAAAGCTCTGCCAAGTTACAGTACTGTTATTTGAAAGGTCTCTTAATATCAAATTTCCATTGTCAAGGAGAACGGCAGATGTATAATTTGATGTTTGACGGGTTGAATTGGATGACCAGATGAAGTTTTTGAAGTTGTCGAGTAGGACAAGATGGCCATCATCAGATAATTTGAGTTCAGCGGAAGAAGTATTGAGCACTGGCTTTTCTCTATTTGCTACCCAAATCACAGTTTGCTTTGAGATCTTTCTGTACCAGATGCCAATATAGAAGTTAGATGACTTACCAGGAGAGAAGAAGCCAAGCTCAAAGTTTCCTTCTTTGGAGATAATGGTTTGGCTCCCAGTTAGAGATTGCCCAGGGTAAATGGTATCAGTTGGGGCTGAAAGAGGGGCATTTGCAGAAACAAAAACCATGAAGAAAACCATGCGAAGTAAAGAGAAGAGATTACAGCTAAGAGGAAGTGCAAGTAGAGAAGCCATTAAGGAGGATCTCTCAGTAACAAGTAGCAGAGGAAAGTTGAAGTCGAAGAAGAAAAATTATTTTTTTGGTTGATATCTAGTGATTTTATTCTTCCTAGCCTCCTAGGAAGAAGACCGGAGACTGACAACACATGAATCTTGTACTGTGAAAATACAAGGTCCACTTATGTTGCATTTCCTCCACGGCAGCATTAATTGTGTTCGATAAATACCTGACTTCTGTTCCTTCAAATAGTGGAAAAAAGTTTGTGGTGTACCTTAATCTAGAGGCATTACCTTGTTGACGACTTGGAGGGACTGTTGAATAAAACTGAAGGAAAATTGTTAGAAGATTAGATAAAATTGAAAATTTTTATGTAATTCAAAGATCAATACTTCAATGTCATCGGTCGGATGGATTTCACTACATTATTTCATTTATAACGATAGAATTCACGATCATTATTTTTAAAAACAACTTTTTAATATAAAAATTAAAATTTTTAGTATAAATTTAGTTTAAAAAATAATAAAAAATCATCCAAACAAAATCTCAATCGTATGATCTTCCCATTGAATTTAGTATCATCTGTTGTATCCATAATTTAATACTGGCCTCTTGATGTTGGGAGTAGATCATTGGACTGTTGGAAGAAGATGATCCTTGAAAGATTTCCAAGAACATGATAACAAATCAAACTCAAAGGCTTCAATTCATATAATATTCATCAATGTATTCCATTCCTCTTATACATACCATATATATAATATTTAAGTAACGACAACCTAGAGAATCCTAGAAGATTCTAGAAAACTTGTAACAAACTAAATAAAATAACCTAAGGAGCATTTTAAGCTAAAATATTCTGCATCACCTCTCATCATTGCCCTTTACGAGAAATTTTGTAGTAAAAGTGAGAAATGCTTGTTGACAGTTATGCCTACCCATAGTAACTTTATGTGTACCTGATAATGTAATTTGCTTGTTTTAATATGATTTTAATCGAACTCACATAAAATTAGGAGAATTTTTTTTTTGGGACGTTAGGGGATTTGATCGCAGGGTGAGAGGGGAGGAAGTGCTTCCGTCGATCATCTGGCCACTTACCCGATCTCAAAATTAGGAGCATCAGTCATTCCAAGATTATTCTTATTGTCACACAACATCAAGCTTATATATTGTCTTAGCATAGGTAGAGTTCTGATACATATTATTCTTTTTCATACACATTGATTTTTTTTTTTTTTTTTTGTGATTTATTAAACTTTAGGCTTGTTCTTTTGTATATATATGCCGGCAGTTTGTTTGAGGTTAGTGGAAAAGCTTATAGGAAGAATGATCTGTGTTGGATTTGAATTTATTCGTAGAGAATCCTCGAAGGCGATCTCTAGGTGCGAGCTGAGAAGCCCAGCTGATTTGAGTCAGTATTGAGAGCAGGGTTCTCTGTATGTTATAAATAATCAATGCAAAATCTAGAGAGAACTAGAAATGTCAATGAATTTAAAAGTATCAACAAATATCCAAAATATTCCTTTACACCTTTTATTCATAGGATTTGGAAGGCTACATGAACTACTTTATCTTAGAAAAAAAAAAATTATTATAATAAACAACATATAGGCAAGTATTTGGATAAGTCATTTGTATTCTGGCTATATTACATTTCTGTGAAGGCAAATCCTCTGGTCATGATGGTAAATCCATTAGCAAAAAGAAAAATCATTCTGCGTGACCGTGGGCTGAGAATTACTAGAACCTAGGAAATCGTAGCTACGTCCTTGAAGTTGCGTGCATGTCTTGTAGCTGTCTTGGCTGTGGGTTTCGGGACTGGCAACCAAAGCCACCGCCTGGGCATATTGTGCTCTCCTTGACTATTCTGGAGGATCTGTTTTTGGCCTTTTTTCTGAGTCTTTGTTTTTGCCAGCAACTTCTTTGCTTAATATTGTCTTTGTGTATAATTTTGTTTTTCATCTTCTTTTGCTTTCTCAGGTTCTTGTAATTTAAACTCTGTTATCTATTTTATGGGCTTTGGCCCCTGATTTTCCCAAAAAAAAAAAAAGATTGAGAATATCGGCGGTAGCCAAGTGACATCGACCATGAAAAACAACCATGGATACGTGGCTCTTGCTATAATGAGAGACATCTATGGCTCGGGTATGTTTGAATGAGTCATTCTATTACCAGCTTTTCTCCTATATTTTCTTAGGGTTTTGATATTGTGAATGGTGCATGTGAGTAGAGAAGCAAGGAGAGATTGAGAGAGAAGAGAGATATGTACTTATTTCTTCTAATTTTCATAGTGGATTTCTTGGTATGATGTGGCTCCGTGATATTTTCCCTAATTTGAATTTTTTCACGCTAAATTATGGTGGCTTTCATTTTCCTCTGCTTTTACTTTCTTGTTTGTGTTTCATCGCGGTGCTTTACTCTCTCTCATAATCCGTAAATCACCCCAATAGAAAGTTTGCAAGATTTGATTTGAAATTCAAAAAAAGTTTTCCGTACACTCTAAAGAATCAGGGATGAACCGATGTCTTGTTCTTGAGCAAGAACAAGACCAAAAGGAGAAAGCCGAGAAAGATATGAAAGAACAGTGAAAGGAAAACAATCTTATTAACTCACTTCATACGAAATACATACATGTCTGTATATAGATGTGTACCAAGATGGTACCAATACAGAACCAATGATATACAACCACGTTGCAATATAGAAATAATAACCTATATAATATAATTACATATCAGTATGCTCTAATAGGCCCCTGCAAGCTGATGGATCAGGTATGATCGCCAGTTTGGATCGAAGTAGTTGAAATCTTTGTGTAGACAATGCTTTTGTAAAGATATCTACTACTTGATCAATGGTAGTTATAGGAAGCAGGTTAATGTTGTTATTCTGTATGTGATCTCTTACAAATTTCTGATCGATCTCTATGTGCATTATGCGAGCGTAAAAGATTGGATTATTTGCAAGAGCTTTTGTCGATGTATTATCGCAGTACATATCAGTTGGATAGTCTTGTGGAACACCAAACTCAGCAAGAAGTCTTCGAAGCCAAATGATGCTTGACGTGAGAGCCGCCAGAGACTTGTATTCTGATTTTGTGGATGATCTAGCAACAATATGTTGTTTCTTTACTGTACAGGATATAAGAGTCTCTTTTAAAAATGAGCAGGAGCCCGAAGTTGATTTTCTTGAGAGAGGAACTCTAGTCCAGTCAGCATCTGAAAATGATTTAAGAGCTAGATTAGTTTTGGTAATAGGTAACCCGAAATTCAATTTACCTTTGATATATCTGTGGGCTCTGAAAATTCGGCCTTGGCCTTCGCCCATACTGATTGTGCTTTTTATTTGGCGATGGAGTTTTAACAGAATAAGTTCCAAGGTAAATTTTGGAAAGCAGATGGGTTTGTAGATAAGACACTACCCAGAGATTTTGCCCTCATTTTGCGAGGACTTTATGATATGAGTTCTGGTTTCCTATAGGTGCAAGCCCCTATAGTTAATTACCCCTCCTGATAACGAGAGAGAACTTTCGATTAAGTCTAATCGTCGATCAGATACGTAGATAAAACGTGTTATCTGGCATATAGTAGCAGCATTGGGTATTGAGATTTGAGGTATTTAGAGGTTTGAATATTTTGGAATTTGAATGATTGAAATTTGGAAATTTGAAGGTTTTGATATTTAAAATAGAAATATCACCACCTTTCACTTAAAGCGGATAGTGGGGGAATGGATGATAGACCTGATAAAGATCCCATGATTCCATCATCCCGGGCCATCGTGGTCCATGGTCTACTTAGTCAGAGGAGGTAGTCGACCCAACCTGACAGAAGGATCCTTGTCGGCAGCCATGGGTTTCTTCGTCCAAGGGGACCTTGTAGACCTGGGAGGAATATTTGCTTAAGGGGACAAATTTGAATTCACCTTAGCTAACAGAGGGCTTTATGCCATATCGATTATATCCTATTGATTCATATCTCAAGGATTTGATGCCACTAAGGAATGTATTGGCGCTGGTCATAATCAGTATTTCGTGGTGCCATTTGGCGGCAAAACCACTCGGTTCATAGGGCACCGGGTCATAACCGTTTATCCTGTGGTGCCATTTGGCGGCAAAACCGCTGGTCAGAAGACACGTAACACGTCCTTATTGGCAGGAGATTATTTGAGAATGGATCATAGTGATATTTTCGATTGGGCATTAGCTCTATGTGAGCTGAAGTAGTTTTTAATTTGTCCACCCGACAAACTATTGCGGAGGGGCAGATGAATTTTGTGCTTTAAGTGTTTCGTGGTTGGATTTTAATTTTAAATATTTTTGGATTTTAGGATTTTGAGTTTTTTTTTTGTGGGTATTTGGAATTGAGTTTGAAAGACATTTGAAATTATTTGTGGACCCCTCCATTGAGATAAACATTCAACACGGCTATCATCAGGGTGTTTGGAATCATTTGAGCATATTTATGTCTTAAACCTTGTCAACCCTATCGACTTGCCGATAGGAGATCGGGTTCCGCAGGCTTTGAGCCTTTGTTGGTGAATTCTCTTGATTGTAGGCCTAATATGAATGCATTGAAACAAATACACCGGTCTCCACAACCGTGTATTTGTTTGAAGGTTCGAACCCTGTCGACTCCTATTGATCTGTATAAAAGAATCGGGTCTGAACAAGAATTCACTTATTGACCCGCGCAGCATCACTAAACGTCACGTGTGTATCAATAACACGCTCGTCGGGGCCCATGCGGGTGTTTGGGGGCCTTTTATAATTGAACCCTGTCAACTCCTTTTATTTACTTAGAAGGATCGGGTTTAAATTTAATAACCCGCGTAGTATCCCAAGACGTCACATGTATACCAATAACACGCTCGCCGGGGCCCATGCTGGTGTTTGGGAATTTCATTGATTTGACATACCCCTTTGTGTACCTATGTGTATACAAGCTACATTGCACGTGCAGAGGTATTTTGAAAGTATTTGTAGACACCGTCTGCTTGTATGAATGTTGCGGATCCGGTGGCGTGGCATTGTAGTTTGTGGATAGAATTGATTGCTGCTTCATACAGGTAGACTGTCGTGCACTATTTATTACTTTCTACAGGTGGATTGTAGTGCACTAACGAGTCTCCTGCTTTTTTGCTAGTAGATGTTGCTATCTACTATAGCTTCCTTGCACCATTCTTGTAGACGACATATTAAGTGTATAATAGGTTTCCTACATTAGCTCAAGGGAACTTGCATTTGCCGCATTCTTCATGCATTTTGCTATGGTCTTTGGTTCATATAGTACATCCGCCACTGCTACAAGTAAGCAGGTAGATGTATTCCTTCACAGATTGAAATTGACTTCAGGATACTGCATTTATTGAAGTTTTTCTGCATATACCCATAAGTGGCATGTTATACATACATCCGTATTCGTAGAGAGATTGTATGTATTGCAGATCTTTTGTATCTTCCTCATTGTAATTGATTGAATGATCGATACAAATATCATTCTCAAATAGACTTGGCTGGATATTCTGAGCCCATTTTATTTTCATCATTCGTCACTTGAATGCATTGAGAGCTTGATGTGTTTGTTTGTAAATTATGGTTGACTATCGAACTATCATGTTCATTGTACCTCCTTGCGATTGTTGCAATTATCTCACATTATTCAACTACATGATTGAGATAAGTATCATGAGCTGGTTGGTTGCTAATTGCATATAGATTTTGCAATCCCTTGAAGACATTGTATTGTCATATTGTGTTATCATCATTCATGAGCGAATGACACCTTACAAGTCCATTGGTCCACAAGTTTTATACATTTCCACTTGCATCTTGCTTGCATAAGATTTGAATGACCCAAATTTCTTAATTAGCAATTACATTCAAATTAAAATGATAATTCTTCAACATGCCATTAGAATCTTGATGTCATTTTTTAAATCAAATTCTTAATTGGTTACTTTATTTATGTCCAAACTCAAGTAATATTCCTTGTCATAACATGATCTCTTGTAATTCTCATTTAGGTCCAAGTTGAGTCAAAGCTCTTTTTCATTTATTTGAAAATGAGTCCAAGCTCAAATTTGAGTTCAAGTTTGAGTTAAGTTCTTTGTAGTCTTTTTGAGCTCAAACTCAATTCAATTTCAAATTAGTATTCAAAATCACTTGAGTTCAAGATCATGCTCTAACTCAAGTCCAATATGAGTTCAAATTCAAATGTAGTCCTTTTCATTTTTTTTTTTTTTTTGCATTCAAGTTCAAGTCATTTGTCCACTTAATATTCAAGTCAAGTTCAAGTTCAATTTGCATGTCCCACGTTGTCCTTTGAGTTCGTTCAAGCTCAAATATCAGTTCCATGAATCCAATCATGTTCATTTGATGTTCAATCAAGTCCCAAATTTAGTTGTATGTTCACCCGAAATTTCGGCAGCCTCCCGGCGTCTCCCCGTTTAGGGGAGAACTACGGAAAACTGGGCCTCCCGCCACGCTAGAGAAAAGCGTGCACGGTAGGTGCCCTCGGACGAGGACACCGCGGCCGTAAAATTTTGTTCACCACCACGTCAGAGAAAGGCGTGCATGGGTTTTCGGGCACCGGTTTAAAACAAACAATTTTATATTTGACTCCACCTCACCGTAGGCGTTGTACCGGGTTCTCTTTCCACTACGCTAGAGAAAAGCGTGCATGAGTTGATTTTTCGGTGCGCTACTAACGCCGGAAGTGGGGTTTTGTGATTACCCGCCCCGACGCAAGCATCACAACGAATTCCCTCCTACCACGCTAGAGAAAAGCGTGCATAGGTGGTCGTTCGCCGCGTTGCGAGCGCCGGGACAAGTTGTATTAAGTTTAGAACATTATACCTGCGCGTAAAGATGGCGACGACGAGGATGAATGTACAAAATGAAAACACTCTTTTTTTTCCTTTTTTTTTGTTTCTCCTTTTCTCTCTTTGAAACCTCCCTTTTTTATCTTTCTTCTTTTTTTTTTTTTTTTGAAACCCCTTTCCTCTTTTTTTTTTTTAGATTGCACTTATACACATTTATGCATTTCTACAGAAATCTCACATGTATGCATACACATTCCGAATGACATGAGCTAACAAGAATTCTGGCTATGTTTAAAGAAAACAAATAAGTAGCTAAAAAAAAATCATTATTTTGTTTTGGATTTATGTGAAGTAGGTTTAGAGTGGAAATATTTTACAACAGATTATGGAAGTGGTGGGCTAAGATTTGTAGAAATCTGTTTGGACGAATGGGCTTTGGAATGGTCAAATGGATGGGATTTGGTATGAGAAGTGGAGTTGAACTTTGCTGTTTGGTGGAGAAGGAAGCCTTAAGATATTTCTCAATAGTTCTGTTTTGTATGAAGTGGAGAGAGGAACCAAGTGGTACAGCAGCTCAAGATGGGAATGAAGTGTGGTGTGAGCTGCTTTGAAGTGAAGGGAAACTTTCCTAGGAGGAAGGGAGAGACTGTACAGATTTGAGTGTGGCTTGGACATGAAAGTATTGGAGTACAGAACAGGAGTGTAGAAGCTTTGAACTGTCACACTTCAAGCTTTGCTAGTATAGATTGGTATCAACTTAGTTCATCTCTATCTAGGTGGAATCAGCCATTTGATACGCACATTTTAAGCTTTCCCATGGCTGTAAAGTGTAAATGCATCTTCTGCTACCATTGGAAAACCAGTTCCTTTGAGCTGGAACCTTTCAGATTTAGTAGGGAAGAAATATACTTGAGGACGAGTCATGGAATGCTTCCTCTTAGCCTCTCTAGCTTCTCTTCTGATACTGAAATCATTGAGAGAGCTGCATGATTCTCTTGCTTTATCTCCAATGAGTCGAATGCTATCGATGCTAAAACCAAGTCGGATTTCAACGTGGGTAGATCCATCTTAGAGTGCATCATTTGTACAACCCAAACTCATCTAGATTGCTTCTCTGAAGTTTTGAAAGGTGCCTACTAGAGATCTCATCTTAAGAAAGCGACTATGATAAAAAAAAAAAACTCATCTTGATAGGCAAGTAAAGCCTAATGGTTGGCCCTAGCCCTAGCTATTTACGGAGTCAATCCTGATGACTATTCGAGGAAGGGCTGATTCCCTAGGAAAATTATTAATCGCTATTTGGCTATCAATATATCCCAAGCCAATAACTTCATTAGAGCTTTATTAGCAATAGTATTTGATATACAACAGGGAGTTGACTCCAAGCCAAACCAAACCAAACCAAACAACAAGAAAAATATTTTTCGATCTGCATGAGAAATATTTTTTGATCTACAATAGGGGGGTTTGACTACAAACCAAATCAAACTCAACTTTATTAAGATACCTACACATATCAGATTCTAAAGAGCAATATAAAGCAACTGTAGCACTTATGTTGCCTATAAGCCATAAAAGCAAAACTAATAACAAACACATCAAGTAGCCGCACTATTGAGTGAAGAAGAAGATCACTTTTGAGAAGTAGCACACAATTTCCTGCCTATCATAATCTTGAAATATATAACGGCTATGTAAAAATAGCTCATACATAGTCAACATCTAGATTTATTAATCACTATCATTTATACCACCATGGCCATTAAGTAGTTTTGGTTCAACTTCTCTATCTACCATGGATCATTGTAAGAGTGATATCATTCCTAGTACAACCGACATGATTTGGCGTTAAGAAATCTGGTACTTCAGAATCATCTTTGAGATAGAAGCCAGGCCTCTTAGGTTGAGGCAGTGCCATGGCTTCACTGCCTAACATCAAAACCACTGAAGCCATTGTAGGCCTATCTTCACTACCTTCTTGCACACAAAGGAGGCCGACCTGCATACATCGCAGAACTTCTTGCTCATGGTAGTCATACTTCAGCGCATCTTCGACCAACTCCAGGGATTTATTTTCTAACCATAGTGTCCAGGCCTGCACAAGTATTCTTAAATTTGAAATAGTGTAAAACAAAAGTTAACATGTAAATTGATTTCTCTTATATAATAATACTTACATGACCTACCAGGCTCACATGGCTTTCATTTGGATCAAACACTCTATTCTTCTTACCAGTAAGGACTTCAAGTACAATAACTCCAAAGCTAAAGACATCAGATTTTACTGAAAATATACCATGCATTGCATACTCAGGCGACATGTATCCACTGTCATATAAATGTGTGAGCTGAAAGATATGCTGCAGGTTCACATTATAACTAGTGAAATAGAGAATGATAGAAAACTTACAATGTACCAACCACTTTTTGTGTGCTTTCTTGCATTTGATCTCCTCCCACAATCCTTGCCATGCCAAAATCTGAAATTTTGGGATTCAACTCCTTATCGAGAAGAATATTGCTAACCTTGAGATCTCTGTGAATAATTTTTAATCTAGAATCTTGATGGAGATAGAGAAGTCCTCGTGCGATTCCAAGAATTATATCAAATCGTTTTTGCCAATCCAACTGAGAGCTGACTGCTTTGTCTGCTTCAATATTTTATTTTAGTTTAACATTAAAAGGGAAAATAAATAGTTGATAAAACCATAAAAATTTATATGACAAAAACATAATTCTCAAATATAGAAAAGGCACACAATTTGCACAACATAAACATATAATATTTATGGCTATGATACTACATAATACCGTGATTGATTTTCTAAAAAGTTCTTCTCGTGGAAATTAGAACCTTAAAAAAGACTAATAGAAGGTGGATGACTAAGGTCTAAGGAGTTTGAACATATAAAGTCCACGTAGTTTCAAATAGAGCTATGAATAAATAAGACTATAGTAGGAATCTAGTGACTGAATAAGACCAGTGTTATTTATGTAAGCAAAAAAAAAAAAAAAAAAATGAACAAAAGGAAAAAAAACCCTTGCTTTATTCTAAACTTCTTAAACTAAGGTCAAGAAGCCCAAGGTAAGTTGAAAAATAAGTTATCTCTTTTATTGGTACTTGTTGTAAATTGGTCCGGTATTAGGTTAGGTTGATCCGCATTGACATCTTATCAATGTAAAATATAAATAGGATGTGTAGGCTGATGTAAGAATACTCCTCTTGTAAGCCCTCTATTAGCCATGGGTTGCTTTGTCCAAGGGGACCTTGTAGACCTAGGGTGAGTGTTTGTCTAAGGGGACAAATTTGAATCCACCTTAGCTAATAGAGGGCTTTGTGCTCTATCGATTATATCCTATTAATTCATATCTCAAGGATTTGATGCCACTAAGGAGCGTATTGGCTCTGGCCATAACCGGTATTTCATGGTGCCATTTGGCGGCAAAACCATTCAGTTCAGAGGGCCCCGGGTCATAACCGTTTATCTTGCGATGCTATTTGGCGGCAAAATCGCCGGTTAGAGGACACGTAACACGTCCTTATTGGTAGAAGATTGTTTGAGAATAGATCATAGTGATATTTTCGACTAGACATTTAGCTCTTTTGTGAGCTGAAGTAAATTTTAATTTATCTACCTCGGCAAACTATTGCGGAGGGTGGATGTATTTTGCTTTAAGTTATTAATGGATTTATTTCGAATTTAAATATCTTGGAATTTGAGATTTTTGGATTTTTTTGTGGGTATTTAGGATAGCATTTGAAAATATTTTTGAAATGGACCCCTCCAGTTGAGATTTACATTCAACATGGCCATCATCGGGGTGTTTGAGGTCACTTCAATTTGTTCATTAAATCTTGTCAACTCGACCAAGCTGTTGATCGAGGATCGGATTTCTCGTAGGCTTCGTGCCATTGTTTGGTGAATTCTCTTGATTGTAGGCATTGATGGCCTAATATGAATGTATTAAAACAAATACACCAGTCGCCACAACCGTGTATTTGTTCGAGAGTTCGAACCCTATCGACTTCTATTGATCAGTATAGAAGGATCGTGTTCAAACTTGAATTCACTTATTGACCCGCGCAGCATCACTAGACGTCACGTGTGTACCAATAACACGCTCGCCGGGGCTCATGCGGGTCGAGATTGCATTTTCCCCTTTAGTGTACTTATGTGCATACAAATTATAGTGCATGTGCAGGGGTACTTTGAAATATTTTAGTTGTGCGGATAATCATCATTTGAGTGCACACAAATTTTCATTTGAGATCTTATACATGTCTTCTGTCCGCTAGTACAAGTGTTGCGGATCCGGTGGAAAAAGATCTTGATGTTATGAGGCATCTCTTCATCTTTATGTTAACTCCCCCTTTTCTCATTCACCGGGGAAGTCTTTTTAGGCTTTGAAATTAATGATTTCTGCTTTGAAGAGAACTTCTTTCAAGCTCTTTAATGTTGTAGGCTTGTTACTTCCGGTGTTTGTGGACATCAAAATAATTTCCTTCTTAAGTATAAGACTAAGAAGAAACTTTAGGACATCAGAAAATTTATTTCTAATTTGTTCAAACTTCCCTTCCGTTCTGCCAAGGCTGTCCTTCTCCGTACATCGAGTTGCCCTCGTACTCGGCGTACTTGAAGATCTTGATCACCATTATCACAGGTGATATCCGTACTTGTGTCCACAGTGGTTCATTGTACCTGTGATGTATCCACTACTGTTATCCACAAGTGGTTTATGTTCATTTGCAGGGAACTCATTGTATCCATTACGACTTCTTAGAAGTGTTCGTAAGAGAGCCGTTGTTTTCTGCATCATATCCACCTGTCACCAATCTCATGTGGGTTTTGTTAATTGTACTTGTTTACAGGGGATGATCCTCTTTCATACACCGGGTTGCCCTTGTACCCAACGTACTTGAAGATCTTGATCACCACTGTCTTAGGTGATATCCGTACTTGTGTCCATAGTGATTCATTGTACTTACAATACACTGTTGTTATCCACAAGTATCCATTTGCAGGGGATCGCTGCATCTACTACGACCTCCTAAAAATGTTTGCAGAAGACCCATTGTTTCTGCATCATATTCACCCTTTCACCAATCTCAGGTGGGTTTGTTGATTGCATTTGTTTGTGAGGATGGATCTTCTACAATTAGTTGATAGTATTGCCTTCTTCAATCAACAGGCGTTTGTAGAGATTATCGTAGCGTACTTGCATCGAGGTCTTGTAGTTTAAGTTCGAGTTAGGTTTCATCTAGACTCGGGTTCAATGAGTCTACAACCCCCACTTAATGTTGTATAACACGAGTTTAAGTGCGAGTTCAAGTTCTTTATCCGGATTCAAAGTCTTCTGAGGTCATTGCAAGTGCAATTTCATGTTCAATTTCATTTGGGTTTAATCTTTTATTAATCATTTGAGTTCAGGTTCTGGTCCACAAGTCATTGTTTATTGGAGTCCATCTTTTATTCTTTTTAAGTTCAAATCAGGTCCTGAGCGTAGTAATATTTCACCCGAAATTTCGGCAGCCTCCCGGCGTCTCCCCCGTCTAGGGAAAAATTTGAGAGACTAGGCCATCCCACCATGCTATTCGAGTGTGTATGGTAGGTGTCGGAGGACACCGGGCCGTACATTTTTCATCCCACCACGCTACTAGAGCGTGTATGGGGCCTTCAACAGTATCCGTAGGCGAGCACAAGTAGATCTCCCCACCACGAGAACGAGAATATGAGTTTTAGTTGATTATCCGCCTCGTTGCAGGTTGTCGCATCGGGTTTCCTCCCATCGTGTTATGAGAGTGCGTATAGGGGGTTTACCGGTCCGCCGCAAACAACGAAAATGGGAAATATGAGTTTTAGAAATTATACCTTGCGTAGCAGTCGTCGGCGGTGTCATTGTCAAGGTTGAGGACTGTCCCCACCACGCTACAAGAGAATGTATAGGGCTTACTCGCCTCGTCACAACTATCTCACTGGATTCTCCCCCACCGAGCTAAAAGAGCGCATATAGGGGATCCACCGGCATGTCGAGCACGTCGAGGGCGGGGTTTAAGTTAGAAACTTATACCTTGAAGACCAGCGGGGAGGAGTCGTCGGCGACTGTCGGCTCGTGGATCGAGGAGAGAGAAGGCATATTTCATTAATTATAATTAATTAAATAATTATTTTTATTAATAATTTTTAATCAATTATAATTAATAAAAATTATTAATAAAAATCATTAAAATTAATTAAGACAATAAGTTATAATTAATTTTAAATTAATTATAACTTAATTAATATTAATTAATTCTAATAAAATATAATTAATCATAATAATTAATAATAATTAATTTATAGATTATGATTAACTAAAAATAATAATTTTAATAAAAACAAAGATAATCCCTCGGTTCGGCGGATTAATAGGATTTGGCCGTGGAAGCGCACGAAAGGGTTCAAGTTACCTTCACGGACGGCGAGCTCTGTTGTTGTCACGACCCGACCCGACGGGGACGGATCCCGCCCGAGCCGGATTGCGACCAGCCTAAACAGACTAACCAGGATCTGGCTTTGGAATTGGTTACTGAACTGAATCTTCCAAAATGTTATACACAAAACAAACACACAGAGCTACTATAGAACATCAAATGCAGCGGAACAAATCATCTATATTTTCCTTTCTTTTTCTCAAAACAATCATCTACAAATACAGTGCATGGCTGACAGAAAATAAAACAGAAATAGCCATGACTGTACAACAAAATCAAAAAGGACAAAATACCTATACTGATCAGACTCTGAAATCTAGTCCTGGACTTCCTTCCCTTTCCCAGAACCTGAAAAACCACCAGAAAACAAGAGTGAGCTCAACAGCTCAGCAAAGCAACAAACCTCCAATCAAAACTCTCAGAATCCAAAACCAAACTCATCAGACAGAAATCCAATCAGAATTCGGAACAGAATCGTATCTCGAATCAGAACAGAATCAAAATCAGAACTTATACGGACATATATCAAATCAGAATCAGAATCGTACAGATCAGATCACATCAGAGTACAAATCAGAACGGATTAAATCAACAGAATCAGAATCTTACAGAAATCAGAAATTCAGCTCATATCGTATCAGAACAGAATCGGAACTCAAATATCAGATATTTAATTAATAGCTAAATGTGCTCACGGCACCAGAAATTCTCTGAGTAATTAATAGCTAAATGTGCTCACGGCACCAGAACAGATTTCATCGGATCCGGAACAGAACAGATATCAGATTTCAGATTGAGCTCATTTCAGATTTCCCTGACACTTACTGAATCTCATAGGATCCAGGCCCCTTATAGCTCCCTTTTCATAGCTTATACAGATAGCATTTCAATTCAGAATAAATCCGGGCAAATCAGAAATCAGATAAAAATCGGGCAGCACAACGGCAGTATACGGAATTTACACAATTTTTTCCTGAAAATCAAAATTCACCAAATTCGCACAGAATATAGATAATCACATTTCAGAACATTTATTCTACTGCACAGATAATTTTAGAATACACCGAAAAATCTAGTCGACGAAAAACACCGTCGAATCAAAAATACCCGGACAGAAATCTTCAGAAAATAACCAAAATGTGCACACTCGGCACGTCAACAATATACAGAAAGTTACGCGGTAAAAACTGAGCCAATCAACAGATACGGACGAAAATAGTTAACGGAAACGAAATCCGGACAGAATATACCGCCAAACACGACGGTTCTGAAAATTGAGAAAGGCGGAATGTGCCTTACCTTGCGTACAGCAATATCTCGAACAGTCTCCTCGGACGAAAACGGCTCCGCGTCGTCCGAAAATCAACTTTTCCCAAATTTCTCTCGACTTTCTCTCTCCTCAAAAGATATTTTCGTTTTATTTGATTTTCTCTCTCCTCCAAATGAGCTGAAATCAGCTTTAAAAACTTCAGATCGGCCCGGCCGATCGCCAGATCGTCCCAGGACGATCAGACCATTTTGGATCGTCCTGGACGGTTCCCAGAACTATTCTCAGGCCTACATTTTCTACAGTGCCGATCGGCCTGGACGATGTGTACAGAAAATCACCTGGAGCAAACTGGGCACATTCTGGAGCAGATTTTCAACTGATCGTCCCAGGACGATCCAGATCGTCCTGGACGATCTGGAGCAGATTTTCGATATTACAGTTGTTGCCTCCGATCGGAGAGAGGTGAGAGTCGTCGAAGGGAGCTAAGCCTCACAGCTACGAAGAGCCGAAGACACGCGTGATAGGGAGAAAGTTAACTTCACACGGTGAGCTCCCGTTCGTGCTTGCGACCAGAATGTCGTGACTTCCGATCGGAAAGGAATGACGTCGAAGGAGCGACGTCTTCTAGCCTCGAGGGAGCCGGAGAAGAAGCGAGAGGGCTCCAGCCGAAGAAGAAGCGAGAGGACTCCGGTCGTGATTCCGATCCAGATGTCATAACTTCCGGACTGATAGGAAGGGAAAGTCGTCGAGCGAACGAAGTCGATCAACGAGAGAGGGAGAGGAAGAGAGAACGAACTCGGGAGAGGAGGAAGAGAGCTCGGAAGCGTGAAGAAGGCCGAAGGTCTCCTTTTTGTGGCCATTTGACGACGCGAGCTTGTCGTGCAAAGTCGTGGGGAGAAAAGACGGGTTGTGCGAAGAAGTGACGACGTGGGGATTTGATTTTGATTTTTGATTTTATTTTTTTCTTTGCACAGGTCAACAAAATGCACAAGCACAAATACTATAATTTGATAGTCTTTGTGCTAGCAAATAAGCAAATTAAAAACCTTACTTATGTCCATTAACTAGGTTTAATCAGAATTTTTGATAAACACAATGAAAACAAGTACTTAGTACTATATGTCCTCGTAGCCCCATCAAATAAATCATAAAGTGACATATTCTAATGGTAATAAAGGTTTTGATCCAAACAACAAATTCAGAACATAAATTCCGTAGATCCTACATGGAGCATAACTGGTTTGCAGCTACATCATTTCACTACTATGAACATGTCCATTCAATTAAATTGTTCAGCGCTATGTATATGATTATAATTCATCAAAGAAACAAAATATGACATTTTAAGTAGTGTTTGGCACTAACCGAATATGAAAGAATCCAAACTTTTGTTGGGCATGTACTCATAAATCAATAACCTTTCCTCTCCTTGGATGCAGCAGCCAAGAAGACGAACTAGATTCCTGTGCTGAAGTTTTGCAATTAACATAACCTCATTCATGAACTCGTCCAACCCTTGAACTGAATTTCTAGATAATCTCTTGACAGCAATCTCTTGTCCATCTTCGAAATGACCCTGCTAATTTCAACATTCAAGCATCTTCAAACATTGCATATTTACATCTTCCAACTTTTGCATCTAGATGGAGGATAGAATAGAATATTAGATATTGGATGAACAATAGCTAAATGATACAAGCATTTCATATCAAACATGAAAGTGGAATGGAGATGGGAGTAGAAATGAGGGAGAGAACTAAAAGTCTAAAATTGACAAAGTTTCTTTATCATAGCGAAATTTCATGTTGATTCCAAATGTTGTTAGTATATTAAATGGTTAAATGATGAGTGGCAAAGTTACCTTATAAACAGGGCCAAATCCACCCTGTCCAAGCTTATTTTCATCAGCGATAATGGACACGGGGAGGGAGCAGGCGAAGCGTGTCGTTCGTAATGGAAAGAAAGAGACCACTACTTTGCCTCTTTGTTGGACCGCCGGCGCGAACACAGTGGTCTCTGACCAGGACCAGGCACGTAGTGTTCGAATTTGGATCTTGACATGTCGGTTATTTTTCACCGTAGGCATCTTGCCAGGAAGTTGGTGGGCTCATCATGAAAAAAGTTATTTGTAGCAATCTCAATTACAGACATATCAAATACGGGAAGTTCCATCTCTTTTCTTATGCTCCCCTTGGCATAACCATGTCCTACACCCGGCCAGCAAGTTGTAAACAGTCAAAAGTAAATAAAACTTAAAACGAAATGACATTCATTGTGCTTATCGCAAACTTGATGTAAATAAAAAACAAATTTTGAAGGTGCATCTTGATAGATAGCTTACCCTGCTTTCTTTTCTTTCTTATTGTGTATATCCCACAGCAAGAGAATATGAAAAAAGCTAGCCCTACTGGGATGAGTACTGCAACTATATGCTTCCTCTTGCTTGACGCACTTTCTGCTGAAACTACATAAGAAATTCTCACATCAAAGGCGGCGTAGCAAATAGGATATTTTTTGGAAAGTGTATTTAATTAACAATGGCTAATACGTCCGTACTATTTAAATAAAGCCTTAAAGAGCATACCCAAATCAGCGGCAGCTAGTCGGAGATAGAGATCCACACCTCCCTGAGTTCCTTGAGAAAACTTCTTGGTGTCCACTAGCTGACCCACCCACCACAAACAATTCCCACCAAGCAAAACATAAGCCACGCATGAACATTTCCCCAAACACAAAGCACCGCAGTCCTCCACTCCCAGGCCAGCGACCACCGTCACGTTCTCCGTGTCCGGCGGCTTCACCGCACTCACCTTAACAAAGCCATCCCCTCCAGAGCAAGCCAAAGCCGTTCTCCTCTTACACCCTCCTGAATAATCCCTCAACGTCCAGTCAATTACTGTCCTCGGCTCAAACCCCTGTAAGCACTTACAAACCCCATCAGGGTAATACATGCTGCATATCCCGAACGCCCCGCACGTGCCGTACCCGTCACATTTGTCCTCCGGTAGCCGCCAGTACTGCCTCCACTGGCCGCCGAGCCACATCAACCGTTGCAAACCACCGCTGGGATCGAGGGTTGTTAAAGTCATTTCAGATTTATTATCCGTAACCGTATCGGTGTAGAAAATTTTGTCGGGTTGAACCACGAAGATGAAGTTGAAGTGGACATCCGAATTCATTTGGGGAATGCCGCTCCATGAAACTCCAGTCCATGGCCCGGTTCGATACTCGATGTTTGAACCGTTGTTGAGTATGAGCTCCGGTGAACCAGTTTGGCGAAGGCCAAAGGTGAACAAGCCCGGCGAGGGGTCGTCAGGAGATTTCCAGGACATGAGCTTCGTTTCAAGGTGACGTTTTAAGTCTAATCCGAGTTCCATGTTGGGGAGTAAAGTGTCGGAAGGGTAGTCAAAGCTCGCCCAAATAATGACATTTGATCCACCGTCGGTCAGCACGAGGTTGCCGGAATCGAGGAGTTTCAAAGATGGAATTTTTACGCCGGAGGTGTTCGTAGACCAAACAGTTCTGATGCCGCCGTTATTGACGTCACCGGCTGTGATGAGAATATTTCCGTCAGTGGTTAGAAAAAAGGTGGCATTTTGGGCGGTGATCGGAGATTTGCGGTTAGCGACCCAGACCATTTTGCGAATGGGAATTTTGTGATACCATATGCCTAAGAAAGAGCTAGAAGGTGTGGTGGCGTTGAAGAATCCTAGTTCGAAAGTGCCTCCGGCGGAGATGATGGTTTGTCCTGCGGCGAGAGCTTGGTACGGAGTGATGGTGTCGGTGGGGGCGGAGTGGAGGATGAGGGTCGAGGAGACGAGGAGGATGAGGAGGAGGATCATTGGCATGACTCCGAATTTGAATTGTAGGCTGATAAGGAATGATTTATGAAAGGTGTTGAATACTTGGTTATACAATTAATAGGAGAGGAATAAGTTATTATTATTATTATTATAATTTATTAGCCATTCTCGGTATCATTGTGACGTGGTAGTCCTGTAGCTTAGGCTTCTTTTGGGACGAAAGTCGTCCCAAACGAAGCTCAGAGCAACCAGAAGCAATACACCAGAACCATGTTTATTATCTCACTTAAATAATTGAAGGGCATAATGCTGAGATAAATTGTGGCTCTGTATTGGCATAATGTGACAGCTAAGAGTTGTCACACTCAGGCTTCGTTTGGGACAGTTTTTTTATTGCTTTTTAAAACGGAGTTGTAGTACAAATTTTTTAATTTTTGTACTAAAACTCCATTTTCAGAAGCAACAAAAAAGCCGTCCCAAACGAAACCTCAATGTATAATGCACCGCATCAGATTACCATTAAAGTGGAAGACTAGTAAACGCCTATTAAAGCAGCGGGGAAAAGTTCTTTTCATGGATTATGACATTAGTCCTTTTAAGTTGAAGTGGTAAAAAATTGTCCACTTGCTGGATTAATTAACATTCGGTCTGATGATCTGATGATCCTATTAAAATGTCTAATACGTCTGTAGTATTCAATTACAGCCTAAAGAGCATACTCAAATCAGCGAAAGGTAGCCGGAGATAGAGATCTGCATCTCTTTGAGTCCATGAAGCAAACTCCTTGATGTCTATTAGCTAAACAACCCACCGCAAACAATTTCTACCATGCACAACATAAGCCACACACGAGCATTTCCCCAAACAAAAAGCAACACAATCCTCCATTCCCAGACCGGTGGCCACTGTCATGTTCTCCGTGTCCGGCGACTTCACCCTACTGTTAAGGCCATCCTCTCCTCCTGAGCAAGCCAACACCATTCTCCTATTACACCCTCCTGAATAATTTACCTATTCGGTATGTGGCATAGTTCTTTTCAATGATATTTGATATTGGATATCCATCTTTGTCAATGTTCGATATTTTTCTTATTCATGGATTATACTAAATGTTTGACATTAATTCTTTTTTTATGAGTCAATTATTTACTCAAGTTATTATCAAATTTTTACTTGAATTTTGATACTCAAATTTTATAAGTGGTGGGTTTTGGGACTGTCAAGAGTTTGTTTTGTAAATCGATTCAACAAAAAAATTTTAAATAAAATAAGCTATTTTATAAATATTTTTTTCTATAATTTTTGAAGCCCTAAGCCCAAAAATATATATATGAATTTTATGCTACAAATTGAATACATTATATAATTATATTAATATTTTTTTATAATATATAAATCCACTATAGAATTCCTTAAATGAACATTTGATTTGACCAAGAACCAAAAATGAAATTTTGAGAGAAAGTGAGGAGAGAGAAAATGAAACCTTAGTTTTGCAAGCCGTAGAGTGATTTTCGTTAGTCGACTCTGTTAGGCAATTTACTCATCTCATTGTAAAAATTATTATCCTATTTTTTATTTCAATAATTTGATGTTTTGAAAATTTTTATATGAAATTTGTATTTCCATTCTAGAAAATGAGGATACTTTTGTATTCGTAAAACTTTTAATGTGTAACTTTTTATATGTTATAGAGATTGATATTATGACGATTTTGAATATCTATTTGAGATTTTTAATTGGTGATTTTGAAAAGCAATAATTTTTATCAATTCAAATATTTATTTTGACATCTAAACATAATGATTTAATTTAATTAAAGCTTTATAATATTATTACATACATTAATTAATAATTTATTTTATTTTTTAAAATGAGAATTTATGCTCAGTATGGTGTTTTGTTGCCTACCGTTAAAGCATTTTGACACTTTCTGAATTAAGTCAATTACATTTTATTTACTACTATGCATTGAAAATGATTGTGGGTATATGACTGAGAAATATCTGATCATTATTATTGTTATAATACTATGATAATAATTTATGTGTGAAAAAAAATAAGTAAAGACTGATTATCCATTGACGTTGGCTGGAGATTGATTGACCTATACATGATGGTGGGCCGACGAACTTTTCTTAGAATACCATAGTTTGGCGTTATATATCCTCTACTAATTCACGTGAAACTGATTGAGAGTTATAAAGAATCAATTACTGTACCGACGAACAAAGAGTGACAACTCAATTTACTGATTTTGATAATTTACTGATTTTGATATGATACTGAAGAAATATAGATTAAGTCATGACTTTTTACTTGTTTAGTATGACAACTAAAATTTATGTTATTCAGACATTATTCTCATTACTATACATATTTATTATTATTACACAAATTTATTATTACTATATTATTTATTGCTACTATCACTATTTTTACTGATATCCATACGAACATCTATACTATTACTGATTTACTATTAATGTTATTAATTCTCTGTTTTGATTAGTCAAATTAAGCACAGATATACAGAGATGATTCCGATAGTTCTTACTGATGTTTTGATTTTACTATTTTATATGACTTCTTTACTGATTAATAGTATTGATAGGAGGTCTTCCTTAGTGATGTGACATCCATATTAGTTTTTTATATTGTACCATTTTACTGGTTTCCGTACCATATTACTTTACTGGGTATAGACTTTAATACTATTGCAAGTATGTTTTACAATTTTCGCATTGATTCATGATCATATTAATGTTACTACTATGATTTGACTATTAACATTCATATTATTCATTCAGTTGTAAAATTTGATTATTTGCTAGACTCTTGAGCTCATTATATATTATTAAATCATTTCAGATCAAGGTAAGGGAGCATGAATGAGATATTGATCAGGATACTTCAAGTTCAGGTTCTTATTATTTTAACTATACATTTGTACTTATGATAGAGTAGTTGTGATATGATTATATAGATCCTAAATAGTGAACATGATTTTTTGGGGAAATGAACATATATGTATATTAATGTTTTGTTCGATAGTTTTATTTCCACTGATATTTATATTGATAAAAGAAATTAGTTAGTTATTGTTGTTTTATATTAAAAGATAAAAGAATAATTTTTTCAATTTAGATTTTAGGCATCACAAAAACTCCTTTTATGTCTTTTCTAATTGTTGTCATTTTTAAAACTCTAATTTTTGCCATTTTTATAATTTGAGAAAAAAATTAGTGTAGTCCAATCAGTTCTTTTAGTGAAAACCTTTTACTATAAGTCATTCCTTGTAGCACTTGCAGCCATCATATTCTTCTCTTAGTTTGTAAACCAATTTTTTATACATTATAAATTGTTTTCTTTTAATTTGATAGTTCAATCAACACCAAGTTTGAGTCAACATAAGTGATTACATTTTATCACTTTTTAAAATCATCAACTTGTATGGCTTCCTCATATCACTTTGGTTCACTACCATTTACTAGAAATAAATAATATAATGAAGGAGAATACATTTGTGAATGTAGTGAGATTATACCGAAAATTCTGATTTTAGTTTTACCTATATGATGAACCTTTTGTGCTTTATGAACTTAAACTCCATTCTTGATTTTATCTTCGTGACACCAATATCCGTCATCTCAACATATTTTGAAAAATTTTCACGAGTTATCTCATTTCTATTCTTGTACATTTTATTTTCATTAAAATTGACATCCCTTCTCATAATGAGTTTTAAATCTAATAATCCTTAAATTTATAATCAAATTCATCTGAGTCATATCCTATAAATATATATATTTGATAGACTTTGGATCAAACTTACTCCTAGATCCTGTCTCAATATGAATATAAGAGGTACAACAAAAGACTTTAAATTTAGATAAACTTATCTCCTTGTTACTCCAAGCTTCCTTAGGAAACCTTTCATTCAGAGGGATTGGTGGACCACGATTAATCAAATAAATAACAATATTCATTGTTCTGCTCAAAACTGTTTGGGTATACTAATATGCAATTTCATGCATGGTCAATAATAGTTTTATTCATACGCTCTGCAATACCATTACATTATTAGTGTTATTGGGAAAATGAATTCATGCTTGATCCTATTCAAAGAAAAAAAATTATATTTAACTTCTTCTCACAATACTCACAACCATTATCATATCTAAGACAACTGGTTCAGAATTTGTTGACCTCATTTTTGTATGAGATCAATTTCTCCATACTCATTGTTAGTGCCTAGGTTTTTGAAGCTAAACATAGAGATAGCCTATATGATCCCTCTAGATGCCAATCTAATAACTTAGTTTTTAGTAACCTTCGATGGCCACACTCTCAAAGGACCTCTCGTAAGCGAGTTGCGCGAATGTGGTCGAGTGCATTAAGATAAAACAACAAAATGAAATATATAAATTCACTAAATAAATTTTAAAACTCTTTTAACTAATAAAATAACTAAATAAATGTTAACTAAAAAATCTTTAACTTAATAAATTAATTAAATAAACTTTAATGAAATAAATTAACTAAACAAATGGACTAAATAAAATTTAATACTCTTTTAAATAAATTTTAACTAAATTAATTAAATAAACTTTACAGAAAGAAATTAACTAAATAATTAAATTAACTAAGTAAATTTTAAATTAACTGAACTAACTAATTAATAAAGACAGTGATGCTCTCCTTCATCTAACCCTCGAGCGAGCGAACTTTTATTCGGTCCGGTGAACGTATGCTCCTCTACGTTCGGCCACCAATATTTTAGCGCCACGTAGCATGAAGAAAAGTCGCCGACCCGACCCGCTGTTTTTTGGGTTCTCGCACGTGCGTTTTTTTTAAATACTTGACGAGCCGAATAACATCCCATCACCTTTTGGATATATTTCAAATACCTAGCAATACCGAGCAAATATCGAGTTGTACCTAGTTTTTTCTAGCAATACCGAGCAAATACCTAGCAATACCGAGCAAATCCCTAGCAATACCGAGCAAATCCTGAGCAAATACCAAGTTGTACCGAGTTGTAGAAAACTCGGTACAACTCGGTATTTGCACGATTTTGGTCTTCAAAAAGCGGTATTTCTCGTTTTTGCAAAGTAATACCTTGCAATACCGAGCAAATACCGATCAATACCGAGAAAATCGCGAACATAGCATTCCCGGGTTCCGCTACGGGTCAAGTCGTCGGGCCGTGCGGCAAAAAGTAAGAGCACGTGGCGATATGTTATTGGCGGCTGAACGTAGCTCTACGTCCGATCAAAGGACGTAATAATTGTTCCGAGCGAGCAGCTTTGACTCGCTTCCAACTTGACTATTTTTGAAGTGAAGAGTTTCAGGCGTAACTATAGATAAGCCATTCACGCCTCTTCCAAAAGCCGTGCGTAGAATTGTCTATCGCGTTTTTTGACGTATTATCTGCTGTATGGATTCGAAAATAACTGATGCTCTTATTCTCATTTATTTTTTTGTTCTCACACATTTCTTCCATTCCCACTAATGATGAAATTGTATCACAATCATTTCTTCATAAAGAAGCTTGAGAATGATATATTATTACTGTTCTCTTTTTTTTTTTTTTGTTATTCTCAGCTCCTTCTGTGAATGCCTCTGTTTTATTTGTGTTTTGATTGGAGGAATTTAGAGGAAATAAATACTATTTACCTTCTAATATTATCTTGATTGTTTGGTTTAGTGTTAAAATTGAAGTGTGTTAGGTGCTGTTCATTTAAAATTTTTTTTTTTTGGATATTCCTTGAAGAAAACTTAATCTTATCTTACAGTCTACCTTTATCTTACCTGTTCATAGTAGGAGATTTTTTGTTCTTTTTCCTCTAAACAATGACCACTAAGGATTCCTACAAGCCTCTTGATGCATGCAACTTCAATTTCTACCGGGATATAAAAGATAAATGATAAAGACAATAACGCAATCTTTATATCTCTACTATCAATTAGTAGAGAGATTGTATAAAGTAGTAAAATCATATTATCAACAAGGACTGTCAAAATCATATCAAGATAGTAAAATTATATATGAGTGCATCATATTATCCAATTATTCTATATCAGTATCAAATTAGTATATTATGTTTTTAGTATGTCACAAGCTTATTATACAGTGAATCAGTAATATCAAATAGTATCAGTGATTATATCAGTAGAAATAAAAATAATAGTCTAGTGGTATGAGCAGTAAAATAATGCAGTAATAATAAATCTACGCAGTAATAAAAATAATACCTCAATAACATACAATTAAGTAGTCACAATAAACAAGTAAGAAGTTATGTCTATCACGATATTTTTCAACTTCATATCAGAATCAATAAACCATTGGCTCAGTAAACAGTCGTCACTCTTTGCTCGTAAGCACAATAATCATCTTCTTATAACTCTCAATCAGTGTATCACAAGAATCAATCCAGGATAAGACCAAATCACATATTTAAAGAAAAGTCCATTGGCCCACCATAATGTATATGTTAATCAGTTTCAAACCAACAGGTCAACCAATATATATTTATCTTTTACACACACATAACTATCACAATACTATAAAAATAATCTCAATCACATATCTATATTTATTTCAAATACATTACAGTAAATAAAGTATAATTAAGCTTAATTTAGAAAGTGGCAACATGTCATAATGATAAGCAACAAAAAATCATACTAAGCAAAAAATTTATATTTTAAAAAATTTATCAAATTGTCAAATATCACATAAAATAATATTTTGAAGGTTTTCTTAAGCTAAAAACTATTTTTAAATGTCAAAATAAATTTCAGAGTAGACAGAAATTATTGCATTTTTAAAATTATCCAACAAAAATATCAAATAAATGCTCAAAATGTTCATAATCTCAATATCTATAACATATAAAAAGTTACGAGGTAAAAGTTTTATCAATACAAAATTATTCTCATGTTTTTGTAACAAGAATATAAATTTGATCGGAAAAATATCAAAAATACAAAATTATTAAAATCATGAATAAGGTAAAGGTTCCCTACAAAAAGACGAGCAAATCTACTAACTGGCTTGATGACAAAAAATTGTTCTATGGTCTCCAAGCCCGAGCTTTTCTTTTCTCTCTATATTTCCTCACCAGGTCTCTGTTAACCGAAATTAACTAAGGTGCAAAGGATTTAATAAGATATTTATAATAAAATAATATATAATATTAATATAATTATTTAATTTAGGTAAATTTTGATACAAAATTCATATAAATCTATTTGATATTTTAAAATTTATAAAAAAATATTCATAAAATAACACATTTTATTTAAAAAACTCTGGTGAAATCAGTTTGCAAAAACGGACACTTGACGGCCCTAAAATCTTCACTCATACCGATAAGTACCAATTTTTTAAGGATTTTCACCGGTGCCCAAGAATTATGAAAAAATTCGTGTAATTAAAGCACTACAATATCAATGCTATGAAAAAGCCGGTTTGTGATTTTGACTTATATTGATTGAAAAAAAAAAATTGGCACAGTTAAAATAAGAGCTATTACACTAACGAAGTGATCGCAAAAGCTCTAGGACAAGTCATGGAAGACATGGTCGTTTGGACTCATCTGAAAGTGATATTGTGTCTGATTTTGGATCAGGTGATCACCACAAAAAAGGGAAAAAAATTAAGGGAAATCATAGAAGAATAAATCCTGGATTATATGGCCAGGAAATCGCAAAGAGAGGTATTTATTTTTGTTTTTTTGGTTATTATATATATCTTATGTTTATATCCTTATTCAGCTATTCAAAATTATACTTTTTTATTCATTTTGAAGGCTACAAAAGTGGTCAAGAAGCTTAAGTCGCGAGTGGTCTCTGGTTACTCAAATGGTTCAAATTCATTTGAGGAAAAGTAAGTTGAACTTGAATTTATATGTAACAGTGACAGAATAAACTATTTTACGCTACATTGTATTTCTTTCTGAAATCAACTCTCAAACAATCATTATGAGAATTTTTGTTCAACAATGAATTTTCTGACATTGCCTTAATTAAACATTCTATATTAATATGTAATATTGGTGCTCTATTTAGTTCAAAATCAAGTATTTTTTGAATGTTGGTTCTTATTATAGTTGGTTAAACTTATTTTTGAAATGAAACTCTTTTTGTTCTTAGATTTCATAATAATACCTAAATTAAATGTTTCCAAGCATGTGCAATTAGGGGTGTCAATTTCGGGTCACCGGTCGGGTTTAGGTCGAACCCGAAACTGACCCGGCACTATTCGGGTCAACCCGAACTCGACCCGTTTTTGAAAACGGGTCAATTTTCTTGACCCGAACCCGACCCGCTTCGGGTCCGGGTCAACCCGACAAAATTGCTAGTTTTCGGATCAAAAACGGGTCTATCTTCTCTTTTTCGGGTAAAAAACGGGTCAATCTCGGGTTGTCGGGTCAAAATCGGGTCAATTTCGGGTCAAAGGGTTAACCCAAATCCGACCCGATTTTGAAACGGGTCGAAATGTTGAACCCGAACCTGACCCGTTTCGGGTTCGGGTTGACCCAAACCCGAAATTTTCTGGACGGGTTCGAGTCGGATTTTCGGGTCGTGTCAAATATTGACACCCCTATGTGCAATATAGGCCCTTAAGTGTTTTTTTCTATAAGTAGCTTGTTGAACTTTTTTTTTTAAAATTTAGGTGCTATGCTTTGTAGTGGTGTGTTGCTAATATCTGAAAGAATTTGACCATAATCTCTTCGGTTTCACTCGCTTCACCTGAAGAAGGGTTGTGAAAGAGTCAATAAAAAAGCTTCTTCATCTTCTTATTGATCTTTTTTTGATGTCACGACGGCAATTAATAATTTATTTTTTGCAATTTTTCCTTTTTCTATCGTTATTCATATTTTCTTAAATTTCTTCTCTATCTTAAAAAAAACATAATACTAAAGCTTTTCTTCTGAAATTTGTGCTATGCAAATTGCATGATCTTAGTTATAATTTTTATAGAAGATGGGAAAGCTACACTATTTAATAAATTGCGGCCTTTCTATAACTATCATTTATTTAATCCCCACCAATTAAATTAGTTGGTAGCCAATGACTGTCTAATTTATTTTTTGTCTTTAATTAGTTTTTTTTTAAAAATAAAATTCATTAAAATGCCAACAAGAAATTACAAAATACAACACACACCTGGCAAAATAAAAGCGACCAAACAACAATGCGAATTACAAGCAAAGAGTGGGCTCAGTAAACAGTCCAGGCTTCAAACGCCCAAGCCGTCCCGCACGGACCATCCAGAAATAAACGGTTGCCACCAGCTTAATGACCGGGACGTGAGCCCCGACCACATCATCGCCCTCATCCACGCGTAGCACCAAATGCATTTTTGGCATATTCATTAATGCATTTTTGGCATTTTTGTCTTTAATTAGTTATAAGTCCATATCTGATGACTATTGATCATATTCATTAATGCATTTTTGGCAGTTATTATAATATATAATAATCTAATTTATTTTTCTTATGCATATTTCAGTTCGCCAAAGAATTTTCTGTCATTTTTGGGATGACTTTGTTATTGCCTTCTAAAATAGTTTTCTAGTACAAAATTTCTTGAATTTGAAAATTTTTTACAAGAAAGTCATTTTAAAAAGTAATATGAAAGCTGCCCTAAATGAAGCTTAAGGCTTCGTTTGAGACGGCTTTCTTATTGCTTCTTAAAGCTACTTTAATTTTTGTACTAATAAGCTATTTTAAGAAGTTGTAGGATAGCCGTCCCAAATGAAGCTATCTTCTAAAAATTTTCTGATTGTATGATTTGTCATGATGAATTGTGCAAATAGAACTTATTGAATTGTGCATTTTCTTGTTTTTATTGTAATATAATTAATTTAAATCTTTCATGATTGTGGAGTGGGTGTTATTTATAATGCATTTAAACTCCAAATTAAAATTGTCGCATTTTATTGGGATATTCTTTTTAGTAAGTTGTAATGTTTATATTTAATTTATAAAAAATGAAGCTATATTTAAGCAAAAATTTCATATACGCTTATCTAAATATCATAACTACATTTGAACCTTACTTATTATTTAAATATTTACTCACTAAAACAGTGATAAAGTTGCATCATAGTTTTATCAAGCTAAGTGCTCGCCAAAATGCTCATTGGCTTATCTTATTTGAAAAAAAAAAGAGGCTCATTTTATATTTTCAATTTATATTAGATTATATATGCTTTGCATCCAACTATTGATGTAGTGGATCGTCGGAAGACTCGACCTGCAAGGAGGATTTCGTTTTCCCAATTCAGGGAAGAAGAAGAAGACAAGCTCTAAGGCTTCAAAGACTAAAATATTTCATTCAATGGCTTTCCCTACTACAATGTATACATATATAACCCATCTATAGAATATTCTAGAGAAACTTGTAACAAACTAGCTAAGCTATTCCTAAGAAGGACTATTAGCTATAATGTTCCACATCATTCTCCCCTTGCGTAAAAAGTGCTCGACTCCGTTCAAGGCTCGTTAATTAGAAGGGAGGTAGGGTGGCAACAAATTCCTAGATCGAAGACTTTGAATGCGGACTTTAAAATTACCACATGAAGAGGTTTTCCCCAATCCAAGGGATGAGGTTGAACTTTGGAATCCTTGAATTGATCTAGCAATTCAGTTTGCCAATTGGTTGGTGAATATGAGTTCTCGGTACAGAACCAATCCCATTCCCAAATTCCACAAGATAGAGAGGCGAGCATATTCTCCCATTTAGCTTTCGGCACATCCATGGCCTCAATAACTCTGTGAGCTCTGAGACGTCCATTGACAAGTGCACTGTATGAAACTACATCAGAAGAGATCCCCCCTTTAATAATATCATCGAAGTAACTGCAGGCAAGCTCAATTCGGCCAGTCTTACAATAGTGGTGTACCATAATGCAGTATGCATTAGCATTGGGGATTACGCCAACCTTGAACATCTGATCAAAAAGCTCCTCTGCGATTTCAGCATTTCCCGCTATCAAAAACCCATTAATCAGAGTGCCATATGTTACTGTATCTGGTTGTATCCCCTTAAGAATCATTCCCTTGGACAGCTTGTGTGCAATTGATGTCTTGCTGGCTCTATAGAGACCATCAATTAGAAGGTTGCAAGATACCATATCACAAAGACCTTCCATCTCCATCGTATTAGCAAACAACTTATAAGCTTTTTCAATCTGTTTAGACTTGCAAAGACCCGTAAGTAGTTGATTGTAACTGTAGTTATCAGGATTAATCCTTGAATTTCCATAGATTGTTTATCGTTCAACTTCTCATCATTATCGGATTTGGCAACAGCCAAGAATTGCTCCCACTTATCTTCTCCAGTGCCCATATCATTAACAATACAATGCCGCATCAATCTAGGATCGAACCCTTCATTGACATTATATCAAGTAGTTGGGGAGCATTGTAGATAATCAGCTTTGTCAGCGAAATTCAGACAGGGCATGTTCACACATGCAGGGAAAACATTCCTAATAAAAAGAATATAGTTGGCATTCAGTTCAATCTCCCCATTTCCATGATCCACCAATTGCCGTTTGATTCGTTTGGCAGAGGCAGCCTCAACCTGTTGCCGACTCAACTGGAGGCGGAAGATGAGATCCATTTCTAAGATCGACTCAGTCCAGCGACTGGACATTGCCGATGCTGAGCCTCTCGATTCTCCGCGGGCGCAAACAGAGTTCCACCACGGACTAGCGGACACTCCAAAAATTTGAAAACACTCGTGATCGTGGCCGGCGACAATCACTCGGTCAGCGCTGCGGAGAGCCTGAGTAGAATCATTAGGAAGGAGATCAATCTCATGAATGCTGCTTTTCGATCGTCGTCGACCGCCAATCTTATTCTGCGGCTTCGATCGTCGTCGACATCCGACCTTCTTCCGCAGTCCATCGATCTTAACAAGCTCCAGGCTCTGATACCAACTGATGTAGTGGATCTTCGTAAGACTCGACCTGCAAGAAGAATTTCGTTTTCCCAATCCAGGGAAGAAGAAGAAGACAAGCTCTAAGGCTTCAAAGACTAAAATATTTCATTCAATGGCTTTCTCTACTACAATGCATACATATATAACCCATCTATAGAATATTCTAGAGAAACTTGTAACAAACTAGCTAAGCTATTCGGCTATTCCTAAGGAGGTCTATTAGCTATAATGTTCCACATCAACTATAAAGACCCAAAGGCTGGAGTAGCTTCTTACCAAGTTCAGCTAATTAGGATTGGTCCTAGGAAAGCTTAGCTGGTCAAGCTAGCCAATTAGGATACATGAACATATTTACTAAGTTTCCTTGGCTCAAATAGATTGACTTAATCCAATTAATTGGATAAACATGGAAGGCTAGGCTAGACTACTAAATTTAGCTGCATACTAATACAAAATATATATTTAAAAATGATATTTATTTTCCACTCAACTTGAATTAGAATTTTAAATCTTTATATGAAAAAAAATTAAGATAATTAATAAATTAAAACTCAAAATTAGCTTCTGGCAAAAAAAAAACATTTTTTTAAAACGAATATCTAAAAATTTTTGTTCAAATTAAGTCGACCTGGTTCAAGCTATTTCAAGCTGTTTCAAGCAATGATCTACTTAGTCTCATACCTAATGGCCTACTAGAGAACTCGTCTTAAGCAAACAACCATGATAAAAAAGCTCATCTTGATAGGTGAGTAAAGCCTAATGGTTGCCCCTAGCCACTCCTATTTATCGAGTCGATCTTGACGACTACTTGAGGAAGGTCTGATTCCCAAGGCAAGCCATTGATTGCCTATCGGACTATCAAACTATATATATATATATATATATATATATATATATATATATATATATATATATATATATATATATATATATATGACATTTAGGTCATTTAAGGCAACCTCACAAACATAACGCATACACAAAGACTCGAACCCAAGACCTCTTAGTTGGAAGCATAAGCTCTCAACCAACAAGCCAAGGTGAGCTGTGTAATCAATATTTCTCAAATCAACAACTTCATTAGAACTTTATTGGCTACAACATTTGACATACAATAGGGAGTTGACTGCAAGCCAAGCCAAACCAAACCAAACAACAAAAGTATTTTTCAATCTGCATGAGAAATATTTTTCGATTTACAATAGGGAGTTGACTGCAAACCAAATCAAGCTCAACTTTATTGAAATACCAAAACAAATCAGAGGCCAAAGAGCAATATAAAGCAACTGTAGCATTTATGTTGCCTATAAGCCATAAAAGCAGAACTAATAACAAACACATCAAGTAGCTGCACTGTTGAGCGAGGAAGAAGATCGCTTTTGAGAAGTAGCACACAACTTCCTGCCTATCATTATCTTGAAATATACAACGGCTATGAAAAAATAGTCCATACATCTGCAACATCTTGATTAATTAATTGGACGCCAACCACATTATCACAATCTTTTATACCACCCTTGCTATCAATAAGTTTTGGTTCAACTTCTCTATCTACCATGGATCATTGTAAGAGTGATATCATTTATAGTACAATCGATAGGATCCAACGGTGAGAAATATGGTACTTCATAATCATCTTTGAGATAGAAACCAGGCCTCTTAGGTTGAGGCAATGTCATGGTTTCACTACTCAACATCAAAACCACTGAAGCCATTGTAGGCCTATCTTCACTCCCTTCTTGCACACAAAGGAGACCAACCTGCATACATCGCAGAACTTCTTGGTCATGATAACCATAATTCAGCGCATCATCGACCAACTCCAGGGATTTATTTTCTGACCATAGTGTACAGGCCTGCACAAGCATTCTTAAATTTGAACTGGTTTAAAATAAAAGCCAACATGTAAATTGATTTCTCTTCTCTAATAATACTTACATGCCCTACGAGGCTTACACGGCTTTCATTTGGATCAAATACACTATTTTTCTTACCAGTAAGGATTTCAAGTACAATAACTCCAAAGCTATAGACATCAGATTTTACTGAAAATATACCATGCATAATTGCATACTCAGGCGACATGTATCCACTGTCATATAAATATATGTGAGTTATAAGATATGCGGAAGGTTCATATCATAGCTAGTGAAATAGAGAGTGATAGAAAATTACAATGTGCCAACCACTTTCTGTGTCCTCTCTTGCATTTGGTCTCCTCCAACAATCCTTGCCAAGCCAAAATCTGAAATTTTGGGATTCAACTCCTTGTCAAGAAGAATATTGCTAACCTTGAGATCTCTGTGAATAATTTTTAATCTAGAATCTTGATGAAGATAGAGAAGTCCTCGTGCAATTCCAAGAATTATATCAAATCGTTTTTGCCAATCCAACTGAGAGCTGACTGCTTTATCTGCTTTAATATGTTATTTTAGTTTAACATTACAAGGGGAAAGAAACAGTTGATAAAAAACATAAAAATTTATTTGACGGCAACCTAATTCTCAAATATTAGAAGAGGTACATAATATGTACAACATAAACAGATAATATTATTGGATATGATACTACATAATACCATGACTGATTTTCAAAAAATTTATTTTCAAAGAAATTAGAAGCTTACAAAAAGACCAGCAGAAGTTGGACGACTCTCCAGGTTATAGAATGCTTTTTTCAAGAGTTTGAATATATAAAATCCATCCAGTTTTAAATAGAGCTATGAATAAATAAGACTATAGTAAGACCATTTAGTGATTGAATAAGGCTAGTGTTATTTATGTAAGCCCAAAAAAAAGGAACAAAGGAAAAAAGAAATCCTTGCTTTATTCTAAACTTCTTGAATTAAGACCAAGAAGCCTAAGGTGGGTTGAAAATGAAGTATCTCTTTTATTGGTATTTGTTGTAAATTAGTCTGTTTTAGGTTAGGTTGATTCACATTGACATCTTATCAATGTAAATCTATAAATAGGATGTGTAGGTTGATGTAAAGGTACGCCCCTTATAAGCTCAATTAGGAAAGGAATTTTATCATTCATGTTATCCCTCTCTACCTCTCCTCCTCCTCTCTCCTCTCTTGCATGAAAGCTCAAGCAGAGCTTCTTCCTCCAACAAGGATCATAGCAGTATCTAGAAATGAAAAGAAGGTATATCTTCTTACTCGTTGGCCTTCTCTAAAGGATCGGGTATGTCTAAATGTTCATAAATTATTTAACCACTTTGAGATTGAAAATATATCTACATCTGTTGACAAATACCACTCTTTTGAACATTTATTGGCATTAATTTAATTTTTGCATAGAAGAAATGCATTATTATTTCAACCTCTTAGGCCTGCTTTATAAATTGCTTGGTCACAATGAACCATCCAACACATTGAAGTAAATGTTTCAGTTCTTTTGTTTCGCATCAATCAAAAAATACTCAAGCAAAGACTAGCCAACTTTTAGCCACTTGCTACTGGACAAAGGTCTTACAACCTAATGCACATATCTTTCAACTGCCAACTTGGGCTAGTAAATGTAAATGCACAAGCACAAATACTACAATTTGATAGTCTTTGTGCTAGCAAATAAACAAATGAAAAACCTTACTTATGTCCAATAACTAGGCAAGTAATTAGAATTTCTTCTAAAAATAATGAAAACAAATACGTAGTGCTATATGTCCTCATAGCCCCATCAAATAAATCATAAAGCTACATATTCTAATGGTAATAAAGGCTTCGATCCAAACAACAAATTCAGAACATAAATTACTTAAATCCTACAAGGAGCTTAACTCGCCTACATCATTTCACTACAATCAACATGTCCATTTAGTTAAATTGTTCGGCGCTATTACATAGATGATATTGAAACTAAATAGGACATTTTAAGTAGTGTTTGGCACTAACCAAATATGGAAGAATCCAAACTTTTGTTGGGCATGTACTCATAAATCAATAACCTTTCCTCTCCCTGAATGCAGCAGCCAAGAAGACGAACTAGATTCCTGTGTTGAAGTTTTGCAATTAACATAACCTCATTCATGAACTCGTCCAACCCTTGAACTGAATTTCTAGATAATCTCTAGATAATCTCTTGACAGCAATCTCTTGTCCATCTTCTAAATGACCCTGCAAATTTCAACATTCAAGCAACTTCAAACATTGCATATTTACATCTTCCAACTTTTGCATCTAGATGGGGGATAAAATAGAATATTAGATATTGTATGAACAATAGCTAAATGTTGGAGAGAACTAACTTTAGCTCAGCGAAATTTCATGTTGATTCAAAATGTTGTTAGTAGACTAAATGGTTAATGATGAGTGTCAAAGTTACCTTATAAACAGGGCCAAATCCTCCCTGTCCAAGCTTATTTCCCTCAGAAAAGTTATTTGTAGCAATCTCAATTACAAACATATCAAATACGGGAAGTTCCATCTCTTTTCTTATGCTCTCCGTGGCATAACCATGTGCTACACCTAACCAACAAGTTTTAAACAGTCAATAGAAAAAGTTCTGTGATAACTAAAAATTATTTTAAGTTCCAAAATCATATTAAACCACATATAATTCTTTAGAATTTGGAGCTATTTAAACAATTTCTATCATTACAAATAAAAAAACAAATTTTGAAGGTACATCTTTATATATAACTTACTCTGCTTTCTTTTTTTTTCTTATTGTGTATATCCCACAGCAAGAGAATATGATAAAAGCTAGCCCCAATGGGATGACTACTGCAACTATATGCTTCCTCTTGCTTGAGCCACTTTCTGTTGAATCTACATAAAAAATTCTTACGTCAACGGTGGCGTAGCAAATAGGATATGTTTTGTAAAGAGTATTTAATTAGCAATGGCTAATACGTCCGTACTATTTAAATAAGGCCAAAAGAGCATACCCAAATCAGCGGCAGCTAGCCGGAGATAGAGATCCACACCTCCTTGAGTTCCTTGAGCAAACTGCTTGGTGTCCATTAGCTGACCAGCCCACCACAAACAATTCCCACCAAGCACAACATAAGCCACGCACGAACATTTCCCCAAACACAAAGCACCACAGTCCTTCACTCCTAGGCCAGCAACCACCGTTACATTCTCCGTGTCCGGCGGCTTCACCGCACTCACCGTAACAAAGCCATCCCCTCCTCCTGAGCAAGCCAACTTCGTTCTCCTCTTACACCCGCCGGAATAATCCCTCAACGTCCAATCCACCATCGTCCTCGGTTCAAACCCCTGTAAACACTTGCAAATCCCTTCAGGATAATCCACGTTGCATATCCCGAACGCCCCGCAAGTACCGTACCGGTCACAATTGTCCTGTTGCAGCGTGACGTACATCTTCCACTGGCCGCCGAGCCATACCAACCGTTGCAAACGGCCGTTCGGATCGACGAGTGTTAAAGTCATTGCAGATGTATTAACCGTATCGTATGTGTAGAAAACTTTGTCGGGTTGAACCACAAAGGTGCAAATGAAGTGGTTTTCCGAGACTTGGGGAAGGCCGCTCCAAGAAACTCCGGTCCATGGCCCAGTTCGATACTCAATGTTTGAACCGTTCTTGAGTATGAGCTCCGGTGAACCGGTTTGGCGAACACCGAAGGTGTACCAGCCTATGGAGGGGTCGTCAGGAGATTTCCAGGACATGAGCGGCATTTCAAGGTGACGTTTTAAGTCTAATCCGAGTTCCATATAGGGGAGTAAAGTGTCGGAAGGGTAGTCAAAGCTCGCCCAAATAATGGCATTTGATCCACTGTCAGTCAGCGCAAGGTTGCCCGAGTCGAGGAGTTTCAATGATGGAATTTTTAAGCCGGAGGTGTTCGTCGACCAAACGGTTCTGATGCCGCCGCTTTTGACATCGCCGGCTGTGATGAGAATATTGCCGTCAGTGGTTAGAAAAAAAGAGGCATTTTGGGCGGTGATCGGAGATTTGCGGTTAGCAACCCAGACGATTTTGCGAGTGGGTACTTGGTGATACCATATGCCTAAGAAAGAGCTGGAAGTTGCGGTGGCGTTGAAGAATCCTAGTTCGAAAGTGCCTCCGGCGGAGATGAGGGTTTGTCCTGCGGCGAGAGATTGGGACGGAGTGATGGTGTCGGTGGGGTATGGTGGATGAGGTTTGAGGAGAGGAGGAGGATGAGGAGGAGGAACATTCCCATGCCTCTGAATTCTAATTGTAGGCTCATAAGGAATGATTGATGGAAGGTGTTGAATACTTATACAATTAATAGGAGATGTATAAGTTTTTTTATTTAATCTATTTTTTTTTTTAAGATTTATTATGTTTCTCTGGGGACGAAAGTCGTCCTAAACGAAGCTCAGAGCAACCAGAAGCAATACAGCAGAACCAAGTTTCTTATCTTTTTTTTATATATAATTTATTAGCCATTGTCCTGAATGCTACATATATTATTTTTTATAGGGGCTGTTTGATTGCTTGCAAAGAAATACTCTAAATATAAAAATTTTAAAAATATTGATATTTAATTTGAATTAAAAAAATTAAAATTAAATTTTAGTGCATTTGAAATACACCATCTAAATTTTTTGGGAGTATTTTGAATTCTTTCAATTAAAGCTATTTTCAAATATATCACAAACTCACCGTCATTGCCATTATCTATGGCAAACTCCACCCAGTCACCGTTGGCCACCCAGATGATAACTTCTTTGTGTTTTATATCCCATTAACTTTACTTCAAATCAAATTAAAAAAAAAATAATATCACAAATTATTTTTACAATCATCTAAACAATTCAAAAACATTCTTTTTACATGACATTTTTTTTTTACTTCATTCTTTTTCAGCAACCAAACTACCCCTAAGATTTTTAATGAAAGTAGCTAGTATATTAAATATTGCAAAATAATTGAAGGACATAACGCTGAGATAAATTGAGGCTCTGAATTGGCACAACGTGGCAGCTGACGGTTGTCACACTCAGTGTATAATGCACCGCAGCTAGGGGTGCAAACGAGTCGAGTCGAGCTCGATTTTCAAATACCGAGCTCGAGCTCTAAATCCGAGCTCGAGCTCGACTCGTCTCATATTTCGAGTGGCTCGTCGAGCTCAGTCGAGCTCCATTGCGAACTCCTTCGTCGTCACGAGCTCGCCATTGGCTCCGCTTGTCTGTCGTCGAGTTTGCAGTCGCGTTCGAAGTCAAGATCCACTGGATCTGATCCTTCCGCGACGTCAAGCTCGCGTTCGTCGTCGAGATCCAGAGTTCGTCGTCGCGGTCGAGTCCCAACTGGATATGATCCTTCCGCCGTCGAGATCCAGAGCTCGTCGTCGCGGTCGATTCCCGACCTCGTCATTGCGCCCGCCGTCGAGATCCAGAGCTCGTCGTCGCGGTCGATTCCCGACCTCGTCATTGCGTCTGCCGTCGAGTCCCACTCCCAAGCTCGTCGTCGCGTCCTCTGTCGAGATCCAACCTCGAGACTTGACGCCATTGGTCCATCGAACCGCTCGCAGCTACCCAAAAATTTTTTCCTGCTCAGTCACACACGCGAGTAGCTCGTCGAGCCAACGAGCCGAGTCGGAGGTCTGGTCGAGCTCGAGCTCGATAAGCCATCGAGCTCGAAATGGTGTTCGACCTCGACTCGCGAGCTCGATAAGCTCGACTCGGCGAGCCAGTTACCGAGTCGAGTTCGAGCCGGCTCGTGAGTCGGCTTGACTCGTTTGCACCCCTAATCGCAGCAGATTACCATTAAGGAGGAAGACTAGTAAACGCCGAAATAAAGCAGTGGGGGAAAAGTTCTTTTCATGGATTGTGATATCAATCCTTTTAAATTCAAGTGGTCAAAAATTGTCACTTGCTGAATTAACATTCGATATGATGATCCTATTAGTATGACGTACAGATAGAAATTTTTGTGGAAAAAATAATTAATTAAAACGGCTAATACATCTGTAGTATTTAATTACCGCCTAAAGATCATACTCAAATCAGCAAAAGGTAGCCTGAGATAGAGATCCACATCTCCTTGTGTCCATGACGCAAACTCCTTGATATGTCTATTGGCCAACCAACCCACCATAAACAATTTCCACTAGGCGTGTCAATTTCGGGTCACGGATCGGGTTCGGGTCGAATTCGGAACTGACCCGGGTTCAAATACTGCACACCCTCTCTCTTATCTGATTGCATGCCGGATTTTTGTACAAAGCTAAGACGTTAAGCTTTATATTTCTCTACCGCCGCGAATACTCCATGACACAATAATTGTATTTCTTTCTGAAAACAATTCTTAAATGGTTATTATAAAAAAATTTGTTCAATAATAAATTTTATGACATTGCCTTAATTAAACATTCTATATTAATATGTAATAGTGATGCCTTGTTTTGTTCAAAATCAAGTAATTTTTGAATGTTGGTTCTTATTAATAGTTAGTTAAACTTATTTTTGAAATGTGATGCTTTTGTTGGTTCTTATATTTCATAACAATACCTAAATTAAATGTTTCCTTGCATATGCAATACAAGCCCTTAAGTGTTTGGTCTATAAATAGCTGGTTGAACTTTTTTTTTTTTCTAATTTTGTGCTATGCTTATATTTGTGTGTTGCTAATATCTGAGAGAATATGACCACAATCTTTTCAGTTTCACCCTCTTCACGTGAAGAAGGGTTTTGAAAGAGTCGTTAAAAAAGCTTCCACTAGAGGAAAATGTCCGTTTACCGGTGGAATTTTTTGTGTATATTTGTCTGCCGGTATAGGTAGTGGTCTACCCGATGAATATTCCGTCAAAAAATAAGCGACGGCTTTTTCGGCTAGAAAATGCCAGGAATTTACCAGTGGAAAAACCGTTGGTCTAACCGCCAGAGTGAGCAAAGTCGGCGTTTAATGCTAGTAAAATTTACGCTGGAAAATACCGGCAGAACTTCCGGTTGAATTTTCGACGACTTACTTAAACTCAACGAAAACCTGCGGGAAAGAGCCCTATTTCCCTTTCTACACCGATGCTCTTCTCATTTCATTCTATTTCGCTATCGCACTCACCTCCGTCGACTCCAACGCCTCAATCGCTGACGTGCCTCCATCGCCGACATGCCTCTTCCACCGATGTTCTCCGCCGATGCCTCCATCAATCTGCCCTTGTAAGTCGCACATTAGTTTTTCTTTATTCATGGATGTTCTCGGTAGACATTTGCAAGTCATTATGATGATATTCTTCTTCTTAATAAAACTAGAGAGGGAGTTCAAACATTAGGTTTTCTTTATTCTTGGTAGACATTGGGAGATTAAGTTAATAATAAGAGTACACATTTTAGATATCTTGGATCTATTGTTGAAGGTAATTGTGAAATAGATGGAGATATTATTAGTAGAATTCAAGTTGGATTGTTGAAGTGGAGGAATGCATCGTATCTATTGTGTGTTAGAAAAGTATTAGATTTGATTTATGATAAGAAGTGGAGGAATGCATCGTGCCTATTGTGTGATAAAGAGATGAGAATGCTTAGATAAAACTTTAGCCTCCTGGCTCCCGATGAGATAATTAGGAAAGTAGATGTATTAGATTTTGCTTATGTTAAGAAAGCTTTAGAGGTATTATATTTGACTTATGTTGATAAACTTGTTGGAATATCTCTAGCTTAGATTGCATTTTCACACAGGTACCTCGTTGAAGACTTATACACATCTTTCTTGGTGTGGAAGGATTGAAGGCCACAGTCGCGGTGTCATTCGACACCAACAGTACACGTCTTTTTTGACATGGCGGGCAGGCTAAGACTCTTTATATTTTTCCTAAACGAGGGAGATGTTGGGAGGGAGCTTGTTTTTTCATTAATAGGAGCCCTGTATGAAGTAACACCATTTGATTTACAAATAAAATCGAAATCCATCTATTTTTCTTCAACACATGTTACAACAATATTTAATATCTTCATATAATATGAAAGCTATATTATGAATATTAGAAATCAAAGAAGTAAAACCGATTTTCACAAGGATGAAATACATTGACAGATGAGTTCATTAATTAAGTGAATTTTTTCATTTAGATAGCTTGTCAATTGTCCAGCTTCATCTTAGATGGAAAGTTTCAATGTATATATTCTTAACATAAAAATAAAGTGCACCTAAGACCAAATGATGTAATTGTTGATCTATACCGCAGATGATGTAATTTTTGATCTCATGTGTAAATTGCTTGAATTTTTATTAACTTTTATAGGATGAGTATACATGACTTTGAGAGAGTCATGCAAAAGCAAGTGAGGGTTCTTTTGTTGGATCAGCAAAATATTCTAACTACCGCACTTGGTCACAAGCAATAGGATGAATGCAACATGACAGGGTTTATGGTATAGGCTTGCAAGCATATGCATACGAGAGGAAGATATCTGATGGCTCTGGCTTCTTAGCAAGTACCCAGGAGTCATTATATAGCCAACATGTAGCTATCCTTCAAGCTGAGCTATAAAAAATCAGAAAATCACAAGAAGGCTGGCAAGTGCATATGCAAATGCAACAAACTCATTTATTGGATGAACTACACAAAATGAGGGAGCAGTTCAGCAGAAACCAGACAAGTTCAATAGAGGAGAAGACTTATTATTTGTAGATGTTATTTTCTTATTTATGGACATATGTAGTTATTTATTTTTGGATATTTGTGTAGTTTTAAACGAATGAATTTTAAATTTCATTTTAAACTATTTTGTGAATGATCAATAAATATGAAATATTTATGTTTATATGTTAATGTTCAATGTTCGATGATGATTCTGTTTAGGTGTGTATGTTTAAATGAATATAGTTTTGAAATTTTTAATGCAGGTTATGCTGTAGAAAATATTTCCCTAAGGAGGGCTGTTTTTTTTTTTTGCTATATGTTTCCGACAGATAATCTGTCAGAAACAATGATATGACAAAAAGTATCAACATTCCGGTGGAAATTTGCCGCTGGTATTTTTGAAGGATTCTCTGCCAGTTTCGGTATATGTCCGGCGGAATAGCCCAGCGATAATCCGTTGAAAATACCGGCGATAAATTTCCACCGAAAATTTTGGCGGATAAAATGTGGGAACTCATACCAGGGAATCGACGTTTCTGCTTCTCTTTTTCTGTCGGAATTCCACCGGTAATTTCTACCGGAATAGACTTTTCGACGTGCGATTTACGTTGAACACTTTTCCGTCGGAAATCTACCATAAACGTATAATTTCATGTGGATTATCGTCGTTACTGACAGATTTTGTTTGTCGGTAACAAGTGATTTTGCTATAGTATTCTTCATCTTCTTATTGATCTTTTTCTGAAGTCACCATGAAAATTAAGAATTTGTGATGTGGGAACATTTTAGCCTATCTTATGCTTAGGGACTAGTTTATCTCCTTTAGTCTAGAGTCTTCTATTTGCTCCCTTAAATAGGTAGAATGTATGGTTTTTGAGGCATTGAATGATAAAAACTCTTTTGAAGCTTTGAGAAAGCTCTCTTCTTCTTCCCTGGATTGGGAAACTCCTTGAAATCCTTCTTGCAGGTTTGATCTTCCGACGATCCACTACATCAATTTGCTCTTTGCAATTTTCCCATTTTCCATCGTTATTTATCTTTTGGGCTTTTCTTAAATTTCTTCTCTATCTTAAAAGTTCATGATACTAAAGCTTTTCTTCTGAGATTTATACTACACAGATTGCATGATGTTAATTATAATTTTTATAGAAGAGGGAAAGCTTTTCTATTTATCAACTTATGGCCTTTCTATAGCTATCATGTATTTAATCTCCACCAATTAAATTAGTTGGTAGCCAATGACTGTCTAATTTGTTTTTCTGCTTTAATTAGTTATAAGTCCATATGTGATGACTATTGATCATATTCACTAATGCATTTTGGCGGCTATTATAATAATAATCTAATTTATTTTTCTTATGCATTATTTCAGTTAGCCGGAGAATTTGTTGTAGTTTTATGGACTAAGGTTTTATTTAGGATGACTTTTTTTCTATTTCTTAATGCATCTTTTTAGTATAAAAATTAAAATTTTTTATATTAAAAAGCTGCTTTAAGAAGCAGGAAGAAAGCTGTCCCAAATGAAGCCTACAGCTTCATTTGGGACGACTTATTTATTGCTTCTTAAAACAGCTTCTTAGTATAAAACTTAAAATATTGTACTTAAAAGTTGATTTAAGAAGTATTAAGAAAATAATCCCAAACAAAGCCTAAGTATTCAAAAAATTTTATGACTGTATGTATATTTCAAGATGAATTGTACATGTTACTGTTTTTATTGTAATATAATTAATTTAAATTTTTAATGATTGTGGAGCCGGTGTTATTTATAATGCATTTAAACTCCAAATTAAAATTGTCGCATTTTATTGTGATATTCTTTTTAGTATGTCGTAATATTTATATTTAATTTATAAAAATGCAAGCTATATTCAAGCAAAAATTTCATATACGCTTATCTAAATATCATAACTAATTGTGAACCTTACTTATTATTCAAATATATACTTACTAAAACACTGATAAAGTTGCATCATAGTTTTATCAAGCTAAGTACTCCCCAAAATGCTCATTGGCTTACCTTATTAGACAAAAAGGGTCATTCTATTTTTTGAATTTGTATTAGATTATCTATGCTTTGCATCCAACTGAAAGACCCAAAGCTCTATATCAGCAGAGCTCTATATCAGCAGAGAGCACTAAACCTCTTAGTAGGTTCTGCTTATAATTAGGAATGGTCCTAGGGAAGCTTAGCTGGTCAAGCTAGCCAATTAGGATGCATGAACAGATTTACTAATTTTCCTTAGCTCAAATAAATTGACTTAATCCAATTAATTGGATAAACTTGACTCCCAAGACTTGAGTAGCTAGCACTGGATTTAACGAACTTGGAAGACCAGGCCAGACTATTAAATTTAGCTGCATATACCAATAAAAATATATGTTTAAAAATGATATTTATTTTCGAATCTTTTTGAATTAGAATTTTAAATCTTTATATGAAAATAAAATTAAAATACTAATAAAATTAAACTCAAAATTAGCTTCTGCAATAAATAAATAAATAATATATATATTAAACATTTTTAAAAAAAATGAATATCCAAAAAATTTCGTTCAAATTAAGTCGACCTGGTTCAAGCAAATTCAAGCCATATCAAGCAAAGATCGACTTATGCTTTGTTTGGGACGGCTTTCTTCTTGCTTCTTAAAGCTGCTTTTTAGTACAAAAATTTTAATATTTATACTAAAAAATCGCTTTAAGAAGTAGGAAGAAAGCCATCCCAAACGAAACCTTAGTCTTGTACCTACTGGCCTAGTAGAGAATTCATCTTAAGCAAACGACTATGATAAAAAAAAACTCATCTTGATAGGCGAGTAAAGCCTGATGGTTGGCTCTAGCCACTCCTATTTATGCAGCCGATCCTGACGACTATTCGAGGAAGGGCTAATTCCCAAGGCAAGCTATTGATTGACTGTCGGGCTATCAAACTATCAATATATCTCAAACCATCAACTTTATTAGAACTTTATTGGCTACAACATTTGATTTACAATAGGGAGTTCACTGCAAGCCAAACCAAACCAAACTAAACAACAAGAAAAGTATTTTTTGATATGCATCAGAAATATTATTCGATTTACAATAGGGAGTTGACTGCAAACCAAATCAAGCTCAACTTTCTTGAAATACCTAAACAAATCAGAGACCAAAGAGCAATATAAAGCAACTGTAGCACTTTATGTTGCCTATAAGCCATAAAAGCAGAACTAATAACCAACACATCAAGTAGCTGCACTCTTGAGCTAGGAAGAAGATCACTTTTGAGAAGTAGCACACAACTTCCGACCTATCATAATATTGAAATATACAATGGCTATGCAAAAATAGTCCAAACATCGGCAACATCTTGATTAATTAGTTGGGCGCCAGCCATATTATCACAATCATTTATACCACCCTGGCTATTAAGAGGTTTTGGCTCAACTTCTCTATCTACCATGGATCATTGTAAGAGTGAGATCATTTATGGAACAATCGACAGGATCCAACGTTGAGAAATATGGTACTTCATAATCATCTTTGAGATAGAAACCAGGCCTCTTAGGTTGAGGCAATGTCATGGTTTCACTGCTCAACATCAAAACCACTGAAGTCATAGTAGGCCTGTCTTCACTCCCTTCTTGAACACAAAGGAGACCGACCTGCATACATCGCAGAACTTCTTGCTCATGATAGCCATAATTCAGCGCATCATCGACCAACTCCAGGGATTTATTTTCTGACCATAGTGTCCAGGCCTGCACAAGCATTCTTAAATTTGAACTGGTCTAAAACAAAAGCCAACATGTAAATTGATTTCTCTACTCCAATAATACTTACATGCCCTACAAGGCTCACACGGCTTTCATTTGGATCAAATACACTATTCTTCTTACCAGTAAGGATTTCAAGTACAATAACTCCAAAGCTATAGACATCAGATTTTACTAAAAATATACCATGCATTGCATACTCAGGCGACATGTATCCACTGTCATATAAATATATGTGAGTTATAAGATATGAGGAAGGTTCATACCATAGCTAGTGAAATAGAGTGATAGAAAACTTACAATGTGCCAACCACTTTTTGTGTGCTTTCTTGCATTTGGTCTCCTCCAACAATCCTTGCCAAGCCAAAATCTGAAATTTTGGGATTCAACTCCTTGTCGAGAAGAATATTGCTAACCTTGAGATCTCTGTGAATAATTTTTAATCTAGAATCTTGATGAAGATAGAGAAGTCCCCGTGCGATTCCAAGAATTATATCAAATCGTTTTTGCCAATCCAACTGAGAGCTGACTGCTTTATCTGCTTTAATTTGTTATTTTAGTTTAACATTACAAGGAGAAAGAAATAGTTGATAAAAAGCATAAAAATTTATTTGACGGCAACATAATTCTCAAATATTAGAAGAGGTACATAATATGTACAACATAAATAGTTAATATTAATGGCCATGATACTACATAATATCATGACTGATTTTCGAAAAATTTCTTCTCATAGAATTTAGAATCTTACAAAAAGACCAATAGAAGGTGGACGACTCTCCTGATTATAGCATGCGTTTTTCAGGAGTTTGAATATATAAAATCCATCCAGTTTTAAATAGAGCTATGAATAAATAAGACTATAGTAAGACCATTTAGTGATTGAATAAGGCTAGTGTTATTTATGTAAGCCCCAAAAAAAAGGAACAAAGGAAAAAAAAATCCTTGCTTTATTCTAAACTTCTTGAATTAAGACCAAGAAGCCTGATGTAGGTTGAAAATGAAGTATCTATTTTATTGGTATTTGTTGTAAATTGGTCCGTTTTAAATTAGGTTGATCCACATTGACATCTTATCAATGTAAATCTATAAATAGGGTGTGTAGGTTGATGTAAAGGTACGCCCCTTGTAAGTTCAATTAGTAAAGGAATTTTATCATTCATGTTATCGCTCTCTGCCTCTCCTCCCCCTCTCTCCTCTCTTGCATGAAAGCTCAAGAAGAGCTTCTTCCTTCAGCAAGGATCATAACAGTATCTAGAAATGAAAAGAAGGTATATCCTCTTACTCGTTGGCCTTCTCTAAAGAATCGTGTATGTCTAAATGTTCATAAATTATTTAACCACTTTGAGATTGAAAATATATCTACATCTATTGACAAATACCACTCTTTTGAACATTTATTGACAATTGACATTTATTTATCAATGTATAGAAGAAATGCATTATTATTACAACCTCTTAGGCCTGCTTTATAAATTGTTTGGTCACAATGAACCGTCCAACACATTGAAATAAATGTTTTTGTTCATTTGTTTCTCGTCTATCAGAAAATAATCAAGCAAAGACTACCCAACTTTTAGCCATTTGCTACTGGACAAAGGTCTTACAATCTTATGCACATATCTTTGAACTGCCAACTTGGGCTAGTAAATGTAAATGCACAAGCACAAATACTACAATTTGATAGTCTTTGTGCTAGCAAATAAACAAATGAAAAACCTTACTTATGTCCAATAACTAGGTAAGTAATTAGAATTTCTTATAAAAACAATAAAAAGAAATACGTAGTGCTTTATGTCCTCGTAGCCTCATCAAATAAATCATAAAGTGGCATATTCTAATGGTAATTGATACATTATCAAAAAAAATTATCTTGATAAGGCACGAATCTTGAGGCAGAATCAATTTGGAAACTTCAAAAATTAAATTGGAGACCATCTGAATTCCGATTTCAGCAAACTTACAATCGAACTGAGCGTCTCGGAAACACGAACCCAACGACAGAAAATCGACTCAATCCGAGCCCAAATGAGTCCAAATCAAAGACTCGAAGCATTTTTGGAAGGATCGAACCACAATTTGGGTTACCAAATGATCTTCAATCATGACATGCTTATAGTCAAATCGAGCGGCTCGACGAGACAAATCCAACGAGCCCAAGATCATCAAATTCTGATATCATTAAGACGGTCAAATATCCATTGAATGGTGCATGATCGTAGGAATCAAGATCGGCCGTTCATTCGAACCACTCCAAATTTACCATTAATTTTCCACTTATTTGCAAGCCATGCAACTCAAGAATTCTATAAATAGAATCTCATTTCCTCATGAAAAGGGGTAAGAAACCAAGAGAGAAGAAGGAAGAGAAGGAAGAAAGCTCCAGCCGCCTAGCTCCTCCTTGACCATCGCCCTTAGTTCCGCCGCACCACCGCCGGACCACCAAGGGACGCCGAAGTGTTGCCGCACCACTGTCGTAGTTCTGCCGCACCACCGCCGAACCACCAAGGGACGCCAGAGTGCTGCCGTATCACCGCCGTAGTTCTGCCGCACCACCGCCAGACCACCAAGGGACACCGGAATGCTGCCGCACCACCGACGGACCACCAAGGTACGCTGAGTGCCATTCGAAGCTGAAGTACCCTCTGACACTGAAGTGCCACTGCCGGACCACCACCTGACAGTGGAGTGACGTTGGACTTTTGCAAAACTCTCAGTTGATATTTGTAATCTGATCGTCTTCAAGGATGAGTCAGACCATTGTACTTTCCTCAAATTTTAGTGGAATCATTTTCAACTGGGCTAGGCCCCATGGTTTTTTCCCTTTCCGGATTTTCCACGTAAAAAATATTGTGTTCTCTATGTAACGCTAAGACGTAGAATTATAACTCTATCGCCGCGTATATTCTAGCCTGCAATAGTAATAAAGGCTTGGATCCAAACAACAAATTCGGAACATAAATTACTTAAATCCTACAAGAAGCTTAACTCACCAACATCATTTCACTACTATCAACATGTCCATTTAGTTAAATTAATCGGCACTATTACATAGATGAGATTATAATTCATCAAAGAAACTAAATATGACACTTTAAGTAGTGTTTGGCACTAACCGAAAATGAAAGAATCCAAACTTTTGTTGGGCATGTACTCATAAATCAATAACCTTTCCTCTCCCTGGATGCAACAGCCAAGAAGACGAACTAGATTCCTGTGTTGAAGTTTCGCAATTAACATAACCTCATTCATGAACTCGTCCAACCCTTGAACAGAATATTTGAATAATCTCTTGACAGCAATCTCTTGCCCATCTTCCAAATGACCCTGCAAATTTCAACATTCAAGCAGCTTCAAACATTGCATATTTACATCTTCCAACTTTTGCATCTAGATGGAGGATAAAAGAGAATATAAGATATTGTATGAACAATATAATCAGTTTATGCTCATAGTTCAATATTCATATAATTTGCAGAGCTAAAAAATCTGATGGGGGCTCACAAGCTGCTAGCAAAATGATACAAGCATTTCATATCAAACATGAAAATGGAATGGAGATGGAGTAGAGATGAGGGAGAGAAGTAAAATTGACAAAGTTTCTTTAGCACAGCGAAATTTAATGTTGATTCAAAATGTTGTTATAAGATTAAATGGTTAAATGATGAGTGGCAAAGTTACCTTATAAACAGGGCCAAATCCACCCTGTCCAAGCTTATTTCCCTCAGAAAAGTTATTTGTAGCAAGCTCAATTACAGACATATCAAATACGGGAAGCTCCATCTCTTTTCTTATGCTCTCCGTGGCATATCCATATGCAACACCTGGCCAGCAAGTTTTAAACAGTCAAAAGTAAATAACATGCGCCATGCTTTTCTCTAATAGTTGAGTAAAAGTTCTGTGATCACTAAAAATTATTTAAGTTCCAAAATCAGATTAAACCACATATAATTCTTTAGAATTTGGAGCTATTTAAATTTTAAACAATTTCTATCATTACTAATAAAAATAAAATTTTGAAGGTAAATCTTGATAGATAACTTACCCTGCTTTCTTTTCTTCCTTAATGTATATATCCCAAAGAAGGAGAATATGATAAAAGCTAGCCCCAATGGGATGACTACTACAACTATTTGCTTCTTCTTGCTTGAGGCACTTTTTGCTGAATCTACATAAGAAATTCTTACGTCAACGGCGGCGTAGCAAATAGGATATTTTTTAGAAAGAGTATTTAATTAACAATGGCTAATACGTCCGTACTATTTAAATAAGGCCTAAAGAGCATACCCAAATCAGCGGCAGCTAGCCGGAGATAGAGATCCACACCTCCTTGAGTTTCTTGAGCAAACTGCTTGATGTCCATTAGCTGACCAACCCACCACAAACAATTCCCACCAAGCAAAACATAAGCCACACACGAACAATTCCCCAAACACAAAGCACCACACTCCTCCACTCCCAGGCCAGCGACCACCGTCACGTTCTTCGTATCCGGCGGTTTCACAGCACTCACCTTAACAAAGCCATCCCTTCCTCCAGAGCAAGCCAACTTCGTTCTCCTCTTACACCCGCCCGAATAATCCTTCAACGTCCAATCCACCATCGTGCTCGGTTCAAAACCCTGTAAACACCTGCAAATCCCTTCAGGATAACCCACGTTGCATATCCCGAACTCGCCGCAAGTGCCGTACCGGTCGCAATCGTCCTGCTGCAAAGTGAAGTACAGCTTCCACTGCCCACCGAGCCATACCAACCGTTGCAAACTGCCGCTAGGATCGACCCTTGTTATAGACATTGCAGATGTATTAACCCTTTCGTATGTGTAGACAACTTTGTCGGGTTGAACCACAAAGGAGCAAATGAAGTGGTCATCCGAGACGTGGGGGCTGCCGCTCCAAGAAACTCCGGTCCATGGCCCGGTTCGAAACTCGATGTTTGAACCGTTCCTGAGTGCGAGCTCCGGTGAACCGGTTTGGCGAACGCCGAAGGTGTACCAGCCTATGGAGGGGTCGTCGGGAGATTTCCAGGACATGAGCGGCATTTCAAGGTGACGTTTTAAGTCTAATCCGAGTTCCATATTGGGGAGTAAAGTGTCGGAAGGGTAGTCAAAGCTCGCCCACATAATGGCATTTGATCCACTGTCAGTCAGCACGAGGTTGCCTGAGTCAAGGAGTTTCAAAGATGGAATTTTTATGCCGGAGGTGTTCGTAGACCAAACAGTTCTGATGCCGCCGTTGTTGATGTCGCCGGCTGTGATGAGAATATTGCCGTCAGTGGTTAGAGAAAAGGTGGCGTTTTGGGCGGTGATCGGAGATTTGCGGTTAGCGACCCAGACGATTTTGCGAATGGGTACTTTGTGATACCATATGCCTAAGAAAGAGCTGGAAGTTGCGGTGGCGTTGAAGAATCCTAGTTCGAAAGTGCCTCCGGCGGAGATGAGGGTTTGTCCTGCGGCGAGAGGTTGGGACGGAGTGATGGTGTCGGTGGGGGCGGAGTGGAGGATGAGGTTCGAGGAGAGGAGGAGGATGAGGAGGAGGAACATTCCCCTGCCTCCGAATTTTAATTGTAGGCTGATAAGGAATGATTCATGGAAGGTGTTGAATACTTATACAATTAATAGGAGAGGAATAAGACTTTTTTTATTTTTTTTTTTATTTTTTAAGATTTATTAGGTTTCTCTAGGGACGAAAGTCGCCCGAAAGGAAGCTCAGAAGCAATACAGCAGAACCAAGTTTCTTATCTTTTTTTTATATATATAATTTATTAGCCATTCTCCAGAATGCTACATATATTATTTACTATGGGGGCTGTTTGATTGATTGTAAAGAAATACTCTAAATATAAAGATTTTAAAAATATTAATGTTTAATTTGAATTATAAAAAATTAAAATTAAATTTCAGTGCATTTGAAATACACCATCTAATTTTTTTTTGTGTATTTTGAATTCTTTCAATTAAAACTATTTTCAAATATATCGCAAACTCACCGTTATTGCCACAATCTATGACAACCTCCACCGTTCCTCGCTAGCCATACCAACATCGCTGGCCACCCCCGTCACCACCGGCCACCCAGATGATAACTTTTTTGGATTTTATATCCTATTAACTTTACTTCAAATCAAATAAAAAAAATGATATCACAAATTATTTTTACAATCATCTAAAACATTCTTTTTTACATGACATTTTTTTTTTTTGCAACCAAACTGCCTCTAAGTTTTTTAATGAAAGTAGCTATTATATTAAATACTGCAAAATAATTGAAGGGCATAATGCTGAGATAAATTGTGGCTCTGAAGTGCCACAACGTGGCAGCTGAGGGTTGTCACTCTCAGTGTAAGATGAATGCACCGTATCAGATTACCATTAAGGTGGAAGACTAGTAAACGCCCTATTAAAGCAATGGTGAAAAGTTCTTTTCATGGGTGACATCAGTCCTTTTAAGTTGAAGTGGTCAAGAATTGTTTATTTGCTGGATTAATTAGCATTCGATCTGATGACCCCATTAGTATGCATTAGCACCAAATCTATATAGACGCAGTGTTGAGCCACCTGGCGTATAAATAGAAATTTTTGCGGAAAAAAAAAATTAATTAAAACGGCTATTACGTTTGTAGTACATAATTACAGCCTAAAGAGCATACTCAAACGATTTCAGCAAACTTATAGTTGAACTGATCGTTTCGGATACAAATCCAACGACACCAAATTTAGATCAATTCGAGCCCAAATGGGTCCGAATCGAAGGCCCGAAGCACATTCGGAAGGTTCAATCCATAATTTGGATTACCAAACAGTTTCCAAATATGACATGCTTATAGTTGAATCGAGCGGCTCGACAAGAAGAGTCCAACGAGCCCAAGATCGTTGAATTCTGATATCATTACGACCTTCAAATGTTTGACAAACGATCCATGATCAAGGGATTCAATATCGGCCGTCCATCCAAACCACTCCATATTTTCCCTTGATCCTCCTCCTATTTTTGGGTCATGCCACTCTCAAAAAACAATAAATAGACAACACATTTTTCATTGAGAGGGAGGGAGACAAGGAGGAAGAAAGAGACCCAAGTAAGAAGAAGAAAAGAAAAAGAAGAGAAGAAGGAGGAGATGAGAAGAGGATAAGAGGGAAGAAACTCCTCCTCGACAACCACTAGAATTCTTCCTGACGCCCAAGTGACGCCGGAATTCTGCCCTAAGCCCAAGTGATGTCTGAATTCTGTCAAAGTGACGCCAGAATTTCGCCCGACCTCCAAGTGACGCCGGAATTTTGCCCAACCCCCAAGTGACGCCGGAATTTTTCCCGACGCCCAAGTGACGTCGGAATTCTGCCCAAGTGATGTCGGAATTTCCGCCCGACCCCCAAGTGACACTGGAATTTCGCCCGACGCCCAAGTGACATCGGAATTCTACCCAAGTGACGCCGGAATTCCTCTCAACCTTCAAGTGACACCGGAATTCTGCTCGACCTCCAAATGACGTCGGAATTCCACCCGACCTCCAAGTGACGCCGGAGTTATGCCCGAATACCATCTAACATCGAAGTTCTCCTCGGCCGCCAACTAACGTCGGACTTCTATCAGACGCCAAACCTCCGCTCGTCGCCAAATTTCTACCCAAAGCCGGACTTCTACCTGTTGTCAGACTTTCACTGGACATCTATCTGATGTTGGATTTCAGTCCATTGCTGGATTTATACCTGATGCCATCCTTCTAACCTTCCTCGTCAGACAACAATCCTTCTGACCTCTATCGCCCGCCGACTACGGTCCTTCTGACTTACATCGCCCACCAACTACAATCCTTCCGACCCCCATCGCCCGCCGACTACGGTCCTTCTGACTTACGTCGCCCACCGACAACAGTCTTTCTTATCTCCATCGCCCGCCGACCACTACAGGAAAATCAATTATTTCTGACGGAAAATGGTCATTTTCCGGCGATTTTGTAAATATCTAGCGGCTTTTCGATGGCAAATTTTCCATCGGTAAAACAGGCGTAGGAAAAATATTTCCGGAGGAAAAAAAAAACTAGCTGCCTAGGAACCCCCGCCATGCCCGGGCTGCCCGCTCGATCTCCCGCTCTGCCCGCCTGAGCTCCCGCCCTGCCAGCTCCCCGCCAGGCGGCCTGCACCCCCCCCCCCCTCGAGCTCCTACATTGCCCGCTGCCCGCCAGGCAGCCTGCCTGCACTACCCGCCCGCGCTCCCGCTGCACGCTTGGAGTACTACCAGCATTGTCCGCCTGCTGCCCGACTGCGCGCCCTGCACGGGATTCGAACCGAGTCCACTCCGTTTTGCTAAGTTCCAACGATTATGATGAGAGGGAAAATGTGTTATATTTCATATTATAATTTTTTTAAACTATGTCATATTAAAATTATGATTAAAAATTAAAATAAAATAAAATATTAAAGTTAATAATTAATTAAATATGTTATTTTATTAATAATTAATTAGACTAAGATTTTAAATTAAAATTAATTAAAATAAATTAGTAATTAATTAAATTAAATTAATAATTAATTAAAATAAAACTAAAATTATTAATTAATTAAATTAATTAAGAAAAGCTGCCAGAAAAACCGCTGGAAACAAAACTGCCATAAAATCGCCGTAAATTTTTTTGAAAAAATAGGCCGCCGGAAAAATCCGTCGGTAATTGACGATTTTCCTGTAGTAGACTACGGTCTTTCTAACTTTTGTCACCCACCAACAACAGTCCTTCCGACCTCCGTCGCCCGCCGACTACGGTCCTTATGTCGCCCACCGACTACAGTCTTTCTGACCTCCGTCGCCCGTCGACTATGGTCCTTCTGACTTACGTTGCCCACCGACAATAGTCCTTCCGACCTCCGTCGCCCCTCAACTACTGTCCTTCTGACTTACGTCGCCCACCGACTACAGTCCTTCCGACATCTGTCACCCGTCAACTATGATTCTTCTGACTTACGTCGCCCACCGACTACAATCCTTCCGACCTCTGTCGCTCGCCGACTACGGTCCTTCTGACTTACGTCGCCCACCGACTACAATCCTTCAGACCAAACAAACACATCAACTAGGATTCTTTGTATTCATATCATGTAATGTACTTTATATGATGTACATCAAGCTAACGCCTTCCCCCAAGGAAGGGCCTCATTTGTAATCAAGTATAAATACTAATTGATTCATTCAAACTGGGCTAGGCCCAGTAGTTTTTCCCCTTTTTTAAAGGTGTTTTTCACGTAAAAATCTTGGTGTCTCTAGTGGATGATGTACACTCTCTTTTTATTTATGTGTGTGCTAGATCTTTGCACAATGCTAAGACATTAAACTTTATATTTCTCTACCGCAGCAAATACTCCCGGACGCAACAATATTCATCTTTGTCAATGTTCTTTATTTGTCTTATTCATGAATTATACTCAATGTTTGGCATTAATTCTTTTTTATGAGTAAACTATTTACTCCAGTTATTATCAAAGTTTTACTTGAATTTTGATATTCAAATTTTACTCTTGAAATTCACTATTCATTAACTTCTTTAAAAATTAAAATTTTTGATGTCATCAAAACTCATTTTGGTCTAGCACGAATCTTGAGGCATATTTAAATTATAAATTTTCAAAATTAAATTCAAGATCATCCTAATTCTGATTTCAATAAATTTATAGTCGAACTGCCTGTTGTGTCTTCCCTTCTTCATGAACAAGAGCCAAGCATACTATCTTTTTGATGACCTTGAGACATAAGAGTTAAGTCCTCCCCTGGCTACGGTCTTTGTAATAGAGGCAATGTAGTGGAGCAACTTTAATTATTGAAAGACGAGTTCACATTCTTCGTTCTAAGAAAAGTGCTTAGCACTTCTTAGAACTTTGAAGAATGATGAGCACTTGTTGCTTGACTTTGAGATGAACCAAATGAGAACAATAACTCACCCAACCAGCCTCTATAGCTCCTTCATGTTTTGAGGTGAAGTTATTTTGAGAATTTATTTGAGTTTTTTCTTTAATTCATTTTGATAGATTCTAAAGAAAGAAGAAAGACTACGAATTTCCCCAATCCAACTCTAACGGTGCACCTCATAGGGTTGCTTTGTGTTGTACTTTTTTCTTGTAAAAAAATTATTTGAATATTCAATGTGTTATTCTAGAGTATGCCTTTTATGAGAAGATCATGATCATAGACTTTGACATTCAACCCCTTCTAATCTCGAAAAATATAATCCATCATCCTTTGATATGTGACACCTATAGTTTCCAAACTAACAGACATTGCATTATGTAATTTATTCCATTTCCTCTGATTAGCATGATCTTCTAATAGTTGATTGAGTTCATTTTGATTGACTTACTGATTTTCCTTAGCTGGTCAAGATAGCCAATTAGGATGCATGAACAGATTTACTAATTTTTCTTAGCTCAAATAGATTGACTTAATCCAATTAATTGGATAAACTTGACTCCCAAGACTTGAGTAGCTAGCACTGGGTTTAACGAACTTGGAAGACCAGGCTAGACTATTAAATTTAGCTGCATATACCAATAAAAATATATATTTAAAAATGATATTTATGTTCCACTCATTTTGAATTAGAATTTTAAATCTTTATATGAAAACAAAATTTAGATAAATAACAGAATTAGACAAAATTTGCTTCTGGCACCAAAAAAAAAAAACCCCCCATTTCCAAACATTTTTTTTAAACTAAAATCCAAAATTTTGGTTCAAATTAAGTCCGATCTGGTTCAAGCTAATTCAAACCGTTCATTCAAAAATCTACTTAGTCCATACCAACTGGCCTACTAGAGAACTCATCTTAAGCAAAAAACTATGATAAAAGAACTCATCTTGATAGGGTAGTAAAGCCTAACGGTTGGCCGTAGCGACTCCTGTCTATGGAGTTGATCTTGACGACTACTCGAGGAAGGGCAGATTCCCAAGACAAGCTATTGATCGACAGACTATCAAACTATCAATATATCCCAAGCCAACAACTTCATTAGAGCTTTATTGGCTACAATATTAGTACATTTTTCTCTTATTTTTTTATAATTATGTATGTAGTCATATTTCGAATGCTCAAGTCCCAACCCAAACATACAAATAAGGGGTTGAGGCGTGGATTGAATTTACACAATTTTACTCATTTTGTTCCTACCAATCGAAATTTGTGTACTCTAGATTATTTTATTTAAATCTCATTGCTTTTTAATATGGAATTATTCTTTCTATCTGTATTTTCATGTTTTCTATTTCGCTCAGTATTTTCAATATAATTGAGTGTGATTTGCATCCTCGCTTTTTAAACTGTATTTTTCGATAAACAACAGATATTTGACTGCAAGCCAAACCAAACTGCAAGAAAAGTATTTTTCGATTTTTTAGGAGATTTTTTTTTTTTGATCTACAATAGGGAGTTGACTGCAAACCAAATCAAACTCAACTTTATTAAAATAGCTAAACATATCAAAGACCAAAGGCAATATAGAGAACCTGTAGCACTTATGCTGCCTATAAGACATTCATGCAGAACTAATAACAAACACATCTAGTAGCTGCACTGCTGAGTGAGGAAGAAGATTACTTTTGATGATGAAGTAGCACACAACTTCCTGTCATTCTTAATCTTGAAATATACAATGACTATGTAAAAATAGCCCATACATCAAGAAAATTTTGTCAATCCCAACAAACCCATAGCATCTTGATTAATTTGTTGGATGTCAGCCACATTTTCACTATCATTAATACCACCCCGGCTATCAATAGGTTTTGGTTCAACTTCTCTATCTACCATGGATCATTGTAAGAGTGATTTCATTTCTTGAACAATCAACATGATCCGACATTGACAAATCTGGTACTTCAGAATCATCATTGAGATAGAAGCCAGGTCTCTTAGGTTGAGGCAATGTCATGGTTTCACTGCCCAACATCAAAACCACTGAAGCCATTGTAGGCCTATCTTCGCTCCCTTCTTGCACACAAAGGAGACCAACTTGCATACATCGCAGAACTTCTTGCTCATGATAGCTATTCTTCAACTCTTCATCGGCCAACTCCAGAGATTTATTTTCCGACCATAATGTCCAGGCCTGCACAAGCATTCTTAATATTGAACTGGTGTAAAACAAAACCCAACATGTAATTTCATTTCCCTTCTCTAATAATACTTACATGCCCTACTAGGCTCACATGGCTTTCATTTAGATCAACCACTCTATTCTTCTTACCAGTAAGGATTTCAAGTACAATGACTCCAAAGCTATAGACATCAGATTTTACTGAAAATATACCATGCATTGCATACTCAGGCGACATGTATCCACTGTCATATAAATATGTGTGAGTGGTATGATATGCTGAAGGTTCATACTATAGCTAGTGAAATAGAGAGTGATAGAAAACTTACAATGTGCCAACCACTTTTTGTGTGCTTTCTTGCATTTGGTCTCCTCCCACAATTCTTGCCAAGCCAAAATCTGAAATTTTGGGATTCAACTCCTTGTCGAGAAGAATATTGCTAACCTTGAGATCTCTATGAATAATTTTTAATCTAGAATCTTGATGAAGATAGAGTAGTCCTCTCGCGATTCCAAGAATTATATCAAATCGTTTTTGCCAACCCAACTGAGAGCTGACTGCTTTATCTGCTTAAATATTTTATTTTAGTTTAACATTAAGCGGGGAAAGAAATAGTTGATAAAAAAATAAAAATTGTTAGACAGCAACATAATTCTCAAATATTAGAAAAAACAAACAATTTGTACAACATATACATATAATATTAATGGCCATGATACTACATAGTACCATGACTGATTTTCTAAAAATTTCTTTTCGTAGAAATTAGAACCTTACAAAAAGACCAACAGAAGGTGGACAACTGTCCTGATTATAGAATGCCTTTTTTAAGAGTTTGAATAATATATAAAATCCAACAAGTTGCAAATAAAGCTATGAATAAATAAGACTATAGTAGAACCATCTAGTGATTGAATAAGACTAGCGTTATTTATGTAAGCCCAAAAAAAGGAACAAAAGGAAAAAAAAAACCTTGCTTTATTCTAAATATAGATGAGATTATAATTCATCAAAGAAACTAAATATGACACTTTAAGTAGTGTTTGGCACTAACCGAAAATGAAAGAATCCAAACTTTTGTTGGGCATGTACTCATAAATCAATAATCTTTCCTCTCCCTGGATGCAGCAGCCAAGAAGACGAACAAGATTCCTGTGTTGAAGTTTCGCAATTAATATAACCTCATTCATGAACTCGTCCAACCCTTGAACTGAATATTTGAATAATCTCTTGACAGCAATCTCTTGTCCATCTTCTAAATGACCCTGCTAATTTCCAACATTTTGTTAGTAGATTAAAAATGTTAAATGATGAGTGGCAAAGTTACCTTATAAACAGGGCCAAATCCTCCTTGTCCAAGCTTATTTCCCTCAGAAAAGTTATTTGTAGCAATCTCAATTGCAGACATATCAAATAAGGGAAGTTCCATCTCTTTTCTTATGCTCTCCGTGGCATAACCATGTGCTACACCTAGCCAACAAGTTTTAAACAGTCAAAAGTAAATAATATGCGTCATGCTTTTCTCTAGTAGTTGAGTAAAAGTTCTGTGATCACTAAAAATTATTTAAGTTCCAAAATCAGACTAAACCACATATAATTCTTTAGAATTTGGAGCTATTTAAACAGTTTCTATCATTACAAATAAAAAAAAAAAAAAACAAATTTTGAAGGTACATCTTGATAGATAACTTACCCTGCTTTATTTTCTTCCTTAATGTATATATCCCAAAGCAGGAGAATATGATAAAAGCTAGCCCCAATGGGATGACTACTGCAACTATATACTTCTTCTTGCTTGAGGCACTTTTTGCTGAATCTTCATGTATAAGAAATTCTTAGGTCAATGGAGGCGTAGCAAATAGGATATTTTTTTGAAAGAATAATTAATTAACAAAGGCTAATTCGTACGTCCGTATTATTTAAATAAGGCCTAAAGAGCATACCCAAATCAGCCGCAGCTAGCCGGAGATAGAGATCCACACCTCCTTGAGTTCCTTGAGCAAACTGCTTGATGTCCATTAGCTGACCAACCCACCACAAACAATTCCCACTAAGCAAAACATAAGCCACACACGAACATTTCCCCAAACACAAAGCACCACACTCCTCCACTCCCAGGCCAGCGACCTCCGTCACGTTCTCCGTGTCCGGCGGTTTCACAGCACTCACCTTAACAAAGCCATCCCTTCCTCCAGAGCAAGCCAACTTCGTTCTCCTCTTACACCCGCCCGAATAATCCTTCAACGTCCAATCCACCATCGTGCTCGGTTCAAAACCCTGTAAACACCTGCAAATCCCTTCAGGGTAACCCACGTTGCATATCCCGAACTCCCCGCAAGTGCCGTACCGGTCGCAATCGTCCTGCTGCAGCGTGAAGTACAGCTTCCACTGGCCGCCGAGCCACACCAACCGTTGCAACTTGCCGCTAGGATCGACGCTTGATATAGACATTGCAGATGTATTAACCTTTTCGTATTTGTAGACAACTTTGTCGGGTTGAACCACATAGGAGCAAATGAAGTGGTTATCCGAGACGTGGGGACTGCCGCTCCATGAAACTCCGGTCCATGGCCCGGTTCGAAACTCGATGTTTAAACCGTTCCAGAGTACGAGCTCCGATGAACCGGTGTGGTGAAGGCCGTAGGTGTACAAGCCCGGCGACGGGTCGTCGGGGGATTTCCAAGACTTGAGGTGCTTGTCAAGGTGACGTCTTAAGTCTAAACCAACTTCCATATTGGGGAGGAAAGTGTCGGAAGGGTAGTCAAAGCTCTCCCAAATAATGGCATTTGAGCCACCGTCGGTCAGCACAAGGCTGCCTGAGTCGAGGAGTTTCAAAGATGGAATTTTTACGCCGGAGGTGTTCGTCGACCAAACGGTTTTGATGCCCCCGCTGTTGACGTTGCCGGATGTGATGAGAATATTGCCGTCGTTGGTTAGAAAAAGGGTGGCTTTTTGGGCGGTGATCGGAGATTTACGGTTAGCGACCCAGACGATTTTGCGAATGGGGATTTTGTGATACCATATGCCTAAGAAAGAGCTGGAAGGTGAGGAGGTGTTGAAGAATCCTAGTTCGAAAGTGCCTCCGGCGGAGATGAGGGTTTGTCCTGCGGCGAGAGGTTGGGACGGAGTGATGGTGTCGGTGGGGGCGGAGTGGAGGATGAGGGTGGAGGAGAGGAGGAGGATGAGGAGGAGGATCATTCCCATGCCTCCGAATTTGAATTGTAGGCTGATAAGGAATGATTCATGGAAGTTGTTTAATACTTAGTTATACAATTAATAGGAGAGGAATAAGTTTTTATTTATTTATTTAATCTATTGGCCATTCTCGCCCCTCGGTATCATTGTGACGTGGTAGTCCTGTAGCTTAAGAGCAACCAAAATCAATAAACCAGAACTATTTTTCTCTCCCGCTCTCCAGCATTCTACATATACTATTAACCAACGATTTAAAAACCGGACCGGACCGGCCGGTTCAACCGGTTGAACCGGGAACCGGTCAGGCTGCCGGTCCGGATCTATCATTAGAGCCGCTCTGTATTCAAACCGGCCAAAAACCGGTTCAAATACCGGTTGAACCGCCGAACCGCCGGACTGTAATAGTTGAGAAGAACCGGCCGGTTTCAAAGCTAATGATTTTTGACCGCTGATGGCACATCTAGCGGCTGAAACAACTTTTTGTTCGCATATGATGAGGCGAAACATCTTTTACACGCAGCTCCTCTTTCTTCTCCCTTTCTCGCGAACCCTAATGAGCCGAGACGGAGAACGACTGGCGAACGCGTGAGAGGCTGGGCGGAGAACGACTGGGAGAGACGAACGACGGGGATAGACGGACGAACGACGCCTTCTTTCGTGCTATCTCTATTTCCCAGGCATCTTTGTATTCCCGGCTTCTCTCTCTTTCCATTTTGTTTTCTTTGAACAACTCATGCATTTCTCTTCCCAATGCATTTCTCTTCCCAGCTCTTATGTTACCGATTTCGGTTGGATTTGTCCGATCGGTTGGATTTTACCGATCGGTTGGATTTGTCCGTTGGCTTCTCCCTCTTTCCATTTATGCATTTCTATTTTCCAGATTTGTGATTCCAGTTGTTTGATTCTCTAATTTGATCTTGGACATGATATCCCATATTGATTACATGATAGTATCCCAGTTTCACATATCTGATGTCTTTTTCCATTGAGCAGTAGCAGCAGTGATCGATAGAGCTCAATGAAATTAGTTCAAACTTTGGCATTTTTGTATCACAAATTCACAATCCTCTGTTTAAAGTTTAAACACAGCTATGTAAATATTATGGGATAAATATTATTATGAATATATAATAATTGAGATTAGTTGGTAGAATTTAGTGAAGATAAGATAAAAAAAAATAAATATAATATTGCCCAATTTAACATAGAGACTATGTATATAATTAGTAATGAAAAAAAGTACAAAAATTTGTTTAACATTGAGATTAATTTGCATATTTATGTTTGCTTTCTAATGGAGATTTAGCTATGATGTCATATTTATATTATTTGATTAATTTAATATGAAAATAGAATGCAGAATGAATTTATTAAAGGAAAGTGTATCATTAATTTTATATATTTTTTAATAATATTATTATTTATTACGTTATCCGGTTCGATCCCGGTTCGACCCCGGTTCGACCGATCGAACTGGTTGAACCGTGAACCTCTCCTTCTACCGGTTCGTTGTCCGGTCCGATTTTCAAAACCTTGCTATTAACTATATGGGCTTTTTGGTTGCTTCCAAAGAGGGTATAAAATATCAAGGTTTTGAAAATCGGATCGAACAACGAATCGGAAGAAGGAGGAGAGGTTCACGATTCAACCGGTTGAATCGGGGTCGAACCGGATGACGTAATAAATATAAATATTATTAACAATTAATAAAATAAAATTCATATAATATAAGTATATGAGTATTTAATAATATTTATAAAAGTTTAAAATATATAATAAAATTTTATACATATAAATATCATTTAAGAATAATATATTTATTAGATTAATACTTAATATAATATATAAATTTATAATATAAAAAACTTATAATCATTAATATAATATAAATAATTAAATATATGACTATTTAATATATTTATAAATTTAAAAATATGTATAATACAAAATTATAAATATAAATATCATTTAAAATAATATAATTAAACATATTTAAAAGAATAATTTTTAATATAATATATAAATTTATAATATTAATATTTTATAAAGTATATTATAGCAAATTTATAATATATATTATCCAAATTTGTAGCCCAACTAAGTAAAAATTTGAAGCCCAACTAAGCAAAAATTTGAAGTCCAACTAGCTCAAATTCACATTCTAAATTATTCATGAACTTTTTTAGTCCCACATCATAGGGAAAATTTGAGGATGTTTCCTTGAACCCTTTATAAAGTGAGAAGTGCACTCTTTTTTTAAAACAAACTATGTGAGATATTTAAGATAACTTGCATGTATTATGTCAATATTAATCATCACACTTAATAAAAATATTTAAAAAGTTTTAAAAATTTTAATTAACTAAAATATAATTTTAAAATTTTAATTAAAACAAAGATAATTTTTTTTAGAAACCGGTCAGTTCTTTCCAAATCGGACTGGTTCAACAGTTGAATTGTCGGTTCAATCCGATTTGATTTGGTTCGATGCAGAGCTGGTTTTGGAGCTTGATTGGACCGGCCACTAAATCGGTTCACGGTTGAATTCAGTCCGGTCCGATTTTCAAAACATTGCAAAATACTCTAATTATGGAGATTTTAAAAATATTGATGTTTGATTTGAAGTAAAAAAAAAATACAAAATAAAATTTCAATTCATTTGAAATGCATCATCTTATTTTTTTTTTTGTGTATTTTGAATTCTTTCAATTAGAGCTATTTTCAAATACATTATAAATTCATCGCCATTGCCACCAACTATAACCACCTCCGCCGCTGCTCGCTAGCCGCCACTGCCAACAATGCCGGCCACCGCCTGCCAACCCAATCATAACCTCTTTACATTTTATCTAAACAATTATAAAACATTCTTTTTATACTACATTTTTTTATACTTCATCCTTTTTTTTCAGCAATCAAACTGCCTCCAAGTTTTTTTTTATTGAAAGTAGCTAGTTTAGTAAATACTGCTAAATAATTGAAGGGCATAATGCTGAGATAAATTGTGGCTCTGAAGTGGCAAAATGTGGCAGCTGAGGGTTGTCACACTCAGTGTATAATGCACTGCATCATATTACCATTAAAGTGGAAGACTAGTAAACGCCCTATTAAAGCAGTGGGAAAAAGTTCTTTTCATGGATTGTGACATTAGTCCTTTTCAAGTTGAAGTGGTCAAAATTTGTCCACTTGCTGGATTAATTAACATTCGGTCTGATCATCCTATTAAAATGGCTAATACGTAGGTAGTATTTAATTACAGCCAAAAGAGCATACTCAAATCAGCAAAAGGTAGCCAGATATAGAGATCCACATCTTCTTGAGTCCATGAAGCAAACTCCTTGATGTCTATTAGCTAACCAACCCACCACAAATAATTCCTACCAAGCACAACATAAGCCACGAACAAGCATTTCCCCAAACAAAAAACACCACAATCCTCCACTCTCAGACTGGAAGCCACCGTCATGTTCTCCGTGTCTGGCGGCTTCACCCCACTCATCTTTACAAAGTCATCCTAACGCAGGAGCGTCCATATAAATAAATTGTATTTTCTTATTAGTGATTGGTGTAGCTCTATCTCTTGTGTAGCCTATTATGTGACTACCTGAAGTATATAAATATAGGTTGAGTATCTTGTAATAGGTAGATTTGCAGATTAAGAAACTTAGAGTTTTACACTATTGTGAATTTTTGTATCCTAAGATTGTTCTTAGGTGGTGGTTCTTGCTCCACGAAGGAGTTATTGGAGTGGTGTCCGGCGACCGCCACCGGATTGTCGACGTGGATTCGTCGAGCCCCCTCAGGTCCGATGTCATTTGGTATCAGAGCCGACAAGATGCCGGAGAAGAGAATTTTGGCCTGAACTTGTTTTGAGAGAGATTTCTCCAATGCTTTAAAAACCGGACCGGACCGACCGGTTCGACCTGTTCAACCGTGAACCGGTCACAAGGCCGGTTCGGTTCAGCCCTAAAACCGCTTCTGCAAAGAACCGGACTGAACCGGCCGTTTCGCGGTTGAACCGGTCCGATTATTTTTGAACCGGCCGGTTCAAATCTCACAAATTTTAAGTATTTTTAAATAAATTAATTAATATATATTAAAAACATTTAATTAAAGTTAAATACACTTTATATAATAAGAACTTCTGTACTCAAAGCATCATGACACATCTTTACATGATCTCACCATGTGCTCCCTTGGTGCAAGGAATCTAAATATGCTATATAAACAATAGCAAGAAAGTGTTTCTAAGGGATGTGAGACTAAAGAAAAGAGATGAGGAGTGTATGAGTTCATAGCATATATAATGGATATAAAACCTATTTTTAAACAGATTTTTTAATTAATTATTTTTTATGTCAGTGATAATTATTTATTAGATAATAATAAAAATTTATTTATTTATACATAATAAAAAATAATTTATCATTAATAATTTTATTTATTTATTAATGATTTTAGATATAAATTTATAAAATAATATATCATAAACATGTAAAATATATTTAATCATATAATATAAAATAAGAATAGTTTATATTAAATTTATAAACTTATGTTAGAATTAAATTTATATTAAATATGTAACATAAATTAATAATAATATATATTAAATTATATGGTTATATATAAATTAAATTTAAAATTTGAAAAATATTCAAATTTAAAATTATCTGAGTGCAAATTCTTATAATTATGAGATTTAATTTTCTTTTTACTTTTATGTAAGATTTTAAAATAATTATTTTATTTAATTATATAAGTTTTTATATTTCATAATTTTTTTTAATTTAATTTTTTATCTCATACTTTGAATGATAACATTATTTTTATGTTAATTGTATTAAATTTAAATAATACTTATTATTTATTATGTCATCCGGTTCGACCCCGGTTCTTCGACCCCGGTTAGACCGGTTGAACACGTCGAACCGTGAACCTCTCCTTGTTCCGGTTCGTTGTCCGGTCCGGTTTTCAAAACCTTGGATTTCTCTATTCTTGTATCTTGAATTTATTCAAGTGGTGGTTTCTCGTCTCTGTTCTTGAGTCTGCTAGCATTTTCCTCCGGTGGAGATCTGGCCCATGGCTAGAACGGTGTTAGGTGGTATCAAATTCCAAGTCCGAAATGGCGTCATTTGGTTATTGTAGTTAATCTACAAGTTTTTGAGTTCCTGCAGCTACTGAGAGTCATCTCGGGTGTGGAGCCTTCGCCGAAGAACAATTCTTATTCATCCAATGCCGGAGGATCACTAGAGCTGAAATTTCCCTCGGGCAACTCATCAAGAAAGCTGCTGCAATTGAAATTTAAGGCTGTGAAGGAGGCAGAAGAGTCTGGCGGAGACGCTTTGAAGGACATTCCAGCCATTGTCGTTTCTCCCACCACCGGCCAGTGGTGCGGGCTGGCATACTCAAGCGTCCGAGCCGGAACCAAAAAGAAGATCCTTCTTCTCTGTTTTGGTCGTGTTATCCTCGGCGACGGAGTAGAGAGACCGGACGTTGGACTTGATTGGGCTTCCAGAGGGCGGAAGGGGCTATTAACGCTGGTTCGCGTGTGGATCTGACGGACAGTGCCGAAAAGCTTCAGAAACCGAGAGCTTCTTTCCCCTTTGTGAACGTGGTCCCAAGCGGAACATCTTCTTTGGGCATAGCCAAATTTTACGTCCGTAGCCAATCATATTTTTCCCGGACAACAACCAAGAAAATTGATGTCGGCATCTTGTAGGCACTAATAACCATATAATTTGATTCTTGTTCTAGAAATTAGCAGATTAACAAAGCAAGATGTGGCCTCATCAGACTCGGCATTGACCACTTCAAGATGCAGAAATCGAAGATCTGCTACAAGAAATTGCCTGACTCAAGATTTTCAAGGATTGAACGAAGGAAAGACTTGAGCCTTCTTGTCGGGAACTTTGCTAGCATTCGACCACATGAAAATTTTGTTCCGTTGGTAGCTTATAGATCCTCCATTCAGGTCGAATCCCTACGAATCGATGACAGAGATGATATCTTTGACAATCAGAGTCATTCTTCATATGAAGACATTATTGAAGGGTCACCTCATCAGATTTCCACCTACCCACGATCAAGTTCAGATCTAAAGAATTTGAAGATCTGTTTTCGAACTCGTCATCTTTGCCTCTCTACGGTGAGCCAATGTACGACGTGCATGATGAAGACAATTCCGATGGAGTTCTTGATCTTGATCAACCCATATATGATAATGATGAGAGCAAGGTGGATGAACCTATGTATGACCTGTATGACGATGACGACATGTTCTTGGGAGTTCTTGATGATGACAAGCCTTTTTATGATGATGATAAGAGCGAGCCGGATGTCCATCATGAACTATTCACTCCTAGTGTTCGCAATACGACAACAAACTTGATCGTCATCATTGACAAAAAATTGCAAGTCAAGATCTCTCCAATGGGTTGGATATTGAAGCTCCTATCTACTTCTCTAGGATGCTAAAAGAAACACAAATGATTCTGATTAATCTCAAATCACAAATGATCCATCTACTTGTGCTAAGCTTGATATGTCTAGGATTTGTAGACAAATTGACATCAGGTGGATCTATCCAGACCGGTTTAGCCAATCAAACCCACCTCCTTATGGTGGCCAACCGGACATCTTCTTATGAGCCAAAAGTTCCCTCCTACCATGGCAGAATGGAGTAATTATTACATCCGGATACATAACGCGTTCAGAGGCCAATACCCATGCGCCACGTCACCTGAAGCTCGGTATTGCTCGATATACGTCCGAATTTCCAGTTTTTTCACCGGATGTAATAATTTTCTAGCAGAATGACGCAGGAGCGTCCATATAAATAAATTGTATTTTCTTACTAGTGCTTGGTGTAGCTCTATCTCTTGTGTAGCCTATTATGTGACTACCTGAAGTCTATAAATATAAGCGAGTGTCTTGTAATAGGTAGATTTGGAGATTAATAAAAATTAGAGTTTTACTCTCTTGTGAATTTCTGTATCCTAAGATTGTTCTTAGGTGGTGGTTCTTGCTCCAAGAAGTTCTTGGAGTGGTGTCCGGCGACCGCCACCAAATTGTCGACGTGGATTCGTTGAGCACCCTCCGATCTGATGTCACATCCCCTCCTCATGAGCAAGCCACCACCATTCTCCTATTACACCCTCCTAAATAATGTACCTATTCAGTATGTGTTATGGTTTTTATCAACGATGATATTTGGTATTAGATATTCATCTTTGTCAATGTTCGATATTTGTCTTATTCATCGATTATACTAAATGTTTGGTTATTATGAAAGTTTTACTTGAATTTTGATGCTCAAATTTTGCTCTTGAAATTCATTATTCATGACCTTCATTTAAAAAAAAAAGTATAAAATTATTGATGTCATGAAATATCATTTTGATCAAGCACGAAACTTGATGCATATTTAAATTATAGACTTTCAAAATTAAATTCAAGATCATCCAAATTCTGATTTAAGTAAATTTATAGCCGAATTGCCCGCTCTGTCTTCCCTTCTTCATGAACGAGGACCAAGCTTACTATCTTTTTTATGACCCCGATAAGAGTTAAGTCATCCCCTGGCTACGACCTTCGTAGTAGAGGCGATGTAGAGGAGCAGCTTTAATTATTGAAAGATGAGTTCACATTCTTCATTGTATGAATAGTGCTTAGTGCTTCTTAGAACTTTGAAGAATGATGAGCACTTGTTGCTTGACTTTGAGATGAACGAACTGAGAACAATAACTCACACAATTAGCCTCTTTAGCTCTATCGTTGACGTGCCTCCATCGTCGACGTGCCTCTTCTACCGACGTTCTCCGTCGATGCCTCCATAAATCCGCCGTTGTAAGTCACACATTTGTTTTTCTTTGTTCATGGATGTTCTCGAAAGACATTTGCAAGTCATTATGATGATATTCTTCTTCTTGATAAAACTAGAGAGGCAGTTCAAACATTAGGTTTTCTTTGTTCTTGGTAGACATTGGGAGATCAAGTTAATAATAAGAGTGCACATTTTTTATGTCTCGAATCTATTGTTGAAAGTAATGTTGAAATAGATGGAGATATTATTAGTAGAATTCAAGTTGGATGGTTGAAGTGGAGGAATGCATTATACCTATTGTGTGATAGAAAAATATTAGATTTTGTTTATGTTAAGAAGTGGCCATTGAGGAATGTATCGTGCATATTCTATGATAAAGAGATGAGAATGCTCAGATAAAACGTCAGCCTCCTAGCTCCCAATGACCTAATCAGGAAATTAGATGTATTAGATTTTGCTTATGTTAAGAAAGGTATAGATATATTATATTTGGCTTATGTTGATAAATCCATTAAAATATCTCTAGCGCAAACTGCATTTTCACATAGGTACCCCGTTGAAGACTTATACACACCTTTCTTGGTGTGGTAGGATTGAAGGCTACAATTGCGATGTCACCCGAAACTGATAGTACATGTCTTTTTTGACATGGTGGGTAGGCTAGCTAAGACCTTTTATATTTCTCCAAAATGAGAGAGACGCTAGGAGGCTCCTAGATTTTTCATTGATAGGGAATCTGTATGAAATAACACCATTTGATTTACAAATAAAATCTAAATCAATCTTTTTTTTTCAACAGATGTTACAACAACATTTAATATCTTCATATAATATGTAAGCTATATTATGAATATTAGAAATCAAAGAAGTTGAATGTAAAATTGATTGACACAGGGACGAAAGATATTAACATATGAGATAATTAATTAGGTGAATTTTTTCATTTAAATTGCTTGTCAACTATCCAGCTTCATCTTAGATGGAAAGTTTCAATGCCTTTAATCTTAACATAAAAGTCAATTGCACTTAAATCCAGATGATGTAATTATTGATCTATATCACAAATGATGTAATTTTTTATGTCATGCATAAATTGCTTGAATTTTTATTAGCTTTTATAGGTTGAGTATACACGACTTTGAGAGAGCCATGCAGGAGAAGATGAGGGTTCTTCTGGTGGATCAACAGAATATTTTAACTATCGCACTTGGTCACAAGCAATAGAATGAATGCAACACAACAGGGTTTATATATGATTTAGGCTTGCAAGCCTATACATACGAGAGGCAGACATCTGATGGCTCCAACTTCTCAACAAGTACCCAGAAGTCATTATATAGCTAACAGGTAGCTACCTTTCAAGCCGAGCTATAGCAAATCAGGAAATCACAAGAAGACTGGGAGGTGTAGATGCAAATCCAGCAAACTCAGTTATTGGATGAATTGCACAAAATGAGAGAGCAATTCAGTGAAAACCAGACAGCTTCAGTAGAGGAGGAGACTTATTTTGAGTAAATGTTATTTTGTTATTTTTGGGCATCTGCAATTATTTATTTTCAACATTTGTGTAGTTTTAAACGTATGAACTTTAAATTTCATTTTAAACTGTTTGGTGAATGATCAATGAATATGAAATATTTATGTTTATATGTTAATGTTCAATGTTCGATGATGATTCTAATTAGATGTTTATGTTTGAATGAATATAATTTTGGAATCTTTTATGCAGGTTATGTTGTAGAAAATATTTCACTAAGAGGTAGGGCCATTCTATAACTAAAAAGTTCATGACACTAAAGCTTTTCTTCTGAGATTTATGATGCACAGATTGCATGATGTTAATTATAATTTTTATAGAAGAGGAAAAGCTTTTCTATTTAATAACTTATGGCCTTTCTATAGCTATAATGTATTTAATCTCTACCAATTAAATTAGTTCGTAGCCAACGACTGTCTAATTTATTTTTCTGCGTTAATTAGTCATAAGTCCATATGTGATGACTATTGATCATATTCATTAATGCATTTTAGCAGCTATTATAATAATAATCTAATTTATTTTTCTTATGCATTATTTAAGTTAGCTGAAGAATTTGTTGTTGTTTTATGGACTAAGGATTCGTTTGGGACGACTTTTTTACTGCTTCCTAGGGAAAGTTCTATATATCAACAGAGAGCACTAAACTTCTTAGTAGGTTCAGCTAATTAGGATTGGTCCTAGGGAAGCTTAGCTGGTCAAGCTAGCCAATTAGGATGCATGAACATATTTACTTATTTTCCTTAGCTCAAATAGATTGACTTAATCCAATTAATGGGATAAAATTGACTCCCAATACTTGAATAGCTAGCACCGGGTCTAAGGAACTTGGAAGAGTACTTGGCAAGACTACTAAATTTAGCTGCATATATATATATATATATATATATATATATATATATATATATATATGATATTTCCCCACTCATTTTGAATTAGAATTTTAAATCTTTATATGAAAACAAAATTAAGACAATTAATAGAATTAGACACAAAATTTTTTTCTGGCACAAAAAAAAAAAAAAAACCATTTCCAAACATTTTTTTAAAAATCTAATATCCAAAAATTTGGTTCAAATTAAATTGACCTTGTTCAAGCTAATTCAAACCGTTTCATGCAAAGATCTACTTAGGCATCGTTTGGGACGGCTTTTTTATTGCTTTTTAAAACGGAGTTTTAGTACAAAAATAAAAAATTTTGTACTAAACCTCCGTTTTAGAAAGCAGTAAAAAAGCCGTCCCAAACGAAGCCTTAGTCTCATACCAGCTGGCCTACTAGAGAACTCACCTTAAGCAAATAACTATGATCAAAGAACTCATCTTGATAGGCTGAGTCAAGTGTAACGGTTGGCCCTAGTGACTCCTATCTATGGAGTTGATCTTGACGACTATTCAAGGAAGGGCAAATTCCCAAGACAAGCTATTGATCGACAGACTATCAAACTATAAATATATCTCAAGCCAACAACTTCATTAGAGCTTTATTGGCTACAATATTAGTACATTTTTCTCTTATTTTTTTATAACTATGTATTTAGCCATATTTCTAATGCTCAAGTCCAAACCCAAACATACAAATAAGGGGTTGAGGAGTGGGTTGAATTTACACAATTTTACTCATTTTGTTCCTACCACTCAAAATTTTTGTACTCTAGCTTATTTTATTTAAAATGTCATTGCTTTTTAAACTGGAATTATTCTTTCTATCTATACTTTCATGTTCTCTATTTCACTCAGTATTTTCAATATAATTGGGTGTGATTCAAAGACGTTTCTGAATTCAACAATTGATGTGTTCAATAGAAGTAGCATCCTCACTTTTTAAACAGTATTTTTTGATATACAAATATAACTGATAGTTGATTGCAAAAAACGCCGCTCACCTTGGCTTATTGGTTGAGAGCTTATGCTTCCAACTAAGAGGTCTTGGGTTCAAGTCTTTGTGCTTCTACCTTGATGTAGGATCAAGGTAGAAGCACAAGCAAAAAAGAGAAAATCAATAGAACAGTGAAAAGCTTTGCAAGTTGCAGAGCTTAGTTCGTATTTTTGGATTATCAAGAAGTGTCTAAAACTTACAGCCAAAACAACTATAAGGCCACACGCCTCTTACTAAAACTGTAATAACAACTAAAAAGTGATACCATGTGCTAAGGTATAAAAGTAGTACTATCAGTGTAAGTGGAGAAAGAACTATAACGAACTAAAGCAATAAGATAACTTATCCTGCATGAGCAAGATAAAGGCTCGGTATTATAGTGCTCCGCATCATTCGCCACGGCTACGAAAATCATTGATTACACCTGAATCAATGGTATCATCGTTGTCATTCGGTGGTGAGTACGGGTAAAGATCCGCCACATTAAAAGTATGTGAAGTGTTAAACTCTGATGGTAGATCAATAACGTATGCATTGTTATTGATCCGGTGCTTAATTGCAAAAGGTCCAAACTTGCGGCGCCCAAGTTTAGAGTAGGTTCCCGGAGGTAGACACTCCTTCCTCAAGCGCACCAAAACTAAATCTCCCGTGTTAAAAACCTTCTCTCAGCGATGAAGATCGGCACTCCGTTTATAAGCCATATTGGACTCCTGTAGTTTAATACGCACCTTGGCCAGCATTTCGGAAAATTGCTCAGCCATTGTCGCGGCTGCCTTGTTAGTGCACTTAGGAATCACCGCAACATCAACAATAGTATTGGGAGATTTAGTATAAACAATACTAAAAGGACATCTACCCGTCGAACGATTCGGCATTGAGTTGAAGGCAAACTCCGCTTGCCCCAAGACGTCGTCCCAAAGCTTAGGATTATCCTGTACCAAGCACCGCAGTAAATTTCCCAATGTACGATTCACCACCTCCGTTTGGCCATCAGTATGTGGGTGATAAGAAGAGCTAAGTTGGATATTAGTGTTCATACGTTTCCATAGCTCTCGCCAGAAATGACTTATAAATTTGACATCACGATCGGAAGTAAGTGATCGGGGAACACCATGCAACCGAACAATCTCCCGAAAAAATAGCTTAGCAATGTTGAGGGCGTCGAATGTCTTCTTGCATGGTATGAAATGAGCCATCTTCGAAAAACGGTCAACTACGACCATAATAGAATCGTTACCTCGACGAGTACGAGGCAAGCCCAGGACAAAATCAACACTGAGATCCTCACAGATGGAGTCGGGCACGGGTAGAGGAGTATAAAGGCCGGTGTTCTGTCCCCCACCCTTATAATTTTGACATACGGAGCAACGCTCGACAAATCGAGCTACATCATAGCGTAAATGTGGCCAAAAAAATTTAATTTGCAGTTGAATTACAGTGCTATCCCTCCCAGCATGAGCTCCGAGTATGCCTCCATGTACCTCTTTAATCACTTGTTGCCGCCAAGATGAATTAGGTATACATAAAAGATTACCTTTAAAAAGAAATCCATGCCGAATGGAGAAGTCTTTCATCGGTTCTGCCTTCAAGCATTGTTGCCATGCTTCACCAAAATCGGTATCTCCTGCATATAAATCCTTCAGTGACTCAAGGCCCACAAAATCTGTCTGTAATTGCGTAATTAACGCTGCCCGTCGGCTTAAGGCGTCCGCCACCCTATTCTACGCGCCACTTTTATGCTTGAGTACGAATGTGAACTTTTGAAGGAACATTAGCCACCGAGCATGCATCCGGTTGATATCTTTCTATGTGTTAATGTATTGCAAGGCCTTGTGATCGCTGCATAGGACGAAATCCTGTTGAAGCAGATACGGCTCCCATTGCTTCAAAGCTCGTACGACAGCATATAATTCTTGTTGGTATACAGACCATCTTTGGCGGGTAGAAGAGTTTTTCGCTAAAAAACTCTATGGGTCTATTTTCTTGTGACAATACTGCACCAATACCAATTGCCGATGCATCGGTTTCCACTGCGAATGGTTTTTCGAAATATGGTAAAGCAAGTACGGGAGCTATGTTAGTGCTTCTTTAATTTTCTCAAAGCTACTAGTCAGCTCGTCACCCCAGTGGAAGGAACGGGATTTTAAAACCCTTATTATAGGAGCGGTGATGCAACTGAATCCTCGTATGAATCTCCTGTAAAAATTTGCCAAGCCGTGAAAGCTCCTAATATCTGTGAGCGATGCAGGAGTTGGCCATTCTCTGATTGCAGCAATTTTGCGGGGGTCAGCACTCATCCCTTCATCCAAAATAATGAAGCCCATAAAAGAAACAGAAGCAACTGCGAAATCACATTTAGCCATATTTAGGAACAATTTGTGTTGTCTCAGATTTGTAAGGATGCTTTCCAAATGGCTCAAGTGGTCTTCCATGGTATGGCTGTAAACCAATATGTCGTCGAAGTACACCATACAACAGTACTTAAGAAACGGCTTCAACACTTCATTCATCAACCTCATGAAGGTGGATGGGGCATTGCAAAGACCAAAAGGCATAACTCTCCACTCGTACAGACCTTCACGCGTCTTAAATGCTGTCTTCCACTCGTCGCCGGGACGTAGTCGGATCTGGTGATACCCGCTGCGTAAGTCCAGTTTAGAAAATATTTTTGCGCCCGCCAATTTTTCTACCATTTCTTCCATCCGAGGCATAGGAAAACGAAACTTCACCGTGATTTTATTGATCGCCCTGTTGTCGACGCACATACGCCACATACCATCTTTCTTTGGAACCAATAGTGTCGGCACTGCACATGGGCTCAAACTGTGTTGTATCAATTGCTTGTCCAACAGCTCCTCGACTATTTGCTGTAGAACTGAGTGTTCCCCTGGACTGAGCCGGTAATGTGGCAAATTAGGCAGTGTCGCACCCGGTATAAAATCAATCTGATGCTGGATTTGTAATATCAGTTTTTGCTCCAGGTTCGTCCGGGACGAAGATGGATCGTCCGGGACGATCGGTACAGGTTGTGCAGAAAATCAGTTTTGGTTGTATGATTCGTCGGGACGAAAATTGGATCGTCTGGACGAAAATTCTCCCGTGAACCCTTCGCCAGGGACGATATGTCATTTTTCGTCTGGACGGAATTCCTTTCTTCATGGATCGTCCGGTACGAAGCTCGATCGTCCGGGACGATCAGTCTGGATATATATAGAATTGAGATATTTTGAAGAGAGAGAAAAAGCTGAGGAGAGAGAAAAACGAAGGAAAAAGTAGAAAAGCGGATTTTCGGGCGACGCCGAGCTGTTTTCGTCCGAGGAGACTGTTGAGGAAATTGCTGTGCACGAAGTAAGGCACAATCCGACTTTCTAAATTTTCAGAACCGTCGTGTTTGGCGGTATTTTCTGTCCGGATTTTGTTTCCGTTAGCGATTTTCGTCCGTATCTTTTGATCGGTTCAGTTTTTACCGCGTAACTTTCTGTATATTGTTGACGTGCCGAGTGTGCACATTTTGGTTATTTTCTGAAGATTTTCGTCCGGGTATTTTTGATTCGACTGTGTTTTTAGTCGACCAGATTTTTCTGTGAAATTGGAATTTATCTGTGCAGTAGAATAAAGGTTCTGAAATGTTGATATCTGTATTCTGTGCGAATTCGGTAAATTTTCTTTGCAGGAATTTTTGTGTAAATTCCGTATACTGCCGTTGTGCTGCCCGATTTTTGGGTAATTTCTGAATTATCCGGATTTCTTCTGAATTGAAATGCTATGTGTATAAGCTATAAAAAGGGAGCTATAAGGGGTCTGGATCCTATGAGATTCAGTTAGTGAAACGGGAAATCTGAAATGAGCTCAATCTGAAATCTGATATCTGTTCTGTTCCGGATCCGATGAATTCTGTTTTGGTGCTATAAGCACATCTGTTTTGGTGCCGTGAGCACAAAGGGAGACATAAGGGGCCTGGATCCTATGAGATTCAGTCAGTGTCTGGGAAGGGAGGCATAAGGGGCCGGAATCCGTAGAGATTCCGTCAGTGTCAGGGCATTTAGCTATATGTATCTGTACTATTTTCTGTATCTGTTCTGTTCTGTACGAAATTGTGATTATGACATGATATGATCCGTACGATTCTGATTTCTGATTCTGACTCTGTTGATTTGTTCTGTTCTGATACGATCTGTACGACTCTGATGTGATTTGATATCTGTCCGTAAGTTTTGATTTCTGATTCTGTTCCGACTTCTGATCTGATTTCTGTCTGATAAGTTTGGTTTTGTTTTCTGAGGATTTAGATTGGTGGTTTGTTGCTTTGCTGAGCTGTTGAGCTCACCCTTGCTTTCTGGTGGTTTTCAGGTTCTGGGAAGGGCAAGGAGGTCCAGGATTAGATTTCGGAGTCTGATCAGATTAGGTACTTTTGTACTTTTGATTTTTGTACAGTCATGGCTTTCCTGTTCTGTCTTTCTTTCTGTTGAAAGCCTTGTACTGTTCTGTAGATGATTATTTTGAGGAAATGAAAAGATAGATGTTTTGTTCCGCTGCATTTGATGTTTTTAGTAGCTCTGTTGTTCTGTGTGCTTCTGTTGAGTTAAGAATTTGGAAGATCAGTTCAGTAACCTAATCCAAAGCCAGATCCTGGTTAGCTATTCCCCGTCGCGATCCGGCACGGGCGGGATCCGTCTCGTCTCGGGTCGGGTCGTGACAAGCTTTTTTTGGTATCAGAGCACTGGTTTTGGAAACAGGTTGGATTGTAAAACAGAGCTCTAGGAAGTGATCAGTGAGTCTGTCTGGGAGGTAGTTTTGGGTCGTTTGGCTTTTTATTGTGTTATTTTGTGTTGTTTTGTGATAGTTTTCCGGATTTTCTGGATTTTTCTGTATGGATCAGCCAGACCCAGACATGACAGACGGTCAGAGTGACGATCAGGCAGCACCAGTGGGGAGTACAGCCCCAGTGGTCGGTGCTGATACGCTTTCACAGTTTGCTTCACTTGTTGCTCAGATGATGAGCGAGACTCAGAGCAGAGCTTCGACTGTTAGATCTGAGGACATTGATCGACACCTGCAGTTATTTTTGAGGTTGAAGCCTCCGAGGTTTGAGGGCGCTGTTGAGCCCAGAGCAGCCGAGGAGTGGCTGAGGAGATTGGAGAAGACTTTTGACGGGATGCAGTGTCCTGCAGACAGGAAAGTTCCGTTAGCTGTTTTTCTGTTGGACGGAGAGGCTGAGCACTGGTGGGATGGCCAGCAAGCAGCCAGATTTCAGGGCAGATTGAACTCCTTGATCACTTGGGAGGAGTTCACTGAAGTATTTCGGGACTGGTTTGTTCCCCCTTCTGCACGACAGCAGATGCAGGAGAGTTTTCTGAGACTTGTTCAGGGGAGCAAGACGGTGATGCAGTACGAGGCTGAGTTTACTGCATTAGCCAGGTACGCTCCGCAGCTGGTTAGCACGTCTGCTGAGAGGTGCTACAGATTTCTGAGAGGCTTACGAGACACTTTGAGGCAGCCTCTGATACCGTTCCGGATTACTGATTTCTCTGAGCTTGTGGAGCGAGCTCGTCTGATTGAGAATGACATGACGGCTACTCAGCAGCGGTGGACTGCGAGTAGGAAGAGGTTTGGAGGAGAGACATCTGGCAGTGGTTCCTCTGGGAAGAGGAGATTTGTTTCTGGATCTGGATCTGGAGATTCCAGGAAGAGCGGAGGATCGTCTGGTACTGCTACCAGTACGACTAGTTCTGGATCTGTCAGTACGGCACCTGTGTGCCAGAGTTGTGGACGGCGACACCATGGCCAGTGCTACAGGATAGCTGGTCTTTGTTTCAGATGTGGTCAGCCGGGACATCGGATTGCAGAATGTCCGCAGATGGGATTTGATCAGCGTTCTGAGTTCCGATCTGAGGGCTTTGTCAGACCTGTTGGTTCAGCAGCAGGAAGACCGAGGACTGTTCCTCCACGCCCTGAGGGATTTGCTGGTAGAGGTGGTGGTTCTAGTTCTGCACCACGGAGACCACCTACGATTCAGAGGGAGCAGAGTAGTTCTGTTGCTTCAGCTCCTGTTCCAGTTCAGCCACGAGTTTACAGTCTGAGTCAGCAGGAGGCTCGTGATGCTCCGGATGTTGTGACAGGTACGGTTTACATTTCTGATCAGCCCTGTCGTGTTTTATTTGACTCTGGAGCGAGTCATTCTTTTCTGTCCGAGCATTGTTTTGAGATTTTACATTTGGATTCGATGGTTTTACCGGTTTCTTTGTCTGTGATTTTACCGGCTGGGAATCCATTGATTGCTCGACAGTTTTGTTTGTGTGAGATCGAGATTTCTGGCAAGAAGTGGAAGTCTAGTTTGATTCGATTGCCGATTTCTTCGTATGATGTGATTCTGGGCATGGATTGGCTGAGTCAGTATGAGGCCCAGATAGACTGTCTGAAGAAGCAAGTGAGTTTGCTTATGGCTGGAGAGAGAGTTGTATTTCAGGGATTACGAGGTGTTCTCTCCAGTCTGGTTTCTGTGTTGGAGGTGAGCAGAATGTGGAAGAAAGGATGCCCAGTATTTTTGGCTTCGGTGCGGGATCTGAACCTGGAGATTGGTTCTGTTTCTGAGATCCCTGTGGTACGGGAGTTTGCCGATGTTTTTCCTGAGGAGTTGGTTGGTTTACCTCCGGATAGAGATGTGGAGTTCTCTATCGATGTTTTTCCGGGTACCTGTGTTTGGAGACTTGAGGCAGGAGATTCTGTGTGAATCTCATCATTCTGGCTACACTGTTCATCCAGGCAGTGGTAAGATGTATGCTGACATGAAACTTTTGTTTTGGTGGCCTGGGATGAAGAAAGATGTAGCAGAGTTTGTGTCGAGATGCGAAGCCTGTCAGTTGGTGAAGGCAGAGCATCAGCGACCAGGTGGACTGTTGCAGTCGTTGCCTATCCCTGAGTGGAAATGGGAGGAGGTAACGATGGATTTTGCGATGGGTTTTCCTCGATCTAGACAAGGACATGATGCCATTTGGGTGGTTGTAGATCGATTGACGAAGTCAGCCCATTTTCTTCCGATCAGACAGACGGATTCAGTTGATCGCTTGGCACAGATTTATGTGAAGGAAATAGTCAGATTGCACGGTGTGCCTCGTGTGATCGTATCTGATCGAGATGGACGCTTTACTTCCAGACTTTGGAAAGGCATTCAGCAAGGCTTGGGTACGAAACTGCATTTCAGTACAGCCTTTCATCCTCAGACCGACGGACAGTCTGAGAGGACTTTTCAGGTACTGGAAGATCTGTTGAGACTTTGTGTTCTGGACTTTAGCGGAAGTTGGGAGGATCATATTCCGCTGATTGAGTTTGCTTATAACAACAGTTTTCAGTCCAGTATCGGTATGGCACCGTACGAGGCTTTGTATGGCAGGAAGTGCCGTACTCCTTTGACTCTGACGGAGGTCGGAGATAGACAGGCTTTGGGGGCCACTTTTGCTGATGAAACTGCTCAGAAGATCAATTTGATAAGAGAAAGATTGAAAGCCGCTCAAGATCGTCAGCAGAAGTATTACAATCAGAAGCACAGATTTATTGAGTTTCAGGTTGGTGACTTTGTGTATGTCAAAGTCAGCCCGATGAAAGGTGTGAGCAGATTTGGTCAGGTAAGCAAGCTTAGTCCAAGGTATGTTGGACCATTTGAGATTTTGGAAAGAATTGGAAAATCTGCTTATCGCCTATTACTTTCTGATTCTATGCCGGATGTGCATAATGTGTTTCATGTATCCACTCTGAGGAAGTGGGGTTCAGACTCTGGGAAGAAGTTGTCAGCTGATGAGGTTGAGATTCAGGAGAATCTGGCGTACAAGGAAGAGCCAGAGCTTATTTTGGCGTACGACGTCCGAAAGTTAAGAAATAAAGAGATTCCGATGGTTAAAGTCCAGTGGAAGCACCAGACTGCACGGGAAGCAACTTGGGAGAAGGAGTCTGATATGAGACGGTCGTACCCGTACTTGTTTTGACTGAGTTTGGACTGGATAATGTCGAGGACGACATTTTTTTTAAGTTGGGGAGATTGTAATATCAGTTTTTGCTCCAGGTTCGTCCGGGACGAAGATGGATCGTCCGGGACGATCGGTACAGGTTGTGCAGAAAATCAGTTTTGGTTGTATGATTCGTCGGGACGAAAATTGGATCGTCTGGACGAAAATTCTCCCGTGAACCCTTCGCCAGGGACGATATGTCATTTTTCGTCTGGACGGAATTCCTTTCTTCATGGATCGTCCGGTACGAAGCTCGATCGTCCGGGACGATCAGTCTGGATATATATAGAATTGAGATATTTTGAAGAGAGAGAAAAAGCTGAGGAGAGAGAAAAACGAAGGAAAAAGTAGAAAAGCGGATTTTCGGGCGACGCCGAGCTGTTTTCGTCCGAGGAGACTGTTGAGGAAATTGCTGTGCACGAGGTAAGGCACAATCCGACTTTCTAAATTTTCAGAACCGTCGTGTTTGGCGGTATTTTCTGTCCGGATTTTGTTTCCGTTAGCGATTTTCGTCCGTATCTTTTGATCGGTTCAGTTTTTACCGCGTAACTTTCTGTATATTGTTGACGTGCCGAGTGTGCACATTTTGGTTATTTTCTGAAGATTTTCGTCCGGGTATTTTTGATTCGACTGTGTTTTTAGTCGACCGGATTTTTCTGTGAAATTGGAATTTATCTGTGCAGTAGAATAAAGGTTCTGAAATGTTGATATCTGTATTCTGTGCGAATTCGGTAAATTTTCTTTGCAGGAATTTTTGTGTAAATTCCGTATACTGCCGTTGTGCTGCCCGATTTTTGGGTAATTTCTGAATTATCCGGATTTCTTCTGAATTGAAATGCTATGTGTATAAGCTATAAAAAGGGAGCTATAAGGGGTCTGGATCCTATGAGATTCAGTTAGTGAAACGGAAAATCTGAAATGAGCTCAATCTGAAATCTGATATCTGTTCTGTTCCGGATCCGATGAATTCTGTTTTGGTGCTATAAGCACATCTGTTTTGGTGCCGTGAGCACAAAGGGAGACATAAGGGGCCTGGATCCTATGAGATTCAGTCAGTGTCTGGGAAGGGAGGCATAAGGGGCCGGAATCCGTAGAGATTCCGTCAGTGTCAGGGCATTTAGCTATATGTATCTGTACTATTTTCTGTATCTGTTCTGTTCTGTACGAAATTGTGATTATGACATGATATGATCCGTACGATTCTGATTTCTGATTCTGACTCTGTTGATTTGTTCTGTTCTGATACGATCTGTACGACTCTGATGTGATTTGATATCTGTCCGTAAGTTTTGATTTCTGATTCTGTTCCGACTTCTGATCTGATTTCTGTCTGATAAGTTTGGTTTTGTTTTCTGAGGATTTAGATTGGTGGTTTGTTGCTTTGCTGAGCTGTTGAGCTCACCCTTGCTTTCTGGTGGTTTTCAGGTTCTGGGAAGGGCAAGGAGGTCCAGGATTAGATTTCGGAGTCTGATCAGATTAGGTACTTTTGTACTTTTGATTTTTGTACAGTCATGGCTTTCCTGTTCTGTCTTTCTTTCTGTTGAAAGCCTTGTACTGTTCTGTAGATGATTATTTTGAGGAAATGAAAAGATAGATGTTTTGTTCCGCTGCATTTGATGTTTTTAGTAGCTCTGTTGTTCTGTGTGCTTCTGTTGAGTTAAGAATTTGGAAGATCAGTTCAGTAACCTAATCCAAAGCCAGATCCTGGTTAGCTATTCCCCGTCGCGATCCGGCACGGGCGGGATCCGTCTCGTCTCGGGTCGGGTCGTGACAGGATTTCCCTCAAGGGCGGTAACTCAACAGGTAAACTATCAGTGCAAATATCAGTAAATCTGTTTAGCAAATCCTTCACCGCAGCTGGCCAGTCCTTATTACTGATATTAGATGTAACTTCTTTCACTATAAGGGCCATCATACTAGTAGTTTCCCTCCAAGCATTCAGCAATGCCTTAGACGAAACAACAAACAAAGCATTGTTCTTCTTGAGTGCCGTACTCTCAGAACAAGGATTATGTGGTACCAAACGTAGTCGCCTCCCTTTCCAATCCAGCGAGTACGTGTTAGCTCGGCAATCATATATAGCTCCCATATCATATTGTCATGGCCTGCCCAAGATAATGTGACACACGTCCATATCCAGGACATCACATAAAACTTCGCTAACATAATGTTTCCCGATCGAGAAAGACACCTTGCACAATTCGGTCACCGCCATATCAACCCCTTTTTTGACCCAATTGATTTTATAGGGGTTAGGATTCTTTGTAGTTTTGAGTTTCAAAGCTTGTACCACGGCGCTTGAAACTACATTCTCGGTGCAGCCACTATCTATCAATAGGTCGCAAACCTTTCCGCTGATTGTGCATTTAGTTTTAAATAAGGCATTCCGCTGTGACGTACAAGGCTGCTTAGGAGCTAGCAGTAATTTTTCCAATACACAAATTAGAGGCTCGCCTACATCAGCTTCCACATCCTCTTGGTGTTGTTCTTGCTCCGGATTATAATCACTTCCTTCCTCTTCTCCTTCAGCATCGATCAACTGCAATTGCGGGCGTGAGGGACACTCGTTGGACTTGTGTCCCATTTGGAAACACCGGAAGCACTTAACGTTAACATTTTTTGCATATGGATTATCCTTGACGATGGTCTTACCACGCCCCACCGACCTGTTGTCAGTAGCACGCCCAAGTGTATTTGGAGCCCCCGCGGTGCCAGGGGAAGTCGTCTGCAATTTTCCACTCGGAATTCCTGCAGGATCGGTAGCTCTATTATTACTATTAGATTGCTCCATCACCGGTGAATTCCTTTTGAAAGAATAGCCCATGTTATGTCTAAACAACTGCATATCAACCTTTAGAGCATAATTAACAGCTTGTGATAGTGACCATATAGAATTCAGTTCTAATTTGTCTTGAATGTCCTCCTTCAATCCTCCGATGTACCGTGCGACCAACTGATTGGCTGTCTCGTTCAAGTTGTTCCTAGCACTCAAACGATAAAATTCTTCAGTATAATCATTGACAGAGCGGTTATCTTGGCGGCAATGTTGATACTGTTGATACAACATTTGTTCGTAATCGGTAGGAAGATAATGCCCGCGTAACATCTGCTTCATTCGCCGCCAACTCTTCACTGCCCCGCGTCCTTCCCTTCGCCTTGACTGTAAAACCTGCTGCCACCATGCACTGGCCCCGGCCTTGAGTCGACACGCCACATATCGCACTTGCTTGATTGGTTCAATCTCCATATATTCGAAGAAAGTCTCAACTGACCTTTCCCAATCTAAATAATCTTCTATATGTAGTTTTCCGTCAAAAAAAGGTATGTCCAGCTTAACCCGGAACTCGCCGTGTGGACGAGTCATCACCCTGGGATGCCTCCGTCGGTGGTTTGGTAATTCTTCACCCGAATCAGAGACGTCTGAATGTTGTGCTTCAATGGCCTTTGCATCCGAATCAGATGACTCCACCGCCGCCATCACACGCCGTGGACCGTGAATGTTCCTCTGCCACAACCGATCAGCCTCATCACCACGCCGTGCCGCCGGAGCGTCTCTATTGGGAATCATCCGATCTAAGCGGATAGTGATCTCCCTGAGCTCTTGGCGAATCTCCTCATAAAATCGATTTACCTCCGTTTCCAACTCTTCTGTTCGACGCCCCAATCCTCGGTGCGCCGCCCATAGAGCTTCCAGGCTGTTGTCGCCGCTGGGAGCCACCCGCCTGCTGCCTTCAGCCATCTAGCTCTGATACCAATACTGATGTAGGATCAAGGTAGAAGCACAAGCAAAAAAGAGAAAATCAATAGAACAGTGAAAAGCTTTGCAAGTTGCAGAGCTTAGTTCGTATTTTTGGATTATCAAGAAGTGTCTAAAACTTACAGCCAAAACAACTATAAGGCCACACGCCTCTTACTAAAACTGTAATAACAACTAAAAAGTGATACCATGTGCTAAGGTATAAAAGTAGTACTATCAGTGTAAGTGGAGAAAGAACTATAACGAACTAAAGCAATAAGATAACTTATCCTGCATGAGCAAGATAAAGGCTCGGTATTATAGTGCTCCGCATCATGTGTGGTTTGCCTTAATTGGCCTAAATGTCCCCAAAAAAAAAACTGCAAGAAAAGTATTTTTCGATTTGCAAGAGAAATTTTTTTTTTTATCTACAATTGGGAGTTGACTGCAAACCAAATCAAACTCAACTTTATTAAAATAGCTAAACAAATCAAAGACCAAAGAGCAATACAGAGAACCTGTAGCACTTATGCTGCCTATAAGACGTTAATGTAGAACTAATAACAATCACATCAAGCAGCTGCACTGTTGAGTGAGGAAGAAGATCACTAACTCTTGATGATGAAGTAGCACACAACTTCCTGTCATTCTTAATCTTGAAATATACAATGACTATGTAAAAATAGCCCATACATCAAGAAAATTTTGTCAATCCCAACAAACCCGCAGCATCTTGATTAATTTGTTGGATGTCAGCCACATTTTCACTATCATTAATACCACCCCGGCTATCAATAGGTTTTGGTTCAACTTCTCTATCTACCATGGATCATTGTAAGAGTGATTTCATTTCTTGAACAATCGACATGATCCGACATTGACAAATATGGTACCTCAGAATCATCATTGAGATAGAATCCAGGTCTCTTAGGTAGAGGCAATGTCATGGTTTCACTGCCCAACATCAAAACCACTGAAGCCATTGTAGGCCTATCTTCGCTCCCTTCTTGCACACAAAGGAGACCAACCTGCATACATCGCAGAACTTCTTGCTCATGATAGCTATTCTTCAGCTCTTCATCGACCAACTCCAGAGATTTATTTTCCGACCATAATGTCCAGGCCTGCACAAGCATTCTTAAATTTGAACTGGTGTAAAACAAAACCCAACATGTAATTTCATTTCCCTTCTCTAATAATACTTACATGCCCTACTAGGCTCACATGGCTTTCATTTAGATCAACCACTCTATTCTTCTTACTAGTAAGGATTTCAAGTACAATGACTCCAAAGCTATAAACATCAGATTTTACTGAAAATATACCATGCATTGCATACTCAGGCGACATGTATCCACTGTCATATAAATATGTGTGAGTGGTATGATATGCTGAAGGTTCATACTATAGCTAATGAAATAGAGAGTGATAGAAAACTTACAATGTGCCAACCACTTTTTGTGTGCTTTCTTGCATTTGGTCTCCTCCCACAATTCTTGCCAAGCCAAAATCTGAAATTTTGGGGATTCAACTCCTTGTCGAGAAGAATATTGCTAACCCTTGAGATCTCTATGAATAATTTTTAATCTAGAATCTTGATGAAGATAGAGTAGTCCTCTTGCGATTCCAAGAATTATATCAAATCGTTTTTGCCAACCCAACTGAGAGCTGACTGCTTTATCTGCTTAAATATTTTATTTTAGTTTAACATTAAGCGGGGAAAGAAATAGTTGATAAAAAAATAAAAATTGTTAGACAGCAACATAATTTTCAAATATTAGAAAAAATACACAATTTGTACAACATATACAGATAATATTAATGGCCATGATACTACATAATACCATGATTGAATTTCTAAACATTTCTTTTCGTAAAAATAAGAACCTTGCAAAAAGACCAACAGAAGGTGGACAACTCTCCTGATTATAGAATGCCTTTTTTAAGTGTTTGAATAATATATAAAATCCAGCAAGTTGCAAATAAAGCTATGAAAAAATAAGACTATAGTAGAACCATCTAGTGATTGAATAAGACTAGTGTTATTTATGTAAGCCCAAAAAAGGAACAAAAGGAAAAAAAAAAAAACTTGTTTTATTCTAAACATAGATGAGATTATAATTCATCAAAGAAACTAAATATGACACTTTAAGTAGTGTTTGGCACTAACCGAAAATGAAAGAATCCAAACTTTTGTTGGGCATGTACTCATAAATCAATAACCTTTCCTCTCCCTGAATGCAGCAGCCAAGAAGACGAACTAGATTCCTGTGTTGAAGTTTCGCAATTAACATAACTTCATTCATGAACTCGTCCAACCCTTGAACAGAATATTTGAATAATCTCTTGACAGCAATCTCTTGCCCATCTTCCAAATGACCCTGCAAATTTTCAACATTCAAGCAGCTTCAAATACATTGCATATTTACATCTTCCAATTTTTGCATCTGGATGGAGGATAAAAGAGAATATAAGATATTGTATGAACAATATAATCAGTTTATGCTCATAGTTCAATATTCATATAATTTGCAGAGCTAAAAAATCTGATGGGGGGCTCACAAGCTGCTAGCAAAATGATACAAGCATTTCATATCAAACATGAAAATGGAATGGAGATGGAGTAGAGATGAGGAGAGAAGTAAAATTGACAAAGTTTCTTTAGCACAGCGAAATTAATGTTGATTCAAAATGTTGTTATAAGATTAAATGGTTAAATGATGAGTGGCAAAGTTACCTTATAAACAGGGCCAAATCCACCCTGTCCAAGCTTATTTCCCTCAGAAAAGTTATTTGTAGCAAGCTCAATTACAGACATATCAAATACGGGAAGCTCCATCTCTTTTCTTATGCTCTCCGTGGCATAACCATATGCTACACCTGGCCAGCAAGTTTTAAACAGTCAAAATGCCCCATGCTTTTCTCTAATAGTTGAGTAAAAGTTCTGTGATCACTAAAAATTATTTTAAGTTCCAAAATCAGATTAAACCACATATAATTCTTTAGAAATTGGAGCTATTTAAATTTTAAACAATTTCTATCATTACTAATAAAAAAAAATTTGAAGGTACATCTTGATAGATAACTTACCCTGCTTTCTTTTTTTTCTTATTGTGTATATCCCACAGCAAGAGAATATGATAAAAGCTAGCCCCACTGGGATGACTACTGCAACTATATGCTTCCTCTTGCTTGAGCCACTTTCTGCTGAATCTACATAAGAAATTCTTACGTCAAAGGCGGCGTAGCAAATAGGATATTTTTTTGGAAAGAGTATTTAATTAACAATGGCTAATACGTCCGAACTATTTAAATAAGGCCTAAAGAGCATACCCAAATCAGCGGCAGCTAGCCGAAGATAGAGATCCACACCTCCTTGAGTTCCTTGAGCAAACTGCTTGATGTCTATTAACTGACCAACCCACCACAAACAATTCCCACCAAGCACAGCATAAGCCACACACGAACATTTCCCCAAACACAAAGCACCGCACTCCACTCCTCCACTCCCAGACCAGCGACACCGTCACGTTCTCTCTGTGTACGGCGGCTTCACACACACACTTATACTTAAAAAGCCATCCCCTCCTCTTGAGCAAGCCAACTCCGTTCTCCTCTTACACCCGCCTGAATAATCCCTCAACGTCCAATCCGCCATCTTGCTCGGTTCAAACCCCTGTAAACACTTGCAAAACCCTTCAGGGTAATACACGTTGCATATCCCGAATGCCCCGCACGTGCCGTAGCGGTCGCAATTGTCCTCCGCAGCTTGCAGTACTGCCTCCACTGGCCGCCGAGCCACATCAACAGTTGCAAACCACCGTTGGGATCGAGGGTTGTTAAAGTCGTTTCAGCTTTATTATCTCTAACCGTATTGGTGTAGAAAATTTTGTCGGGTTGAACCACAAAGATGTAGTTGAAGTGGACATCCGAGTTCATTTGGGGAATGCCGCTCCATGAAACTCCAGTCCATGGCCCTGTTCGATACTCGATGTTTGTACCGTTCTTGAGTATGAGCTCCGGTGAACCAGTTTGGCGAAGGCCAAAGGGTGTATACAGCCCGGGGAGGGGTCGTCAGGAGATTTCCAGGACATTAGCTGCATTTCAAGGTGACGTTTAAAGTCTAATCCGAGTTCATATTGGGGAGTAAAGTGTCGGAAGGGTAGTCAAAGCTCGCCAAATAATGGCATTTGATCCACCGTCAGTCAGCACGAGGTTGCTGGAATCGAGGAGTTTCAAAGATGGTATTTTTACGCCGGAGGTGTTCGTAGACCAAACGGTTCTGATGCCGCCGCTGTTGACGTCGCCGGCTGTGATGAAAATATTGCCATCAGTGGTTAGAAATAAGGTGCCATTTTGGGCGGTGATCGGAGATTTGCGGTTAGCGACCCAGACGATTTTGCGAATGGGGATTTTGTGATACCATATGCCTAAGAAAGAGCTGGAAGGTGAGGAGGTGTTAAAGAATCCTAGTTCGAAAGTGCCTCCGGCGGAGATGAGGGTTGTCCTGCTGTGAGAGGTGGGACGGAGTGATGGTGTCGGTGGGGGCGGAGGGAAGGATGAGGAAGGAGGAGAGGAGGAGGACAGGAGGAAGAAGATTCCAATGCCTCCGATTTTAATTTTAGGCCTTAAGGAATGATTCATCATTCATGAATGTTATAGAATGGTTCTCCATTTTCCTGTAAGAAGAAGTTTTTTTTTTTTTTCCTTTAAAAAAATCTATTAGCCATTTGTATCATTGATTACGATTAGGTGGTAGAAGTAGCTCTGCTGGGAGTTCGGTAGGTCCGATATCTGCGTATTTCTTCAGCAGCTCCTTCACAGTATCTGGCCAACTTCCATAACTGCATAATTCTGCTCCTTAACAATGAGGGCCAAGATTTGAGACGATGTTCTCCAGCATGATGTAGTTGATTTCCCGAAACTACAAGCATTGAAGCTTTATTATTGTGAACGATTGTTCTAATTCCCCTGTGCCCGCAGCAGTCTCAGCACCTTTCCTTTCCAGCTGAAAGTATATGTGTTTGACCTACAATCGTGTGTGGCTCCCATATCGAATTGCCAAGGTACTTCCGAGGGTCTTATGTTATATACATCCATATCGATTACATCGCATACTACTTCACTTGAATAGTTTTTTTCCAATGGAAAATGGAACAACGCAGCTTTCAGTGACAGCCATTTCAACCCCTTTTTTTACCCAGCTCACCTTATACGGGTGGGTGTTTAGAGACGTTTTAAGTTGCAAGGCCAGAACTGCAGCTTAGAGACTACGTTTTCAGTGCATCCACTATCTACCAGAACATCACAAACTTTCCCATTAATAGTGCTTTGGTTTTGAAGATGCGGTTTCTTTGTGATTTGTCTGCTACTCTTGGTGCGAAGAGCAGTTTTTGGATTACACATACTAATGGTTCGCCTTCATCCCCCCCTACATCTTCCAGCGTATTTTCGAGAAACCTCATCTGCCTCGTCAATTGCATCCTCATCCTCAGCCTCAATTAAGTGTAATTGGGGTCGTGTTGGCACTCATTAGATTTATGTCCTTGCTGGAAGCACCTGAAACATTTAATTGTTGTGAGTTTAGTATAAGGATTATCTTTGGACTGACCTTTGAAACTTCGCGTAAACTTAGTCTCCCCCGTCTTGTTGACAGCATTGTTGGGTATATAATTCCCTCCACCGCTGGATTGTACACGTCCCGTTGGAGCCATATTCATATTGGCTGAACGATTGTTGTCTGAAGCGGGTTCAGCAAACTTCTTCCCTTGGCTACTCTTCCCGTGCCTGGACATTTGCATTTCCACCCTTAAAGCATAGTTCACGCTTGAGACAATGACCAAACAGTGTTTAGTTCCAATTTTCTTGTATAGCCTCTTTCAGTCCCCCACATACCTTGCTACTAACTGATTCGAATTTTCATTTAAATTATTTCTTGCGCACAGTCGGTGGAATTCCTCCGTGTAGTCACTCACGGATCTGTTTCCCTGCGAACAGTGTTGATATTGCATGTATAATAGTTGCTCATAGTCGGTCGGTAAGAACTGACCTCTGAGTAGTTGTTTCATTCTCCACCAACTGCGTACCGGTCCTTTGCCTTCTCTTCTTCTAGACTGTAATAGCTGAAGCCACCACGCACTAGCTCCCGATTTCAGTCTACAGGCAACGTACTTTACTTGTTTCATCGGCTCGACGTCCATGTATTCGAAGAATGTCTCCACGCGCGCTCCCAATCTAAATAGTCTTCAATGTGTAATCTCCCGTCGAAGAATGGGATGTCCATCTTCACGCGAAATTCGCTGTGTTGTCGATCATTCCCTCTCATTCGCCGCCGGTGCTGATACCCTGTATCTTCCTCCGAATCCGAAAGTTCCAGCTCTCTGAACATTTCCACACCTTCGTCGGAATCGGATGCATCCTGTTCGGGACCCTTCCTCCCTCTATTCCACGCCTACCGGTGGGATTAAACGGCATTGTCGTCCGCATTGTCGGATAACGATCCAGTCGCATCAGGATTGAACGCAGGTCTCTCCGCACTCCTCCACTCCCAGACCAGCGACCACCGTCAAACTTCCTTGAGCAAACTGCTTGATGTCTATTAACTGACCAACCCACCACAAACAATTCCCACCAAGCACAGCATAAGCCACACACGAACATTTCCCCAAACACAAAGCACCGCACTCCTCCACTCCCAGACCAGCGACCACCGTCACGTTCTCTGTGTACGGCGGCTTCACCACACTCATCTTAACAAAGCCATCCCCTCCTCTTGAGCAAGCCAACTCCGTTCTCCTCTTACACCCGCCTGAATAATCCCTCAACGTCCAATCCGCCATCTTGCTCGGTTCAAACCCCTGTAAACACTTGCAAAACCCTTCAGGGTAATACACGTTGCATATCCCGAATGCCCCGCACGTGCCGTAGCGGTCGCAATTGTCCTCCTGCAGCTTGCAGTACTGCCTCCACTGGCCGCCGAGCCACATCAACAGTTGCAAACCACCGTTGGGATCGAGGGTTGTTAAAGTCGTTTCAGCTTTATTATCTCTAACCGTATTGGTGTAGAAAATTTTGTCGGGTTGAACCACAAAGATGTAGTTGAAGTGGACATCCGAGTTCATTTGGGGAATGCCGCTCCATGAAACTCCAGTCCATGGCCCTGTTCGATACTCGATGTTTGTACCGTTCTTGAGTATGAGCTCCGGTGAACCAGTTTGGCGAAGGCCAAAGGTGTACAAGCCCGGGGAGGGGTCGTCAGGAGATTTCCAGGACATTAGCTGCATTTCAAGGTGACGTTTAAAGTCTAATCCGAGTTTCATATTGGGGAGTAAAGTGTCGGAAGGGTAGTCAAAGCTCGCCCAAATAATGGCATTTGATCCACCGTCAGTCAGCACGAGGTTGCTGGAATCGAGGAGTTTCAAAGATGGTATTTTTACGCCGGAGGTGTTCGTAGACCAAACGGTTCTGATGCCGCCGCTGTTGACGTCGCCGGCTGTGATGAAAATATTGCCATCAGTGGTTAGAAATAAGGTGGCATTTTGGGCGGTGATCGGAGATTTGCGGTTAGCGACCCAGACGATTTTGCGAATGGGGATTTTGTGATACCATATGCCTAAGAAAGAGCTGGAAGGTGAGGAGGTGTTGAAGAATCCTAGTTCGAAAGTGCCTCCGGCGGAGATGAGGGTTTGTCCTGCTGTGAGAGGTTGGGACGGAGTGATGGTGTCGGTGGGGGCGGAGGGAAGGATGAGGATGGAGGAGAGGAGGAGGACAGGGAGGAAGAAGATTCCCATGCCTCCGAATTTTAATTTTAGGCCTTAAGGAATGATTCATCATTCATGAATGTTATAGAATGGTTCTCCATTTTCCTGCAAGAGGAAGAAGTTTTTTTTTTCCTTTAAAAAAATCTATTAGCCATTCTGTATCATTGATTACGATTAGGTGGTAGACGTAAACGCCGTGTTGAATCAGTGGAAAAAAGTGGGCGAATTTATAAAAATGAAAATAATTAAAATTAGGTATAAAAATATAATGAGATGAAAAGTGTTGAAAAGAGGAGGAGGATCATTCCCATGCCTCCGAATTTTAATCGTAGGCTGATAAGGAATGATTCAGGAAAAGTGTTGAATACTTAGTTATACAATTAATAGGAGAGGAATAAGTTTTTTTTTAATTTTTTTTATTTAATCTATTAGCCATTCTCGCCTTCTTGGTATCATTGTGACGTGGTAGTTTTATAGCTTAAGGGCATCTCCAATGGAGAACTCCATTTTTCACGTCAAAATACCGCAAAAATGTAAAAATGGCGTGGTTCTGCTCCAATCAAACGCCATTTTTTTGCTTCTGCGCCAAGGTAACGATCCTTCTCCTTTCGGCGTTTTTCCGGTTGAGAGAGAAAAATAGCGTGGGTGCACTGTTCACCCGCAAAGAAATGGCGGACGTTTTGGCATTCGGCTGGAGCGACGGAACAACGCCAAACGCTCGTTTGGCGTTCGATTGGAGATGCCCTAAGAGCAACCAAAAGAAATAAAGCAGAACCAAGTTTCTAATCTTTTTTTCTCTCCCGCTTTCCAGCTCGCTAGCCGCCACTGCCAACAATGCCGGCCACGCCCGCCGCCGCCAACCACCCTCTAAACAATTCTAAAACATTCTTTTTATACTTAATCTTTTTTTGGCAACCAACCTGCCTCTTACGTTTTTTTTATTAAAGTAGCTAGTATATTAAATATGGTAAAATAATTGAGAAGGGCATAATGCTGAGATAAATTGTGCCTCTGAAGTGGAACAATGTGGCAGCGAGGGTTGTCACACTCAGTGTATATCATTAAGGTGGAAGACTAGTAAACGCCTTATTAAAGCAATGGGGAAAAATTCTTTTCTTGGATTGTGATATCAGTCCTTTTAAGTTGAAGTGGTCAAGAATTGTCTACTTGCTTGATTAATTAGCATTTGATCTGATGATCCTATTAGTATGCATTAGCACCAAATCTATATATACGCAGTGTTGAGCCACGTGGCATACAAATAGAAATTTTTGCGGAAAAAAATAATTAATTAAATTGGCTAATATGTTTGTAGTATTTAATTACAGCCTAAAAAACATACTTAAATCAGCGAAAGGTAGCCGAAGATAGGAACAATTATTAGGTCCTCCGACCGGACGTAGAGCTACGTCCGGTCGGAGCTAAAATCACGCCAAAAAACGAGCAATACCGAGCAATATCAAACAATAACAAGGAATATCATCATGTGAAGACCCAATACCGAGTTATACCGAGCTATACCGAGCAATACCGAGTTAAAAAAAAATACCGAGTTTTTCCTAGAAAAAAACTCGGTATTTTTTGTATAACTCAGTATTGCTTGGTATAACTCAGTATTGGTCTTCACAAAGCGGTATTCCTCGTTATTACCAAATAATACCTAGCAATACCGAGCAAATACCGACTTTTTTGGCAGGATTTTAGTGCCAACCGGACGTTCCTCTAAGTCCGGTCGGAGGACCTAATAATTGTTCCGAAGATAGAGATCCACATCTCCTTGAGTCCTTGAAGCAAACTCCTTGATGTCTATTGGCTAACCAACCTACCACAAACAATTTCCACCAAGCACAATATAAGCCGCGCACGAGCAATTTCCCAAACACAAAGCACCACAATCCACCACTCCCAGGCCGGTGGCCACCATCACATTCTCCGTGTACGCGCGGCGGCTTCACCCCACTGATCACCTTTACAAAGCCATCCCCTCTTCTTGAGCAAGCCAACTCCATTCTCCTATTACACTCTCTTGAATAATTTACCTATTCAGTATGTGGTATAGGTGTCTTTTCAACCATGATATTTGCTATGTGATATTCATCTTTGTCAATGTTCAATATTTTCTTATTAATGGATTATACTAAATGTTTGGCATTAATTATTTTTTATGAGTCAACTATTTACTCAAGTAATTATCCAAGTTTTACTTGAATTTTGATAGTCAAATTTTACTCTTGAAATTCAGTGTTCATTAACTTCTTTAAAAAATTAAAATTATTGATGTCACCAAAACTAATTTTGATCAAGCATGGATCTTGAGGCATATTTAAATTGTAGACTTATAAAATTAAATTTAAGATCATCCAAATTTTGATTTTAGTAAATTTATGCTCAAACTATCTACTGCTTCTTCTCTTCTTCATGAATGAGGACCAAGCTCATCGACGTCCTCTTGATGACCCCGAGGCATTAGAGCAAGTTGTCCCATAGTTGCGGTCTTCATAATAGAGGCAATGTAGAGGAGCAGCTTTAATTACCGAAAGACAAGTACTTCACATTCTTCCTTCTAAGAAAAATGCTTAGCATTTGAAGAATGACAAACACTTGTTGCTTGACTTTGAGATGAATCGACTAAGAACAATAACTCGCCCGATCAACCTCTATAGCTCATTCATGTTTTGAGGCTACTTAATTTTGAGAATTTCTTCAAGTTTTTTTATTAAATTCATTTTGATACATTCTAATGTAAAAAAGAAAGGCTGAAAAATTCCTCAATTCAACTCTAAAGGTGCACTTCATAGGGTTGCTTTGTGATGTATTTTTTTAATAATAAAAAAGTTTATTTGAGATCTTCAATATGGAATTTTAGAGTTAGCCTTTATATGGAGATCTTCACGATAAACTTTGGCATTCAGCCCCTTATAATCTTGAAAATTATCATCCATCATCCTTTGGTATGTGGCACCTACAGTTTCCAAACAAAAGGGCATTGCATTATGTAATGTATTCCATTACCTATGATTAACATCATCTTCTCCTAGCTGATAGAGTTCATTTTGATTTGATGATATCAAAAGAAGATGTACAAGAAACTCATCATAGGGTAGCTCATAGCAAAGTTGGTGAAATCGACACACATCCACCATTTTTCATTCGATTTAAGTACAATTAATACATTTGAGATCCACTTTGGGTACTACTCATTCTAAATGAATTCAGACTCTAACAACTTTTGAACTTCTTCACAAGTAAGTTTGGCCAGCATAGCCACTAGCGGCCAAAATTTTTACTTTATTAGCCTCACTTTCTTATCAATATTCAACCTATGACATGTGACATTAATATCAACACTTGATATTTTATCGGTTGCCCATGCAAATACAACTACATTATCATTCAAAGTTGTGATCAAGTCAGCTCTTTGCTCTTTATCAAAGATGGTACTGATTCTAAAGGTACAATTTGTATTTTCCTTAAGATCGACACTTCATTATATATTTAAGTAGATTCTAGCCTGGGATATCTTTTCACATCAAGTTGGAGGATTTCTTTATGGAAATTTCCCATTGCTTTTAGGTACCAAGCCCTAGATTATAGCAAGTATCCCCTTACTATCATTACTTGACCACATGTCAGGAACTCCACAACAAATTGATATGTAGAGGCAATCGCTTAAAATGTATTTAGTAGTGGCTGGTCAAAGATTGCATTATATGTAATCAATGTGCCAATTATGATAAAGTTGGCCATGACAGTGAACTAGCTTTCATCTTTTACCCATATAATTGACAAGGTGATTACCCCCTCTATCTATTTATTCTCCCAATAAGTTGAAGAGAGGATCAAAGGTTGGCACCAGGTGAGAAGCTCTAAAGTTCATCCTCTTATAGTCACTCTTAAATATGATATTCATTAGAATCCCTAAGCATGTAGGGATATTGTTGATTAGGCAATTTGAAATAGGTGTCGAAATGATTGTTACATTGTTGTATGAATTATCATTTGCATGTTGATTGACTTCAGTAAAGTTGATTGACGCACCTTAGCAATAGGTCTCGTCAATGAACTCATTGAGTTTACTTCTCTTGACCTAAGTCATTTTGAGTCTTTTCTTGTGAAAAGCCTCCTCCGTAGCTCCTCTAAACAATTAGTATTTTTATATATTGTTGCTGTCTTTTTTTTTTTAATCTAATCTCAATGATATTATATCTTCTTGTTGTTTTATTTTTACATGGTGATTTGAATTAGGTCTTCTTGATGTTTTATTTTTGTTGCTGAATTACTTCTCATACTCAAATATTTCATGCCTAAAATTTGACAATTAAAAAGGTAGCATGTCAAATCAAAAATCATATTTAAGAAAAAAAAAACACACAAACACAAGATTTTATCCCAGTGAAAGATTTTGGTTGAAGTGTCACCCAAAGTTAAAACAACATTCAAGAAGGGCAATCATATGAAAGTAGAGTTATATCAAGTTCATCAGAACCAAGACAACTACTACAAGCTCATACCGCTGCTATATTCGTTCAACCGCAGCACTTTCAAAACCGCTGCTAAAGCCTTACCAGCGAACGCAGATACGGAATATGTGCAGCGGATTTTAAACCACTGCAAATAATTTTGCAGCGGTTTTAACCGCAGCTGTAGGTAAGAAAATGTGCTGCGAAAGGCATATTTATTAGTAGTTAACATCAAACTTTGCTGCTTCAATAGATTCATACATTTTATTGATTACATAATGTGTATCTTTAAGGTTGCCACAAGTTGTAACTATAGCATCATGTGATGTTCTTAATAGTGATTACTGATTAGTGAAGGCCATTCCATTGACTTTCATTACTTAAGCTTTGCTTTCCGGTGGTTTTCTGATATTCTTTTATGATATTAAGGAAAACACTTTTTTTCTTGATAATAGGGCATACATTAGTAGGAGTTGCCTGTGGACTTAGGCAAAGGAGTCATCGAGTACAATGAAGAAAGGCATGTTAAAGATTATTTGATGGTGATCATGGAGCCATTTCACACATAAATAATTACATTATCTGCTAGAATACACATGCCTATAAATGCTTAATTCTTCCCACAGTTTTTCTAGTTTTGTGAAATATAGGCTAATTGTGTTATGTTATTGTTTATGGTTGATTAATTCATGACACAATTGAAATTTTATTATAACATCACTGTTGGAAACAAACCTTGAGATTTGTCCAAATTTTGATGTAGGAACATCATAGATATTATCAGCTTAAGGACTAGCATACCTTTAATATTCTAGATAGTTCTATTTTGCTCTATAAATATCCAGCTAATGTAAGGGAGTGAGACTATTATTGATGAAATATTATACTCTTTGAAGCTTTAGAGCTTGTGTTCCTCTTGTTCCCTGGATTGGGATTAAAATCCTTCTTGCAGGTCAATTCTTCCGACGATCCACTACATCAAATTTCATTTGTTATTTAAGCATAAATTGATAGTGAAGATTTCTTTGGATACGTAATTCAGTTTACAAACAATCAATCCATTATTTCTTATCCATGACTTTATATGAGATTCATATTTGCACCTTCTAGTTTGATAAGGTAGCCATGGACAAACCCCAAATTTGTTATTCACAGATAGTGTGATCGCAATTGCTCTACTTTTGATAGCGTAGTAGTCAAAATAATGACTTGTGACACAGAGGGTATTTTTTGACTATAAGAGTGGTGCAAATAATAGGGGCTGAGGGGATTGCCAATGTTCAAAGTTTGCATTCCCATGGGAGCAAGATGAAAGATGACTGATGTGCATTAATTTATTTTTCCAGATACATGTTTGTCTTCCATAGTCATACTACCTCCATCAAATTATCGTCATTGTTGGACCATCGCTATTGTTTGTCCTCTATCGTTTGGCCACCACCATTGTTGCGCCAAGGCTGTTAGACTATTGCATCTCGATCTCTATTGTTGTAGCACCGCTATTATTTGACCACCGTCGTTCGATTGCTGATTCCCGACCTCTGCTGTCAGACTGCTATTGCACGATCTCCATCATCGAACCGCCATCACTCTACCACAATCACCTAAAAGCTTCTCACCCCCGGCCCCACCTACCGTGTGATATTTTCCACTAGCAACTTATATTATTATTGGAATATCACACATTCTCCAATTTAGGGATAACGATTCTTTATAATCAAAGCTCATCTAGTGGAATTATTTTAGCTGAGTTGACCCCCATGATTTTTTACAACTCTTCGGATTTTTCACGTAAAAACTCTGATTACTCAATTGCTTTTATTTATTTATCTATTTGTTCTCTCGTATATATATATTAAAATGATTGAGGCTGGCGCACTTTTTTTTTTAATATAAAGAACCTTTATTATAGCATTAATTTTTTTATTATGTGCTAAAAATATATTAAGTTTATGAGTATTGGAATTGTTAATTTTATGATTTATATGACATACGTTGATTTATCGAATAAAAAACATAATCTTAACTTGTAGCAAATAAGATGTAGTTTCCCTTATTAATTTATATCTAATTGAATTGAAAGAAAAATACAAATCTAAGAATGCTTTGAAAATTTCAAGTGATAAGAGACTGGAGTCACTGGTGGAGATTTGGACTTGTAATTAATAACCTTGTTGAAATGTTCCTTTCAATTCAAATTCTTTTTAAAGAAGAAACCTCTAATTTCCACGGTGCAAAGCCTGAAAATAAATGATCGCTTGACTGGGTAAGTGTTCTTTAATTTTCGAAGTTGGTGGTTGGAACCACAATAAATACAAAACTTAGTTTGATTTGTTCAATTTGGATTTGAGAATAATATTTATTTTATTAGTTAATTATATTTAATAGTTTATCTATTTTAGCTTTATTTTATATTTCTAAACATTTATTATTAAAATTAATTTTAATCTATTTATTAATTATAAGTAATCTAATATAAATGATTAATATGTGGAAGTATATAATTTATGGTTATAAATTTTATCTATATATATATAACTTAAATTACTAATAATTTATATTAAATTTATAATTTTATATGTAAACTAAATTTATTTTTAATCACAAATTTATATTGTTGTATGATTATTATATTTTTATTATATCATTTATTTTTTATTTAAAAAATTTTAATATTTATGTCGGCATCTTATGTCGTCATCTGATTCAACCCCAGTCGACTCATTGAACATATCCTTTTTTTACTAGGTATTTTTTTTTAATTTTATTTGCTTAATTATTGTGATGTTCAAGGCTTTAAAAATTGGGTCGGACAATGAACCACAAGAATGAGAGGTTAGCAATTTGATTGTTCGATCGGGCTTGAATTGGGTTCGAACCGGAAGACATAATAAATACTTATTATATTTAAATATTATAATAATGACATAACTATTTGTAAATATAAAACAAAAATTAAACATAGTCATAATATGAAGCATAAAAAAATATAACAAATAAATTTAATAAAATTAAAATTAAATACATTATTATTTTAAGCAACTAATCTCTTTGTAGTCATAACTTAAGAGATGAAATTGAAATTTCTTTTGAGATCTTTTGGTTTATACATGTAATTGGTGAAGCTTTGAAAATAAAATAATATGAGATATTTACTATAATTGTAAATCTAATAAACAAATATAAAGTAAATAAGAAAAAAATATAATAATATATTTAACTTGAAGACACAACCAGTCATAGAAAAATTTTAACACTTTATACCAACCGATAACAGAAAGAAAACATATTAATGATATGGAGATGAAGTTAACTATGTTTCACTTTCTCAGTTCAATAGTTTCAATAATTTCATTAAAAAAAATCAAAGATATTTTAAATTTGCATCATCAAATCTATCAACATAAGTTGCGTCTCCAGGTCTCGCTTTACTAAAATTTTTAAATCCAAATGCATCTGATTGACCAAACTCGATTATATCGCATACAACTCATTCATTCTATAAGTCACCTTCACCAACAAACAAGAAATATAAAATAACATTATTTTTGCTTTCATTTAAATGATATTCTTGATACGTCATCACAAAATTAGCTTGATTGGGCACGAATCTCGAAGCAAAAGCTAGTTGGAGACTTCAAAAATTAAATCTGGGAGCATCCAAACTCCGATTTCAACGAGCTTACAGTCAAACTGAGCGTCTCGAAAATACGAACCCAACGACACCAAGATCGACCCAATCCGAGCCCAAATGGGTCCGAATCATGGACCCGAAGTGCTGTCGGAAGGTTCAAACCGCAATTTGAGTTACCAAACGGTCTCTGATTTTGACGAGCTTATACTTGAATCGAACGGCTCGACGAGACGAATCCAACGAGCCCAAGATCACTAAATTCCGACATCATTAAGGCCTTCAAATGTCCAACGAACGGTGCACGATCGTAGGATTCAATATCGGCCGTCCATTTGACCACTCCCTATTCGCCCTTGATCTCACACCTATTTACGGACCATGCCACTCCAGAAAATCTATAAATAGAGCCCTCATTCTTCACAAGAGAGGATCCTAAGCAAGAGAGAGAAGAAGAGAAGAGAAGGAGAGAGAGAAGGAAGGAATTCCTCCTCGACAGCCGCCGGACCACCGCCGGACCACCGCAGAACCTCGCCGGACCACCGCCGGGCCACCGCAGGAATCTCGTCGGAGCACCGCCGGACCACCGCAGGAATCTCGTCGGACCACCGCCGGACCACCGCCGGACCACCGCCGGACCACCACAGGACCTCGCCGGACCACCACCTTAAGACCCGACGTTCAGTCCCTACGTCCTGCCAAAGACCCGACGTCTTGTTCAAGGCCCGACGTTCAGTCCTTACGTCCTGCCAAAGTCCCTACGTCCTGCTGAAGACCCAACGTCCTACTCCGGGCCCGACATTCAGTCCCTACGTCCTGCCGAGGACTCGACGTCTTATTTAAGTAATTGATTGTAATTTGTTCACCCCTGGAGGTGATTCAGTCCTTTGTAACCAACTCAAAATCTAGTGGAATCATTTTCAACTGGGCTAGGCCTCGTGGTTTTTTCCCTTTTTAGGGTTTTCCACGTAAAAAATCTTGTGTTCTCTGTGTGTGCTAGTTATACGTACAACGTTAAGACGCAGAATTAAAACTCTATCGCCGCGTACTTTCTAGCCACCAACAGTTTGGCGCCGTCTGTGGGAAAGATCAATCCCACTACACTAAGTACTTCTTCAATGGCAAACAGGCGTAGCCATCGCATCATGGGAGCCTCTCGCTCCAATTCACATCAATCAGGAAACCAGTCCCTGAATCAAGAACGACGGGCATCTGCCTCCTTTCACCCTGGTGGCCGACACCCTGCAGGGGAAGGAACTTCAGGGCCATCCCTAGAAGAGCGTATCAGGAAGATGGAGGAATCTCAGAATGAGATCCTTCGACTCTTAAGGGAGACTCGAGGACCAGCATTAGTACCTCAAGAAGATATTCTCTTCCCTCGAGACCAGCCAGGCTTCGAAGACGTTCTTCATGTTGAAGTCCCCCTTCCTCCGCCTAGAGTGCGCCCTCCAATCCGTCCAGAGAATGAGCTTGCTGACACAACAAGCTCTACCCATCCTTCACACACGGGCCACCGGCAGCATATGCCTCCAGAAGTCCCAGAAGACTTGGACCAACAGCACGTTACTGAACTCCCCCGCAATACTCTCCGGGACGAGTTGCGGAGGCTAGTCCGAGAAGAGTTCCCCACAGGAGGTACAAGACACTCCCTTCGCCAACGGGACGTTCACGAATCGTCACCTTTCACCGAAGCTGTCCTCCGATATCCCGTTCCGGCAAGATTCAAACTCCCGAATATTGATTCGTATGATGGAACTTCAGACCCTACGAGCATATCGACCACTACCGCACTATTATGCATATCCAGCAGGCCCCGGACGCTTTGCTCTGTCAAGTTTTTCCTGCCACCCTTAAAGGGCAAGCCCGAACATGGTTCTACTCACTGCCTGCCCGATCCATCTCGATATTCGTTAAATTGGCCAAATTGTTCGTCGAACAGTTTGTCGCCAACCGAAGGACGATTAAAGATTCCTCCCACCTTTCAGGGATACGTCAGAACGAGGGTGAATCCCTTAAAGAATACTTCCAGAGGTTTTCTACGGAAGCCCGACAAATTTCAGGGGTAGATCCCGAATTGCTTAGAGGTGTATTTCTTGGAGGACTCCGCCCAGGCCCCTTCTACTCAGCACTCATGCGAGATACGGTCCATTCATATGCGGATCTAATCCATCGAGTAGAGGCTCAAATCTCCGCCGATGATGCCATCAATGCTCATAGAAAGCAATTTGAGCAGACGACCGGGAAGCGTAAGAATCCCCCAGGGACGGAGAATCCCCCCTCACAAAGGAATAAGCAAGGAAACTACAATTTTCCTCCTCGACCCTCACAGCTGCGACAAGAACCTCGTCAAGAAAAGGAGTACACACCACTCAATACATCCCAAGCAAATGTATTAATGGCCATCCGGGATCAGGAGAACGTAAAATGGCCACACCCTTTGAAACCCAACGTCGGAAACCAAGAGCAATATTGCCACTTCCACCGTAGCCGTGGGCACACTACTGAAGCATGTTGGCAGCTCAAGGAAGAAGTTGAGAGACTGATCCGACAAGGATATCTCCGACAATTCATCAAGAATACACCAGCCCGAGAAGAAGTTGGTCCGACTGGGGGGCAGAATCAACAACAAAGGCAGTCGGTAAACAATCGCCAAATAGTGGGAGAAATTGGAACCATTGCTGGGGGCCTATCAACGCCTTACCAAGTTTTAATTGCGTAGAGCACAATAGTGCTACTTGTTTTAAGTATCGTATATCTTTAGTATTGTGTGACTTCAGTACTGTCTGTCTTTAATTTTGAATGTTGTTTGTGGTGTTTGTAGCTTCTCCCTCCTTAAGCTGTCTTAGGAAGCTATGTTTTTGTAAGACTTTATCTCCTTATCTTCTTCGAGTAAAATTATATTGATAAATTCGCAAAAGTAGTGAACTTTAATACCATTGACTCGAACAAATACATAATCGTTATTGTAGCTCAATCACCAGATAATCAATCCTTGGTGGATTCTCCCGACCTCTTCCAGACAGGTTAACGTCGTCGAGCAGGGCTCCGGCATACAACCTCGGAAAGGTCTCACATCCTTGGTGGATTCTCCCGACCTCTTCCACACAGGTTAACGTCGTCGAGCAGGGCTCCGGCATACAACCTCGAAAAGGTCTCACATCCTTGGTGGATTCTCCCGACCTCTTCCAGACAGGTTAACGTCGTCGAGCAGGGCTCCGGCATACAACCTCGGAAAGGTCTCACATCCTTGATTAACATCGCCAGAATGTCGTCAATGGACTTCTATCTTACTTCTCCATAATATTAAAATTCTACCAAATTTTGAATCTTCTCCTGTCGCTGAACTTTTGCCTTGCAGGACTTTCGACGGACTTCTACCCGACATCGGACTTCTCCAGGTCGTCTGACTTCTGCTCGTAAGCGGACTTCTACTCGTCGTTGGACTTCTGCACGTCGACTAACTTTCATCGGTCTTCTGCCCGATGTCGCACTTTTCCCCGACGTTAGAATTCTACTCGACGTTAAGTTTCCACCTTTCGTTGGATTCATGTCCGTTGTCAAACTACTACCCGTCGTCGAATTTCTGCTCGTCAGCGGACTTCTACACGACGTCGGACTTCTCCTTGTCGTTGGACTTCTGCTCGTCGACGAATATTCATCGGTCTTCTGCCCAAGGCCGTACTTCTACCTGACTACGGGCTTCTGCTTGCCGTCAGACTACTAACCGTCATCAGACTTTTGCCCGTCAACGGACTTTCATCGGTCTTGTACCTGGCGATGCACCTCTACCCGACTTCGTACTTCTACTAGATGTCGTACTTCTACCAGTTAATAGACTTTTGTCGGTCTTCTGTCCGACGCTGTATGACTACCCGACGTTGAATTCCTACCTATCATCATACTTCTCCCCAATGCTGGAAGTATGCCCGTCATTTCAACCTCCCTCCTTACAACGGTTTATCCGACCTCCATCGCGAACCACCAAACATCAAAACTCCACAAGATCTCTCGAAAAAAAGAGGGAGAAAGAGAAGAATGGAAAATCTCCGGACTTCCTTGCCAAGAGAGGGGCCTCAGAAAACTGAGGGAAGACCTCAATAGAAAGGACAGAGGGAGAAGATCTCCGAACTTCCTTGCCAAGAGAGGGGCCTCAGAAAACTGAAGGAAGGCCTCAATAGAAAGGACAGAGGGAGAAGAGAAGAAAAGAGAAGAAGAAGAGGAGAGGAATGAATTTTCTTAAGGATTTAAGGCCCTATTTATAGCTTTTTGGGAGAAAGAGTGGAAGTTTCTAGAGTTTTTAATTTCCCAAATTTTTCTAAATTTTTCAGAATTTTTTGGGATTTTTTCGGATTTTTTAGGCATTTTTACGGCCAAAAAAGGCCTAAAAAAGCCTAAAAAATCATTTTTTCTGCACAGGTGGGGCCCACTAGGTCGGTGGGCTGAACAGACCCGCCCGTTCGTTCAAATGAGGCGGTGGGAAGCTTCCAGGCGGGCTGACCGCGCGGGCCCAGGCGGGCCGCCGCGCAGGCCAGGAGGCGGCCCAGCAGCCCGCCGCGCGGGCTGCAGCGCGGGCTACAGCGCGGGCCGCTTGCGCGGCCCAGGCGGCCCAGGCGGGCCGCCATGCGGGCCGGAGGCCCAGGCGGCCGGGCAGGCCAGGCGGCCGGGCGGGCCGCCGCGCAGCGCGCAGCGCGGGCCCGCGAGCGCGGGCCCAGGCGGGTCGGGCGGCCCAGGCGGGCCGCCGCGCGTTCCAGCGCAGGCCGGCGGTGCCGCCGCCGGCGGCGGCGGCCGGCCGGCCGGTCCGGCCGGTCCGGCCGCCTAGCCCATTTTGGGCCCGATTTTCGTCCCGGAAACTCCGTTTTCGACGTTTTTGGAGTCCCCGGACACGTTTTTCGACGTTCCGGACTCAATTTTGGCACTTTCAGAGCTCATCGAGGCCTCCTTGGCTTGATTTGTGCAAAATTTCAACTTATGGAAAGTAATTTTTGCTATTCGGCCAACGCAAAATGTTGACCCTTATATTTTCGGACTCCTAGGGCATCGACGTCCGAAAATAGGGGGGCAACTGATACGTCATCACAAAATTAGCTTGATTGGGCACGAATCTCAAAGCAAAAGCTAGTTGGAGACTTCAAAAATTAAATCCGGGAGCATCCAAACTCCGATTTCAACGAGCTTACAGTCAAACTGAGCGTCTCGAAAATACGAACCCAACGACACCAAGATCGACCCAATCCGAGCCCAAATGGGTCCGAATCATGGACCCGAAGTGCTGTCGGAAGGTTCAAATCGCAATTTGAGTTACCAAACGGTCTCTGATTTTGACGAGCTTATACTTGAATCGAACGGCTCGACGAGACGAATCCAACGAGCCCAAGATCACTAAATTCCGACATCATTAAGGCCTTCAAATGTCCAACGAACGGTGCACGATCGTAGGATTCAATATCGGCCGTCCATTTGACCACTCCCTATTCGCCCTTGATCTCACACCTATTTACGGACCATGCCACTCCAGAAAATCTATAAATAGAGCCCTCATTCTTCACAAGAGAGGATCCTAAGCAAGAGAGAGAAGAAGAGAAGAGAAGGAGAGAGAGAAGGAAGGAATTCCTCCTCGACAGCCGCCGGACCACCGCCGGACCACCGCAGAACCTCGCCGGACCACCGCCGGGCCACCGCAGGAATCTCGTCGGAGCACCGCCGGACCACCGCAGGAATCTCGTCGGACCACCGCCGGACCACCGCAGGAACCTCGCCGGACCACCACAGGACCTCGCCGGACCACCACCTTAAGACCGACGTTCAGTCCCTACGTCCTGCCAAAGACCCGACGTCTTGTTCAAGGCCCGACGTTCAGTCCTTACGTCCTGCCAAAGTCCCTACGTCCTGCTGAAGACCCAACGTCCTACTCCGGGCACGACATTCAGTCCCTACGTCCTGCCGAGGACTCGACGTCTTATTTAAGTAATTGATTGTAATTTGTTCACCCCTGGAGGTGATTCAGTCCTTTGTAACCAACTCAAAATCTAGTGGAATCATTTTCAACTGGGCTAGGCCTCGTGGTTTTTTCCCTTTTTAGGGTTTTCCACGTAAAAAATCTTGTGTTCTCTGTGTGTGCTAGTTATACGTACAACGTTAAGACGCAGAATTAAAACTCTATCGCCGCGTACTTTCTAGCCACCAACAATTCTCATATTTCATTATCAACTTACTATGTCCCGACTGATTGGACTGTACTTTTTGTTCTTCAACAATTGACATTGCATCTTCTTTACATATCTCATTTTTAAGTCCTTTAAGTCAAGTTCTAAAGTTGTTTTATCTTCAAGTATCCATAAATCAATCATTTTAACACAAGTGTAATCCAAGGGATAATAATGTCTTTTTTTTAAGTTGAAACCTAAAAAATGAATAAACAACTTTATGTTAAGATTATAAGTACTATTTAAATTGATACTTGTATATAAATATTAATATATTATAAGATTATACATATTCTATAAATTTAGATTATACCAAATATATATAGGATCGTTGAGTCATCAATACTTAAAACAATTTCGTCTCTTTGAGTGAATCTGTTAAAAATTACTCTAATTTCTCTCACATCCTAATGAAAATGATGTTTGACTTAGAGTTCTTATATCTACTTTCTGCAAGTTTGGAGCACTTGATCCAAATATCTTCCATCAGTCATCTGCATATTATCAAGTTAAAAAGCTTAGTGATCAGCACACATATTTATAAATACTAATACAAATATAAGTATATACATATATTGACATTAAAAAGAGAATTACCATGTTGTATTTTTTTCGTCATCATTAATTAGTGCAATTGGTTTTTCAAAGCTTTCTTAGCCATCATGGAATAATTTTACTTCATTTATTACAACTGTGGGCTTAGAATAAATGTCTTTATTTCTAATTAATTTAACTAGATCTTATAAAATTTCTAATTTTTTAGAATAGTTCTCTCTATCATACTGAAAATGAGGATTGAGAAAATATGCTACAGCATAGATGTTTTGTCTCAATTGAGTATATCATCTTCTTTTTATTATAATAATGAAAGGCATACATGATCTTTTTATATTTCTGAAAATAGCTTTAATTACCTTCCGTATATTGTACATGCCATCATATAGATATCCAAGCGATGGTTTCTCATCCGAGTTAACAATACACAACAACGGAATCAAATGGTCCGATATCTTTGAAATGATAAGACAATTATCCCAAAATTTCAAGTTCATAATAATTAAAGGTACTTCCTTTCCCTAATAAGTTTTAGATATTATCTTCAAATATGTGATTAGTGATTATAGGTCATGATGATACTCATTGACACTTTTTAAAGTTATAAAGAATGTTACAAAATGGGTTGTTTTAGGATGTACAATCTCCTTCCAACTTAGCCTATAAGCCATACAATTATGAATATGTGATTATAATAAAAAATTATCGTCTTTGATGATTTTTTTGCTAGGCCCTTTATCAGAGACATGCTACCAATACCTTTCAAAATTAAGTTCATACAATATGCAGCACAAGGTAACCAATAGATGTTGAATATTTAGTGAAACATCTGACATGCTTTCTTATAATTAATAGCATTATCAATAACTAGTTGAACTACACTGTCTAGACCAACCCACTCAACAACCACAGTAAATAAAGAACACAAATTTATAGCATCCTTTGTGATGTATGAAATATCAACTGATTTTAAAAAAGATACACCACATGGATAATATATCAAAAAATTGATTAATGTTCTGCTCTTACTATTAGTCCATCCATCTATAATAAGTGTACAACATGCTTTCTTTCAAATTTGTCTATAGTTATCAATAAATAGCATACACTCTTTTTTATAATCCCTAAGTATATTTACTCTAATTTTTTGATAAATGGGGAGCTTGTAACTAGGACCTATAACAACAATGACATCTATAACTTTTTGTGCATATACTGAAATTAAAGCATTAAATGAAATGCAACAATAAAAAAAAATCTTGCTAAAGCCATATCTGTATGGTGAATAGCTTCTTTAGAAGCTAAAGCACTCTTAATTGATTGTTGAGAATCTAGTTTAGTTCTAGTAGCAAAGAAAGTGTCCACATCAGTTATTTTTCTTTCTTTTTTTAGCAAGTTCTGATTCATATGCTTCGGAAGATTGTCTTTTAGGAAGAGAAGAAGATTATCTTCTTTTTGTTCTCAGCAACATCTTTTATATAAAATGGTGTACTATCCAACTCTGCATATGCTTGTTATTTTTTTTCTTGAAATTTCCTTCCTTCAAGTTCTCCTACATTTGATATCGAATGTCACGGGGAACCTTTTTGCAAGAAGCTATATTTCTTTTAACTCATGCTAAATGTTGTTTCATTCTATTTATTCCTCCTCGCTTGTTCGCAATACCATAATGCATACATTTGAATCGCTTCTTCCCATCAGCTCATTTAACTTCAGTGAAATGATTCCTAATAATTTCCAATTTCTCACACACACTATAACTAAAAACTGAAGCCTGATTACTTGATGCTTTCATTCTAATTTGATTAACTAAAAGGTATGAATAATATTAAAAAGATTGAAGTTTCAAAAGCAAAAACAGAGGAAAAAAAAAGCAATCGGAATGGAACTATACTAATGGATAAAACTTAATACCAAACAATAATTTGATGATTGTCCTAGTTAGAGAACTTCCAATAGAAATTGAAAGCTCTAGAACTAATGAGTTTATATGTGTGAATAATCTAATTAAAACACTCCAAATTCGAACTAAATTTTTGACAGCATAACAACTAAATATAGAGATTTCTACAAAATATAAATTAGAACTACTAATACAAAACAATCATATAGATACAATTAATCTACCAAAACAAATGAAGGATTTGAAAATTTTATCCATTCATTGCAGCTTATATTTTTAGGAAACATTCAAAAGAATAAGAACAAATTTCTTGTAAGGAATTTGTTGTAACAATTTATATAAAGAAAATATAACATAATCAGACATTTGAATACATAAATGATAAATTATGGTGTTCAAGGAAATAGAGGGAAATAATAATTCTATCATTGACAAAATAGTTGCATTTCATTTTCAAGAAGACAATTGCAATCTAACTAGGCATTTCATTTTCAAGTAGACAACTTCAATCTACCTCAACATTTCTCTTATAAGGCATAACTTATTAACTTCAATGCAGCTCGACACCTCACTAAAGTAAGTCAGCATCAATACAACTACTAGATATTGTAAACAATATAAACTAATTCATGAAAAATCATATAATGCCTAGTTTGGACTTACTTAAGCCTATGAATAGACTATCTTAAGGCCTGATAAATCACCTTTTTTTTTCCCCGAGGAAATGTATAGTTTATAGGCTTAATCCTAAAACTCTTTTTCTAGGACTTCTTGTACTTTTTATAAGATCTTCCCAAGAAATCTTAAGAACAGTGCTAGAGAAATATTCTCGAGATAGATTATGTTAAGTTCATCCTAATGGGTTCAATCAAATCGTTCCCTTGATCCTCAAGTAGTGCTAATATATTATGACAAGTATGATGCAACATTAGGGAAAGAGAAATAGAAATTATGCAGGAATCAGAGTCCAAAGAGAATATGCTTGGATTGAACACGTGAGTGCGAGTACCAGCGAAGTGAAGAGGTGAAGAATTGAAATTGGGTTGGCGAGGAGTTGAGCACGAGAGGGAGACCTTCGGTTTGGTGTTGGCTTCACGAATGAGCAGCAATCAGCGACAGAAAGAAGATATGCTGAACAAGAATAGGGAGGAAGATACGTGATATCGATACGTCCGAATGAATTGTAGAGTTTTTTGTTTTTTATTTTTCATACAAGCTTCGCCTTCTTTGGTCCTAGCTGTCCGATCTTTACTAAACGGCTCAAAATGGGTTTTAGCTAAACCAGCTGGTTATCAGAAACCGGGACCGATTTTACGGTTCAGCGACCAAACCGCCGGTTCGAACGGTTCAAATCCGATTATCTGCAAAACTGGTTGTGAAGCAAACCGCAACCGACAAGATCGGCCTAGTCTGATTTTTAAAGCATTGGCACTAATTTTTTTGGAATTACATAATATTCTGTAAATCAGGAATTTGTTAATGAGATAATTAGTTTCTAATGTTTGTTAGTTCAGGCGTTAATACTGGAATTTTATTTTATTTTATCTGCTGGCATTTTGTTTGGAATAACCAAGCTTAGGAAGCATTATTATTGTAACCGTTAAATGCACAACTTTACCGAGTTTTAAAAATTTTTATTGCATTGCTTAATTAACTAATTACATTTTTAATCATAGTTACTTTAACAATTCTGCTCTTTCCGGTTCGACGTATATTCCGATTTCGACAACATGCGCCAAAGCTATATATTGTATCTTATTGAAGTCACGATTCAATATGCGATAGTAGGGGTGTCAATTTCGGGTCACGGGTCGGGTTCAGGTCGAATTCGAAATTGATCTGATACTATTCGGGTCAACCAAAACCCGACCCATTTTTGTATACGGGTCGGTTTTGCGGACTCGAACCCGACCCGCTTTGGATTTGAAGCGACACGCCGGGGTACGCTTCGGCGTTCGGTAGCAGCAGTGGGCGCGGTGGACTCGACCACGGGACACGCCAGACTCGGCGGACCGCGGGACGCGCGGTAGACTCGGCATACTCGACCGCGGGACGCGTGGCAGACTCGACCGCAGGATGCGCGGCGGACTCGACCACGGGACGCAGGTCCACGGAACCGCTCCTGCAGCTGGATCATGTCACGTGACTGGGCAGAACCGCAGAATGACGCAAGCAGCCGGGTCATCCGGGTCATTTCCAGGTTCCCGGGTCAACTCGAACCCGACCCGTTTTTTGAAACGGGTCGAAAACCCGAACCCGACCCGTTTTTTGAAACGGGTCGAAAACTTGAACCCAGAAATTTTTTGATCGGATTCGGGTTGGGTCCAATATTGACACCCCTAGGCAATGGTGATGAAATTATTCATGCTTAGTCAAACGGAAGATCACTCAACGATCCAGCCGACAAAGACTATCTAGCTATCTTCTTATAGTTTTGCAAGTTTGGAGGACCTCATTGACTCATGACTTCTACAAAATTCTATCCACAGGGAAAAAATAATAATCGTTATGCTATAATACATTTTAATATCTAATGAAATTATAATTTTCTTTTGGAAAAAATAATTATTCATAAATTATGCAGATTGTCTTGAAAAAAAATATTAGCAAAATTTTATATGTTAATTTTTTATTGAAGAAATATGTGCTATTTTGCGTACGTAGAAACTGAAAAAAAAACGAACGAGAAGCATAAAAATTAAAAATAGGAAACAAGTTGCCGCCAATTAGGAAAGTATGAAATTATTTCAATTCATATCCAATATAATTACACATCAATGCTCCAATCATATTCAACAAACATTTAAATCTTCGCATTCTAAATATTGGAGTTGCCTCGACCATTTGTTTGTTCATATCCTTGACTACCGTACACTTCGCAGCTATGTCGGGCGTCCAAAGGGGCAACGCACCCTTGCGCCCCCCACGAAGTAAAATTTGGCTGCAAGGGTAGTTTTGCAGTTTTTCGATACCCAAATTTTGTCTATAAATATTTTGTAAGAGGCTTAGGATTTGTATGTCGTTTGTAGTTCACATTTCTCAATAGTAAAGCCATTCTACCTCCCTCCTACGATTTTTTCCAAATTTTAGTTTTCCACGTAAATCACGTGTGTTCGTTTATGTTTTGCAAATCGTGTTTTATTTTTCACTTTTTATTTGATTCATCATACCATAACACTAAATACATACATCCTTTATTGCTCAAACTTTTCACCTATTTTAATGGAGATTCTAGCGACTAATGTAAATTCACAATTTTCTAATTAATATTTATTTATTTTATTATTTTATTTAAATTTAAACTTCACCAAACAATTTAATGTCACCGAATGAATCATGCTAATTTTTATTAAAATGTATCAATTGACTTCTATCTAGCAATTTGGCTTCATTAAAGCTTTTTTTTTTGGCTTGAATTCAAGCTCTTCTTGATTGTTAGTTGAGAGCTTTGACTACCAATTAGATGGTGGATTCAAATTTTGCATATGTATTATGTGTATGAATTTGCTTGAATTGGTCTAAATGTCTCAAATAAATAAATGAATAAGTTATTAAATTTAGCTGCATACCAATAAAAAAATATATTTATTTTCCACTCATTTTGAATTAGAAATTTAAATCCTTACATGAAAACAAAATTAAGATAACTTATAAAATTAGACTCAAAATTAGCTTCTGGAGCAATATATATATAAAATAAAATATAACTTTTTTTTTTAACTCAACCAATCAAATGAGCTCTTAACCTAAACAACCTACCTTTGGAATGATGCGAGCAGAAGTGATGTACATCCTAATGAAAATTGGTTCAAATTAAGATGACCTGGTTCAAGCTAGTTCAAATTGTTTCAAGCACTACTTAGAGTTTGTGTGTAATAGCTTTAACTATCGGTAAAATATGTTGTGAAGTTGTTATACATAAAGCAACTTCTAGAAGTTGTTGTATAGAAATAAGTATATTATGTTTGGGGAGTATAATTATCGAGTTGTTGTGCTACAACTGTACGAGAACGTATTATTTTGATGCCCTTATATATTTTGAGATCAAAGATTGTTGCATCCTAGAAAATTTGCGGCAGTAGAGAGTGATATAGTTTAATGTCTTAGCTTTGTATGAAGATCCAGCAGAGAAACATATAAGAGAGTATGTTTATAGTATTTATAAGAGAAATTATAATTTTTACGTGGAAACCCCTTAAAATGAGAAAAACCACGGGGCATCGCCCTGTTTGAATGAATCCATTAGTGTTAGCAATTAATTACAAATGAGGCCCTTCCTCATGAGAAATGCCTTGGCTTGATATAGCAAATATACTTCATATAGAGTGCATGATATAGTGGGAATTCGAAGAATCAGTGTTGATATGTTCATTTGGTCGGTAGAACCATGTTCGAAGAGCGATGTAGGTCGGAAGGACGGTAGTGGCCGGATGACGGTGATCGGAAGCACTATAGTAGGGTGACGAAGGTGGAAAAGCTTGTAGTTAGGTGATGGTGGTCGGAAGGACCGTAGTCGGGTGACTACGGTTGGAAGGACCATAGTAGGTGGGAGACAGAGGTCGAGAGGAACATAGTTGGTAGATGATAAAGGTCAGAAACACCATATTCAAATCATGGTGGTCAAAATTAAAGGATTGTAGTCAGACAACAGAGGTTGGGAAGACCGTAGTTGGTGACGGAGTTCAGAAGAACCTTAGTATGGAGATGGAGGTCAGAAGAACCGTATTCAGTGATGGAGGTCCGAAGGACCGTTGACAGTCGATGGTCGGGTGTAAATTTGGCATCAGTTGTTGACCCGACGTAAGTTCGACGACATCTAGTGGTCGAGCAAAAATTCATTGTCAGTCGGCGAAGGAGGTCGAAATGATCGTCAATGATTAGTGGTTAGGTGTAAATTCATCATCAGTTGGTGACCTGGCATATGTCCGACGACAGATGGTGGTCGGGCGGAAATTGGGTGTCAGTCAGAGGTCCAACGATGATCAAGAAGAACTCTAGCGGTGGTCGGCAAATGAGCAAAAGTGTGGTGGTGGTCAAGAAAAATCCTGGTGTTGTTTGGCGAATAGGTGAAAGTCCGACGGTGCTCGACAAGCGGGCAGAAGTCCGATGATGATCTACAAATGAGCAGAGGTTCATGAAGAACTCCGATGGTGATTGAGGAGAACTCCAAAGGTGGTTGGGAAGAATTATGGCAGTGGTCGGCGGCAAGTAAGGTCCCAAATTCTTTCATTATCTTCTCTCTCTCTCTCTCTCTCTCTCTCTCTCTCTCTCTCTCTCTCTCTCTCTCCCCCCCCCCCTCCTCTCCTCTCATGTGAAGAATGGGGGCCTATTTATAGTTTTTTTAGAGTGACATGGCTTGTAAATATGGAGTATCATGGTCAAGATGGGAGTCGTTTGAATGGACGTCCAATATTGATCCATTTGATTATGGATTGTTTATTAGGCATTTGAATATCTTAATGATATTAAAATTCCTTGATCTTGGGCTCGTTGGATTCCTCTGATTGAGCCGCTCGATTTGACTATAAGCATGTCACATTTAAAATTCGTTTGATAATCCAAATTATGAATTGAACTTTCCAAAAATGCTTTTTGACTCTTCGCTTTGGATCCATTTGTGTTCAGATTGAGTTGAATTTGGTGTTGTTTGGTTTATCTTTTCAAGACATTCAGTTTGATTATAATTTAGCTGATATTAGAGTTTTGATGGTCCCAAATTTAATTTCGGAAGCTTTCAACCCAATTTTGCATCTAGATTCGTGCCTGATCAAGATAAATTTTTTATGATATATCAAAGATAATATTTATCTGTCATTTTTCAAGAATGAATATAATAACAAACTAACAATTTTAAATTAAATTCGTATCCAATTTTAGTAGATATTTTAAATATCAAAGTACTATAATTTTTTTTTTCTAACAGTGTACTATCATAGTTTAAAATAATCTGAAAAAAAAATTAGAATATATAGTATTACTTCATAATAAAATATTTTTGTAGTAAGAATAACAATATAATTTTGATAAATATTTATTAGTAAGTTATATAAAAAAAAAGGATGTGACTATATATCATAAAATAAATTACTTCTATATCTTAGCATTACAATTTTAGTGCGAGGAATTAAACAATTAAAATTATTTAAAATCTGGAATCACTTGTTATTAGATAAGTTTAGCTCAAAGAATATTAAATATTGAGGTAAAAGAATATTAAATATATAAAAAAATTAAAATAAAAATATTACTACAACACCAATTTTAAATCAAAATTGGATACGTATAGCAAAGATTTTATAACTTAAATATCTATGAGCATCATATTTTCTTATTACAATTGTAAGATCATACTTATAAATAAGTTTGCATAATTCATATTTAAATTATTAATGATATTATTTGTTGTGAATTATAACAATGTAATACAAAATTATTTGAATCCACAATAATTTTAAAATAATACAACAATAACATCAAGCTTTTATCTACTATGTGGGTCAGCTACATGAATTATTTTTCTTTATTGTGTTATGTTAAGAGTTAAATTTTCATTTAAATCTAATAAGAAACTGTCATTTCTATTATTATTTTTTTTTTCCTTTTTCTAAGAAAAAGTCATTTCTAATATTTTCTAATCAAGTCTTTTTTAGGTCTGCATATGACTTTCTTAACATAAGTCAAATCTAATACATCTACTTTTCATACCAGGTCATCGGAAGGCCACCATTTTATGTGACCATATCATCTAAGGCAACTCACTCTAACCTTATATTCCATTAGAGCTACTCAAACCTTTTCATGTATATGCTCATTTCTTATCCTGTTTCTAAAAGTAAAGCCACTCATCCACCTGTGCATCCTCATCTTTGCAACACTTAACTTTATATTATGCTTCTCTTTTAATGGCAACATTCTAAACCATAAAACATTGCGGGTCTCACCTCCATCTTATAGAATTCTCATTTAATTTAGAGAGGGACTTTTCTATCACACAACAAGCCCGATGCATTCCTCTACTTCAACCATCCAATTTCAATTCTACTAATAATATCCCCATCGATCTATTTCACTATCACTATGAACAAAACATCCAAAATATCTAAAAAGTATACTCTTTTTAATGGCTTGATCATCCAAAGTCTTAATCCCCCTGCTAGATCTATTACCACTAAAATTTTACTCCATATATTTAGTTTCAGATCTACTCAAATGAAAACCTTTGGACTCTAATGTTGACTTCCATAATTCAAGTTTACCTTCAACTCCCTCTCCAGTCTTATCAATAAAAAGAATATCATTATTAAAAAGCATAGACCAGGGTACAACCTCTTGCAAATGTCTAGTGAGGATATCAATGACAATGCTTTACAGGCTTACAGCTTCGCAAAGGAAAATGGGGTTTCCAACAATTTGGTAATAGTCAAAATTCACATGTTTCTGAAGAATAAATAAAAATATTACTTCCGGCATCAGAAAAGGGTGCAACTATCTGAAAGTTTTTAGGGTTTAGGTCGCAAAAAGCAAGCTACGAACCTAAAAAGTTTTAAACCTCCATTATAAAGTTGCGCCCCAAACATACTCTTGGTTGATTTTAAACAGTAAAGCACTAAAAGGTTGTTCCAAATCTAGCCTTAGTCTCAGTACTGGGGGCCTACTAGAGACTCGCCTTAAGCAAACAACCATGATCAAAGAACTCATCTCGATGGACGAGTAAAGCTTAACGGTTGGCCCTAGCAACTCCTATTTATGGAGTCGATCCTGAAGACTCTTCGGGGAAGGGCAGATTCTTACGGCAAGCTATTGATTGCCTATTGGCAACTATCAATATGTCCCAAGCCAACAACTTCATTGGAGCTTGATATTTTTTTTGGGAAATTTTTGGGCAAAGCCCGTATATTAAAAAGAAAGAGGAGATTACATGAAGAAAAAAGGAGCAATTATTAGGTCCTTTCACTGGATGTAGAGGAAGGTTCGGTTTTAGGCAAAAATAGGTCAAAAAGTGCAAATACCGAGTTTTTTGAAAAACTCGGTATTTTTTCAAAAAACTCGGTATTTGCACTTTTTTAGGCAAAACCGAACCTTCCTCTAGGTCCTTGCACCGGACCAAATAAAAGTTCAGAAAAAAGAAGGACCTCAAAGCCTAAAAACAAAGGCTGGCCCAACCATTACACAAAACGGCAAAAATGGTATACCAGCTATACCCCCCAAAAATTACAATTTGTAACAAAACTCAAAAAGGTGTAATTGAAAAGGCTTGGACTCAGTGTAGCAGAAAATCGTAGAGTGAGCAGCGAAATCCTCATGGTTGCCCGAAGGCCGTCCAAGGAGTGCCTGATAAGGGAAACATCATCGTCCAAGGCCAAAAATCCCTCAGGCAAGACAAAAACGAAGGCAGGACGTCGGGACGGAAGGAACAACCCGTTACAGCAACTCTTTAAGCTTCCCAGCATCTTTCCAATTAGTAATTTTCTCATAAACCGAACTTCTAACATTTAAAGCAACAGTTTTAGAGCATTTAAATGAGGACCCAAATCTCCTGTCATTCCTCTCTTTCCAAACAAAATAAATGGTGCAGCTAGCCATAAGAAGAAAAATTATAGAGTTGTCTCTTATTTTTTGTATAATCATATATGTAGCCAATTCTCTAACGCTCGAGTCTCGACCCAAAATTATAAATAAAGGTTGAGTGAGCTGAATTTACACAATTTTACTCATTTTGTTCATAAGACTCAAATTTTTGTACTCTAGCTTATTTTGTTAAAAACTCATTACTTCTTAGTGTAGAATTATTCTATCTTTGTATTATCATGTTTTCTATTTCACTCAACATTTTCAATATAATTTACAGACATTTCTGAATTCACAGTTTATATGTTCAAGAAAAATAGCATCCTCACTTTTTAAATTTTATTTTTTTATCTACAAGCAAGCTAACAAGTAATTAAATGACTAACAGGGAGTTTGACTGCAAACCATACCAAATTCAACTTTTATTAAAATAGCTAAACATATCAGATACCAAAGAGAAATATAGAGCAATTGTAGTCCTTATGCTGCCTATAAGCTATAAAAACAGAACCAATAACAAAAACATCAAGTAGCCACACAGTTGAGTGAGGAGGAAGATCACTTTTTATGATGAAGCAGTGCATAGCTTTCTGTCTATCATAATCTTGAAATATACAATGGCTATGTAAAAATAGCCCAAACATTGGGAAAATTTTATCTGTCCCAACAAAGCTGCAATATATTGATTAATTAGTTGGACATCAATCATATTTCACTGTCATTTATACCACCCCGGCTATTAATAAGTTCGGTTCAACTTCTCTATCGACCATGGATCATTGTAAGAGTGATATCATTTCTAGTATAATCGACATGATCCGACGTTGACAAATCTGCTACTTCAGAACCTTCTTTGAGATATAAGCCAGGCCTCTTAGGTTGAGGTAGTGTCATGGCTTCACTGCCCAACATCAAAACCACTGAAGCCATTGTAGGCCTATCTTCGCTCTCTTCTTGCACACAAAGGAGACCGACTTGCATGCATCGCAGAACTTCTTGCTCGGGATAGCCATACTTCAGTGCATCATCGACTAACTCCAGGGATTTATTTTCTGACCATAGTTTCCAGGCCTGCACTAGCATTCCTAAATTTTAGCTGGAGTAAAACAAAAGCCAACATATAAATTAATTTCTCTTCTCTAATCATACTTACATGCACTACTAGGCTCATATGGCTTTCATTTAGATCAAACACTTTATTCTTCTTACCAGTAAGAACTTCAAGTACAATAACTCCAAAACTAAAGACATCAGATTTTACTGAAAATATACCATGCATTGCATACTCAGGTGACATGTATCCACTGTCATATAAATATGTGTGAGTTATAAGATATGTTGAAGGTTCATACTATATCTGGTGAGATAGAGAGTTATAGAAAACTTACTATGTGCCAACCACTTTCTCCGTGTTTTCTTCCATTTCGTCTCCTACTACTATCCTCGCCATGCCAAAATCAGATATTTTAGGATTCAACTCCTTGTCAAGAAGAACATTGCTAACCTTGAGATCTCTATGAATAATTTTTAATCTAGAATCTTGATGAAGATAGACAAGTCCTCGAGCGATTCCAAGAATTATATCAAATCTTTTTTGCCAACTCAACTGACACCTGCCTGCTTTATCTGTGTCAATATTTTATGTTAGTTTAGCATTACAAGGGGAAAGAAATAGTAATGCACAAGCACAGATACTACAATTTAATTGTCTTGCTGCTGGCGGAACAAGAAAATGAAAAGCCTCACTTCTGCACATTAATTGGGTAAGTAATAAGGATTTTCAATAAACACAATGAAAACAAGTACTTAGTGCTATATATCCTAGTAGCTCCATCAAATAAATGTAAAAGCTGCTTATCCTAATGGTAATACAGGCTTTGATTCAAACAATAAAAATCAGAACATAAATTACTTAAATCCCACAAGAAGCATAACTGTTTTGCACCTACATCATTTCACTACTATCAACATGCATTGAGTTAGATTGTTCAGCACTATTACAAAGATGATTATAAATTCTTTCAACAAAGAAACTAAATATGACATTTTAAGAAGTATATGACACTAACCAAATATGAAAGAATCCAAACTTTTGTTAGGCATGTACTCATAAATCAATAATCTTTCCTCTCCATGGATGCAACAGCCAAGAAGACGAACTAGATTCCTGTGTTGAAGTTTGGAAATTAACCTAACCTCATTCATGAACTCGTCCAACCCTTGACCAGAATTTCTAGATAATCTCTTGACAGCAATCTCTTGTCCATCTTCTAAATGACCCTACAAATTTCAACATTCAAGCAGTTTCAAATAGTGCATATTTACATCTTCCAACTTTTGCAATTCTAGATGGAGGGTAAAATAAAATATTAGATATTGCATGAACAAGATAATCTGTTTATGCTCATAATTGAAAATCCATATAATTTGCACAATGAAAATATAGATGGGGGATTAAAAGCGTCTAGCTAAATGATACAAGCATTTCATATCAAACATGAGGGAGAGAACTAAAATTGACAAAGTTTCTTACCATAGGGAAATTTCATGTTGATTTAAAGTGTTGTCAGTAGATTAAATGGTTAAACGATGAGTGGCAAAGTTACCTTATAAACAGGGCCAAATCCGCCCTGTCCAAGCTTATTTTCATCAGAAAAGTTATTTGTAGCAATCTCAATTGCTGACATATCAAATACGGGAAGTTCCATCTCATTTCCTCTGCTATCCTTCACATAACCATGTCCTACACCTAGCAAGCAAGGTTTAAACAATCAAAAGTAATTAGCATAATACTTAGTTTTTCTTTTTTACTTACATGTCATTATTCCTTTATTAATTTCACATTAAGGAATTAATTTCTTCAAATTTATGTTTCAGGGGAATGACACAAAACTTGGAACTGATAAGTTGATCATTAAAAGCAACAGCTATTTAATAATTTCTATCATTAAAAATAAAAAAACAAACTTTGAAGGTACATCTTGATAGATAACTTACCCTGCTTTCTTTTCTTCCTTAATGTATATATCCCAAAGCAGGAGAATATGATAAAAGCTAGCCCCAATGGGATGACTACTGCAACTATATGCTTCCTCATGCTTGAGGCACTTTCTGCTGAATCTAAATAAGAAATTCTTACGTCAACGGGCGGCATAGCAAATAAGATATTTTTTGGAAAGAGTATTTGATTAACAATGGTTAATACGCCATTACTATCTAAATAAGCCCTAAAGAGCATACCCAAATCAGCGGCAGCTAGCCGGAGATAGAGATCCACACCTCCTTGAGTCCCTTGAGCAAACTCCTTGATGTCCATTAGCTTACCAGTCCACCACAAGCAATTCTCACCAACCATAACATAAGCCACACACGAACATTTCCCCAAACACAAAGCACGACAGCCCTCTAGTCCCACGCCGGCAGCCACCGTCACGTTCTCCGTGTCCGGTGACTTCACGCCACTCACCTTAACGAAACCATCCCCTCCTCCTGAACAAGCCAATGCCGTCCTCCTCTTACACCCGCCCGAATAATCCATCAACGTCCAATCCACCATAGTCCTTGGTTCAAATCCCTGTAAACACTTACAAACCCCTTCAGAGTAATACACGTTGCATATCCCGAACTCCCCGCACGTGCCGTACCGGTCGCAATTGTTCAGCTGCAGTGTACAGTACTGCCTCCACTGGCCGTCGAGCCATACCAGCCGTTGTATATGGCCGCTGGGATCGACGGTTATAAAACTCATTACAGACTTATTTATCGATTCGTATTTGTAGAAAATTTGGTCAGGTTGAACCACGAAGGTGTAGATGAAGTGGGCGTCCGAAATCATTTGGGGAATGCCGCTCCATGAGACTCCGGTCCATAGCCCGGTTCGAAACTCGATGTTTGAACCATTCTTGAGTACGAGCTCGGGTGAACCGGTGCGGCGAACACCGTAGGTGTACCCACCCGGCGAGGGGTCGTCGGGGGATTTCCAGGACGTGAGTTTCCTTTCAAGGTGACGTCTTAGGTCTAATCCGAGTTCCATTTCGGGGAGGAAAGTGTCGGAAGGGTCGGAAAAGCTCTCCCAAATAATAGCATTTGATCCACCGTCGGTCAGCACGAGGTTGCCCGAGTCGAGGAGTTTCAAAGATGGAATTTTTGTGCTTGAGGTATTTGTCGACCAAACGGTTCTGATGCCGCCGGCGGTGATGAGAATATTGCCGTTGGTGGTTAGAAAAAGGGTGGCGTTTTGGGCGGTGATCGGAGATTTGCAGTTAGCGACCCAGACGATTTTACGAATGGGGATTTTGTGATACCATATGCCTAAGTATGAGCTAGAAGGTGCAGCGGCGTTGAAGAATCCCAGCTCGAAAGTGCCTTGGGCGGAGATGAGCGATTGTCCGGCGGCCAGTGTTTGGGACGGAGTGATGGTGTCAGTGGGGGCGGAGGGGAGGATGAGGGTGGAGGAGAGGAGGAGGACAGGCAGGAAGAAGATTCCCATGCCTCCGAATTTTAATATTAGGCCATAAGGAATGATTCATCATTCATGAATGTTATAGAATGGTTCTCCATTTTCCTGCAGAGGAAGAAGTTTTTTTTTTCCTTCAAAAAAATCTATTAGCCATTCTGTATCATTGATTACGATTAGGTGGTAGACGTAAACGCCGTGTTGAAGCAGTTGAAAAAAGTGGGCCAATTTATAAAAAAGAGAATAATTAAAATTAGGTATAAAAATATAATGAAATGAAAATATGAAAATTTAAAAAAAAATTGAAATTAAATTTTACGCAATTTAAGAAATCTATATATATATATATTATTAAGTATATATTATGATATATAAACCGGAAAATTATTTTCCTATTTCTAAAAGAATTTGAAAACAATTTTTCGGTTTCTTTTATATATATTATTAAGTAAATGTTATGATATATAAATTGAAAAACTGAAATAATGATGTGAATTTTATGGTATATATATCATAAAAAAATAATTTATTAATTAAAATTTATTTTCATTGTTTCTATTTATATTAAAAATAATTTATTAACTGAAATTTATTTTTTTGTTTCAATTTATATTATAAAAAATAATTTATTAAATAACTAAATTTTGTTTTTTCTGTTACTGGAAACCGGAAAAATATTTTCCGGTTTCAAAATGTTTATAATCACTATGTTATTATATTTATTTTAATACTTCATCTATTTAAAAAAGAGAAAATATCTTTTATTTAAATGTTATATAATAGTAAATATTATGTATATATTAATTTTAAAATTTTTAAAAATTAAGTTAATCTCAATTTATGATTGAGAGAAAACTTAAGTAGTTTTTTTAAATAACTTTTATGAATAATAATATTTTTTAGGTTAATTTAAACAAAATGGGGTTTTCGGTCACTTGGCTAAAAACAAATTAATTTAAACAAATATTAATATAATTTAAATTATGTTTATTAAAAGTAATAGAATTAATCATAAATTTACCTAACTAATATAAGAAATGGTTAAATTTATTTATTTTATTATATATTTTTATTTGATTATTATAATGAATAATTACTATTTTTTGAACTAATATTTATTTGATAATTTAAAAAAATAGTAATTATTCTTTATGATTATTAAATAAATTTTGACCACACAGTCGAAGCTCTTAATTATCAAGATATTGTTCGATTTGGTCTAAAGACCTCACAATTTTGTTCTATTGGTGTAACTTCTGAAGAGGTCATCAATTCCAAAAAATTTTCAGAATCATCAAGTTTAATTGTGGAGTTTCTTATTGAAATTTCAATCATTACACCGAAAGACATCTCAATGTTTAAGAATTTAACTTCTTTCACCTAAGGGATTTCACATTGTTGGTGTCGACAACTTCACCCCACTCACCTTAATTTCCATGGTGACATCACTAGAAAATGACAGGTTGCTTGACGGGTGAGTGTTCTTTGTGGTTCGAAGTTAGTAGCTGGAGCCATGTGTTCCAAATATTAACCACTCACAAAAAAAAAAATTTGTGACCGAAATGTGTGACACGTGTTTTCACTTGTGGAATGTGTGACACGTATTTACACCTGTGGGGACAAATATTTAATTTCTGATGTGCCATTTTTTGATTGATGAGCTGTTCTTTAATTCTAATCTTATGTTCACTCTCAATCAAAAAACTAAGAGGGATTTACATACATATAATTTTATTTTATGCTATTTACATATCTATGATCTAAAATTTTAATATTACATGTCTATCACCTATAAAATAAAAATGAGTGCATTAAATGAAATATTAAAGTTTGTAGGGTGGTATGGATGGTGATAATAAAATATTTGAGTGATATATTTGTTATTAAAATTTTATATGAGTGATAGGAATGTAATATTTAGATATGTAAATGACATGAAATAAAGTGGTATGTATGTAAATTTTTCAAAAATTAAATAAAAAATATGATGATTTTTTTGGATGAAAAGAAGGTTTGGTTATCTATCTACATTTACATCCAATTTTGTTTGTTAATATACAAAACATTTGATTTAAGTGAAGGATTCAGAATAAATCAAGCAGATTCAAATCAAGTAAGTTCAATGGATAGAGAACTCTCATTACATAGGCAACTAATAGGTAACTATGATTTAAGAACTCATCCTAACCGAAAATAAAGCATAATAGTTAGCCCTAGTAACTACTATATATGAAGACAGCTCTAGCGACAACTTCAGGAAGGATGATTTCTCAAGATTAACTATTGATCGACTGCTCGTCTATTCGACTATCAAGTCAATGACTTCTTCTTCCAAGCTCAACAAATGACTTGTTAAAATCGGTGTTGAGAAATTTCTAGATGTGTGCCCATATATATACATAACTTTTATATCATACATTAATTGTTATCTAAAGTAAAGGCAATTATACTTCTAATTTACTTAAGAATTATTATTATTTTTGTTTAGTTTTGTATGAAAATAAATAATGTGTAAAAACCAACTATTATATTTTATTTTAAAGATGAACTGAAACAAAGTATATACAAGTAAATTAAATAGGATCTATAACGACCCAAGATCCGTGTAGCGAAAGGATTCATCTGATCGTTCTATTGCCTCTTTTTCTTTTTTTTTTTAAATTCTATCAATCCCTTATCTGTTGTTCATATCAGTCCATGCATACATATATCCAGAGCCAGAGATATTTACATTACGGAAAAGAAACAGCAGCGGATACTATAATTCACATATAGTACAACAGAGTACAGACAAAAAGCGTCCAAAAGGTCATATACAATAGCCGCACCGGCTACAAAAGAAAGCCTACCCAGGCTACAAAACAAAGAGCTACAGAACTAAGAGCTACAGAACTCGGCAGAAAGATCTTCAAGCTGGAGGCCCTGCACCTGAAATTATTAACCACATATAATGAGCTTACTAGCCCAGCAGGTCACCAAAGCCTACAACTGAAATCAAAGCACGGCACTGAAAAGAATATGCTGATCAATCAAATCAAATCAAGACTATGATCGATGAATCTATGCAGGTACGGAAATCAAATCGAATCAGATACGCCAATAGTCAATAATCAATACAGCGATAAAAGCATCGATAAATCAATACTCCAGCAATCAAATCAATAAGTGCTTTCAGTCAATGTCTATCCATCGTAGCCGTGTCTATCAATCAATACTATCATTTCAATCAATCGTGTCGTCTAACCGTGTCGTCTAGTCAATTCGTTGTATCTATATCATCTATCAAATCAGTCAATACTCTTGCCAATCGGTCAATCCAATTATTCTATATGATTTACTCGATGTCAATATGCAATATTCAATAACACTACGGCAAATTCAATCATGACGACGTACGATGCTACAGTAGGAAAATCATCTCAAAGTCAATAGAGCACTTTCCAGTCAATTATATCAATTAGTTGGGAATCCATAGAACGATCAAATCAACATATCGACAAAACAATCGGAATCAAATCCATAGAATGAAATCGTCAGGTCAATTGAAATCAATACAATCAATTCAATAAAGAAATCTATTCTACAATAACTCAGATCTATATGGCAATAATCAATCAATAAAGTCGATCCAGTCGATCAATCCAGTCAATCAATCAATCATCGGCACGATAAATCAATGTATCAATGCATCAATAGCATATCAGGATCTGTCGTATCAATAGTATCCATATGTCCATATCATATCCATATCGATGTCGATGTCGATATCTATCAATCGATACAATCTATATCAATGTCGGTGCCGGTGTCTATAAATCAATACAATCCATATCCATAATCCATAGTCCATAATCGATAATCCATAAATCAAGTCGATACAATCGATAGCGAGGAATCAATACAATACAATAAATCCGTCGATGAAATCCATACAATATCAATAAATCTATAAATCCACATCAATATCGATAAATCAATCGGAAATCAATAAATCAATGCAATCAGAGAGTCCATACGATGCAAGATCATACAATGTCATACAATGGTCTTACTCGACAAGCACAAACACTAGTCATGATCAATAGTGCTGTTGTAGAAATCCATAGTGCTGTTGTAGTCCGTTTAATACACGTTGGTCTATCAATAAGAGTCGTCACTCTTTTTGCCCGTCGGCCGCCCGTCGGCATATAAAACTCCTTATGACTCCCATCTATAGTGCTGTTGTAGAAATCCATAATCGATGTTTAAAGGAAAGCCCGTCGGCCCACCATCCTGTACAGGTCAAGTCTATCTTCACCAACGTTCAACCAGGTTCCCACTTGTCTTTCAGTGACACAATCAATTCAATGAATAACCGATGCAATAAGCGATATTGAAGAAATCTAGAACAATCATATCAATAGTCATACACGTATCAATTTAATCTATCAATCTCAGACAAATCAGAAATCATACGAAAATCGGGCAGAGTAACGGCAGTCTACAGAATTTACACAGAAATCTCCAGAAATTACAATCCACCAAATTAATACAGAACGTGCACAGCAACATTATAAGACTATTCTTCTACTGCTCAAACCAATTCGGACATCATAATAATTTGCAGTCAAAATAAAACCCCGCAGAATCAAAACGGACCGGACGAAATCTTCCAGAAAATACTTAAAATGTGCAGAATAATCATCTCTACAACATACCAAAAGTTATGCGGTGAAATCTTCGCCAGTACCAAACCAGGTACGAAAATCACTTACAAAAACATAAATCTGAGCACCAATTCGCAAAACCTCAAAATCTTCGAAAACAGAAGTAGGGTTCGGAGTCCTTACAGCGAGACAAACAAATTATCCAACAGCAACGAACGACGAAAATCGCTCCGCGGGCCCCGAAATCGGACTTCTTTCCTTTGCCTTTTTCCTCTGTCTCTCTCAGGAAAAGATATTTTTATTTTTTTAAAAAATTTCTCTCTCCTCAAATCGAGCTGATTTCCTTATAACATAAAGCTGATCGGCCCGGCCGATCCACCTAATCGTCCTGGACGATCAGAACAAAACCAATCGGCCCTGGACGATTTCTCAGGACGATGCGCTCGGGATTCTTGTCGTATCTGATCGTCCCCGGCCGATCCAAAATCGGCCTGGACGATCCAGTCCAGAAATCACTCCAGAGAACATTCCAGAAATCAGCCATTTCCAATGCATTGATCGGCCTGGACGATCCTCCCATCGTCCCGGCCGATCCTAGGAGAAAATCACTTTTCCAGCAGCTACAGCAAAGGAACGAGGTCTCACAGGATCATGGTCCCTAATTTAAGTAGTTGGTTTTCATTTTTTTGCATTTCTCATCTTAAGTGAAAGGAATGGTCGCTATTTAAAATGACGCTTCAAACGTGAAAGATCAAAAATATCAATTTTGTATTTCAATGAATTCAAGTACGCTTCATGTTACATCCTATAATATTTGTAGCAACAAAGAGATATATAGTTTAACATCCTAACTTTGTATAAAAATCCAACAAACTGACATTCATAAGAAATACTGAAATTTCTACATGAAAATTTTTAAAAGGGAAAAAACGTGAGGCCTTGCCCTACTGAAATAATTTCAGTAGTGTTGGATTGTTGATTATAAATGATGTCCTTACTCATATGAAGATGTTGACTCAATGTAGCAAATATACATTGTAAAGAGCTCATTATATAGTTGGAGTTGGAAGAATTCAATGATATAAGAGCCATTCTCAAGAGAGTTTTAGCCTGTTCTTTTGGTCAGTAGGACCGTATTTGAGTGATGGATGCTGGAGAGATTGTATTCAGAGGGTTAGAGTAGTCGGAAGGATCGTTGTCGGCTATGAAGGTCAAAAGGGCCGCAGTCGGGCGATAACGATGAGGGACCGTGATCGACGGAGGCCGGAGGGCTTTCAGCAGGTGTAATGATAACAAGTTACCATTGTGTGATTGCCTTAGGGGGTTTAGGAAGAGATTGTCAGAGGGTTGGAATTTGAGTGATCCGAGTATTAGTTGCGTGAGGAATATCCTGTAGTGTGAAGGCAATAGCTTGGAAGCAACATGGATGGATAAGTTTTATCAAATGGGTTCTGTCAGGTTGTCAGCATATCCTCAATGTAAAGCCTGGGAGTGCTTTTAAGTGTTAATATGCTTGCTTAAAGAATTGTTCTTGCGCTGCTTATTCTTATACTGGTGAAGGCTCTTTGTGGTTTGGTGATCTGTTTGATATCCAAGAACAGTACCGGGGAATTGATCAAGTGAAATCATCATACTCTTTACGTGGATGTAGGCATCTTCGTCAAACCATGTAAATCGTTGTAGGCATCTTCGTCAAGCTGTGTTTATTGCTCAACATCAACTTTACTCGTTGTCAAGAAGCTTGAAGACTATAGTCAAAAGGAGAGAAGCAGACTCGGAATGAGGTGAGCACAATAGGGACTATCCAACACATTAACCTTATTATCCTCCTTGGCTTCCGTATTGAAGGCAACAATAGGTGACTGGTCTATGAATTCACTCCAAATAGCTCCTATCTGTTTCATCGTAGAAAAAAAAATTGTTTTGGAAAAATCAGTATCAGATTGTGCTTGGTTAGCTTATCTTCACGAGAAGTGTGGGGACAACATCGTTCATTGTGATATCAAACCAGAAAACATATCCTTGGATGCTTCGTTTGTGCCAAAATTTTTAGATTTTGGCCTCTCAATGCTTATAAACCGGGATTTAAGCCGGGTCTTGACTTCAATGAGAGGAACAAGAGACTATCTTAATCCAGAATGGATCTATGGTGTTGCTATTACCACTAAAGCTGATGTTTATAAGTTATAACTATGGAATGATGCTTTTGAGATTATGCTTTTGTTTGTGATGGCTTTCTTATCGCTTTTTAAAGTAGGTTTTAAGTACAAAAATTTCTTAAACTAAATATTTTTATACTAGAAAGTTGTTTTAGAAAGTAGTAAGAAAGCCGTCCCAAATAAAGCCTATACCAGGGAAAAAATGCGGATCTTTAGGAGGATAATAACCTTGGGTTTTTCCCTGCTTTCGTTGTGAAAAAGCTTATGATAGGATATTTTATTAGTTCGTTAGATATTGCGCGCATTAATAAAAAGAAAGCAAAAGAAAACAAAGGGTTACAAAAGCATAAAACTAAGTATGGGCTATGGATTCACTATTATTCCTCAACGTAGACAAAAAAGAAGCAGGAATTTTACAATCACGTTTTCTCCATATAAAGAAGAAGAGGGAATTTTACCTGATTTAGTTAGGAGATCAATCATGTTTATGATCCACATAACAATAGTTTTCCCTTCCATATAAACATACTCAAAAGTTCATGATGTGATACAAACTTAAGAGATCTAAACCAAGATCTCAATCACAAAATCAGGAGGATGCTTCATTATAAAATAGTCCAATCAACTACAAGGTTTTTGGCAAGAGATGAATTATTATCAATTCATCTAAATAGAATACACTAAAGATCCTACCATTTTTTAAAGGTTTGTTGAAAATGGCCGAATTTATGAATTTTTAGTTGGATTAAATATTATTTTTAATGTTGTAAGGGAACAAATGATCAAAAAGTAGAATTGTTTACTTTCCTTACATGAAATCATTGCTTTCACTTGAATGAAAGAAGGGAGAAGGGCAGTTATGATTACCAAATAAAAGATTTAACTCTAATTACAGTTGCTGCTTACATAAAAAAAACTTGATTCAAAACTCTATTTTTTTCAAGGAGCACAACTGCATAAGCAATCACACCTAATAAGGATGGTTAATAGATATTTCCTATGATTCACATATTCCAATAAAACTTAATGCACAAAAGAAATATGTTGGAGGATTCATAGTAAGCCATTAAATAAAAGCTAGAGAATATTAAGGGGTCAAGCAAAAGAATAGAGACATGCATAAGTGATATATGTGAAAGAAAATAACACTAAAAAATTACCTATTGTGTCATAGAAAGAATGAATAGAAGAGTTGAAAATTTTTATAAAAAAACTTGAAAAGATTGGTATAACATGTAGTTGTTCTCTTGTATATTTAGATATTTTACTGTCTTTTAATGCATTTAAAGTCTAAGAGAGACTTAATCCTAGCTCTTGGGTTATTGATTTAGGAGCAACAAATTATTAATTAACACTTCATACAAATTTATTTCATAAACCACCTATTCCATCAACAAGAAAAAATAACCATCGATGATGAATCATTGATTGCTAAGTAGATAATCTTATAAATAAATCCCTTATAATTTGAAATATCTTTTATGTTCTTAAATTATTAATCAATTTCATATCTATCCAAAGTTAAATATATACTTAAATATATTTATCTTCATATTATATTGTATATTTTAGGAGCAAGAAACAAGATTATTAGACTTGCTAAAAAAGAGATGCTCTCTACCATCTTGTGGAATGAGATGACTAGTGAAGCTTCAAACTACCAGTTATATAATCTATCCTTTTTTGAAACTTTAAATTCAAAAAAGAAAAGATATGGCTCCAACAAGTATGCCTTGGCTATCATTCTTTTGTTATTATACAAAAATATGCTTCCTTTATTATTCACAAATATTAATAATGAAGAATGTCATAATAATACGAGTTAACAAAACACAAGCGACCATTTTTCAATAAGTAACACAAAAACTCAGTCCTTTTTCCCTCATTAAAAGTTATAAATCGGGACCATCCTTAACACTTACATATTTGGGCCTCAATGATTTGTATCCTTTATTGATGATTGAAGGTCTGTGTTATGGATCTTCTATTAAAAGTTAAAAGTGGCCTGAAAATGAATGGGTGGTGGTTTGGTAGTTGCGGTCGTAAGATGATTTAATTGTTGTGCTTAAGGGGTATATATATAGATTTTGAGAGTAACATGCCTTATAAATATAAAGAAATGCTTAGACAATCCATTGGATGTGCCACATTAGTTCCCTTGATGATAGACTAGTTAAGCGCCTCAAAAAATGCAAAATTAAGTGATCTCAGGCTTGTTTGATTCTTCTCATTGAAACACTCAATTTGAATATAAGCATGCCAAATTTGAAGGTCATTTGGCCATCTAATTAATGTTTAGAAGTTTTTAATTATACTTCTAGTATTTGATCTAAGCTCATTTGGTCTCGGATTGTATCTCCTTTGTTGTTGTTGGGTTCGTCTCATCTCTATGTTCAGTTTAAGTATAAGCTTGTTGAAATCAAAATTCAAATGATTCTGAATTTAATTTCATAAGTTGTCAATCCATATATGCATGGAGATTCATGTCCGATCAAGATGATTTTAGTTGACTTATGAATACTATCTATTGATCCGTAGGTTTAATGTTGCCACCTCATTAATCCATGGATTATTATAATTATTATTTTGCCTACTTATCTATCTATGACCTGTAATTATTCTTTGAGAATTTATATGTTTTTTAAGATTGTATAAATATCACTCAATTGTTTGAATGGAACACCCAACTAATTATCTCCTATTCTTATTAGTTGTCCCTCTCACTCAACCTCTCTAGGTTTTACACGCAACTTTTATTAGTATTTTGTAATCTATCTTTGATAGAGATTGTGTTGTATTAAGATTAGAAGATGATTATTTATGTATCATTTTGATGCAAATTTGTTTTTCAACTATCTAATATGTGACTAAGCATATAACGATCCCAAATATCTTCATCTTGTTAAGCACGATTTTTGATTCAAAGTGTGAATCTTAACGCACTCAATGGAAGCCAAATTGATACTAAATTTTGGCTTCAAAATTTAATCTAAATGCTGAATAAACTCCACATTGCACAAGACATTCTGGGACAAATTGTGATGCAGAGTATTTCAACTATAGGAATAATAAATCTAGTTTTATACCTATTTCTATAAAGTTCTCTTGCTAGCTTATATATGGAATATTATAAGAAGAATGGAGGCATTGATGAATATTAATCTTTTTTGAAGCTTTTAAGCTTGTGTTCGTTCCCTGGATTGGGAATTCCTTCTAGCATATTCATACTTCTGTTAATCCACTACATCAATTGGTATCATAGTCACGAGCTTGCGAAGAATGACGAAATGTCTAAGAAGATGAGTAATCGATGATGATAGAAGCCAGAGAAAATGGACAGTCGACGAAGATCGATGCTGAATAAGATGGGCGATAGATGATGATTGACGCCGAAGAAGATGGTTAGTCGACGATGACCGACTCTGTGAAGCGCTTTGGTCAGCTCAAGTAAATGCATCACTTGATCGAATGATTGATTCATGTTTTAATTTCATTCATTTAGTGGTTAGAATATGATTGTCGGCAGTCATACCGGCACCTTCTCCTTCTTTCTTCTCATCTGCTTCACGCAAATGATCCCAGATTCACGTGCCTCCAGCAAGCTCGACTCTGATTCTGCTTCCATATTCTCTCGAGTCTTCGTTGTTGCTCCTCTACTCTTCTAGCATGCCTACACGAGCGACCATGTGTTCGAGCGCAACACCACTTCCAACTTCCTCTCTCGTACCCACAACCCGAGTAGATTTGCCAGCTCGTTCCTATTCCGCCTATGATTCTTCTCACCACCAGAACAGCGATCCTGATCTACTACCACTTGGCTCTAATAATGACTAGACCTTGATTTTGCCTTTCCCACCACCACATTTGTCTATGTCTTTTCTCTTGAGTAAGACCCTCCTTTACTTTTCGACAATGACAATGAGTCATCCTTTGATTACTTCGAGCTATTTACGGAGCAGCTACCGCAACAATAACTACAGCTGAAGATTCCCTGTGATGACTCTAAAGTTGGAGCAGGAACATAAAAAAATCATCAATTCAAAGATTCTCTGGATACTAAGTGCATTGCTAGTTTGAAGCCAGCCACATCATTTGATTCAAATCAGGACAAATCTATGAACAAAAACAGGTGTGCATATAGTGAAAAATCAAAAGAAACTTTGATGAAGACGATTGTAGCTCTAACATGTCTATTCCTAAGAATGAAAATAGATGTCAGCCCAAAATAATTGTGGTTCTAAAGCCTAATTCTACTGATATTCATGAAATAAATGTTAATTTAGGTTTCATTTGGGATGGCTTTCTTTCTGCTTCCTAAAGCAACTTCTTAGTACAAAACTTAAAATTTTTATACTAGGAAGCTGCTTTAAGAAGCAATAAAAAAGCCGTCCCAAATGAAGCCTTAGTCTCTAACGTCACCATATTTATTCTAGAAAGTATACACATAAGTGGAAATTTGAGAATTGATAATGATGTAAGATCAAGAGAAGTAGATCACATCAGGTATTTAAATTTCTTGGATACAACCATCAATGGCACCTTTGAAGCATCTAAATGCACTTCAGATGATTGTATGAATGCCCATTTGGCTACAGATGCAGAAAATCAACAAACAATGAATCAGTTGGTCGCAATCACTGTATCACTTCTATCTTACGTTAAAGACACTAAAGAAATGGCAAGAGATGATACACTACTTTACATTACAATGGATGAAATGCTTCTTCCTAATAAGATATGTTCACATAAATTATTATCAAAAATGATATTTTTGTGAGAACAAATCATGTTGCAATGGTATTTTTAGTAGGAATGCTTCTTTGCCTTCACTTCATGGGGATGAGTTTAGTTTTGATAAGGGAGTCCTTATTGATGAAAGCCCAATAATATCCTCAAAATTCTGTGTATGGAGGAAGAATGGTGATTTCAAAAATCAACATATCGGGATGTGTGAGAATGAAGTAGATGACTTGTTTGATGATTTGGTAGCTAACAAAGGAAAGCTTGGATGAAAATATGAAGCTATAGAAGTAGAAAAGAAATTGTTTCAAGGACATTAAATCATCTTATGTTCAATAAAGGAACTAGGACAGCTGTCCGGACAACCCTAATTTAAAATACATGTCAAGGATGCTCTAAGAAGGTTTTCTTTATGGGTTGCTATTTAGTGATATACTTCATGGTGGCAGTATAGCAAATGATGCTATACAACTAATGATAAAAAATAATATGTATTGCAAAGGAGGAAATTCAAGCAAAATTAGCATCTATTATGATCGAACTCTTTGAATTTTATAAAGACTTTAGAGTGATAACTTTTGTTGAACTCTTTGATTTTTATTAAGACTTTAGGATGATAACTGCAAATATATTGTATGATCATATATAGGTGATGAGGAAGGTAGAATTGCATATAAGTATTGTTATATAATAAAAAAAATTATCATGATTAGGCATAAATCTTGAGGCAAAATCAAGTTGGAAACTCCTAAAATTAAATTTGAGACCATCCAAACTCCAATTTCAGTAAACTTACAATTGAACTGAACGTCACAGAAATACAAACCAACCGACACCAAATTTGACTCAATCCGAGCCCAAATGAGTTCAAAATCAAAGACTTGAAGCATTTTTGGAAGTTCAAACTAGAAATTAGATGACCAAACAATTTACAAATGTGACGTGCTTATAGTCAATCCAAATAGCTCGACGATACGAATCTAACAAGCTCAAGATCGTCAAATTTTGATATCATTAAGACATTCAAATGTCCAAAAAAGGTACACAATCAAGGCAATCAACATCAGCCATTCATTCAAACCACTCCTAACTTACCCATGATCTTCCTCTTATTTACTAGTCATGCCACTATCAAAAAATTATAAATAGATCTCACATTTCTTATGAAAAGGAAATCCAAGAAAGGAAGCAAGAAAGGGAATGAATAAGAGAAACATGAGTTCTCTTGCCACCAGAATACTCTTTGACCACTGTCGGACTTCTGACCGGCCACCGACTGACGCCAGACTTCCACCAGACTACCGAGTAAAGTCGTACTTCTACCCGATCACCAACTATTGCCAGACTTCCACCCGACCACCGAGTGATGCCGGTCTTCTTCCCGGCACCAACTATTGCCGGACTTCATCCCGACCACTGCCTGATGCCAGACTGCTGACTGGCAGCCAACTGATGTCAAAATTCTGCTTGGCTACTTACTAAAATTGGATTTCCACATTGCCTCCAATTATTGTTGGACTTCCACCCAGTTCCCAACTATTGTTGGACTTCCATCCGACAACGATCCTTTCAACTTTCGTCGTTGGACAATGGTCTTTTTGACCACTGACACCCGCCGACTATGATCTATCGCCCACCCACAACTGTCCTTCTGACCACCATCACCTGACTATGGTCCTTTCGACCTTCATTGCCCGCCGACTATGGTTCTTCCGACCTTCGTCACCATATTGTCTTTCCGAATTTCATCACCCACCGACCACAATTCTACCAACCTCCGTCGCCTGATAGTAGTAATTCTAACCTCCGTCACCTGCCGATAATGTTCATTTCGACCACTGTCACCCAACTACGATCTTCTCAACCTCCGTCGCCCACCGACTACAGTCCTTCCGACCTCCGTCGCTAGACAACAATCTTTACGACCTCTGACGCCTGCCTAGTACGGTTCTTTTGACCTCCATCGCCTACTGACTATGGTCCTTCTAATGGTGCAGACCACCGTCACCCGAATATGGTCTCTATCACTAGCCGACTATGGTCCTACTGACCAAACAAACATATCAATCCCGATTCTTCAAATTTCCACCATGTCACGCACAGTGTACGATGTATATTTGCTACATCAACCTAAGGCCTTCCCCCAAGGAATGACCTCATTTGTATTTGATTGCAAACATTAGTAGATTCATTCAAACTGGGTTAGACCTCGTGGGTTTTCCACCTTTCCAGGGTTTTACACATTAAAAACTATGTTGTATTTTATGAATGTTGCACCCTCTCTTTTATCTTATTGTATACAAGATATTCTTACAAAATAAAGACGTCAAACTTTATATTTCTCTACCACCATGAATATTTCCATGGGTGGATCATAGGTCAGCTCAAGGTGGGCAAATGCCCACCCTTAAAAAAAATTGCCTAGAGGAAGGGTATATTTGGAACTTTGACCACCTTTAAAAAATAATTTTGCCATAATACCGCGCTCAATTGCCCGGGCCCCTCACTTTTCCTTCGCTTCCTTCAGCCGGGTTCGATTCTCCTGTAGCTGAGACATCTCTTCTCTGCAGATCGAAGGCACATGAGGCGTTTCTTTTCTAAAGATCGAAGGCTTGGGTTGGGTCTTGATATAGTGGATCGTCGGAAGACTCGACCTGCAAGAAAGATTTCGTTTTCCCAATCCAGGGAAGAAGAAGAGCAAAGCTTCAAAGCTATAAAAAGGAGATAATATTCATTCAATGAGCTTTTCCTACTACATTACTTGCTTATATAAGCTAAATAGAATACTCTAGAAGACACTTGTAAGAAGCACATAACAAACTAATTAAAGTACGCCTAAGGAACCATTTAGTTAAGATGCTCTGCATCAGGTCTCCTCTCAGAATCGGAAGCTAGGGTTGGTGATGCATTGGCTTACCGTAGAGAGAACCTGCGGCTCACTCCAACGCCACTACTAACGGCCTGATACGCTCTCTCATTCCATTTGCTACTTTTAGTTATATAGTACCGCATTACTTTTTATCCAGCCAATCCCTGTTTACCTTTATTTTAGTAGTTTCTTTTGAGTAGTCTTATATAGGGGAATTACACTAAGAATCAGGCAGTTGAATCTTATTATCCCTTTTCTGAAATAGAGAAAACCGAGCACTGGAGTTCAGTGTCTCGTTACTGTTCTATTGCTTGCTTGCTGTTTCTCTTCTCCAGGTTGATTGTGCGATCGCTAGCATCAGAGTTGGTATCAGAGCCTAGCAACCGGAGAGAAGAATGGCAGATCGGGGTAAGGAACCAGTATCGGATGAATCGAGAACTCTCGATTCGTTATGGGCAAACCAGGAAACTGTCAATCGACGGATTGACGAGCTGACCGCCGAAGTTCGGCAGCTGGCAGTAGATTTTCGCCGCGAGTTCAATCTCAGAAGGGCGAGACAAACACCACTTCGAGTTCACAGGGAGATTCAACCGGCAGTTCGCCCACAGAGGCGGAGGGGAATGGAAGCAGGACGACAATGGGGGACTCCGCAGACAGGCCTTCAGGCGACATCTGATTCTGATGACGAGGAAAATTTATACCGGGGAACAATGGCAGAAGATTCGGAAGAGGAAGATGCAGGCCATCCTTACTTACAAAATGCATACGGACAACAGCGACCGAGAACAACTCACCACCAGGAATTCAAGGTTAAGCTCGATATTCCCTTCTTTGATGGTCACCTGCACATTGAGGATTACCTCGATTGGGAAAAGGCAGTAGAAAATTTTTTTGATTATATGGATATAGATCCAACCAAACACGTGAAGTATGTAGCGTGTAGATTGAAAGGGGGAGCCAGCGCGTGGTGGGCACAAATATCACAAATGCGATTAAGAGAAGGGAAGGGACCTGTGAGGAGCTGGAACAGATTGAAGCAATTACTCCGGTCTCAATTCTTGCCAACCGATTATGAACAAATCCTTTATATGCGATACCAACATTGCACTCAAGGAAATCGATCGGTCAGCGAGTACACAGAGGAGTTTAATCGGTTGAGTGCAAGAAACAATCTGAATGAATCTAACAATCAGTTAGTTGCCCGGTATATTGGAGGTCTTAAGGACAGCATCCAAGATAAACTTGAGCTAAACTCAGTCTGGTCCGTATCTCAAGCAGTTAATTTCGCCATGAAGGCGGAAATGCAGCAAAGCCGTTCTTACAAGACCTCCTATAATCGCAGACACTGGCAGGAAACACAATTCGGACATAACAAGACGGCATCCCCTGCTGTCAAACCAGGCTCGAATGCAGAATCTCCAGTTGTGAGTCCGAGTGGCCCCAGTGCTGCACCGGATGTCAAGAATCAGACAAAGTTAAGAATGTCAGGTAAAGAAAATCCATACGTTAAGCCCTCTACAATTAAATGTTTTCGTTGTTTTCAGCAAGGACACAAGTCGAACGAGTGTCCCCAAAGACAACAAGTACAGTTGGCAGAAGCCGAAGAGGGAAGCGGGTCCAGAACAGTTGAGTCAACTGATGAAGAGGAAGCTGAAAACGTTTATGCTGATGAAGGCGAACCTGTGATTGCAGTATTAGAAAGGCTACTGTTGGCTCCAAGACAAAATTTAAACTCACAACGGCACGCCCTATTTCGGACACGTTGCACAATCAACGGGAAAGTGTGGACCTTCTGGTAGATAGTGGATGTACGGAAAACGTGATTTCACGATCAGTGGTTCAAAACTTACAATTGAAGACCTTCAAAAATTCTAATCCCTATAAAATCAGCTGGGTAAAGCGTGGAATAGAGATCTTAGTATCCGATTCGTGCCGTGTCACTTTCTCTATAGGGAAGCAATACATGTGTGAAGTGGTCTGTGATGTTGTCGAGATGGACGTATGTCACTTGATACTGGGGAGACCGTGGCAATACGATGCCGGGGTTATATACGATGGTCGTGCCAACTGTTATTCACTGGATTGGAAAGGGCGGAGATTAAGGTTACTACCTAGTTCGGCGGAAAAGAATTCTACTAAGGTTGATACCAAAGGAGCTGCAATGCATGTGGTCAGTGGAGCCAAACTTCTACAATTGTGGCGGCAGGAAGAACCAATGTTCGCATTGGTAATGGCTGAACTCAATGGTACCGCAAGCCAAAGTAGTATGCATGAAGATATAGTGAAGCTATTGGATCAGTACAAAGCCATCTCCCCAGATGAATTACCGGCTAAGCTTCCACCACTCAGGAATATACAACATCAAATTGACTTGGTGCCGGGTGCCAGTCTGCCAAGTTTATCACATTACCGCCTTAATCCGAAGGAACAAGAAGCACTCCAGGAAATCGTTGACCAGCTCCTTGACAAACAATTAATTCAGCCGAGTGTCAGTCCTTGTGCTGTTCCGGCATTATTAGTTCCAAAGAAAGATGGAAGCTGGCGTATGTGCGTAGACAGTAGAGCTATTAACAAGATAACCATTAAGTACCGTTTTCCGGTACCACGCATTGACGAGCTAATAGATCAACTGACCGGAGCCTCAATTTTCTCTAAATTGGATCTGAGGAGTGGATATCACCAGATTAGGATCCGCCCCGGAGACGAGTGGAAGACGGCTTTTAAAACGCCTCATGGTCTCTATGAGTGGAAGGTCATGCCCTTTGGGCTTTGTAATGCTCCATCCACATTCATGCGCATGATGAATGAAGTGCTCAAATCTTTCTTGGGAAAATTTTGTATCGTCTACTTCGACGACATATTGGTATTCAGCGTATCCTGGCAGCTTCATTTACAACATTTGAAAACAATTTTTGAAACACTCCAGACACAGCAACTATTGATCAATCGTTCCAAGTGTGAACTGGGAGTGCCACGGGTTAGTTTTCTCGGTTGTGTCATTTCAGCAGAGGGAGTATCTATGGATCCCGTGAAAGTTGAAGCAATTATGGACTGGCCTGCACCCCAGTCGTTTTTCGAAGTTCGTAGTTTTCACGGGTTAGCTAACTTCTACCGCAAATTCATCAAAAACTTCAGCGTGATTATGGCTCCAATCACAGAAGGATTGAAGGCTAAGGTGTTCGGCTAGTCTGCAGTTCAGCAACAAAGCTTTGAAGCTATCAAAGAGGCCATATGTTCAGCACCAGTTCTAGCACTCCCTAACTTTGATAAGCTGTTTGAAGTTAGTACCGATGCCTCGGCCATCGGCATCGGGGCTGTGCTCACTCAAGGAACTAGACCGGTTGCTTTCTTTAGTGAAAAATTATGCGCATCACGTCAGAAGTGGGCCGCCTATGAACAAGAGCTCTACGCCATTGTTCGGGCATTGAAACAGTGGGAACAATACTTGTTACACCAAGAGTTCATCCTATGCAGTGATAATAAAGCTCTACAGTTCATAAATAGCCAGAAAACCATCAATAGAATGCACTCTAGATGGATAATGTTCCTCCAAAGATTTGTGTTCACGATTAAACACAAACCGGGTAATGAGAATCGAGTGGCTGATGCACTAAGCCGCAAGCGAAATCTCCTGATTACCTTGCAAACTGAGATCACGGGATTAGTATGTTTAAAAGACTTATACGAAGAGGATCCTGATTTCGGCGCTATCTGGAAACAATGCAAGACACAGGCCACAGTTGATGATTTTGCCATCCGACATGGATACTTGTTTAAACAGAACGTTCTGTGCGTTCCAGTCTCCTCATGGCGGCAACAATTGATTCGAGAAACTCATGGAGGCGCGCTGGCAGCTCATGTTGGCCGAGAAAACACCCTCCGTCAACTCCAGGTCCGGTTCTATTGGCCAAGACTCCGGCGAGATGTATATCGAATCGTAGACAGCTGCCCTGTGTGTCAAGCGTACAAAGGGAGATCTCAGAATACCGGACTATATCTGCCTCTTCCAGTACCTGAATCAATTTGGGAAGATCTTAGTCTCGACTTTGTACTCGGGTTGCCACGTACTAAGCGGGGCAACGATTCCATCATGGTGGTTGTAGATAGATTTTCCAAGATGGCGCATTTCATCTCATGCAAGAAAACAACTAATGCTGTGATGGTCGCTCACCATTTCTTTGATGAAATTGTCCGCTTACATGGGGTTCCCCGGAGTCTAACCTCCGATCGGGACGTTAAGTTCATAAGCCACTTCTGGCGAGAATTATGGAAGCGGTTGGGCACCGACATCCGTTTGAGCTCCGCTTATCATCCTCAAACGGATGGTCAGACCGAAGTCGTCAACAGAACGCTGGGAAGTTTACTTCGGTGTTTAGTACAGGAGCACCCACGCCAATGGGAAGAGGTCCTCAGCCGAGCCGAATTCGCATACAATGCTATGACCAATAGGTCCACAGGTAAATCACCTTTTAGCATTGTTTATACTAAACATCCTAATACCGTTCTAGACATCGCTGTTTTGCCTAAGTGTAAATCGTCGGCGGCAGCTACATTTACTGACAATTTCAAAGATATGTTGTCCAATGTGCGACAACAGTTGATTCAAGCAAATAACAAGTATAAGGCAGCTGCCGATGTTCATCGGCGTCAACGTCTTTTCAATGTTGGAGATCTGGTAATGGTAAGATTACGCCGGGAACGTTTTCCACCTGGAGCTTACTCTAAACTGGCACGCCGCAAAATTGGACCACTGCCCATCACGTCGAAAATCAATGACAACGCCTACACTGTGGCGCTGCCTGTGGATTGTAACACTTCTCCGACTTTCAATGTGTCGGATATTTCGCCGTATGTTCCACCGGATGATGGAGTTATTCAGTTCAGCTCGTCGGAGTCGAGCTCTTCCGAAGTGGAGGAGAACTGATGCATTGGCTTACCGTAGAGAGAACCTGCGGCTCACTCCAACGCCACTACTAACGGCCTGATACGCTCTCTCATTCCATTTGCTACTTTTAGTTATATAGTACCGCATTACTTTTTATCCAGCCAATCCCTGTTTACCTTTATTTTAGTAGTTTCTTTTGAGTAGTCTTATATAGGGGAATTACACTAAGAATCAGGCAGTTGAATCTTATTATCCCTTTTCTGAAATAGAGAAAACCGAGCACTGGAGTTCAGTGTCTCGTTACTGTTCTATTGCTTGCTTGCTGTTTCTCTTCTCCAGGTTGATTGTGCGATCGCTGGCATCAGTTGGTTTCTTTCTCTTGAGATCGAAAGAATAGCAGCTAGTTTTGGAGTTTCTTTCTTATACAAGAAAGAACAACACACTAAGGTTTGTTTTCTTGCCTCCCTTTTCTACAAATCAAATGGATAGCATGAATGACTATTGTAATAAATCATTTGCCTCTTGAAATCAATTAAAATCAGCGCCTATTCATGGTTTTCCTTTCTTGAGATTATAAAAAAGGACAAAAGCTATATGAGGGGAAGTGATTTTACTTCTTGAAATGAACTCCCACGGTCTCGCCGAACTCCCGCGGCATGTGCGATTCAAGCCGAACAAAGCAGCTCCAGTGCTCCACCGGCGGCTGCATGCCGACCCCTTTTTCTCTTTCCTCTCGACAATCAGGTATACTCTCTCGCTTTTCTTGCTTCTTGTATTGTAGATGCGACTTTAATGGTGATTTGTGAAGAAACTTTTATTTCTGTGTTTGTTTTTGTTCTAGTGCTTTTACTTCCAACCACCCTCCTGCTTTTAAGGCCAATAGAAACCCTAGATAACTTGCCAAGGAGATGATACTATTCTTGTTTGGATATTGGTCTTCCACTGTTTGATGATGTTTTTCAGGTGGATATATTAATGTTCCACTTTTGGACATTTATTTTGGCATAATCTCATAACATCATTGCATGATATATTTATTGGACACAAGAAATCCGATGCAGAGAGATGGCTGCAATTTATGAAAGAATCATGATAGGAGGTAGGGGTGTAAACGAGTCGAGTCGAGTCAAGTTTTGGCACTATAGAGCTCGGCTCGTTAGTCAGAAAGCGACTCGAGTTCGAGTTCAAGTTGAGCTCAAAAGACGAGCTCGAACTCGAGCTCGTCACACTATTAACGAGCTCGAGCCGACTCGCGAGCTACTTGATTATGATTAGATTTTGCATTTTTTTTTCATTTTTGCCCGGCTAATTTTTCATTTTGCTGCTTGTTCTTTTATATTTCAAAAAGTTGAAACACTAAGATTTGTTTTTAGCATGAACCTGCAACACCGTTTTTTTTGGAAAAGTAATTAATAGTTTTTTATTCATAATTTTTTAAAATTTCTCTAGTATATTAATGAAGATGAGGTATAGGTTGTACTATCATATAGGCCGAAATAGGTATATTTTTATTGAATATTCATTTTTTTAAAAAACTATGCCGAAACTCCTCTCAGCAGATTTATTTTTTTTTTAAATAAAAATATGTTAGCTAATTAATTTAATTAATTAAATAATTTCGAGCCGGCTCGCGAGCTCACGAGCCAAGCCTGAACCAGCTCGAACTCAATAAACGAGCTCGAGTTTGTGCTCGAGCTCGAAGCTCGATAAGTTCGGTTCGCGAGCTCGTTGACGAATCGAGTTCGAGCCGGCTCACGAGCCGGCTCGGCTCACTTACACTTCTAATAGGAGGATATGGGTAGTTGATGTTAGCAGTTATGAAAAATACGATTGCACATAAGACATTAAATGAGAAAAAAATTAAATGTGGATGATTATTTTCATCAGCTTGAAGCTCGATAAACTCGACTAACCAGCTAGTTATCAAGTTGAGTTCTAACCGACTCACGAACTGACTCGGCTCACTTACACCCCTAAGTTAAACATTTGTTGCTCTACGAGACATCTTCTTTAGATTTATTTGGGATAATTTTTTACTGCTTCTAAAAACAATATTTTAGTGCAAAAATTTTTTAAATTAAAATTTTTTGTCTAAAAAATTATTTTTTAAAAAATTATAAAAGATATTCCAAACAAAATCTTAATCATGATGGAGATATAGATTACAAATGATTCCATTTCAAAAAAAAAAAAGGATAAATTTTGATATTGAAATATTATGATTAAAAAATTAACATGTGGGTCTTTAATTAAATTTTATAAGTGTTTAATGTTGTGTCCAGGAATATTTGCGGTTGTAGAGAAATATATGATGGTGGCCCAGCAGAAGTCCGGGTTTCACGTGGTGTCCTACTGGAGCACAGGGCCTCAAGCGACGGTTCGATGGAGGTGAGGACCTCAAGTGGTGGTCCGGTAGAGGTCAGGGCCTCTGGCGGGGGTGAGGGCCTCAAGTGTTAAAGGTGAGGGCCTCAGGTAGTGATCTGACGAAGTTGAGGGCTCTGGCGAAGGTGAGGGCCTCTAGAAAAGGTGAGGGCCTCAGGTGGTGGTCCGGCGGTGGTCCGACGAGGCTCCAGCAGTGGTCCAGCAAGGCTCCGGCGCTGGTCTGGCAACGGTGAGGGCCTCAGGTGGTGGTCCGGCGAAGCTCCTACGGTGGTCCCGGGAGGCTTCTGCGGTGGTCTGGCGAGGCTTCGGCGGTGGTCCGGCAAGGCTTTGGTGGTGGTCGAGGAGAAGCTTCTTCATTCTCTTCTTCTCTTCTTGCTTTGACCCTCTTTTCAAGAGAAATGATGGGTCTATTTATAGATTTCTGGAGTGGCATGGCCTGTAAATAGGTGATAGATCAAGGGTAAATGGGGAGTGGTCGGATGAACGGCCGATGTCGAATCCCTTGATCATGGACCAATCTTTAGACATTTGAAGACCTTAATGATGTCAGAATTCGGCGATCTTGGGCTCGTTGGATTCGACACGTCGAACCGCTCGATTCGAGTATAAGCTTGTTATGTTTGGAAACCGTTTGATAATCCAATTTGTGGTTTTAACCTTCCAACAATGCTTCGGGTCCTTGATTTGGACCCATTTGGGCTCGGATTGAGTCGAATTTGGTGTCTTTGGGTTCGTACTTCCGAGACGCTCAGTTCTACTATAAGTTTGCTGAAATCGGAGTTCGGGTCTCCGAATTAATTTATGAAGTTTCCAATTTGATTTTGCATCGAGATTCGAGCCCGATTAAGATAACTTTTTGACGACGTATCAGTTAACATATTATAAATCCTTGAATTATTGTATTACTTATCTTTTAAATAATAGATTATTGTTGAATTGAGTTTATAAAGCCTACAAATTGAATCAATATTGCCTAATTGGATGGCTATGACGACTCTAAGGGACCTATTAATTTGACAAAATGGTTTACCAACTGATGTCACAAACCATGGAAAGAACTTTTTCCAATTTTCCTATTGCTTTCAAACAGCGTTTAATATCAAAAGGCTTCCTCTTCAGAAAAATTGACCATTCATATCTTTCATGAATTAAGGCATGTCAATTTTCTTGCTCCCCATACTCTTCCTCTCCTCCACCCAAATCATCCCCTCTGCCGCAACCGACACCATCACTCCGTCCCAACCTCTCGTCGCCGGCCAAACCCTCATCTCCGCTGGAGGCACTTTCGAGCTCGGCTTCTTCAACGCCTCCTCACCTTCCAGCTCTTTCTTAGGCATATGGTATCACAAAATTCCCATTCGCGAAATCGTCTGGGTCGCTAACCGCCGATCTCCGATCACCACCCGAAACGCCACTCTTTCTCTAACCACCAACGGCAATGTTCTCATCACTGTCAGCAACGTCAACGGCGGCGGCGGCATCAGAGCAATATGGTCGAAGAACTTCTCTGACATAAAAATTCCATCTTTGAAGCTCCTCGACTCAGGCAACCTCGTGCTGACTGACCGCGCATCAGGTGCCATTATTTGGCAGAGCTTTTACGACCCTTACAACGCTTTACTCCCCGACATGAAGCTTGGATTACACTTAACAGCAACAAGTCACTTTGAAAAGCGACTCCTGTCCTGGAAATCTCCCGATGACCCCTCGCCGGGCAGGTACACCTTCCGCCTACGCCACACCAATTCATCGGAACTCGTAGTCTTGAACGGTTCAAACATCCTGTACCGAACAGGGCCATGGACTGAAGATTTTTGGAGCGGCTTTCCCCAAATGAACTCGGATCATCTCTTGAACTTATCCTCCGTCTACGAGGATGTACCCAACGATATTTACTTCACATACGAATCGGCCAATCAGTCTGTAATGACTTTAATAAACCTTGATCCCAGCGGAGTTTTGCAACGGCTGGTGTGGCTCGGCGGCCAGTGGAAGCAGTACTGGCGAATGCCGGTGGACAAGTGCGACAGGTACGGAACGTGCGGGCCGTTCGGGGTATGCAATGTGCATGATCCTGAAGGGGTTTGTAGGTGTTTACAGGGGTTTGAGCCGAGGATGCTGGTGGATTGGACTTTGAGGGATTATTCAGGCGGTTGTGAGAGGAAAATAGCGTTGGATTGCTCAGAACGAGTGGATGGCTTTGTGAAGGTGAGTGGGGTGAAGCCGCCGGACACGGAGAACGTGACAGTGGCCGCCGGCCTGGGATTGAAGGACTGTAATGCGTTGTGTTTGAGGCAATGCTCGTGCGTGGCTTATGCTGTGCTTAAAGAGGGTTGTTTGTGGTGGGTTGGTCAGCTAATGGACATCAAAGAATTTGCTCAAGGTACTAAAGGAGTTGTGGATCTCTATCTCCGGCCAGCTGCCACTGAGTTGGGTATGCTCTTAAGGCCTTATTTAAATAGTACGGTCGTATTAGCCATTGTTAATTAAATACTCTTTCTAAAAAATATCCTATTTACTACGCCACCCATTGACCTAAGAATTTCTTATGCAGATTCAGCAGAAAGTGCCAAGATGAAGCATATTGTTGCAGTAGTCATCCCATTGGGGCTAGCTTTTATCATGTTCTTCTCCTGCTTTGGGATATATACATTAAAGAAGAAAAGAAAGCAGGGTAAGTTATCTATCATGATGTACCTTCAAAATTTATTTTTTTTCTTTGTGTTCCGGGCTAGAATATACGCGGCGATAGAGTTAGATATTACGTCTTAGCGTTGCATGGATATCCAGCTCACACACAGAAAATACAAAATTTTTATGTGGAAAACCCTGAAAAAAGGGAAAAACCACGGGGTCTGGCCCAGTTGAAAATGATTCCACTAGAACTTGAGTGGTTATAATGGGCTGACTCGCCTCCAAGGGCGATCATATTACAAATAATAATTGTACGATAGAAGTCCGAGGGTCAAGTGATGAACCGGCAAAACTTCGGGCTTCAGGTAATGGTCTGGCAGAACTCCAGGCCTGAGGTGGTGATCTGGTGAAGGTGAGGGCCTTAGGTGGTGGTCCGGCAAAGGCGAGGGCTTCTAGTGGTGGTACGGTGAAGGCGAGGGCCTCAGGTGGTTGTCCAGCGAAGGTGAGGGCCTCAGGTGGTGGTCCAGCGAAGGGGAGAGCCTCAGGTGGTGGTCCGACGAAGCTCCGACGGTGGTCCGACAAAATTCAGGTGGTGGTCCGGCGGTGGTTCGGAGAAACTCCGGTGATGGTTGAGGCGGAGCGTCTTCCTTCTCTTCTTGCTTGGGTCCCCTCTCAAGAGAAATGAGGAGTATATTTATAGATTTTTTGGAGTGGCATGACCCGTAAATAGGCGAGAGATCAAGGGTAAATGTAGAGTGGTTGGATGAACGGCCGATATTGAATTCATTGATCAAGGACCGTTTGTCAGACATTCGGAGGTCTTAATGATTTTTGGAATCAGTGATTTTGGGCTCGTTAGATTTGTCTCGTCGAGCCGCTCGATTCAACTCTAAGATCGTCATGTTTGGAAACCGTTTGGTAACTCAAACTGTGGTGCGAAGCTTCCATTAGTACTTCGGGTCCTTAATTTAGACTCATTTGGGCTCGGATTGAGTCGAATTTGGTGTCGTTGGGTTCGTATTTCCGAGACGCTCAGTTTGACTGTAAGTTTGCTGAAATCGTAGTTCAGGTGATCCCGAATTTAATTTTTGAAGTTTCTGACTTGATTTTGCCTCGTGATTAGAGCCCGATCAAGATAATTTTTTAGTGATATATCAATTTGTAATGATAAAAATTATTTAAATAGCTCCAAATTTAAAGAATGATATGTGATGCATTAATTAATCCTGAATTTTTGGCCCTAAACCATATTGGAGAACAGATTTATTAATCCTCCTTAATCTCTAACAGCACTTAGACATTATATTTTTTCTTAATTTTAGGAATTAATTTCCCGGTTCACATTAAAAATCGATGTTTATGTTAACATAAACTCAAAGAAATTAATACCTTGGTGTGAAATAAAGCAATAATGACATGCGAGAAAAATAGTTAATTTTGACTATTTAAACCTTGCTTGCTATGTGTAGGAGATGGCTACGCCAAGGAGAGCAGAGGAGAAGAAATGGAACTTACCGTATTTGATATGTCTGCAATTCAGATTTCTACAAATAACTTCTCTGATGAAAATAAGCTTGGACAAGGAGGATTTGGCCCTGTTTACAAGGTGACTTTTTAACCATTCATCATTTAACCATTTAGGTTTAGTTTGAGATGCAGCTTTGTAAAGCAACTATCTATTACAAAATTTTATTTTTTTATTAAAAAACTATTTTAAGAAGTAGTATATAAACCCACTGTTTTGAAAACCGGACTGGACCGGGTGGTTCAACCATGAACCAGTCTGGTGGCGGGTCTGATCAACCTTCAGAACCGGCTCTACATCGAACCGGATCAAATCGGATTGAACCGTTGAATCAGTCCGGGTTGGAAAGAATCGGCCGATTTATAAAAATATTTTAATTTTGTTTTATATAAAATTAAAAAAAAATTATTTTAGCTAATTTAAATTTATTTAACCTTTTAAAAATATTTTTATTAAATATGATGATTAATTTCACCATAATACATGCAAGTTATCTTAAATACCTCACATAATTTGTTTTGCAAAAAGAGTGTACTTCTCACTTTATATAGGATTCAAGAAAATATCCTCAAACTCTCCCTATGATGTGAGACTAAAAAAGTTGCATGAATAGTTTAGAATGTGAATTTGGGCTTATTTGGGGTAGTTGGGCTACAAATTTAGATAATATGTATTATAAAATTGTTATTATATATATTATAATAATTATATTATAAAATATTAATATTATAAATTTATATATTATATTAAATATTATTCTTATTTAGTCCGGTGAACGTACGCTCCTCTACGTTCGGCCACCAATGTTTTAACGCCACGTAGCATGAAGAAAAGTCGCCGACCCGACCCGCTGTGTTTCGGGTTATCGCACGTGATAAATTTTAAATGGAAAACATCACAAACACTTCGAAGTGCGACGCTTCACCTTCCACCTTTTTACTGAGATTCGAATCACTGTTACTGCAAATCCTTCGGAGTTCTCCAGCATTTTCTTCGTAGTTCTCCAGCATTTCGTTCGTAGTTCTCCAGCATTTCAACGCGTAGTTCTTCATATTCTCCATTCGAAAACCGTCGCTGATATAATTCCTGAGGTTCGAAACGATTTACCGAAAAAGTTTGTTTATCTCGTTACCAATCTAAAAGTACCGAGTTTTAGGGATATGGTAAACATTTCTGCTTGTTTTTAAAAGTCGGTACACATTCTAAAACTCGGTACTAATCGGTATTCGGTATTAGGTTTTGTTCGATTTTCTCGGTATTTGATGATTAAAACTCGGTAAACTACGTTACTGGTTGATAAAACTCGGTACACATTTCGTAGATATGTTAGGTTTTCCTTAGTAAATCGAACAGAATCCTAAACGACGTGTATTTAGGGTTTAGGGAGGTGTTCTACCGTGGTACTCGGTACTCGGTACTCAGTACTCGGTACACTTGGTACTCGGTACTCGGTATTCAGTATTTCGTGTCAAAAATCGGTATTTTCTTAGTATATTTATTTCACGTAGTTTTTCACGGAATATCTCTGTAAAACTATTATTTTCTTACTGTTTGTTACACTTTATTATGCAGGGATATACCCCCAAGATTCATTTCAGATGTCGGACTTCAGGATTTAGAGAAGTTTGTAATGAATTGGTTGAGAAATTTGGGGATCAATTTATTAGTAGCCTAAGTGAGCTACAAATTAACCAGTTTCTATTACTACTTCGGTTCCCACAAAATGTGCCTATTGTTTATATGTTATTGTCAACATGGGATAACGAATTTGAAAGTTTTGTTATTAATAGCCGGACTTTAACTTTCACTTCTGATGAAATAGCATTGATTATTGGCTTACCTAACAGAGGTATTAAATTTGAACCTGGGACTGGTACAATTGCTGGTAAAACAGCAAATGACATAAGGCATGATATTCTGAAATTGGAATCCTCAACGCCTATCGAGATTGTTAGGGAACAATTTATTGTATACTTATTGTCCAATATTTTCTTTCCAATGGCCAACTTCCGAGTGCAATCAACAATATTGGACGTTGCAAAAAATGTTGAGAAGTTCAGAGCATACAATTGGCCCCAATCCATTCGGGATTTCCTTGTTATTGAATTTAATACAATAGCAAAAAAATAATCAAAAGGTCAATCATTGGGATATGTTAATGGATTTGTTATGATTGTAATTATGAGTAATTCGTACACATATTACATTGTTTTGTTTATTTCAATGTTTTAATAGGTTCTATATTTCATACACTGATTTATATTGTTTTATTTTATGTTTTAGATTTGGTTTTTTGAGCATACAAAGTTCCACCCAGTAGTGGATAATTGGCTCAACCCCCTGATTTATGCTTCCTTCTCAGATTTGTAAACCCCCTATTGAAATAAATTACATTAATCATTAAAACAACGGAAAAATTCATTAATAAATACATGAAAATCTCGGTACAAGCTCAATACCGAGTTATAAATTACTCGGTACAAATATATGGTATTTCAATTCTAGGGGTATATAAGTCATAATTGACGTAAATCTAACAAAAACTTATCAATACCGAGTTTTAAGTACGAATACCGAGATATTACGAGTTATCAAAAATCTCGGTACAAGTTCTACATAAGTATAATATCTGTACAAAAATCAAAATCAAGTAATATAAATTAAAATCTAGTTATGTAGAAGACATAAATGACGTTAAAATATTAAAAAATACCTAAGACCGAGTTATACTAATGAATACCGAGAAATACCGAGTTGTGGGAAATCTCGGTATTTCTTCTTCATAACTATAAAAAACAAATTGAAACAATATAAACAAATATCGAGCAGTACCTACTTATAAAAAATCAAGTTACATTTCACTAACGACCAGTACCGAGTTATCTAAAGGATAGGTACAAACAAATATGAGAGGATCAGACGACCATGGAGGACAACTTACTTGTAAAAAATATGAAAAATCGTCATCCAAAGTATAAGTACCAAATGTTTCGTCGAAATCGTCTAACTCTTCCAAAGTAGGAGTTCCCAGAGTAGGTTCCTTCGAATCCATCTCGTGGAACGCTATGCGGAAGTTTCGATAACCCTAAACACTGTATAACGTTCTGTGTACAGTGAAGATAATCGGCCAGAAGTTTATATACCCGCGACTTTTAAAGTTTTCCCGCCCGTTTAAGCGAAGAAGAAACGTCAAATATCCAAAAAACCGCGGGTTTGGGTCGGGTCGTCGGGCTGCTACGTGGCGTAAATTTAATGGTGGCCGAACCTATAAAACCATTCGGTCAGAGGACGTAATAATTGTTCGTTTACAAGGTGACTTTTTAACCATTCATCATTTAACCATTTAGGTTTAGTTTGAGATGCAGCTTTGTAAAGCAACTATCTATTACAAAATTTTTATTTTTTTATTAAAAAACTATTTTAAGAAGTAGTATATAAACCCACTGTTTTGAAGATCGGATCGGGCGGTTCAACCATGAACCAGTCTGGTAGCTAGTCCGATCAACCTTCAGAACCGGCTCTACATCGAACCGGATCAAATCGGATTGAACCGTTGAATCAGTCCGGGTTGGAAAGAATCGATCGATTTATAAAAATATTTTAATTTTGTTTTATATAAAATTAAAAAAAAAATTATTTTAGCTAATTTAAATTTATTTAACCTTTTAAAAATATTTTTATTAAATATGATGATTAATTTCACCATAATACATGCAAGTTATCTTAAATACCTCACATAATTTGTTTTGCAAAAAGAGTGTACTTCTCACTTTATATAGGATTCAAGAAAATATCCTCAAACTCTCCCTATGATGTGAGACTAAAAAAGTTGCATGAATAGTTTAGAATGTGAATTTGGACTTATTTGGGGTAGTTGAGCTACAAATTTAGATAATATGTATTATAAAATTGTTATTATATATATTATAATAATTATATTATAAAATATTAATATTATAAATTTATATATTATATTAAATATTATTCTTATAAATAAATTTAATAATAAAATATATAAATATATTATTTTTAAATGATATTTATATTTATAATTTTGTATTATACATATTTTTAAATTTATAAATATTATTAAATAGTCATATATTTAATTATTTATATTCTATTAATGATCATAAAATTTTTTTATTATAAATTTATATATTATATTAAGTATTATTCTTATAAATATATTATTTTTAAATGATATTTATATGTCTAAAATTTTATTATATATTTTAAAATTTTATAAATATTATTAAATAATCATATAATTATATTATATGATTTTTATTTTATTAATTTTTAGTAATAATATTATTTATTACGTCATCCGGTTCGACCTCGGTTCGACCGAACCGTGAACCTCTCACTCTTCCGGTTCGTTGTCCGGTTCGGTTTTCACAACCTTGTATAAACCATCCCAACTAAGCCTTAATCTACTAACAACATTTTGAATCAACATGGAGTTTCCATATAATAAGGAACTTTGCCAATTTTAGCATCCTCCCTCATCTAGACTTTCATTTTTTAATGTTTCATATCAAATGCTTGTATCATTTAACTAGCTGCTTGTAAGCGCCCCATTTTTTTTTTCTTTTTCACGACGTAATGTTTATTGCAGGGTCGTTTAGGAGATGGACAAGAGATTGCTGTCAAGAGATTATCTAAGTCTTCTGATCAAGGGTCAGATGAGTTCATGAATGAGGTTATGGTAATTGCAAAACTTCAACATAGGAATTTAGTTCGTCTTCTTGGCTGCTGCATCCACGGAGAGGAAAGGTTATTGATTTATGAGTACATGCCCAATAAAAGCTTGGATTCTTTCATATTTGGTTAGTTCCGAACACTTCTTAAAATGCCATTTTTTTTTTCTTTGTCAAGAAAAAAATTGTGTAATCATCTATGTGATGATGCTGAACGATCAAACTGAAAGCTCAAGTTATGCTCCTTGTGGGATTTATGCTCCAAATTTTGATGCTTGGATCAAATACTTTATTAACATGAGAATATACAGATTCATTTTTTTGATGGAGGTACTAGAACATGTGGGCTCCGAAATTTTCATGCCTTGGCCTCGGCACCGCGATCATTCTTTATTGACGAGTGTGATGTAGGACGAGGATAGTTTTAATGAATATGTTATGATGTAAATTTTCAGAAGAAAGATTGGGTTTTAAATAATACATTACCAAGAGATTTCACTCTCATTTTGCGAGGAGTTAATAATCCGAGTTTAGGTTTCATATAGGCATAAGTCCCTATAGTTAATTACCCCCTTGATAATCAGAGAGAACTTTCGATTAAGACTAATCATGGAATATGTACTAAATACCAAAAATATTATAGCAACAACTTTAGAGATTTGAATTTGATATTAGAATTTAGAGTTTATGGTTTAAGATTTATCATCATATACTTAAAACTGGTGATGGTGGAATGAAGACAAGCCAAATCAAGATCTCATAATTTTGTTATCCCGTGCTATCATGGTCCCTGATCTACTTAGTTTGAGGAGTCAGTTGACCCAACCTAACAAAAGACACCTTATCGACAACCATGGATTACTTTGTCCAATGTTACCTTACAAACTTGAGGAGACGTTTGTCTAAGGGGATAAATCTGAATCCAACTTAACTGACAGAGGACTTTATGCCTATTGAGCATACCCTATAAAAATTTAGTCAGGAACTTAGTAAGTTAAAACTCCCACCGAAGTAAAAATAAATAAATAAATAAAATAAAAGTTCAATGGGTAGGGTCAGGGCGCAAATTTTGAGAGAAGAGGGGCGTCGGTTGAGGTGGAGACAGATGGCCCAGGAGTTCGCACGGTCGGATATTGGGAAATTTCTGATCGGAAGTGGAGCAATTATTAGGTCCTTTCACTGGATGTAGAGGAAGGTTCGGTTTTAGGCAAAAATAGGTTAAAAAGTGCAAATACCGAGTTTTTGGTATTTTTTCAAAAAACTCGGTATTTGCACTTTTTTAGGCAAAACCGAACCTTCCTCTAGGTCCTTGCACCGGGTGTCCGGATGGGCTGGCAGGCACGCTTTTCTGCAAGCAGTTCGGTTTTGACTAGGGAGGAGTTGTGATTGGTTAGATTTGCAGTGGAAGAGGCATACAGTTTACAAGGTGAGGAGTAGATCGACGACTATCGTGGCTAAAGTGGCTTGGGAGTATGAGGAGTTCAGTTGGCTATTTGAATTCGGTGTGAACAGACGAAGAGGCGAGGACGATTCGTGAACAGGGAAAGAAAAACAAGAGGGAAATCGGCTTGCAGAAGCTTGCGTCTGTGTGTGTTTTGGGATGGAGAAAAGGGGATGAAACGAAGGTTCGTTTTACTTCCATTTAACGACGGGATGAGATCCGAGGCTCCTAGGAGCGGGATTTCACATGAGACGACGGGATTAGCGGGATTTGGCGAAGAGTTCATAACAGGTTATATGAGGTTTTCACTAAACTGGGTATGATTTCATTTTGGCTTTAACTTTCTCTTTTTAACTAACTTAATATACAATAACGGTAAGTCATTATTACTGTTATTTAGTTCTGAAATGTTGGAAACGGATCAATTGATCATAATTGCCTCAATTTGTGTGATTTTCTCAAAATTCATGCATGTTGTCTTGTTTTGTGTGCCGATGTCACCGCACAGTTTTCATTGGACTAAATTACAGTTTATTTTGGATATTGACAACATTCCAAACACAACGAAGAAGTTTATTTTTCGATAACGCGTCATTTGGGCAACATGGCACGTAAATTTTCTTGATTTGCACTTCGTTGCCTTGGGATCCGCATCGATTTCACCGCGTGATTGTTGACCCCTATACCTCAAACCACGCGAGAAAGAACCCAAACTGGTGAATAAAGCAATATGCACCTTGGCGCCGCACGTCACTTGAAGGGTCAAACGACTCTTGATTATTAAACGGACGGCGTCGTTGCGATCAGGACACTGAATTCTGCTGGTTTGAGGCCCCTCGCAATTGAATCAGACGAGATCGATCAAAAGGGAGGACCGACACCCAAAATTAAAGCGCGAGGCTAACCTCAGATCGACAAACGGACTTCTTCATTGTGTTCAGAATATTAAAAATACTCAAAAACTGTATTTTATTTGTTCAATTTGGATTATCCTGATTGGTAACACGAATTTCGAGACAACGTGCATATCGAGGGAAATTAGTCTTGTCGGTGACAAAATGATGTCCGATCGTGAAACGGACAGTGCCATTGCATCCAAAATATCGCCGACATTAAGAATATATATTTTATTTAATCAATTTAGATCATCTAAGGTAGTGGTGCGAATCTCGAGGCAATGTGGAGACACACATTACGAGGGAAATGAGGTCTCGACGATGCTCAAAAGAAGTCCAATTGCAAAATGGACTACGCCGTTGTGATTAAGACATCGACAACATCCTAAATACACCACTAATTTGTCTAATATTTATGTTCGACAAATTCGACACGTGTTATGAGGAGAAAATGCATGAAAATCGAGAAAACTAAGCATGTTTAGGCATTTTCAACCAATTGCCCCTTTTCTGCCATTTTAGAGCTCACTGACGGCGATAATTAATGGCCATTTTCTATTTTAAGTTATTTTGGAAAAAGAAATCACAGGTTAAAGAAATTATATCGATCTATTTTCATGCAAAATCAAATCTTGTATCTTCTTGAGTTGATTTTCTGCACAAAATCCCTGCCAAATCCCCGATATCCCGCTGGCTGAAACCTCGTGACACCGGCCAGGTAGGGGGCTCGACGAATCCACGTCGACAATCCGGTGACAGTCGCCGGACACCGCTCCAAGAACTTCTTGGAGGAATGATCCACCACCTAAGAATCACTCTTAAGATATAGAAAACACATGAGACCAAACTCACATCATATTCATATCTCAAAATCTATCCTTATTACTAGACATTAGCCTATATTTATAGACTTCAGGCAGTCACATAATAGGCTACACAAGAAATAGAGCGACATCAATCACTAACAAGAAAATACAATTTTATTATATGGATGCTCCTACATCATTCTACCGGGGTAGGAGGGAACTTTGAGCTCGTAGAAAGAGATCCGGTTGGCCACCATAAGGAGGTGGGTTTGATTGGCTAAATCGGTCTGGATATTTCCACCCGGTGTCAAGTTTCCTACCAATCTTCAATTTCTTAAAGGTAGCATAATCAAATGAAATACTCTTGCTTTGTATTCCAATTCTTGCACCTCTTGCCGCCCAAAGACCAACAACTGCCAGACCAATACAAAGCACATTTTCCTTGCATTTTCCTGTGAAGATAGGAAGAACATGGTCTCCTTCATTGAGTTCAATAACAACCCATCCATCATGAACACTTTCAAATGCAGAAATTATGGTATCAACATTTCCACTGTATTCGACACTTCGGTCGACTCTACCATTATTCTTTTTAGCAATATCCTCTTGAATTGGCTTGCTCTTTTCGTCTTTATCATCTATGGGTTGATCCAGATAAAGAACTCCATCGAACATGTCATCCTCATACACGTCATATACGGGTTCATCAAAGAAAGGCAAAGACGGCGATTTCAGCAATGGATCTTCAATTTCTTCGAAGCTGAACTCGATCGAGGGTGGGGTGGATGAGATTTGATCATCTAAAATGCCCTCGTCGTCGTTGTCGGTTTGTAAGGATCTTCGTTCAATCCTTGACAATCTTAGTTTGAGTCGGGCGATTTCTTGTAGGAGATCTTCAATGTCTGCTTCTTGTAGTGGTCTTTCATGATTTCGTCGAGGTGACATCTTCTGGCGCCAAACTTGCTTAAAATCTTCCTATTGTCGTCGGAAATACAGAAATAGACGACTGAAAGAAATTAAAAGATCAAGAAGAAGCTTCAGTAGTGATGTTGCAGAATCCCGGATCCCACGACACCTCCGTTCCTTCCTCTCCTCACAATATTTTGGAGAAATCCAAGAACGTTAGATCAAGGACAAGACAAAACATTAATCTGATGCAATTTGTATATGAGCATTCTTTGTTTAACTCCCAGTTGCTCCTGCACGCCTTCCAGCTCAGCACTCGGTCCCCTCGTTCAACCAGCAAACCCGGCCAAGAACTCCTCCGATCGCGACACCAGGCCGCGTGGCCTCCGGCCAAGATCTCCTCCGTTCCCCGCAAGCCGTCCACGTCAAACAGCCAAAGCCGTCCGACCCTCACACGAGCAATCTTCCTCGCGAACACTGTGCCTCCGGCTTCAAGCGCCTGAACTAGCTTCTCGCGCACACTTCCCGCGGATCAACCGCCTCATGCTTCTCCTGCCTCTGGTACCAAATGACACAGGCAGCGGAGGCAACACAGGGACAAACAAGAACGCCAGCAACTTGCCGGCTCTGATACCAAATGACACCGGCCAGGTAGGGGGCTCGACGAATTCACGTCGACAATCCGGTGACAGTCGACGGACACCGCTCCAAGAACTTCTTGGAGGAAAGATCCACCACCTAAGAATCACTCTTAGGATACAGGAAACACATGAGACTAAACTCACATCATATTCATATCTCAAAATTTATCCTTATTACTAGACATTAGCCTATATTTATAGACTTCAGATAGTCACATAATAGGCTACACAAGAAATAGAGCTACATCAATCACTAACAAGAAAATACAATTTTATTATATGGATGCTCCTGCATCACCTCGGACGTGTAATATCAAGATCTGCTCCAGTATCGTCCAGGACGATCTGGGATCGTCCTGGGACGATCAGTGGAAATCAGCTCCAGATTTTGCCCAGTTTTGCTCCAGGTGATTTTCTGCAGGCATCGTCCAGGCCGATTGGAGACATCGGCCAGGCCGATCGGCACTGTAGAAAATATCGTCCATGCTATAGCCCTGAAGGGAGACCAGGCCGATCCTTTTGGTCGGATCGTCCCGGGACGATGCTGCGATCGGCCGGGCCGATCTGTGTATTATAAAGCTGATTTCAGTCGTTTTGAAGAGAGAGAAAATCAAAAATAAATATCTGATTTTTCTGAGGAGAGAGAAAGTCGAGGGCATTTGTGGAAAAGTGGATTTTCGGACGACGCGGAGCCGTTTTCGATCGAAGTGACTGTTGAGGAAATTGCTGTGCTCGAGGTAAGGCACAATCCGACTTTCTAAATTTTCAGAACCGTCGTGTTTGGCGGTATATTCTGTCCGGATTTTGTTTCCGTTAGCGATTTTCGTCCGTATCTTTTGATCGGTTCAGTTTTTACCGCGTAACTTTCTGTATATTGTTGACGTGCCGAGTGTGCACATTTTGGTTATTTTCTGAAGATTTTCGTCCGGGTATTTTTGATTCGACTGTGTTTTTAGTCGACCGGATTTTTCTGTGAAATTGGAATTTATCTGTGCAGTAGAATAAAGGTTCTGAAATGTTGATATCTGTATTCTGTGCGAATTCGGTAAATTTTCTTTGCAGGAATTTTTGTGTAAATTCCGTATACTGCCGTTGTGCTGCCCGATTTTTGGGTAATTTCTGAATTGTCCGGATTTCTTCTGAATTGAAATGCTATGTGTATAAGCTATAAAAAGGGAGCTATAAGGGGTCTGGATCCTATGAGATTCAGTTAGTGAAACGGGAAATCTGAAATGAGCTCAATCTGAAATCTGATATCTGTTCTGTTCCGGATCCGATGAATTCTGTTTTGGTGCTATAAGCACATCTGTTTTGGTGCCGTGAACACAAAGGGAGACATAAGGGGCCTGAATCCTATGAGATTCAGTCAGTGTCTGGGAAGGGAGGCATAAGGGGCCGGAATCCGTAGAGATTCCGTCAGTGTCAGGGTATTTAGCTATATGTATCTGTACTATTTTCTGTATCTGTTCTGTTCTGTACGAAATTGTGATTATGATATGATATGATCCGTACGAATCTGATTCTGTTGATCTAATATGTCTGATCTGTTCTGTTTCTGATTTGATACGACTTCTGTTTCCGTACAGTTCTGTTTGATTTGATATCTGTCCGATTCCGTTCTGATTTCTGTACGGATTTGTCTGCTGTGTTGGTTTTGAGTTTCTGAGGATTTAGATTGGTGGTTTGTTGCTTTGCTGAGCTGTTGAGCTCACCCTTGCTTTCTGGTGGTTTTCAGGTTCTGGGAAGGGCAAGGAAGTCCAGGATTAGATTTCAGAGTCTGATCAGATTAGGTACTTTTGTACTTTTGATTTTTGTACAGTCATGGCTTTCCTGTTCTGTCTTTCCTTCTGTTGAAAGCCATGTACTGTTCTGTAGATGATTATTTTGAGGAAATGAAAAGATAGATGTTTTGTTCCGCTGCATTTGATGTTTTTAGTAGCTCTGTTGTTCTGTGTGCTTCTGTTGAGTTAAGAATTTGGAAGATCAGTTCAGTAACCTAATCCAAAGCCAGATCCTGGTTAGCTATTCCCCGTCGCGATCCGGCGCGGGCGGGATCCGTCTCGTCTCGGGTCGGGTCGTGACAAGCTTTTTGGTATCAGAGCCAGGTTTTGGAAACAGGTTGGATTGTAAAACAGAGCTTTAGGAAGTGATCAGTGAGTCTGTCTGGGAGGTAGTTTTGGGTCGTTTGGCTTTTTATTGTGTTATTTTGTGTTGTTTTGTGATAGTTTTCCGGATTTTCTGGATTTTTCTGTATGAATCAGCCAGACCCAGACATGACAGACGGTCAGAGTGACGATCAGGCAGCACCAGTGGGGAGTACAGCCCCAGTGGTCGGTGCTGATACGCTTTCACAGTTTGCTTCACTTGTTGCTCAGATGATGAGCGAGACTCAGAGCAGAGCTTCGACTGTTAGATCTGAGGACATTGATCGACACCTGCAGTTATTTTTGAGGTTGAAGCCTCCGAGGTTTGAGGGCGCTGTTGAGCCCAGAGCAGCCGAGGAGTGGCTGAGGAGATTGGAGAAGACTTTTGACGGGATGCAGTGTCCTGCAGACAGGAAAGTTCCGTTAGCTGTTTTTCTGTTGGACGGAGAGGCTGAGCACTGGTGGGATGGCCAGCAAGCAGCCAGATTTCAGGGCAGACTGAACTCTTTGATTACTTGGGAAGAGTTCACTGAGGTATTCAGAGATTGGTTTGTTCCCCCTTCTGCACGACAGCAGATGCAGGAGAGTTTTCTGAGACTTGTTCAGGGGAGCAAGACGGTGATGCAGTACGAGGCTGAGTTTACTGCATTAGCCAGGTACGCTCCGCAGCTGGTTAGCACGTCTGCTGAGAGGTGCTACAGATTTCTGAGAGGCTTACGAGACACTTTGAGGCAGCCTCTGATACCGTTCCGGATTACTGATTTCTCTGAGCTTGTGGAGCGAGCTCGTCTGATTGAGAATGATATGACGGCTACTCAGCAGCGGTGGACTGCGAGTAGGAAGAGGTTTGGAGGAGAGACATCTGGCAGTGGTTCCTCTGGGAAGAGGAGATTTGTTCCTGGATCTGGATCTGGAGATTCCAGGAAGAGCGGAGGATCGTCTGGTACTGCTACCAGTACGACTAGTTCTGGATCTGTCAGTACGGCACCTGTGTGCCAGAGTTGTGGACGGCGACACCATGGCCAGTGCTACAGGATAGCTGGTCTTTGTTTCAGATGTGGTCAGCCGGGACATAGGATTGCAGAATGTCCACAGATGGGATATGAGCAGCGATCTGAGGGCTTTGTCAGACCTGTTGGTTCAGCAGCAGGAAGACCGAGGACTGTTCCTCCACGCCCTGAGGGATTTGCTGGTAGAGGTGGTGGTTCTAGTTCTGCACCGCGGAGACCACCTACGATTCAGAGGGAGCAGAGTAGTTCTGTTGCTTCAGCTCCTGTTCCAGTTCAGCCACGAGTTTACAGTCTGAGTCAGCAGGAGGCTCGAGATGCTCCGGATGTTGTGACAGGTACGGTTTACATTTCTGATCAGCCCTGTCGTGTTTTGTTTGATTCTGGAGCGAGTCATTCTTTTCTGTCCGAGCATTGTTTTGAGATTTTACATTTGGATTCGATGGTTTTACCGGTTTCTTTGTCTGTGATTTTACCGGCTGGGAATCCTTTGATTGCTCGACAGTTTTGTTTGTGTGAGATCGAGATTTCTGGCAAGAAGTGGAAATCGAGTTTGATTCGATTGCCGATTTCTTCGTATGATGTGATTCTGGGCATGGATTGGCTGAGTCAGTATGAGGCTCAGATTGACTGTCTGAAGAAGCAAGTGAGTTTGCTTATGGCTGGAGAGAGAGTTGTATTTCAGGGATTACGAGGTGTTCTCTCCAGTCTGGTTTCTGTGTTGGAGGTGAGCAGGATGTGGAAGAAGGGATGTCCGGTATTTTTGGCTTCGGTGCGGGATCTGAACCTGGAGGTTGGTTCTGTTTCTGAGATCCCTGTGGTACGGGAGTTTGCTGATGTTTTTCCTGAGGAGTTGGTTGGTTTACCTCCGGATAGAGATGTGGAGTTCTCTATCGATGTTTTTCCGGGTACAGCTCCGATATCGAAAGCTCCGTACAGGATGGCACCGAAAGAACTTTCTGAGTTGAAAGTTCAGCTTCAGGAGTTGGTTGACAGAGGTTTTGTACGTCCTAGTGTTTCGCCCTGGGGAGCACCTGTTCTGTTTGTGAAGAAGAAGGACGGTACACTCCGTATGTGTATTGATTACAGAGATTTGAACAAGGTCACGATCAAGAACAAGTACCCTTTGCCTCGGATTGACGACTTGTTTGATCAACTTTCCGGATCTTCGGTATTTTCGAAGATTGATTTGCGATCCGGATACTATCAGGTGAAGGTGAAGGAAACTGATGTGGTGAAGACTGCTTTCAGTACTCGGTACGGGCACTACGAGTTTTTGGTTATGCCTTTTGGGGTAACCAATGCGCCTGCGATTTTCATGGATCTGATGAACCGAGTATTCAGGGAGTATTTGGATCAGTTTGTGATCGTCTTCATTGACGATATTCTGGTATATTCTGCATCTGAGGATGAGCATGCCAGACATTTGAGGATTGTGTTGGAGACTTTGAGGAGGCATCAGCTGTATGCCAAGTTCTCTAAGTGTGAGTTCTGGCTGAAGAGCATTTCTTTTCTGGGGCATGTGATTAGCGGAGAAGGCATTTCTGTAGATCCCCAGAAGATTCAGGCTGTTGCTGATTGGCCAAGGCCGACTACGGTATTTGAGGTACGTAGTTTCTTGGGTATGGCCGGATATTATAGGAAGTTTGTGAAAGGATTTTCACAGATTTCGACTCCTCTGACGAGACTGACTCAGAAGTCAGTACCTTTTGTTTGGACACCGGAGTGTGAAGCTAGTTTCCAGAGATTGAAGGAGTGTTTGACTTCAGCTCCAGTGTTGGCACTTCCGTCAGGTACGGAGGGTTTCCAGGTGTTCAGTGATGCTTCACTGAAAGGATTGGGTTGTGTTCTGATGCAGCATGGTCAGGTAATTGCTTATGCTTCGAGACAGTTGAAACCACATGAAAAGAATTACCCGACGCATGATCTGGAGTTAGCTGCAGTTGTTTTTGCTTTGAAGATTTGGCGTCATTACCTGTATGGCGTCAGATGTGAGATCTTTACTGATCATAAGAGCCTGAAGTATATTTTTACTCAGAAGGATCTGAATCTGAGACAGAGGAGGTGGCTCGAGTTGATCAAGGACTACGATTTGACTATTCAGTATCAGCCTGGGAAGGCGAATGTGGTAGCGGACGCTCTGAGCAGGAAGTCTTCTGGATTCTCAGGTATTCAGCTTACCTGTGATGACTTTCTGATTCGTGATTTGGAGAGATTGCAGTTGGAGGTGGTTTCCTCCAGTGATTTGGAGTTGGCTCAGATGAGTATTCAGTCTTCTTTGGAAGCACGGATTCAAGAAGCCCAGAAGTCAGATTCTGACTATTCGAAGTTGATAGCTCAGATTGGATCTGGTAAGACTCCTGAACTTCGAATTTCTGATTCTGGTGTTATTTTCTGTAAGAACAGGTTGTGGGTACCTGTGTTTGGAGACTTGAGGCAGGAGATTTTGTACGAATCTCATCATTCTGGCTACACTGTACATCCAGGCAGTGGTAAGATGTACGCTGACATGAAGCTTTTGTTTTGGTGGCCTGGGATGAAGAAGGATGTGGCAGAGTTTGTGTCGAGATGCGAAGCCTGTCAGTTGGTGAAGGCAGAGCATCAGCGACCAGGTGGACTGTTGCAGTCGTTGCCTATCCCTGAGTGGAAATGGGAGGAGGTAACGATGGATTTTGCGATGGGTTTTCCTCGATCTAGACAAGGACATGATGCCATTTGGGTGGTTGTAGATCGATTGACGAAGTCAGCCCATTTTCTTCTGATCAGACAGACGGATTCAGTTGATCGATTGGCACAGATTTATGTGAAGGAAATAGTCAGATTGCACGGTGTGCCTCGTGTGATCGTATCTGATCGAGATGGACGCTTTACTTCCAGACTTTGGAAAGGCATTCAGCAAGGCTTGGGTACGAAACTGCATTTCAGTACAGCCTTTCATCCTCAGACCGACGGACAGTCTGAGAGGACGATTCAGGTACTGGAAGATCTGTTGAGGCTTTGTGTTCTGGACTTTAGCGGAAGTTGGGAGGATCATATTCCGCTGATTGAGTTTGCTTATAACAACAGTTTTCAGTCCAGTATCGGTATGGCACCGTACGAGGCTTTGTATGGCAGGAAGTGTCGTACTCCTTTGACTCTGACGGAGGTCGGAGATAGACAGGCTTTGGGGGCCACTTTTGCTGATGAAACTGCTCAGAAGATCAATTTGATAAGAGAAAGATTGAAAGCCGCTCAAGATCGTCAGCAGAAGTATTACAATCAGAAGCACAGATTTGTTGAATTTCAGGTCGGTGACTTTGTGTATGTCAAAGTCAGCCCGATGAAGGGTGTGAACAGATTTGGTCAGGTAAGCAAGCTTAGTCCAAGGTATGTTGGACCATTTGAGATTTTGGAAAGAATTGGAAAATCTGCTTATCGCCTATTGCTTTCTGAATCTATGCCGGATGTGCATAATGTGTTTCACGTATCCACTCTGAGGAAGTGGGTTTCAGACTCTGGGAAGAAGTTGTCAGCTGATGAGGTGGAGATTCAGGAGAATCTGGCGTACAAGGAAGAGCCAGAGCTTATTTTGGCGTACGACGTCCGAAAGTTAAGAAATAAAGAGATTCCGATGGTTAAAGTCCAGTGGAAGCACCGGACTGCACGGGAAGCAACTTGGGAGAAGGAGTCTGATATGAGACGGTCGTACCCGTACTTGTTTTGACTGAGTTTGGACTGGATAATGTCGAGGACGACATTTTTCTGAGTTGGGGAGATTGTAATATCAAGATCTGCTCCAGTATCGTCCAGGACGATCTGGGATCGTCCTGGGACGATCAGTGGAAATCAGCTCCAGATTTTGCCCAGTTTTGCTCCAGGTGATTTTCTGCAGGCATCGTCCAGGCCGATTGGAGACATCGGCCAGGCCGATCGGCACTGTAGAAAATATCGTCCATGCTATAGCCCTGAAGGGAGACCAGGCCGATCCTTTTGGTCGGATCGTCCCGGGACGATGCTGCGATCGGCCGGGCCGATCTGTGTATTATAAAGCTGATTTCAGTCGTTTTGAAGAGAGAGAAAATCAAAAATAAATATCTGATTTTTCTGAGGAGAGAGAAAGTCGAGGGCATTTGTGGAAAAGTGGATTTTCGGACGACGCGGAGCCGTTTTCGATCGAAGTGACTGTTGAGGAAATTGCTGTGCTCGAGGTAAGGCACAATCCGACTTTCTAAATTTTCAGAACCGTCGTGTTTGGCGGTATATTCTGTCCGGATTTTGTTTCCGTTAGCGATTTTCGTCCGTATCTTTTGATCGGTTCAGTTTTTACCGCGTAACTTTCTGTATATTGTTGACGTGCCGAGTGTGCACATTTTGGTTATTTTCTGAAGATTTTCGTCCGGGTATTTTTGATTCGACTGTGTTTTTAGTCGACCGGATTTTTCTGTGAAATTGGAATTTATCTGTGCAGTAGAATAAAGGTTCTGAAATGTTGATATCTGTATTCTGTGCGAATTCGGTAAATTTTCTTTGCAGGAATTTTTGTGTAAATTCCGTATACTGCCGTTGTGCTGCCCGATTTTTGGGTAATTTCTGAATTGTCCGGATTTCTTCTGAATTGAAATGCTATGTGTATAAGCTATAAAAAGGGAGCTATAAGGGGTCTGGATCCTATGAGATTCAGTTAGTGAAACGGGAAATCTGAAATGAGCTCAATCTGAAATCTGATATCTGTTCTGTTCCGGATCCGATGAATTCTGTTTTGGTGCTATAAGCACATCTGTTTTGGTGCCGTGAGCACAAAGGGAGACATAAGGGGCCTGAATCCTATGAGATTCAGTCAGTGTCTGGGAAGGGAGGCATAAGGGGCCGGAATCCGTAGAGATTCCGTCAGTGTCAGGGCATTTAGCTATATGTATCTGTACTATTTTCTGTATCTGTTCTGTTCTGTACGAAATTGTGATTATGATATGATATGATCCGTACGAATCTGATTCTGTTGATCTAATATGTCTGATCTGTTCTGTTTCTGATTTGATACGACTTCTGTTTCCGTACAGTTCTGTTTGATTTGATATCTGTCCGATTCCGTTCTGATTTCTGTACGGATTTGTCTGCTGTGTTGGTTTTGAGTTTCTGAGGATTTAGATTGGTGGTTTGTTGCTTTGCTGAGCTGTTGAGCTCACCCTTGCTTTCTGGTGGTTTTCAGGTTCTGGGAAGGGCAAGGAAGTCCAGGATTAGATTTCAGAGTCTGATCAGATTAGGTACTTTTGTACTTTTGATTTTTGTACAGTCATGGCTTTCCTGTTCTGTCTTTCCTTCTGTTGAAAGTCATGTACTGTTCTGTAGATGATTATTTTGAGGAAATGAAAAGATAGATGTTTTGTTCCGCTGCATTTGATGTTTTTAGTAGCTCTGTTGTTCTGTGTGCTTCTGTTGAGTTAAGAATTTGGAAGATCAGTTCAGTAACCTAATCCAAAGCCAGATCCTGGTTAGCTATTCCCCGTCGCGATCCGGCGCGGGCGGGATCCGTCTCGTCTCGGGTCGGGTCGTGACAGGACGTCTGCTTCGCCTCTCTTCCCCTCGAGCGTCGTTTACTTGAGTTAAAATGAGAGGGGAGGCAGTATGTTCGGCTCTCTGATCTTGCTTTCACGCCCAAGAGCTGAAATCCCTCACCTCCTTTGCAACCCTTCGACCTCCCTCTTTACTGCTCCAACCGGACCACCTCTGCTGCAGCCAATGTCACGACCCGACCCGATCCGGGACGGATCCCGCTCGCACCGGGCCGCGACACGGAACCGAAAACGGACGGACTGACCAGGATCTGGTTATGGAATTTGGTTCTGAACTGAATCTTCCAAATTATTTAATTCAAACAACCACACAAACACAGAGCTACTATAAATCACCAAACACAGCGGAACAAAACATCTATATTTTCTTTTTCTCAAAACAATCATCTACAGATGAAGTACATGGCTTTTGAACAGAAAGAAAGACATAACAGAAAAGCCATGACTGTACAAAAATCAAAAGGTACAAACAATACCTATACTGATCAGAACTCAGAAATCTATTCCTGGACCTCCTTCCCTTTCCCAGAACCTGAAAATCACCAGAAAACAAGAGTGAGCTCAACAGCTCAGCAAAGCAACAAACCTCCAATCAAAACTCTCAGAATCCAAAACCAAACTCATCAGACAGAAATCCGTACAGAAATCGGAACAGAATCAGACAAATATCCAAATCGGAACTTATCAGAACGAAACAGAACAAATCAGAACAGATACGGACAGATATCACATCAGAATACAAATCAGAACGGATTAAATCAACAGTGTCAGAATCGTACAGAAATCAGAACTTCAAATCATATCAGAACAAAACTGAACGGAACAGATATCAAATTAACAGAATTGTACGGAAACAGAAGCCGTATCAAATCAGAAACAGAACAGATCAGACATATCACATTAACAGAATCAGAAATCAGAATTGCAGATCATATCGTATCAGAATCATAATTGCTTACAGAACAGATACGGAAAGCAGAATCAGATTAACTCAGATATCAGATAATATTTCATAGCTAAAACTAAACTAAACAGAATCACTACGGATTCTGACCCTTATATCTCCCATGTGCTCACGGCACCAGAAATTCTTTGAGTAATTAATAACTAAGTGTGCTCACGGCATCACAACAACAGAATTCCTCGGATCCGGAACAGAACAGATATTTCTCCAATTTGAGCTCAACTAAGATTTCCCTAGGCATATAACTCCCTTTTTATAGCACATACAGATAACATTTCAATTCAGAAGAAATCCGGGCAAATCAGAAATCAGACAAAAATCGGGCAGCACAACGGCAGTATACGGAATTTACACAAAATTTCCTGCAAATCAAAATTCACCAAATTCGCACAGAATGTAAATAACAACATTTCAGAACATTTATTCTACTGCATAGATAATTTTCAATTTCACAGAAAAATGCAGTCGACTAAAAATACCGCCGAATCAAAAATACCCGGACAAAAATCTTCGGAAAATAACCAAAATATGCACACCCGGCACGTCAACAATATACAGAAAGTTACGCGGTAAAAATTGAACCAATCAAAAGATACGGACGAAAATCACTAACGGAAACGAAATCCGGACAGAAAATCCGCCAAACACGATGGTTCTGAAAATTGAGAAAGGCGGAATGTGACTTATCTTGCGTACAGCAATTTCTCGAACAGCCTCTTCGGACAAAAACAGCTCCGCGTCGTCCGAAAATCAACTTTTTCCAAGAATCTCTCGACTTTCTCTCTCCTCAGATAAAAATCAGATATTTTTATTTTTTTCTCTCTCTTCAAAACGACTGAAATCAGCTTTATAATACTCAGATCGGCCTGGCCGATCGCCAGACCAATTTGGATCGTCCTGGACGGTTCCCAGGACTATTTTCAGGCCGATATTTTCTACAGTGCCGATCGGCCTGGACGATGTTCTCAATCGGCCTGGACGATGTCCTCAATCGGCCTAGACGATGTGTACAGAAAATCACCTGGAGCAAATCTGGGCACATTCTGGAGCAAAATTTCCACTGATCGTCCCAGGACGATCCAGATCGTCCTGGACGATCCTGGAGCAGATTTTTGATATTACAGCCAACGACCGACCCCTCAATCTCAAGCAAATCTTACTGGTTTCCCAAGCACGGTGCCGCACATCCCCTTTGCTCCGGCGTCCCCCGCAGCCGGCCCAAACTCTCTTCAATCTTGTTTCAAATCCTCAATCCCGTCCTCCCTCAGTATTCACCGGACTACCAACCTGCTTTGATCCGTCATGTGAGTCTTCAGCTCCTCACGCCTACAACCTCAAGACCATGGAGAATGCCGACTCAATCCTTGCCTTTCTCAGAGCACACGGCTTTCCCACAAGCCATATTGCTTTTATTATAACCAAGTCTCATCGCATCTCCTTCTCTGACGCGGAGAGCACTATCAAGCCCAAGCAAGAGTTCTTTCTCGATGAAAGAGTGTCCAATGACAGCCTTGGAAAGCTCATCTCAGCCATACCTTCCATCCTAAGGTGTAGCCTGGAAAAGATGCTTAGGCCCAACTCTGATGTACCCTGCCCGTTTCAGCAAATCATTAGTTTATCTGAAAGAAATGGGCTTTGATCTGTCCGCAGTTCATTTCGTTTCAGGTCTTAAGGCAGTTTGGATGCAGAGTAACACAAGTTGGGAAAGGAAATTGCAGCTGTACAAGAGTTTAGGTAGATCAGCTGAAGAAACTATATCTACATTCAAGAAGTTTCCTTTTTGCATGATGATTTCAGATAAGAAATTCAAGTTGGTAGATGGCTCCTATTCTTTTTGGCAAGGTGGATATCTTTTTCTAATTTAAAGATTATTTTCTATCGCTGAAAATCAAATTAAGTTATCGCCAATGAGTATATAACAGCTATATATGGAAGGAAATGTCGATTTAGCAGCTTTTACTGTACCTAAGCCTCATGAAAGTCAACATCAAATTCATTATTTTGAAAATAATGAAGATGCAAGAAAAGGATCTCTTGATATAAAAATCATTGCCTCTTTTGTGAATCCGGAGCAAACAAATATGCAAATCAAAGCAAGAAAAGACAAAGAGATGGAAGAGCTGTAGATAAGAATGCCGAGGAAGTACATTTCTCAAACCAGACTTTGTATCCTCTTGCATGCACTTTTAGCTCACTATAAATCAAGGCATCAAACCCTCCCAGCCAACTCCTTTCTTAATTATTATTTAGCCAAACAACTGAATCACTTTTTTTGACAAAGAGATCACCTTCACTTCCCCACCTTTCCCTACTACTAATATTTTTTAGGGAGATTTACATACATACCACTTTATACTACTCTATTTACATATTTAACACTTGAAATTTTAATATTACATACATACCACTCTTAGTTCATTTTCATATGAAATATGAGTGGTAGAAATGAAATATATGAGTGGTAGTAAAGAAATATGAGTGGTATATTTGATATTAAAATAATATAGGGTGATATGCATATAATATTAAAATTTTGGGTGTTAGATATGTAAATAGGATGTTATAAAGTGGTATGTATGTAAATTTCCCTATTTTTTATTATTAGCCAAAAAACATACAGAGAAAAGAGTTTGAGAAAGTTGAGAAGGGATTGAAGAAGTATACTGAAGTGAGGAAATTTAGAAGCTTTGATTTCTACTTCTTATTTGATTGGTCAATTAAAAAAAAAAGCAGTGATAAAAAATATAAAGAAAGCAAAAGAAGATAAAAGAGAGAAAAAAAAAAAGAGAAAAAAGAAAGAAAAGAAGAAATAAAAAAAGTGCTCTCTTGATTTTCGTGCCCTCCTACCTCGATGTTCGTGTCCTACTACCTCGATGATCATGTCGAGTCGGCAAACCGCCCATACACGTTTTTCTCTAGCCTGGTGGGAAGGGAACCCGGTGTGACACCTAAGACGAGGTAGGTGAGCGACCTCTCGGTTCCAAAAATCTTGTTCTCGACGTTTGTGGCGCACCGGAAAATCGCATATACACGCTTTTCTCTAGCGTGGTGGGATGGGAACCCAGTGCGGCGCTTACGACGAGACCGGGATATTCATAAGTACCCGCTTGCGGGAAAACAACTGCTTTTCTTGCAACAGGTACCGAAGACCCATACACGCTTTTCTCTGGCGTGGTGGGGACAAAAACTTTACACGGCCGCGGTGTCCTTGTACGAGGGTACCTACCGTACACGCTTTTCTCTAGCATGGCGGGAGGCCTAGTTTTTCCGTCCCTAAATGGGGAGACGCCGGAAGGCTGCCGAAATTTCGGGTGAATATGCTGCTGCATTCGGATCTGGTTTGAACTCAAAAGAACAGAGGACTTGTGGACTTGAATCTGGACTAAAATTCAAATGATTAATGAAGGTCAAAACCAAATGAAATAAAATCAAAATGTGACCAAAAATCAAAATCAATAAATGAACTTGCAAGGACCGCGGAGGACATAGAACTTGAACTCAAACAGAGGACTTATGGACATGCACTTGAACTTGGAACTTTAACTTAAGTCAACAAATAAACAAGGGATCTACTCAAATCAGAACTAGAACTTGAAATGAATTTGGATTCGAAGTCAGATTCAAACCAGGACTCAATTTTGATCTGAATTGAAATTTAAATAACTTGAACATGATTTGAAAGATTTAGACTCAAGTAAAGATTTGATTTGAGTTTACATTGAACTCAAGCTTGAGCAGATGATAATGAACTAGACTCTTGATTAAGAGATACATTGTCAAGATGCAAAGATCAAAATTCTAATGATTGTTAAGAATGATGAGGTCAAAGAAGTCAAAGAAATCAAATAAACAAGTGATGGTTTATGCATGAATTGGCCACGAACTTTGACATGAAGTTCTCTCATGAACATAAAAAATCAAATAGAAGACTTATGGAACTCAACATAACTTGAAGCATATTTGCAAGCAAGGATTGGATGAGAAATGATAAACAATCTTCTTGCAAACAGAGATGAAATTGAGAGGATAACCACCTGCTTACAATCAATCAATAACAGCTCTCAAGGAATTTTGGGAGATCTTCAAGCTAATCAAAATTCAAAAGAGTGTGAAGGGGACTTAGTAGATGAAATAATTGTTTTGTAACACTCCAGCAATCTATATCAACATACAAACAAGCACATTGATCTACATGCCAGCAAAGATAAAAGATTTGCAACACATACGATCTCTCTACGAATATAAATGTATGTATCACATGCCACTGATGGGTAGATGCAGAAAGACTTCACTAAATGCAGTATCCTTTAGTCAGCCTCAATCTACAAATGAAAGAATACATCTACCTGTAGCAATAGTGGATGTGTTGTTGGGACCAAAACCACAGCGAAATGCATAAAGAATACTGCGAATGCAAGCTCCTATCAATTATTGTAGGAGATCTATTCTGCACCCAATATGCTGTTTGCAAGAAAATACAAAATACAAAATGACTGCATCAAAATGCAAATCTCTATGGGTCATCGCAGAAGACTTTTCAAGCATTCCAAATTTCCCCGCACATGCACCGTAGTTTGTATACACAAAGGTACACAAGGGGTAAATGTAATCTTAAACCCGCATGGGCCCCGGTGAGCGTGTTATTAGTACACACGTGACGTCCAGAGATGCAACGCAGGTTATTAAATTTGAACCCGATCCTTCTAAGTAGATAAAACGAGTTGATAGGGTTCAATTATAAAATGCCCCCAAACACCTGTAAGGGCCCCGACGAGCGTGTTATTGGTACACACGTGACGTCTAGGGATGCTGCGCGGGTCAATAAAGTCGAACCCGATACTTCTATACTAATCAATAGGAGTCAACAGGGTTCGAACCTTCAAATAAATACACGGTTGTGGGGACCGGTGTATTTATTTTAATACATTTTTATCAGGCCTTCAAGGCCTATAATCAAGAGAATTCACTAACAAAGGCATAAAATCTACAAAACCTGATCCCCTATCAGCAAGTTGATAGGGTCAACAAGGTTCAAGCTTTAAATGAAAATAACCCTTAATACCCTAATGATGGCCGTGTTGAATGTAGATCTCAGTCGGAGGGGTTCACAAATATTTTCAAATGCTATTTAAATGTCCAAAAATCTAAATTCCATATGTTTAAAAAATGAAATTCGATCATTAAAACACTTAAAGCAAAATCTATCCGCCCTCCGCAATAGTTTGACGAGGTGGATAAATTAAAATTTACTTCAGCTCACAAAGAACTAATGCCCGGTCGAGAATATCACTAAGATCCATTCTCAAACAATCTCCTGCCAGTAAGGACGTGGTACATGTCCTATAACCGGCGGTGTTCCTGCCAAATGGCAACGCAGGATAAACAGTTATGAGCTAGGGCCCTTTGAGCCGAGTGGTTTTGCCGCCAAATGGCACCACGAAATACCGGTGACCAGAGCCAATACGCCTCTAAATGGCATCAAATCCTTGAGATATGAATCAATAGGATATAATTGATAGGGCAGGTGGATTCAAATTTGTCCCCTTAGACAAACATTCACCTCAGGTTGAGTCGACTACCTTCTCTGACAAGTAGACTAAGGATCATGATGGCCCGGGACGACTTAACCATGGGATCTTGATCGGGTCTATCATCCATTCCCCCACCATCCGCTTTAAGTGCAAGATGTTGCAATTTCTAATTGTAAATATCAAATCTTCAAATCTTCAAAATTTCCAAATTCTCAAATCCCAAAACCTATGCTGCTACAATAGCCAAATATAATGTATCTATACATATCTGATTGATGACTAGCCTTAATTGAAAGTTCTCTCTCGTGATCGGGAGGGGTAATTAACTATATGGGCTAGCGCCTATAGGAAACCAGAACTCAGATCATAAAGTCCTCAAAAAATGAGGGCGAAATCTCTGGGTAGTGTCTTATCTACAAACTCATTTGTCTTCCCAAAATTTACCCCGGAACTTATTTCCGTTAAAACTCCTCTCGCCAAATAAAAAGAAAAGCGAGTGGAGCCCGGGGCCAAATTTTCGAAGCCCACAGTGATTTTAATTGAAAAAATAGGCAATCAATTTTTGAGTATTTACGACTTTCCGAATACAACGGCGAAGCCCGTCTTGCGATCGAACGTCGTTTGGGCAACATCGTGCGCTAATTTCCTCCATTTGCCTGTTTTCGCCTCAGGATTCGTGTCACCGCCTCGGATGACCCCAATCGAACAAGTTAATAGTTCTTTTTCAATGCCGACAATGTTATGGTTGCAACGACATAAATCCATTATGCGATCAGACATCATTTAGGTGATGTCGTGCATCAATTTTGGGTGTCGGTCGTCCCCTTTGGAGCGATCTCATCCAATTTAACTACAAGGGGTCCACACTACGGCGAGCTCGACATCCTGAATGCAAATGCGCAGTCCGCTTGGCAATCGGAAGTCATTTGACCCTTCAAGTGATGTGAGTGCATTGACGCGAGTTGCTTCAATCGCCTACTTTGCTCTATTTGAGCGCGGTTTGGTGTATAGGGATCAACAAGATGCAAGATTTTTCATTTGCTTATTCTGTTAGCACCAAGATTGTGAAACTGTAGTATCTGTGCTTGTACATTTACTAACCCAAGTAGGCAGTTGCAAATATGCGCTTTACATTGTTAGACCTTTGTCCAATAGCAAGTGGCCAAAAGTTGGCTAGTCTTTGCTTGAGTATTTTCTGATGGATGAGAAACAAGTGAACTAAAACCTTCATTTCATTGTGTTGGATGGTTCATTTATTTTTTGTGACCAAGCAATTTATAAAGCAGGCCTAAGAGCTTGAAGTAAAAAATGCATTTGTCCATAGATGTCAATAAATTTTCAATAGAGTGGTAATTGTCAGTTGTTGTTGGTCAAAGAGTAAATTCTGACCATTTAAGCATACCAGATTCTTTAGAGAAGGTCAAAGAGTATGTAAATATACCTTATTTTCATTACTAGATACCAATAGTAGTGACACGTCATTTTCCACCTGCCTCAGGCTTCTTGGCCCGAGTTCAAGGAGTCTACAAAGAACTTTGGGTTTATATTTTCCTTTTGGTGGCTTGCATAAATAGCACAAGTGTTATTCAATCAATGGTGGGCCTGCTATACTCTTACCATAACTCTATTTGAAACTGGCTGGATTTCATATGTTCAAACTCCTACAAAAAATATTCTATATTAAGGACAATCAGCCACCTTCTGCTGGTCTTTCTATAAGGTTCTAATTTCTGCTAGAAGAAACTTGTTGGAAAATCAATCATGGGATTATATATTCATGGCTAGGGGTGTCAATATTTGACACGACACGAAAATCCGACCCGGAAAATTCGGGTTGGACCCGACCTGATTTCAAAACGGGTCGGGTTCGGGTTCCCAGATTCGACCCGTTTGAAAAAACGGGTCGGGTTCAGGTTGACTCGGTGGGTTGCCGGGTCAACCCGCAAACCCGTTTAAATTGAATTTGCCCGCGCTGCCAGCGAAGCTACCACGCCTGCCCACGCTGCCCGCGAAGTTGCCCCGCCTGCCCGCGCTGCCGCGCCTGGTAGCGCTGACGCCCCGCAAGCGCTCGCCCACGCACCCGCACTCGCCGCTCCCGAACTCGCTGCTCCCCCGCGCGCACCCGAGCTCATCGCTCGCCGTGCGCACCCACGCTCGTCGCTCGCCGCTCGCTGTACGCACCCACGCTCGCAGCTCGTCCACGCGCACCCGCGCTCGCTGCTCACCAGCACGCGCACCCCGCTGGCCCACACGCAAACCCGCGCTCGACGCTCGCCTGATCACCCGCTTTTCGGGTCCCGTGTCGGGTCGGGTCAACCCGTCAACCCACCGGGTCGGGTCCGGGTACGGATTTCCGACCCGTTTATCTACCCGGATCGGGTTAGGGTCAACCCGTTTGCACCCGGGTCAGTTCAGGTTCAACCCGAACTCGACCCATGACCCGAAATTGACACCCCTATTCATGGCCATGAATATTATTTGTTTTATGTTGTTTAAATTGTGTGACTTTTCTAACATTTGAGAATTATTGCTGCTTTCAAAGAAATTTTTATCCTTTTATCATCTATTTATTTCCCCTTGTAAAGTTAACTAACATAAAATATTGACGTAGATAAAGCAATCAGCTCTCACCTGGGTTGGCAAAAACGATTTGATATAATTCTTGGAATCGCACGAGGACTTCTCTATCTTCATCAAGATTCTAGATTAAAAATTATTCACAGAGATCTCAAGGTTAGCAATGTTCTTCTCGACAAGGAGTTGAATCCCAAAATTTCAGATTTTGGCATTGCTAGGATTATGAGAGGAGACCAAATGCAAGGAAGCACAGAGAAATTGGCTGGCACATTGTAAGTTTTCTATTGCTCTCTATTTCACTAGCTATAGTTTGAACCTTCAGCATATCTTACAATTCCACATATTTATATAACAGCGGATATATGTCGCCCGAGTATGTAATGCATGGTATATTTTCAGTAAAATCAGATGTCTTTAGCTTTGGATTTATTGTACTTGAAATCCTTACTGGTAAGAAGAATAGAGTGTTTGATTCAAATGGAAGCCATGTGAGCCTTGCAGGATATGTAAGTATCATTGGAGAGAAATCAATTTACACGTTGGCTTTTGTTTTATTCCAGTGTTAATTTAACATTGCTTGTGCAGGCTTGGAGACTTTGGTCAGAAAATAAATCCTTGGAGTTAGTTGATGATGCGCTGAAGTGTGGCTATCCTGAGAAGGAAGTTCTGCGATGTATGCATGTCGGTCTTCTTTGTGTGCAAGAAGGGATCGAAGATACGCCTACAATGGCTTCAGTGATTTTGATGCTGGGTAGTGACAGCATGACATTGCCTCAACCTAAGCGGCCTGGCTTCTATCCCACCGACGATTCTAAAGTAGCAGATATGTCAACCGGAAATGATATTACTCTTACAATGATCCAAGGTAGATAGAGAAGTTGAATCATAACCTATTAATAGCTTGGGTGGTATAAATGACACTGATAATGTGGCTGACGTCCAACCAACAAATCAAGATGCTGCAGCTTTATTCGGACTGACAATTTTCCTGTTGTGAGTAAGAAAAGAGCAGAAAAAGTATGGGCTATTTTTTATATAGCCATCATATATTTCAAGATTATGATAATAACAGACGATGTGCATTACTTCATCATAAAAAAGTGACATTCTTCCTTGCTCAGCAGTGTGGCTACTTGATGTGTTTATCATTGCTTCTGCTTTTATGCCTTATAGGCAGGCAGCATAAGTGCTGCTGCTCTAATTATTATATTGTTATTTGGTCTCTTATATGATCTTATTTTAATAAAGTTGAATTTACTTTGGTTTGCAGTTAATTCCCTGTTAGTCATTTAATGACCTTCTTGCTTGCTTGTACGCAGCAAAATAAATCTTATTTAGTAACTATGCTACTTCTGTTGAACACATTAACTGTTGAATGCTGAAATGACTGTGAATGTCCCCAACAAGATTTAGAATACTAAGTGAAAAAGAAAATATGAAAGTAGAGAGAGAGAGAGAGAGAGAGAGAGAGAGAGAGAGAGAGAGAGAGAGAGAGAGAGACTAATAAGATATGAGAGTTTAGTAAAATAAATTATAGTATAGAAAGTTGGAAGAGTTCTGCCAAGATCTGATTATGTTGTTGAGTTGAGATATATTGATATTTGGTTAGTCAATTAGTCTATTACTAACTTGCCTTAAATTTGCGCTTTCTCAAATAGTCATCCATATCGGCTTTATAGATAGCGGTTGCTAGGGCCAACTATTAGGCTTTACTCTTCTATTGAGATGGGCTCTTTGATCATAGTCTTCCGCTTAAGACGAGTTCTCTAGTAGGCCAACATATTTAAAATATAAAAATTTAAATTTCTTATTAAAAATTAGCTTAAAATAAATATCATTTTATTACCATGCAGCTAAAATTTGTAGTCTAGCTTTTAGTCTACTGGGTCTTAAACCCAATGCTAGCTACTCAAACCTTGGAAAAATTATTCTGTGCGGTCACCGAACGACATTCAGAGACGAATAAGAACACATCATGTCATTTTTTTTATTGTATATCATTGCTGTGCACCGTTGACGTGGCACATTCTGATTCACCTCTGAACCGTTCGGTGACCGCACAAATAAATTTCTCCCAAGCCTTATGACTGATTTGAGCCAAGGAAACTTAGTACATCTAATTAGGCATCCTAATTGGCTAGCTTGACCAGCTAAGCTTCCGTAGGAGGCTAGCTAGGACCTAATTAGCTAAACATACTAAGAAGTTTAGTGTTAAGCTCGCCAACTAGAGTCATTTTGACATCCGTCGCTAGACAATAGTCTTTATAACCTCCAACACCCGCTTACTACGATCCTTCTAACATCCATCACCTGTCTATTATAATCTTTCTAATGGTGCCTCTACCGTCACCCGAATATGGTCTTCCGGACCTCCGTCGACAGCCGACTATGGTCCTGCCGACCAAACAAACATATCTATAACGATTCTTCCAATTTCCATCATGTAATGCACTCTGTACGATGTATATTTGCTACATCAACCCAAGGCCTTCCCCCAAGGAGCGGCGCCTCATTTGTATTTGATTGCAAACACTAGTGGATTCATTCAAATTGAGCTAGACCCGTGGTTCTTCCACCTTTTTAGGAGTTTCCATATTAAAAACTATGGCGTATTTTATGAACGCTACACCATCTCTTTTATCTGATTGTATGCGAGATCTTCGAACAAAACTAACATATTAAACTTTATATTTCTTTATCACCATGAATATTTCAAGACAACAAATATGATTGAGACTTTAGAGTGATTGTGACATTAAAGTTCAAAATTAGTGGAAAGTTTTGAATCACATGATTGCAATAGTGAAGGGTTTTGTCACAATCTGCAAGAATTATATTGCAATTTGCAAGAAGTGTGTTACAATACTCCAAATTTTTCTTTAATGCTTATTATTTAAGTGGCATCTTATTTTCTTAGATTACGTGTGCAGTAATTAATATGGTGGCATGACTGTAAATTGGAAAGCATCGAGTCAACAAAGCAGTGAAGCACGCCATATTTGAACTATTGGCTCTAAAAACATAGTTGAAGGCATGGCTTTTTAAAAAGAAAAAAAAAAGTTTTCAAATTTTTATTTAAACTTTATTTTGTTGGTTTTGTGTTACTGTTATTTTGTGCTGAATAAAACTATTGATATTTTTCTTAAAATAAGCGTATTATTTTGCAATGATATGTTTTTTATGATTATCAAGATTTTATTTGAGATAATTTTTGCTGCTTCTCAAAACAGCATTTTAGTATAATTTTTTTTTTAAATTAAATATTTTTTTCTAAAAAATTATTTTAAAAAAAATATGAAAGCTGTCCCAGATTAGAAATGATTCCGTTTCAATAAATTTTGATATTGAAATATTGTGATTAAAAAATTAACACGTGGGTCTTTAAATTTTAAAAGTGGTTAACATATTATAAATCTTTGAATTATTATAGTACTTATCTTTTAAATAATAAATTATTGTTGCATTGAGTTTATAAAGCCTATCAAATTGAATCAATCTTGCCCAACTGGATGGCTACAACGACTTTAAGGGACTGTTTGGTAATACAGCGGTATTTATGTCGGATTTACGCTAAATCCAGCCAAACAGTTTTTGTGCGCGAGTTAAATCCCGGGATTCGGTAAATCTTGGATTTATGGATTTACGGCTTAAATCCGGGATTTAGTAAATCCGACGGGATTTATCAGAAGAAGCTCGCGAAAGGTAGAAAGTTACCTTCACAGCCAGCGAGCTCCCGTTCTTGCTTCCGATCAAAATTTCTTAACTTCCGCTCCGTGTGACGAGAAAGTCGTTGCAGGAGCGAAGTCGAATAGCCATGAAGGAGCCGCAGAAGCGAAGCGTACAATCTATATATACACCTGCAAAGCAACGAAGTCGAACAACAACGTGAAAAGAGAAGATGAAAGGCAAAACATAGATGCCTCTAAAAAGTTATTATTGATTAACTTAATTAATATAATTTAATTTATTAATAATTAAGTAAATTAATTAAATAATTAATTGTATAATTAGTACATAAATTAATTATCTAATTTAACTTAATTGTATAATTAGTAATTAAATACTAATATACTTAGATTAATTAATATAACTTAATATATCTATTATTAAATATATAATTAATTGTGTAAATAATAATTAATGAGTAATTTATACTTAACATATTATTAAATTTATAATACATTATATTTTTTATTTTTAAATCCCTAACTGCTATAAATCTTGAAATATGTTATCAAACAGTTTCTCAGGATTTAACATTTGGCATATCAAATAATTTTCAGGATTTAACACATTTCAAATTTACTAAATTCAGATTTACAGGATTTATTAAATTGCACTAAAATTAAATCCCACTTGTTGCCAAACAGCCCCTAAGGGTATCAATTTGACAAAAATGGTTTACCAGCTGATATATCACAAGCCATGGAAAGAACTCTATCCAATTTTCCTATTGCTTTCAAACCGCGTTTAATATAAAAAAGGCTTCCTCTTCAGAAAAATTGACCATTGCATACATTTCAAGAATTAAGGAATGGCAATTTTCTTGCTCCCCATCGTCTTCCTCCTCTCCTCCACACAAATCATCCCCTCTGCAGCAACCGACACCATCACTCCGTCCCAACCTCTCGTCGCCGGCCAAACCCTCATCTCCGCTGGAGGCACTTTCGAGCTCGGCTTCTTCAACGCCTCCCCAGCTTCCAACTCTTTCTTAGGCATATGGTATCACAAAATCCCCATTCGCGAAATCGTCTGGGTCGCTAACCGCCGATCTCCGATCACCACCCGAAACGCCACTCTTTCTCTAACCACTGACGGCAATGTTCTCATCACTGTCGGCAACGTCAACGGCGGCGGCGGCGGTATCGGAGCTATATGGTCGACGAACACCTACGACATAAAAATCCCATCTTTGAAGCTCCTCGACTCAGGCAACCTCGTGCTGACTGACGGCGCATCAGATGCCATTATTTGGCAGAGCTTTTACGACCCTTCCAACGCTTTCCTCCCAGAAATGAAAATTGGATTACACATAACAGCAACACGTCACGTTGAAAATCGACTATTGTCTTGGAAATCTCTCGATGACCCCTCGCCGGGCGGGTACACCTTCGGCATACGCCACACCAATTCATCGGAACTCGTAGTCTGGAACGGTTCAAACATCCTGTACCGAACAGGGCCATGGACTGGAGATTTTTGGAACGGCTTTCCCCAAATGAGCTGGGATTATCACTTGAACTTATCCTTTGGCTACGAGGATGTACCCAACGAGATTTACTTCACATACGAATCGGCCAGTCAGTCTGTAATGACTTTAATAAACCTCGATCCCAGCGGAGTTTTGCAACGGCTGGTGTGGCTCGGCGGCCAGTGGAGGCAGTCCTGGCATATGCCGAGGGACTGGTGCGACAGGTACGGCACGTGCGGGCCGTTCGGGGTATGCAATGAGGATGATTTTGAAGGGGTTTGTAGGTGTTTAGAGGGGTTTGAGCCGAGGACGCTGGTCGATTGGACTTTGAGGGATTATTCAGGCGGTTGTGAGAGGAAAATAGCGTTGAATTGCTCAGAACGAGTGGATGGCTTTGTTAAGGTGAGTGGGGTGAAGCTGCCGGACACGGAGAACGTGACAGTGGCCGGCGACCTGGAATTGAGGGACTGTAATGCATTATGTTTGGGGCAATGCTCGTGCGTGGCTTATGCTATGCTTGAAGAGGGTTGTTTGTGGTGGGTTGGTCAGCTAATAGACATCAAAGAATTTGCTCAAGGTACTACAGGAGTTGTGGATCTCTATCTCCGGCTAGCTGCCACTGATTTGGGTATGCTCTTAAGGCCTTATTTAAATAGTACGGTCGTATTAGCCATTGTTAATTAAATACTCTTTCCAAAAAAATATCCTATTTGCTACGCCACCCATTGACGTAAGAATTTCTTATGTAGATTCAGCAGAAAGTGGCTCAAGCAAGAGGAAGCATATAGTTGCAGTAGTCATCCCATTGGGGCTAGCTTTTATCATATTTTGTTGTTGTGGGATATACACAATAAGAAAGAAAAGAAAGAAGGGTAAGTTAACTATCAAGATGTACCTTCAATATTTGGTTTTTCTTATTTGTAATGATAGAAATTATTTAAATAGCTCCAAATTCAAAAGAATAATATGTGTTGCATTAATTAATCTTGAATTTTTGGCCCTAAACCATATAATCCTTCTTAATGTCTACCAGCACTTAGACATTTTATTTTTTTCTAAAATTTGCATGTTGGTTGCTTTTAATGAGTTTTTTTTGCACTCTCCCTGTAACATAAACCCTGAAACTTGGTGTGAAATAAAGCAATAATGACATGCGAGTAAAAAGGAAAAACAAGTCGTATATTAGTTAATTTTGACTATTTAAGCCTTGCTTGTCAGGTGTAGGATATGGCTACGTCAAGGAGAGCAGAGGAGAAGAAATGGAACTTTCCGTATTTGATATGTCTGCAATTGAGATTTCCACAAATAACTTCTCAGACGAAAATAAGCTTGGACAGGGAGGATTTGGCCCTGTTTACAAGGTGACTTTTTAACCATTTAATCTACTAACAACATTTTGAATCAACATGGAATTTCCCTATGATAAGAAGCTTTGCCAATTTTAGTATCATCCGTCATCTTGACTTCCATCTTTTCATGTTTCATATCAAATGCTTGTATCATTTTTTTTTTGATTTTGGGGGGGGGGGGGGGGGGGGGGGTGAATTGAGGGCTTGGCCCTTTCTATTAAAAAACAAAAGGATTACAATGTAAAAAACCAAAATTGCATTGCCAAGGTAAAACTAGGCAAGCAGCTATAATATGTAAATAAAAACAACTATAAAACAGAAAAGAAGAACCCAAAAAAACAGACAGGAAACTTGTCTGGCCTGGACTCAGAATAAAATTATCCAATCATGAAGGCGATCAGTCTCCTTTGGTTGCCCGTAGACCGTCTAAAAGGAGTGGCAGGATTCATCATCGTCCATGGTCCAAAATTTAGCCGTCCAGCTTCAAACCAGCAGCAATGAAGTGAAAATGGTCTACAACATCTCATAACAGCAGCAATAACCATTTGATCATCCAGATAGAACATTCCTCCCTCAAAAGAAAGATAAGCAACCTCTGAATCAAAACCCAACAAAGATAACGAAGTGAAACCAACCCAGAGATTGTTTGAAATAGCCCAGAAAAGGCACCATCTAGTAATACCACCAGCCACAAAAAGCCCCGTCCAGAAAAAAAACATCCAGCCAAAGGAAACAACATGCCCCAACTCAAGGCAAACTAATGATAAGACACCATAAGCTTTTATTTTATCAGCTTTCCCCATTTCCAACTATCAAGTTTCAAATACATAGCTTTATAAACTTTCTTTGCTAACGTGACAGCACAAGCAATCCTCCCATTATGTTTCCTAGAATTTCGCTCAGACCACAGGAAATAGACAGCAAAGTTTAAAATCAACAAAACCCCAAGTTTAACATTCCTATTTAAATCCAATCCAACAATAAACTGAAGAGCTTGAGCTAAGTTGGGTCTAAAAAGAAAGCAGTTAAATTGAGGTATAAGCCTACTGATAACTTGGAAGGAGTAATCACATTCAAACAAGAGATGAGCCGTGGTTTCTGGGTACATGTGGCAAAGAGGACATCGAAAATCCCCAATTACTATGTTTCTCGCACTCAAGGCAACAGTTGTCTTGAGACCATTAGAAAGTGCCATCCAGGTGTAAACCGAATGTCTAAGGGAATGCTTTTTATGCCAAACCAATGTAGCCCAATCAACATCAGTTTCGTAGGAAAAAAATTCTTTATAAAAGTCCTTGAAAGAAGCATTTTCATTGTTATCCCAAGTGAGATGTTTGGAGCAGCCATTAGAAATAGGGATGGAGTTAATGAACTCCTTAATATGGCGGCTGAGGAAGTTAGGAAGAGACCAAGAGGTCCCAGTCATCCAAATGGCAAGAGTATTTGAGTCCGTAATACCAGAGCTGTATTCTAAATCTGGAAAAGAATCCATAATGGAGCCGTTGGGACACCAATGATCCCAAAGAATAGCAATGGAACTATTAGCCAAGACATGAAATCTAAAAGAGCCTTTATACAGATTAGCAGTAAATTGGATTCTTTTCCAAAAGACTGTGCTATGACGAGGAGTCGGCTTCCAAGGGGAGGAATATCTAATTTTGAACCATCTAGATAGTTGGGAATCATGATTGTAGATCCTGGGAATAGAATCACAGTTGTAAGCCATTCTAAGAGCGTGTAAAAAGCAATGCCAAGGCCACCTTTAGAGTAAGGCATAGTAGAATTTTTCCATGAAATGAGATGCAAGCGCTTAGAATGGTCACCACTATGATAGAGAAATTTGGAGTAAGCCTTATCAATTTTCTTCAAGTTGGTTTTTGAAATAATTGAGCCTCTAATCCAATAAGCCATGAGGTTGGTAATTGTATATTTAATGAATTGAAGTCTACCTGCAAAAGAAAGAAACTTTGCTTTTCAACCGGAAAGCAGGTTAGTGATTTTATCAATGAGAGGGGAGAAGTTGGAGAGCTTGGATCTCCCCAGAGAAATGGGGATGCCCAAGTAAGGAATGGTGGTTGAGCAAGTGTGAATGTGGAGGGCTGCTTGTATCATTTAGCTAGCTGCTTGTAAGCCCCCGTCTTTTTTTTTTTACCACGTAATGTTTATTGGATATTCAACTATGGGCATAAATTGATTATATTGTTCATGCAATTTCTAATGTTTTATTTTATACTTCTTCTAGAATTACGGAAGTTAGAAGATTTAAGTATTCAATATTTTAAGTTGCTTGAATGTTGAAATTTGCAGGGTCAATTAGGAGATGGACAAGAGATTGCTGTCAAGAGATTATCCAGATATTCTGTTCAAGGATCAGACGAGTTCATGAATGAGGTTATGTTAATTGCAAAACTTCAACATAGGAATCTAGTTCGTCTTCTTGGCTGCTGCATCCACGAAGAGGAAAGGTTATTGATTTATGAGTACATGCCCAATAAAAGCTTGGATTCTTTCATATTTGGTTATGTTACGAGCGGACCGGTCCCTTCTGGACCGGTCCGATGCTATTCCAGGCGGAAACAGCAAAAACGGGCGGAACCCCCTGTGGACCCCACGGTTGCTGAAATTGATTTTGGGAGGGAGAATTTTGAATGAGGGGCTGTTTTAGGAAGTCCATTATGGTCCTTTATGATTAATTTGTATAATTAGGAGATTAGGGGGGAAAGAGAGAGCATCTTGAATTTGAATGTAATTTGAGATCTAGGTTTTCTTGCTTGGGCTCTTGGCGTTGCCGGAGATTGTCGGAGAGTTGTTCTTCCTCTCGAATCGAAGGACATTGTATCTTGCTTTCGTTTTGATTATCTACTAGTGGAATATAAGTCCATTGGGTGCTTTTCTCTCAGATTTCCTACAGTTTTCTACTGTTTTCCTGTGATTTGGGCTGTTTTCCTGCAGAAAACAGCAGCTCTATTGCTGTTTTCCCCACTTGAGTCGATAGGAAATACTTGGATCTAAGTATTTCCTATCAAATTGGTATCAGAGCAACGTTTCGGGACCACCGGCGGCTGAAATTCTGAAATTTCAGCAAGTTTCTTGTCTCCGGAAGAAGTTTTTGTGGAACCGTTAGAAGGACAATGGCCGGAAAGAAGGTGGATGTCTTGGAAGGCGAAGTCGGTCAATTAAAAACCGATTTGGAAGAAAGATTTTTTGATTTTCAAAATCAAATCACCACCAACAACGAAAGGTTGGAGGGAAAATTCACGGCCATGGAAGAGATGATGAAGAAATTACTTGAGATGAAGACTAATCCGACGGCGTCGGATGCAAGAGAGACTGTCGGCGACCATGGCGTAGGAGGAAATCCGAACCCGCCTCGGGGGAGGAGGAATCCGGCTGTGGAGATCCTTGAGGGAGACGACGACATGCCACCTCTAGAGCCACTTTCTAGAGAGGAGATGAGCCTGGGGAATGACCGTCGAGGTGCAGATTTTCAGCGTCGAGGTGCTGATTTTCAGCGTCGAGGTGCTGATTTTCAGCGTCAAGGTGTGGATTTTGAAGGCCGGAGGGGAGAATATGAGGGAAGTGCAGATTTTGGCGAAAGAAGAGGAGAATATCAGCGTCGAGGTGCTGAATTTCAGCGTCGAGGTGCTGATTCTGAAAGGGGAAGAGGGGATTATGACGATGGATTCGGATACCAACGTGGGAGGGAAGACCGGGATACTTGGGGAGCACCTCATCTTCGAGGAATGGGAGGTTATGGAGAGTATCGAGGTAACGGAAGGGATCCGAAGGTGAGGAAGTTGAAGATGCCCATCTTTGAAGGGGAAGATGGCCATGGCTGGATCTACAAGGTGGAACGGTATTTTGCAGTCAACGGGTTGACAGAGGAGGAGAAACTGACAGCGGCAGGACTGTGTTTGGAAGGGAAGGCACTGGCATGGTACCAGTGGCGGGACATGAGGCGACCTATTCGAAACTGGAGGGAGTTCAAAGATTGCCTGCTAGAGCGTTTCCGAACCAGCAGCGGAGGGGATTTCTACGAGCAGTTCTTTGCACTGACGCAGGAGGGGACAGTAGCAGAGTTCCGGGACCGGTTTGAGTACCTAGCAAGCAGGTTGGATCGTCTTTCTGATACCGTGCTCGAGGGGAACTTCATGAAGGGCCTCAAACCAGAAATCAGAGCAGCCGTTAGAGTGATGAGACCACACGACCTGGGGGAGGCCATGGAGTTGGCTCAGTTGGTTGAGGACCAGAAGCATCTAGAGAGGGGGAATCGAGGCAGCAGTTCTGGGGGATCCCACCGGATGACGACCACGTTTTTAGCGTCCAAGGGAGCTGCACCGGGGGGGACACGAGAAGTACCAAAGGAGAGATCTGGAGGAGGGCCTGGAGGAAATTTTAAAAAGCTTACTGATAAGGAGATGCAGGAGAAGAGGGCCAAGGGATTGTGCTTTAGATGTGATGAGAAGTACATGCCGGGACATAGGTGCAAGGACCGGACTCTTCAGGTTCTCCTTGTTTGCGAAGACGAGGAAGACGAAGAGGTAGGTGGGAGCAGGTCCGAAGTGGAGGAAGAGGAGAAGATGCACCTGGATGTGGCAGAAGTCTCTCTGAACTCCGTAGTGGGATTCACTTCGAGTCACACTATGAAAGTGAAAGGGGTGATAGCTGACCACGAGGTGGTGATTCTGATAGATAGTGGGGCAACCCATAATTTCATTTCCACCCAGCTGGTGGAGTTGCTTGAAATGAAATTAGTGGATACAGGAGGCTATGGCGTGATGATGGGCACAGGGAAGGTAGAAATGGGTAGAGGAGTTTGTAAGGGAGTGGTGATTACCATCCAGGGAATAGAGGTGAGGGAGGATTTTCTTCCCTTAGAATTGGGGAGTACTGATGTGATTTTGGGAATGAAGTGGCTGCAGACTTTGGGGGAGACCAAGGTGAACTGGGGAGAACTGAGGATGGAACTGATAGTGGGGGGGAGGAGAATGGTGATACAGGGAGATGTCGGCCTGTCTAGGACGGGGGTGTCTCTCAAGTCCATGATCCGAACCATCCAAGAGGTTGGGGGTGGATACTTAGTGGAGCTGCAACGATTGGAGAAAGTCAGTGTGGGGGAAGAGGGAGACATTCCTCTTGAGGTACAACCGGTCATACAGCAATTCAAGGAGGTTTTCCAACCTCCACAGGGTTTGCCACCTCAGAGGGAGCTGGAGCACGCCATTACTTTGAAGGAAGGGGAGACACCGATCAGCGTTCGCCCTTACCGCCACCCCCAGATCCAAAAAGATGAGATAGAGAGGCTGATCCGGGAGATGTTGGAGGCAGGGATCATAAGGCCAAGTGTAAGCCCTTTCTCTAGTCCAGTCCTCCTGGTCAAGAAGAAGGATGGGAGTTGGAGATTTTGTGTGGATTACAGAGCTCTGAATAAGGGCACTGTACCAGACAAGTTCCCAATTCCAGTGATTGATGAACTATTGGATGAACTATTTGGGGCAGTAGTGTTTTCCAAGCTGGACTTAAAATCCGGATACCACCAGATCAGAATGAAGGAGACGGATGTTCCAAAGACAGCCTTCAGGACACATGAAGGGCATTATGAATTTCTGGTAATGCCCTTTGGTTTGACTAACGCTCCTGCTACATTTCAGTCTCTGATGAACAGGATCTTCAGGCAGTACCTCAGGAAGTTTGTGCTTGTATTCTTTGATGACATATTGGTGTACAGCAAAACTGAGGGGGAACACTTAGAACACTTGAAGGTGGTTTTGGGAGTATTGCAGGAACATCAGTTACAAGCCAATTTGAAGAAATGCAGCTTTGCCCAGACTAGTGTGGAATACTTGGGACATGTGGTGTCCCAAGAAGGAGTGGCGGCAGATCTGACTAAAATTGAGGCAATGCAGAAATGGCCAAAGCCTAGGAACATAAGGGAGCTGAGGGGATTCCTAGGGTTGACGGGGTACTATCGACGATTCGTGAAGGGATACAGTTCCATTGCCTGGCCGTTGACCGAGCAGTTGAAGAAGGACAGTTTCCTATGGGGGGAAGCAGCAACTCAAGCGTTTGAGAAATTGAAACAGGCCATGACGACAGTACCAGTTTTAGCTCTGCCTGATTTCAGCCAGAACTTTGTGGTTGAGACGGACGCATCAGGATATGGACTTGGGGCAGTACTGATGCAGAACCACCGACCTATAGCATACTTCAGTCAAGTGTTGTCGACCAGGGCTAGACTGAAGTCAGTGTATGAGAGGGAGCTGATGGCCATTGTCTTGGCGATTCAGAAGTGGCGACCCTATCTTTTAGGACGACATTTCATCGTCCGGACCGATCAGAGAAGCCTGAAGTACTTGTTGGAGCAAAGAATGGTCACTGAGGAGCATCAGCGTTGGTTATCTAAGTTATTAGGCTATGACTTTGAGATCCAGTATAGACCAGGCTTGGAGAATAAAGCAGCTGACGCATTATCCAGATGTGTGGGGGAGCTCCAGGAGCTAGCTCTGTCGGTGCCATTGATGGTTGATTGGGGAGCCATCAAGGAAGAAAGCAAGCTAGATGAAGAATTGGGGAAGATCAGGGAGGACCTACAGAAAGACAAAAGTAGCCATCCGGGCTACTGCATTGAGGGGGAGAGACTATTGTATCAAGGGAGGTTTGTGATGCCACGAACTTCTGTACATATCCCCCACCTGCTACAGGAGTTCCATGGCAGTGCAGTTGGAGGCCATTCAGGAGTCCAGAAGACATATAGGAGGCTAGCAGCGGAGCTCTATTGGAAGGGCATGCATAAAGATGTGGAAGAGCTGGTGGCAAGGTGTGAGGTGTGCCAAAGAAATAAGTATATGGCGATGGCACCAGGAGGGCTACTCCAACCCTTGGAACTTCCAAACAAAGTTTGGGAGGAAGTGTCCATGGATTTCATTGACGGCCTACCTCGTTCAGAGGGATTCACAGTCATTTTGGTAGTGGTGGACCGCCTCAGTAAGTATGCCCATTTCATCCTCCTGCGACACCCGTACACAGCAGTCTCAGTGGCAGCAGCATTTATTAGAGAAGTGGTGCGATTACACGGATTCCCTGCTTCCATTGTGTCAGATAGAGATAGAGTTTTCCTTAGTCAGTTCTGGAAGGAACTCTTCCGAATGCAGGGCACTATTCTCAAAAGGAGTACAGCTTACCATCCACAGACAGACGGACAGACAGAGGTGGTAAATCGGAGCTTGGAAACCTATTTGAGGTGTTTCGCTTCAGAAACACCTCGTAAGTGGGCCAAATGGTTACCTTGGGCAGAATACTGGTATAACACTTCGTATCACTCAGCATCCCAAATGACCCCTTTCAAGGTACTTTATGGAAGAAACCCCCCACATTTAGTGCATTATGAAAAGGGAAATACAGCGATCTTTTCAGTTGAGCAGTACTTAGAAGAAAGAGATCAGGTGCTGGAGGAGTTAAAGAAGCATTTGGGAAGAGCACAACAAATCATGAAGAAACGAGCAGATACACACAGGAGAGACATACAATTTGAAGTGGGAGAGAAGGTATTTCTGAAGTTAAGACCCTACAGGCAGAGATCAGTGGCAAACAGGAGAAATGAGAAATTGGCCCCGAGGTATTTTGGTCCCTATGAGGTCACTGGAAGGGTTGGAGCAGTAGCGTATCGACTAAAGTTACCCCAGTACGCTACCATACACCCGGTGTTCCATGTGTCACAATTGAGGAGAGCGCTTGGGGAGCATGTAGCCAGTCCCGAGCTACCAGCATCATTGACAGAAGAATTGGAGGTGGTAATGGAACCCATGGAGCTGGAAGGAGTAAGAGTTAATAAAATAGGAACCAAGGAAGTGCTAATCAAATGGAAAGATCTTCCCGATTACGAGGCTACCTGGGAGCCCTACGAGATGGTAAAGCAGCAGTTTCCAGACTTTCACCTTGAGGACAAGGTGAATCTTTGGGAGGGGAGTAATGTTACGAGCGGACCGGTCCCTTCTGGACCGGTCCGATGCTATTCCAGGCGGAAACAGCAAAAACGGGCGGAACCCCCTGTGGACCCCACGGTTGCTGAAATTGATTTTGGGAGGGAGAATTTTGAATGAGGGGCTGTTTTAGGAAGTCCATTATGGTCCTTTATGATTAATTTGTATAATTAGGAGATTAGGGGGGAAAGAGAGAGCATCTTGAATTTGAATGTAATTTGAGATCTAGGTTTTCTTGCTTGGGCTCTTGGCGTTGCCGGAGATTGTCGGAGAGTTGTTCTTCCTCTCGAATCGAAGGACATTGTATCTTGCTTTCGTTTTGATTATCTACTAGTGGAATATAAGTCCATTGGGTGCTTTTCTCTCAGATTTCCTACAGTTTTCTACTGTTTTCCTGTGATTTGGGCTGTTTTCCTGCAGAAAACAGCAGCTCTATTGCTGTTTTCCCCACTTGAGTCGATAGGAAATACTTGGATCTAAGTATTTCCTATCAGGTTAGTTCCGAACACTTCTTAAAATGCTATATTTAGTGTCTTTGTCAAGAAACAATTTTGTAATCATCTATATGATGGTGCTGAACAATCAAACTGAACGCTCAAGTTATGCTCATTGTGGGATTTATGTTCCAAATTTTGCTGCTTGGATCAGACTTTATTAACATGAGAATATACAGCTTATTCATTTATTTGATAGAGGTACTAGGACATGTGGGCTCCAAAATTTCCATGCCTTGGCCTCTGCATAGCGATCATTCTTTGTTGACGAGTGTGATGTAGGGCGAGGAGAGTTTTAATGAATAAGTTTCTAAGCAAATTTTCAGATGACAAATTGGGTTTTAAATAAGACACTACCTAGAGATTTCACTCTCATTTTGTGTGGACTTAATAATCCGAGTTCATGTTTCCTATATGCGCAGGCCCCTATAGTTAATTACCCCTCCTGATAACGTGAGAGAACTTTCGATTAAGACTAGTTATGGGATAGGTACTAAATACCAAACATATAATAGCAACAACTTCAGAGATTTGAATTTGATATTAGAATTTAGAGTTTATGATTTAAGATTTATCACCATATACTTAAAATTGGTAATGAGGAAATGAAGACGAACCCAGTCAAGATCCCATGATTCTGTCATCCCGGGCTGTTATGGTCCCTGGTCTACTTAGTCAGAGGAGTTAGTGGACCAACCTAACAAAAGACACCTTATCGACAGCCTTGGGTTACTTCGTCCAAGGTTTGCTTGCACACTTGGGATGACGTTTGTCTAAGGGGATATATTTGAATCCAACTTAGCTGACAGAGGACTTTATGTCTATTGAGTATACCTTATGAAAATTTATCTCGGAACTTACTCAATTAATACTCCCCCCGAAAGCAACAAAAAAAAAAAAGCGTCAGTGGGGAGACCAGGGCGCAATGGCGAAGTCCATCTTGCGATCGAACGTCGTTTGGGCAACGTCGTGCGCTAATTTCCTCCATTTGTTCGTCTTCGCCTTGGGATTCATGCCACTGCCTCGGATGACCCACCCCGTTTGAATAAGTTAATAGTGTTTTTTGAGTGTCGACGATATTCCGGTTGCACGACTAAATCCATTCTATTATCAGACATCATTTAGGTGATGTTGCGCGTCAATTTCGGGTGTCAGTCATCCATTTGGACCGATCTCATCCGATTTGACTGTGATGGGTCCCCACTAAGGCGAGCTCGACATCCTGAATGCAAAGGTGCAGTCCGTTTGTCAATCGGAAGTTGTTTGACTCTCCAAGTGATGCGTTGTGTTGACGCGTGTTGCTTGAATCGCCTATTTTGCTCTCTTTGCACGTGGTTTGGTGTATAGGATTCAACAATATATAAGGTTTTTCATTTGCTTATTCAGCTAGCACCAAGACTATGAAATTGTAGTATCGGTGCTTGTACATTTACTAGCCCAAGTAGGCAGTTGATAGATATGCGGTTTACATTGTTAGACCTTTGTCGAATATCAAGTGGCCAAAAGTTGGCTAGTCTTTGCTTGAGTATTTTCTGATAGATGTGAACAAGTGAACTGTAACCTTCATTTCATTGTGTTGGATGGCTCATTTATTTTTGGTGACCAAGCAATTTATAAAGCAGGCCTAAGAGCTTGAAGTAAAAAAATGCATTTGTCGATAAAATGTCAATAAGTTTTCAATAGTGGTAATTGTCAGTAGTTGTGAATCACAAAATGGTGAAGTAATTTTTGACCCTTTAAGCATACCAGATTCTTCAGAGAAGGTCAAAGTGTATGTAAATATACCTTCTTTCATTACTAGATACCAATAGTAGTGACACTGCATTTTCCACCTGCCTCAGGCTTCTTGGCTCGATTTCAAGGAGTAGAAAAAACTTTGGGTTTATATTTTCCTTTTGGTGGCTTGTATAAATAGCACTAGTGTTATTCAATCAATGGTGGCCCTACTATACTCTTACCATAACTCTATTTGAAACTGGCTGGATTTCATATGTTCAAAGTCCTACAAAAAAATATTCTATATTCAAGACAATCAGCCACCTTCTGCTGGTCTTTCTTTAAGGTTCTAATTTCTGCGAGAAGAAATTTGTTGGAAAATCAGTCATGGAATTATATAGTCATGGCTATGAATATTATTTGTTTTATGTTGTTTAAATTGTGTGCCTTTTATAACATCTGGGAATTATTGTTGCTTTCAAATAAATTTTATCCTTTCCTCAGCTATTTCTTTCCCCTTGTAAAGTTAACTAACATAAAATATTGACGCAGATAAAGCAATCAGCTCTCAGCTGGGTTGGGAAAAACGATTTGATATAATTCTTGGAATCGCACGAGGACTTCTCTATCTTCATCAAGATTCTAGATTAAAAATTATTCACAGAGATCTCAAGGTTAGCAATGTTCTTCTCGACAAAGAGTTGAATCCCAAAATTTCAGATTTTGGCATGGCTAGGATTGTGAGAGGAGACCAAATGCTAGAAAGCACAGAGAAAGTGGTTGGCACATTGTAAGTTATCTATTGCTCTCTATTTCACTAGCTATAGTTTGAACATTCAGCATATCTTACAATTCCGCATATTTATATTACAGCGGATACATGTCGCCCGAGTATGTAATGCATGGTATATTTTCAGTAAAATCAGATGTCTTTAGCTTTGGAGTTATTGTACTTGAAATTCTTACTGGTAAGAAGAATAGAGTGTTTGATCCAAATGGAAGCTATGTGAGCCTTGTAGGACATGTAAGTATCATTAGAGAGGAGAAATCAATTTACATATTGGCTTTTTTTTTATTCTAGTTCTAATTTAACAATGCTTGTGCAGGCCTGGAGGCTTTGGTCAGAAAATAAATCCCTGGAGTTGGTCGATGATGCGCTAAAGGATGGCTATCCTGAGAAGGATGTTTTGCGATGTATGCATGTCGGTCTCCTTTGTGTGCAAGAAGGGATCGAAGATAGGCCTACAATGGCTTCAGTGGTTTTGATGCTGAGCAGTGAAAGCATGACACTGCCTCAACCTAAGTGGCCTGGATTCTACCCCAGAGATGGTTCTAAAGTAACAGAGTTTTCAACTGTAAATGATGTCACTCTTACAATGATCCATGGTAGGTAGAGAAGTTGAACCAGAACCTATTAATGGCTTGGTTGGTATAAATGACACTGACAATGTGGCTGACGTCCAACCAACTAATCAAGATGTTGTAGGTTTGTTGGGACTAACAAAAGTTTCCTATTGTGAGTAAGAAAAGAGCATAAACATAGCTCATCTTGGTATGTTGGTTGAGAGCTTAGGCTACCAACTAAGAGGTATTGGGTTCGTTTTTTGTATATGCAATGTGTGTGTGAGTATGCCTTAATTGGCCTAAATGTCCCCAAAAAAATAAAGAGCAGAAAAAGTATGGGCAATTTTTTAAATAGCCATGGTATATTTCAAGATTATGATAATAACAGACGATGTGCGCTACTCCATAAAAAGTGACATTCTTCCTTGCTCAATAGTGCGGTACTTGAAGAGTTTGTTTATCATTGGTTCTGCTTTTATGTCTTATAGGCAGGCAGCATAATTAAGTAGTGCATTGCTCTAATTATTATATTGTTATTTGATCTCTTTCATGTTGTTCTATTTTAATAAAGTTGAGTTTACTTTGGTTTGCAGTTAATTCCCTGTTAGTCATTTAATTACCTGCTTGCTTGCTTTTAGCTAGAAAAATAAGTCTTATTGATGTGGGGAGAATCACCAAAGAAGCATGATGGAGAAGAAGAAGAAGAGCTAAATAGCTCTAGGACCAAAAAAACAGTGCAAATTGTTTCAAATTCCAAAAATATTCATTCATGTCTTTCTTCTACCTATAGCAGCTATTTATAACAATATAATAGAAATGCCTAGAACTCTCTAGAAAAAGGTACTAAATTAGATAAGCTATTCCTAAGGTCCTCTTTAACTAAGATGCACCGCATCATTTTCCCCCTGCATCTGAAAAATCCGACTTAGTCGGATGGAACTTAGAGTTAATCCTTTGTTGCTTATCCGTCGGGATGGTCCATCAGCACTGCTCTTGTCATTGCAATCCTCTGCTTCTATTCTCCAAAGAGTTGCACACCTTTTTCACCAACAGGCGTCTTGTACCCATCCGGAAGCTCACTAACAAAACCATGAACATTTGCTGCCCGTGCAGCATCTATAACTTCTTCCTCAGTTGTGATGCATTTTGCATATGTTGTGTTGTCAAAGATGGTTCCTGCAAACAGCACAGGCTCTTGCTGCACAAGCCCAGTCGTCAGACGAAGGGACTTGAGGTTTAAGTGATGTATGTCCTTTCCATCAATCATGGCATTTCCTACTGTAGAGTCATAACATCGTTCAGTAAGTGCAATGACAGAGCTCTTGCCAAAACTGCTCGTACCAACAAGTGCCTGACTTTGTCTAGCACGAATACAGATGTTAGGGTCATTGAAGATGGGGATCTCTGGTCTGGACGGGTAGGGAAAGTCGACATGTCGGAGTTCAATCTCACCACAAATGGAATTCATTGGCTTAGCTTCGGAGTCATCAGAATCTATGCGTGTGCTATGGTTTATGATGGAGAATACGGAGCGAATGGACTCCCCACCACGAACTATCTCCGGAGCAAGGCTTACAGTCTCAACAATAGAGTTGGCGGTGACAACCAGAACAACAAAATCCTTCATGACACAGGAGAAAGTAGAAAATCCTGAACACACAAGGTGTGCACCATGCCAAAGGATGAGGGCCTCCGAGCCATAGAGGGCAAGCTGGGAAAGACCAAAGAGAGAGCCAGAAATCTGGCTGCGACTGAGGCTGTGGTGCTGGGGAATTCGTAACTCTTGCTGGAAAAGAGACAATATCTTACTTTGGGTGTTGAAAGCTGTAACTGTACGAATGTTGCTCACACTTTCCCCAGCTATCATGCTCGTCTTAGCAAGCGCCTTCGCGGTGTCCCCGACAAAACCCTTCAAGGAAAGTTGTTTTTCAAAGTTTGTAATGATAATAAGAGGGAATGTAGTAAGAATTAGTGCCACTCTCCATTCAACAATGAATCCGGTAATGAAGGACGAGAGGAGTGAAGTAATGTTATGAAGTATCACAGAAATCCTCTCTGCAATTGCAGACTTCACGTCAGCAGCATCAGTAGTCAAACGAGCAGCAATAAGGCTGGAATTGTTCTCCTCCTCATCAAGCCATCCAACTTCATTTCTTAGGATAACAACAAGCATCATTCTCCTTACCCTCGTAGTGAGATTTTCCCCCATAATACTAAATAAGCTATGTTGCACCGATACACCTATTTATGAAGGCGTGCTGTATCCGATACACCGATACACGGATACGCCTCCGATACTCCACCGATACGTGTCGGATACGCCAAAGACGTATCCAATTAAAATACTATTTAATTTCAAAAGGACACGCGTATCCGATACACGTGTCCGTTGAAAAACAAAAAGAAATCCGAAAAAAAAAAAGATGTGTCGTATTTTCTTCCGTGGTTGCGAGCAAAGTTCTCTCATTTTCGAGATGGATTTGAGTCTCTTGATGATATGAGAATATTAGAAATTACTATTTTTTATATATATTAGAAATTACTAATCTTTCACTTAATGAGTCTGAATTAAAAGCTATGATATTTATTGAAGATGATATAGAAGTTCAAAGACAAACCACTGAAGAAGCTAATCATATCATTCCTTCTATTGAATAGTTGAAACTTTATGTGCTAGACAATTTATGTTTATGCTTTTGTTGTTGTACTAGACATTTAATGCTTACTTATATTTTGATATTATAAGCTACAAGGCTACAAATGATGTTGTTGTCAATTTTTTGTAATTTCAAATATTATGCTTTGATTGCTTTCTTAATTTTTATGTATGATTTATAAATTATAATGCCGTGTCCGCGCCGTACCCGTATCCTGTATTTTTAAGAATTGACGTGTCCCGTATCCGTATCGTGTCGTATCCGTGTCGCCATATCCGTATCGGTGCAACATAGTAAATAAGTAATGTTGAATCAGATAAGCAACAACTCCATAAAGTCCTGCTCCAAAATATATAAAAACATATTCCATCGTCTTCCTCTCCACTGTGTTTGGATCAGGATAATAGAACACCTTTATCATATTGCTCATCACTATTGGAAATGTTGGACCTATGAACTCAGAGAAGATTGAACCAACAGTTCCCAAGATGGCATAAGGCCATTCAGGGGCATTTAATTTTAGAAGTTTGAAGAAATAGCCATCAGGAGCTGGATATTTGCGATCATTGTCTGCATTAGAAACCATCTCTATACGGCCATCAGCTCCACTGCTGTACTGATAGCTCAAGTTCCTCAGGCTTCCAAAGCGCAGAGTGAGAGACTTTGCAGAGAGATAATGGCTCAGGCGTAATGAGCGGGATCTACGAGGGATGGAACATGAGGTCGTGCGGGGGAGACATGAGCGTGGGACGTCACAGTCGCTTATGGAGAGGGATCGGGAAATCCAAGCAGCACTCCTGTTGGCCGACCTCAACGCTTCGAGGGGTTACTCGTGAGAATGAGTGGAAGATGTCGGCTGTTGGTGGGAATGGAGAGGGACGCTGATACGATTGGTATTCCGTGAGCAGAGACAATCGAACGCGCGGTTTGCGTTCGGGTAGACTGGGGTCTAAGCGCGTGGGAGTGGACGGAGAACGAAAGATTAGCGGACGTAATTAGGAAGACGGGCATGCAGAACGGAGCGGATGCCTGCTGTCGCGAGTATCCTTCGGGCATACTGGACAAGCAATGGCACAGATTCAGATCAAGGAGTCGACTGCGAGGAATGCGACCAAGGTCGCGGATGGGGAAATTGTGTGAGGAGATCTCCGATGGTATGGTTGCCATCGGAGAGCGATTCGCTGGTATGATTGCTAGACAATGGAATCGCTGGTATGGTTGCCAGACGATGGAATCAATGGTATGGTTACCAGAGGGATGTGTAAATTCGCCGGTATGGTTGCCGGCTGGTGGAGGCTTCGAACGTCGTCGACAGCCTAGCTTCATACATGGCCTTTCCCAAGCATCCAAAACCCCGATCGATGTCAAGGGTTGATGTAGCAGCCATAGCTGTCAATGGCGCAAAATAGCGCGCGCCATGGCGCACGGCGCGGCGCGGCACACCTACGGCGCCATGTTCATGGCGAGGCGCATGTGTTTAAAATAGCGCGCGCTATTTGCGCCACATGTGAGCCATGGCGCATTGCGCACGGCGCAAAATAGCGCGCCAAATTATTTTTAAATTTCGGTATACTTATGAATATTTTTTATATTTAAAAATATATCTATATTTTAAGAGAAACGACTATTCATTGTCCTAATTTCACGAAAGATTTTCTTTTTGCTGCATCCGCCAAACACATCCCGCAGTCCCTAAGTCGAGGTCGCTGAATCTATCCCGAAGTCGAAGGTTTTCTATTTTCTATTTGCTGCATTCGCTGCTTCTGCCGAATCCAGCCGAATCTATCCCGAAGTTGAAGTCATCGTTTCCGCCGAATCTTCCCTCAGAGCAGTGCTTCTGCCAAATCTGCCCCCTCCTTCATCTGTTCCAATAAAAAATCTTACCAGCTGACTCTGATTTGCAACCTCTGTCTATTCCGCACAGCTCTGTTGTTTTGCACGGCTATTTCTTACAAGAATTTACAACTTAATAGGTATGCTCGGTACCGTTAGGTACATGCTCGATACCGCTAAGTAAATACTCGGTACCGCTATGTATATGCTGGATACCGCTCGACACCGCTAGTTACTTGCTCTGTACCGCTTGGTACAGCTCGGTACAACTAGGTACCAGCTTGGTACAACTAGGTACAGCTCGGTACAACTAGGTACCAGCTCGGTACAACTAGGTACACGCTCCGTATTGCTAAGTACATGCATGATACCGCTCGGTACCATTATGTAAATGCTCGGTACCGCTCGGTACAGCTCGGTACAACTAGGTACACGCTCGGTACATGCTCGGTATTGCTAAGTACATGCATGATACTGCTCGATACTGCTATGTAAATGCTCGGTACCATTCGGTACATGCTCGGTACCGCTCGGTACAACTAGGTACACACTCGATACAGCTCCCTAATTTCTATACAAACGAACTTTAAAATTCCTCTAACAAAAAATTTTGTTCCGGGGGCGCTGCCCCAGGAAACCCCCACAAGGGCGCTGCCCCTTGACCCCGCGACCTGACCGGGCAGGTCGAACCCCGCCAGGGGGCAGCGCCCCCTAGGACCCCCGGCAGCCCCCATATTATGTTTCTTGGACAATATTATATTTCTTTTATCTAAATTTGTTTGCTTTTAGGTGATCATAAAATGTCAGATTCAGATCAATCTTTAAAAAAAGATCCAGCATGGAAATATGCTATACTAACAAATGAATCCGACAACAACAGTGTGACATGCATTTTTTGTTATAAAATAACAAAAGGAGGAATTACACGCCAAAAACAACACCTCGTTGGGGGTTTTAGGAATGCAAGGCCTTGCTCTAACTGTCCCGAGCACGTGAAGTCTGAAATTAAGGCATCCATGTTGAAAAAAAAAGATTTAAAGGAACAGTTTAATAACATATCAAATGTAAACCTTGCTGAAGAAGAAGGAGAAGACTTTGATGTGATGACAGATGATATTTTAGTTGCTAAACCATCCAAAATGTTGTGGACAAATAAATCTAACACATCTAGTCAAGGATCGACATCTACATCTATCTTCAAAACATCACGACCTAAAGGTCCATTAGATACTTTCCTTACACCAAATCCTGAAGATGTAGTAAAGCATAGAAAAGGTTAGTTTAACAAAGAAATGGATTCAGCTAAAAAAGAAATGAGTGGAAGGGCTGTTCAAGTGTTCAGTAGATGGATGCACGATGCTGGGATTCCATTTAATGCTGTGAACTATGATAGTTTCCCTGCTATGGTGGAGGCACTTGGGCAGTTTGGACCTGGAATGAAACCTCCTAGTTATCATGAGGTACGAGTTACTTGTTTGAAGAAAGAGGTTGGACATACACATGAGCTATTGAGACGCCATCAAGAAGATTGTGTACGATATGGTTGTTCTCTAATGGCAGATGGTTGGACGTCGAGGAATGGGAAAAGCTAATCAATTTTCTTGTTAATTGTCCAAGAGGTAGTGCATTCATAGAATCAATTGATGCTAGTTCTTTCTCCAAGAATACTGTGAAAATGTTTAAACTTTTTTGCAAGTACATCGAGGTTATTGTACCACATAATGTGATCCAAGTAGTCACTGATAATGCATCCGAAAATGTTCTTGCAGGTTTGTCACAACTTTTATGCTAAACAGCTCTAGGACCAAAAAAACAGTGAAAACTGTTTCAAATTCCAAAAATATTCATTCATGTCTTTCTTCTACCTATAGCAGCTATTTATAACAATATAATAGAAATGCCTAGAACTCTCTAGAAAAAGGTACTAAATTAGATAAGCTATTTCTAAGGTCCTCTCTAAATGCACCGCATCACTTATGTAGTAACTATATATGCTACTTCTGTTGAACACATTAACTGTTTAATTCTGAATTGACTGTGAATCACACCCAAATAGATTTAAAATACTAATTGAATAAGAAAATATGAAAGTACAGAGAGAGAGAGAGAGAGAGAGAGAGAGAGAGAGAGAGAGGAATTAGAGAGTAATAGATATGGGATTTTAGTAAAATAAATTAGATTATAAAAAGTTGGAAGAGTTTTGCCGATCTCTGATGAATAAGGGGGGATTAATGAGGTGATTTAAGGCTTCTAGATTTGACTTTAGGAATTAGGAAAGTAATGAAGTAAATCCAATTTGAATTTAAAATTCAAATTGATTCAAATTAAGTATTTTCTTAAAATAGGCGAACTAAATTAGGAAATAAATTTTGAATTTCAAATTTAGATAATTTGAATTTCAAATTAAGTCCAAATGTCATTCACCCCAAATTAGGAAACTCAAGAAGGAAGAGGGAAGGGTGAGGCTGGCGGCTAGGGAGCCATGGCCGGCGGTTTGGAGGATTTTCGGGTGAGGTGGCCGACGGCTTTAGGGGAAAATTTTGGGGAGCTCGGTTTGGGGGTTTGGCTGTGGGTTGAGAGCGGAGGAGGTGGGCTTGGGTGAGGTGGGAAACTGGCAGTTATGGGAGAAAGTTAAAGAGGAAGGAGATAGAAGTGTAACTACGAACCCGACTTATCTAGGTTGGTGGATATTGTGTCAAACTCCCTTTCATAGGGATCTCTCTCCATTAGAACTCTCAAGCTCTCACAAGACTCATGCAAGAAGAAATTTTGTAATCAATCACTCATTAACATGAAACAATAAGCAAAGGGCTATGTATAGCTAAGTACAATTGACTCAAAGAAATAAAAGACTCAATTGCCCTTTGGGCTCGTACATGACACATCCCATTAAAGGGGTACAAACGGAAAGACCAAAATAACATCAAGCAACTAAAAATACATAAATAATGAAATAACAAAAAGGACTCAGAAATACAAAGACTCGATTATGGCCGTAGATCAACGGTCACGTCTCTGATAAACCTTCCACAATCTGATGTCCCCATCACTAAGTATATCATTGCTCGATTTAGCTTGAACTAAGTTGGCTTACTATGAAATGAATTTTCTTCAAATTGTGATACATATAAATTACTCGTATGCTCTTCTTTGTTTGTTGGTTGGTAGATTTAGCTATCAATTAAATGATATTTAGTTCAAGTTTTAAGTATATGATGTGTGTGTGAATTTATCATCCCCAACAAAAAAAAAAAACTCTTTTGCTCACATCATTTAAAAGGTTATCTTTTTAGGTTAAGAGCTTATTAGATTGGATGAGTTAAATACAAAATGTTTGAAAATGGTTTTTTCTTTGTCAAAAGCAATGTTTTAAAAATAAGACCGAACCGGACCAGTTGATTCAATTGGTTCGACCGTGAATTGGTCAAGTTACCGGTTCAGTCAAGTTGAAAAAATTGGATTTTTACTGAACTAGTGCGAATTGATTTGAATCGGCAATTCAAGCAGAAAACTGTCAAACTAGTTCCAGTTTGATTGAACCGACTGATTAAGTATATTTAAATAAAAATTTAATATTAAATTCTTTAAAATTTTAATTATATATTTAAATGTGCAAATAAATTTAACTAGCTACCAGCTTGCCACATCATACAATTTTATTTGTTGATTGTGGCTTATACTTTATCCTATATAAATTAAACAATTTTAAAGTCTCTTATGATGTGAGATTAAAAATCAATAAGAATTCTGCTTGAGAGTTAAATAAAATTATTTGGGTTGCAAATTTAGACTAAGAATACTTATAATTTATAAAAGTTAGGAACATAATTTTTTTATATTATAAATTTATATATTATATTAAACATTATATTATTATTCTTATTAAAAATTATATTTGTATTTATATATTAATATTATTAATTATTTTAACTTTAAAAGTTATTTAATATGCATATAATTATATTTGTAATAAGCTTAATGTTGAACTTCAATCGAGCTTATTGATGAATTTTAATCAAAATAGTTATGTATTATTTGTTAGAATTTTAATTATTGCATAGCTTATATTATATTTGAATAATTTTACTATTTATTACATCATTCGATTCAACCCTGGTTCGACCCTAGTGGAACCAATGAACCGTGGACCTCTCCTTCCTGTTCATTGTCTGATTTGGTTTCACAACCTTGGTCAAAAGCAAATTTTGAGTCTAATTTTATAGATTATTAATATTATTTTCAAATATAAAGAATTAAATTTCTTATTGAAAATTAGCTACAAATAAATATCATTTTAAAATATATTTTTATTACCATGCAACTAAAATTTGTACTCTAGCTTTTAGTCTACTAGGTCCTGAATGCTAGCTACTCAAGCCTTGGGACTGATTTGAGCCAAAGAAACTTAGTACATCTAATTATGGATCCTAATCGGCTAGGTTGACCAGCTAAGCTTCGGTAGAAGGCTAGCTAGACCTAATTAGCTAAACCTATTAAGAAGTTTAGGCTTCGTTTGAAACAATTTTTTTATTGCTTGTTAAAACATTTTTTTAGCTTAAAAATTAAAATTTTTATACTAGAAAGCTGCTTTAAAAAGCAATAAAAAAATCGTCCCAAACAAAACCTTAATGTTACGGTTGATAGAGCTTCGGGGGCATATATAATCTAATATAAATTGAAAAAATAAACTGTTCCTTTTTTCCCACAAATAAGATAAACCAATGAGCATTATGCCGAAATAACAGCTTGGCAAAACCAACTTTGTCAGTGTTTGAGTGAGTAAATGTTGCAATAATAGGTAATGTTCAAATTTCTTATGATTTCAATATAAACTTATATGAAATTTTTTGCATTTTTACAAATTAAATATGAACATTCAACATACTGAAAACAACTTCACAATAAAATATGACATTAAATTTGGAGTTTAGATGACTAAAAGCTTAATATATTTATTAATTAAACCTTCATTATCTCCCAATCGGCATTGTTATTGATATCTCATTTATAGAATCATATTCTTGCTTGGTTGACGATGAATGATCCACTTCAAATGAATGTTGCTTCATTGCAACAAAACCAGGAAGCTTAGGCTCTGATAATACCTCGTTATCACTGGTCAACATAAGAATAACAGAAGACATCAATGGTCTATCATTAGGGTGTTCTTGAACGCACAAAAGCCCAACTTTTATGCATCTTAATACTTCAGCAATAGAGAACGAATTGCTTATTGATTCATCAACTAATTCTAAAGCCTTTCCTTTATTCCATAAGCGCCATGCCTGCGTCAAATAATATATATTTTATATAATTGTTCTTTCACATTAATTTCTAGGGAGATTTACATACATACCACCTTATATCAAAGAATAAAAAATAATAGAACTTACCATTTCTACCAGATGATTATTGGATTGAGAAGTAGAAGAACCTCTATTCCTTTGACTGGTTATAATCTCAAGAACTATAACACCAAAACTAAATACATCAGATTTAGCAGAAAAAATGCCTTCTATCACGTACTCTGGAGACATGTAGCCGCTGCATGAAAATATTTAATTTGTATAATTAATATATATCAAGTTATATGAAAATAAGATCTTATAGATGCATTAGTATATGTAAACATGGTGTGCAAATAGCTCTTACTATGTTCCTACTACTCTTTCGGTCTCAGATTTTCCCTCATCTTCTCCAAATATTCTTGCCAAGCCAAAGTCTGAGATCTTAGGTATCATCTTTTGATTGAGAAGAATGTTACTAGCTTTTAGATCTCTATGAATGACTCTCACTGTTGAATCTTGATGAAGATACAGAAGTCCTCGAGCTATACCAACTATTATGCTAAAACGCATTTTCCAATTCAGCAACGTCTTCTTTTCCTTATCTGTTCATAGATGCAGTACTTAAGTATATGAGTTTGTGTTTATAGGGCCTCATACAAATTTTTTGTCAATTTAGTAAGTTGACTGCTAAATAATTGGAAAAAAAATTAATTAGAAGTAATATTTAGGCCCCAATTTTTTGCAATTAACCCTCAAATAATTAGATAAAAATTAATTACAAGTAATATTTAGGACCTTACCAAATAGAAAGGTATCCAAGCTTTTGTTTGGCATGTACTCATATATCAGTATCCTTTCTTGTCTCTCCATGCAACAACCTAAAAGTCGGACTAGATTTCTATGTTGAAGCTTGGCTATCAACATCACCTCATTTTTGAACTCATTTGCCCCTTGCTTTGAGCTTTTGGAGAGTCTTTTCACCGCAATTTCTTTTCCATCTTTTTTCTTTCCCTAAAATTTATCATATCATGTAAATATATAGACTCAATCAATGAAAAATGAAAAATGTAATATTTAATATCATAATATCATGCTAAGAAATAATTTTTTAACCAGCTTATTCTTATAAAATAGGAATAATTTATTTGAGCTTTTAATTGGATGGACTCTACTTAGACTTAAGTTTTGATACTCCATTATCAAGATTAATTAGCAGTGTAGCAGTCCAAAAAATAATGTAAATACAGATAAATTTGAAAAGGATGAAATTTATTTAGCATGTTATCACATCCTTCGCTTAAGTAGTTTGAAAAAGTAAGTGTCAAATCCATCAAATAAATTTGTTATGATCAAATCGTTGACACTTCCCTATTTTTGGATCTTTCAACAACAAAATATTAGAGAGCATGTCCTTGCTTGTGCAAGGAGAGTTTTAAGTGGTCGATGTTGCCTTTACAAGTAGGGATAAAGAAGATCCATTGTATGAATTAATTCCTTATGTAGCCTCATCAATCCATAATGTGATGCAAATTGAGTGCTTTTAATAAGTCAATTAAGGCAAACTCACACACACATCACGTATGCAATACTCGAACCCAATACCTCTTGATTGATAGCGAAAGCTCTCAACCAACAAATCAAAGTGATATGCGTGACTTTTACATTAATTGCTTTGTAAACAGAACCTTTCCATCTCAACATTTTTCTTCTTTTCTTCTATTTTTTCTTTCCCTCCACCTAAATTCACCTTTTTTATGCCCTCCTTCACAAAGGTTGAACACCCCTTCCCTTTCTATTAATTAAATTGATTTGGCATCATGGGGGATATGCATAACCCTCCTTAACTTAAATTTAAACCATCAAGTTAAAAGAAAAGTCACTTTGTTCAACTTTATTCTTGTTTGCTTCACTTTCGAAGTGAAAAAAAACTCTTTAGTTAGCTTATATGCCAACACTTAGAGGACTTTCAGGGTTGGGAAGATCAGAGTTACAATAAAGGACTGTTAATAACCAATGCTTCTAATCTTCCATGTAATTTCATCACGTGACAATGTTAGTTCTCTTCTCCATCTTTAGATCTCTCTTATGGGAATTTTCATCCACATTAGTGTCTTTTTGTTAGCTTAGTTTTGCATTAACTGAGGTACATTTGTTTTTTTATATGCTATTTTAATTCATTTTAAGGTTTTGGCTTATATTAAGTTCATATTGATTTTTTTTTTGACTAAAATCACTTCAATTAAATTCTATAAAAAATTTACATAATTAACTAAAGAAAACATCTTTAATTTATTTAAGTTTAGTTGAATTTTTAAGTGAAAATCATAATTTTTATCATTGGTAAAACAACTTAATATCTTTCCATCTGCTTTGTAAATGATTATTTAGGCTTCTTTGTAAGAGAAGATTAAGGATACTCACAAATCAGCAGATGAGTATGTAGGATTAGTTGACCAAATTTGGTTTGGAAAAAGAGCTTAGCTATATGTAAATGATCACCGTGTATTGACTTGTGGGAGCCGACTTTGGGGTCCTATTAATGGTGGCTTGAGGGGAGAGCAACGACATGAGGCTCAACATTTTGGATATACAATTCACTCGGAGAGTAGCAAGATGTATTGTGATAGAAAGTTGATGTTTTGGTGGCATATGTTAAAGCATGAGGTGACAGAGTTTATTTAAAGATGTGAAACTTGTTAGGAGTAAGTAGAGCATTAAAGAACTAATGGGTTATTGCAACCTTTGCTTATTCCTAAATGAGATTGGGAGGAGGTTATGATGGATTTTGCTATTGAGTTTTGAGATATGGGAAGGGTCATGATGCAATGAATTATCGTTAATCGACTGAGAAAGTAAACACATTTTCTTCCTACAAGGCAAACAGATCTTGTTGAGAAATTGGCACAATTCTATTCGTAAGATTGTTAGATTGCATAAAATATTGAAGGTAATTATTTCTGATTGTGATAATGATTCACTTTTAGGTTTTAGAGAGGTATTTAGGAGGGTGTGAAGACTAAGTTGAATTTTATTATAAATTTTCACTCATAGACTAATAGGCAGTCCTAGAGGACTATATAGGTGCTCGACGATCTATTTCGATTGTGTGCACTTAATTTTGGAGGGAGTTAGGAGAATCATATATGTTTGATTGAGTTTTCTTATAATAAGAACTTTTATGCGAGTATTGGTCTAACACCATATAATGTTCGTTGTTGCATAACTAGTAAGAATTTTATAGCCTCCCCACAAATGTTTGATTTAGAATTATTATAAATTTAAATAAGGTTGGAAAGTTGAAATTGAAAGAAATATTAAGTGTCAAAAAGGCCTTGGGAGCATTAGGAGTCGGTATGGATGGCATTTCAGCACCGAGATCTTTGTTTGGAGAGGAAGAAAATTTTAGCCGTTGGGAGTACTAGAACACTGGTATCACTATTTGGGAGAATAATAAATATTTCGACCATGTACAATAGTGCTTCATGTTGGAGCGTCACAATGCTTAGCATTAAAATTGGTTATCTTAACTATCAGAGATGGTAGAAAAATAGAAGAGAAGAGGATAAAGAAAGAAGAGAGATTTTTGGAGGCCAAAACACGTGATTTAATTCTATTAGGTCTATCAAGGAAATTGTTGACAATGAGATAGATTTTCAATAACATAGTTCAAATTTTAATTTCAATGTTTGTCTAAAGATTTATGCGATAAATTTTGATTTTAATTCATATAAGAAACTTTTCACCGATTGATTTTTAATGTCACATAATATCCTATTTTGGTTATTTTAACTTTAAAAAATCAAGTTTTCACATGTTGATTTTATTCACACAAATTATTGAATATTTTATGTTGAATATGGCATGGACTATAATTCATTAAAATTTTTAAAATGATGTTTTAAATGTTCCCTATAAATAGTTTTGAAGTGGCAAATGTAAAGTGTGTATGCAAATTATACAGGCATGCATTATCTCCTGAAGTATTGTACATGTAACAAGTTATGCATGTTCATGTTAAATGTTGCAATTATATATTAATTATACAAGTTCTGCATATGAATATCATGTCATGTAGGAAGTTCTGAGATGGGAAATATTAAAGTGCTCTATAAATAATATTATAAAGGCCCTTTCTATTATGTTTTGTTTCTTTTTTCTATCTCTATGTGTCATATGTAAGTATGAAATTAAGGATTAAGGGAGCTATAGGTTGAGATAGAGTTATAATGGGAATAATGCATAGGTCAACTCCATTTTGTCTTGTGTAGGTAGATTAATCAATGGAGGTAGAAGTGAAAATGGAGTTATAAGTAAGCATTACAATATGTGCATAGTATAATTTCATGTGTTGCATATTTTACTAAATAAACTAAATTTAAGCGCAAGCAATGTTCATGTTGGTAAGTATACTGAGATTTCTATGAAGGTACAAGTAAAAGCACATGTTAATGTTTACAATGTTTAGGTTAAAGTGTACGTCATTATTCTAATAACGTTAAACATTAAGTATAAGAAACCCAATATTAATGTTTTATAAGTGTTAAGGTTATTTTTTCTTATATTTCTAAAAGTCATTTGAAATAAACTACAGAAAAGGACAATGATCTTTGTGATAGGATTTTGGAATTGCCTACTGAACATCTTATTACTCACTCTACGAAGTATCAGGTATTTCAGAGAAAGAAAGGAAATAAATCAGTTGAGTAGGAGTTAGTCATATTGAATTTTGTCAAGAGCATGCGTAGTCGAGGTATTCTTTTGATAGTATGATTTTATTTATCTATTTTAATGTACTTTAGACTATCATAAATGATTATTTTGGAAGAAATGAATAATTGTGATTTGTGTATCTTTTATTTTTAACTAAAATTTTTGAGTGTTTTGTGGCTCTAGTATGTCATGTATTGAGGATGAAGCAATTAGGTTCAAATTTAATTCTTCTATTAGATCCTGTGACATAACATACAATATGAGACATTATATGATAGTAACTGCAAGACATCTCGTATTGGATGGAGATGGATGAGAGGAGATTGATGGGTCCTTATATGATGATGCCTTTAAGAAGATTAGAGTAATTAAGGATAGATTAAGAGCAACATAAGATATAAAACAAAAGTATTATGATGTAAAGCATTAGATAGTTATGTTTCAGTTGGGTGATTTTGTGTTTTTAAAAGTCAACCCATAAAAGATGTGAGTAGGTTTGGTAAAAAAAAAAATTGAGTCTAATATATTAGACCTTTTGAGATAGTCACTAGGGTTGGAAAAGGTATTTCTAAGTTATTACTGTCATATCATATGTCTAATATGTATGATATTTTATGTATATGTACTAAGAAAGAATATTTCTGATATTAAGCATAGAGTTCTTGAGGATAAAGTTGACATATGACCTGATTTGATTTATAGAGAGAAACATGAGCATATTATAGCAAATGATGTGAGATAGTTGAGGAGCAAGTATATCCTTATGATTAAAATTCATTAGAGGCACATATTAGATAGACATATCATTAGGGAAAAAATAGGTTTAGATTAAACAATTTTATCTACATCTATTTCATTACTAACTAGTTGTGAATGTTGAGGAAGATATTATTTTAAAGAGGGAAAGAAGGGAAAAATATAATGATCACTTCTACAGGATTTGGATCTATATGTAGTAATTTAATTTAGATATGATAAGACTTCATATTTATTTCATGTTTACTATTTTTTTTATCAATTTAGAGTTACTTATATGCATGATTTGTTCATCAATTTTGTGTGGTTTGGTTAGAGAGAATTTATATATGTTGAAATAAACCTTGTTGTATTAAATTAATTTTTTAATACATTTTATATTTGATTTATAAACCGTCTTCACTGCGTTATAAAGTACTCAATAGTCTATATATATATATATATATATATATATATATATATATATATATATATATATATATATATATCTTGAGGGGTGTCAATATTTGACACGACACGAAAATCCGACATGAATCCAACCCAGAAAATTCGGGTTGGACCCGACTCGATTTCAAAACAGGTTGGGTTCGGGTTCTCGGATTCGACCTGTTTGAAAAATGGGTCGGGTTCGGGTTGACCCAACAGGTTGTCGGGTCAACCCGAAAACCTGTTTAAATTGAACTACCCACAGCTACCCGAGCTGCCCTGCCTGCCTGCATGCCAGCTGCCGCCCGCGCGCGCACCCCGAGCTGCCCTTATGTGACGCCCCAGATATCAATAGTGAAAGGATTCATCTATCATTCTTTTTTTTTCTTTTTTTTTTTTTTCCTTTCTTCTTTTCGTTCGTATCAATACAGTCATCCAGAGATAATTGCATTACAGGAAAGAAATACAGCAACTACAATAATTCACATATCAACATATATACAATCAACAGAAGCGTCCAAAAGGTCATGTACAATAGCCAAATGGCTACAAAACAGAAGTCTACCCAAGCTACAAAACAAAGCTACAGCATCAACCGAAGAAACATCACGCGGGAGGCTCTGCACCTGAAATATTAACCACATATAATGAGCTTTACAAAGCCCAGCAGGTAACCAAAGCCTACAACTGAAATCAAAGCACGACACTGAAAATAATATGCTGATCAAACAAATCAAATCAATAGACTATGATCAATGAATCTATGCAGGTACGGAAATCAAATCGAATCAGATACGTCAATAGTCAATAATCAATACAGCGATAAAAGCATCGATGAATCAATACTCCAGCAATCAAATCAATAAGTGCTTTCAGTCAATGTCTATCCATCGTAGCAGTGTCTATCAATCAATACTATCATTTCAATCAATCGTGTCGTCTAACCGTGTCGTCTAGTCAATTCGTTGTATCTATATCATCTATCAAAGCAGTCAATACTCTTGCCAATCGGTCAATCCAATTATTCTATATGATTTACTCGATGTCAATATGCAATATTCAATAACACTACGGCAAATTCAATAATGACGACGTACGATGCTACAGTAGGAAAATCATCTCAAAGTCAATAGAGCACTTTTCAGTCAAGTGTATCAATCGGCTCAAATCCCAATAAATAATTTAATCAATACGGTGAAAGATCAATTGAAATCAAATCATTACAATGAAATCATCAGGTCAATAGAAATCAAAACAATCAGCTTCAAAAAGGAAATCTATTCTACGATGCAATAATCCATTCAATCAATCCTTCAATAATCGGCACGACGAATCAATGTATCAGTGTATCAATAACCTATCAGGATCTGTCGTATCAGTAGTATCCATATGTCAATATCATATTTATATCAATGTCAATATCGGTATCTATCAATCGATACAATCTATATCAATATCAGTGTCAATATCTATGAATCGATATACATAATCCATATCAATGTCGATGCCAGTATCTATGAATCAATCAAGTCGATAATATCAATCAAAACAAAACAATACGATGAATCAATAAAAGCAATAAATCCGTCAAATCAAACAATCAATCAAATCCAGTCTATGCTATCAAGTCGATCAAATCAATCGGAAAGACAATATGATGCATCTATAGCAACAAGTTGAATCAATGCAGAATCAATGGTATCAATGAATCTATAAATCTATGCCGTCCATATCCATGTATCAATGTCAATAATCAATAGTATCAATGCTCAATGATCAATCATCAATGAATCAATGAATCCGTACGAAACAGTAAATCATCATTCCATGGTCTTACTAGACAAGCACAAACGCTGGTCATGTTGCTGTTGTAGAATCCGTATTGCTGTTGTAGATATCTATACATTGGTTCTATGAAAAGAGTCGTCACTCTATTGCCCGTCGGCCGCCCGTCGGCATATAATCTCCTTATGACTCCCATCGTTATATCCATGATCCATGATCTATGATTTAAAGGAAAGCCCGTCGGCCCACCATCCTGTACAGGTATCATCTCCAACCAATGTTCAACCATGTTCCCACTTGTCTTTCAGTATCAATCGATTCCAATCAATGATCAATGCAATAATCGATGCAATAATCAATAATAAAGAAATCTAAAACGATCATATCAATAGTCATGCACATGTCAATTCAATCTATCAATTCCGGAAAATTCGGAAATCATACAAAAATCGGGCAGCGTAACGGCAGTCGGTCAGATTTACACAAAAAAAATCCTGCACAAAAAGCACAAATTCCAAATCTTTCCAAATTACAGACGAAGATCCACGGCATCAATACAAGATTATTATTCAACAGAATCCAAATCAAATCAAGTCCTGATAATTTTCTATTCGATTAAAATCGCGTAAAATCAATTCCGACCGGTAAAATCGTTGCAGAAAACACTCAAATCGTGTATAATAATCATATCTATAACATATCAGAAGTTGTGCGGTGAAAGTTGTGTCAATATCAAATCACGTCGAAAAGTTGACTACGAAAATACAAAACAAATCACAACTCGGTCAAAACTCAACATCTTTGAAAACAGAAATAGGGTTCGGAGTCCTTACCGCGAGATAAACAAATCTTCCAACTGCGTCGTCGGAAGAAAAGCGCTCCGCGGGCTCCAAAACCAAGCTTTTCCTTTGCTTTTCTTCTCTTTCTCTCTCCTGCCTTCTCCTTCTCTCTCTTCGAAATGAATAAAAATATCTCAATCGGATATTTATCAATACTGATCGTCCCGGACGATCTCCAATTCGTCCCGGTACGATGTGTCCTCTGGACAAATTTCGTACAGACGAAATCCAAATTCGTCCCGGGCGACTTGCTCTCTGGACAGATTTCGTACAGACGGATCGTCCCGACCCTTCCAGGTTCGTACAGACGAAAATGACAGATTTCTTCACAAATTTCTTCAGTTCGTCCAGTACTAAGTCCATTTCGTACTGACTGACAGCACTCATAAAAATCAGTTGTTTCAAGGCACTGATCGTCCCGGACGATCGCAATATCGTCCCGGACGATCCTGGGAGGAAAATCACATCTACAGAGAAACAAATCAAAGGAACGAGCTCTCACACCTTACCTGCCAGCTGCCGCACGCGTGCACACCCTGCTGTTGTTCGCTTGCGCGCCCCGCTACTGCCCGCCGCCTACTCGAGTTGGCGTACGGGCATAGCCAGCACGCGTTTACGTCAGCGCAGCCTGCCACCCGCTCGCCCGCCCCGCTGTCGTGTGTTCGCAGCTCGCAGCCCGCCACTGGGCGTCCCGCGTGCTCGATGCTCGTCGTCCCACCGCCGCCAGATGCAAAACCGTGTCGGGTCGGGTCGGGTCAACCCGCCAACCCGACGGGTCGGGTCCTGGTCCGAGTTTCCGATCCGTTTACATACCCGGGTCGCTTTAGAATCGACCCAATTGAACCCGGATCAATTCCGGGTTTAACCCAAACCCGACCCGTGACCCAAAATTGACACCCCTATATATACCTATTTTTATGAGCATCATATATATGAAAATATAAGGTTTTTTATTGGATTAATCTTTCTTAATGAATTACACTACTTTGTAAAAGTGAGTTTTCTAAAATCATCAAGTGTTCATTATACGAGCCTTTTTACTAGATTATTTTGAGCACATTTTAGTATTTAGCAAGTATTTTTTTCATAAATTTTGGAACTCTATATTTAAATTCATTAAAATAATTTTCATGAAATTTATATTTGAGATTGAACAAATTTTATAATTATTAATACACCCTTTCGTTGTTTTTTTATAAAGTTCCAACACATCCCATTTCTTAAACATCTTCGACCCGATTTAATCCATCTTCATATTTCAAATTTTTCACTCTTTGTGAATTATGATATTTTATTTGATTGGGTTTTACAAAAACTCATATTTATAGAAATTTTGAAAGTTAGGTTTTTCATTTGTGATACTTTATGGGCATTCAAGTGGACGAATAATAGTCTGTGCACCTATATGATTATCTATCTATGCATATGATAAGCTTGAACAAATATAAATAATTAATACAAGTAGAAGTGGATGTATAAAAGATAAATGAGAAATATGAATAAGTAGATATAGAGGCGTATATTAAGTACTGAAGACAAAAATATGAAATGTTTTAAAATATTCAAATATTAATTTCTATCATATTATTTCATTCCTAATATTATGTTCAAATAAATGCTTATACCATCTGGCATATATATATACTTTTTTTTTCCCAAAAAAAAAAAATATAGGTACGGCACGCACGTGATATGTTTTTCTATTGATAAGCTAGCTATTATTGCTCACCCCTATTTTATTTGTTTATATTATTTTAAGAGAAGAATAAGACTCAACTTGAGTAGAGGCTAATGACACTTATTAAGACCCAAACCTGAACGTGAATTTCAAGATCAAGGTCCATCGAATTATTTGTAGTAAAAAGAATTATTAGAAAAAAAATATGAAACTAAATAGATTCCACTATTTCATTGGTTGCAATATTAAAAAATCAATTAATATTAAATTTCATAAATCCCTCAAAGAAAAAAAATATATTTTTAATATATTATATAGTTAAAAACGCCATTAACATAAATCAAGTTTAATTGAAATCTAATTACCTTGTAAACAGGGCCAAACCCACCCTCTCCAAGCTTGCTCTCCTCCGAGAAATTATTTGTTGCTTCAGCAATGCTTTCAAAGTCAAATAAAGGTAGGTCTATGTCTTTGTCACTTGCCACCTCATTTGTGTCCTTGTAAACTGTTCATGAGTTATGATAGAAAGAGAAATTAAGATAAGAGAAATACATATAATAATTGATTAGGAACACTACTTGAGTAATATAAATGAAAGAAAATTGAATCATACCTCTCCTTATTAATCTTTTTCTCTTATTGTGACGAACTATCAAACAGCTGATTAATAAAAATCCAATGAGCAAACTCCCCATAATTGGCACCACAATTGTAGCTATCTTTTTTCCCTTGTAATGAGAATGGTTTGTTGAGGTGCCTGCAAATAAAACAAGAAATAATATTGCATGATTCATTAGGCTATTTAATGAGTTATTATTTGACATATATGACAGCTCAAAATATTTCATGCTTCTTTTTTCGTTTTTTTGTCTTTTTTTATTTTTAGGGGAACGGGGTATCCATCCGCTGTCATATTCGAAAGGTCGCTTGATAGCGTGACTAATCCTAAGCTGACCTAGAAAAGACACTCACTCAGAACCCTCCTGACCCGTACTTGATTGGACCCTACTTAAGAGGCGCTGCAGCTCGAGGGGAATCGAGCATGAGTTAGAGGTTCCCAACTGTACTTGTCAACCAACCAAGCTAAGCAACAATAGGTTCATGCTTCTTTCTTTATGATCACATATAAAGGGTCATGCCTGCGTGGCAATAATTTGTAGAAATTGGATAATTATAGAGGTGAAAAATATCCTCATCTGATTTTGATAAAATATATCTAAAAAGTTAAGATAATATGCTTATCATTACATAGAATTACATGATTTAATTTAAAGATAAATTCAAAATAATAAAATTAATTATACATAATTAAGAGGATGACTTTTTTATTGCTTTTTAAAAGAGTTTTTTAATTAAAAAAAAATTATACTAAAAAAACTGTTTTAAAAACAGTAATAAAATCATCTTAAAAGAAACCTAAAAGATAACGATCAACTTTTTAAAATCATTATAATTCATGATGAAAATGATGCCAGCACATGCGGAGTTAATTATTTCCCTACAAAGGATCCAATTTCGTATATATTTAGTACACATACCTAAATCAGCTGCGGCAACGCGGACGTAGAGGTCTTGCCCACCGTTGCCATACAAGCGCATGTCATTAAGTTGCCCGGTCCACATGATGCACCCACTTCCGCCGTTGCTGCTATTAGCCAAAAAGTAAGCGGTGCAGGAGCAATTCATCAAACACCTTACTCTGCACTCATCCAACCCCAATTCCCCATCCGCCACCGCCCCGGACGTATCCGGTAGCTTCACCCTGCTCACAATCAAGAATCCATCGGACGTGCCTGTCCCGTTCCGGCAATCGAGCGTCGTGTTCCTAACACACCCACCGCTCACATCTTTCAGAGCCCATCGGCCACTATCCTTGGGCCGAAATCCCGACAGGCAACTACAGTGCGGGATCTCGTTCGCGTTGCAGATGCCGAACGGCCCACACGGAGAGAAAGAATCGCATTCGTCCATGGGGGTCTGCCAGAAGAAGCTCCACTGCCCCGGCGGATCTAGCCATAAAAACCGCTGAGCTGTTCCGTTCGGGTTCAGTACCATCCTCAATTTAGCGTCGCTAGTCAGCTCAGAATTGTACCCTACCTTCTCCCTTGTTGTGATGAAGCTTATCCTGATAGTATTATAACTGGGTATCTGTGGCAAGCCGGTGAAGCCGTTCCCGACCCATGGGCCACCGCGCCAGTAAATGCTCTCATTATTGCCGGTGATGACGAGTTGCGGCACGCCTCTGAGTTGGATTGCCATGGCATAGGCACCGGGCGATGGATCAGTGGAGCTCGCCCAAGAAGTTATGTTCCAGCTAAAGCCAGTCTGAAGGTCCCAGCCAATGAAAATTCCTGGAATGGCCGTGCTTGAGGGGTAGTCGAAGCTCTGCCATTTGTAGTTGTTGCCGCCTCTGACGATCAGGTTACCATTGGCAAAGAGTCGGGCGGTTGGGTTTGTGGCTTGGACGGTATTGGTGGCCGGAGGAGGGGATGAAGACCAATGGATGGTAGTGTTGCGGTCTATGACGAGAAGGGTGCCGTTGGGGGCGAGGGAGAGAGAGCCAGCGAAGCCGGAAACAGGGCTACGGGCGTTGGCAACCCAGATAACGTCGTGGGATGAGATGTTGTGATACCAGATGCCGACATAGCGCTTGCCGGAGCTATTGTCCGGGCTGAAGAAGCCGAGGGCGAAGACACCGCCGGCGGATACGAGGATCTCTCCGTCGAATAGGGGGCGGTTGGCTGTCAGCGTGTCGCCGAGGTTGGTCGTGGCGCAGGTAGAGTGGGTGGTGAGGAGGACAAAGAAGCCAATGAAGATGATGAGCTCCTCATGATTTCTTGATTGCATCATGGTTTTGGATTCACTCGAACTCAAAGACAATTAATTAACACTTTATAATTTTTCAATGTTGGGCCCAACATTGAAGTTTGGATGTGACATCACAGACTACTTGAAGGACCGAGTCATTCGATGTGTGAGGCCACTGTTAACTACAAGACTTGTACAAAACACGGCCGCTGATTAATTAAAAATCTTACAAGCACTATTTATTACGTTAGATGATCGTCACAGATTTTAGGTGAGAGTTAACCATTTTATGGATAGACCTTTTGCAATAATAACAAAAAAAAAAAAAAAAATCCATCACCCAAAAATGTGAGGCATAAAATGTCATACTTTATGATCTGGATTTGAAAAATTATATTTATCTTACGTTTTAATCATTTAATTAAATTTTATCAGTAAACAATGAAAAGAAATAGGATTATATTTTTATCTTGTTCGAAACCTCATATCATGGGATTTATATTCTATCTTCCCATTTTAGCAACTTTATTACTTCTATCTTCCCATTTAAGATTAAGGTTTCTAATTTTATTGCTAGGGGCTCCTGGAGATAGGAATTTGTGTTCTATTTTAAAGTCCATCCCGAATACCACTGAACACTTAGCCACTATTTCATGGAAAGATAAAAATAAAATATGCTTTAGTATTATCACTAATGATTTTTACGAGGAAGAAAACAGTTTTAGCTGGTATAACCTTATATGGAATAAAAATCATGCACTCAAATATGAGGTTATTTTCTTATCTTGCTTACAAAGGGACCTTAAAACTACAGTGCACTGCTAAAAAGGAATGCCTTTCATTGATTGAAAATTTAGACATATTATAAATTTGATCATTTTAAATAATTTGTTCATATTTTATTTCATTTTAAATAAAATACTGAATGATATCAAATACATAATATGATAAGTCATCTTAGTGCTATGCATTTGAATGTTGAGGGTAGAACAAATTTCTTGAGGAAAAGTAATGTAGTTGGATACGATAAACTTTCTTTTGTCATGGTTATTAGATAAGCAGAAATAACTAGAAAAAGAGTTCGAAACCTCATGTAGAATCTCACATTTATGTTTGGACACATTACCAAAAATCAGTAGGTCATTTGCATAAAGAAAATGGGTAAGATGGAAACCTTCACAAGAAATACCATAAATCTATCTTGAGGGGAAGGATTGTCAATCAACCAGAAGAAGACATCCATAACAATGCATAATAGGTAGGGGCTGAGCGAGCAACCCTATCTCAAGCCCGATGTGGAGTTAAAAAAACCCCTCCAAAGCTCCATCAATGCTAATAGAAAAAATAGACATCTGAAATACAAGCTTTGAAACAAGAAACAAAAAAAAGGAGGAAACCCTTTTTGAACCATTCTATCTAGGAGAAAGCTCCTAAAGAAAGAATTAAAAGCTTTATTGATACTGAACTTAGCACATAACAGATTTCTTAAATTCCAATAGTAATTCAAAAGCAAGCAAGAAGCACATTTTCAGAAGATATCCAGTTATTGATGAAACTAGCTTGATTTTCCCTAATAATAAAAAGCATAATCCATTTCATCTTGGGCCAAAATTTTAGAAATTATCTTATAAAAAATATTGCAGAGATATATTAGCCTGAAATCAGAGACATTACTTACATGAGAATTCTTAGGAACGAGGGAGATAATAATAACATTTACTATCCAAGGGAGATAACCTTTAGAGAAAAAAGACTTGACAACTTTATAGACCAGTGTCCCAATAATCAACCACACTGATTTAAAAAAAAAAATCAAACTTATAACCATCAGGACTCGGTGTAGAATTAGGGTCCCTGCTAAAAACAACAAATTTAATTTCAGCATCAGAAATCGTATCCGTAAGAATAGCCGCCAAATGGGAAGGGGTAATAGATCCCTTGGGGATGGAGATAATGTTCGTGTCAGTTGGGGGTGGGAGTAAAAAAGATTCTGAAAGTGCTGAATGATGGAATTTAATTTGTCCCGATGGTCAGAAGGGGTAGCAGTAGAAAGCAAGGGGGTTCAACTATAGTTTATTCTTTTTCTAATTTTACCATATAAAAACTTAAGGTTATCTTCACCCTGAATTAAACACTTCAGCTTGACACATTAGATAACCTAAGATGCCCAAGATGATAAGCAATCTTAAATTTGTGCATTGATATTTTTAAGCTTCAGATTCATAGACATATGTAGCGGGTCTAAGTTAAGCATGTTAAGATAGGATGATTGCTAGTCATATAGGTTGGCTAAAGAAGCAAAAAAGGGAAGAAGAGATAGCCCATTGCTTGTCTTTAATAATAGATTTGAAAGCTTTGAGCTTATGGTAAGCCAGATATAGGATTTCCTTGGATCAGTTGGGAAAAAATATTAATCAACTTAGCATAGTAATTATCTTGCTTAATCCAAAAACTCTTAAAGAGAAATATGTGATGAGCATTCATACTATTACCCAGGAAAAGGATAAGGGGTGAATGGTCATAACAAGAGGGTTTAGAGACTTCGTAAAAAGAGCTAGGGAAGATTTCTAACCATTTGTTATTAACCATCATTCTATCCAGCTTTAGGTGAATGAGATTATCAGTCATTTGATTAAACTAGATGAATTTATGGCCAGTCGAAGCCAAATCAATAAGTGCAACATAAAAAATAAGAGCATGCAAATTCAAAAGATTAGCGGGAAGGAGGGGAGAGCCCCCCAATTTTTAAAATGGGAATCTTTAGCAATTGAAGTCGCCAAGGATGATCCAGGGAGAGTTCATAGAGGGATTGATTTCCCTTAACTTATCCAAAACAAGATTCTCTCGAATTGCGAGTTGGAAGCATAAATAACATACATAAAATATAAAAACTCAAACCCCACTGAAATTTCCCCTGAAATCATTTGACTTGAAGTATAAGTAGCATCAAAATGGATTTTAGATCGGTTCCATTTCACCCATGCATATTATTCCCGATTTGGCAAAACTGAAGTTATGACAGCTAACTTTGGTTGCCTGCTTGTTGCATGTTACAAGAGTAGACAATAATAGAATGACATATTTTCAGATCTTTTCTCTTGGAGGGTTGTGTGGTAGGAGAAATGATTAAATGTGGGGTTTGGATGTAGTTTGTATTAGGACTCCAATTAAAATATGTCATGCATATATACACACACTGTCTATAATTTGTGTATAGGCTATGTACAATTTATAGTGATGTGGCCTATTTTAATTGAAGTCTGGACGCCATCCGAACTTCTCACGTACTAATTTCTCCTTGACGGGTAGGTTTTTCCATTTGAATGGTAGATTTGATAATTAGAGGTTATTCTAATGAATTTAATGCTGATTACTATTATTTTGGAGCAATTTTATTCATTTCAGAGTTTAATTTTTTAAAAAAACTTGTTTGCATATGAAAAAAAAATTTTATTCTTTTTATTTGCTCTATGTGTTGGGCGTTATCTTTTTTCATGCAACTCTCTAGTATTATATCTATCATTTTGGGTTCTACTCGTTTTGTATGTTTATTCTCTTCCTCAAAGTTTGTAATTATATTTTATAATTAATGAAATTAGCCTGGGCCTTAATATTTTTTGGGAAAATTTTACCTAATCAAACTTGAATGCGTGTGGACAAAATTTGTGCAAAAAATTTGAATCACATTATTTTATTGTTAAAAGCTTTTGTCATAGAATAGGGGTCTTCAAGAAGACCTTTCTCTCTTGGCTGCTACCCAATATTGCATGCTATGTACAGCCACCAATATGATTGTTTAATGTCACTCTCACTGGCGCATTACTGAATATTGGAAAGAATCAAGTCAACACAGGACCGCAAATGTCTTTCTTTCTTTTTTCTTTTTTCAGGAGCAGTTAGAGGATTCGAGCCTGGATGAGATGAGAGGAATTTCTTCCGTCAATCACTTGGCCGCAGACCCGTTCTCAAGATGGCAAATGTGAGCTGTATTGGCTTTGGAAATCCTTGAAGGCAGGTCTTGTTAAAAAAAAAAGTACTCAATTTTCCTATCAAAATGTTATGATTTAAATTTAGTCAATGTTATTCAATATATGGCTATGTTGAGGCTCAACTACTTATTTACTTGAAGACTTATTTTGTGCGGAGACCGGACATAGAACGTAGTCCGGAGACCAGCCAAAATGCGCCACGTCAGTGATACAGAGCCGCGGTACCGAACAATACCGAGCGAATGGGTGATATGACGCATTCTGATTGGTAAAATTACCTATTTACTTGACTACCATAAATTTAGCATGTTATGCTTGATGCATCACCTTCAGAACTAAGCAGTTCAATTAGCCTCTTGTTTGAGCAATCAAATTAATCACTGAGTCAAGTAGGTCTAATTGGGTTTCATGTTAAGCAACACTAGTTAATAAATCGACCTTTTAGCAGTTGGCCAACATCATATAAGATAATAACGCAGGAGAATATAAGTGATAAAAAATATTATTAAAACAAATATAGTAATAAACATTAAAAATTTAATGTTGAAAGTCACGTACGTGACCACAACCATTTCACGGTAGATCTCGAATTATTATTACAAGTAAAGGCGTTCAAACCGATAATAAGAGAGAGTAAATAAATAAGACATTTAAACATAAGGTTATCAAATACATCTGCCCACCTAGATTTAGCCCTTCATTTAGAGGTTAGACAATGATAATGACCGAGATAAACTAACTATAAAATAATTAATACATAATTAATAGTTATATATGAGAGGTTATCAATATGAACTATGCAAGCTACAAGCAAATCTCAGGAAAACATCAAAATTATTTGTGTTGGAGTAGCCAAGTTGATGATCAAACATTCTTCCATTCACAATTTTATTCATCATTCATGAAATAATAAGTTATTTTAGTTACTTTTTAAGTACTTAACTGAGATCACATAGCATCGACAAGGTTGCAATCGGAATTACTATGCATTGATGAATAATCATAAGTCAAGATTATGCGTCAATTGTTGCAATCGGAATCACTATGCATTGATGAATAATCATAAGTCAAGATTATGCTTCATTGACGAATCATTTTGAGGGTAATCACACAATCCCTCTACTTTATCCCTTCAACAATTTATCATACACTACAATCTTAATTATTCATTTATACTTATGCACTATTATATCATCATATTATCATAAGTAAAAAAGTGATACACTATAGAACTACTCATGTCAATGTTAACATAGATAACATGTAGAACAAATCATTAAATTTACATAGACATGTAATAAATAAACTTTATTTAGATGACTAGTGGAGGAGAAATATTTGAGAAACTTCTGTAGCTACCAAATAGTTTTGAGAAAAGTATAATTTGATATCTTTTTATTAACTTGTTCTAGCATATCTAGTGCCGCTCTACATCTAGTTAACCCCTACATATGTGAACTACCCTACATACTTGAACTACTTAAGTAACCTAACTATCAATTGGTGGCCTATTTAAGAGAACATAAGGATTTGTCGAGTCACCTCAAATGGATTCCTATCCACTCATTCAATGGACATACCCAATCAAATCTCTTCCATATATATTAAACTTTCCCTCTACTAGGTCAAGCTTTCAACCAAGTTCATTTGTCTTACTGTACCCAATGTTAAAGAAACTAGTTGGGTGAACCTATTTAAGCATGCCAACCCAAAGAAGTTAATTAATGTTTAAGTATGTTTCCCTAGCCACCAGCCTAAATCTACTTTGCTAATGTCATATCCAACCATTTGATAATCTAAGTGATACAAATCGTTTGACAAAAAAAAAAAAATTAAATTTTCATGATAAAAATTTTGGGTCCTTACAACTTACCCTCATTGAAATCATTTTGTTATCAATTTAAATATGTCATCTTGATCAAATGAGTCTATATAAAATGAGGTTATATATTTCTCAGGCTACTTTTGCTTCTCATGCTTCTTCTTGCACAATCTAATTTTTTCCATAATACTTTGACTCTTAGAACAGACATCTTGTTATAGCTCATATCTAGTTTAATTTCGTCGGGTTGAGAAGGATGGTGCGAGTTAATTCAATGATATATTATTTGATAATGGTTAAAAGGAAAACATTTCCCACGCCATATAAATGAGTTGTATACGATCAATGGTGCCAAAGCCCAAAACTCCAATAATTTTATAGGTCACAACCTAAGCTTTATTATGCAACCAAATCTCTTGAGTCTCATTATTAAACTAATCTTAGAAAATTATGTTGATAATAAGTTGATAGCTATTATTATAAGTAAGCTTGATTAATGGTAGGTGATGTTCCGAGATCTTACCATAATTGAGGATGATCATTTGAAGTAAATCCTTTGGGTTTACATCATATCTTGGAATTTCCATCAACTTTGGGTTAGGCCATTGTGTTGTAATTTAGTCAAAGCCCTATTACTTCTTTAAAAGGGGTGTCAATTTTTGAAACAACCCGAAACACGACCCGAATCCGACTCGAAATAATTTGGGTTCGGGTCAACCTTGACCCGAAACAGGTCTGATTCAACAAATCAACCCGTTTTAAAAATCGGGTCGGTTCGGGTTGATCCAGCAACCCGAAATTGACACGAAAACACGTATTTGACCCGAAAACCCAAGATTGACCCAAAAATCGAAGATTGGCCCAATTTTTGACCCGAAAACTAGCAATTTTGGGTCAACCCCGGGTCATTCGTGTCGGGTCGGGTTGACCCGGACCCGAATCGGGACCTGACCCGTTTTTAAAAATGAGTCGGGTTCGGGTTGACCTGAATTTAAACCCGTTGACCCAAATTGACACCCGGAAAAATTCTTTTATAGTTGCATGGTATATCCACATTTTGAGTTTGCCTAGAGAGCAAAAAAATAAGCCGTCTTTGTACATAATTAGCTAGTTACCCAACTCATGCAATGACCTTAAAGTGACTTACTTAATCCCATCATAAAGTCAATATCACTACACTCCTATTTCTACATTGTTGTAGGGAATAATTTTAATAATCTACTCATCTTTTGGCATATAACTTCAATTTATTGACATATATATCATTTATTTGTTCATGAGCTATGTGGCTTCTTTCTGTAGTCCTCAAAACTGAGCCTACAAGTTTATGTACATTTTATGAATTATATAATATTAAATTAGTTTGATAGATAATCTTCATGTAATATGGTCTCTTTTATGCTTCTTTTATTCGAAACATAAACGCATCCTTAGCCTATGAATAAGTTTATGTAGTGTGTTTTCTTCATAAAAAAGAATCAGGCCTCATAAATAAAATATAAAAAGACAATTCTTTCAAATTAGATCTTGAGGCATGACAATATTCTCCCTAATCAATAAAATTACAACTTAAACATGATCTTGCAAAAGAATGGAAGAATTGTTAACAGGACCAACTATGCCTTCTTGAGCTAAACCCTTGATTTGACCTAGCAACTATGAAGTTTGAGCAAAAAAATGTAAGTATGTTAAGAATATGATTAAAATTATTCCCCTCATTGTGATTAGAGCCCCTAATTAAATTATTGGGTGGTGCAACAAGTGAAGCGTCGACATTGATGTTATTATCGCTTGGGGGTTGCTTGCTAAAATATAAATGCGGAGTAAATTGGAATATATTATAAAAAGAATGTAATGTATTTGAAATATTTAGAATTAGTCTTTGTTTGAGAGGGCTTTCTTACTGCTTTTTAAAGCAGTTTTATAGTACAAAAATTTGTTATACTAGAAAACTGATTATAAAAACAGTAATAAAGTCATCCCAAACGAAGCCTTAGTTAGATGAATGCCAGATAAATGCAATTAATTACTTTTTTTATTTTTTTTTGAAATAAAATGAATGCAGTATAAAGCTCAATATTGAGGTAGTCGGCAGTGGCATATAGCGAATGGCGATCGATGTTGAAGTGAATTGGGGATGGCAATGGCAATATCTAGATGCCAGTAGTGATAGTGCAGCTAATTTGCAATTTATTTTATAATTAGGCTAAAAACGGACAAGTTTTAAATTTATAAAAAATGAAATACAAAGTGAATTTGGAACTCACCGAAATTTTACTATGCATTCATTTTTCATTAAATCAAACGCTGAATGTTTTAAAAACCCCTCATTTTAAATACTTTACATTCACCTTTCATTAAATCAAACAACCCCTTAATCAAGAAGTTCCCACAGGAGTCGACAAATGTTAATGAGTTAGAATTTTGAATGCTTAGAGGAACTGAAAATAAAATTATGATTCACTTGAATTAATAGAAAATGTCTTGATTTTAGTTAATAGAAAGAAGAGACTCAAAAATCATATATATATATATATATATATATATATATATATATATATATATATATATATATATATAAGTGCATCAATCTTAATTATGACCATTGCGCTAGTGTAAAAAGCTATTTTCTTATTATGATAAAAAATGACCAAAAGATGAAAAATAAGCCACAATGACATAAAGAATGTTAGTGTCTTTAGTGCCACCCCCACCCTCCAACTAAAGTGTTTTTTTTTTTTTTTTTGAACGGGTATCCATGCGCTGTCACTTTCGAAAGGGCACTTGGTGGTGTGACTAATCCTCGGGTGACCTAGAAGAGGCACCCACCCCAAAAACCTCATGGCCCGCACTTTATTAAGCCCCACTTAAGAAGCGTTGTCGCTCGAGTAGAATCGAATACGGATTGGGGGTTCCAACAATACTCGCCCACCAACCAAACAAAGCATCGATGGGCAAAGTGCTTTATATAGTTCTTGTTGAAAAATATAACGTGTTGCACATAGTCGTCGATCAGGTCATTAGTCAATTACCGATCCAAGTAGAAACAATTGAAATCTTGGCACGAATAACTTTACTTCATGTTAATAAATGGAATTGGTTATTGAAATAAGTAAGTAGATTATGCATTCTACGAAGAATATGAACTTCGAGCTGAATTTGACTTGGGCAAAAATGTTTTAATGGCAAAAAATTAGTCTGGGTAAACTTTTGATGTAAGGCTAAAGATTATTTTTGAAACCTAACTGTTTATCAAGTTATAATCTGACTTTTCTTAAGTCGAAATCATTCACATGTTGCATTCACATAGAATAGTATCTCAAATATGACAATTTCAACCTCATTTAAATTTTGGACAAATTTTAGGTCAATTTTGGCGACCGATAAAGGAAAATAGCCAATTAAAGTTGCATAATTAAGTCATTATAGAATATCTTACATCATTTGAATATTTATTTTTTATTTATTAATATCAATTTATTCAATAAACATCCCTATTTTCGATCTATTATGACAGAGAAACTCCCAAGTATAAGTGCAGTATTATTTAAAGGAAATTAGATAAAAAATATAACAAACATTTTAATAGTTATATCGAGGTGCAGTTGTATATCTCCATCATTTAATCATTTTGAATAATTAAAATTCAAAAGATTTTTAAAAATAAATATCTAATTCAGATAATTAAAGCATGCATTTTAAATGATTGAAAAAAATATAAGATCTTCATTCATATCATTAAAAAAATTTTATTTATAAAAAAAAATCATAGTTTAATAAAAATTTATATTTTTAGATGTTTTAGCATCACCCGATTACATATAAACAATAATGATTTGACTAGGAGTGTCAAAACGGATTGATGGGTCAAGTTCAAGTTCGCCTCAAAATTGACCTGAAGGAATTCTAGTCAACCCGAAACTGACCCGTTTAATAAACATATAAAAAATATTAGATAAAATTTGACCCGCGAAAGACCCGAATTCGACATGTTAACCTATTTTGATTTAATTTTATTTTTATAACTTATTAATTAACAAGATTTAGCATAATTGATAAAAAAATTATAAGTATTAAAAGAAAAAAAATATTAAACGTGATATTTTAGATAAAAAATGAGTTCGCATGTTGATCTGAACTCCATATGTTTAATTAACGAGTATGAAAAAATTAACCCAAATTTAACCTATTTATTAAACAAGTCATTTTGAACCTATGTTTTTAAAATCGGATTAAGGAATCGGATCATTTTTTAACCCACTTAAATTTGACTCACGGTTGAATATTATTTTAACAAGCAAATAAGAATTAAATATTATGTAAACTAATCGCAGAGAATTAACGTCCATGCATCAGATACAACTATCTTAAGAATTTGAGCAAAATGGGGCCCGGGTTGGATTTTAGGTCTTCCTGCTGATGGAACTTTTATTACGTCCGGTGTAAGGATGTAGAGGAACTTCCGGTTGGAGGCAAAATCCCATCAAAAAACTCGATATTTACTTGGTACAACTAGGTATTATTTAATATTAACGAGGAATACCGCTCTTTGAAGACCAATACCAAATTATATCGAGCTGTACCAAGAAATACCGAGTTGTACCGAGTTTTTCCTAGAAAAACTCGGTACAACTTTTGTATAACTCGGTATTTCTCGGTTTAGCTCTGTATAACTCTGTATTAGGTCTTCAAATGATGGTATTCCTCATTATTGTTTGGTATTGCTCGATATTTGCTCGATACAACTCATTTTTTTACAGGATTTGACATCCAACTGGACGCAGGGTCGTAATAATTGTTCCTGCTGATGCCACACTCCATGAAAGAACTTTTTGCCCCTGGTTTAACACCGCGTTTATTAGTCTTCCACCGAAGTCAAAAGGACAAAAGAAATAATACCTTCTTCCTCTCCTAGAAATTGTATAACCATTCCATACCTTTCATGAATCATTTCTTATTAGCCTAAAATCAAAATTTAGAGCAGAGGCATGGCAATTTTCTTGCTCGCCATCCTCTTCCTCCTCTCCTCCACGCAAAGCATCCCCTCCGCAGCAACCGACACCATCACTCCGTCCCAACCTCTCGCCGCCGGCCAAACCCTCATCTCCGCCGGAGGCATGTTCCAGCTAGGCTTCTTCAACGCTGCCGCACCTTCCAACTCTTTCTTAGGCATATGGTATTACAAAATCCCAATTCGCGAAATCGTGTGGATCGCTAACCGCCGATCTCCGATCACTGCCCGAAAAGCCACTCTTTCTCTAACCAACGACGGCAATATTCTCATCACCGCCGGCGACGTCAACGGCGGCGGCGGCGGCGGCATCGGAACTATTTGGTCGACGAACACCTCCGGCGTAAAAATCCCATCTTTGAAGCTCCTCGACTCAGGCAACCTCGTGCTGACCGACGGGGGATCAAATGCCATTATTTGGGAGAGCTTTTACGACCCTTCCAACGCTTTCCTCCCCGAAATGGAACTCGGATTAGACCTAACACGTCACCTTGAAAAGCGGCTCATGTCCTGGAAATCGCTCGACGACCCCTCGCCGGGCGGGTATACCTACGGCGTTCGCCGCACCGGTTCATCGGAGCTCGTAGTCTGGAGCGGTTCAAACATCCAGTATCGAACAGGGCCATGGACTGGAGTTTCATGGAGCGGCATTCCCCAAATGAACTCGGATGTCCACTTCAACTTCATCTTCGTAGTTCAACCCCACAAAATTTTCTATACATACGAATCGGTCAACAAGTCCGTAATGACTTTAATAACCCTCGATCCCAGCGGTGGTTTGCAACGGCTGGTGTGGCTCGGCGGCCAGTGGAGACAGTACTGGCGGCTGCCGGAGGACAAATGCGACGGGTACAACACCTGCGGGGCGTTCGGGATATGCAACGTGTATTACCCTGAAGGGGTTTGTAAGTGCTTACAGGGGTTTGAGCCGAAGACGATAGTTGATTGGACGTTGAGGGATTATTCAGCAGGGTGTAAGAGGAGAACGGCGTTGGCTTGCTCTGGAGGAGGGGATGGCTTTGTTAAGGTGAGTGGTGTGAAGCCGCCGGACACGGATAACGTGACGGTGGCCGCCGGTCTGGGAGTAAAGGACTGTGGTGTTTTGTGTTTGGGGAAATGCTCGTGCGTGGCTTATGTTGTGCTTGGTGGGAATTGTCTGTGGTGGGTTGGTCAGCTAATGGACATCAAGGAGTTTGCTTCATGGACTCAAGGAGGTGTGGATCTCTATCTCCGGCTAGCCGCCGCTGATTTGGGTATGCTCATTAGGCCGAAATTAAATATTACAGACGTATTAGCCATTGTTAATTAATTACTCTTTCCAAAAAAATATCCTATTTGCTACGCCAAGTGGCTCAACACTGCATATATACCTATAGATTAGGTTGTAATACTTACTAATAGGATCATTAAATTGAATGCCAATGAATCCAGCCAGCGGACGATCTTGACCCGTTAACATTTCTGTCAAATTTGTCAAATAAAGGTTAGTTGAAAAGCTAACTTCAAAAAGAAAAAACCGAACCGGGTCTGAAGGTTCCATTGGGTTGCATTCTAAATCTTTCGGAATTATAGCAAACCTTAGTTGCTCCAAATTTCAGATGAAAGGTAGCCAACATGAAGCTGGTCAATAAGCTTGGATTGTGGGATTCGAAGCGTCGTTGTACGTTAATTATTGTGTTATGTAATTAATGATCTTCGTCAAAGAGCTCCTTCCTTCTCAAAATTTCTATAATAGCCTTGGAAAGAGGAAACCTCCATTTTCCACGGTGACATCGCCTGAAAATGACTTCTGCCATGATACAGATCACATGGACGAGTAGAAAGTTAGATCACTAATAAATATTTTATTTCACCGGTCATGTTAATTCTACTGATGACGACTTGCGATAAATTCTAACGGGATAATTTCTTATGCAGATTCAACAGAAAGTGCGTCAAGTAAGAGGAAACATATAGTTGCAGTAGTCATCCCACTGGGACTAGCTTTTATCATATTCTCTTGCTTTGGAATTTATGCATTAAGGAAGAAAAGAAAGCAGGGTAGGTTATCTAGCTACATGTGCCTTCATTTTTTTTTTTTTGTAATGATAAAAATTATTTAAATAGCTCCAAATTCAATAGAATGATATGTGATGTATGATTTAGGTTTCGTTTGGAACAGTTTTCATGTTGCTTTATAAAGCAGCTTTTTAGTAAAAAAAAAATTAAAAAAATTTATAAGCTATTTTAGAAAGCAATAAGAAAGCTATCCCAAATGAAACTTTAATATGAATTTGGAGCTTTAATAATTTTGGGTGATCACAGAACTTTAGTCAACTATTGAAGAAACAAGTTTATTAATCCTTCTTAATGTTTAATAACAATAATGACATGCAAGTAAAAAAGAAAAACAAGTGTTACTTTTGAATATTTAAAGCTTGCTTGTCAGGTGTAGGAGATGGCTATGTGAAGGAGAGCAGAGGAAAAGAAATGGAACTTCCCGTATTTGATATGTCTACAATTGAGATTGCTACAAATAACTTCTCTGACGAAAATAAGCTTGGAGAGGGAGGATTTGGCCCTGTTTATAAGGTAAATTTGCGAACACTCATCATTTAACCATTTAATTATTAACTACATTTTGAATGAACATGAAATTTCCCTATGCTAAGAAGCTTTCCCGATATTAGTGATGTAGTGGATCGTCGGAAGATGCAACCTGCAAGAAGGATTTAGGTTTTCCCAATCCAGGGAAGAAGAAGGAGAAGCTTTCAAAGCTTTTAAAAGGGGATAATATCATTCAATGCTTTTCCTATTACAAAACCAGCTATTTATAAAGTAAAAAGAGCATTCTAGAAGCTCATTCTAACAAACTAGATAAGGTGTCCTAGGGAACACCTCAAGCATAAAATGCACCGCATCATTCTCCCGTTGCGTCAAAAAGGGCTTGACTCCGTCGAGACGCGTTGTCGGAAGGGAGATAATAATCCTCCTGGGTCGAAAATTTTGTTCTCAATATTTATTCCAACTTCTTTTACTAAACTGTCTACAACAGCTGCATAGACCAACGTCAGTTCATCAAGGGATTTTCCTTGATAATCTATCAACTTCTGCACAACCAAAGACACCATAGTATTGCAAGCAGACAAAGCAAAGAAGAAATTACTAGCATGTCTTCCTTCCTCCGTAGTTCAATCCGCCGTAATATCACTTATACTTGTGTCATATCTTGAGAACATGATAGGATTTCCAAACCACACTTTCAAGCCTCCAAAAAGCATGTTAATCAATGTATTTCGTGCTCCATCATCTTCTGCATTTTCCTTTGCTATGTTGGCTTGTATCATTACAATAATTGAAGTACCAACAGACTTATCACCAAGCCCAGCACATTTGATGTCAAACCCTTCATTGACATTACGTCAAACAGCTTGGGGGCATTGCATTAGAGTGGCTTTGTCGATCAAATTTAGACCAGAAATTTTCACACCTGCACCAAAAACTTTCCTAATACTACTACTAGCAGCTTTGCCACAAATTTCCACGTCATAAGTATTCATTTCAGCAATTCTGAGGGCAAGAAAACCGTGACATACCTCTCCACTAGGCCTACCAAATGTTGTAGCGGCAGCTGAGATGTAAACCACCTTCTTTGTTTGATTTTTCCTTATATTAATCTCTACAGTTTTCTCCAGCTTTACGGGCCCTTCTCCCTCAATGGGAGTGAGGGTGGTGCCAGAGTCAATGATGCAGTTGTCGAGGTTGTCTTTTTTCTCATTCGTCGACGCAGTTGGCTTCACGTTTACCACTCCCAGCTCAGGGGTGTAAACGAGCTGAGTCGAGTCGAGTTTTAGCATTATCGAGCTCAGCTCGTTACTCGAAAAACAAGCTCGAACTCGAGCTCGAGCTCGAGTCGTGCTCAGAAGACGAACTCGTTAAACTATAAACGAGCTCGAGTCGGCTCGCGAGCCGCTCGATTTCTCATCCATCCGATTTTTTTAATTTTCCCGCCACTTCTTGATTTTCCGCGTGGCATTCATCCAAATGAAAATTTTTTCCCGCCTATGAATCGCTGGCATCTTTTTTTTTTTTTTTTTTTGGGAAAAGGCTGCCATATTAAAAAGCTGTCATAATGACAAGTTGCAAAGGACACTTTGCATTTAATAAAAAGTAGCTTTCACTTGAAACGATGCAATGAATTTATATAAATTAACATTAAAAGCAACATTTAACATTAAAAGTAAAGTTTGACTCTCATATTATACGCCGGCTGCCATTAATTTATTTAAAATACCCTAAATATTATAGTTTCGAGCCGGCTCGCGGGCTCGCGAGCTCACGAGTCGAGCCACGTCAAGCTTGAACTCGAGCTCGTTTGATAAACGAGCTCGATTTGGAGCTCGAGCTCGAGCTCGTGGCTCGATAAGCTCGGCTCGCGAGCTCGTTAACGAGTCGAGCTCGAGCCAGCTCGCGAGCCGGATCGGCTCACTTACACCCCTACTCCAGCTTGTCCGGCCCTGCTAATCTGCTCGAGGCTGAGGAAATTGAAGGTGTCGGGGTACCCGGGGAACAACGGAGTGGTGACGGCGCCATTGGAGCCACCTTGGAACTCTGCGTGCGAGCCGGAGTCAGCGTCGGGCTGTAGCTCTGCTCGGACAGTGGGTACGAGAGCGAAATTGAGAATGATGTCAGTAGAGCCTTTGATAGTGATGGCTAGAATATCTCCATGACCGACGCATTCGAAGCCTCTGCCGCCTTCAACTTCGCTGAACTGTCTGTAAATCTCCGGCGGCATTCGCTCTGTTTCCGTCCATGCTTTCGAGCAGGGATGTAATGACCAGACTCTGACGCTACGCGGAACGCTGAGTTTGTTTTTCTCTAAGGCGGCGATGCTGAGTACGGACGGCAGCGATCCGCCGCCACGCAAGGCGAGGCTGGGTGAACGGAGGAAGCGGCGCACGGTAGCTTGGAATTTGGACCAATCGTTGGATACCACGTCGTACGACAGAACGGCGAAGGGAGCGCAGCTCATGCAGTAGAATGTGCCGCCGGCGAAGACGAGACGGGCGGGGTCGGGGCTGTAGAGGCGGGGGAGTTGACTGACGGTTGGCCACGGGGAGTAGAAGTCGATGGCGCCGTCAGCGTGGAAGTATTCGGCGGTGAGGTTTTTGACGGCGAATGGGGCCAACGGAGGAATGGTATCGGCGGCTGGGTGTGCAGGAGCCTGGTCGGCGGGGGCCTGGTCGACTGCTGTCGGCGGCGAAGGAGCGGCGGCTATGAGTGTCGGATCTCGCATCTCCGAGTCCAAAGGAATATAATAAGGTTCTGTGAGTGTTCCAATGACTTGCGCAACGTTGGGATCGGCAGTTGCTTCGTCCGTGATGAGAAGGCTAGATGAATCGGAGGCAAAATCACGGGCAACGGAACTGGATTGTATGCCAGGCATTGAATCGAGCTCGTCGTCGGGCACAGAATCGTTGTTTGAGTGATGTAGCGGAAGTGGAACGCTCAGGTTTGATTTAATCTGTGGAGGAGACGTAATCTGTGGAGGCGGGGGATTTCGCCATCGCAATGGAAGCTCAAGCGGTGGGTATTCCGACGGTGGATCACGCCATCGGAGCGGGAGTTCGAGTGGAGCATATTCATCAACGACCGTGGGAGTATGGCGGGATTGATGGCGTCTACGTGAAGGGGACGAGGAGATCGAAGAAGAAGAAGGATACCTCGGTATGGTTGCCGACGACATTCTCATCTTCCTTATTGCCCGAAGGTTTTCGCAAATCCGATCAAGGTTTCTGTCTACCCGATTGAGCTTGGTAGAAGGCGATCCGGCTTCGAGCATCGTCGACATCCCACCTTCCTTGGCGTCGATCGTCGTCGACCGCCAATCTTGTTTTGCGGCTTCGATCGTCGTCGACAGCCGACCTTCTTCCGCAGCCCATCAATCTTCACAAGCTCCGGGCTCTGATACCAACTGATGTAGTGGATCGTCGGAAGATGCGACCTGCAAGAAGGATTTAGGTTTTCCCAATCCAGGCAAGAAGAAGGAGAAGCTTTCAAAGCTTTTAAAAAGGGATAATATCATTCAATGCTTTTCCTATTACAAAACCTGCTATTTATAAAGTAAAAAGAGCATTCTAGAAGCTCATTCTAACAAACTAGATAAGGTGTCCTAGGGAACACCTCAAGCATAAAATGCACCACATCAATTAGTCTTTTTCCTCATCTCTACTTCCATCTTCATTTCATTTTCATGTTTGAGATCAAATGCTTGTTTTATTTAGCTAGCTGCTTGTAAGCCCCCATCTATTTTTTGGCTCAGTAAATTATATTGGTGATGTGAAACATTCAAGAATTGCACATGAAATTCATTAAGATTCACAAAGTTTACTCAAGTAAGATTAGGCCTTTCGTAAATTAAGATTCAAGCATTTTCCATTGAAGAAGTATTATGATAAGCAATTTCAAGCTAGTGTTTAGGCACGATTAATAATGAATCTCAAAGTTCACAACAAAGCAAATGCGGAAAATTAATAAAATCCCACGACTAATGTTTAGAAATTTCACAATGAGTACCTTGATCACTCACACTCAATTCGGGTTAGCGGGAGAAGGCCTTTAACAAACTCAACGATGCCACGAAGATGGTGGCCACACCAAGGGCCTTTAGCCACGGAGAGGTTGATGGTGACGAGGAGGGCGTGAACGCTTGGCTTTCGAGACTCCAAGTGTGCTTCGAAAATTGTCGGTCGTAGATGCTTGCAAGGATCGGGACGACTCTCTCCAAGTACTCTTCCACGGTAGTTTCGTCTTCAAATCCTACGTCGAAGCACGGAGACCGTAGGATGTTAATGCTTCCGTCGGCGTTGAAGACTAATCCCCACTCAAACTCCAGATCCGCCATACATACTTGATGTGGAGGAATTATTCCGATGGGAAGGGAGCTAGGAGGCGGTGAGGGAGAGTCTTTGAGTTGAAAGGAGGAGGAGGGGGTGGAGAGGTGAGCCGGCGGGATTTCAAAGGGGAAAAGGGGGCTCGGCCACGGTTGGGAGAAGGGGTGATGTGTGGTGGGGAAGAATTTAGGTAGGGTGAATGAAGCAAGAGATTTACTAAAATCTGAAATTAATTTCAGGTTTTAGTAAATTTGGAGGGAATTACTTGAAGATAATTTCAAATTCAAACAAAGTAATTAGGGCTTTAATGAGCCATTAATGGGGGCTCATCAAAGGGGTGGCCGGCGGCTATTATGGGGAGAGGGGTTTTAAATTTCTTAAAACTGAAAGTTAATTTCAGTTTAAGTAAAAGAGGAGGGAAAGATTTTGAAATCAAATTATGATTTCAAAAACGGTCATGGCATTAAACACACCATTAATGGGAATTCCTCCATGGGTGGCCGCGGCTTGCATAGGGGAAGGGGGAGAGGAATTAGTGGAGAGCTAGGTTTCCAATTGGAGGTGATGATGTGGCGATGACATGAAGATTTCAATTTAATTTTAAATTGAAATTAAATTTGTCTTGAAAAACTTTCCAAATTTGGAATTCCAAATTAGGAAAGATTTTGAAATTTGAAAATTGAAATTTCAAATTTGATACTTGTGGGTGGAAGGGGTCGGGTGGATGAAGGGGCGTCACCGGCAAGGTGGTCGGCCGAAATTTGGGTGGTGGTCGGCGACGGGATCCTCACAGGGGCGGCGGCAATGTGGGAGAAAGATTTCTTGTGGAGGGGAGGGGGGGAAGGAGATGGATTGGAACACGATCGAAAAGATAAAAATTCTAACCACGATTCGAGGACTCTTCCAACGATTGGTGGGCCTTGCGATTTGCTCCCCCTTAGAGCTCTCTCTCTCTCTCTTCTTCAAGCACTCATGCAAGAATACAAAGAAGAACAAAATAGCTTTTCATTTCAATCATCATTAACCATAATACAACATGAAATGACCTATATATAGGTCCCAACACAAAAGGAAATACAATGACTCTTTTGCCCTCGGGGCTACACTCATGACTCAGCTTATACTAGGGGTACAATAGGAAATAAAAAGAAAAATGCATAAAAGAAATACATAAATAACTAGAAATATAAACTCTGAATCGCGGCCGTCGATCTGCGCTGTCTACGGCGATACACATGTCTGAACCTCTGGTCGATGTCCACATCATTCTCCCCAGGTGGGAGAAAGCTCGACCCCGTCGAGTAGAAATCTCTGGAGCTCTCGTACATCTCTAGGAGATCTGGATCCAACCTCTGCAGCTCCTCTCGATCTATCCACGTGTCCTCTGTCGCCGGCTTCCCTCTCCAGTGTACCAAGTACCTTCGACGACCACCTTCCTTCGTGGAAATGATTTCATCGTCAAGTATAGCTTCGACCTTCTCCGCAGTGGGTAAATGGGGCAATTTGGGTAGTGAAGGTAGGCTGGGGATCTCACTGGGTGGGTTCTCACAAGGCTTATCATGAAGTGGATTATCAGGGTTAAACTCGGGTCCCTCGAAAGCTACTAAATCTTCAACATTAAACGTAGGATTCATATTAAAGCCTTCAGGAAGGTCTAACACATAAGCATTATTGTTTACCTTCGAGATTATCTTAAAGGGGCCCGCACTTCTAGCATGTAACTTTTTAACGGCTCCTTGGGGGAACCGCTCCGGACGAATCCGTACCATAACAAAATCTCCAACTTCAAATTCTTTAAATCTCTTTTTACGATCAGCATCATTCTTATAATGAGTATTACTTTGTTGAATTCTTTTGTTTATTTCTTTGTGCAATTCTTGAAGATGAGATGCGAATGCAGATGCAGACTCAGACACTCTAACCTTAGGACTTAATGGAATCAAGTCAATGGGCTGTCTAGGTAGGTAACCATACACGACTTCAGCAGGACTTAGACCTGTAGATCGGTTTACAGAGTTGTTGTATGCAAATTCAGCTATCGGTAGTTTAGAGTCCCAGTCCCTAAGATTCTCCCCTACCAAGGTCCTTAAAAGATTTCCTAGACTTTTATTTACTACTTCGGTTTGGCCATCCATCTGGGGGTGAAAAGCAGTGGAGAATTGTAATTTGGTTCCCATTTTATGCCATAGAGTCTTCCAAAAGTAATTAGAGAATTTCACATCTCTATCTTACACAATGGTTTTGGGTAGGCCGTGCAGTCTCACAATTTCATCAAAATACAGCTTGGCGATTCTAGAGGCGTCAAAAGTTTTGGAGCACGGGAGAAAATGGGCCATCTTAGAAAACCTATCTACGACTACACATATCGAGTCATGCTTCCTAAGGGTCTTGGGTAATCCTAAGACAAAGTCCATGCTAACATCTTGCCAGGGTTGGTTAGGCACGGGGAGAGGTGTGTAAAGGCCGGTGTTTTGTTTACGTTGTTTGGCTAACTGACAGGTGTGACACCGCTTTACTAATCTGCTAACGTCCCTCTTAAGACTTGGCCATTAGAAACGATTTTCAACCGTTGCGATGGTCTTGGCTTGACCAAAGTGACCCGCTAAACCTCCAGCATGTAATTCCCACACAAGAAATTCTCAAAGTGACGTATTGGGAATACAAAGTTGTTGGGACTTAAACAAGTATCCATCCTCCAACATAAAGTCTCCTATAATCCGTTCGTTTCCAGTGGTCAGCGCAGAGTAGGTTTCCTTAAAATCAGGGCAGTCTGGGTAGTCTTCCTTGAGCCTTTCAAAGCCTATTACATCAGCAGTCATCTTCCTAGTAATCATCATCCGACGGCTCAAGGCATCCGCAGCCTTATTTTCAGATCCTGCCTTATGTCTGATGGTATAGGTGTACTCTTGCAGGAATTCAACCCAACGGCCGTGTCGAGCATTGAGTTTCTTTTGAGAATTAATGTACCGCAAAGCCTCATGGTCCGAAAAGATAACAAATTCTTGCGGTAGAAGGTAGTGATGCCAATGCCTAAGGGATTGAATGATGGCGTAAAATTCTTTGTCGTAGGTGGAGTACCTTTGCCTAGTGTCATTCAATTTTTCACTAAAGTAAGCGACCGGGTGTCCCTCTTGCGATAGGACTCCACCTATACCAATTCCAGACGCGTCACAGGTAACCTCAAAAACTTTAGAAAAATCAGGTAATCTCATCACAGGGGCTTCCATCATTCGCTTCTTAATCTCCTCAAAAGCTCTAGTCGTTGTTGTGGTCCAAAGAAACTCTCCTTTCTTAAGGCAGTCCGTTATTGGCGCTACTATGGTGCTAAAATTTCGAATAAATCTTCGATAGAACGTGGCCAATCCGTGAAAACTCCGAACATCTCTAATGTTTTTGGGTTGTGGCCACTCGTTTATAGCTCGCACCTTTTCGGGATCAGTAGATATGCCTTGGGAAGATATGATAAATCCAAGGAAGGTTACTTGATTTGCGAGGAAAGTGCATTTCTTAGGATTGGTATACATCTGCTCCCTTTTTAAAATCTCACAAACCTGTCTTAGATGATTCAAATGTTGTTCCAACGAATGACTGTAAATTAAGATATCATCAAAGTATACTACCACGAATTTTCTCATTACTCTCATAAAAGTGCTAGGTGCGTTACTCAACCCAAAAGGCATTACGGTCCATTCGTACAACCCATCTTTGGTTTTAAAGGCTGTCTTCCATTCGTCCCCGGGGCGAATTCTTATTTGGTGGTAGCCACTCTTAAGATCGATTTTAGAGAAAAGCGTGGCACCTGTCATCATGTCCAACATGTCATCTAATCGAGGAATTGGGAAACGGTACTTGACAGTGATTTTGTTGATAGCACGGCTATCAACGCACATTCTCCAAGATCCATCCTTCTTGGGGGTAAGAAGGGCAGGAACCGCACACGGGCTAAGGCTTTCCTTAATGAACCCTCGTTCCAACAACTCATTCACTTGTCTCTTGAGCTCCTCATGTTCAGTAGGGTTCATTCGATAATGGGGCAGGTTGGGTAAAGAAGCTCCAGGCACCAGGTCTATGACATGTTGAATGTCCCTTAGAGGTGGTAGTTGGTTGGGCAAATCTTCAGGGAAGACATCAGAAAAGGCTTCCAATAGTGGTTTTACCTCTTCGAGGATTGGCTCTTCTTGATCTATACTTATTTCCCGGGCTGCTAACGCGTACAGGGGGGCTCCTGTCTCCAGCTCCATACTTAAGTCTTTAGCAGTTAAAAGATTCAGGCTCGTGTTGGGTTTCAGGGAGTTGGGTTTAACTTCTTCTTTGGTCGACTTAGGTTGAGTGGGTAGGAGTTTAATTTTCTTGCCCTCGTGTTCAAACACACAGGTGTTTGATCGGTCATAAATGTGTACATCGTTGTCAAACAACCAAGGGCGGCCAAGGATGATTTGACCCACATCCATTGTCAAAACATCACACCAGATTTTCTCCTTGTATCCAACGAATTCGATAGGAACAAGACTCCTATCTTTCACTTCCAAGGTGGTCGAGTTTATCCAAGCAACTTTGTAGGGGTTCGGGTGTGGAGTGGTCCTTAATTGCAATTTTGAAATCATGGCAGAAGATACGACGTTGATGCAACTTCCACTGTCTATTATGACTTTGCAATTTTTGTCTCCAATTTTAGTGAAAGTGTAGAAGATCGAGGTCCTTCGCCAGTCGTCGCTAGGTTTAGGTTGGGAAAAGGCACACCTAACAACTTGCAGATCTAGTCGATTCATCTTTTGGAGGTAGTGAACAACAGCAGTATCATCCTCGTCGAAAAATTCTTCATCGTCGTCCATATGATGGACTAAGTCAGTCTCAGGTTCGTCTTCTTCCTCCGTCACTTCCTCAATTATTGTGACCTTAAACGGGCTGGAGCACTGAGACGCAATGTGTCCATACCCATGGCATCTAAAACACTTAGTGTCGGCAGTGGTCTTGGGTGTCTCTCGGTCAGGCGTTTTCCCTTTATAATCGGATCGAGGTTGGGCTTGGTTAGGAGCAGGCCGACTACCTGAGGGTCCAATGGGTTTGTTGTACGGTTGGCTAGAGGAAGACTTGTAGGGATTAGGTTTAGAGTCTTGGGTCCTAGAGGCGTGGCTCCTTGATTCCTCTAAGTCTAGCACAAGACTACAGGCAGCCTCGTACGTGTTCACTCCTCTAGCAAAGAGTTCATTTCGAAGATCTTCTCTTAATCCGGCTCTGAACATTGACAGGAGTTGCGTAGGAGTGGTGGTCTCTTCTCCGTTACAACGAATCAGGAAATCATCGAAGGTCGAGATATATTCCTTGACGGTCTTGCTTCCTTGGGTTAACCTATTCCAACGATCTAGGAGTCTTGGGTAGTATGAGGGGGGAAGGTATTTCCTTTTCAGTTCTTGCTTCATTGTGCCCCAGTCAGCAATAGGGTATTCTCCTCGAGTCTCCCTCATGTGCTCTACATTGGTCCAGTACTGGTTTGCTCTACCCGTCAACTTCATCTCAACGAATCTAACCTTCTTATCTTCCGAAATGTTATACCATTTGAAATAGCTATCCATTCCCTTAATCCAGTCAAGGAAAACTTGAGGCTCTAACGTACCGTCAAACGTCGGGGCGTCTATCTTAATACTTTTGAGGAGTTGGGCATCGTTATCTCTCCAATGTGCGTCACGTCCTACCGGTTCCTGATGGGGTCGGTGGTTGGGTCGGTAGTAATCCCTAGGGGGTTCGTGCTCAGTTCTGGCATCTTCGCCATATGGTGATTGAGGTCTAGACGGCATGTAGATGGCCGGGTGTCCCATTCTTTCAATATTGTCTAGTCTTTCTCCTGTATGACGTTTAAGTTCAGCTACACTCGTTTGAGTATCCTTCATTTGTTGTGTAAGTGCACCTAATTGGCCCATAATCATGTCTAAAGTGGCTTGCATATGTGTAGGGTCCATGGTTGGGTGTTGGGGATCACTAGAAAGGTTTCCTAAGTCAAGGACAGCAGCTAACCCTACCGAAATGCTTGCTGAAATTGAGGCTACAGCAGCTGGAAATCGCGGGGCAGCGATCACAGTCGAGGGGAAAGTCACCTAAGTGTTTCGGCTAGGTTCCCGGGCCTAGGCAGCACCTAAACAGCGACTCTAGGCTCACTAACGGAAGCCTAACAGCTGCAGAAAACAGTGGACAGCAAACTCAAATGTTTGTCTAAGCAACCTAAACAATTTGGGATGTAGATGTGACAAGGACAACACTTAGACAATGAAATAGACTTGCTTAAAATGATGAAAACGATGCAGAAATTTAGAGGGCAGCAAGCAAAAACAGTGAAAAAAAAATTTACTATGCGATGGTATGCATGCAAACAAGCTAAGGATAACTTAAATTGGATTCCTAGGATGCAATCTAGCAAAGGGACAGCATGCTAGCCATGCTCTGATACCAAATATGATGTGAAACATTCAAGAATTGCACATGAAATTCATTAAGATTCACAAAGTTTACTCAAGTAAGATCAGGCCTTTCGTAAATTAAGATTCAAGCATTTTCCATTGAAGAAGTATTATGATAAGCAATTTCAAGCTAGTGCTTAGGCACGATTAATAATGAATCACAAAGTTCACAACAAAGCAAATGCGGGAAATTAATAAAATCCCACGACTAATGTTTAGAAATTTCACAATGAGTACCTTGATCACTCACACTCAATTCGGGTTAGCGGGAGAAGGCCTTTAACAAACTCAACGATGCCACGAAGATGGTGGCCACATCAAGGGCCTTTAGCCACGGAGAGGTTGACGGTGACGAGGAGGGCGTGAACGCTTGGCTTTCGAGACTCCAAGTGTGCTTCGAAAATTGTCGGTCGTAGATGCTTGCAAGGATCGGGACGACTCTCTCCAAGTACTCTTCCACGGTAGTTTCGTCTTCAAATCCTACGTCGAAGCACGGAGACCGTAGGATGTTAATGCTTCCGTCGGCGTTGAAGACTAATCCCCACTCAAACTCCGGATCCGCCATACATACTTGATGTGGAGGAATTCTTCCGATGGGAAGGGAGCTAGGAGGCGGTGAGGGAGAGTCTTTGAGTTGCAAGGAGGAGGAGGGGGTGGAGAGGTGAGCCGGCGGGATTTCCAAGGGGAAAAGGGGACTCGGCCACGGTTGGGAGAAGGGGTGATGTGTGGTGGGGAAGAATTTAGGTAGGGTGAATGAAGCAAGAGATTTACTAAAATCTGAAATTAATTTCAGTTTTAGTAAATTTGGAGGGAATTACTTGAAGATAATTTCAAATTCAAACAAAGTAATTAGGGCTTTAATGAGCCATTAATGGGGCTCATCAAAGGGGTGGCCGGCGGATATTATGGGGAGAGAGGGGTTTTAAATTTCTTAAAACTGAAAGTTAATTTCAGTTTAAGTAAAAGAGGAGGGAAAGATTTTGAAATCAAATTTTGATTTCAAAAACGGTCATGGCATTAAACACACCATTAATGGGAATTCCTCCATGGGTGGCCGGCGGCTTGCATAGGGGAAGGGGGAGAGGAATTAGTGGAGAGCTAGGTTTCCAATTGGAGGTGATGATGTGGCGATGACATGAAGATTTCTTTTAAATTTGTCTTGAAAAACTTTCCAAATTTGGAATTCCAAATTATGAAAGATTTTGAAATTTGAAAATTCAAATTTCAAATTTGATACTTGTGGGTGGAAGGGGTCGGGTGGATGAAGGGGCATCACCGGCAAGGTGGCCGGCCGGAATTTGGGTGGCGGTCGGCGGCGGGATCCTCACAGGGGCGGTGACAATGTGGGAGAAGGATTTCTTGTGGAGGGGAGGGGGGGAAGGAGATGGATTGGAACACGATCGAAAAGATAAAAATTCTAACCACGAATCGAGGACTCTTCCAACGATTGGTGGGCCTTGCGATTTGCTCCCCCTTGGAGCTCTCTCTCTCTCTCTTCTTCAAGCACTCATGCAAGAATACAAAGAAGAACAAAATAGCTTTTCATTTCAATCATCATTAACCATAATACAACATGAAATGACCTATATATAGGTCCCAACACAAAAGGAAATACAATGACTCTTTTGCCCTCGGGGCTACACTCATGACTCAGCTTATACTAGGGGTACAATAGGAAATAAAAAGAAAAATGCATAAAAGAAATACATAAATAACTAGAAATATAAACTCTGAATCGCGGCCGTCGATCTGCGCTGTCTACGGCGATACACATGTCTGAACCTCTGGTCGATGTCCACATCAATTGGATATTCAACTATGAGCATAAACTGATTGTATTGTTCATGCAATATCTAATGATTTATTTTATCCTCCATATACAATTACAAAAGTTAGAAGACGTAAATATGCAATGTCTGAAGCTGCTTAAATGTTGAAATCTGCAGGGTCATTTAGGAGATGGACAAGAGATTGCTGTCAAGAGATTATCCAGATATTCTGTTCAAGGGTTGGATGAGTTCATGAATGAGGTTATGTTAATTGCAAAACTGCAACACAGGAATCTAGTTCGTCTTGTTGGTTGTTGCATCCAGGGAGAGGAAAGGTTATTGATTTATGAGTACATGCCCAATAAAAGCTTGGATTCTTTCATATTTGGTTAGTGCCAAACACTTTTAAAATGTCATATTTAGTTTCTTTGTTGAGAAATAATTTTGTAATCATCTCTGTGATAGTGCTTAGCAATCTAACTAAATGCACATAGTGAAATGATGTGGGTGCAAACCAGTTATGCTTTTTGTAGGATTTAAGTAATTTATGTTCTGAAGTTTGTTGTTTGGATCAAAGCCTTTATTATCATTAGAATATGCAACTTATTCATTTATTTGACTTATTCTATACGCTTATTTATTCACAGCTCTATTTGAAAGTGGCTATATTTTATATATTCGAACTCCTGAAAAAGCCATTCTATAATCAGGATTGTCAACCGCATTATCCTGGTCTGTCAATAAGGTTCTAATTTCTGCGAGAAGAAATGTGTTGGAAAATAGTCATGGGATTATTTAGTATCATGGCCATGAGTATTATCTCTTTATGTTGTATAAATTGTGTGATTTTCTAATATTTGAGAATTATTGTTGTTGCCAAATAAATTTTTATGTTTTCCCAACTATTTTTCCCCCTTTGTAAAGCTAAACTAACATAAAATATTGCGGCAGATAAAGCATGCAGCTGTCAGCTGGGTTGGCAAAAACGATTTGATATAATTATTGGAATCGCACGAGGATTACTCTATCTTCATCAAGATTCTAGATTAAAAATTGTTCATAGAGATCTCAAGGTTAGCAATGTTCTTCTTGACAAGGAGTTGAATCCCAAAATTTCAGATTTTGGCATGGCAAGGATTGTAAGAGGAGACCAAATGCAAGAAAGCACAGAGAAAGTGGTCGGCACATAGTAAGTTTTCTCATTCTTTATGTCACTAACTATAGTCTGAACCTTTAGAATATCTTACAATTCTACATTTTCATATGACAGCGGATACATGTCACCCGAGTATGCAATGCATGGCATCTTTTCAGTAAAATCTGATGTCTTTAGCTTTGGAGTTATTGTTCTTGAAATTCTTACTGGTAAGAAGAATAGAGTGTTTGATCCAAATGATGACCATGTGAGCCTAGTAGGGCATGTAAGTATAATTAGAGAAGAGAAATCAATTTACATGTTGGCTTTTATCTGGTTCTAATTTAAGAATGCTTATGCAGGCCTGGAGATTATGGTCAGAAAATAAATCCCTGGAGTTAGTCGATGATGCGCTCAAGTATGGCTATCCTGAGAAGGAAGTTCTGCGATGTATGCAGGTTAGTCTCCTTTGTGTGCAAGAAGGTAGCAAAGATAGGCCTACAATGGCTTCAGTGGTTTTGATGTTGGGCAGTGAAGGCATGACACTACCTCAACCTAAGAGGCCTGGCTTCTATCCTAAAGATGGTTCTAAAGTAGCAGATTTGTCAACGTCGGATCATGTCTATAGTAGTGGAAATGATATCACTGTTACCATGATCCATGGTAGATAGAGAAGCTGAATCAAAACCTATTAACAACCCGGGTGGCATAAATGACAGTAATAATGTAGCTGACATCCAACTAACTAATCAAGATGCTGCGGCTTTGTTGGGACTAGCAAAATTTTCCTGATGTGAGTAGGAAAAGAACAGAAAAAGTATAGGCTATTTTTACATAGCCGTTGTATATAGACTGGAAGTTGTGCACTATTGCATCAACAAATTTAATTTTATTCCTCACTCAACAGTGTGGCTGCTTGATGTGTTTATCATCGATTCTGCTTTTATGGCTTGTAGGCAGCATAAGTGCTGCAATTGCTATATATTGCTCTTTGGCCTCTTATATGTTTAGCGATTTTAATAAAGTTGAGTTTTGTTAGATTTGCAGCTAACTCCCTATTAGTCATTTAATTACCTGTTCGCTTGCTTGTAGATCAAAAAATAAAGTTTAAAACGTGAGGATGCTACTTCTCATGAACACATCAACAATTGAATTAAATAAAATATCCATAAATCACATCCAATTATGTCGAGAGTATCGAATAAAAAAAAGAGAATATAAAAATAGAGAGAAAAAAAAACCAAAGTAAAAAAGCTGTGAGATTTCATTAAAATGAATAAAAAATATTTGAGCCTTAGAAGTCATGACTTAAGCAATTAATTGGATTAAGTCAAACTATACTACATATTAAATATGAACATTACAACATAATGTAAAAAACATCCCAAAAAAATGCGACAAATTTTAATATGGAGTTTAGATGGCTAAAAGCTTAATATATTTATTTACCTTCATTATCTCCCAAACGGTATTGTCAATGATATCTCATTTATAGAATCAGATTCTTGCTTAGTTGACGATGAATGATCCCCTTCAAATGAATGTTGCCTCATTGCAACAAAACCAGGACGCTTAGGCTCTGGTAATACCTCTTTATCACTGGTTAACATCAGAATAACAGAAGACATTAAAGCCTGTCGTTAGGGCGTTCCTGAATGCACAAAAGCCCGACTTTTATGCATTTTAATACTTCTGCAATAGAGAATGAATTGCTTATTGATTCATCAACTAATTCTAAAGCCTTTCCTTTATTCCATAAGCTCCACGCCTACGTCAAAGAATATATATATATTTATGTTGTTTATCCATAGCAACAAATGATTTTTTATAAAGAATAAAAGATAATAGAACTTACCAGTTCTACAAGATGATTAATAGATTTAGAATTAGAAGAACCTCTATTCCTTTGATTGCTTATAACCTCAAGAACTATAACACCAAAACTAAATACATCAGATTTTGCAGAATAAATGCCTTGTATCACGTATTCCGGAGACATGTAGCCACTGCATGAAAAGATTTAGTTTGTATAATTAATAATTATACAAGTTATATGACAATAATATCTTATGGATGCATTAGGATATATAAATAATAAACAAACAGCTCTTACTATGTTCCTGCTACTCTTTTGGTCTCAGATATTGCCTCATCTTCTCCAAATATTCTTGCCAAGCCAAAATCGGAGATCTTAGGCACCATCTCTTGGTTGAGAAGAATATTACTAGCTTTCAGATCTCTATGAATAACTCTAACCGCCGAATCTTGATGAAGATATAAGAGTCCTCGAGCTATTCCAACGATTATGTTATAACGAATTTTCCAATCTAGCAATATCTTCTTTTCTCTGTCTGCTCAATAGATGTAGTAGGTAAGTATAAGTTTGCCAATAAATAAAAATATTAGCAAAATAAGTCTAGCTTGTGTTTTGTAGGGCCTGGAGAAAGTTTTTATTTATTTTTAACAAGTTGACCCCAAATAAGAAACTGAAAAAATTAATTAGAAGCAATATTCAGGACCTTACCAAATAGAAATTTATCTAAGCTTTTATTTGGCATGTACTCATATATTAGCATCCTTTCCTGTCTCTGTATGCAACAACCTAAAAGTAGAACCAAATTTCTATGCCGAAGCTTTGTTATTGACATCACCTCATTTTTGAATTCATTTATCCCTTGCTTCGAGCTTTTGGAGAGTCTTTTCACAGCAATCTCCGTTCCGTTTTCTCTGATCTTTCCCTAAACATTAGCATCTCATGTAAATATTTATATTCAACCAACTGAAATTGAATTAAAACAAGTTTATCATCATAAGAAAAAGCTAAGAAAAAATATTTTTTTAACCAATTTTGTTTTAGCCAAGTTCTTTTGACTGAAAAAAAAAAAAGTCCTTGAAAATTGCACACGAAGGTATGTTGGGTATCATTTTATTTGGAAACATCTATCCATTCATCTAGGGACTATTGGGATCAATTTTTTATTTTAAATTTTAAATTTTAATTTTATTTGTATTTTGACATGAAATAAAATATGTTTTGCATATTAAATTTATGTTTTTTTTAATGTCAAATAATTTGATTTTTGTGTGGTAGCGGTGGCGGCTAACAGCATTGATAGTGGTGGGCATGGGAGTTGGTGGTGATGACAAGGTCATTCGTTGAAACAAGATGGTGATTACATGGATATTTATGTGGATACGAAATAGTCTATAAGAAACAAACGTAAGCTAACTCCTCAAAATGTTTGCATTATTTTAATCTCATAGAAGTCAAGCTCATTTACTACGTCAAAGTTAACAAGAAATGAGATGATTCAAATTCCAGTAGATGATGAACTACAATCAAAAAATTAAGACCTTTGACAACTTCCAAACCTTTTAAACAAAATTTCAGACCCCTTTTATTTTGTCACCATCATTTTTAAATTTTATTACAGTGAAGTCTTTCCAAACTTTTGAATGTCTCTATTAGGGGTGCAAACGAGGTGAGTCGAGCTCGAGTCAGGCCTAACTCGAGCTCGACTCGCGAGCCATATCCTGAGCTCGAACTCGGCTTGTGCCACTGAAACGAGCATGTCTGATGTGAAACTACCAGGAGTTACCGAGAAATTAAGAAAAGCAATCGTCTAAAGCTTTTCCAATATAAAATTAACGTTCACACAAAGAAAGGTTTTATAAATTTGGAGCTTTTAACTTGCTTAGGCAAAGAAGTACATGTTAAATTAATCAAGCATCAAATACAAGAGTAAGTTTTTATGAGCGCAATAACAATAATCCACAATTTAATAATGAGAGATTTCACCTTGAGGACCTCCTCACTCAATCACTTGTAGGGTTAGCAAAAGAAGATATTCCACACTAGAGAAGAGATCATCACTAGGAAGAAGTAGCCCAAGATCTTCATTGATGGAGAGGTAGCTGGTGACGGATGGATAGGTGGGTGCCCCACAATTGTCCACGATCCGATGGGGAGGTTTTCTACAATTGACCGTGCCAACGTATAGATGATGCGGTCAATGTAGTCTTCCACAAAGTCGTCGACGTCCAAATTTAAATCGAAGAATAGAGATCGGAGAATGTCGGTTTGGCCCAAAGAATTCTCTAAAACCCATGATCAACATTCGGGTCGGTCATGCATGATTATCTAAGAGACAAAATAGAAAGTGAGTAGAAGAGGGGGTCGGGTAGGCTTGGCCAAGCAAAGGGGAAAAAGGGAAAAGGTTAAATCTGAAAGTAATTTCAGATTTAGGGAGTAATTAGAGATTAATGTCTTTGAAATTCAAATTTGAAACAAGTGGGAATTAGGAGAGAAAGTGGGGAGGAGGATTGAATTAATTAGATCCTTAATTTATGGGATCTAATTAATTAAAAGGGGAATGTTGGGGTGGCTGACCAGGGAGAGATGGGAGGGAGGAATTTGGGTATTAATGAGATGGTCCTACGCAATTAAAAGGACTGATGGTGTAAATCTGAAATTGATTTCAGATTTAAATTAATTGGGAATGTTTCCTATGTTAGAGGAGGGCTATTTAAGTGGAAATTTGAAATTCAAATACTTGAATTTGAATTTGAATCAGCTCCTAAATTAATGGGACCAAATTAGGAAAGATTTTATTGTGGATTTGAATTCAGATTTGGAGGGGGGGAAAAGTATGGGGGGTTCGGTGGCTGTGGTAGGGAAGAGAGTCAGCGAGTGGGGGGTGAACCAGGAGTCCACCGGTCGAGTGGGGCCGGGCGGACGGACGGTGGGAGGGGAAATGAGGTGGGGTGCCAAGGGTTGGAAAGGTGAGGAGAGGGAGGGAGGCTCTCAGTTTGGGAGAAAGGGGGAAGAAGGGCAGCGGGCTTGGGGAAGGGGAAGGGGTCGACTATGGAAGTATAAGGGGGGAAAAGGAATATGAAGACTAACAACGAGTCCAGGCTCATACAGGTGGTTGGTGGGTGCTGCTATGCCCTCTTCTAGGATCTCTCCTCTCAACAATCGAGGTTGTCTTTTTTCTCAATTCGTCGAGCATAGTTGGCTTCACTTTACCACTTCCAGCTCATGGGGTGTAAACGAGATCGAAGTCCGAGTCGAGTTTTAGCATTATCGAGTCTCAGCTCGTCGTACTCGAAAAACAAAGCTGACTGCGAGCTCGAGCTCGAGCTGTGCTCAGAAGACAATCGTTAATCACTATAAACGAGTCGAGTCGGCTCTCGAGCCCGCTCGATTTCTCATCCTATCCGATTTTTTTAATTTTCCCGACCCACTTCTTGATTTTCCCGTGGCGATCATCCAAATGAAATTTTTTTTTCCAGCCTATGAATCGTTGGCATCTTTTTTTTTTTTTTTTTTTTTGGGAAAAGGTCTGCCATATAAAAGCTGTCATAATGACAAGTTGCATAAGGAACTTTGCATTTAATAAAAGTTAGCTTTCACTTGAAACGAGCAATGAATTTTATATAAATTAACATTAAAAGCACGCATTAACATTAAAAAGTAAAGTTTTGCTCTCCATATTATACGCCGGCCTGCCATTAATTTATTTAAAATACCCAAATATTATAGTTTCGAGCCGGTCGGGCGCGCTCGCGAGCCACGAGTCGAGCCACGGTCAGCTTGAACTCGAGCTCGTTTGATAAACGAGCTCGATTTGGACTCGAGCATCGAGCTGCTAGTGGCTCTGATAACTCGGCCTGCGAGCTCGTTACCGAGTCAGACTTGGAGCATGCTCGCGAGCCGTCTCGGCGTCACTTAACACCCCTACTCCAGCTTGTCGGCCACGCTAATCTGCTCGAGCTGAGAAATTGGAGTGTCCGGGGGTACCCGGGGAACAACGAGTGGTTGGACGCGCCATTGAGCACCTTGGAAACTCTTCGTGCGAGCCCGGGAAGTCAGACGTCGGGCTGTAGACTCTGCCGGAATGGCGGTTAACGATTAGCGAAAAATTGGGAATGATGTCAGTAGAGCCTTGATAGTGTGGCTAGAATATCTCCTGACCCGACGCTATCGTAGCCTCTGCCGCCATTCAACTTTCGCTGAAATGTCTGTAGAATCTCGGCGGCATTCGCTCTGTTTTCAGCTCCATGCTTCGACGCAGGATGTAATGACCCAACTTGACGTACGCGGAACGCTGAGTATTGTTTTTCTCTAAGGCGGCGATCAGAGTACGGTGACGCCGCGAATCCGCCCCGCGCAAGGCGAGGCTGGAGGTTGAACGGAGGAAGCGCGCACGGTAGCTTGGAATTTTGGATCCAATCGTTGATACCACGTCGTAAGCGACAGAGCGAGCGAAGGGACACAGGCTCATGCAGTAGAATGTATCCGCCGGGAAGACGAGACGGGCGGGGTCGGGGGGGCTGCAGAGGCGGGGAGTTGACCGGGTTGGGCCACACGGGAGTAGTAAGTCATGGCGCCGTCAGTCGTGGAAGTATTCGGGCGGTGAGTTTTTTGACAGGGATATGGGCCAACAGGAGAATGGTAATCGGCGGCCTAGGTGTGCCGGGAGCCTGTCGGCCGGGGGCATTGGGTCGTCTGCTTGTCGGCGGCGATAGAGCGGCGGCTTATGAGTGTCGGATCTTCGCATCTCCAAGTCCAAGGATTAATAAAAGGTTCTGTGAGTGTTTCCAATGTACTTGCGTCAACGTTGGGAATCGGCAGTTTGCTTTCGTCTGATGAGAAGCTAGATGAATCGAGTAAAATCACGGGAACGGAACTGGATTGTCTGCCGGCATTGAATCGAGTCGTCGTCGGCACAGACTCGTGTTTGACGTGATGTAGCGGAAGTGGACACGCTCAGGCCTTTGATATAACTCTGTTGGAGGAGACGTAATCTGTGGAGGAGTGGGGATTTCGCCATCGGAATGGAAGCTCAGCGGTGGTATTCCGGCGGTGGATCACGCATCGGAGCGGGGAGTATCGAGTGGAGCATAATTCATCATACGACGCGTGGGCTTATGGCGATTGAATGGCTTCTGCCGTGAAGGGACGAGGAGATCGAAGAAGATAGAGGATACCTCGGTAATGGTTGCCTACGACATTTCCATCTTCTATGTGCCCGAAGGTTTTCTGCGAATCCGATCAAGGTTTTATATCTAACCGATTAGAGCATTCTTCGATTGAGCCTTGGTAGAAGGCAAATCGATCCGGCTTTCGAGCATGTCGACAGGCCCCACCTTCCTTGGCGCGATCGTCGTCGACCGCCAATCTTATATTGCGGCTTCGATCGTCGTCCGACAGCCGACTTCTTCTGTCAGCCTCGATCTTATACAAGCTCGGGCTTCAGATACCAACTGATGTAGTTGATCGACTGGAAGATGCGACTGCAAGAAAGGATTTAGTTTTCCCAATCCAGGGAGAGAAGAAGGGAGAAGCTTTCAAAGTTTTAAAAGGTATAATATCATTCAATGCTGATTCCTATTACAAACAGGCTATTTATAAAGTAAAAAGCATTCTAGAAGCTCATCTGACAAATAGATTAGGTGTCCTAGGGAAACAACCTCAACATAAATGCACCGCAACAATAGTCTTTTCCTCATCTCACTTCCATCTTTCATTTCATTTATGTTTGTGATCAAATGCTTGTTTATTTAGCTAGCTGCTTGTAAGCCCCCATCTATTTTTTGGCTCAGTAAATTTAATGGAGTGATGTGAACCACTTCAAGAATTGACACATGAAATTCATTAGATTCACAAAGTATTACTCAATAAGATTAGTCCTTTCGAAATTAAGATTCAAGCATTTTCCATTGAAGAAGTATTATGTTAAGCAATTTCAAGCTAGTGATTTTAGCACGGTTATAATGAATCTCAAAATTCACAACAAAGCAACCTGCGGCAAAATTAATAAAATCCACGACTAATGTTGAGGAAATTTCACAATGAGTACCTTGATCACTCCACACTCAATTCGGTATAGCGGGAGAATGAGGCCTTTAACAAAACTCAACGATGCCACGAAGATGGTGGCCACACCAAGGGCCTTTAGAGCCACGGGAGAGGTATGACGGTGACGAGGAGGGCGTGAACGCTTGGCTTTCGAAAATTGCGAGTCGTAGATGCTGCAAGGATGGGGACCGACTCTCTCCAAGACTCTTCCACACGGTAGTTTCGTCTTCAAAACTACGTCGAAACACGGAGACCGTAGGATGTTATGCTTCCGTCGGCTTGAGACTAATCCCCACTCAGACTCCGATCATGCGCCATACAACTTGATTGTGGAGAATATTCGAATGGGAAGGGAGCTTAGGAGGCGGTGAGGGAGAGTCTTTGAGTTGAAAGGAGAGGAGGGGGTGGAAACGTGGGCCGGCGGGATTTCAAAGGGGGAAAAGGGGGCTCGGCCACGGTTGGGAGAAGTGGTTGATGTGTGGTGGGTGAAGACTTAGTAGAGGTGAATGAAGCAAGAGTTTACTAAAACTGAATTAATTTCAGGTTTTGTACAATTTGGAGGGAATTACTTGAAGATAATTTCATAATTCACAACAAAGTAATTAGGGCTTTAATGAGCCATAATGGTGGGCCATCAAAGGGGTGGCCAAGCGACTTTATGGGGAGAGGGGGTTTTAAATTCTTAAAAACTGAAAGTTAAATTCAGTTTAAGTAAAAGAGGAGAAAGATTTTGAATCAAATTATGATTTCAAAAACGGTCAGCATTACAACACACCATTAATGGGAATCCTCAATGGGTGGCCGACGGCTTGGCATCGAGGGAAAGGGGGAGAGACATTAGTGAGAGCTAGGTTTCCAATTGGAGGTGATGGATGTGGCGTTGACTGAAGATTTTCAATTTTAATTTTAAATTGAAATTAAAATTTGTCTTGAAAAACTTTCCAAATTTGGATTCCAAATTAAGGAAAGATATTGAAATTTGAAAATTGAAATTCAAATTTTGATACTGTAGTGGTGGAAGGGGTTCGGGTGTGATGAAGGGGCGTCACCGGCAAGGTGGCCGGCCGAAATTTGGGTGGTGGTCAGGCGGCGGGATCCTCACAGGGGCGGCAGGCAATGTGGAGAAGGATATTCTTGTGGAGGGGAGGGGGGGAAGGAGATGGATTGGACACGATCGGAAAAGATAAAATTCAACACCACGAATCTGAGGACTCTTCCAACGATTGGTGGGCATGCGATTTGCTCCACCCTTAGACTCTCTCTCTCTCTCTTCTTCAAGCACCACTGCAAGAATACAAGAAGAACAAAAAGCTTTTCATTTCAATCACAATTAACCCATAATACAACATAAATGACTATATATAGGTCCCCATCACAAAAGAAATTTCACATGGATCTTTTGGCCCTCGGGGCTACACTCATGCTCACTTATCACTAGGGCGTACATAGGAAATAAAAAGAAAAAATGCTAAAAGAAATACATAAATTACTAAAATAATAAACTCGAATCGCAGGCCGTCGATTCAGCGCTGTCTAACTCGATACACATTCTGTAACCTCTGGTCGATGTCCATCACATTCTCCCCAGGTGAGGAGAAAGCTCGACCCCGTCGAGTAGAAAATCTCTGGAGCTCTCGTACATCTCTAGGAATCTGGATCCAACCTTCGTGTACTCCATCGATCTATCCAGCTGTCCTACTAGTCGCCGACTTCCTCTCTCAGTGTACCAAGTACCATTCGGCGACCACCTTCCTTCTGTGTAAATGATTTCATCGTTCAAGTTAGCTTCGACTTTCTACGCAGTGGGTAAATGGGGCTAAATTGGGTAGTGAAGGTAGGCGGGGATCTCAACTGGAGTGGGCCACATGCAGTGCATATAATCATGAAGTTATTTAAGGGTTAAACTCGGGTCCCTCGAAAGCTACTAAATCTGTCAACATTAAACGTAGGATATCATATTAAAGCCTTCATGGAAGGTCTAACCATAAGCATTATTGTTTTACCTTCGAGATTATCTTAAAGGGGCCAGCACTATTCTAGCATGTACACTTTTATCGGGCACTGTGGGGAATCGCTTCGGACGAAATCCAACCATAAACAAAATCTCCACTTCAAATTCTTTAAATCTCTTTTTACTATCAGCATCATTCTTATAATGAGTATTTACTTTGTTGAATTCTTATTGTTTATTTCTTCTTTGGTGCATTCTTGAAGTGAAGATGCGAAACGATGCCGACTCAGACACTCCTAACCTTAGGACTTAATGGTATCAAGTCAATGGCCTGTCTAGGTAGGTAACCATACGCCTGACTGCTAAGACCTTAGTGACCAGCTAAGATCGGTGTTACAAGTTGTTGTATGCAATACAGCTATCGTAGTTTTAGAGTCCGTCCCTAAGATTCTCCCCCCTTACCAGGTCCTTAAAAGATTCCTAGACTTCTTATTTGCTACTCGGTTGGCCAATCCGTTCTGGGGGTTGGAAAAGCATGGAGAATTGTAATGTGGTCCCATTTTAATGCCATAGAGTCTTCAAAAGTAACTAGTGAATTTCACCGATCTCTATCTTACACAATGGTTTTGGGTAGGCCGTGCAGTCTCACAATTTCATCAAAATACAGCTTGGCGATTCTAGAGGCGTCAAAAGTTTTTGGAGCCACGGGAGATAAATGGGCCATCTTAGAAAACCTATCATAGCTACACATATCGAGTTCATGCTTCCTAAGGGTTCTTGGGTAATCCAAGACAAAGTTCCATGCTAACACTTGCCAGGTGTTGGGTTTAGGCAGGCGAGGTGTGTAAAGGCTGTGTTTTGTTTAGCTTGTTTGGTAACTGACAGGGTGTGACCACCGCTTTTACTATCTTGCACGTCCCTCTTTAATGTACTGTGCCAGAGGTAGAAACGATTTTCAAACCGCTCAATGTCTTGGCTTAACAATAGTGACCCGCTCTTAAACCTCCAGTCATGTAATTCCCACACAAAAATCTCCTAGTGACGTATTGGAATACAAAGTTGTTGGGACTTAAAAAGTATCCATCCTCCAACATAAAGTCTCCTATAATCCGTTCGTTTTCTCAGGGTCAGCGCAGAGTAGGTTCCTTATAAATCAGGGCAGTCTGGGTAGTCTTTCCTTGAGGCCTTATCAAAGCCTATTTCTCAGCAGTCATTCCTAGTTAAGTCTCATCGACGGCTCACACGGCGTCCGCAGCCTTATTTTCAAGATCCTGCATATGTCTGATGTATAGGTATCACTTGGCAGGAATTACAACCCAACGGCCATTTCGAGCATTGAGTTTCTTTTGAGAATTAATGTACGCAAAGCCTCATGGTCCGTACAAGATAAACAAATATCTTGCGGTAGGAAGGTAGTGACGCCAATGCCTAAGATTGAATGAGGCGTAAAAATTCTTTGTGTAGTGGAGAACCTTGCTAGTAGTGTCATTCAATTTTTTCAACTAAAGTAAGCGACCGGGTGACCCTCTTGCGTATAGGACTCCACTAACCAATTCAGACGCGTCCACAGGTTACCTCAAAAACTTTAGAAAAATCAGGTACTCTCATCACAGGGGCTTCCATCATTCGCTTCTTAATCTCCTACAAAAGCTCTAGTCGCGTTGTGGTCCAATGAAACTCCTCGTTTCTTGAGGGGCAGTCCGTTATAGGCGTACTATGGTGCTAAAATTTCGAATAAATCTTCAATAGAACGGAGCAATCCGTGGTAAAACTCCGAACATCTTATGTTTTTGGGTTGTGCCCACTCGTTTATAACTCGCTACCTTTTCGGGATCAGTAGATATCCTTGGGAAGATTTGATAAAAACCAAGGAAAGTTACTTGATTTGCGAGGAAAGTGCATTTCATAGGAATTGCGCATACATCTGCTCCTTTTAAAATCTCACAAACCTGTCTTAGAGTGATTCAAATGTTGTTCCAACGAATGACGTTGAAATTAAGAATCATCAAAGTATACTACCAGATTTTATCAAGGAGGGGCCTAGAATCTGAGTCATTACTCTCAAAAAGTGCTAGTGGCGTTACTCAATCCCAAAGGCATTTCCGGTCCATCGCTACTAACCCATCTTTGTTTAAAAGGCTGTCTTCCATTCGTTCCGGGGCGGATTCGTTTTAGGTGTGTAGCACACTCTCAAGATCGTTTAGAAGAAAGCGTGGGCCGTCATCAGTCCAACATGTCATCTAATTCGGGAATTGGGAAAACGGTACTTTACAGTTGATTTTGTTGATAGCACGGTATCCAACCACATCTCAAGATCCATCCTTATTGGGGGAAGAAGGGTAGGGAACGGCACACAGGGCTAAGGCTTTTTCCTTAAGAACCCCTCGTTCCAACAACTCATTAACATTGTCTACTGAGCTCCTCTGTTCAGTAGTGTGTTCATTCGATAAATGGCAGTTGGGTATAGAAGCTCCCAGGCACAGGTCAAGGCATGTTGAATGTCCTTAGAGGTGGTTAGTTGGTTGGCAAATCTTCGGGAAAGACATCAAAAAGGCTATCCAAACGATGGTTATACCTCTTCGAGCATTGGCTCTTACTTGATCTGAATACTTATTTTCCCCGGGCTGTCTTAAGCGTAAGGGGGCTCCTTGTCTCCACTCCATACTTAAGTCTTTAGCATTTAAAAGATTCATGCTCGGGTGTTGGTTTTAGGGTAGTTGGTTTAACTTCTTCTCTTGGATCCGACTTAGGTTGAGTTGGTAGGAGTTTAATTTTCTTGCCCTCGTTGTTCAAACACACAGGGTTTTGATCGGTCATAAACTGGGTTACATACGCTGTCAAACAACCAAGGGCGGCAAGGAGTGATTTGACCCACATCCATTTTGTCCAAAACATAACACCAGATTTCTCCTTGTATCCAACGAATTCGATAGAAACAAACTTATCTTTCAAACTTCAGGGTGGTCGGTTTTACCAAGCAACTTTTGTAGGGGTCGGTGTGGAGTGGTCCTTAATTGCAATGTTGAAATCATGGCAAAGATACGGCGATTGATGCAACTTTCACTGTCTATTATGACTTTGCAATTTTTGTTCTCCATTCTTAGTGAAGTGTAGAACGATCGAGGTCTTCGCCAGTCGTCGCTAGTTAGGTTGGGAAAGGAGAAAGGTCACCTAAACAACTTGCGATGATTAGTCGTTTCATCTTTTGGAGGCAGTGAAAAAGCAGTATCATCCTCGTCTAAATAATTCTTCATCGTGACGTCCATATGATGGACTAATCAGTCTCAGTTCGTTCTTCTTCCCTCCGCACTTCCTCAATTATTGTGACCTAAACGGGTGGGAGCACTGAGACGCAAGTGTGTCCATCCCATGGCATATAATACACTTAGTCGACCCGGCTATTGGTCTGGTGTCTCTCGGTCAGGCTGTTTTCCCTTTATAATCGGAATCGATGTTTGGGCTGGTTAGGAGCAAGGCGACTACCTGAGGGCCAGTGGGTTTGTGTCGGTTTGCTAGAGGTAGAGTCTTGTAGGGATTAGGTTTAGAAGTCTTGGGTCAGATCTAGGGCGTGGCTCCATGATTCCTCTAAGTCTAGCACAGAGACTACAGCAGCCTAGTACGTGTATCACTCCTCTAGAAAAGAGTTCTTATTCGAAGATCTTCTCTTTAATCCGTGCTCTGATACAGTTGACAGGAGTTGCGTAGGATGGTGGTATCTTCTCGTACAACGAATCAGAAATCATCGAAGGTCGAGATTATTCCTTGACGGGTCATTGCTTCTTGGTTAACCTATTCCCGAAAGATCTGGAGTCTTGGTAGTATGAGGGGGGAAAGGTATTTCCTTATTCAGTTCTTGCTTTCATTGTGCCCCAGTTACAATTAGGGTATTTCCTCGAGTCTCCCTCATGTGCTCTACATTGGGTCTCGTACTGGTTGCTCTACCCGTCAACTCATCTAGCAGAATCTAACATACTTATCTTCGAAATGTTATTACACTTTGAAATAGCTAATCCATTCCTTATCCAGTCAATGGACAATCTTGAGGCTCTAACGTAACCGTCAAACGTCGGGGCGGTCTATCATTAATACTTTAGAGATTGGTGCTGTACGTGTTATCTCTCCAATGTGTCGTCACTATCCTACCGGATCTGTGGGGTGGTGGTTGGGTCCGGTAGTAATCCCTAGGGGTTCGATGCTAATTCTGGCTTCTTCGCCATTGGTGATTGAGGTCTAGACGGCGTTGTTAGATGGCGGGTGACCCATTCTTTCATATTGTCTAGTTTCTCCTGTATTGATGTTAAAGTTCGAAACTCATATTTTGGGTATCATTCATTTGTTGTGTAAGTGCACCTAATTGGCCCATAATCATGTTAAATGGCTTGCATATGTTGTGGGTACCAGGTTTATGGGTGTTGGGGATCACTAGAAAGGTTTCCTAAGTCAAGGACAGCACTTAACCCTACACGAATGCTTGCTGAAATTGAGGCTACAGCAGCGGGAAATCGCGGGGGCAGCGATCACAGTTAGGAAAGTCACCAAAGTGTTTCGCAGATGTTCCCGGGCCTGGCAGCACCTAAACAGCGACTCTAGCTCACTAACGGAAGCCTAACACTCAGAAAACAGTGGACAGGCAAAACTCAAATGTTTGCTAACAACCTAAACAATTTGGGATGTAGAAAATGTGGACAAGGACAACACTTTAGACAATGAAATAGACTTGCTAAATGATGATAACGATGCTGAAATTTAGGAGGGCAGAAGCAAAAAAGTAGAAAAAAAAATTTACTATGCGATGGTATGCATGCAAACAACTAAGGTAAACTGAAATTGGATTCCTAGGATGACAATCAGCATAAGGACAGCATCTAGCCATGCTCTGATAACCAAATATGATGTCTGAAACATTCAAGATTGCTACAGAAAATCATTAAGATTCACAAAGTTTCACTCCAGTGAGATTAAGGCCTTTCGTATTAGATCAAGCATTTCCATTGAGAAGTCATTATGCTAAGCAATTCAAGCTAGTGTTTAGCACGTTTAATAATGAATCACAAAGTTCACAACAAAGCAAAATGCGGGAAATTAATAAAATCCCCCACGACTAATGTTAGAAATTTCACAATGAGTACCTGATCACATCACACTCAATTGGGTTAGCGGGGAGAAGGCCTTTAACAAATTCAACATTGCACGAAGATGGTGGCCACACCAAGGGCCTTTAGCCACGAGAGGTGTGACAGTGACGAGGAGGGCGTGAACCTTGAGCTTTTCGAGACTCCAAGTGTGCTTCGAAAATTGTCGGTCGTTAAGATGCTTGCAAGATTCGGGGACGACTCTCTCCAAGTACCTCTTCCACGGTAGTTTCTGTCTTCAATCCTACGTCCGAAGCCGGAGACCGTTAGGATGTTAAGCTTCCGTCGGCGTTGAAGACTAATCCCACCTAACTTCCGGATCCGCCATTACATATCTTGATGTGGGAGGAATTCTTACGAGGGGAAGGGAGCTAGAGGGCGGTAGAGGGGAGTGTTCTTTGAGTGACAAGAGGAGGGGGTGAAGAGGTGAGCCGGCGGTGATTTCAAGGGCGAAAAAAGGGGGCTCGGCCACGGTTGGGGGAAGTGTTATGTGTGGTGGGGAAGAATTTAGGTAGGGTTAATGAAGCAGAGAGAGATTGTACTAAAACTGAAATTAATTTCAGTTTTAGTAAAAGTTTGGAGGGAATTACTATGAAGATAATTTCAAATTCAAACAAAGTAATTAGGGCCTTTAATGAGCCATTAATGGGGCTCATCAAAGGGAGTGCAGGCTATATATGGGGAGTGAGAGGGTTTAAATTTCTTAAAAACTGAAAGTCATTTCAGTTTAAGTAAAAGGAGAGGGAAAGGATTATGAAATCAAATTATGATTTCAAAAACGGTCATGGCATTAACCACACCATTAACGGGATATCCTCCAGGGTGGCCGGCGGCTTGCATAGGGGATAGGGGGAGAGGAAATTAGTGGAGAGCTAGGTTTCCATTGAGTGATGATGTGGCGATGACATGAAGATTTCAATATTTTAAATTGAATTAATATTTGTCTTAAATGATGAAACTATTCCAAATATGGAATTCACAAATTAGGAAAGATTTTGAAATATGAAAATTCAAATTTCAATTTGAACTTTGGGTGGAAGGGGCGGGTGGATGTAGGGGCGGTCACACGGCAGGTGGCCGGCTCGAATTTGGGTGGCGTTCGCGGCGGGATCCTCACAGGGACGGCGACAATGTGGGAGAAGGATTTCTTTGTGGTGGGGAGGGGGGAAGGAGAGGATTGGAACAGCGATCGAAAAGAAAAAATTACTACCACGAATCGAGGACTCTTCAACATTGGATGGGGCCTATGCGATTTGCTCACCCTTCGGAGTCTCTCTCTCTCTTCTTCAAGCACCTCATGCAAGAATACAAAGAAGAACAAAAATAGCTTTTCATTTCAATCATCATTACCCATAATTACAACATGAAATGATGACCTATATATAGGTCCCAACACAAATAGGAAAATACATGACTCTTTTGCCCTCGGGGTCTACAACTCATGACTCAGTTATATTATGGGTTACAATAGAAATAAAAAGAAAAATGCATAAAGAAATACATTAAATAACTATGAAATATAAACTCTGAATCGCGGCGTCGACTGCGCTGTCTACGCGATACACTGTCTAGACCTCTGGTCGATGTCCACATCAATTGATATTCAACATGAGATATTATAAATGATTGTATTGTTCATTGCAATATCTAATGATTATTTTATTCCCATATACAATTACAAAAGTTAGAAACGTAAATATGCAATGTCTGAAGCTGCTTATAAGTTTGAAAATCTGCAGGGCATATAGGAGATGGAACAAGAGATTGCTGTCAAGAGATTATCAGATTATTCTGGTTCAAGGGTTGGTGAGTTCATGAATGAGGTTATGTTAATTGCAAAAACTGCACACAGGATCTAGATGCGTCTTGTTCGGTGTTGCATCCAGGAAGGAAAGGGTTTATTGATTTATGAGTACATGCCAATAACAGCTTAGGATTCTATTCAATATTTGGTTAGTGCCAAAACACTTTTAAAATGCCATATTTAGTTTACTTTTTGAGAAATAATTTTGTAATCAATCTCTGTGATAGTGCTTAGCAATCAACAAATGCACATTAGGAAATAGAGTGGGTGACTAACCATTATGCTTTTGTAGGATTTAAGTAATTTATTTCTGAAGTTTGTTGTTTGGATACAAACCTTTATTATCATTAGATATGCAACTTATTTCATTATTTGACTTATTCTATACGGCTTATTTAATTCATAGCTCTATTTAGAAGTGGCTATATTATTAATATTCGAACTCCTGAAAAAGCCATTCTATATCAGGATCTGTCAACCGCATTATCCTGGTTGTCTATAAGGTTCTAATTTCTCGCGAGAAGAATGTTGTTGGAAAATATCATGGGATTATTTCGTATCATGCATGAGTTTATCTCTTTATGTTGTATAAAATTGTGTGATTTTCTTATATTTTGAGAATTATGATGTTGCCAAATAAAATTTTTATGTTTTCCCAACTATTTTTACCCCCCTTTGTAAAGCTAAAACTAACATAAAAATAGTTGCGGCAATAAAGCAGAGCTGTCAGCTGGTTGGCAAAAACGATTGATATAATTATGTGAATCGCCGCGAGGATTACTCTATCTTTCACAGATTCTTAGATTAAAATTGTGTTCAAGATAGTCAATTAGCAATGTTTTCTTAAAGGAGTTGAATATCCCAAAATTTCAGATTTTTGTGCATGGCAAGGATTGTAAGAGGAGACCAGAATGCACGAAAGCACCAGAGAAAGTGTCGGCACATAGTAAGTTTTTCATTCTTTATTTCACTAACTTCATAGTCTGAACCTTAGAATATCATACAATCTTCATTTATCATATGACGCGCGTATACATGTCACCCGAGTATGCAAGCATGGACATCTTTTCAGTAAATTCTGATGTCATTAGCTTTGGAGTTAATTGTCTTTGGAAATTCTTACTGGTAAGAGAAATAGAGTTTTGATCCCAAAATGAAGCCATGTGAGCCTGTAGGGCATGTAATGTATAATTGAGAGAGAACTTCAATATTATCATGTTGGTTATTACTGGTTCTATATTAAGATAATGCTTATGCAGCCTGTGATTATGGTCAGAAAATAAATCCTGGAGTTATCGATGATGCGCCTCAAGTATGGCCTTCGAGAAGGAAGTACGCGATGTATAGCAGGTGTACGTATTCTTTGTGTAGCAGAAGGTAGCAAAGATATCCTACAATGGCTTACAGTGGTTTTGTTGTTGGCTGTGAAGGCATGACACTAACCTCAACCTAAGAGGCCTGGCTTCTATCACTAAAGATGGTTCTAAAGTAGCAGATTTGTCAACGTTCGATCATGAATCTATAGTAGTGGAAATGATATCACTGTTACCATGATCCATGGAAGATAGAGAAGCTGAATCGATAACCTATTTACAACCGGGTGGCAATAAATGACAGTAATATTAGGCTGACATCCACTAACTAATCAAGGGATGCTGCGGCTTGTTGGGCATAGCAAAATTTCCTGATGTGAGTAGAAATGAACAGAAAAAGTTATAGGTATATTTTGACATAGCCGTTGTATAATGACTGGAAAGTTGTGCACATTGATAGCAACAACTCTTAAATTTATTCCTCACTCAACAGTGTGGCTCGCTTAATTTGTTTATCAGTCGAATTGCTGCTTTTATAAGCTTGTAGGCAGCATAAGTGCTGCAATTCTATATATTATTTGGCCTCTTATTGTTTAGCGATCTTTAATAAAGTTGGTTTTGTTAATTTGCAGCTAACTCCCTATTAGCTATTTATTTACCTGTTCGCTTGCTTGTAGATCATAAAATAAAGTTTAAAACGATGAGGATGGCTCTTCTCAGTAACACATCAACAATTGAATTAAATAAATATGCCATAAATCACCATCCAATTATGCCGAGAGTACTCGAATAAAAAAAGGAAATAAAAATAGAGAGAAAAAAAAACACAAAGTAAAAAAGCTGTGAGATTTCTTAAAATAATAAAAATATTGAGGCTTAGAAGTCATGGACTTGAGCAATTAATTGGTTAAGTCAAACTATACTACATATTAAACTATGAACATTACAACATAATGTAAAAAAACATCCCAAAAAAATGCGACAAATTTTAAATATGGAGTTTAGATGCTAAAAGCTTAATATATTTATTACCTATCATTTTCTCCCAACGGTATTGTCAATGAATCTCATTATAGAATCAGATTCTTGCTTTAGTTGTACGATGAATGAACCCCTTCAAATGAATGTTGCCTCAATTGCAACAACAACCAGGACGCTTAGGTCTCTGGTACATTACCTCTTTATCACTGTTAAACATCAGAATAACAGAAGAACATTAAAGGCCTGTCGTTAGGTCGTGTCTGAATGCACAAAAGCCCACATATTAATGCATTTTTTATACTTCTGCAATAGAGAATGAATTGCTTAGTGGATTCATCAACTAATTATAAAGCCTTTCCTTTTATTCCATAAGCTCCACGCTACGTCAAAGAATCTATATATTATTTATGTTGTTTATCCTAGCAAACAATGATTTTTTTATAAGAATAAAAGATAATAAACTTTCCAGTGCTACAAGATGATTAATAGATTTAGAATTAGAGAACCTCTATTCCTTTGATCTTATAACCTCAAGAACTATACACTCAAACTAAGACATCAGATTTTGTCAATAACAGCTTGAATCACGTATTCGGAGACATGTAGCCACTGCATGAAAATAGGATTTAGTTTGTATAATTATAATTATACCAAGTTATATGACAATATATGTATGGATGCATTAGGAAGATTATAAATATTAAAACAAACAGCTCTTACTATGTTCCTGCTATCTATTTGGTCTCAGATATTGCTCATCTTCTCCCAAATATTCTTGCCAAGCCAAAATCGAGATCTTAGGCTCCATCTCTTGGTTGAGAAGTAATTATAGCTTTCAGATCTCTTGGAATAACTCTAACCGCCGAATCTGATGACGATAATAGAGTCATCGAGGCTTATTCCAACGATTATGTTATAACGAATTTTCCAATCTAGCAATATCTTCTTTTCTCTGTCTGCTCCAATAGGATGTAGTAGGTAAGTATAAGTTTGCCAATAAATAAAAATATTAGCAAATACGTCTTAGCTATGTGTTTTGTAGGGCCTGGAGGAAAGTTTTTATTTATTTTTAACCAAGTGACCGGAGGTGTGGATCTCTATCTCCGCTAGCCCGCCGCTGATTTGGGTATGCTCATTAGGCCGAAATTTAAATATTACAGACGTATTAGCCATTGTTAATTAATTACTCTTTCCAAAAAAATATCCTATTTGCTACGCCAAGTGGCTCAACACTGCATATATACCTATAGATTAGGTGTAATACTTACTAATAGGATCATTAAATTGAATGCCAATGAATCCAGCCAGCGGACGATCTTGACCCGTTAACATTTCTGTCAAATTTGTCAAATAAAGGTTAGTTGAAAAGCTAACTTCAAAAAGAAAAAACCGAACCGGGTCTGAAGGTTCCATTGGGTTGCATTCTAAATCTTTCGGAATTATAGCAAACCTTAGTTGCTCCAAATTTCAGATGAAAGGTAGCCAACATGAAGCTGGGCAATAAGCTTGGATTGTGGGATTCGAAGCGTCGTTGTACGTTAATTATTGTGTTATGTAATTAATGATCTTCGTCAAAGAGCTCCTTCCTTCTCAAAATTTCTATAATAGCCTTGGAAAGAGGAAACCTCCATTTTCCACGGTGACATCGCCTGAAAATGACTTCTGCCATGATACAGATCACATGGACGAGTAGAAAGTTAGATCACTAATAAATATTTTATTTCACCGTCATGTTAATTCTACTGATGACGACTTGCGATAAATTCTAACGGGATAATTTCTTATGCAGATTCAACAGAAAGTGCGTCAAGTAAGAGGAAACATATAGTTGCAGTAGTCATCCCACTGGGACTAACTTTTATCATATTCTCTTGCTTTGGAATTTATGCATTAAGGAAGAAAAGAAAGCAGGGTAGGTTATCTAGCTACATGTGCCTTCATTTTTCTTTTTTTGTAATGATAAAAATTATTTAAATAGCTCCAAATTCAATAGAATGATATGTGATGTATGATTTAGGTTTCGTTTGGAACAGTTTTCATAAAAAAAAAATAAAAAAATTTATAAGCTATTTTAGAAAGCAATAAGAAAGCTATCCCAAATGAAACTTTAATATGAATTTGAAGCTTAAATAATTTTGGGTGATCACAGAACTTTTAGTCAACTATTGAAGAAACAGGTTTATTAATCCTTCTTAATGTTTAATAACAATAATGACATGCAAGTAAAAAAGAAAAACAAGTGTTACTTTTGAATATTTAAAGCTTGCTTGTCAGGTGTAGGAGATGGTTATGTGAAGGAGAGCAGAGGAAAAGAAATGGAACTTCCCGTATTTGATATGTCTACAATTGAGATTGCTACAAATAACTTCTCTGACGGAAATAAGCTTGGAGAGGGAGGATTTGGCCCTGTTTATAAGGTAAATTTGCGAACACTCATCATTTAACCATTTAATTATTAACTACATTTTGAATGAACATGAAATTTCCCTATGCTAAGAAGCTTTCCCGATATTAGTGATGTAGTGGATCGTCGAAAGATGCGACCTGCAAGAAGGATTTAGGTTTTCCCAATCCAGGGAAGAAGAAGGAGAAGCTTTCAAAGCTTTTAAAAGGGGATAATATCATTCAATGCTTTTCCTATTATAAAACCAGCTATTTATAAAGTAAAAAGAGCATTCTAGAAGCTCATTCTAACAAACTAGATAAGGTGTCATAGGGAACACCTCAAGCATAAAATGCACCGCATCATTCTCCCGTTGCGTCAAAAAGGGCTTGACTCCGTCGAGACGCGTTGTCGGAAGGGAGATAATAATCCTCCTGGGTCGAAAATTTTGTTCTCAATATTTATTCCAACTTCTTTTACTAAACTGTCTACAACAGCTGCATAGACCAACGTCAGTTCATCAAGGGATTTTCCTTGATAATCTATCAACTTCTGCACAACCAAAGGCACCATAGTATTGCAAGCAGACAAAGCAAAGAAGAAATTACTAGCATGTCTTCCTTCCTCCGTAGTTCGATCCGCCGTAATATCACTTATACTTGTGTCATATCTTGAGAACATGATAGGATTTCCAGACCACACTTTCAAGCCTCCAAAAAGCATGTTAATCAATGTATTTCGTGCTCCATCATCTTCTGCATTTTCCTTTGCTATGTTGGCTTGTATCATTACAATAATTGAAGTACCAACAGACTTATCACCAAGCCCAGCACATTTGATGTCAAACCCTTCATTGACATTACGTCAAACAGCTTGGGGGCATTGCATTAGAGTGGCTTTGTCGATCAAATTTAGACCAGAAATTTTCACACCTGCACCAAAAACTTTCCTAATACTACTACTAGCAGCTTTGCCACAAATTTCCACGTCATAAGTATTCATTTCAGCAATTCTGAGGGCAAGAAAACCGTGACATACCTCTCCACTAGGCCTACCAAATGTTGTAGCGGCAGCTGAGATGTAAACCACCTTCTTTGTTTGATTTTTCCTTATATTAATCTCTACAGTTTTCTCCAGCTTCACGGGCCCTTCTCCCTCAATGGGAGTGAGGGTGGTGCCAGAGTCAATGATGCAGTTGTCGAGGTTGTCTTTTTTCTCATTCGTCGACGCAGTTGGCTTCACGTTTACCACTCCAGCTCAGGGGTGTAAACGAGTCGAGTCGAGTCGAGTTTTAGCATTATCGAGCTCAGCTCGTTACTCGAAAAACAAGCTCGAACTCGAGCTCGAGCTCGAGTCGTGCTCAGAAGACGAACTCGTTAAACTATAAACGAGCTCGAGTCGGCTCGCGAGCCGCTCGATTTCTCATCCATCCGATTTTTTTAATTTTCCCGCCACTTCTTGATTTTCCGCGTGGCATTCATCCAAATGAAATTTTTTTTTCCCGCCTATGAATCGTTGGCATCTTTTTTTTTTTTTTTTTTTTTGGGAAAAGGCTGCCATATTAAAAAGCTGTCATAATGACAAGTTGCAAAGGACACTTTGCATTTAATAAAAAGTAGCTTTCACTTGAAACGATGCAATGAATTTATATAAATTAACATTAAAAGCAACATTTAACATTAAAAGTAAAGTTTGACTCTCATATTATCCGCCGGCTGCCATTAATTTCTTTAAAATACCCTAAATATTATAGTTTCTCGAGTCGGCTCGCGAGCTCACGAGTCGAGCCACTTCAAGCTTGAACTCGAGCTCGTTTGATAAACGAGCTCGATTTGGAGCTCGAGCTCGAGCTCGTGGCTCGATAAGCTCGGCTCGCGAGCTCGTTAACGAGTCGAGCTTGAGCCAGCTCGCGAGCCGGCTCGGCTCACTTACACCCCTACTCCAGCTTGTCCGGCCACGCTAATCTGCTCGAGGCTGAAGAAATTGAAGGTGTCGGGGTACCCGGGGAACAACGGAGTGGTGACGGCGCCATTGGAGCCACCTTGGAACTCTGCGTGCGAGCCGGAGTCAGCGTCGGGCTGTAGCTCTGCTCGGACAGTGGGTACGAGAGCGAAATTGAGAATGATGTCAGTAGAGCCTTTGATAGTGATGGCTAGAATATCTCCATGACCGACGCATTCGAAGCCTCTGCCGCCTTCAACTTCGCTGAACTGTCTGTAAATCTCCGGCGGCATTCGCTCTGTTTTCATCCATGCTTTCGAGCAGGGATGTAATGACCAGACTCTGACGCTACGCGGAACGCTGAGTTTGTTTTTCTCTAAGGCGGCGATGCTGAGTACGGACGGCAGCGATCCGCCGCCGCGCAAGGCGAGGCTGGGTGAACGGAGGAAGCGGCGCACGGTAGCTTGGAATTTGGATCAATCGTTGGATACCACGTCGTACGACAGAACGGCGAAGGGAGCACAGCTCATGCAGTAGAATGTGCCGCCGGCGAAGACGAGACGGGCGGGGTCGGGGCTGCAGAGGCGGGGGAGTTGACCGACGGTTGGCCACGGGGAGTAGAAGTCGATGGCGCCGTCAGCGTGGAAGTATTCGGCGGTGAGGTTTTTGACGGCGAATGGGGCCAACGGAGGAATGGTATCGGCGGCTGGGTGTGCGGGAGCCTGGTCGGCGGGGGCTTGGTCGGCTGCTGTCGGCGGCGAAGGAGCGGCGGCTATGAGTGTCGGATCTCGCATCTCCAAGTCCAAAGGATTATAATAAGGTTCTGTGAGTGTTCCAATGACTTGCGCAACGTTGGGATCGGCAGTTGCTTCGTCCGTGATGAGAAGGCTAGATGAATCGGAGGTAAAATCACGGGCAACGGAACTGGATTGTATGCCAGGCATTGAATCGAGCTCGTCGTCGGGCACAGAATCGTTGTTTGAGTGATGTAGCGGAAGTGGAACGCTCAGGTTTGATTTAATCTGTGGAGGAGACGTAATCTGTGGAGGCGGGGGATTTCGCCATCGGAATGGAAGCTCGAGCGGTGGGTATTCCGGCGGTGGATCACGCCATCGGAGCGGGAGTTCGAGTGGAGCATATTCATCAACGACCGTGGGAGTATGGCGGGATTGATGGCGTCTGCGTGAAGGGGACGAGGAGATCGAAGAAGAAGAAGGATACCTCGGTATGGTTGCCGACGACATTCTCATCTTCCTTATTGCCCGAAGGTTTTCGCGAATCCGATCAAGGTTTCTACCCGATTCCCGATTGAGCTTGGTAGAAGGCAATCGATCCGGCTTCGAGCATCGTCGACAGCCCACCTTCCTTGGCGTCGATCGTCGTCGACCGCCAATCTTATTTTGCGGCTTCGATCGTCGTCGACAGCCGACCTTCTTCTGCAGCCCATCGATCTTCACAAGCTCCGGGCTCTGATACCAACTGATGTAGTTGATCGTCGGAAGATGCGACCTGCAAGAAGGATTTAGGTTTTCCCAATCCAGGGAAGAAGAAGGAGAAGCTTTCAAAGCTTTTAAAAGGGGATAATATCATTCAATGCTTTTCCTATTACAAAACCTGCTATTTATAAAGTAAAAAAGAGCATTCTAGAAGCTCATTCTGACAAACTAGATAAGGTGTCCTAGGGAACACCTCAAGCATAAAATGCACCGCATCAATTAGTCTTTTTCCTCATCTCTACTTCCATCTTCATTTCATTTTCATGTTTGAGATCAAATGCTTGTTTTATTTAGCTAGCTGCTTGTAAGCCCCCATCTATTTTTTGGCTCAGTAAATTATATTGGTGATGTGAAACATTCAAGAATTGCACATGAAATTCATTAAGATTCACAAAGTTTACTCAAGTAAGATTAGTCCTTTCGTAAATTAAGATTCAAGCATTTTCCATTGAAGAAGTATTATGATAAGCAATTTCAAGCTAGTGTTTAGGCACGATTAATAATGAATCTCAAAGTTCACAACAAAGCAAATGCGGAAAATTAATAAAATCCCACGACTAATGTTTAGAAATTTCACAATGAGTACCTTGATCACTCACACTCAATTCGGGTTAGCGGGAGAAGGCCTTTAACAAACTCAACGATGCCACGAAGATGGTGGCCACACCAAGGGCCTTTAGCCACGGAGAGGTTGACGGTGACGAGGAGGGCGTGAACGCTTGGCTTTCGAAAATTGTCGGTCGTAGATGCTTGCAAGGATCGGGACGACTCTCTCCAAGTACTCTTCCACGGTAGTTTCGTCTTCAAATCCTACGTCGAAACACGGAGACCGTAGGATGTTAATGCTTCCGTCGGCGTTGAAGACTAATCCCCACTCAAACTCCAGATCCGCCATACATACTTGATGTGGAGGAATTATTCCGATGGGAAGGGAGCTAGGAGGCGGTGAGGGAGAGTCTTTGAGTTGAAAGGAGGAGGAGGGGGTGGAAAGGTGTGCCGGCGGGATTTCAAAGGGGAAAAGGGGGCTCGGCCACGGTTGGGAGAAGGGGTGATGTGTGGTGGGAAGAATTTAGGTAGGGTGAATGAAGCAAGAGATTTACTAAAATCTGAAATTAATTTCAGGTTTTAGTAAATTTGGAGGGAATTACTTGAAGATAATTTCAAATTCAAACAAAGTAATTAGGGCTTTAATGAGCCATTAATGGGGGCTCATCAAAGGGGTGGCCGGCGGCTATTATGGGGAGAGGGGTTTTAAATTTCTTAAAACTGAAAGTTAATTTCAGTTTAAGTAAAAGAGGAGGGAAAGATTTTGAAATCAAATTATGATTTCAAAAACGGTCATGGCATTAAACACACCATTAATGGGAATTCCTCCATGGGTGGCCGACGGCTTGCATAGGGGAAGGGGGAGAGGAATTAGTGGAGAGCTAGGTTTCCAATTGGAGGTGATGATGTGGCGATGACATGAAGATTTCAATTTAATTTTAAATTGAAATTAAATTTGTCTTGAAAAACTTTCCAAATTTGGAATTCCAAATTAAGAAAGATTTTGAAATTTGAAAATTGAAATTTCAAATTTGATACTTGTGGGTGGAAGGGGTCGGGTGGATGAAGGGGCGTCACCGGCAAGGTGGCCGGCCGAAATTTGGGTGGTGGTCGGCGGCGGGATCCTCACAGGGGCGGCGGCAATGTGGGAGAAGGATTTCTTGTGGAGGGGAGGGGGGGAAGGAGATGGATTGGAACACGATCGAAAAGATAAAAATTCTAACCACGAATCGAGGACTCTTCCAACGATTGGTGGGCCTTGCGATTTGCTCCCCCTTAGAGCTCTCTCTCTCTCTCTTCTTCAAGCACTCATGCAAGAATACAAAGAAGAACAAAATAGCTTTTCATTTCAATCATCATTAACCATAATACAACATGAAATGACCTATATATAGGTCCCAACACAAAAGGAAATACAATGACTCTTTTGCCCTCGGGGCTACACTCATGACTCAGCTTATACTAGGGGTACAATAGGAAATAAAAAGAAAAATGCATAAAAGAAATACATAAATAACTAGAAATATAAACTCTGAATCGCGGCCGTCGATCTGCGCTGTCTACGGCGATACACATGTCTGAACCTCTGGTCGATGTCCACATCATTCTCCCCAGGTGGGAGAAAGCTCGACCCCGTCGAGTAGAAATCTCTGGAGCTCTCGTACATCTCTAGGAGATCTGGATCCAACCTCTGCAGCTCCTCTCGATCTATCCACGTGTCCTCTGTCGCCGGCTTCCCTCTCCAGTGTACCAAGTACCTTCGGCGACCACCTTCCTTCGTGGAAATGATTTCATCGTCAAGTATAGCTTCGACCTTCTCCGCAGTGGGTAAATGGGGCAATTTGGGTAGTGAAGGTAGGCTGGGGATCTCACTGGGTGGGTTCTCACAAGGCTTATCATGAAGTGGATTATCAGGGTTAAACTCGGGTCCCTCGAAAGCTACTAAATCTTCAACATTAAACGTAGGATTCATATTAAAGCCTTCAGGAAGGTCTAACACATAAGCATTATTGTTTACCTTCGAGATTATCTTAAAGGGCCCGCACTTCTAGCATGTAACTTTTTAACGGCTCCTTGGGGGAACCGCTCCGGACGAATCCGTACCATAACAAAATCTCCAACTTCAAATTCTTTAAATCTCTTTTTACGATCAGCATCATTCTTATAATGAGTATTACTTTGTTGAATTCTTTTGTTTATTTCTTTGTGCAATTCTTGAAGATGAGATGCGAATGCAGATGCAGACTCAGACACTCTAACCTTAGGACTTAATGGAATCAAGTCAATGGGCTGTCTAGGTAGGTAACCATACACGACTTCAGCAGGACTTAGACCCGTAGATCGGTTTACAGAGTTGTTGTATGCAAATTCAGCTATCGGTAGTTTAGAGTCCCAGTCCCTAAGATTCTCCCCTACCAAGGTCCTTAAAAGATTTCCTAGACTTCTATTTGCTACTTCGGTTTGGCCATCCGTCTGGGGGTGAAAAGCAGTGGAGAATTGTAATTTGGTTCCCATTTTATGCCATAGAGTCTTCCAAAAGTAACTAGTGAATTTCACATCTCTATCTTACACAATGGTTTTGGGTAGGCCGTGCAGTCTCACAATTTCATCAAAATACAGCTTGGCGATTCTAGAGGCGTCAAAAGTTTTGGAGCACGGGAGAAAATGGGCCATCTTAGAAAACCTATCTACGACTACACATATCGAGTCATGCTTCCTAAGGGTCTTGGGTAATCATAAGACAAAGTCCATGCTAACATCTTGCCAGGGTTGGTTAGGCACGGGGAGAGGTGTGTAAAGGCTGGTGTTTTGTTTACGTTGTTTGGCTAACTGACAGGTGTGACACCGCTTTACTAATCTGCTAACGTCCCTCTTAAGACTTGGCCAGTAGAAACGATTTTCAACCGCTGCAATGGTCTTGGCTTGACCAAAGTGACCCGCTAAACCTCCAGCATGTAATTCCCACACAAGAAATTCTCAAAGTGACGTATTGGGAATACAAAGTTGTTGGGACTTAAACAAGTATCCATCCTCCAACATAAAGTCTCCTATAATCCGTTCGTTTCCAGTGGTCAGCGCAGAGTAGGTTTCCTTAAAATCAGGGCAGTCTGGGTAGTCTTCCTTGAGCCTTTCAAAGCCTATTACATCAGCAGTCATCTTCCTAGTAATCATCATCCGACGGCTCAAGGCGTCCGCAGCCTTATTTTCAGATCCTGCCTTATGTCTGATGGTATAGGTGTACTCTTGCAGGAATTCAACCCAACGGCCGTGTCGAGCATTGAGTTTCTTTTGAGAATTAATGTACCGCAAAGCCTCATGGTCCGAAAAGATAACAAATTCTTGCGGTAGAAGGTAGTGACGCCAATGCCTAAGGGATTGAATGATGGCGTAAAATTCTTTGTCGTAGGTGGAGTACCTTTGCCTAGTGTCATTCAATTTTTCACTAAAGTAAGCGACCGGGTGTCCCTCTTGCGATAGGACTCCACCTATACCAATTCCAGACGCGTCACAGGTTACCTCAAAAACTTTAGAAAAATCAGGTAATCTCATCACAGGGGCTTCCATCATTCGCTTCTTAATCTCCTCAAAAGCTCTAGTCGCTGTTGTGGTCCAAAGAAACTCTCCTTTCTTAAGGCAGTCCGTTATTGGCGCTACTATGGTGCTAAAATTTCGAATAAATCTTCAATAGAACGTGACCAATCCGTGAAAACTCCGAACATCTCTAATGTTTTTGGGTTGTGGCCACTCGTTTATAGCTCGCACCTTTTCGGGATCAGTAGATATGCCTTGGGAAGATATGATAAATCCAAGGAATGTTACTTGATTTGCGAGGAAAGTGCATTTCTTAGGATTGGCATACATCTGCTCCCTTTTTAAAATCTCACAAACCTGTCTTAGATGATTCAAATGTTGTTCCAACGAATGACTGTAAATTAAGATATCATCAAAGTATACTACCACGAATTTTCCAAGGAGGGGCCTAAGAATCTGAGTCATTACTCTCATAAAAGTGCTAGGTGCGTTACTCAACCCAAAAGGCATTACGGTCCATTCGTACAACCCATCTTTGGTTTTAAAGGCTGTCTTCCATTCGTCCCCGGGGCGGATTCTTATTTGGTGGTAGCCACTCTTAAGATCGATTTTAGAGAAAAGCGTGGCGCCTGTCATCATGTCCAACATGTCATCTAATCGAGGAATTGGGAAACGGTACTTGACAGTGATTTTGTTGATAGCACGGCTATCAACGCACATTCTCCAAGATCCATCCTTCTTGGGGGTAAGAAGGGCAGGAACCGCACACGGGCTAAGGCTTTCCTTAATGAACCCTCGTTCCAACAACTCATTCACTTGTCTCTTGAGCTCCTCATGTTCAGTAGGGTTCATTCGATAATGGGGCAGGTTGGGTAAAGAAGCTCCAGGCACCAGGTCTATGGCATGTTGAATGTCCCTTAGAGGTGGTAGTTGGTTGGGCAAATCTTCAGGGAAGACATCAGAAAAGGCTTCCAACAGTGGTTTTACCTCTTCGAGGATTGGCTCTTCTTGATCTATACTTATTTCCCGGGCTGCTAACGCGTACAGGGGGGCTCCTGTCTCCAGCTCCATACTTAAGTCTTTAGCAGTTAAAAGATTCAGGCTCGTGTTGGGTTTCAGGGAGTTGGGTTTAACTTCTTCTTTGGTCGACTTAGGTTGAGTGGGTAGGAGTTTAATTTTCTTGCCCTCGTGTTCAAACACACAGGTGTTTGATCGGTCATAAATGTGTACATCGTTGTCAAACAACCAAGGGCGGCCAAGGATGATTTGACCCACATCCATTGTCAAAACATCACACCAGATTTTCTCCTTGTATCCAACGAATTCGATAGGAACAAGACTCTTATCTTTCACTTCCAGGGTGGTCGAGTTTATCCAAGCAACTTTGTAGGGGTTCGGGTGTGGAGTGGTCCTTAATTGCAATTTTGAAATCATGGCAGAAGATACGGCGTTGATGCAACTTTCACTGTCTATTATGACTTTGCAATTTTTGTCTCCAATCTTAGTGAAAGTGTAGAAGATCGAGGTCCTTCGCCAGTCGTCGCTAGGTTTAGGTTGGGAAAAGGCACACCTAACAACTTGCAGATCTAGTCGGTTCATCTTTTGGAGGCAGTGAACAACAGCAGTATCATCCTCGTCGAAAAATTCTTCATCGTCGTCCATATGATGGACTAAGTCAGTCTCAGGTTCGTCTTCTTCCTCCGTCACTTCCTCAATTATTGTGACCTTAAACGGGCTGGAGCACTGAGACGCAATGTGTCCATACCCATGGCATCTAAAACACTTAGTGCCGGCAGTGGTCTTGGGTGTCTCTCGGTCAGGCGTTTTCCCTTTATAATCGGATCGAGGTTGGGCTTGGTTAGGAGCAGGCCGACTACCTGAGGGTCCAGTGGGTTTGTTGTACGGTTGGCTAGAGGAAGACTTGTAGGGATTAGGTTTAGAGTCTTGGGTCCTAGGGGCGTGGCTCCTTGATTCCTCTAAGTCTAGCACAAGACTACAGGCAGCCTCGTACGTGTTCACTCCTCTAGCAAAGAGTTCATTTCGAAGATCTTCTCTTAATCCGGCTCTGAACATTGACAGGAGTTGCGTAGGAGTGGTGGTCTCTTCTCCGTTACAACGAATCAGGAAATCATCGAAGGTCGAGATATATTCCTTGACGGTCTTGCTTCCTTGGGTTAACCTATTCCAACGATCTAGGAGTCTTGGGTAGTATGAGGGGGGAAGGTATTTCCTTTTCAGTTCTTGCTTCATTGTGCCCCAGTCAGCAATAGGGTATTCTCCTCGAGTCTCCCTCATGTGCTCTACATTGGTCCAGTACTGGTTTGCTCTACCCGTCAACTTCATCTCAGCGAATCTAACCTTCTTATCTTCCGAAATGTTATACCATTTGAAATAGCTATCCATTCCCTTAATCCAGTCAAGGAAACCTTGAGGCTCTAACGTACCGTCAAACGTCGGGGCGTCTATCTTAATACTTTTGAGGAGTTGGGCGTCGTTATCTCTCCAATGTGCGTCACATCCTACCGGATCCTGATGGGGTCGGTGGTTGGGTCGGTAGTAATCCCTAGGGGGTTCGTGCTCAGTTCTGGCTTCTTCGCCATATGGTGATTGAGGTCTAGACGGCGTGTAGATGGCCGGGTGTCCCATTCTTTCAATATTGTCTAGTCTTTCTCCTGTATGATGTTTAAGTTCAGCTACACTCGTTTGGGTATCCTTCATTTGTTGTGTAAGTGCACCTAATTGGCCCATAATCATGTCTAAAGTGGCTTGCATATGTGTAGGGTCCATGGTTGGGTGTTGGGGATCACTAGAAAGGTTTCCTAAGTCAAGGACAGCAGCTAACCCTACCGAAATGCTTGCTGAAATTGAGGCTACAGCAGCTGGAAATCGCGGGGCAGCGATCACAGTTGAGGGGAAAGTCACCTAAGTGTTTCGGCTAGGTTCCCGGGCCTAGGCAGCACCTAAACAGCGACTCTAGGCTCACTAACGGAAGCCTAACAGCTGCAGAAAACAGTGGACAGCAAACTCAAATGTTTGTCTAAGCAACCTAAACAATTTGGGATGTAGATGTGACAAGGACAACACTTAGACAATGAAATAGACTTGCTTAAAATGATGAAAACGATGCAGAAATTTAGAGGGCAGCAAGCAAAAACAGTGAAAAAAAAATTTACTATGCGATGGTATGCATGCAAACAAGCTAAGGATAACTTAAATTGGATTCCTAGGATGCAATCTAGCAAAGGGACAGCATGCTAGCCATGCTCTGATACCAAATATGATGTGAAACATTCAAGAATTGCACATGAAATTCATTAAGATTCACAAAGTTTACTCAAGTGAGATTAGGCCTTTCGTAAATTAAGATTCAAGCATTTTCCATTGAAGAAGTATTATGATAAGCAATTTCAAGCTAGTGTTTAGGCACGATTAATAATGAATCACAAAGTTCACAACAAAGCAAATGCGGGAAATTAATAAAATCCCACGACTAATGTTTAGAAATTTCACAATGAGTACCTTGATCACTCACACTCAATTCGGGTTAGCGGGAGAAGGCCTTTAACAAACTCAACAATGCCACGAAGATGGTGGCCACACCAAGGGCCTTTAGCCACGGAGAGGTTGACAGTGACGAGGAGGGCGTGAACGCTTGGCTTTCGAGACTCCAAGTGTGCTTCGAAAATTGTCGGTCGTAGATGCTTGCAAGGATCGGGACGACTCTCTCCAAGTACTCTTCCACGGTAGTTTCGTCTTCAAATCCTACGTCGAAGCACGGAGACCGTAGGATGTTAATGCTTCCGTCGGCGTTGAAGACTAATCCCCACTCAAACTCCGGATCCGCCATACATACTTGATGTGGAGGAATTCTTCCGATGGGAAGGGAGCTAGGAGGCGGTGAGGGAGAGTCTTTGAGTTGAAAGGAGGAGGGGGTGGAGAGGTGAGCCGGCGGGATTTCCAAGGGGAAAAGGGGGCTCGGCCACGGTTGGGAGAAGGGGTGATGTGTGGTGGGGAAGAATTTAGGTAGGGTGAATGAAGCAAGAGATTTACTAAAATCTGAAATTAATTTCAGGTTTTAGTAAATTTGGAGGGAATTACTTGAAGATAATTTCAAATTCAAACAAAGTAATTAGGGCTTTAATGAGCCATTAATGGGGGCTCATCAAAGGGGTGGCCGGCGGATATTATGGGGAGAGAGGGGTTTTAAATTTCTTAAAACTGAAAGTTAATTTCAGTTTAAGTAAAAGAGGAGGGAAAGATTTTGAAATCAAATTATGATTTCAAAAACGGTCATGGCATTAAACACACCATTAATGGGAATTCCTCCATGGGTGGCCGGCGGCTTGCATAGGGGAAGGGGGAGAGGAATTAGTGGAGAGCTAGGTTTCCAATTGGAGGTGATGATGTGGCGATGACATGAAGATTTCAATTTAATTTTAAATTGAAATTAAATTTGTCTTGAAAAACTTTCCAAATTTGGAATTCCAAATTAGGAAAGATTTTGAAATTTGAAAATTCAAATTTCAAATTTGATACTTGTGGGTGGAAGGGGTCGGGTGGATGAAGGGGCGTCACCGGCAAGGTGGCCGGCCGGAATTTGGGTGGCGGTCGGCGGCGGGATCCTCACAGGGGCGGCGACAATGTGGGAGAAGGATTTCTTGTGGAGGGGAGGGGGGAAGGAGATGGATTGGAACACGATCGAAAAGATAAAAATTCTAACCACGAATCGAGGACTCTTCCAACGATTGGTGGGCCTTGCGATTTGCTCCCCCTTGGAGCTCTCTCTCTCTCTTCTTCAAGCACTCATGCAAGAATACAAAGAAGAACAAAATAGCTTTTCATTTCAATCATCATTAACCATAATACAACATGAAATGACCTATATATAGGTCCCAACACAAAAGGAAATACAATGACTCTTTTGCCCTCGGGGCTACACTCATGACTCAGCTTATACTAGGGGTACAATAGGAAATAAAAAGAAAAATGCATAAAAGAAATACATAAATAACTAGAAATATAAACTCTGAATCGCGGCCGTCGATCTGCGCTGTCTACGGCGATACACATGTCTGAACCTCTGGTCGATGTCCACATCAATTGGATATTCAACTATGAGCATAAACTGATTGTATTGTTCATGCAATATCTAATGATTTATTTTATCCTCCATATACAATTACAAAAGTTAGAAGACGTAAATATGCAATGTCTGAAGCTGCTTAAATGTTGAAATCTGCAGGGTCATTTAGGAGATGGACAAGAGATTGCTGTCAAGAGATTATCCAGATATTCTGTTCAAGGGTTGGATGAGTTCATGAATGAGGTTATGTTAATTGCAAAACTGCAACACAGGAATCTAGTTCGTCTTGTTGGTTGTTGCATCCAGGGAGAGGAAAGGTTATTGATTTATGAGTACATGCCCAATAAAAGCTTGGATTCTTTCATATTTGGTTAGTGCCAAACACTTTTAAAATGCCATATTTAGTTTCTTTGTTGAGAAATAATTTTGTAATCATCTCTGTGATAGTGCTTAGCAATCTAACTAAATGCACATAGTGAAATGATGTGGGTGCAAACCAGTTATGCTTTTTGTAGGATTTAAGTAATTTATGTTCTGAAGTTTGTTGTTTGGATCAAAGCCTTTATTATCATTAGAATATGCAACTTATTCATTTATTTGACTTATTCTATACGCTTATTTATTCATAGCTCTATTTGAAAGTGGCTATATTATATATATTCGAACTCCTGAAAAAGCCATTCTATAATCAGGATTGTCAACCGCATTATCCTGGTCTGTCAATAAGGTTCTAATTTCTGCGAGAAGAAATGTGTTGGAAAATAGTCATGGGATTATTTAGTATCATGGCCATGAGTATTATCTCTTTATGTTGTATAAATTGTGTGATTTTCTAATATTTGAGAATTATTGTTGTTGCCAAATAAATTTTTATGTTTTCCCAACTATTTTTCCCCCTTTGTAAAGCTAAACTAACATAAAATATTGCGGCAGATAAAGCATGCAGCTGTCAGCTGGGTTGGCAAAAACGATTTGATATAATTATTGGAATCGCACGAGGATTACTCTATCTTCATCAAGATTCTAGATTAAAAATTGTTCATAGAGATCTCAAGGTTAGCAATGTTCTTCTTGACAAGGAGTTGAATCCCAAAATTTCAGATTTTGGCATGGCAAGGATTGTAAGAGGAGACCAAATGCAAGAAAGCACAGAGAAAGTGGTCGGCACATAGTAAGTTTTCTCATTCTTTATGTCACTAACTATAGTCTGAACCTTTAGAATATCTTACAATTCTACATTTTCATATGACAGCGGATACATGTCACCCGAGTATGCAATGCATGGCATCTTTTCAGTAAAATCTGATGTCTTTAGCTTTGGAGTTATTGTTCTTGAAATTCTTACTGGTAAGAAGAATAGAGTGTTTGATCCAAATGATGACCATGTGAGCCTAGTAGGGCATGTAAGTATAATTAGAGAAGAGAAATCAATTTACATGTTGGCTTTTATCTGGTTCTAATTTAAGAATGCTTATGCAGGCCTGGAGATTATGGTCAGAAAATAAATCCCTGGAGTTAGTCGATGATGCGCTCAAGTATGGCTATCCTGAGAAGGAAGTTCTGCGATGTATGCAGGTTAGTCTCCTTTGTGTGCAAGAAGGTAGCAAAGATAGGCCTACAATGGCTTCAGTGGTTTTGATGTTGGGCAGTGAAGGCATGACACTACCTCAACCTAAGAGGCCTGGCTTCTATCCTAAAGATGGTTCTAAAGTAGCAGATTTGTCAACGTCGGATCATGTCTATAGTAGTGGAAATGATATCACTGTTACCATGATCCATGGTAGATAGAGAAGCTGAATCAAAACCTATTAACAACCCGGGTGGCATAAATGACAGTAATAATGTAGCTGACATCCAACTAACTAATCAAGATGCTGCGGCTTTGTTGGGACTAGCAAAATTTTCCTGATGTGAGTAGGAAAAGAACAGAAAAAGTATAGGCTATTTTTACATAGCCGTTGTATATAGACTGGAAGTTGTGCACTATTGCATCAACAAATTTAATTTTATTCCTCACTCAACAGTGTGGCTGCTTGATGTGTTTATCATCGATTCTGCTTTTATGGCTTATAGGCAGCATAAGTGCTGCAATTGCTATATATTGCTCTTTGGCCTCTTATATGTTTAGCGATTTTAATAAAGTTGAGTTTTGTTAGATTTGCAGCTAACTCCCTATTAGTCATTTAATTACCTGTTCGCTTGCTTGTAGATCAAAAAATAAAGTTTAAAACGTGAGGATGCTACTTCTCATGAACACATCAACAATTGAATTAAATAAAATATCCATAAATCACATCCAATTATGTCGAGAGTATCGAATAAAAAAAGAGAATATAAAAATAGAGAGAAAAAAAAAACCAAAGTAAAAAAGCTGTGAGATTTCATTAAAATGAATAAAAAATATTTGAGCCTTAGAAGTCATGACTTGAGCAATTAATTGGATTAAGTCAAACTATACTACATATTAAATATGAACATTACAACATAATGTAAAAAACATCCCAAAAAAATGCGACAAATTTTAATATGGAGTTTAGATGGCTAAAAGCTTAATATATTTATTTACCTTCATTATCTCCCAAACGGTATTGTCAATGATATCTCATTTATAGAATCAGATTCTTGCTTAGTTGACGATGAATGATCCCCTTCAAATGAATGTTGCCTCATTGCAACAAAACCAGGACGCTTAGGCTCTGGTAATACCTCTTTATCACTGGTTAACATCAGAATAACAGAAGACATTAAAGGCCTGTCGTTAGGGCGTTCCTGAATGCACAAAAGCCCGACTTTTATGCATTTTAATACTTCTGCAATAGAGAATGAATTGCTTATTGATTCATCAACTAATTCTAAAGCCTTTCCTTTATTCCATAAGCTCCACGCCTACGTCAAAGAATATATATATATTTATGTTGTTTATCCATAGCAACAAATGATTTTTTATAAAGAATAAAAGATAATAGAACTTACCAGTTCTACAAGATGATTAATAGATTTAGAATTAGAAGAACCTCTATTCCTTTGATTGCTTATAACCTCAAGAACTATAACACCAAAACTAAATACATCAGATTTTGCAGAATAAATGCCTTGTATCACGTATTCCGGAGACATGTAGCCACTGCATGAAAAGATTTAGTTTGTATAATTAATAATTATACAAGTTATATGACAATAATATCTTATGGATGCATTAGGATATATAAATAATAAACAAACAGCTCTTACTATGTTCCTGCTACTCTTTTGGTCTCAGATATTGCCTCATCTTCTCCAAATATTCTTGCCAAGCCAAAATCGGAGATCTTAGGCACCATCTCTTGGTTGAGAAGAATATTACTAGCTTTCAGATCTCTATGAATAACTCTAACCGCCGAATCTTGATGAAGATATAAGAGTCCTCGAGCTATTCCAACGATTATGTTATAACGAATTTTCCAATCTAGCAATATCTTCTTTTCTCTGTCTGCTCAATAGATGTAGTAGGTAAGTATAAGTTTGCCAATAAATAAAAATATTAGCAAAATAAGTCTAGCTTGTGTTTTGTAGGGCCTGGAGAAAGTTTTTATTTATTTTTAACAAGTTGACCCCAAATAAGAAACTGAAAAAATTAATTAGAAGCAATATTCAGGACCTTACCAAATAGAAATTTATCTAAGCTTTTATTTGGCATGTACTCATATATTAGCATCCTTTCCTGTCTCTGTATGCAACAACCTAAAAGTAGAACCAAATTTCTATGCCGAAGCTTTGTTATTGACATCACCTCATTTTTGAATTCATTTATCCCTTGCTTCGAGCTTTTGGAGAGTCTTTTCACAGCAATCTCCGTTCCGTTTTCTCTGATCTTTCCCTAAACATTAGCATCTCATGTAAATATTTATATTCAACCAACTGAAATTGAATTAAAACAAGTTTATCATCATAAGAAAAAGCTAAGAAAAAATATTTTTTTAACCAATTTTGTTTTAGCCAAGTTCTTTTGACTGAAAAAAAAAAATCCTTGAAAATTGCACACGAAGGTATGTTGGGTATCATTTTATTTGGAAACATCTATCCATTCATCTAGGGACAATTGGGATCAATTTTTTATTTTAAATTTTAAATTTTAATTTTATTTGTATTTTGACATGAAATAAAATATGTTTTGCATATTAAATTTATGTTTTTTTTAATGTCAAATAATTTGATTTTTGTGGTAGCGGTGGCGGCTAACAGGCATTGATAGTGGTGGGCATGGGAGTTGGTGGTGATGACAAGGTCATTCGTTGAAACAAGATGGTGATTACATGGATATTTATGTGGATACGAAATAGTCTATAAGAAACAAACGTAAGCTAACTCCTCAAAATGTTTGCATTATTTTAATCTCATAGAAGTCAAGCTCATTTACTACGTCAAAGTTAACAAGAAATGAGATGATTCAAATTCCAGTAGATGATGAACTACAATCAACAAAACTTAAGACCTTTGACAACTTCCAAACCTTTTAAACAAAATTTCAGACCCCTTTTATTTTGTCACCATCATTTTTAAATTTTATTACAGTGAAGTCTTTCCAAACTTTTGAATGTCTCTATTAGGGGTGCAAACGAGGTGAGTCGAGCTCGAGTCAGGCCTAACTCGAGCTCGACTCGCGAGCCATATCCTGAGCTCGAACTCGGCTTGTGCCACTGAAACGAGCATGTCTGATGTGAAACTACCAGGAGTTACCGAGAAATTAAGAAAAGCAATCGTCTAAAGCTTTTCCAATATAAAATTAACGTTCACACAAAGAAAGGTTTTATAAATTTGGAGCTTTTAACTTGCTTAGGCAAAGAAGTACATGTTAAATTAATCAAGCATCAAATACAAGAGTAAGTTTTATGAGCGCAATAACAATAATCCACAATTTAATAATGAGAGATTTCACCTTGAGGACCTCCTCACTCAATCACTTGTAGGGTTAGCAAAAGAAGATATTCCACACTAGAGAAGAGATCATCACTAGGAAGAAGTAGCCCAAGATCTTCATTGATGGAGAGGTAGCTGGTGACGGATGGATAGGTGGGTGCCCCACAATTGTCCACGATCCGATGGGGAGGTTTTCTACAATTGACCGTGCCAACGTATAGATGATGCGGTCAATGTAGTCTTCCACAAAGTCGTCGACGTCCAAATTTAAATCGAAGAATAGAGATCGGAGAATGTCGGTTTGGCCCAAAGAATTCTCTACAAACCCATGATCAACATTCGGGTCGGTCATGCATGATTATCTAAGAGACAAAATAGAAAGTGAGTAGAAGAGGGGGTCGGGTAGGCTTGGCCAAGCAAAGGGGAAAAAGGGAAAAGGTTAAATCTGAAAGTAATTTCAGATTTAGGGAGTAATTAGAGATTAATGTCTTTGAAATTCAAATTTGAAACAAGTGGGAATTAGGAGAGAAAGTGGGAGGAGGATTGAATTAATTAGATCCTTAATTTATGGGATCTAATTAATTAAAAGGGGAATGTTGGGGTGGCTGACCAGGGAGAGATGGGAGGGAGGAATTTGGGTATTAATGAGATGGTCCTACGCAATTAAAAGGACTGATGGTGTAAATCTGAAATTGATTTCAGATTTAAATTAATTGGGAATGTTTCCTATGTTAGAGGAGGGCTATTTAAGTGGAAATTTGAAATTCAAATACTTGAATTTGAATTTGAATCAGCTCCTAAATTAATGGGACCAAATTAGGAAAGATTTTATTGTGGATTTGAATTCAGATTTGGAGGGGGGAAAAGTATGGGGGGTTCGGTGGCTGTGGTAGGGAAGAGAGTCAGCGAGTGGGGGTGAACCAGGAGGTCCACCGGTCGAGTGGGGCCGGGCGGACGGTGGGAGGGGAAATGAGGTGGGGTGCCAAGGGTTGGAAAGGTGAGGAGAGGGAGGGAGGCTCTCAGTTTGGGAGAAAGGGGGAAGAAGGGCAGCGGGCTTGGGGAAGGGGAAGGGGTCGACTATGGAAGTATAAGGGGGGAAAAGGAATATGAAGACTAACAACGAGTCCAGGCTCATACAGGTGGTTGGTGGGTGCTGCTATGCCCTCTTCTAGGATCTCTCCTCTCAACAACTCACAAAGAGATCAAGAACCAAAAGCTGAATTTTCATTTCAATCATCATCCCTTTTACAATAGAAAAGTGATAGGAAACACTTGGATTTCCAAGTGTTTCTCACCAAAACCGAAGTAGATCCAACAGATTATTGCTGTCCACAGTGGAAAAAACAGCAAAACTCCAAAAAAACTGAGAGAAAAACGTAGGGAGATACGTAGAAAACGATGCAAACACTTTTATTTCAATAAAGGATGAAAAGCACTTGCAAGATACAACTTTCTTTCAATTCGAGAGGAAGGAAAAACTCTCCAACGATCTCCAACAACGCCAAGAGCCCAAGAACAACAAACCCTAGATCTCCCCCTAATTCAAATTCAACATGAGCCTAAATCTCATCATAACTCCTAATTAAAGACAAACGGACAATTACAAATTACCTAAAACACCCTTTTCATTCAAATTTTCCCTCTCAATTTTGCATTAAACCCAAGTGGGGCCCACTAGGGGTTCCGCCCCCCTTACTGTGCCGCCTATAGTAGAATTGGACCGGTCCAGCCGGCCCAGGATGGGCCGGTCTAACATTACCGCCCTCTCAAAGAATCACCTTGTCCTCAAGGTGGAAAGCAGGAAACTGCTTGGCAATCCTCTCCTGTGGCTCCCAGGTGGCCTCATAGTCTGGAAGGCCGCTCCACCTAATCTTCACCTCCCTTTCCCCCTTCTCATTGATTCGCACTCCTTGTACTAGCGCACTCCTTGTACCGCTAGAGGCTCCAATGTCACTTCCATGTCCTCCCTCAATGTGCTGGGCAGCTCTGGGCTCACTGCATGCTCCCCCACCACTCTCCTCAACTGTGAGACATGAAAAACAGGGTGTATTCTGGCTGTTGGAGGAAGCCTCAATCTATAGGCCACCTCTCCAATTCTCTCCTCCACTTCAAAAGGGCCAAAATACCTTGCTGCAAGCTTCTCATTTCTCCTTTGGGCCATAGTCCTTTGCCGGTATGGTCGGAGCTTCAAGTAGACCTTGTCCCCAACTGCAAACTGTATATCTCTCCTTTTGCCGTCCGCCTGCTTCTTCATAAGTTGCTGGGCTCTAAGTAAATGCCTCTTGAGCTCCTCCAACACCTGATCTCTTTCCTTCAAATGCTGATCCACTGCCGATATTGGAATACTACTATGGCTGTAGTGTACCAAATGTGGGGGGTCTCTCCCATATAATACCTTAAAAGGTGTCATCTTGGTAGCCAAGTGAAAGGAGGTATTATACCAGTATTCTGCCCAAGCTAGCCATTTGGCCCACTGCTTTGGTGTTTCAGACACAAACACCTCAAGTATGTCTCCAAGCTCCTATTCACCACCTCCGTCTGCCCATCAGTCTGTGGATGGTAGGCTGTGCTCCTCTTCAATACTGTTCCCTGCATCCTAAATAGCTCCCTCCAAAAATGGCTCAGGAACACCTTGTCCCTATCAGAAATAATGGACTCTGGTACTCCATGCAGGCGGACTATCTCCCTCACAAATGCTGCTGCTACAGACACCGCTGTGTACGGGTGTCTCAAGGGAATGAAATGAGCATATTTGCTCAGCCTGTCGACCACTACAAGTATAACTGTGTAGCCTTCTGATTTTGGGAGCCCGTCAATGAAATTCATAGTAATCTCCTCCCAAACCTTCTCTGGTAGGGCCAGAGGCTGTAGTAATCCCCCTGGTGCCATCGTCAGGTACTTGCTCCGCTGGCAGATATCACACTTTGCCACCATCTCCTCTACATCTTTCCTCATCCCCTTCCAGTACAATTCAGCAGCTAACCAGCTATAAGTTTTTTGCACTCCTGAATGCCCTCCTATGGCACTCCCATGAAACTCCTGTATCAGCTGGGGAATGTGGATGGAAGACCTTGGAATCACACTTCTTCCCTGATAGTACAGTTTTTCTCCCACAACTGAGTAGCTTGGGTGGCTGTTCCCATCTGATAACACATCTTCTTTGATTTTCTTTAGCTCCTCATTCTGAATGCTCTCCTCTTTGATGGCTCCCCAATCTATCAGTACTGGTACTGATACAGCAATCCCCTGGAGCTCCCCCATACAGCGTGATAAGGCATCCGCTGCCTTATTCTCTAGTCTCGGCCGATAGTGGATCTCAAAATCATATCCCAGCAGCTTGGACAACCACCTCTGATGCTCCTCTGTGACCATCCTCTGCTCTAACAAGTACTTCAGGCTTCTCTGATCAGTCCTGACAATAAAATGTCTGCCCAATAAGTAAGGTCTCCACTTCTGGATGACCAGTACAATAGCCATCAGCTCTCTCTCGTAGACAGACTTCAGCCTAGCCCGGGACGACAGTACCTGACTGAAGTAAGCTATGGGCCTGTGGTTCTACATCAACACTGCTCTCAATCCATAGCCTGAAGCATCTGTCTCTACCACAAACAACTGATTGAAGTCTGGCAGAGCAAGCACTGGCACCGTCGTCATGGCCTTCTTCAGCTTCTCAAAAGCCTCTGAAGATGCTTCTCCCCATAAAAAGTTGTCCTTCTTCAACTGCTCTGTCAGTGGCCACGCTATGGTGCTGTATCCCCTCACGAACCTCCTGTAGTAGCCTGTCAATCCCAAGAATCCTCTGAGCCCCTTCAAGGTCTTGGGTTGAGGCCATGCCAACATTGCCTCTATCTTGGACTGATCTGCAGCAACTCCCTCCTGGGATATCACATGCCCCAGGTACTCCACCCGTGCCTGAGCGAAGTCACACTTCTTGAAGTTGGCCTTTAGCTGATGCTCCCTCAGCACACCCAACACCACTCTCAGGTGCTCTAGGTGTTCCTCCTCAGTCCTGCTATAGATTAGAATGTCATCAAAAAATATCAACACAAACCTGCGGAGGTGTGGCTTGAAGATCCGGTTCATCAAGGCCTGAAATGTGGCAGGTGCGTTGGTGAGGCCAAAAGGCATCACCAGAAACTCGTAGTGGCCCTCATGAGTCCTGAAGGACGTCTTCTGCACATCTTCCTTCCTCATCCTGATCTGGTGATAGTCAGACTTCAGATCGACCTTGGTGAACAAGGCTGCTCCATGTAGCTCATCCATCAACTCGTCAATCACAGGGATAGAAAACTTATCAGGCACAGTCTCCTTGTTGAGAGCTCTATAGTCTACACAGAATCTCCAACTCTCATCCTTCTTTTTCACAAGAAGAACTGGACTAGAGAAAGGGCTCACACTGAGCTGAATGATCCCTCCTTCTAGCATTTCTCCCACTAGCTTCTCAATCTCATCTTTCTGCACCTGAGGGTATCTGTAAGGCCTCACATTGATAGGAGATACTCCTTTTTTCAGAATAATCTGGTGCTCCTGCTCTCTGTCAGGTGGTAGTCCCACCGGAGGTTGGAACACATCCTCAAATTCCTGCAGAAGAGGCTGAACCAACGTGGGAATGAGCTTTTCCTCCCCCTCCTGCTCCTCCAGGCTCTGCAGCTCCACAAGGAATCCTCCTTCCTTATGGATGATTTTCGCCGTTGATCTGAGTGACACTCCAGCTCTGGACAATCCTGGTTCCCCTTTTAGCTTCACCCTCTTACCCTCTACAATCAGCTCCATCACCATAGTCCCACAGTTCACCTTGGTTTCACCCAAGGTCTGTAGCCACTTCATGCCCAAAATGACATCTGTGCTACCCAACTTCAGGGGTAGGAAGTCCTCTACCATCCTGATCTCCTGTAGCCTCATCTCCACCCCTTTGCAGATCCCGGTGCTGGACTCAATCTTTCCTGTCCCCATCATCACCCCATAACTGCCTGTCTCAGTAGGCTCTATCCCTAGCTCCTCCGCCACCTGGGTGAATATGAAATTGTGGGTTGCCCCACTGTCAATCAGGACCACTACCTCCCTCCCAAGGATCTTCCCCTTCACCTTCATCGTATGGCTAGGAGTAAATCCCAACACAGAATTGAGGGAGACCTCGGCTACCTCCAACTGGGGATCAATCTGCTCCTCATCAGAATCATCACACTCTTCAGGCGCCTCGTTTATATAGACGGTGAGAGCCCGAAGGGCGCGATCCTTGCACCTGTGCCCTGGAACAAACTTCTCCTCACATCTGAAACAAAGGCCCTTGGCCCTCTTCTCCTGCATCTCTTCCTCAGTCAATTTCTTGAAGCTTCCAGCAGATCTGGTCACCCCGCTCTTCTCCTTTCCACTCTCTCTAGGGAAGCTAGGGCTTGGCCCTTTTGGAGCCAAGTAAGTGGTGGTTGTCCTGGTGGGCCCTCCTGAGTGCGTGTTCCTCCAAGTTCGGGCGTTGGTCTTCTAGTTCTCCACCAACTGAGCTAACTCCATTGCCTCCCTCAGGTCTCTTGGTCTCATGACCTTCACCGCATCTCTAATTTCTGGTTTGAGGCCCTTCATAAAATTTCCTCCCAAAGTATTGTTTGAGAAGCCCTCCATGTCTCCCACTAAACTCTCAAATTTCTTCCTGTATTCCTCCACTATTCCCTCTTGAGTGAGGGCGTAGAACTGTTCTGATATCTCCCATGGACTGCTCCCCTTGAATCTCTCTCTGATAGCCTTCTTGAAGTCCCTCCAGGACCTCACCGGTTCCCACTTATCCATGTACTTGAACCAGGCAAATGCCGCCCCTTCCAAGCACATACTAGCAGCCATTTCTCTCCTCCTCCATTAGGCCGTTCACTGCAAAATACCTCTCCACCTTGTGGATCCACTCATCCACATTTCCTTCCTCGAATACTGGCATTTTCAGCTTCCTGGCCCTCGTGTCCACCCCGTATGCCCTATTCCCCCCATGGCCTCCTCTGTCCCAAGCTATGGGGTCTTCCCAAGTTCCTCTTTCTCCATATCGGGGCTCATCCTCCCTCCTTGGCCGTCGGTAGCCATCTTCCCCTCATGCCCCGCCATGGTGGTTATAGATCCCCCACGGCCGGTCCAATGGGTCGGGCCTCCGACATCACCAATCATCTTCTCTTCCTTCCTGGAAGTCTCTCCTTCTGTCATGTTCTTCTCACCTGATGGACTCCCGAGGTGGCATCCTCCTGTTGCTGTCAAGCAGATCCACCTCCTCTTTCTCTTCTGGATTCACCTTCTCATTACCCCTGCTCCTACTACCTTCTCCTCTTTCCTCCGCTGGCACCGCCCGTGCTTGCCCTTCCAACAACTTCTTCATCATCTCCTCCAAGGCCATGAATTTCCCTTCCACATTCTCGCTAAATGTGGTCATCTTCTCCTCCAGATCCGCCTTAAGTTGACCCATCTCGGTCTCCAAGACTTCTACCCTCTTAGATGCCATGGGAACCAACGAGATGCCTCCGAATCCACCAAAAATCTGCGAAAAACTGCAGCGAAACAGTGGAAAAAACAGCCCTCCACCGCCCGGATCTCGCTCTGATACTAGTTTGATAGGAAACACTTGGATTTCCAAGTGTTTCTCACCAAAACCAAAGTAGATCCAACAGATTATTGCTGTCCACAGTGGAAAAAACAGCAAAACTCCAAAAAAAACTGAGAGAAAAACGTAGGGAAATACGTAGAAAACGATGCAAACACTTTTATTTCAATAAAGGATGAAAAGCACTTGCAAGATACAACTTTCCTTCAATTTGAGAGGAAGGAAAAACTCTCCAACGATCTCCGGCAACGCCAAGAGCCCAAGAACAACAAACCCTAGATCTCCCCCTAATTCAAATTCAACATGAGCCTAAATCTCATCATAACTCCTAATTAAAGACAAACGGACAATTACAAATTACCTAAAACACCCTTTTCATTCAAGTTTTCCCTCTCAATTTTGCATTAAACCCAAGTGAGGCCCACTAGGGGTTCCGCCCCCCTTACTGTGCTGCCTGGAGTAGAATTGGACCGGTCCAGCCGGCCCAGGATGGGCCGGTCTAACAAAAAGCCACAATATATAGGCCTAGAGAAATAAAATAACAATGACTCAAATGCTCCTCAGGCTACAACTCAAGCAAACTCAAAAGAAATGGTACAATCGTAAATAAATAAACTACAATACATAAAAGAATCAAAAATAAAGATTGTGAATCATAGCCATCGATCTACGATTCCTACGCTGATAGACTCGCGATAACGTCTGTCGATGTCCTCATCAATGTCGATCGGCTCAATTCCACAGTTCGAGCTCGATTTTGCATACACTTTCACCCTGCATCCCTCGTCCTAGCTCCGATTTTGCCCTACATCTCACGTTCGAGCTCTAATTCCACCCTGCATCTTGCGTCCGAACTCCAATTTCGTATTCGAGCCCGCCTGCGATTTCATTTTTCCGCCCCCACAATTTTGCGTCTAAGCCCACGTCTGAGCCTGCTCGCGAGTAATCGGGTCGAGTATCAGCTGGATTAAACTTGAGCTTGAAATTCTGCTTGAGCTTGAAACTCAATAAGCTCAACTCACAAGCTCGTTAACGAGTCGAGCTCGAGCTGGTTGGCTCACTTGCACCCTTAGTGTCTATCACTTCCTCCTTTTAAAGAGATTCCCCTGAATATCATTAATAACAATTTCCACACTCCAACAATATTTACAATCACATCAACTGTAACATTTACTTAAGTGTAATTCATGATTTAATCACTAGAATCTATATTTACTGGATGTAAATCAAGAGCCAGATCTTGTAAACTATTAAAATTTTGAGATGAGGTATTAGACATATTAAAGTAAAATATCATTCAACTTCAAAATTTATGTTAATATATCATTATGACATATGAACTAGATATGAAATTCGTGATAATATTTAATATCACACTGCATATAAGGAATTTGCAATATTTTGTCACATGGATATACGAGGATTCATTTGTGAATTTTACAAAAAAAATTTATTTATGACATTATGTATGGTTTATTATTAATTTTATTACTAATACTATATACATATATGAAAGCTAAACAAAATTATTCTTGCAAAACATATAAAAGAACTATATTATAGTGCTTTGTGAACAAAAGAAAGAGCATTAAATATTTGTTTTGAATTGAGAGTGAAAATTTTGGAGATAAATACAACAACAACATTGTCTTTATCCTACAGTGTGGGGTTGGCTACATGAACGTTTTTTCTCCGTTATGTCCTATTAAGAATTAAATTATTATTTAAATTTAATAAATTTCTTATAATTTTTAATCAAGTCTTTTTAGGTCTACCTCTAGCTTTCTTAACATCGGCTAAATCAAATACATCTACTCACTTAATCGGGTCATCCGAAGGTTGACGTTTTATGCGCTAAACCATCTAAGGAGATTCTAATCTTATCTTCCACTAGAGCTACTCCAACCTTCTCATGTAAATACTCGTTTCGTATTCTATCTCTAAGAGTGAAGCCACTCATCCACCTGAGCAACACTTTAACTTAATTTTATGCTTTTCTTTTAATGGCCAACATTCCGTGCCATAAAATATTGTAGGTCTCACGACCATCTTATAGAAATTTCTCTTAAGTTTGAGAGGTACTTTTCTGTCACACAACATGCCTGATGCATTCCTCCACTTCAACCATCCAACTTGAATTCTACTAATAATATCCCGATCTATTTAACCATCACTTTGAACAATAGAACCGAGTTTTAGATGTCTCGGGTCTATCGTTCAAAGTGATGCTGAAATAAATGGAGATATTATTAGCATTGATGCCCTATCTCGTCCTCACCTCCCTCCTCTGTCTCCTCGCCTCCCTCCTCAGTTTCCTCTTCATCACAGACGGTGAGAACCTGAAGAGTTTGGTCCTTGCATCGATGCCCTGGCATATAATTTTCATCGCACTTGAAGCACAACCCCTTAGCCCTCTTCTCCTATATCTCCTTCTTTGTCAGCCGCTTGAAATTTCCCCCACTCCCTCGTCCTACTGTCTTCTCCTTGTTGGTCTCCCGACTTCCTCCTATTGCAGGACCTTTAGGTGTTAGGGTGATCATCATCCTATAAGTACCCCCTATGCAGCTGCTCCTGGCTCCCCTCTCCAAATTTCTCTGATTTTCAACTAGCTGAGCCAACTTCATGGCCTCCTCCAAGTCACGGGGCATTAAAACCTTCACTATTGCTCGGATCTCCACCTTCAACCCTTCATAAAATTTCCCTCAAGTATCGTATATGATAGTCGCTCCATCCTGCTAGCTAGGTGCTCAAATCACTCCCGGTAGTCTGCAATTGATCCCTCATGTGTCAGAGCAAATAACCGCTCATAGAAATCTCCTCCCCGATCGGTTTGGAAATGTTCTATTATGCAGTCCTTGAATTCCCTCTAGTTCCTGATAGGCCTCCTCTGGTCTCTCCACTGATACCAAGATAGAGCTTTTCCTTCTAAGCACAAGCCTGCTGGTGCAATTTCTCCTCATCTATCAGCCCATTGATGATAAAGTATTGCTCCACCTTATAAATCCACCAATACGCATCTTTTCCTTCAAATATAGGCATCTTCAACTTCCTCACCTTCTAGTCGCCTCCATTCCCCCTTATTCGTCCATAGTTTCCCCTCTCCCAAGTGCTAGGCCCACCCCACATCTCTCGATCTTCCCTTGCCCTGTCATAGCCCAAATCCCCTTCGAAACCCCTCCTTCTTTCTTTAAAATCAGCACCTAGACGGCCATAGTATCCCTCCTGTCGTTCCCCATATCCACCTCCTCTTTCTTGCCTCTGGACAGGCTCCATATGGGGTCTTCTTCTTTCTCCTTCCATGATTTTCACCTCATCGTCCTCCCTACGAATTTCAAAATTTGTTTTCTTCCCTTCCACCCATTTTTCCATGGAAGCCGCCGTTTGGTTTTCAATTTCAACATTTTCTTCATCATGTCCCAGAGATCGGCTACTTGTCCTTCCATGGATAAAATCCTTTCCTTCATTATTGTCTTGATTTGATTCATCTCCCCTTCAAGCCTTTCTTCCAAATCATCCATCTTCTTAGCCGCCATCACAATCCGGAGTTTGTAGATTCACAAAATTTGAATTAAGGACTAAATAAACAGCAACTTCCTCCTTTTCCGGACCAAAAACTGCTGCAGGAATTTGCCGAAAATAGCCTTCCACCGGTCCCAAGACTTGCTTTGATACCAATTTGATAGGGAATACTTGAGTTTGCAAGTAATCTTATCGGATCTACTTGAGTTCGCAAGCAAACTTAACAATAATCGGTAAAAACAACGAGAAAATAACGGAATCGTGGTGGAAGAACAACAAAACGATAACAAATCTTATAACAAACAAAGAGAAACAAGCACAAAACAAAGATACAAGAGATCCTCAATTCGAGAGGAGGATCGTCTCTCCCAAATCTCTAGACAAGAGATTCTAGAGCCCAAACGCCAAGAAACCCTAATTTCAATCAATCAAAATATAATCTCTCCTAATCCCTTTCATCCCCTTTAATACAATATCTTTTCAAATTTAATTTCCCTCCCAAGCCCTAGCCACCCACTCCTTTTCAATTTGATTTTGTTTGGACTAGCGGGGCCCGCCCCTTTGGGTGGAAACAAGAGAGGAGTCGAACTCCTTCCGCCTCCTAAACACCAATTGAGCTGGCCCACTTTGGGCCGGCTGGGCCGATTCACCTTGAACCGGCATATCAATCAACTTGGCTTATGTTACATGTAAACTGACTGGTTCATTAAATCTGATTGCTCTGCATTATTAGCTCCTCTATTTACCACTTGAGAGCCAATTGTTAGCCCCTATGTTGTATTTCAACTCTTCTAGTATTGGTTAACTCCTCTATTGTCAGTTAGCTCATCTACCTCCATCCTTTGACCTGCATACTAGTTCCTTTATTGTTAATCAGCTTTTTCTGATTTCTATTTTTTCTACACTGATTTGTGATCATATAAATATTATTGCAATTATTTGACAGCTGACATGCATATTACTCATTTGTCGTGCTTTGAGCTAATTATAGAATTTGGTAACTTGTTGGGCTCTTGAGCTTATTATATGTAATTAAATGATTTCAGATCAGGAAAAAAGAGGATGATGTGAAATTGATCACGATTCTTCAAGTTCAAGCATTTTCTTATTTAAGTTATTATTTTGTACTCATGACAGAGTAGTTATGATATGATTGTATATATATATATATATATATATATATATATATATATATATATATATATATATATATATATATATATATATATATATATCAATAATTTCACTTCCATTGATACTTATATTGATAAAAGAAATTAGGAAGCTATAGTTATTGCTTATTAGAAGATAAAAGAATAATTCTTCCATAATAAATTCTGGGGCATCCTAGCGCGGTCCATCACTCTTCTGCTTGCTGCATGGGAGCTGCTCATCCAACTCCTCTATTGCCTACTAGCTCTTATGCTATTTGCTAGCTCTATGTGTGTCTATTAGCTCCTCTTTTTGTGCCTTAGAGCTATCCACTACCTCTTATGCCACCACGTTGGTTTCACATGTTAGATCCTAACTTGCTCATTCGTGAGTGTTAGTTTACGATATGTCACCATCCAAAACTCTCAGCCTAACCATCATCTTTTTTTTACATTTGTGCACCATGTATAATAGGACCATCTTTAATTCTCAATGACTTTTGGGTATGACCACGACACCATCTTAAATATCAACCACCTAATAGATTTAGATTATCCAACTCATGTTAGTTGGCAATAGATTGCCTTAGAGCTCATTATGTGGACCCTACTCTCCATCACAATGGCACCTTCAATACACGATGAGCACATCAACATCCTTACTAGGTATATGTCTTTCTCCTCCATGTAGGGGGGGGTGGGGGGGGGGGGGGGGGGGGGGGGGGGGGGTGGGGGGGAGGACATGATTGATGGAGATATAGATTTTCTATATAAAGAGAGGCACTAGCCTCCCCATAATTTTCTCTATCCACTCATTGGTTGTTGGACTTGATGATAGGCCAAGGTGGCAAGGTGGACAACCCTTCTACCTTATACATTTTTATAATGATTGTGGATCTTCTCCTCTCACCTTACTATGGACGTTAGCTACAATTCTAAATAACATACCCCAACGTCTTCGAATGTTACTCCTATGACATATTTTCTCTACTTTCTCCACTCGACCACAAAAAAATGTCATCCATGGTTGACTTTCTCCCCCAAATCGGAGGTATCTGCAACTATAAAAAGAGCCAAAACCATCCTCTTCAAACTTCACAAATCTCTTAAACATAATAATTTTATTGACACACAGGAATAAATGAATATAGAATATAATCATACTTTTAAAAAGCAATATCTATTTGTAAGTCCTTTAATAATAATCAAATTTATCTGAAATCTAATTACCTTGTAAACAGAGCCAAAACCACCCTCTCCGAGCTTGTTCTCATCTGAGAAATTATTTGTAGCATCAGCAATGGTTTCAAAATCAAATAAAGGAAGATCTATGTCTTTATCACTTGCCACTTCATCATTCTCCATTTGCACTGTTCATAGTCACCATAAAAAGAGAAATAAAGATAAGAGAAATACATATAATTGATTGGGAACACTTGACTAATATAAATAAAGAAAAATTGGATCATACTTCTCCTAATAAAAATTCTTCTCATCTTGTGACGAGCTATGAAACAGCTGATTAATAAAAATCCAATTAGTAAACTCCCTATAATTGGCACCACAATTGTAGCTATCCTTTTGCCCTTGTGATCAGATTGACTTGATGATGTGCCTACAGATACAACGAGAAATAACTTATATGATGTATCAGCACTAATGAGTTCATATTTGGAATATAGTGGCGCTCAAAATATTCAATCCATCCTTTTAATGACCACTCGCTAGCTATATATGAATTCAGATCTTCTACATTTTGTTATATTAACTGCAAAAGGTGCAGCTATAGATGCTAGCCAACCTATTCAATTTGAGGTCAGGATTCTCTGCTTAAAAACAAGGCTCATTTTGAAGAAAAACAGAGAAAGCTTCTATCTGGAGGATAAAAACATTTAATTTAACTTCGATCAAAATAGGCTTAAAACTTGATCCATGAATTTTTTATAATAGCATTATATTACGTGATTTTAATTTGAAGATAAATTTAAATTATAAATATATTCATATATAATCAGTAGAAAAGAAAAATGATATCATTTTTTAAGATCATTGTGAGTTTTGATGTCAGAATATTCTGATCTGATTCCTGTTATATGAAAAATTATATTAAAACACTTCAAAATGTTGAAGCAGCTAAAGCTATTTAGAAGATTTCGTTCAACTTGAGATAGAGAATGAATGACTCAAATGAATCCTGAGCTATAAATAGCACCAAAAGAAGTCAACCTAAAAATAAATAAAATAATTAAAAAAAAATGTATACATCTTTATTACTTTTTATTCTCGTGCATATTATATATGAGGCTATTTTATTGCATATAATATTGCTTTGATATATATTAAAAAAATTCATTTTGATCAGCACAAATCTTAATATAGTGTTTGTATTAGGAACTTTCAAAATTAAATTCAAAATCATTTAAAGTCTTATTTTAACAAACTTATAGTCAAATTGAGCATCCAGATGAATCGAACAATACCAAAGGTGGTCTAATCTAAGTCCAAATGAGCTGAAATCAAGCACATAAATGAGAGGTAATAATTTTTGGGACATTAATTGAAGTATCAAATGGTCTCTGTCTCTTTGAATTTTGCATCCCTATTGTCAAAATAAGCAATTTGACGTGATAAACCCAACAAACTCAAGACCATTCTATTTTGAGGCCATAAAAGTACTTAAATGATGAATAAATTATTTATAATCAAATGATTCAGTATAAGTTGTATGATGGAGTATTATAAAATTTTAACTAAATTTAGCAAAATACACACTTTAACGTAACCATAAATAAACCCTCATTCTTCACATGAAAATGACTTAGAGGTCGAATGTACTTAGACTTCAATTTGGTGAGAGCTTAGAGATCTAAGGAATTTTAGAACTCTACTTGATGTTTGATGTTGATGAACACGGCCAGCCATCACCATCGTCTAATTGTCATTGTCTAGCCTCTATTGCTCAACTGTCATCATCTGACCGTCATCTCTTGGTTGTTGTCATTTTATTGCCATTTTCTATTGGGGAAGTAAAATCACGCAGCAAACATAAGCAAAAAAGAAAAAAATGTAGTGGAAAGAAACAACACAAGGATTTAATGTGAAAAAACTTGAAACCGGAAAAAAAAATCATAGAGCAACACCACACCAAGAAATTCACTATAAAAATTTGGGAGAGATAATATAGATTTCTCTTCTCTCTCACTCTCTCATTGTCTTTCTTCAGCCTTACACCATTCTCACGCATGAATAAATAAAGAGAAACACCTTAAAACCACCAAGGGCACAACTTTTCATGAAAAATGAGAAAGAAAACTGTCCCGTCCTCCTCGCAGTGCCGCAAAACCAGATTTGGAGCATTGCAACACTTAACTATCTATCTTCAATCTGCGTGATAGTGCCACAACGCTCCCTGGCAGCGACGGGGTCCAGAGCGCCACAGTGCTCCACTCTATGTCTGCCTCCGACCAGACAATATAACACCGCAGCGCTCAGTTACACAATATTGCAATGTTGAACGGTTGTATGAAAAAAAAAAAACTTTTAAGGTTCAAAACATTCGAACCTAAGCAGAGAGAGGACCCTAGTGAGCTTGTCATAATGGAATTGAGGATCGAGGCAATACTACAACTTGATTGATCCACATAATCAGATTCCACACATAACCATCAATTTGTAAATGCCATCACTCGATTGTCGCATCCACCATTGTCTCCTAACCGTTGTCGTATGATCATCATTGACCAATCATCATAATCTATTCATCGTCATTCGATCACCATCATCTCACTGTCATCATCAAATTATTATCATCGACCAAAATTATCTAACTATCGAATCTACACCATTCTCTCATATTTATAAAAATCTAGACTTGTAATTCTATCTTCTTTGGTTGAGCAAACAACATATTTTTATAATATATCTATATAATTAATCATTTCATCTGACCAGATCTTGTGATTTATTTTTAATATTCATCAGTTTATTTACATGCATAACACTTTATACTACTCTATTTACATATTTAACACCTAAAACTTTAATATTACAGGCATACCACCCATAGTTCATTTTTATATCAAATATGAGTGGTAAAAATGAAATATGTGTGTTTTAGGAAAAAAATATGAGTGGTATATTTGATATTAATATAATATACGATGGTTTGTATGTAATATTAAACTTTTGGATATTAAATATGTAAATAGGATGTTATAAAGTGGTATACATGTAAATTTCCCTTTTTTTTATTTTTTTTGTGTATTAGATGTTCATGAAAAAAACAAAACATAAGAATTTTGTTTTTAATTTTTATCGTCCTAAGTTTTATAACACGCAATACACATGATGTATGAAAGCACGTATGTCAAATACCTAGTACACATACCTAAATCAATGGCGGCAACGCGGACATAGAGGTCTTGCCCACCGTTGGCATACAAACGCATGTCTTTAAGCTCCCCCGCCCACATGATGCACCCGGTTCCGCCTTTGCTGGGATCAGCCAAAGAGTAGGCGGTGCAGGAGCAATTCGTCAAACACCTGACCCTGCACTCATCCAACCCCAATTCCCCATCCGCCACCGCCGCCGACGTATCTGGCAGCTTCACCCCGCTCACAATCAAGAATCCATCGGACGTGCCGGTACCGTTCCGGCAATCGAGCGTCGTGTTCCTAACACACCCATCGCTCACATCTTTCAGAGCCCATCGACCCCTATTCTTGGGACGAAATCCCAACAGGCAACTGCAGTGCGGGATCTCGTTCGCGTTGCAGATGCCGAACGAGCCACACGGAGAGAAAGAATCGCATTCGTCCATGGGATTCTGCCAGAATAAGCTCCACTGCCCTGGTGGGTCTAGCCATACAAACCGCTGAGCTGTTCCGTTCGGGTTCAAGATCATCCTCAACTTCGCATCGCTCACCGCTTCAATGTACAGGCCCACTTTCTCCCTTGTTGTGACGAAGGACATGGCGACGGTATTATAAGCGGATGCCTGTGGCACGCCGGTGAAGCCGTTGCCTACCCATGGGCCGCCGCGCCAGTAAATGATCTCATGATCTTGGGTGATGACCAGCTGCGGCACGCCGCTGAGTTGGATTATCATGGCGTAGGACCCCGGCGATGGGTCAGTGAAACTCGCCCAAGAAGTTATGTTCCAGCTGAAACCAGTGCGCAGATCCCATCCAATGAACATTCCCATAAGGATCGTGTTTGAGGGGTAATCGAAGCTCTGCCATATGTAGTTGCCGTGTTCATCATCTGTGACGATCAGGTTTCCAGAGTCGAGGAGTTGGGCAGTTGGGATTGTGTCTTTATTTACGTTGGTGAGAAGAGGAGATGAAGACCATATGACGGTGTTGTTCCGGTCGATGGCTAGAAGGGTGCCGTTGGGGGCGAGGGTGAGTGAGCCGGCGACGCTGGAAACAGGGCTTCCGGCGTTGGCGACCCAGACAACGTCGTGGGATGTGATGTTGTTGTACCAGATGGCGACATAGCGGTTGACCAAGCTATTGTTTGGGCTGAAGAAACCAAGGGCGAAGACACCGCTTGCGGAGATGAGGGTCTCTCCGTCGAATAGGGGGCGGTTGGTGGTCAGCTTGTCACCGAGGTTGGTGGTGGCCGCGGCAGAGTGCGCGGTCAGGAGAACAGCGAGGCCGGTGAGGATGATGAGCTCGTGTGGATCCCCTGGTTGTTTCATGGTTCGGGTTATTCAAAGGGGTGCGCCATTCATTCTGACTGAAAACTCCTCTTATGATATTACCAAGTTGGAATCAAAACGGCACAGTACAAATAAGGTTTTACGGGCATGCCACACAATATTTTTATATTTACAAATAATATGATTTTGTTATACATATTTAATATTTACATATATAATATTTAATAACTGAAGCATATTAAAATATTTACATGAATTTCATTTTTTTAAAATAATATTAGTGATATTTTTTATGTGATTGAATTATTTGAATAATGTATAAATACATATCAAAGCTTAGATCTTAGATGTGCACAAATTAAAATTATATTGTATGTATTATTGTCATAATAGAGTAGAGAAAGGAAGAAAAAAAGAAGAAATAGAAATATATATATATATATATATATATATATATATATATATATATATATATATATATGATGAGCAGGAGTGTGTAATTCAAAATAAATGTTAGACAAATTATATAGATAATAATTGGGACACATAAAATACCCCCTCAAATTAAGCTAGAGATGTCCCAAATAGATACATTGGATAGGTGCAAAGATAATGAAGCCTATGATAGTTATTTGGTGAGTATGTCGACATTTTGGTATTTGTGTCAAATTGACATGAGCCTGATGCAACTATCTTCTGTCTTTTTTCGAATAAATATAACAATCATGTTCAATGTATTTGATTCATTCATAAAAGATGGTATTAGTTATAATATGGATATCAACCTGGCTATCAAAGAAGATAGTGATAAAGAAGATTGTTGCGTGGTAAAATCCTTTAGTAGTTGAGTTAATCATGTTAATTCATTATTTATGGTACCCAAAAAAATACAAAGTGCAAAGGATTTGGATGCTACTATTTGCATTCCATAATATTAGTGAGCTGTATAAAAAAAGGAAAAAAATCAATAATAAAATTTTATAGGACTTGTCAATCCTTAATCTGTATAAAAAAGATTTGAGTTGCTGAGAAGAAGTTGCAAAGAAGAATAAATCTTGTTCCACCATATTAAGGCATGAAGTAGATGACCTGAGATAACTAGATGCATGGTCCTAGACTATGCTAGGAATTGGTATAATTTGTGGACAACAAAGATGATGTCAAGGCAAGATAGCTTAAGATATAATAGTCGCTATATCTGATGAATTTAGATGGGTTTGGAAAGGGTTTGCAATCAATGACATTAAATTGGTTTTTTGGATCCTTGAGAGTTTTTTTATTGATTATTATTGTTTTTGTTTATTAGAAAAAAAAGTCGGTGTCTTCAAGGAGTTATAAAATGTTGTGTTTTATAAAATGTTGTGTTGCTAAGATAGGGCAATGCCCATACTAGACCAAGTGATCTTGTGTCCTAGAAAATATTTAGACGTGCTCAACTCTTTGAGTTTGAATTGTATTGGGAGAAGCGAATATAAAGGTTTTATGATAGGGAGAGAGAGAGAGAGTCTACTAATGATTATGTCATCCACGTAGAGCAAGAGAGCGGTCATGCTTCAATGAGCTCCTTTATGAATAAAAATTTGGATTGTGTGAAACTTAATTGATGTCATGATAAAGGAAATTTAGAGTGCAACTTGTGAGAGGCCTATTTGAAGATGCTCCTTGATTTGTGTAGTACACACATGAGTTTATCATATTGAGCTTTACAAACCCCCATGTTAATATAACCTAATGATAGATCCACGTAAAGTTCTTTAAAAAGAACCTTGTGTAAGAAACATTATTAACATCCAATTTGGTAAGGACCCAATTTTGGCTGGAAATTAAGGGTAACATCTTAATAGTGACCATTTTGACTACAAGGCTAAGAGTCTGTAAGATATTCACATTTTCTTGCTAAGTATAACATTTGGCAACTGAACAAGCTTTGTGTTTGTTACATATCTATCATGATTGTATTTAAGCTTGTCGGTCTACTTGCAAACAATTTGTTTGCCTAGTGGAAAAATGATAATGGATCAACTAAGCTTGATTCTAGTGCATGAAACTCGACTTAAATAGCTTTATGCCAATGAAGAATTTAGGCTGCTTGATGATAGTGTTTGGATTATATTTGGGAAGAGAGATGTAAGGTGATGTTTAGATGGGATCTAAAGAGAGATGAAGATAGTGTTTAGATGAGATTTAGGCTTCGTTTGGGACGGCTTTTTTACTGCTTTCTAAAACGGAGTTTTAGTACAAAAATAAAAAAATTTGTACTAAAACTTCATTTTAAAAAGTAGTAAAAAAGTCATCCCAAACGAAGCCTTAAAGAGAGATATATAAGAACAAAGATATGAGGTATTTGTTGTGGCATAGGTGTATTATGTCATTAGATAGTAGAGAGATATGGTTGGAAGTGCTTTAGCTAAATAAATTATTGATGATATATCATCAAAAAATTATCTTGATCAGGCCCGAATCTCGATGCAAAATTGAGTTGTAAGCTTCCAAAATTAAATTCAAGAGCATTTGAACTCCGATTTCAGCGAGCTTATAGTCAAACTGAGCGTCTCGGAAAAACGAACCCAACGACACCAAACTCAACCCAATCCGAGCCCAAATGAGTCTGAATCAAAGACCCAAAGCGCTGTTGGAAGATTCAAACCATAATTTGAGTTACCAAACGGTCTCCGATTTTCACGAGCTTATACTCGAATCGAACGTCTCGACGAGACGAATCCAACGAGCCTAAGATCACAAAATTCCGACATCATCCAGGCCTTCAAATGTCCAACGAACGGTCCATGATCAAGAGATTCAATATCGACCGTCCATTCGAACCACTCCCGATTCGCCCTTGATCTCACACCTATTTGCGAGCCATGCCACTCCAGAAAAACTATAAATAAAGCCCTCATTCTTCACAAGGGGGCTCAATTGAAGAGAAAGGAGAAGAAGAGAAGGGAGGAATTTGGGAGCTCTCTTGCCACCGACCACCGCCGGAGTTCTTGCCGACCACCGCCGGGGTTCCTGCCGACCACCGCCGGATTTTCCTGCCAACCATTGCCGAGGTTCCTGCCGACCACTGCCAGGGTTCCTACCGACCATCGTCGATTTTCCTGCCGATCACCGCCTGAGTTCTCTTCTAACCGTCGCTGAAGCTTATCCCAACTACTGCCTTATTTTGGTCGGTTTATCAATCATCGCCAGATTTTGTCTGTTACTAACTTGTTGTAATTCTGACATCTTCAAGTAAAGGGGTGAATCAAACGTTGTAACCAATCAAGATATAGTGGAAATTTCTCATCTGGGCCAGGCCCCGTGGTTTTTCCCTTTTTGGGTTTCCCACGTAAAAAAGTTTCTGTTGTTTCTCCCTTAATTATCTGTTGGTGTGCTGGATATACGTATATTGCTAAGACGTTATATTTTTTACTCTACTGCCGCATATATTCTAGTCCGCAACAGTTTGGCGCCGTCTGTGGGAAGGCTTTCCCAATATTTCTTCAATGGCTGATCGAAGCAATACCAGCAATAGATTCTCTCGCTCAAATACGCATCGAACTAGATTCCCATCTGGCAATCATGGACGTCGTAATTATCAGAGGGAAGGGCCTTCTTCCTTGGAAAATCGAATTCGTCGGATGGAGGAACAACAGGCAAGGATCCTCGAAATATTGGAGGAGGTAGGCCAGCAAAGGATGCCGTCTCAAAATGATGAACCTCCTCTCCATCATCGCCAACAAAATAATATGGACCAACAATTTGAAAATGTTCATCAAACTCATGCTTCTCCTCCGCAATATAATCCTGAAATAGATGACGCTGCTAGTTCAACACATCCTGCACCTAGAGCCCATCAGATGCAAAATCTTCAACCTGCTCTAGATACTCCTCGCGATGTCATAAGAGATGAATTACGACGACTGGTCCAAGAAGAATTCCCAATACGGGAAAGGAATCATTTCAATATACAGCGAAGCTTTCAAGAATCTTCTCCACTAACATATGAAATTCTTATACACCCTATTCCAACAGGGTTCAAGCTACCAAACATTGATGCATATGATGGGTCATCTGATCCCTATGAACACATTGATCATTATCGAACAATTATGCACATACAGCGAGCTTCTGATGCGCTTCTTTGTCAAGTTTTTCCTGCGACCCTAAAGGGTCAAGCTCGCACCTGGTTCTATGCTCTCCCTAGAAATACAATCCATAGTTTTGTTCATCTTGCAAAACTCTTTGTCGAACAGTTTGTTGCTAATAGAAGAATTATTAAAGATTCGTCACATCTCTCTGGAATCCGTCAAAATGAAGGAGAATCTTTGAAAGAATATTTTCAAAGATTTTCTTCTGAAGCTCGACAAATCCCAGGCGTTGATCCTGAATTACTACGAGGTGTTTTTCTTGGAGGGTTGCGCCCCGGACCTTTTTACTCTGCATTAATGAGAGAAACAGTTCATTCTTATGCTGACTTAATTCACAGAGTAGAAGCTCAAATTACTGCTGATGAGGCTATCAATGCTCATCGAAAGCAATTTGAACAGCCTTCTAATAAGAGAAAGAATGGGCACGAAACTGGAGTTGGAGCCCAAAAGTCTCAGAAGAGGAATCAAGATCTTCCACCACGGCCCCCTCAGCAAAATCGGGATTACAAGCCAAAGAAGGAGTACACTCCATTGAATACAACTCGTGTTAATATTCTTATGGCTACACAACATGAGCAAACTATTAAATGGCCCCAACCGCTAAAACCAAATTCTGGAAATCAAGATATAGTGGAAATTTCTCATCTGGGCCAGGCCCCATGGTTTTTCCCTTTTTGGGTTTCCCACGTAAAAAAGTTTCTGGTGTTTCTCCCTTAATTATCTGTTGGTGTGCTGGATATACGTATATTGCTAAGACGTTATATTTTTTACTCTACTGCCGCGTATATTCTAGTCCGCAACAATTGATGAGGCATGATAGTTTGTGACTGGTATAGTGGCAGATTAGCTGCTAAATAGAGGTTATACAACTATGCTCAAAAGTGTCACATTGATGGGTGGTTTAGTTGGCAGGTTAGAGGTAGATCGTAAAAAAAAAATTTATTATAAGTTTTTGATATTAATTGAATGGAATGAAAAATGTTCTATGTGATTTGGATAAGAATTTTATTTGTTTGTGATGTCATATAATCTATATATAGTTGTTCATAGTTAATAAAATGTAGTTTCTCTTTTTAATTTACATCAAATTGAATTGAAAGAAAAACATAATTGTAAAAATGCTTTCAAAATTATAAATTATAATAACACACTGGATGAGTTTTCGACGTTAATTATATTTCATATTTCAATAAGAAAATCTTCATTAAAGTCCTCCTTTCTATTCAAATTCAATAGAAAGAAGAAACCTCTAATTTCCACGGTGACATCGCCTGAAAATGACTGATTGTTTGACGGGTAAATGCTCTTCCTATTACGAAGTTTGGTTGTTGGAGCCATATGGAATTAGTATGCCAAATATTAAATACTCACCAACCAAAAAAAGTCTCCGAAATATGTGACACGTGTTGTCACCCGTAGACTTTTTTTTTTTTTTTTTTTACGACATTTAGGCCAATCCAAATAAATTTACACACATATTATATATGCAGTTTTCAAATTAAGATTTTTTAATTGACAGTCAAAATTCTCAATCAACAAATTAAGATAAACTGATTCAATATTTAATTTCTAGGAACTGTTCTTTTCAACTTTGTCTTATTTTCACTTTCAATAAAAATAAAAAATAAAAAATAAACACTTCGATTAATTTGGATGTTTCTATCATGAAGAAAAGAGGTTTGATAAGTTATCTACCCCACATGTACACCCTTTTTTTCATTCAAATGGATAGAAATTCTGATTCAAGTGAAGGAAATTCGGCTCAAGATAAATCAAATAGATTCCAAATCGAGTTAAATCGACCTACTCAATTTCATATATACTCCTTAGTTTAATAGACAACTCGTCTTAGATAGGCAATTGTAGTCTAAGAAGTCATACTAATTGAGCAATAAGGCTAGGAGATTGCTCGAGTGACTACAATATATGAAGTTATCTCAAGAGACAAATCTATAAAAGATGATTTCTCAAGATGAACTATTGATTAATTACTTGGCTATCCAACTATCAAGCCAATGGCTTCTTCAAAGCTCAACAAATGACTTATTGTAGAAGCTATTTGGATGGAAAAAAAGCAAATGCAAATTATAGTGAATATAGTGCTTTTTTTAACTTTTTGGTGTTTGGTTGGGCATAATATAAAGTAAAGTTTTAATGCATTCGAAACTCTCCACTGCAAGTCATTTTACATGTAAAGTAACTCTGCTCAAATCGAGCGAAAAAGGACTTCAGGCGGGCGAAAGAGAGAAGCTCGCGGGAACCCATCGTCGTTTCTTCCTCCCTCATTGTTTCGAAAGCTTTTCATCTTTGGCTCCAATAGCTTCTTCAGACAATCCCACGGGACCATCATCGTTTCTTCCTCCCTCGTCATAGACGCACTAGTAGCTTCTTCGGCATTTTCGTAGCTTTTCGACTTCACTCCTTGATGACAATCCCTTCATGTCGAATCAGAAAGTACGACATCTTACAAGAGCTCGCTCACAGTAAAGGTAACTTTATTTCTCCCTTTCACGTGCTTCTTTGAACAAATCCCGTAAATCTGCAAAATTTTAGGATCTTCATACTATTATGATCTGATTTTGGTGAATACTTTATGCTGGATTGGCAAAGTATAGTTTGATTTGATCATGTGGAAGCCTAAGATTGCAGAAGGGGGAAGCCCATGGCCAATTTCTATTTTTTTCCCACCTGTTTGTTCATTGACATTGCATTTAGATTGGATAATTAGAATATACTGAGAACTTCAAACTTTATTTTTTACTGCAACATGAAGTTTATAGTATATTGGTGATGTAATAAACTGAATTTTTTTAAATGATTTTTTTAATGAAAAATATGAATTTCAGCGCTATGTCTTGTCAAAGAAGAGAGAGAAAACAGAGAGTAGGTGGTTCGAGACTTTTTCATTTGTCAATTTTGTTCACATATTTCTTCTATTTATTGTAAGTAACTCAAATTATATTTTAGTTTTCAATAATTGTGATTATTATATTTATTTTCTTGTAATGAACGGAATTCATTATTTACTTATGTATTTTGATTATGACATTTACAAAAGTAAGAACGGCTAGTTGTTAGCATTATAAAATGGGCTAGCTATTAAGACATAATACCCTGTACATGAGGGTGGACCGACGAGCTTTTCTTTAATGATAGTTTGTGGTGTTATCCCGACTGTGGCTTATAAAAGATGATTGATTATGCCAACTGGCAAAGAATAATGACTCTTTATTGATTTAATGAAGCCACCTATAATGATAATTGATTAATTGAATATGATAATCGATTAATTAGTAAGTGATACTTGATATGGCTAATGACCAACTGGGAATCAATTTGGATAAAATATGCTGAAAACACCGCATTAAAGCTTGTCCTATCTTGATAAATCATGCATTGATGCATGCATATCATCATTTATTTTGAAGATATATTAATAACATTGATAGTATTAGATGCATTGATAATTCATAAATAGATGATGCATATAAATTGATAAGATATATTTCTTTAGTGATTTATGAATGATTTTTGCACTATTGTTTTATCGATTTATTGAATTTTATACCAATTATTAAATTTTAGATTAATTGTAATGATTCACTGCTTTTATTATTGATCATTTTGAGTTTTGTTGATAATATTTTATCATTATCTATATTGAATGTTATTGATTATATTAGATTGAGCATATCATGCTGATTTTTTAGTCATTACTCATTACATTGAAAGCTCTAGTGAGTTTTAGATTACTGCTAGACTTTTGAGCTCATTATGTGAATTTTAATGATTTAGGGCGAGAGAAGGGGTTAGGACTAGTTGAAGAGGTTGACAGAGATCCTCGGGTTTTTTTTTTTAAGATTTTTTTTTATGCATTTTCTTTTATTATTTTGTATGCATGAGCTTGTGATAGATTAGTAATATTAGTGATCTCCTTGCTAGTGTAAATGATATTTTGATAAAATAGCAAAATATCTTGATTTATATGGTTTTAGTGCTTTTGTTGGTTATTATTATATTGCTGTTTTATAGAAGCTCTGGTATATTTTTAAAATGATAAATAGACAAATCTTTCAAATTTAATTTTGAAGCATTACAAGTAAAGAGTTATGTTGTAATGTTGATTTTGTTTTTTTATGCTTATATCTCTGTTATAAGTAAGCATAAGATATTTTGTGGGAAAACATAAAATTTCTGTGCTAACAATAGAGTTGTAGTAGAGTATTTGACTTTTCTTCCCCCAACTTATTTTGAAAATCTATGTTTGGGTATATTCATCATAGAGATTTTTACTTTTTGGACAGCTTTCTGTAGGATTGCAATCTTTAGATTAATGCTTGGCGATTTCTGTGGTGAATTGATCTTTTATATCTCCTTTTATTGATTAAAATTTATAAATTCACTTCTTTTTTTGAGACATTTATGTCATTTAAGGCAAACTCATACACACAACGCATATACAAAGACTCGAATACAAAACCTCTTAGTTGGAAGCCTAAGCTCTCAAGCAAGGCAAGACATCTTTTTGAGTGCCTTATGCATTAATTAATGACTATAGAAGGTAAGTTTCTTGCCTTAGTAGTGAATTTTCTTAGGCAACATGTGCTTCATATGTGCAAACCATTTTATGCCATAAAATTTGCTAAATTTCATTTTTCTTCTTTTTCTTCGTCTCCTTGTCTAACATATTATTTGTGCTTCATTATAGCTTATATTACCATGATGCCACACCCTGTACCTTCAATCTATTTCTTTTTTATTTTTCCTTTAAAGCTTAATGTTGCAGATATATTCTCAAAGGGTAAACAAGTCATCATTGTAATCACCTATATTCTACTCATTCTTTTTCTATATTTCATGCTTTTTTTTCTATCTGTTTGATTTTAGTTTTTAGCATGATTTTTTTATTATGTATGTTACTAGCATATTATTATTGAGTTATTTATGACATTTATTTAATTTCTGTAAACTTTCTATATAGTTTATGTTTCTATTTTTAGTAAATATCATCAAAGTTTTGTTATTTGTCTAAAATGATTCCAAAATGTCATCCAAGTTTTGTTATCTGTTTAACTAAATAACTCAACGAAGTACCTTGTCTATATATAATATTTTTTGAATACATCCTTTTTTTTACTTTTAATCTTACCAAGAATGCCTTTTGTTTTGAATGTTTTAAATGATGACATTTTGTTTATGAAAACTTGTCATTACTGAATTTTTATTCACATATTTTCTTTTTAAAATTGGTATTTTATTTCATAAAGTTGCCTCTCCACGGACTTTCACTTTGGGTGATATTGTCCCAAGGACCCTTAATGTTGAACCATAAAAAGTTTAATGATAGATGTAAGAAAATTCGGTAGATTCTCTGGGAGCTTTTTCGTGGTAAGTTTCAACTTTTAATTATGTTATTAGGTGTTTGTTTGTTCAGATTGAAAAGAAGTTTATTCAAATTGAACTAGCATTTAGTTGTTTGTTTGTTCAGATTGAACTAGCATTTACTAATAAATCAGTCTACACATAAGCAATCATCATCATCATGGTGGTCCCTAACATTCATGGAGGAGATTTAATACTTTGAATGAATCTCAAATGTACTAATTGTAACCCAAATTTGAGATGAGTCAAATGAGGCCAATTATTCATATAGTCAACATCTGCAACTCCTTGTTTCAAGATAAGTTCATTTTAAAAATTGCTTTGATTGTTTTTATTCATTATGATACTTTTTGAGGTGGGCATAAAGCCTAAGAACATCCCTAATCTCTCTCCAAAGGAGCACTTGTATTTTTTTAGAGTAGAACAAGTTTTTGAAAACTTCAATAAGCTTTTTTGGATTTTTTTAAAATATTTTATGAGGATATCATCAAAACAATCCTCAACACTTTACCCTTCGCAATCTTAAAAAATATAATACATCATCTTTGGGTGTGTCACACATGTATTATTTAACCAAATATTATTCCATTATAACACATCACCTTTTATAAATGCCATCTTTTCATAGTTAACTTCGTGCATTTTGATTTGATGGTATTTTGAAAAGGCATCCAGCAACTTATCAATCGATAGTTAACTACAGAATTGACTAGAGCATTAATTTACAACAGTGGATAACCATCCTTGCCATTTTTCATAGTTCTAGGTAGTGCTAAGAGTTTTGTCAGGAATAAAGAATGTGAAGTTGCCTTTCAATAATTTATGTCGCTCCTCTCTTCATCACCTCTACTTCAAAATTTCAGCTAGGAGAGGACTTGCTCTTACATCTTTGATTCGATGAGGAGGTGGTAAGCTTGATCCTTATCTTTGAAGAAACGAAAAGTAGTGGCCAATATATTATGCGAGCAAAATTCTATGTGGGGTTGAGTTACCCCACCCAATCGCTTAGGCTTTAATTATATCTACATGATGACTTCAATCTTACTTTCAAGAACACTTGATTCAGTTTGTAAATGACCATCCTTAAATTTAGTCCAAGTGAGTCAGACCACTCAAGGTGACTACTCAAATGGGCTATGGAGTTAGAGGCAACTATAGAAGAAGACTTATTCTAGAATCTCTATGCCAATGGGGTATTTGGTGTAGATTTGGTTGGCATTGTAGCCATTCTTTGACACTTGGTAACACTCTTTATCTCATAGATAAAGACAAATCAAATCAATGGCAGTATGAAACAAGAGAGGGAGCTCTTATGAAATTACTTACTTAAAGTCAAAATGGGATTAAGAAGTAGCACATCCATTAGGACCACACCCAATTCATCAATTTACTTTTTAAATTAGGAAATCCTGATGGAGGTTCATTTTTAGAGCTTATTCTCACCATGGATCAATTAGAAGTGATATAGGTTGACTAGTCCCTAGGGTAGAGTTCGGTGGATCCATTTATTGAATACTTCAAGTTAAGCATTATCTTAACAAATTTCAAAGATCCTTGATGACTCAAAATAAAGATAACTCGATACTTACTCCCACATAATAAGTTATTCAGCAAGTTAATTTCTACAACATATTTAAGATGCATGAAAGAATCTAAAGTTGTTGGTATTATCAAAGCTTACTCTAGTGAGTGCAATTATTACTTTGGTGGTCGAACATTAGCCAACCAACATGGAGGTAGAGATATTTTTGGCGTTCATTAAGGAAAGATGTAAGAAATCTCAAAAAAGTGTATCAAATATCAAAAATTTGCACAAATGCAACTTTATTTCAAAAGTTGTAGCCGATTTCAAGTCCACGACCTTCTATTGTTTAGGGCATGAAATTAATTGAGAAAAGATACAAAAGAGTGGTGCTTAAAATCTCTTTCAATCAAGTAGTACAACAAACATCTTGGTAACTAATATTGTCTCTTATAAGCACAAAGAGATTGTATTAAAGAAGTGAAAGAACTTAACTTTCATTGTTTATCTAAAGTATTATATAGAAATGCACTTTTAAGATATAGTATCGAGCATAATAAAACCTTAAGATGACTTGAAGTGGCTAGTGAGAAATTATTCAGTGCAAACACCGGACGGTCCCGATGCCAACCAAAATACGTCACCCAGTACACAATGATACCTAGCACCGGTACCGAGCAAAAAATGATGTGGCACGCTCTGGTTGGCCTCCGAATGACGTCTAGTGTCTGCACAAAATAATTTTTCCTTCTACTAGGTTATAGTATGGAACCCTATTTATAAGTACATAATAAAACAATTAAATATTCTCTAAACATATATTTCCTTGATCTACTAATGAATCTTAAAGATTCCAAATAAGATCTAACTTGGACTTCTATACAAAAAAATGAATTTAGAAGATTCTACATAATGCATAAGTGACTAGGACTTTCCAGACAAAAAAATGAATCTATAATATTTTATAGAATTAACCATGGAATAACATATCTCCAAACTTAAGATTTTCAATAGAATCAAATTTTGTGAGATACAACATAATTACTTATGAGGTTAAATTTTATATTTTAAATGTATAAGCCTAACATGTTTCATAATATGATCATTCATAGGTAATAGCACATAAAATTTTAGTGTTGTGTTAATAGAGCAATAGATCATTTTGGGAGTGCATGTTCAATGCAAGGCATCAATAATCTAACATAAATTGAATAAATAAATTTCCCTTTCTTTAAGTAAGTTGAACTTTTTCTTTAGTGTCTATTGATGCAATGAAAATGATGACACCAATAAACATTTTGGCAAGAACTTAATTTTTATAAAATTATGCTATGACTTTTATCAATATTTGAGTGAATGTTGAAACAATAACCAAAGTTTAAAATTTCTTTTGAGTTTAATCTTAGAATATATGATGTTTTTTGTTTTAATATAGTTATAGGTTAAATAAAAATATTAAAATATATTTAAAATAACATCCTAATAACATGTGGCAAGTTTAATTTTGAGTTTATATTGCTAAAATGTTACTAAAATTATTGATGAACTCTTCATCATCTCCCATCTAGTATTGTCAATGATACCTCATTTATAGACTCAACTCCTTGCTTGATTGAACTTGAATGGTCCTCTTCAAAAGAATACCCCCTTGAAACAAATCCAGGACGCTTAGGCTCTGGTAACACCTCTGTCCCACTGGTTAACATCAATATCACTGAAGACATCAATGGTCTATCATTAGTGTATTCTTGAACACATAAAAGTCCTACTTTGATGCATCTTAGCACTTCAATAATAGGAAATGAATTGCTTATTGATTCATCAACTAATTCTATGGCTTTTCCTTCATTCCATAAGATCCATGCCTGTATTAAAGAATTTATGTTGTTTATGCATAATATCATATGATTGTCATTAAAAAATAATAATAATAACTTACTCGGTCTATAAGATGATTGTTGGATTGAGAAGGAGAACTTGTATTCCTTCGATTGCTTATAATCTCAAGAATTATAACTCCATAACTAAATACATCAGATTTTACTGAAAAAATGCCTTCCATCACATACTCGGGAGACATATAGCCACTGCATGGAAAGATTTAGTTTGCATAATAAATATTCAAGACAAATGAAAATATTATATCATTGATGCATTAGTAAATGTATATTATAAGATGATAAATCTTACTATGTTCCTACTACTCTTTTGGTCTCAGATTTTGTATCATCTCCTCTAAATATTCTTGCCAAGCCAAAGTCTGAAATTTTCGGCTCCATCTCTTGGTTGAGAAGAATGTTACTAGCTTTCAAATCTCTATGAATAATTCTAACCGCCGAATCTTGATGAAGATATAGAAGTCCTCGAGCTATTCCGATGATTATGTTATAACGCATTTTCCAATTTAACAATACTTTTTTTTCCTTATCTGACCATAGATATAGTCCATAAGTGTATATTTGATAAAGGATAAAAATATTAGCAAATCATGGCTAACCAATGTCTAGGAAAGCCTAAAATAAAGCTTTGATCCATTTTAGAAACTGACTCCCAAATAATTGGACAAAAATAGTAAGTAGCAATATTTAAAACCTTACCAAATAGAAAAGTATCCAAGCTTTTGTTTGGCATATATTCATATATTAGCATCCTTTCATGTCTCTGTATGCAACAACCTAAAAGTAGAACTAGATTTCTATGTTGAAGCTTAGCTATTGACATCACTTCATTTTTGAACTCATTTGCCCCTTGCTTCGAGCTTTTGGAGAGCCTTTTCACAGCTATCTCTTTTCCATCCCTTTTCTTTCCCTAAACATTAACAAATAATGTAAATATATAGAATCAATGAATGAAATATGAATTAATACTAGTTTACTATTATAATAACATGCTGAGAAAATTTTAACCAAATTTAGTTTGATATAGTTCTTTCTAATGAAGCAAACTTTTCCCTTGAAATTTCACACTTGTGAAATCAAAGGAATGGTGGGTATCATTATGTTTGGCAACATTTATCTATAACACTTATGTTTTCAATTGAATGGCCTTTATTTGAGACATAAGTTTTGATATTCCAATGTCAAGATTAATTACAAGTGTTATGCTCCATAGAAAAATGTCTATATTGATAGAGTCGCTAGATATGGAATGCCTTGTGCATTCTATAAAATACTTCACATGAGCAATTCAAAAAGGAGTCATCACCTCCCTAATGGGAGGAGGTCCAAGCTTTTAAAGCTCAATTAGTATCAAATGATGTAAAGTCCTATTATTGTCAAACTATAGGAGTAAGGTTATGTGAAGTTGTCTATCAATTTGGTTCATTAGGCTTTAAATTTGTCTCTTTAAAAGGATCCTTGATCTTCTAGTGTTTACGTAGCATAAAAATGTCACGATAATTTTTTAGGGTCCCATCCCAAGATCATGGGCTAAAGATTATCAAGCACAATAAAGATCCACTAATGATCAGCATCAAGGAACCATGTTATATGAGGGCTAGAGATTACTATGCACAAAGGATCAAATACATGAAGACTTAGTGCTTAAATTTTTCTTGAAAAAAAAATTAATTGAATTTAACTTTTGAAATTCAAAATTTAAGTTTTGAATTTAAAAATTCAAAGATTTATTTTCCTTTATTTAGAGCATTTAGAGTGTTTTTAAACCTAGCATGGCTGACCATAGCTCCTACTTGAAAAAATAAAAAATTGAAAATGGAATAAAATATGGAGTGTGTTTGAGGTATTTTTAACCACCTCCACTCTTTTAATGTTAATAAACTGCTTAATCCATTAAGAATTTAAATTTAAATCATCCTTAAATAATTAGCTTGAAAATCTTTAATCAAAATAATAATATAAACATCATATATTGATTAAATAGCCATTATCACTAACTTAGCCATATTAGGTGTAATAAAAGGTACATCATAAGTCGTCTTAGGGCTATGGTGTAATTAAGGTTACTCTCCTTTCTTGCTTAGCTGAGTGATTTATTGATGCATTAATAATGCTATTTTGTTGTAATTGTGAACATTAAGATATAAATATTTTTCTTATATAAGTGCTTAATTGCATAGTTTCGTTGAAAGCATTAATTAATGCTCGGCATAATGTTGTGTAATGCTAAAATGAAAGCTTAGAGCCAATGTCTTGTGTATGGCTATTTTTATTAATATTTTGAGTCTAAAAAATACTTGTAGACATGTGGGATGATATAAACATATAAGGCTTGGAGATATGCTAGAGTTTAGGAGGCTTCATTTGCCAACCTTTAACTATCATACATAACAAAAGATTAGATTATACATATGGAAGATCTTAATTGCCTTATTATCCTTTTTCTAGGTTGTACTACCAAACCAAGTTTCACTACAGATGTACATGTTTAATATATCATTATGATTTACTATGATTTGTATTCCTTCAATGTGATTTAAAAATTACATGATTTTTCTTAGGTTTCTTAAATTATAATATAATTGGCCTAGAAACCATTTATGTTGGGCTCATAAGGTTAAATGTAATGATTCACTAAATAGATTTATACCATTCATCAATGAACAAATTATATATATATATATATATATATATATATATATATATATATATATATATATATATATGTGTGTGTGTGTGTGTGTGTGTGTGTGTGTGTGTGTGTGTGTATAGTGTACCCTTCATGGTCGAGCACCATATGCCAAGGCCATGCTCCTTGAGCAGCATCGTGTCGTGTCTATAGATCCCTCTTCTTAATAATAATACCACCTTTCATTTTCATAGGAACATTAGAATCATGGATTTTAAATTGCTTAGATAAGTTTAGTTGGTCGTCTCTATTAAGCAGGGTTATAAGACCAATGTATAACTTTTCTATTTTTTTATAGGTTTAACTTCAGTGCTATTGGTTGCATTATAATTAGATAGTATTTTATGCCCAAGTGATAATGCAAGTCACCATAGATTTAGGTTTGAGATTGCCATCATAAGTTTTGGTGTTTAAAGTCCTCACATGAGGTGTCCATTATAATGAGGTCATTATTATTTTGAGAAACCAGAAACCTCACTAATAAAATATTTAATTTTAAATTAAGGTTAATAGTATCAATCATTCCTAAAATATTAATTTCAAAATATATTCATGCTTCTTTTAGGCATCCAAAGTTTCCCAAGGTCACATGCTCATAGAGCATTTTTTCTTTGGAAACTTATATTATCCTTCTAAATATTGAACTTTCCATTTTGATATCCCAAGCTTACATTCATTTATCTTACCTTCAACATCTTACAATATGACCATAACTTCAATTCAAAATTTTCTTAAGGCCTAAAATCTTAAAGATATAATTAACTATGAGAGGTTACTCTTATAAGGAGCCAAAATTCCAAACAAAATGAACCATGCATAGCTAAATTCATGTAAGGTAAAAGAAACCTCAGGCATATATATTTTATTATAACATATTTGTCTTCTAAATTTATGGGTGCATAACATTCTATATTTAGATAAAGTAGTCCCCCAAACAACTAATTGTTGAAAAGATAAATGTATGACTCAACGTGCCTTGCATTAATCCCATGAGAAAAGTCTATATTATTAATCTCTTAAAATGGTACATTCATTTAATGCCACATTTACCAAGGGGTATAACTTTGTATTATGTTTTTTTTTTTTTTTTAAATTTAAAGTGGATAAAGAAGGCATGTGCATTCAAGGTGATCAAACACCTTGGTGTTACAAAAGCCCTTATAAATTATAGGGTTACATGTATGATCCATGCAAGGATCCTAGCATGTCAAAACTCATCAAAGGATGTGCTATTTGATGAAATTAAACTCCTTTAATAGAATTTAGGACTTAAATATATTTGCTAATTTTAACTTGGTCTTAGGATAACATCTCCATAAATATTCTTAGAGGTTTACCATGACCCATGAGTGTCATAAATATATGTTTATTGTGGCAGATGACTTTCTAAGAAGATCATCCCCATCATGTGCAGGAAATTAAGCACTCACAAGGATGTATCGTATTTATTCTGCAATAATGTTTGGTTCCATAGTAGGCTTCAAACCCCTATCATCTCTAATTGTGTCTCTCCCTTTCTAAGCAATTTTTTTAAGTCTCTTTGAGCCATAATCTATAAACTAACCATTAAATTGAGATCATTAATCACATGGTGGTGCACTTTTGAGAGAATTCAACTCTAATTTATCAAAATTATAGGATGAGATCCTCCCATATGTACAATTTTCATTCACACATAATTCCACCGACTAGGCTCTATTTAAAATGAGTTTGGACTTCCTTCCTTAAAAGACCTTTTATTATTCATCAATGATTCAACATCAATAACCATTAAAGTTAAGCCAAATTATTCATAGAAGGAATTTAATAGCTAGATATGAAAGTGGAGATGAAACTATTGGAACCATACCAAAATCATACAAATGGGCATGATTGTCTTTAGATTGAAAGGAAGTATAAGCAATGGGATCATGTTTCTCTTTACATAAAGAAGGAAAGCTTCAAAAGACAAGAGCATGCACCATTGTGATCTATTCAACATTGTTAAAAAATATAGTTTGTAGACTTTCCCATTTACATAGAAATCTATGTGATGCAAAATGTGGAGAACCAAGCTATTTGAGCTCTCTTTGATTGATGAGGCGTTGGAAAAAAATCTTGAACCTACTTGATGACTTAAATTTGGGACAATAAAAAGAATTTGAAAAAGAAATGGTGATAGAGATAATGACTAATCTTACTTCTTTGAAGTGTTAAGGCAACATAAACAACTATCATGTTGCATAAATGTAGCATAAGAAAGCTTCTAACTATCGAATGACACAACCAACCAAGAAAATAAAGATGTCATTTTTTCCCACCTCTTCATCAATTAGATTCATGAGAGTGAATCTACTTCCGAAAACAGAGACGTGATTTAAAGATCTATAAATAAAAAATAAAGATGAATATAGTTAGATATCAATATTTAATTTGATATAATTAAAAAATAATGGGTATAAAACTTCACTAATTCATCAAATATAATGATTCTATTTCCATGCATAAACAAATAAAATAGAACATATTTTTAAAACATATTTTTTATGTATGAAGTCCTTACTATAAATCAAATTTGTTTGAAATTGAATTACCTTATAAACAGGGCCAAAACCACCCTCTCCAAGCTTGTTCTCTTCTGAGAAGTTATTTGTTGCTTCAACAATCGTTTCAAAATCATAAAAAGGTAGATCAATGTCATTATCACTTGCCATCTCATCATTTTCTTTATGATCTGATCATGGGTCATGACATAGAGAGAAATTAAGATAAGAACAAAATATATAATTAATTAAGAACATCTGTGTGATATAAGTAGATGAAAATGAGGCCATACATCTTCGAGTTCTTTCCTTTTTCTTGTTGTGATAAGCTATCAAACAACTGATTAATATACATCCAATGAGCAAACATCCGATAAGTGGCACAACAATTGCAATTATCCTTTTGCCCTTGTGATTATATTGGCTTGATACTGTGCCTATAAAGAATACAATAAAAAACATTGCATGATGCATCAACACTAATAGGTTATTATTTAGGATATATGGTGCTCAAAATACTTTGTTCAACCCAAGAATTACAATAGCTACTTGGTACCTGTTCAACATTATGTGAATGATCATGCTTACAGGGAAATAATTAATAATCGATGTGTGTGTATAAAACTCATTAGTTAATTAGGCAATTGAACATGAGGCAGCCCAATTGAATGAATGGGTACGGTTTGGGTCCATTTGGGTGCCGCTTGGGTTGAGTCAATTCATGGGATTGATGGGGGAGGTAGGTTGAGTCAAGGGTGTCCCAATGCAAGTGCCAATTGGGCCTGGCCTGGTTTGTGGATGAAGATGGCTCGGGGTCTATTTATAGATTTTGAGGGTGGCATACCCCGTAAACATGGAGAAGATCCGGGGTAAATTTGGAGCATTCTATCAAACGACTCATGAATATTGATCATCTTGATCATAGAGTATTTGATCAACATTTTAGTTAGGGCTGCAAGCGAACCAAACGTTCGACGAGCTACTCGTTGTTCGGTTCGATTAAAGCTCGTTTGTGATCGTTTAATTAGCTAAACAAACAAACTTGAATAATATTTTAAATACTTGATTCTTAAATAAACAAACTTGAACACTAATGCGTTCGGCTCATTTATGTTCGCGAACAACATCATTTGAAGTTCGTGAACAAGCTCGACATTAAGCTCGATAAAAGCTTGATTCGTGTTCGATTTTGAACTCGTGAATAAGCTAGATAAAAATAATTAATATTTGACTATAAAATTAATAAATATAAATAATCATTGTGTTTGTTACATAGACAATTGCTTTTATTATAAATGTGTTTGTTCATAGATATGTTCATAAACGTATTTGTTTGATAGTTAAAAAAAATTCGTTAAATATGTTCGCGAACAAGCTCGATAAGCACTAAACGAACGAACATGAATTGAACATGAACCGAACATGAACACTCATTAATTTAAATGAACCAAACATGAACACAAACAATAAAGCTCGAACAAACATGAACCAAACTTGAACAAGCTGATATTAAATGAACACAAACATGAACACTCACATACTCGGCTCGGCTCGGTTTGTTTGCAGCCCTAATTTTAGTGCCTTAATGATGTCAAAATTAAGCGATTTTAGGCTTGTTGGATTTGCCTCATCGAGCCACTCGATTTGATTATAAGCATACTATATTTGGATACCATTTGATCATCCAATTAGTGCTCTAAAATTTTTTAATATGCTTTAAGCCCTTGATTTGAGCCCATTTGGGCTTATATTGGACCGATTTTAGTGTTGTTGGTATCATCTTACTAAGACGTTCAATTTAACTATAAGTTTGCTGAAATTGATGTTCAGATGATCGAATTTAATTTTGAAAGTTATCAACTAAGATATGCCTCGAGATTCGTACTGGATCAAAACATGTTTTGGTGACGTATCAATAATAATGGGAAAAAAATACATTAACAAATTCAATCAATCAAGAGCTATTTGGCTTGTAGTAAAAGGGATGTAAAGTATCTCAAACATAGGTGTTTTGAAAATATTGACATTTGATTTGAAGCAAAGGGAATACTTAATAAAATTCTAAAGTATTTATAATACAATATCAAATTCATTTTCAAATGTATTTAAAATTCCCTTGATTTTAGGTGAATTTCAAGTACACTTTAGGATTAAAGCTTTAAAAACGCCTTAAGAGTAAAGCTTCACTTGTTGTCGCCACTCGTCTCTACCTGCCCGTTTTGGATGCCAGTGGCAACCGACATTTATTTGCCATCTAGATATAGTCCTTTTGCCACCACCCAAACCATCATTATTATCATTGGTGCTTATATTACATTTATTTTACTTTAAAATAAATTAAAAATATTTATCTACATTTATTTTACATGAATGTTTAAATTTATATTATTTTTTTTATATAATGTATTCCATGTTAACCTATATTATCTTTTTTACTAAAACAAAGAGCCCCAACAAAAAAATTATTAGACCGTAGCTGGCAAAGTGCATTTTCGATGAAAATAATTTGTGTTGGGGGTATATCGAAGAACACACCTGAAGCGTCGGTCGCGGCGACGCGTACAAACAGCTCAGAGCCACCGGTGGGGAAAAAGCGCATGTCATTAAGCTCGCCAGCCCATATTATGCAGCCACTCCCGCCACCGGCGGCGCCAGCCAGCGAGTACGCTGTGCAAGAACAATTCTTCAAACACCTCGCTTTGCACTCTTCTGATCCCAGGCTGCTGTCTGCCACCGCCGCCGAGGTGTCCGGAAGTTTCACCCCACTCACAGTAACGAATCCATCAGTACCTGTTCCGTTCCGACAGTCGAGTGTTTTGTTCCTAATGCACCCATCTCTAGCATCTCTTAGCACCCATCGGGGCGGGTTCTTGGGCCGAAACCCATACAGACAGCGGCAAGACGGCGACTCGTACGCGTTGCAAATCCCGAATGGCCCGCAAAGCGAGAACTCGTCGCATCGGTCCTGCGGTGACTCAGAGAACAGGCTCCACTGCCCCGGCGGGTCAATCCAAACGAATCGCTGCCCGGTCCCGTTTGAATTTAACCTCAGCATCGACATGACGTTGTTGACGGCCGGCTCGAAGTAGTATCCCACCTCCTCGGTTGTTGTCACGAAGGTGACGGTAATGACTGCATAATTTGGTGTTTCCGGCATGCCGACTAATCTATTTCCGATCATCGGGCCACCGCGAAAGAACACGCTGTGGCCTTGGGTAACGATGACTTGCGGAACTCCGCTGAGGTTGATTGCGGTTGTATATTCCCCTGGCGATGGATCGGTGGGACTCGCCCAGGAAGTTAGGTTGCGGTTGAGACGTGTGCGACGATCCCAGCCTATAAACATCCCTGCAAGCATCGTGTTCGATGGGTGGTCGAAGCTCTGCCATACGTAGTTGTTGCCGAAGACATCGTCTCTAACGATCAAGTTTCCGGTGTCGAGGAGTTGAGCGGTTGGGTTGATTGCAGTACCAGTGGGGGTTTTTCCGGTGGACGGAGAGGACCAAATGGTGGTGTTTTTGTGGTCAAAGACCAGAAGGGTACCGTTAGAAGTGAGGGCGAGTGAGCCGCCGGAGCCTGCAACTGGACTTCGCGTGTTGGCCACCCAGACGACGTCGTGGGAAGATATGTTATGGTACCAAATGGCTACGTAGCGCTTGCTGGAGCTGCTGTTGGGACTGAAGAAGCCGAGTGCAAAGGCACCGCCGGCGGAGATGAGGGTCTCACCGTCGTTCAGGGGGCTTGAAGTGGTCAGTGTGTCGCGGAGGCTCGTGGCAACTGTTGGAAGGATCGAGAGGATAGCGAAGAGGACGAAGATCATGGTTTTTTGCATCACGTTCACTCAATGATCCTGCAGACACAGATTATCTAGCTAGTTTGTCAAGTTTGGAGGACCAGAGTAAATAATCTTTTTTATGCTAACAAATATCTTAATATCTAATCAGATTATATTTATTTTGTTAAAATTTATTATTATTGGTTCTTGCCTTCTTGGTGCTTAATTACCTTGTTAGTTGTGACATTTTTTATTTTTCTGCTTTTTGTTAAATCAGTTTCGTTCCTGCTAGAACCAGTATTGTTTCAAAACCTTTCTTCTGTTATTTTCATAATCTTTAATGTAGAAAAAGGATATCAATGCCCTCATGGCTGGGGCATTGAGGTGCTGTTCCCTTCATCTCCCGGAATAAAATAGTTCATGTAAAAAGTTAGGTTTTTTCTTGTGATTCCAAACTCACCTGACCGGCTGACCCAACATGAACCAGAATTTAAGGTGGACTGAAAAGAAAAACTATGTCAAAATATGCTAATACAATTTAAATTTATTGATTTAAAATTTATATTGCATTTATTTCAAAATAAATTTAATAAAATTCAACCTTATCTTGATATAAATTACATCAAATTATTTTAATATAACTTTTTTTTTCAAAAAATATATAGAGTAAGAAGAAATATTAAATATATGATAGAAAAAGGGAGTGGGAGAAAAAGAGGAAAGTGACAAATGAGAGTCATTAAATTTGAGTACATGGATAGGCAATAATGCATAAATGTCAAAATAGATTTAAGGGCTTTGGCTTTGAGGTCCTTCCCTATCACTTTGTGGATGAGATATCACCACATTAACATTTTTCAACTTTACATTAATCTTTGATAGAAATTAGATTTTCTTTATAAAAAGAATAATAATACACTACGGGAAAACACGCGATTACCGTCAGAATTTCCGGCGAAAATTTTTGCGCCGGCATTGACGGCGCATGTTCCGGCGGAATGATGCGACGTAAAGTTTACGGCGTTATTTCCGGCGGAACTGACGCCGGAAATCTACCGGCGTCCATTGCGTCGAAAATTACGCCGGTAAAAAGGCTCTGGATTATTTCTGGCGCAGATTACGGCGGAAACGTTCCGGCGCACGTTACCGGCGGATTGTGCGCTGGCTTATTTAAACTCAACGAAAAAATTCCGGCGCATTGTCCGACGGAAACATTACCGGCGGACGTTCCGCCGGAAATTCCGTCGCTAAAAGCCCTAAAATGCGAATCGGAGCCCTCTGGGCCGTCATTCTTTTCGCTACTCTCTCTCACCTCGCCTCCTTCGCCCGTCACCCTCCGTCGCCGTTCGTCGCTCGCCGTGGATTGACGTCGCCGACGGTCACCGGACTTCGCCGCCGACGGTCACCGGACTTCGCCGCCGACGGTCACCGGACTTCGCCGCCGACGGTCACCGGACTTCGCCGCCGACGGTCACCGGACTTCGCCGCCGACGGTCACCGGACTTCGCCGAGCATCTCCCTCTCTCCTGGTCGCGCGCCGCCGAGCATCTCCCTCTCTCAATCGGTATTGCATGTTTTTTTTTTTTTGCTATCTTTTTGCTTTAGTCATGGATGTTATCACTAGACATTTGCTAGAGGATATACCTTGGTGCATGCTTTTTGTTGATGATATTCTTCTTGTTGATAAGACTAGAGAGGGAGTTGAAGGTAAATTTGAAAAATCTTTTTGCTTTAGTCATGGATGTTATCACTAGACATTTGCTATAGGATATATACCTTGGTGCATGCTTTTTGTTGATGATATTCTTCTTGTTGATAAAACTAGAGAGGGAGTTGAAGGTAAGCTTAAGTACATATCTTTTTGCTTTAGTCATGGATGTTATCACTAGACATTTGCTAGAGGATATACCTTGGTGCATGCTTTTGGTTAATGATATTCTTCTTTTTGATAAGACTAGAGAGGGAGTTGAAGGTAAATTTGAAAAATCTTTTTGCTTTAGTCATGGATGTTATCACTAGACATTTGCTATAGGATATACCTTGGTGCATGCTTTTTGTTGATGGTATTCTTCTTGTTGATAAGACTTGAGAGGGAGTTGAAGGTAAACTTAAGTCCATATCTTTTTGCTTTAGTCATGGATGTTATCACTAGACATTTGCTTTAGGATATACCTTGGTGCATGCTTTTGGTTAATGATATTCTTCTTGTTGATAAGACTAGAGAGGGAGTTGAAGGTAAAGTTGGAATATGGAGATCAGCATTACTCCATATCTTTTTGCTTTAGTGGTTAGTAGACCTAGTGAGGGGATTGTGACTTTGAGCAATCAATTCATTAATAAGTATAACATAATTTTAGGTTATGGATATTATAAATATATAAATCCATTAATTTTTTACTCTTATTTATAGGTTATGGATATTAGAAATCAACGAAGTTGGATGTATAACCGATTATCTCAAAGTCGGAAGACATTAACAGATGAATTCATCAATGGGGTGAACCTTTTCATTCAGCAAGCGAAACAGCTGCCGATCTTTATATCTGAAGGAAAGTTTCGATGTCCATGTTCTAAACACAAAAATCTAGTGATCCTAGAACCAGATGACGTAACTGTTGATAGGTTTGCAGGTGTGGAAATGAGATTGTTGGCTGGGAAGGCATTTTTTTTTGTCAATGCTACAGGTTTCCGGCGGATTATGCTCCGGTAATCCGCTGGAAACTACGATACTACGAAATGTATCGAGCGTACCGGCGAATATGATCCGTCGGAAACTACCGTCGCAAGTCCGGCGGCTATTCCGCCGTTAATTACCGGCGCAACAATTGTGTCGTAAACCAAGCGTGGAATTTCGACGACGCAACTCCGGCGCCTTATCCGCCGGTAATTACCGTCACATGCTACGACGGTAATTACCGGCGCATAAGGCGCCGGAATTCGTCCATTTTTCACGTCGGCAAACAAAACGTTTAATGCGTCGGTAGTGCGTTGGAAACAGCGCCGGAACTATTTCCGGCGCAACATATGCATCGGAAAAAAATTATCGACGCACCCAAAACCGGCGGAGAGCTTTGCGCCGGAACATTCGCCGGAAACTAACGGAAACCGAAACTAACGTTTCCGTCGGAGTTTACATTATTTCCGGCGGATTCTGTCCACCGGTAATAACAGGTTTTCCTATAGTGATATAATGTTTTTTAAATAAGATCATGAATTTTAATAAAGATAATTTATATATCATCAAAAAATTGTCTTGATCGGACACGAATCTCGAGGAAAAATCAAGTTGGAAACTTCAAAAATTAAATATGGGAACATCTGAACTCCGATTTTAGCAAACTTACAGTCGAATTGATCGTCTCAAAAATATAAACTCAACGACACCAAATTCAACTCAATCCGAGCCCAAATGGGTCCAAATCGAAGACCCGAAGCGCTGTTGGAAGGTTCAAACCACGATTAGGATTACCAAACAGTTTCCAAACATGACATGCTTATAATCGAATTAAGCGGCTCGACGAGACAAATCCAACGAGCCCAAGATTGTCGAATTATGATATCGTTAACACCTTCAAATGTCTGACAAACGGTCCACGATCAAGAGATTTAATATCGGCCCATCTGAACCACTCCACATTTGCCCTTGATCCTCTTCCTATTTACGGGGCATGTCATCTTCAAAAAATTATAAATAGCCCCTCATTTCTCTTGAGAGAGGAGGGAAGCAAGAAGAAGAAGAGAAGGGTAGGAGGGAAGAAAGTCCTCCTCGACCATCGCCGGGATTCTGCCCAACTTCCAAGGCACGCCGGAATTCCGCTCGACTTCCACGGGACGACAAAATTCCGCCCGACTTCTAATGATGCTTGAACTCTGCCCGACTTCCAAGTGACACTTAAATTCCGCCCGACTTCCAAGTGACGCCAAAATTTCATCCGACTTTCCAGTGTGCCGGAACTCTGTCCGATTTCAAAGTGACAATGGAATTCCATCCAATCTCCAAGTGATTAAGGAGTTTTGCCCGAAAACTATCTAACGTCGGAATTCTCCCCAGCCATCGACTGATGTCGGACTTCTACCCAACGCCTAACCTCAACTCATCGCCAGATTTCTACCTGACGCCGGACTTATGCCCATTATCGGGTTTTTGCTGGACATCTATCCAATGCTAGATTTTTATCCATTGCTGGACTTCTACCAAACTACAATCCTTCCGACCTCTATCGCCCGCCGACTATGGTCCTTCTGACTTTCGACACCCACCAACTACAGTCCTTCCGACCTCCGTTGCCCGCCGACTACCGTCCTTCTGGCTTCCGTAGCCGGTCTGGCTTCCGTAGCCCACCGACTACAGTCCTTCCGACCTCCGTCGCCCGCCAACTACGGTCCTTCCAACTTACGTCGCCCGCCAACTACGATCCAACCGACCTCCATTGCCCGCCGACTATGGTCCTTCTGACTTACGTCGCCCATCGACTACGATCCTTCTGACCAAACGAGCACGTAAACAGTACCTCTTTGTATTCCCATTATGTACTTCATATAATGTAGATTAAGCAAAGGTTTTCCCCCTAAGGAAGGGCCTCAATTGTAATCGACTGCAAATAATAGTGGATTCATTCAAATTAGGCTAGGCCCTGTGGTTTTCCCCCATTTTTAGGAGTTTTTCACGTAAAAATCGTGGTGTCTCATAAATGCTACATCCTCTCTCTTATTTGATTGCATTCCAGATTTTAATACAAAGTTAAGATGTTAAAATATTATATTTCTCTATCGCCGTAAATACTGCATAATGCAACAATTTGGCGTCGTCTGTGGGAACATGATTTTCGATTGGGGGCAATTTTGGCTCCAACCTCAAAAGGTTATTTACTGCTATGGATGCATCAATTTCATGGGAATCAGATCAGGATTGGAGGGGATCTTTGACTACAATTTTAGTCAAGAAGATCCCTCCAAGACTTTCAAAACCAAGATGATATATAAGAAAACTCACGATAAATGCAAGGATGCTTCCGATAAATTTCAAGTCACATACAATACCTTACTGGACTTCTAATTCTTAGGTAAGGTCTTAATCTCAACCTCATAAAGACAGTAACGATCTAAAGATATACCATTATCCACCTTTGATTCGGGATACACGCGGCTTTCGCCCCCTCCCAATCAAGGAAAAATTGATCCTAAGGGGATCTGATTTGACCTTTTCCACACATGTTAATATCATAGAGTAGTGCTCTGACATACACCTCGGATAGGTCTTACATCTTTGATGTATTCACTTGACTTCTTCTATACAGGTTAATGTCATCGAGCAGTGCTCTGACATACAACCTCAGATAGGTCTTACATCCTTGGTGGATTCTCTCGATCTCTTCCACATAGGTTAACATCATCGAGTAGTGCTCTAACATACAACCTTGGATAGGTCTTACATCTTTGGTGGATTCTCTCGACCTCTTTCACATAGGTTAACGTCATCGAGCAGTGCTTTGACATACAACCTTAGATATATCTTACATCATTGGTGGATTCTTTCGACCTCTTCCACATATGTCAATGTGATCGAGCAGTGCTCTGACATACAACCTAGAATAGGTCTTACATCCTTGATGAATTCTCTCGACCTCTTCCATACAGGTTAATATCATCGAGTAGTGCTTTGACATACAACCCTGGATAGGTCTTATATTTCTTGCTAGATTCTCTTGACCTCTTCAATAGAGGTCAATATCATCAAATAGTGCTCTAAGTAAATAATATTCTCTTTATAAAAAATTCCATGAAAGCAAGTGATTGATAAAATCATCACTCATATAAAGACCTTGGTAGTCTAATAGTGCCTTCAAAAATATGGTTTGGTGGGGGGGGGGGGGGGGGGGCAATATATCAAAGCATATCTCAAAGATAAATAAACAATTCAATTTTCTCTGATGGGCGAATTCTTAACTTTATATACAATGAAGTTACATAAATCCAACATCAAGATTCAAGTGTACATTTATTCTCACTAGAAGCTGAAATTAAAAGTATATCTGCATCATATATACAAGTCATCAAATAACAAATAACTTTAAAAAGGTCAAATATCTTTGACAGATTCTATTGACCACTTCTCTACTGCACATTTAAGCATCTCCTATAACTTCTTCTTCAAAGAAAGGAATATCTGATGTCTGCATATGTCAATATGGATACATATTGCCTTAGCAGAATGTAACTTGACCACCATCATCATCAGTCCTTCGCCCGATGTTCGCCATCGGTCCTTTATTTTATATTAGTCATCATCGACTACTTCTCGCTCGAACTACTGATATTAACACACCATCCAACTCTCTTCTCCAGCACTTCACTCGATCGCTAATTGCTAACATACTTCCACTCGACTGTTCATCGTTGACAAACTTCCGCTCAAATAGAGTTGAAATTCTCCCCGTCTACTCATAACTTCTAGCTCTCCACCCAAGTATTATTACCGCCAGATTTTCTCAAATCACCCTCATATACAAGCAATAATTGATCTTCTTCTGTCAAGGATTGCCTATTAAGAAGATAGCCTCTCATCGTGACTTCTTCTGCATAATAGAGAGGCAGTAAAGCTTGATAGGGTAATGCCGCCTATTTCCGACAGTGGAATGCCTTCAATGTAAGAAGAAGAAAGCAAGTGAAGAACAAGGAGGAAAAAATCTCATTCTACACAAGAGAGGGGCATTGAAGCTTGATAGGGGAATGCCACCTATCTCCGACAGTGGAATGTCTCTAATGTAAGAAGAAGGCTAGAGGAGAAGAAAATGAACGGTTGCAAAAATTCTAACTTCTACATAAGAAGAGGAGCACTGATTTTGTGTAATGAAAGTCACCTACAAAAAATAATGGAATGCCTCAACTGTAAGAAAGTTAGAATAAGGGAGAAAAAGAAAAGAAATGTCTATAAAAAGTCCAACTTCTACACAAGAAGATGGGCACTGATTTAAGTAGGGAAAATCACATACATAAAACAACGGAATGCCTCGACTATAAGAAGATTGACATAGAAGAAGATAGTGGAAGGAGAAAAAAATTTCTTTCTACACTGAAGATGATCACTGAATTTAAGTAGGGAAAGTCACATACGAAAAACAACGGAAAGCCTCTTAAGTTGGAAGAAAAACTAGGAAGAAAGAAGGAGAAAGATTGGGAAAATTCCAACTTTTATACAAAAGGAGGGGCGTTGAATTATGTAGGGAAAGTCACCTACATAAAATAATGGAATACTTCGATTGTAAGAAAGTCAGATAAAGAAAAAAATAGGGGGCAAGTTCCCCCTTGGCCTTGAGGGGGTAGGCTTCTAGAAGCTTTCATATTTTTTTCTAAAATTTTTTAGAAATTTTGAAATTTTTTTTCAAATTTTCCTAAATTTTCAAGAATTTTTTGGAATTCTTTTGGAATTTTTTGAATTTAAAACAATAAAACTGCTGGCATAATCGTGTGCCCCTTTGGAGCGCGCATACAACCGCCAACGGCAGCGACAGGTGGCGGCTGGTCGGCCGGTTCCACCGTCCACGCTTGTCTGGTCCTGATTTTTAGCCAGGACAGTCCAAATCCGATGATTTTGAGGTTCGCAAACACGTTTTTTGACGTTCCGAACTCAATTGTGATGCTTTCGGAGCTCAACAGGGCCTCTATGATTGAGTTTGAGCAAGTTTATGTTTTTTGTAACGCAATTTTTTGAGATTCGGCCAATTTAAAATACCAAGACAAGTATTTTCAGACTTCTGGAGCTTTGACGTTCTAAAATAGGGGGACAATTGATATATCTTTAAAAAATTATATTGATCAGACACGAATCTCGAGAAACAAATCATGTTGGAAACTTCAAACATTAAATTTGGTATCATCTGAACTCCGATTTCAGCAAACTTATAGTCGAACTGATCGTCTCGAAAATACAAACCCAACGACACCAAATTCACCTCAATCCAAGCCAAAATGGATCCAAATCAAAGGCCTGAAGCGTTGTTGGAAGGTTCAAACCACAATTCGGATTACCAAACGGTTTCCACACATGACATGCTTATAATTGAATCGAGCGGCTCGATGAGTCAAATCCAACAAGCCCAGATCTCCGAATTTTGATATCGTTAAGATCTTCAAATGTCTAACAAACAGTCCATGATCAAGGGATTCAATATCGGTCGCCCATCTGAACCACTCCAAATTTGCCCTTGATCCTCTTCCTATTTACGGGTCATGTCATCCTCAAAAAATTATAAATAGCCCCTTATTTCTCTTGAGAGAGGAGAGAAGCAAGAAGAAGAAGATAAGGAAGAAGAAGAGAAGGGTAGGAGGGAAGAAACTCCTCCTCGACCACCGCCGGGATTTTTCCTGACTTCCAAGGCACGCCGGAATTCCTCCCGACTTCTATGGGACGTCGAAATTCCGCCCAACTTCCAAGTGACGCTTGAATTTCGCCCGAGTTCTAAGTGACGCCGGAATTCTACCAGACTTTCCAGTGCACCGGAACTTTACCCGATCTCCAAGTGACACCGAAATTCCATATAATTTCCAAGTGACTCTCAACTTTGGTCCTTCTGGCTTCTGTCACCCACTGACTACAGTCCTTCCAACCTTCGTTGCCCGCCGACTACGGTCCTTCTGACTTCCGTCGCCCATCGACTACAGTCCTTCCGACCTCCGTCGCCTACCGGACGGTCCTACCGACTTACGTCGCCAGCCAATTACGATCCTACTGACCTCCGTCGCCCATCGATTACAGTCCTTCCGACTTATGTCGCCCATCGACTACGGTCCTTCCGACCAAACGAACACGTCAATAGTGACTATTTGTATTCTCATTATGTACTTCATATAATGTACATCAAGCCAAAGCCTTTCCCCTAAGGAAGGGTCTCAATTGTAATCGGCTGTAAATAATAGTGGATTCATTCAAACTGGGCTAGGCCTCGTGGTTTTTCCTCCTTTTTAGGCATTTTCCAATTAAAAATTTTGGTATCTCATAAATGATACACTCTCTCTCTTACCTGATTGCGTGCCGGATTTTCGTACAAAGTTAAGACGTTAAATATCATATTTCTCTACCGCGACGAATACTCCAGGTCGCAACAATAATATTATTGGCATTAATATAAAAAATGATAAGAATTTTTAAATAAAATATTACTTTTTTTAGTATTATTTATCATTTAAAGTATTAAATAACAAGAAAATCTTACTTTTATTAATAAATTTTGAAAATATTTTTTCTTAATAATTATCATCATTTTTGAAAGATTAAGATTTAACTTGGGACAATTTTCAAATTGTTTTTTTAAAGTAATTTTTTTGTACAAATTTTTTTAAAAAAATAGCTCTAAGATCTCTCCGAGTGACATCTTTTTTTAATAAAAATATTGATTGTATTCTTAAAACTGTCAATTTATATCCGCACTAAAAAAAATTTCTAGCTTGGCCCTATCTGTCTTCCTCCGATTGCTGCTCCAAATTAGTAGTAAAGCCAAGACGGTAGATAAGTAGGCGATACAGTTCATAATTGGGAGGCCTTCACAAAGCTGAATTAGGGGTATCAATATTTGACCTAACTCGTAATTCAACTCGGACTCGACTCAAAAAATTGTGATCGGATCAACCTGTTTGCCAAATAGGTCGGGTCAGGGTTGATCCAAAAACTTGATGTTGACCCGGATCCTCGTGTCACTTAACTCAATCCCGCGTCTGGCATCCCACATTGGGCACAAAGCACTCACGCCTGCCTTGCCTGCGCTCGAGGCTCTACCTTGTGCCCCGCACCAGCGGCCTGCCTCGCCGAACATGACCGTGCGCACTCACCAACCTTTGGAGTTTTAATACAACTCATTTCAGGATTGTGAAGATAATAGTTGTATATAACCAATGTATAACAACTATGATTTGCTTTATTTTATTTTATTTTTTATGACAAATATGAGATTGTTTGATATAGTTATAATGATTGGTGTAGAGATATAAATGATAAAAATTACCACCAAAATGATGTTTATTGGGGATACTATGAAGCTGAATATGTCACTACAACTTCTTGTATTTGTCATATTATTTTATAACGAAATTTGTTGAAATAATCACAATTTTTACAAGAAGATCCCAACGTGATACATATAGACCACAAATCAACACTTGCATTGGCAAAGAATTATGTCTTTCATAAAAGAAGCAAGCACATTGATAGCCATTATTAGTATATAAGTGATTGCATTGCAATAAAGAAAGTGGAGTTGAAGTACATGATCTATCATGATCAAGTGGCAGTCATCGATCTTTAATAAATCACTCAAGCAATAAGCTTTTTTTTTTAAGTTATGAATCATTCTTGGAGTTACAAATAAGGTTTATGTGTGAGTATTAAAATCTTTTTTTGTTAAACATTTACAATTAAAAGATAGGAAATATATGCAATACATCTTTGTATAGTATGTTATATAGGTAATTAAGTAATGAAAGACTAAGACTTCATTTGGGACGGCTTTCTTATTGCTTCTTAAAGCGGTTTTTTAGTACAAAAAATTAAATTGTTATACTATAAAGATATTTTAAGAAGCAGTAAGAAAACCGTCCCAAACGAAGCCAAAGATTGTTTTGATAGGTAAATTATATGTGATGTAGATTAGTTTTAAAGCTTAAGCATCAAATGAGAAGCAAAAGCTTGCAAGAAAGGAGGGTGAAAAAAAGAATAAACATGGCTTGGAAAAAATGTTTATGTGAATTTAAGAGTTCTATTTTATCAGATATGATTTTAAGGTTATAAAAATTTGATTTTGTGTGAAAATTTTCTAAAATCATGTAAGTAGTGACTTTATACCATTCTTTTATTATCACCAGACAACTTTTGATATATAAACCAATTTTCTATTTTTATCATTGATCTTATTTCTCCGTCTTCCTACAGTTCAAGCTGCTCCAAAGCAAATGTTGTAAACATAAAAATTGCATGCCTTAAAATTTAGACTATTGCTTCTATATGACGGGCTTGCATAGCCAGTAGAGCACAAAGAAGAGATGTTGAGGTTTTAAGGCATGCTCTTTCACGAGGTGTTGAGGTCCTACATTGGGTCTTCTTTGTTCAAGAAAAGTTCTACATAGTTTAGCAATAGTAGATGCAAGTATAGAAGACATTGAATGTTTGGAAGAGTTGTTGTTCATGGTGGAAGTTGTGCTTGTCCTTCCTTATTTTCTTCTGCTTATGCTTTATAATAGTTTGAATCAAAGACTCGTAGGATTTATTTCAAATGATTTAGAGGGCTATTCAATAAGGACTTGCAATCTATTATTTATATTAACGCGTAAGCACCAATATGTGAGTTTTATTAAAATATATCTTTTTCTCGATGGGGAATAGATCGACCCAGCTTCCTCCGTTTGAAATTGGAGTAAGTTCCAAGCATGAAGTGCTTCTTGCAAAGGTTTATCATAGCTGGGTCACCCATATTAATGACTTCTTGAGCTATTTGTTCCGCCCAATTGCTCTTACAGTTTGGTTGAAAGGCAAGATTTACTATACGGTTAAATAACAAAGTATAAACTATATGGAATGGGCTCTGCCTCAGGAGCAAAAATCTTCTTACAAACAAAAAAGAGTCGGGCTTCTCATCTGATTCTGCGCAAGCTAGAGATAAAATCTAATTTGAGACACCCAAATTGAATCAAGCTTGTGCGGACACATACAATTCTGTATTCTTTGATGCTCACTAGAAAGCCTGGCAAACAGTATACAGTTCAATGAACCAGGTGACTTCCCCATTAATTCGGGCCAAAAGAATATGACAGACCAAAGTTTTTTGGCAGCCAACATATGCAGCAACCCACCAGCGTGGATTTTTATGATGCACTCATTTTAAATTAAAGAGAAATTTGCTCTCTCACAGACGCAGGCAAGACAAAATCATCATTTCGCGTAAATTTTTGTCTTTATGAGTTGTTTTTTTTATATAGTTGCTCCTTTTCTCCGTTATGTTTTCTCCAATGACTTCAACTTTTCAGCCATAGGGAAAGAGACAGCATTAGTGCAGGGTTGCATCCATTTCTCTCCAGCTTTTAATTCCCTTTTTGCTTAATACATAACATTTTTCTATACTTCATCTTATTTTTGAGCCAGTTAAATTCGATAGATATTTGGTTGTCATCAATGAAATCCTCAATCTTAAGAGTCAAATTCATAACAAATGGGTTCACTACATTATGAGCTGTCCGAACGATTAAGGCTTCGTTTGGGAAGGCTTTCTTTCTGCTTCTTAAAGCAGTTTTTTAATATAAAATTTTTTAATTTTGTACTAAAATATTGCTTTAAGAAGCAGACAAAAAAATCGTTCCAAATGTAGCCTAAGATTGCAAGCCCAACCAGCCTGCAAGTGCCAATGAATTTGGTTTTTTAACAAGTGCTGCCAGCCTAACCCAACTCACATAACTTAGCTGGCATGATTATTTAGCCAAGAAAGCAGCTTCCTAGCTCAAAAGGTCCGTTAGCTTGTTATAACATAAAAACAATCAGTAGAGTACTCCAGCGCATGATATTCCATAACAGCACAGATGCCAACTAAACAAATTACCTAATAGTTGTCCACGGATGAAGAAAATCCTTTGTTTGAGGGAAGAAAAAGGAAAAAGGATAGAAAAAAAACTCCTTATAATTATCTTGACAACACTTATTCATCTTTGTAAGCGATTATCTGAATTCGGAATAAACAAACAGGGAGTAAAGGGAGAATTCACACAAGAGCAACTTCCATTTACAACAGACCAGCAGAAATTGACAGAAGAGAAAGTAAGACCAAAAGCAAATGCGGAAGCATCATTTTTTTTATTTATCTCTGATCCTGAAATCCTTCTTTTCTGCCATGAAGCCCTGTAAGACAAGAGGCACACAAATATCAAGTTGCGAACAGACAATCTTAGAAATAATAAATTAGATAGGAAGAGCAGACCACGATACTGCTAACCAATCCTTAATGAGGCATTCAAAAAAAGCCATTTATAATGAGAGAAGAAAACTCAACCTTTTTCTTCTTTTTGCAGCTGCATTAAGTTTTTACTTGTTGTGGCTGCAAAAGTAGAAAAAATTAAACTAGAAAGTTCCTTTAACAGTGTGAAGCAGTTGTCAAACAAGATCACAGACAGCTTACCAACAACTGAAAAATAGTCAGATTCCAGAGACTTCATGCTGCTTTTTCTTTGTTTGTTCTTAATTATTTTTAGAATATTGAGCGAATTTAATTGTTAGAAATTAATAGCTACTTTACTCGGGCTACGTTTGGGACGGCTTTCTTAAAAAATTTTGTATTAAAAAACTGCTTTAAGAAACAGTAAGAAAGTCATCCCAAACGTAGCCTCAATCTCTCTAACTTCATGGTGGGAGCCATGGCCCCCAATTCCTTGAAATTATTACTTGAAATTATGGAGTAGACAGCTCTTTCTAACTGTATATACAGCTGTATACTCTCTTTGAATCCCAACCATAATGTTACGCTAAAAAAAATGGAGTGGACGACAAGTAAAAGCTATGTACTCAATACTATGCACAGAAAGCTACATTACGACGTTGTTGATGTTGTAACTTCTGTAAATATACAGAAACTTCTGTAAATCAAAAGCATTACAAATAAGGGAGCAGTGAGCTATTCTGCAATAAGTATTTTTTAAACTAAAATGAAATGATTAATCGTTTTCTTTAAAAGAGAGAGAGAGAGAGAGAGAGAGAGAGAGAGAGAGAGAGAGAGAGATTATTGATCGCACAATCAGAGATCTGAGAATGCAGAACTAAAAGAGTGATTCCCTAACGAAGATCTCAAATAAGAGAATGGAAAAGTAGAGAGCAATGAAGCAGTTTCTGAGATCTATAAAAATCAAAGCCCTGTTAAACTTCAGAAACAGAAATATAGAGGAAAATAAAACAAATAAAGGAATTAAGGGAATTAAAATAAAAGTAAACTTGCATGCCAAAACTGAAAAGAATAATGCTATACGCCTCAAACAAATGCTAAGATCAGATATTATCATATGTGCAGTTTATGTGACAAATTTAAACTTTTTCATTGCTATGAAAATAAGCAGTAATTTAAGAAAATTTAAATAATTAAAATAATAATAATCCCAGGCGAAAAGGAATGTTGTGCAGTAAATGCCCAATTACATAGGAAACGGAAGCAGAGAATCATTAAACGAGCCGTTGGAAACTAATTCCAAAATCTCAACTTTTTATCTTCCTCACCCTCAGATACTACAGACCGCCCACCCACCCCGTCTCCCTCTGGCAAGCATTCCGGCGGAACCTCAAACAAAGAAAGCGAAAGTCGCTTATGTGCGACTCCGATATCAAAGAGAATGACGCCTGATGAGGGATCGGTGACAAGGATTCCCCGCACGGGAAGCCATAAGAAGAGCTCTTCTTGCTTCAGACCCTCCACGCCGCGCAGAGCGCCGTAGCTGAGATTGCCGCGTACCACTCTGTCAAAAAACGCTGGGCCGTCGTACTTTGTGTAACAAGGGCGGTTGAGTCGCACCTCGAGAAGGCCTGTGGTGGGGTCGAGAATGTACGAGTTGATTTCTTTCGGGATGAGACCGGCAGGAAGGCCGTGTTGCCGGAGGAGGTCGTGGACGGACCCGCCGGCTGCGGCGGTGTTGAAGAGGAGGAGAGAGATGATCACGGGGAGAAGAAACAGGGGAAAGTGGATGTTAGGCATTAGAGAAGGGTTTAAGGAGAAGGAGATTAAAAAGTTAGAATTTTGGGATTATTAAGGGAAGAGAAATGGAGGATTTGTGTTTTGTGTTTAAATTAGGAGGAACGAAAATAGAACTTGGCGGCTAGTGGAGCGTAATTTACGGAAATAATACTATATGAAAATTTTAGGAGGTTGTTGCATGGATCAATTATTAGTTCGGTTAATCGAACGCGTTCAGAGGTCAAAAACTAAGCGCCACATCACCAAAAATTCGGTATTGTTCGGACCGTTCGGTTTTTAACCGGATGTAATAATTTCTCTGTTGCATCACTTTCTATTTCTATTTTATTTTATTTATATTTTAATATAAAATAAAATATATTTTATATGTTAATTAAGTGTTATTTTTATTTTTATTGAATATTACATAAAAGAGAAGCATAATACTAAGTTAAGTGTGGCAGAGATGCGGATGCTCAGGTGGATGAGTGACTTTACCCTTAGAGATAGGATACGAAATGAGCATACACGTGAAAAAGTTGGAGTTGCTCCGGTAGAAGATAAGATAAGAGAGAGTTGCCTTAGATGGTTTGGTCACATAAAACGGCGGTCTTACAATGACCCGGTTAAGAGAGTAGAGATATTAGATTTGACTTATGTTAAGAGAGGTAGAGGCAGACCTAAAAAGGCTTGGTTAGAAAATATTATGAATGACCTTTATTTATTAGATTTAAACGATAATTTGACCTTTAATATGACACAATGGAGAAAAAATGATTCATGTAGCCGACCCCACATAGTGGGATAAAGGCTTGATGTTGTTGTTGTTGTAGTATTGAATATTATATAAATTTTCTTTGGAGGCTGGTCATAACTGGGATGATTTTCATTACAAAAAATAAAACACCAAAAAAAACATAAAAAAATATTTTGAGTATTTAAAATAAAATTATTTATTTTCTAAAATAAATAATATAAATTGGATAAAACACAAAATAATTTTTTAAATAAAAAATAAATAGTGATTTAAACCTCCTTTTTTCAATATTTTTATTTAATTTTATATGATTTATTATACGAAGGAGTATGAATATTCCTATTATGTAAGAACTGAAATTTAAAGGTTATAAAACATTAATTTTATAGAAAAACAATTACGATTATATATGAAATATGTTTACAAGCTTATTTTGAACAAATTTAATCCAAATGAATTATAACCAATGAGTTGAGTTAGCTCGTGAACCAATTCGAACTCGACTCGCTAACGAGCTCACATGACAAGCTCATCAAGCCATGAATTTGAGCTTGACCGATAATCAAGCTCATATATTATACAAGGTCGAGCATGAGTTCTGTATAGCACGACTCACAAACTTATTGAGTCTCTCACTTAAATTAAAATATATTTATATTTCTAAATTAATTCCATAATAATATAATAAAATATATAATACATATTTTTAATTTTTTCTCAAGTCAAACTACAACATTCCAAATGAGTTCAAATAATTAAGTTGAGCTTGAGCTTAATATTTTCAAACGAGCCGAGGTCTATCTCATTAAATAAGTTTTCGAGTTTCAGCTTGGTAAAGCTTAAATGAGCTTAGCTCAATTAAACATATACTTGACTTGACTCGACTAATTTATACCCCTAGCAATAGCCTCTTCTATCCTTGAACTGCTCATTTGACTAATAAATCCTTTTTAATTGGTTCAAAGATAAATCAAATTTAAAATGGTTTGAATTATTATGTAAACCTTAGTCTGAATCATTATTTTTACTCTCATAGTTAACATTTATACTTATAGATGGTATCATTTGTAATAGATGGTATCACTAGTCATATCGATGTTTTTCCGAGCAAACTCATATCACGAACTCTTCTTCTCCTTCACATGCCATCAATCTCGTTGATGCATGTACCCATTGAGCTTTCATCACGAACTCTTATTCTTCTTTTTATGTTGACAATCTTATCAGCGCTTGTCCCTAACAAATTCTCGTCAAAATCTCTTCTCCTTCAAAATTTGACAATTTTGTCTATCCTGCCCCCGATCATCACCCATCATGAACATCACTTCTCTTTCATGTGCTATAGACGTTTTCGATGTCGTATGTCCCTAATGAGCCCTTGTTACGAAATCCTCTTTGCCTTCACATATTTTTGGTTCATTGATATATTTCCTCAACGAGCATGATGAGAACACGAACCATAACAAGATTCAAACCGAATCAAACAATTCTTGAATACAAATCATTCTCTCTTATTTGAGAAAATTGTCATCAAAGACGAGCTATTGGATGTATCTTATTAAATAAATATATAACATATATATTTAATTAATTATGTATATTATGAGACGTATCAAATCAACTTTCTCATTTTATGTTATGCTTAAATAATCCTCACAATTCTTACCCATTTGCAAAAGAGGATAGTAAGAAAAATAATAGAATTAGCATTTTAATTCATTTTAATTGTAAACATATGGGAGGATCCAACCTACCCAATAGTCTTAATCAGCCGGTCATCTGCTAGTTGTTATAGTTGATTAAATTTGTTTTGGTTGACCAGCAACCCCAATATTTATTGTTATGTGTGTAACCCTTCAATTCATATATGACAAGCTACAGGATTTTATGTGAAAATATGACAATCTACATTATTTTATTGTTATGTAGTAACTCTTCAAATATTTTGGTGTTATGCACAAATTCTATCAATTTATTTAAGTTTTTTAAATATTTGGTAATGAATTTTCGGGCATTCTATATTGTTGTATGAAGGCTAATTGTTGGTCGATATTTCTAAAGAGTTCTTTATTGAAAATCACAAAGGAATTGCTTTAAAATATCTACTATAAATATTCCACCAGCGACATTCCTCCCCTCATTTCACTACCTTGCCATCCAAGAAAAGAGAGGAGGAGAGAGAGAAAGAGAAGGCCATTCAGGGCATTTTCATCCGTCGAATCTTTTGTGAAATTTTTTCTTATCATAATAGTTAACCCGAATTCTACCTTTATTTTCAATGATTTTGTATATTATATGATTTTAATCTTTCTAGTGATTTTTCAAACTTTTACTGTTTAACTTTTCATATGTGATAAAAATACGATTCTTATGGGTTTTTTTATAGCAATATTATTAGATTTCTTTGGGTAAATTAATAAATACAGTTTTCTGAAGTTAATGAATAATATATAGATTGTCATGCATTTCAAAGATTGTACCAGAGTTATTGCATTTTATGCATGTTGTTGAATTGCACAAAAAAAATGATATGACCAATACATGATGAATGCTACATTTGATTGTAAGCAATGAAGACTGATTATAAGTATTATAATTAACATGAGTTTACTATTAAAATGTAAACCATGTACAGAAAGAGGAGTTGACAGACTTTCTTTAAAATAAAGATTTGTGATATAATATTAATGTTAGTCTGTAACTGATTGCCTGATTGTACCGTCGGGCAGAGAGAGATGACTTTATTGATTTATTGAAAGTCATATGTTAAAATATATAATTGATAGAAATAATTGAAAGATGGAATTGACCGATAATTATGAATTGATAAGATAAATGGAAGAATGAAAACATCATTTTAACGCTTGATGTCCTGCCTTGTTAAATAAAGTTATATACTGTTGATGCCTACATTAATTTGCATACATGAAAGCATATGGATCTCGATACAAAAATTGCAAACATACATTGCATAATGATGTACTTATATAAATGATACAGATTAAACATACTAATACAATATGTATATGTGACAGTAGTAATAATGCTAGTGATAGAAACACTCGTGATTAATATATAGCATACAATGAATACAACTGACAGCACTATATCTGATATTGACTGATTATTTTATATAAAATTGATGTATTTACTCTTTCAGTATATGTCAGTGATTTATGGATATAGTGTAATTATTATGTTTTTTTCTTGTTTATTGATCATATTGATTCATATCACTAGTGTCAGATCAATTTTTTTTTTTAACAAAACTATTTTATAGATAAAAGAAGAGGTTACAATAAAAGTAGTCAAAACAGGAAATAAACGATGAAATACATTAATAGAGGAAGGATGCTAGTAGATAGTTGGGCTCAGTATTTGGCCGAGACTACCAGTGCCCCACCAGCTCGTACGGGCCATCCAATAAGGTGATATTAGCGTCCAGTATACGATCCACAAAGAAATGCACCAAAGGTTGCCGCTAGCAAAAGATAGGGCACGAGCCCCGGCCACATCATAGCCCCAGAGCACCACAGAAAAAACGGCGAGGACATCGAGAGCCATAAACCGAAAATCATAAAGTCATCAACGCCTTCGACGGCCCCTGTCATGGCCCTTTCCACGACCCCTACCACGAGACACCTTTGAATGACGAACATTAACACGAACCAAAGAAAACTCATTTCCTGGGTCAGAGCCCCCGCAAAAATCCGAAGACATGAAACCAAAATCCGAATGATCAGATACGAAATCACCATCAGAAGAACCATTTAACCAATCCCTTTGGTCCGACCTATCACAGCACAAAGAGTTCACCATATTGATCGTTTCAACCGCATGTACTGGAACATTGACGAACTGATTCGAACTTTTAGAATTTTCACTTAAATTTTCCACTGGCGCATTCACAGCAGTATTCACATCCAAAACAGGAACATCTAAATCACCAGACAGAACAAAAGTCGCAACCGGAGCACAGCCAGGGGTCGAAACAACATCAGCACCAACACCAATATCAGGTAAGGCATCAACCCCCAACCCGATAGGAACATCCAGCAAAGCAGGGGAATCAGAGGACGAAGCAGTAGGCTCCTCAGCACATCCAACAGCAGGATTCAAAGAAACCTCACCCTTTTCCGCAGTAGCAGCATTAATAGGAAGAAGATTAGGGGAAGGAGATAAAATAGTTTCAGGAGGATTAATATCAAGGTTTAACCCGACATCCACAGGAGGAAGAACCGAATTCACATGTGATCTTAAATGAGGAAATAGTTTAGAGCATTCCGATTTTTTGTGGCCAACAACCTTACAATGTTGGCAAAAGCTAGGCACATCTTCAAAAATTACCTTTTGAACATACCCGCACTTCTCCGGACCTAACCAAACCGAATCCGGATGAGATTTAGAAATATCGATTTCAACCAGCAAACGAGCGACAGAGGGACGCGAACCCACCGCCGTCGCGTTATCCGTTTGAATCGGCCGGCCAAAAATCGATCCCAAACCAAATAAAATTTTGGGAGCAAACAGATGAGGATGTAAACCCGGAAAAGAAACCCACACCGGGACGATCGGCGACTCCTCCAACAAATCGAGGAGAGGCGACCATTTGATGATTTTCATGAAACAACCAACAACAAAATAGGAACGATGAGCAAAAATCCTACCATAATCTAAGTCGTTACCAAGCTTAATCAGCATATTTTTTGATCTAACAAGGTGACCGAAAAATCACCAGAAAGTTTAAGATTGAAAAAAAATTTCCGAATGGAATCCAACACCGGACGTTTCAACTGAAACTTACCAACTAAAGCAAACTCGAAAGGTTTAGCAAGATGGAAAAACTCATCCTCTGAAAACCATAACGCCGGCATGTCACGAATGGTAGAAACACGACAATCCGGGAAAATAGCCGAAACCGAACCAGAGAGCACATCCTTGAAGGATTTAGAGTTCTTACCTTCAATAAAACCAGGATCCAAACGTTTGTTTGCCATGGAAACGCAAGCACACCGTCGGGAAAGCAGACAGCGGCTAGGGTACACGAAGGAAAACCCTAGCAGACGGCGCCATACAATATTCCCTTCAAAACTTCACTTTACTCTCAAGTTCTCACTAGTGTCAGATCATTGTTTATACTGATAGTTAATGATTTTTATATTAATTGAGATGAGCATATATATATATATATATATATATATATATATATATATATATATATATATATATTATCTTGCATTAAAAGCTTCAATAGTTTTAGAGTTTTATTAGGCTATGTAAGCTCATTATATGAATTTTATTGTTTTCATGCCAGAAATGGGATCAGGATCCTATAGAGTGAGGCAGATCAAAATATTCAGGTTTTCTTTTTATTTTTAGTAGTCAGGAGCCTAATGAGATAGACTGATGTTGTAAATGATCTCCAATCTATTTTAAGTCGAATTTTGACAAAACAAAAATTAGTGAAAAATTTTGATGTATAAAATTTGCTTATGCTAGCTTTTTCTTTTAATTCAATGTATTGCCATATTGGATGAACAACTATCATATCACTGATGATTAGTCAGATTTTGGGATTTTTCATTGCACAATTTTTATATTTTTTTATCTATCTAATGTAATTGTAACTTTTATTTGTTTTTTTTTTTCCTTTTCTACCACTTGTTAGCTCTTTATCTTAGAAATTATAATCATTTTATAACTTCATTATTAATGAAAATGCTCAGCCTGATCTTCAATTTTTCAAAAAAATTATCGTAGTGCATATAATTTCTAATTTTTTTGTACAACTACAATATCATAATAAAAATTCAATAAGACTTGAGTCCTAAATTATGATTTATGCTTTGTTTAAGACAATTTTCTTATTACTTCTTGAAACAACTTTCTAGTATAAAACATAAAATTTGTGTATTAAAAAATTGTTTTAATAAGCAGTAAAAAAGCCGTTCAAATGAAATAAAATTATGATATTTTATTTGGATTTTTATCTAACCTTTATGTTTTAACAAAAAATGTGTGGGATTTTGTAATTTGCTTTATTAAAGTTTATTATCACACATAAACTAAGTTTACATTTTAAAATTCCTTTTTATGAAAATAAAGAAAATGGCCATATTTAAATATGATTTGTGATAAATATTGATAAAATTGGCATGAAAATGCTTTACAATAATCATGATGTGAAGGTTGATTTGAATGACATTGTGCACATGTTAGGTGTGAGACTGACTGCTCAGTTTTGAAAAGTGTGCTTCCCTTAATTGCTGCTCTAAACAATTGACTGGCCCTTCATCAAAGGGAGGTTTTGATTATTGGTCTATGTCATGCATTGTGAAATTATTAGCATCTATCAATTAGTTTGATTGAAAATAATTTTATAAAAAAAATTTTATTACTCATAAAATTAATTTGATAAAATAATTTTTTTAAATAAATAATCTTTAAAATAATTATTGTACAAATTTTATGTAGTATAAGTATTCGGATAAATTTTTGTTCAAGATCATGTGTATTAATGAGATTAATTCAATGATGTATAAATCATCTAAATTGGAGAAGCATACCAATTAAGAATTATGATAAAAACTTTTCAAAATTATTTAAAGGGTTTTAAAAACTCCAAATTTTTGAGTGCCTATAATCAAGTGAATTCTAATTAAATATATATAAAACAGTAGGAATTCAAATTCGGTTAGACATTTAAATGGGAAAAAAATAATAATAAATTTTGAGCATAGGGCCAGTTATCATCTTTCTCTTCCACAAGTAATTTCATGTAATGATCCTTCACGTCATAACTTATCATTATCATCATTATCAACTCTCCAATAAACTTGTCGAACAATTAAGAAATGTTATCGTCGTGAGCAACCACGTTGAGCCATCTGATCTTGATAAAAGGCTCAACTATATACTTAATTATTCAAAATAATTTTAAAGATCAATATTTATTGAAGTTGTTATTACCTTGAAAGAAATAAAATAGAGAGTATTTTGTAGCACTTGATAACTCTTGAGAAGCATTATACTAAATCAAAAAAAATATCAATTTTTAGTTACAACATTATGCCAACAATAAATTTGACCTATATCATTTTAGAGATATTCTAATAAACACAATCATACAATTAATGAAATGTTCTCATTGAAGAAAACAAATTCATATTAAGACTGCACAGTGCACATAATCACCATCATATTACAATGATGGTAAAATATGGCCAACACTCTATGCTTTGCTTCAAATGTTTTGTCAGTGAGTTTTTAATATGTTGACTCTATAGTACTAGTGAAATGGAGAGCTTTATGTTCGAGCTGAGGTTCATTAAATGATCAAAACATGTCATTAGTAGATGTTTCATGTCTATCAGCCTTGTGATTATGTTGCACATTAGTATTCTATTAGAGTGCAGTCTTGTATTTTGCTTAGTTAAAATCACGCAAATTAATGTAATAAGAAATTAATAAATATCTATATATAAGTAAATTATTTGCATGGTTATATATCAAATTTATATACTTCGAAGTTTTACATGCTCAACATTTATAAACTATGAAGTAGGAAGCTACTATTTGTCTGTAGGTCAGCGTTTTGCTCGTCAGCTTTTCATGAAAGAGCTGGCATGGACGGATTGCCCCCACAATCAACAGGGCATGCCCACTATACATAGGCATCCACAACATAAGGAGGCTTCTGTTATATGCTTTCTTGTTCGAATGAATTAGTTCATCAATTAAGAAAGAGGGCCCACCTACAACCATTCTTGATAAAATATCCAAAGTTAGGTAGATAACTTGCAAGTCTGAAGCATGTGATATGTCAATGTCTCCTCCTTGCACTTTATATGCATGATTAAGACTTCATTTGGGACGGTTTTTTTACTGCTTCTTGAAGGAGCTTTTTAGTACAAAATTTTATTTTTTTAACTAAAAAATTATTTCAAGAAGCAATAAAAAAAACCGTCCCAAATGAAAGCTAAAGCTACATAGGCTGAAGAAATAGTAACTAGAGACAAAAGCCAACCAGCTCTTCACTGTGAAGCACTTCCCTTTTAATTTGTGTAGCTCAAAGGTCCAAACAATGAAGGACAATGTTAATTCTTTTAAGGCAATCTCGTGCATATTTTGCCATGCCAAAAGAATACATATAGTTTCCACTGCACAACTTTTCGAACTATATAATATACATCATTCGGCTTTGGCTTGATTGTAAAAGTCAACGTTCAGTCAAAGTTTGAGGTTAAGATTTGACTATATTAATGTTCCAAGCCAAATGCAGTAGAACAAGAATTTTAAGCAATAATAAATCATAAAAAGAGTTATATATATATATACACACACACACAAAAGAAAGATTATTACGTGCGAAGTCCAGATATAGAGAAACGTTTGGTTTTATGACTGTGAATAGTAAAAGCACAGTAAAGCACATTGGTGCACAATAAAAGCACAATAATGAATGATAATTGTGCTTTTACTGTTTACAGTTACAAAACCGAACGATTCTCTATGTCCGAACTCCGCACTTAATAATCTCTCCATAGAGAGAGAGATAGATGTCAAATATTTACTTTAATCAATTTTTTGTTCATTATTTAGTGATTTTTAATTATAATCATCATTATAAGAGAGAATCATTTATACTAAAATAAAATAAAATTGAAATTGTATTTTAAAATAACAGTTTCATTAATTTTTAAAAATCCTTTCTCAAATTAATAAAATGATCAATTAAGCAAATCATTTTTCTCATTTTTATAAACCCCTAGAAAATAATATAAAACTAATCAATGATTGTGAAATATATAAATACATCATATTTTGATAATATTCAAATCCTAAAATATTATATAAGTATACATACAAAAATTTAAATATTAAATACATATATAAATATATATATATATATATATAATATATATATATATATATAATATATATAAAATTGTACGTGTAAATTCCCCTATTTTATATGTCTAGTAGAGAGTTAATGCTTCCCATGCCCATAGGAGCAAGAGAGATTATTCCATGCGGTGCATGTCCAAACACATCCGAAGGCAAATTTGAATGTGCAACATCTAATGCACTGTGCATTGGGTGACGTGGCGCATCCGAACACCGCATGTAATGATTTTTCTAGGAGCGAGGTCTTCATCAGCATGGAAAAGCATCATTGGCTAGTATTCCATAGAATAGAGCCATGTGGGCCTATTAGGCCAACTCGAAAACGAAAACCTGCTAAGTTAGCATGCATGATTGTTATCAAGTTTGGGATTTACCTACTCACATTATTAATTAGCCGACTCAAGTTATTTCACAATTACCCCTTATCTTAAGTGATTATCTCTTACTGCAGAATCAAGATTGACCTGGCTAAGTGGGTGTTTGATTACAAGTTTTTAAAATTCACTTGTATTTTAAAGAGTTAATTAGTATAAACTAAGTTTTATTACAAGGATTTGTAGGCAATTGCTTGCCGTGCAGTCTTGTATTTTTTATAGTTAAAGTTTATTATCACGCACATTAATGTAATAAGAAATTAATAAATATCTATTAGTAAACTATTTGCATGGTTATATATCAATTATATATATATAATTCAAAGTTTTACATGCTCAACATTTACAACTACGAAGTAGGAAGCTACAACTTTGTTGTAGGTCATCGTTTTGCTTTTTAAGCTTTTCATGAAAGAGTTGGTATGGACGGATTGCCCCCACAATCAACGGGGCATGGCTACTATACGTAGCCATCCACAATATAAGGAGGCTTCTGCAATATGCTTTCTTGTTCGAATGAATTAGATCATCAGTTAAGAAAGAGGGCCCAACGACAACTATTCTTGATAAAATATCCAAAGTTAGGTAGCCAACTTGCAAGTCTGAAGCATGTGGTCTGTCTATGTCTTCTCCTTGCACTTTATATGCATGATTAAAGCTACAGAAGCTGAAGAAATAGTACCTAGAGACAAAAACCAACCAACTCTTCACTATATTATACCTGCGGTACACATGTAAAAAGGCTTAATCATTCTCTGTGCAAATGCTCCCACTATCTCTGTATTCAGCCGTTCTCTAACGGTCTGTCCAGAGAATGATTCTTCTCTGGTCTTTATATACTCAAGGAAGTCCAATACTAAGACTATCCTTTGATCGCATATACATCTCTACTGTTTTGCTTCTTCTACATTTGCAGGTTCCTTTTCCAGGCTCTAACACACTGTGGAGCACTTTTTGTTTGCGTAGCTCAAAGCTGCAAGCAATGGAGGACAATGTAATTCTTTTAAGGCAATCTCATGCATATTTTGTTATGCAAAATGAATACATATAGTTTCCACTGCACAACTTTTCGAAGTATATAATATGCAGCAGTCGGCTTTGGCTTGATTTGTAAAAGTTAACGTTCGATCAGTCAAAGTTTGAGGTTAAGATTTGACTATATAATGTTTTTTTTTTTTTTTGAAAGTTATTACTTCCCATATAAGGAGTATATACATACACATGAGAGATTATTACGTGCGGAGTTCAGACATCGAGAACCGTTCAATTTTGTGACTATGAATATTAAAAGGGCAGTAAAAGCACATGGGTGAATAGTAAAAGAGAAGTAATGAACAGTAACTATACTTTTAGTGTTTGCAGTCACAAAACCAAATGATTCTTTTTGTCCAAACTCTGCACTTAACAAGCTCGATCTCCACATATAGACATATAGAGAGAGATGTCAAATATTTGTTTTAGTCAAATTTTTTTTCATTATTTAGTTATTTTTTTCTAATTATTATCATCATTATAAGAGAGAATCATTTATACTAAAATAAAATAAAATTGAAATTGTATTTTTAAATAACAGTTTCATTAATTTTTTCAAAATCCTTTCTCAAATTAATAAAATGATCAATTAAGCAAATCATTTTTCTCATTTTTATAAACCCTTAGAAAATAATATAAAACTATTCAATGATTGTGACATATATAAATACATCATATTTTGATAATATTCATATACTAACATATTATATAAGTATACATACAAAAATTTAAATATTAAATACATAAATATATAAAATTAATTGTACGTGTAAATTCCTCTATTTTATATGTCTAGCAGAGAGTTAATGCCTCCCATGCCCACAGGAGCAAGAGAGATTATTTCGTGTGGTGAGTGTCCAAACGCATTCAGAGGCCAATTCGAACACGCAACATCATCCAATGCACTGTGCATTGGGTGGCGTGGCGCATACGAACATCGCATGTAATGATTTTTCTAGGAGCGAGGTCTTCATCAGCATGGCAAAGCATCATTGAGTATTCCATAGAGTAGAGCCATGTGGGCCTATTAGGCCAACTCGAAAACGAAAACCTGCTAAGTTAGCATGCATGATTGTTATCAAGTGTGGGATTTACCTATTCACACTATTAATTAGCTGACTCATGTTATTTCACAATTACCCCTTATCTTAAGTGATTATCTATTACTGCAGAATCAAGATTGACCTGGCTAAGTGGGTGTTTGATTACAAGTTTTTAAAATTCACTTGTATTTTAAAGAGTTAATTAGTATAAACTATATTTAATATATTTGAAATACTCTTAGTTATTTTATTGGTTATAATTAAATTCAATAAATTATTTTTATATTAAGATTTGAAGGCCGTAGAGTGATTTTCGTCAGTCAAACTTATTAGAAGATTTATTCGTCTCATTGTAAGGAACCATTATCATATTTTGTATTTCAAAGATTTTGTGTTTTATGCATTTTTATTTTGTCAAACCTTGCAAAAGTTGTGATATCTTAATTTTAGCAAAATTTCACCACATAATTGTTGGTATATGATAGATGTCATGAGTATTTTGCTTGCAATATTATTGAATTTCACTGGGTAAAATATAAGTTAATGAATTTTTTATGATTTGTAATGAATAAAAAAATTAGTATTTTTATTTAAGCATACTGTTAATATAGGCATTGAGAATAAAAAATGGGTGTATGATTGAGTAATAGGTAACCATTATTATTTTTATAATAATTAATGTGATAATAATATATATGATGACAAGCAAAAATGTGATTGCAGTGATGTTGAGTGGAGACTTATTGACTTGTATAGGATGTTAGGCCGACGAGCTTTCCTTTAAATAATGTGGTTTGATGTTATCCTTTATTGATTTACATAATGCTGATTAATAGTTGTAAAAAGATGATTACTATGTTAATAGGCAAAAAGTGATAATTTTGTTTATTGAACCAACGATTTACTGATATGATACAAGAAAAATATTGCTTAATTAGGACTTCTTACTTGTTTACTATTGTAACAGCAGAAATATAAATTAATGATTCATTTACCTTTTTTATTATTATTTACTAATTTACCATTACTGTATAAATTAATTATTACTACCACTAGTTTATTGCCAACAATATACTGATATTAAACATATAACATATTGAGCACATAATTAAAATACTAATTCGATAATGATATAGAATAAAAAGATAGTATGTGTACATCATTATAGGGTATTCTGCCTTGATGTGATTCTGATAGTATTTGAAAATCTTTAGTTTTTAAAAGAACTTTTTTGACATAAAATAGTAAAAAATTATTTCATTAGTCATTAAAAGTCCAAATCACAAACTGTCTCCGTCATAACATATATATTGATGTGCTTTAATTACCGTGATTTTTTTTCTAATTTATAGGCTTAGGTGAAATCCTTAAGAAATTGACACTTGTTTGCACAAGTGGGATTTTTGAATTGTTAGGAACCTGCTTTTCAAACCGATTTTATCAGAGTATTTTGGATATGCTTAGTTATTTTATGAATATTTTTGTATAATTTTTGGATTCCCAATCTTATAGATAAAAAAGAATTTAGATGAATATAATGATAAAGACTAAATAATTAGAATAATTATTTAATATTTTAATAAAATATCCTAATCCACTAATGCATAATTTATTAAAAAGTTATTTTTCCAATTCATTTTCGTTTTCACCATGACAAAGAGGGAATTGGGAAATAAAGAGAATAAGAGTGGAGAGAGAGTGAGAAAAGTCTAATTTTGAAGGTTTTAGAGTCATTTTTTTCAGTCAGCCCAGTCGAAAAATTTGTTCATGTCAAGGTAACTCAAGCTATACCCCTCTTAATTTTTAAAAATAAATAGTTTTATTAATTTTTTATTAAAATTTTGTTTTCAAAACCAAAAAGCCTCTGTCCAAATCAATAAAAAAATATAGCACCCTTTTTCCCTTTCCCATATAATCCTTTCACAAACTTCCCAAGGGATCACCAATTAAGTTAATTCATTCACCATTCACCATAAAGATCGTATATAATCCACATCAATTTTATCTATATTGCATAGTTTATCATGGTGCCAAGACAACCATTCAAAAGTTAGCAATGAGTGCACATTCAATTAACTTAGATGGCGTATTTAAAGTATTCAACATTTTGTGTATAAAGATCTCTTGTATGACATAGTTTTTTTAAATTAATGAACTTAAGCGCTTAGTGATCACTGTGTAAGATGAACTCATTGTGTATAAGGAAAATTCGACATATCTTGTCTAAGCTTGATGTTAATCCCTTTATGAACGTCTTGAGCTAGGCTTTGGATGCCATATTTATTAGCATATAAAACAATCTCTGTATTTCACCGTCTTGCATGTATATTTACGGTTTTACCTATGTTCAGGCAATATACATTTCTTTTCTTTCTCTGCTTCCGTCTCTCTGTCTCTTCCTCCTCCTTTCGATTTCTTTCCTCTCAGCTCTCATGGTATCAAGAGCCACTATGGGAGATCAAGATCCATCGGATGCTTTTCCTCCCTCCTTTTCCTCCAACCAAATCGACAACTCCACCACCCCTAGCTTCACACCGCAGCCCCTAAAGTTTCTCGTCTCCAACATCAAGAACCAAGCTCCTCATCCCCTCACGACGGAGAATTACCCCATCTGGCGTGTCCAACTCCTCCAGCAATTCACGGCTAATGGCTACGCCAGTCATCTTACGGGCACCCTCCAAGCTCCCTCCGACACAACCTCTACTGCACACGCTCAATGGCTCCTCGTTGACAACAACCTTCTCTCCGCCCTCTTCTCAACCGTTTCACAATCCATTCTTCCGTACATCATCACCTCCACCACCGCTCATGAAGCCTGGGCTGTTCTTGAACAGCGCTTACAACCAACCAGTCGCTCTCGGGTAATTCAACTCAAAAACGAGCTCTACCGCGTTCAACTGAAAGATCTACCCATGCAACAGTACCTTACCCGAATTAAATCCATTGTCGACAGTGTGCCGTATTTTGAGCAAGGCTTTGGATGCCATATTTTCACAGTTTCAGTTACTTCTTCAAGAATATGCACCATATGTGAAAGATAGAGTGTCGTTGTGCGAGGTTGTGTTAGTAGGAGCAACTTGACTATGCGTATTAAGGGGTCCCTATCACCCATTTGATGAATTCAATATTACTCTTCAAGATGATCATCCTTAGCCCGATTCTCTTCTTCCTCTTCTTCATTTGTAGTGTGTATTGTTTTTCGCTGAGGGCGCTCATTGGACTTATATCCTGGTTGATTCCATCATTAGTGATGGACGGTGGCTGGTTTCACATATGGATTTAGCTCCGTTGGGGACGAGATTATTCTGTGCGGAAGTCGAACGCAATTCACTGTTCGGAGAACAATCAGAATGCGTCACGCCAGCAGTATTGAGTCAAGTACGCCGAGCAGGGTTTGATGTGGCGCATTCCGGTAGGTCTCCGGACGGCGTTCGACATCTGCAAAGAATAGTTTCAGACTAGGGACAAGAGAATTCTTCTTATTGTTTGCTAATTGTTTGGGGTTTGTATATTGTCTATTTTTTTGAATGACGTGCAACCTAAGCAATATTTAATAAAATATTTGATTTAAAAACAAGTACCAAAATCTTAAATTTATGACAAAGAGATCAACAAAATTTTTATATTATGCATAATTATAAAAAAATAAAAAATGAATTTTAATATTACGTGTAAGTATATAAAACTTTTCTCGACTACGGAACAGCCATCTAATTCCACCGCTGATATCATTGCAATGTCTGGATCCAGAAGCAATTAAATGGAATTATCTGAGCTCACAGCTCTTTTAGCAAATTAATCAGTTGCGGGTTGGAGACGGGAAGATGTGTACATTTGTTGCGCAATGAAGAAATTCAAAGGCCTAACCAACAAGTACCTTTCTTTAATCACTTAAACTAATCTATTTTTATTTTAATTTTCTCCAAGCAATCCTCTTCTTCCAAAACTTTTCCATGAAAAATTTTATGTTTGTCATAGATTTGTCTTATTAAGCTTGATAGTTTCTTCATGGATTATTTATACTTATACTGTTATATTTATGGGTAATCAATGGCTCTTTCGCCTGAAGTTGGCTCGTTTGTCTTAGTCTTAAATGTTTTAATTTGATGGCGGAATATGGCTTCGAGTCATGAGTTTCTTACTTGGTACAAAATTTAGTCGACAAGGTGCTTGATCAAATGCCCCTTTGACAACGATTCATTTGTTTAAACCCAGCTTTACTTTCTTATGGATAAAGCGTTCGGTGTATGGCTTAGATAAGTGTTTGTGCATAATTTTTAGAAATTGAAAGTTCTCTTGATGCGAGGAATGCCTTCCTGACTTTATGACCGTTAAAGAACTTGTATTTTGTGGCTTTTAAATCCTTTAGCCCCGCCTATATCAAATGCTTAGTGCGATGTAATGGATCGGCTGAGGAATCGGATTGCTAGAAGGAATTCCCAATCCAGGGAATGAGCACAAGCTTAAGAGCTTTAAAAAGAATTAATATTCATCAATGCCTCCATTCTTCTTACAACATTATATATATAAGCTAACAAGAAAACTTTCTAAAAATTGGTATAAAACCATATCTATTATTCCTAAGGAATATTATAACTAAAATGATCAGCGTCATTCTCCCCTTGCGTCAAAAGAGCTCGACTCCATCGATGCACATTATAGGGAGGGAGATAGATATAGAAATTATAATCAATCCTTTTGGGTCGAAGCTTTTGAATGTTGACAAAAGATTTTGTTGACCTCTATGTAATAACCAAAAGAGACAAAAATGAAATCATACCTTGACCATTGGATCCAGAATTTCTGTTGAAATCCCGGTTGGAATCCTCGTATATGTCGAGATCCCATGATTTCAGCCGAAAATCCTGCTACAGTACTCTATTCGGCGCCGAGTCCATCGCTTCTCCGCATATCCGGCTCAAAATCTGCGACCTCACCTCGATTATGCTCCGTCTTCACGCCTATAAAATGAAGAGGAATGGAGACCTCTCGGCACACTCGCTCTCTACCTTCCACGCTCGACTTCTCCTCCCATACGACCCTTCAACCCGATCGATCTCCTCCCGACTCCAAGTCGCTCGCTCCACTCCGATCCTCCCTCTGATTCCACGACCAGAGCCGGCCGAACTCCATCAGCCCGATCCTTCTCCCTCCATACCGAGCCCTGCTCGTGCCGATCCAAAGAGATAGAGAGAGAGAGGGAGAGAGAGAGATAAAAGGGAGAGAAGCCGACCTACCTTGCCTCCTCCGACGCCGTCCCACCTTCCTGGATCAGAAGTTACGACATTTTGAGAGGAAGCCCGACGGGAGCTCGCTGTTGGTGAAGGTAATTCCCCCCTTTACTCGCCTCTTCGGCCAAATCCCTGAAATCTGCCAAACCAAAGGGTTTAGTAAATACGGGATTAAGCCATAAACCCTTAATCCTGGATTTATTTTAATTCATTATTATGTTTATTATAATTTTTATTAATTATAGCTAATAGTTATTTAATTATTATAACAATTAATTATCTAATTATAATTAATTAGTAATTAATTTTTAATTATAATTAATCATTGATTAATTATAATTATAATTAGTTTATTAATTATAATTAATTGTTAATTAATAATTAATTATCAATAATACTTATTTATTTATTATTATTATAATTAATATAAATTATAATAAAGGATAATAATGATGAATTGTAAGTGTGATATCTCTCTCTCATCCCTCGATCCTCGGGCCGACACCGACATTCCTCGCGAAGGTATGAAGTCCTAAACCCAGATCCTCGCTTCCGTTGTGTGCGGCGGACCGGAAAACCGCCTATACACGCCTTTATTGCGCGTGGTGGGATGGGACCCCGGTCCGACGCCTACAACGAGGAGGGAATCGCCTAAACTCTACTTCGGTGTTCGTGGCGCACCGGAAAACCGCCTATACATGCCTTTATTGCGCGTGGTGGGAAGGGATCCCGGTGCGGCACCTAAGACAAGGCGGGGTCACTCATAAGTACCCCCGAGCGGGGGGAAAGCAAACTGCGTATTTTTAAACGAGCCACCGGCAGAGCCCGCGAAGGTACGAACTCTCTAAACTCAGATTTCTCGCATCGTTGTTTGCAGCAGACCGGAAAAACTCCTATACACGCCTTTATTGCGTGTGGTGGGATGGGACGCCGGTCTGATGCTTACGACGAAGTGAGCAATCGCCTAAACTCTACTTCGGTGTTCGTGGCGCACCAGAAAACCGCCTATACACGCCTTTATTGCGCGTGGTGGGAAGGGACCCCGGTGCGGCACCTACGGCGAGGCGAGGTCACTTATAAGTACCCTCGAGCGGGGGGAAAGCAAATTGTGTCATTTAAACAGGTACCGTCAGAGCCCCATACACGCCTTTATTGCGCGTGGTGGGAAGAAATATCACGGCCGTGGTGCCCTCGCAAGAGGACACCTACCATACACGCCTTTATTGCGCGTGGTGGGAAAGGCCCAGTTTTCTCGTAGTTTTCCCCTAAACGGGGGAGACGCCGGGAGACTGTCGAAATTTCGGGTGAAGACGGATCGTACTTGGACTTGATTTGCACATCCAATGAGAATCGTACCTGGATTTGTTGAACTCAAAAGAACAAAAATGTGGACTCAAATGAACTGTGGACTAGAACCAAAACTCAAAATGATTAATAAAAGATCAAATTCAGATCAAAGTTGAAACCAAATCAAGTCAAATATGAAATTACAATTGCAAGAATTTCAGAAAACCTAAACAAGCACTTGAACTTGTACTTGGAACTCGAACTGTGCAGCATCAAGAAACACAAAACTGAACTCAAACTGGATCCGAAATAGGGACTTGAGTTTGAATGGGATGCCAAGAGTTGAACCGATAGCGACATACAAGACTCAAGCATAGGCTGGACCTTGAACTCGGGTCTGTTGAAATAAATAGGATCAGGGCTTTGGATGAATGAACAAATCAGAATCCAAATGCACAGTTCTCTAAGTTAACGGCAAGCTACAAGTGGGAGATGAAATCCCGATGCACATGAAAGATGTATGAATTCCTACAACGGTCTCAACGCCTGTTGATTGAGATGGCAATACGAGAGACCAATAATGGCGGATTCGCCCCCCACAAATAAGTGCAAATACATTAACCCACCCGAGATTGGTGAAAGGGTGGATTCGATGCAGAAACAATAGATCTTCTACAAAATACTTCCAAGAGGTCGTCGTAGAAGACATGTATCCCCAGCAAATAAAGAGATCAATGAATGAAGGTCATTCGTTAAAATCTCAAATGGAAGTGAAATGTCGGTTCACTCACAAGCAACAATACGAACTCCTACAAGTCACTCCATAAGATCTGCAATACATACAAATCCTCTACGAATACAAATGTATGTACAACATCCATCAATGGGTAGATGCATAAAGACTACAGTAAATGCAATATCATGTAGTCAACTTCAGTCTAAGAATGAATATCTACCTCCAACAGTAATGGTCGTATTGCAAAGACCAAAACTACAGCATAATGCATAAAGACTACAAGTTCCTATGAGCTTCTACAACCAAGGCAGGAGATTAGTTAGTGCACTATGACCCGCCTACGAAAATCAATGATAGTGCACGACAGTCTACCTGTACGAAGCAGCGAACAATTCTATCCAGAAGCTGCCATGCCACCGGATCTGCAATCCTTGTACAAGCAGACAGAAGGCGTCAACAAAGTCTAAAATAAATACCCCTGCACGTACACTATAAATTGTATACACATAGGTACACTAAAAGGGATAAAAATAATTATAAAACCCGCATGGGCCCCGGCGAGCGTGTTATTGGTACACATGTGACGTCTAGAGATGCTGTGCGGGTTGACAAGTGAATTCAGGTTCGAAACCGATCCTTCTATACGGGTCAATAGAAGTCGACAGGGTTCAAACCATTAAGCAAATATAAAGTTGTGGTGACCGGTATATTTGCTTTAAAATATTCATATTAGGCCTTCAAGGCCTACAACAACATGAATTCACTAATAAAGGCACGAAGCCTACGAAACCCGATCCTCAGTCAATAGCTTGGCTGAGTTGACAAGGTTCAAGCTACAAATAGAAATGACCCCAAACACCCCGATGATGGCCGTGTTGAATGCATATCTCAACCGGAGGGGTTCACAAATACTTTCAAATTCCATTCAAATTCTCAAAGCTCCACCCAAAAGTCCAAAAATTCCAAAGTCCAAAGCTCCACTCAAATATCCACGAAAATCCAAAAATCCACAAATTCCAAAATCCAAAAAAAAATATTTAAAAATGAAATAAATCAATCAAAAACTTAAAGCAAAAATCAATCCATCATCCGCAACAGTTTGTCGGGGTGGACAAATCAAAATTTACTCCAGCTCACAAAGAGCCAAATGCCTAGTCGAAAATATCACTAGGATTCATTCTCAAATAATCTCTTGCCAGTAAGGACGTGGTACGTGTCCTCTAACCGGCAGTTTCGCCGCCAAATGGCACTGCAAGTAAACGGTTATGACCCGGGGCCCTCTGAACCGAGTGGTTTTGCCGCCAAATGGCACCACAGATAGCGGTTATGGCCAGAGCCAATACGCTCCTTAATGGCGTTAAATCCTTGAGATATGAATCAATAAGATATGATCGATAGGGCACAAAGCCCTCTGTTAGCTAAGGTGGATTCAAATTTGTCCCCTTAGACAAACATTCAACCCCGGTCTATAAGGTCCCCTTGAACGAAGCAACCCATGGCTGCCGACAAGGATCCTTCTGTCAGGTTGGGTCGACTACCTCGTCTGACTAAGTAGACCAGGGGCCACGATGGCCCGGGACGACGGAACCATGGAATCTTGATCGGGCCCATCATCCATTCCCCCACCATCCGCTTTAGGTGCAGGATGGTGCAATTTCTATTTTAAATATGAAATCTCCAAATTTCCCAAATTCCCAAACTTCCAAACATTTCAAATACCTAAACCTATGCTGCTACTATATGCCAGATAACACGTATTTCTACGTATCTGATCGACGACTAGCCTTAATCGAAAGTTCTCTCTCGTGATCGAGAGGGGTAATTAACTATAGGGGCTTGCGCCTATAGGAAACCAGAACTCAGATCATAAAGTCCTCGCAAAATGAGGGCGAAATCTCTGGGTAGTGTCTTATCTACAAACCCATCTGCCTTCCAAAATTTACCTCGGAACTTAGTTTGTTAAAACTCCCTCGCCGAATAAGAAAAATGAGTGGAGGCCGGGGCCAAATTTTCGGAGCCCACAGATTTTTCCATATATCTCCATCTGCTTCCACAGTCTCTATCATACTTATCCGTAATTCTTCCTCCTCCATCTCCCACCCGTGATCATACAATGTATTTGCAGTTGTAACTCTTAAAGTCTTAATGAAAATCAAAGAGTTTAACTATAATAGATGTTGATTTAACTTGAGTTTCCTCCTTTGCAGAACATAAAATTTTATCATTGTCGGTATAACATCATTTGATGTACTGTCATCATGCAGTATATCACTAAATAGCGACACAGAAAGAAACCTTCTTAGAGCATCCATGACATGTATTTTTTATTTAGGTTGTTCAGACTGCTAGCTGATAGTCCCTGATGTGGAGCATTTTATTTATAATATTCCTTGGGAATAATAGATCTAATTTATACCTATTTCTAGAAAGTTCTCTTACTAACTTATATATAGAATGTTGTAAGAAGAATGGAGGCATTGATGAATATTAATCCTTTTTGAAGCTGTTAAGCTTGTCTTCATTTTCCTGGATTGAGAATTCCTTTTAGCAAATCCAATTCTTCTGCCGATCTACTACATCAGTTTGTATCAGAGCTTAGAGCTTGTGAAGAATGACAGACTGTTGAAGAAAATGGTCTATTGACGATGATAAAAAAAAACGACGATAATGAGTGGTCAACCAAGATCAACGTGGAATAAGATGGACGATTGAAGACAATCGACATCGAAGAAGATGGGTGGTCGACGATGATCGACGCCGTGAAGCCCTTCGGGCAGCTCAAGTGAATGCATCACTTGATTGAATGATTGATTCATGTTCTAATTTTATTTGTTCCCTGGACAGCATAAGATCTTCGACAATCATATTGGCGCCTTCGCCTTCATTCTTCTCATCCGCTTTATGCGAATGATCCCAGATCCGCGTGCCTCCAACGAGCCCGACCCTGATTTTGCCTCCAGATTCTTCTGTGTCTTCGTCATCGCTCCTGTACTCTTCTAGCATGCTTGCGCGACTGGCTCCGAGTTCGAGCGCAACACCAGTTCTAACTTCATCTCTCGTACCCACAGCCCAAGCATATCCGCTAGCTCATCCCAATTATGCCTCTGATTCCTCTTGCCTCCAGACCAGCGATCCTGATATGTTACCACTCGGATCCAGTGATGATACACCAAGCCCTACTTTCTCCTTTCCTACCACTGCATTTGTCTCTGCCTTCCCTCTTGAAGAAGATCCTCCTTCAACTGCCAACAATGACACCGAGTCATCCTCTGATTACTCCGAGCTATTTACGAAGCAAAAACTGCAACAACAACCACAACAGATGATTCCCAATGATGACTCTAAAGTTGGAACAGGGACAATAGAAAATCATTAGTTCAAAGATGCTCTGGAGACCAAGTGCATTGTTGTTTTGAAGCCAACCACATCATTTGATTCAAATCAGGACAAATCTATGAATAACAACAGCCGTGCATATAGTGAAAAGATCAAAAGAAACTTTGATGAAGATGGTTGTAGCTCTAACATGTTTATTCCCAAGGCTGAAAATAGATGTCATCCCACAAGAATTGTGGTTCTAAAGTCTAATCCTATCGATATTCATAAAACAAAAGCTAATTTAGCCTCTAACATTGCCGTATTTGTTCTAGAGGGTAGACATAGAAGGAATGCTTAAGAGCTTTCTTGATAAGGTATGGTCTCATAAATTATTATCAGAAATGATACTTTGTGAGAACAAATCATGTTGCAATGACATTTTTAGAAGGAATGCTTCTTTGCCTTCAGTTTGTGGGGATGAGTTTAGTTCTAATAAGGGATTCCTTGTTGATGAAAGCCCAATATTATCCTCTAAGTTATCTGCATGGAGGAAGAATGGTGATTTCACAGATCAACATATTGGGATGTGTGAGAATGAAGTAGATGACTTGTTTAATGATTTGGTAGCTAACAAAGGAAAGCTTGGAATGCAATATGAAGCCATAGAAGTAAGTATAATAGAAATTGCTGCAAGGACATTAAATCATCTCATCGACATAGGGATTAATGTAGTGAATCAGTGGAAGAATCAGATCTACTAGAAGGAATTCCCAATCTAGGGAATGAACACAAGCTTAAGAGCTTCAAAAAGTATTCATATTCATCAATGCCTCCATTCTTCTTATAACATTCTATATAATCACTATTTTATGTGGATAATCATATTTATAATTTTATCTGCTCTTCTATTAGCTTGCTTTCGTAGAATGTAAAGACCTACAACCATTTTATCCTACGGGATAGTGTGATCATACCATTTGTATTCTAACCCCCACCAGCAACATCCTTCAAGAGACCCACATGTATAATTTTCTGTGATGGCAGGATATGGGTCTCGGATAATAATGCTCTAAGGAGAGAGTTTCTGCATGAAACCCACTACTCTGAGCATACCATTCATACAAGTAGTAATAAGATGTACCATGATCTGAATTTTATGTTTTGGTGGCCTGGGTTTAATAGAGAAATGCCATAATAATTACTTATTTAAGTGTGAAGCATGCCAAATGGTAAAACCTGAGCATTAGATTTCCAGTAGATTATTGCAGTCGTTGCCTATTCCTGAGTGAAAATGGGAGGAGATCACTATGGATTTTCTCAAGTCTAGGCAAGACCATGATACAGTGTTGGTGATTGTTGATAGATTGATGAAGTTAACTCATTTTCTGCCAATGAGGCAAACATATTTTATTGATAAGCTGGCTCAACTGTATGTGAAAGAGATCATTAGATTGCATGAGATTCCTAAGGTAATTGTTTTTGATCGAGATGGTCGATTTACCCCAAAACTGTAGAGGAGTATTCAAGATCTGGAGTCAAAGTTGAATTTTAGCATGACCTTTCACCCCCAAATAGATGGGCACTCAATGAGTTATTCAGGTTTTAAAAGATCTACTGAGACTTTGTGTTTTGGACTTTAGTGGAAGTTTGAAAGATCTTGTACCTTTGATTGAATTTACTTACAATAATAACTTCCAAGCAAGTATTAATATCAATATCGCTATGTATGAGGTTTTATATGAAAGAATGTGTCGTACTCTGTTCTCTTGGACTGAAGCAAGAGAAAGAAAGCTGGTAGGTTCTGTGCTTGTAGACAGTGCTATTGAAAATATCTGACCGATCAAGAAAAGATTAGTAGTTTAGGACATGCAAAAGAAATATTTTGACATGAAGTACAAGTTTATGGAATTCCAAGTCAATGACTTTTTATATATGAAGCTCGGTGTAATAAAAGGAGTGAACAAGCTTAGAAAGGATAGCAAGCTAAGTCACAGATATATAAGGTCATTTGAAGTGATCGAAAGGATTGAGAAATCTTTTTATAGACTGTTTCTGCTAGATTGAGAAGGGTATCCATAATATTTTTAATGTATTAGTGTTGAAAAAATGGGTATCAAATGTCGATCGAAGAGTTCCGGAAGTTGAAGTGGAGGTGCAACATAATCTGACCTATAAGCAGAAACCTAAATGCATTTTGGCCTTCAAGGTAAAGCAGTTAAGGAATAAACAAATTCCATTGGTTAAAGTCCAATGGAAGCATATGTCAAAGCGGAAGGCAACCTGTGAGAGAGAGCCCAAAATAAGGCAGCTATACCCAAATCTATTTGACTTTTTGTATTGCATATTGAGAATGTCGAGGATAATATTTTTTTATAAGGAAGAGAGAATATAATATCTGTTGTTATGAAACTTAATTAATTAAGGTTAATTAAATAAATGCTTGTTTGTTTGATTTAATTTATAATTATCTGTTCTAGAGTGTTTACGAAAGAATTAAGTGAGTAAGAATTGGGTTGGAGAAGTGAAATTCTAAGGTATCAAAATTACTCAAGGAGGGCCATAATATTGGGCTGATGGTGTTGTGACATTGAGCTCTCAGGTGGGGAGGTGAAATTGAGGGTGCGCCGTGGTGCCAAGCTCTCTAATGATGAAATTCTTGAAGAATCTAGAATATTCTCTGGGAGTGATGCAACGTTGTGGAGGCTAGCGTTCTGGAGCTAGGTCAAATAAGTTATTTTTATGTAATTAAATATCTTAAACCATTAACTAACTTATTCAAGACCCTTCACCCAGTCAACTTGCCACGGAAGGAAGGAGGAAAAGAGGAGAGAGAATGGAGTATAGAGATTTCATAAGCCAAAATTGGGGATTCCTCTATCAAGCCTGTTTGGGATATTGTAGAGCATGAGATAGACTTTTGAACTCCTATCTTTGATTTTAATTTCAAAAGTTTTATAAAAAGTTATGAATAAAAATATTTTTTTTAGGTTTCACAATGTTTTCACCGTATAGCTTTTGATATGTTATCATATGCTTTGCCCTATATGTTTTGACCATAAGAAATTTGATTTTCATCTGTTGGTTTTTTCGATGCAAATTTCTTTGTGTATAAATTGATTGAGGCTTTTTTGGCAATTGTAATATTTATATAAAAGTCTTAAAATGTTTATATAAATATTTCTCTGAAATTAGAATGTGAATAGAAAAAATTTAGTGAGTATTACATTATACCAGTAATTTGGCTTTTTATAGGCAATTTATACGTTATTATGTGCTGTATTGAATTTATAATTTAGTTCCTGTTGCATTTTGATTTGCACTATTCATAACACAATATTGGAGATGTTCTAATGTGTGAAAAATTGTACTCTCTGATATGTTACAAGAGCCTTAGATGTTCTATTTTGACCCCCATATGTTTAGTGTGAATGTGAGAAGAATTCTAGCTCCATTTGCTGAAAGCAGGTGTGGAAGGTTATGTAACACTATTTTGTTTTGATTTTGGTGGCCCCACTTGCTAGAGGTAGGTGTGGAAGGTTAAAGAGAGGTATAGGTGGAAGATGAATTATAAGCAGGCATTGAGACATACGCATTTTAATCTTTTTTTTGCATATGTTAATATTTCTATAAATTAAGTATAAGTAATATTGTAAACGGATTATTATAATTCCTGAAATTCAGAATGAAGCCTAAGGAAATGTAAAATTCAAGTGGGAGTGAACATTTGATAACAAATATTCTGTGATGCATCTGAACCCTTTATTAAAGTGGCTTCCAAGGTGTAAATCAGGAATTGAAATCATAATTTAGGTTTTGTTATTACTTTATTTATTCTTTACGAGTCATTGTATTTATTTTAATTCATTAACAGCTATGTAATATCTTAATTTGGATATTGATGTTTGTAATGGGTTTGGGAGAAATGTCTGTTGAGCTGGTTATGCTCATCCTATGATATTTTTCAATATTTCAGGGAAAGGTAAAGGGCCATCATATTAGAAAGGTATAGAGGCAGTATCTTTTGAGCTTGAGTGGTTGGGGTACTCTTTTGTAATACAGTCTTAAATTTTATGGATGTATAAATGATTGAAAGTTCATTGGATTACTGTATATGTATACATACATATATATCTATATACATACATATATATCTATATACATACATATATATACATATACATACATATATATACATATACATACATATATATACATATATATGTATATTTTATGAAATGAAAAAAAAAGTGTTTGATTGTTTTATTATTTGGATTTTATAGTAGCTTTGGTTGACTCTGGTGATGATTGAGTTATTTAAGATAAGTTAAGGATTTCAATCCTACCAATAGATATCAGGGCATTGGAAGTCACACTGTGACAAAAAGCTACAATGAATTAGATTAGGATTGTGCAAAGAGATCTATAAGCAAGTGGTAATCCCATGCGAGAAAAGGGATGAAATGATCAAAAGAGGAAGCAGGCTCAAGAATATGTTTAGACTCTAGTACCATGTTTGAAAGGAGAAAGAATTTGTAAATACTATATCTTTACTTCGCTATCATACTAGTACAAGCAAATGCATGCTTATATATAAGAGAAGAGAACGATAAAAGTGATTATACTCAATAATTCAAAAATATATCAATAATAAATAGTAAAGATGCATATTATATATAAGTTGATACTTGTGATAATTTAAATATTTTATAAGACTTTCAAAGGGACTTCCTTTGCTTGGGTAAAACTTTGGAACATGAGATAATTTACAGTTATTCAAACTGTTGCATGTAATTATAAATAACATGAACATAGCACAACAACAACAACAACATCAAGCCTTTATCCCACTACGTGGGGTCGGCTACATGAATCCTTTTTCTCCATTGTGTCCTATTAAAGGTCAAATTCTCGTTTAAATCTAATAAAGAAAGGTCATTCCTAATATTTTCTAACCAAGTCTTTTTAGGTCTACCTCTACCTTTCTTAACATAAGTCAAATCTAATACATCTACTCTCCTAATCGGGTCATTGGAAGGCCGCCGCTTTATGTGACCAAACCATCTAAGGCGACTCTCTCTAATATTATCTTCTATTGGAGCTACTCCAACCTTTTCACGTATATGCTCATTTCGTATCCTATCTCTAAGGGTAAAGCCACTCATCCACATGAGCATCCTCATCTCTGCCACACTTAACTTAGTATTATGCTTCTCTTTTAATGGCCAACATTTCGTACCATAAAGCATTGCAGGCCTCACTACCATCTTATAGAATTTTCCCTTAAGTTTGAGGGGTACTTTTCTATCATACAATAAGCCCGATGCATTCCTCCACTTCAACCATCCAACTTGAATTCTGCTGATAATATCTTCATCAATTTCACCATCACTCTGAACAATAGATCCAAAATCTCTAAAACGTGTACTCTTATTAATGACTTGATCGCCCAAAGTCACAATCCCCTCACTAGGTCTATTACTACTAAATTTACTCTCCATATATTCCGTTTTAGATCTACTCAAACGAAAACCTTTAGTCTCTATTGTAGACCTCCGTAATTCAAGTTTACTTTCAACTCCCTCTCTAGTCTTATCAACAAGAAGAATATCATCAGCAAAAAGCGTACACCAAGATACATCCTCTTGCAAATGTCTAGTGAGAACATCCATGACTAAAGCAAAAAGATATGAGCTTAAGGCTGATCCTTGATGTAACCCAACTGAAATAGGGAAATACTTGGTCAAACCACCTTGTGTTTGAACACAAGTAATAGCTCATGCATACATATCTTTAAAGATTTGAATATAAGCATTATTAACTCTTTTCTTTTCAAGAACTCTCCATAGCACTTCTCTTGGAATTTTATCATATGCTTTTTTTAAATTTATAAATATCATATGTAGATCCTTCTTATTTTCTCTATATTTCTCCATCAAACCTCTTAATAAATGTATGACTTCCATAGTCGACCTACCCGGCATGAATCCAAATTGATTTTGAGAAACATTAGTATCACGCCGCAACCTATGCTCCATAACTCGCTCCCATAGTTTTAAAGTATGACACATTAACTTAATTCCTCTATAGTTCGCACAATCTTGTGCATCACCTTTATTCTTAAAAATAGGAATTAATACACTCATTCTCCACTCATTTGGCATCTTTTTAGTCTTCAAAATAATATTAAAAAGTTTAGTAAGCCAAGAAATTCCTTTATCTCCTAAGCATTTCCACACCTTTATTGGAATATCATCAGGTCCAACAGCTTTTCCACCCTTCATTTTCTTTAAAGCCTCTCTAACTTCGATTATACTAATACGCCGATAAAAACAGAAATCTTTATTTTTATTTAGGGTGCTAAGGTCACTATAGTCAATCTCATTTTCATAATTTTCATTAAAAAGTTTAGCAAAATATCTCATCCACCTTTCTTGAATATCATATTTTAAAAAAATATTTTTTGATCTTCATTCTTGATACACTTCACTTGAACTAAATCCTTACTACTCCTATCTCTTTGTTTGGCTAACTTATACATATATCTTTCTCCCTCCTTAGTATCTAATCTATTATATAAATCACTAAAAGCTAAGGTCTTTGCATCACATATTACTTTCTTAGATTCCTTACGAGCCTCTTTATAACTTTCCCAATTATCAGAATTTTTAAAATTAAACCAATTTTTATAACAAATCTTCTTATTCTTAACCTTTTCTTGCACATTTGGATTCCACCACCAACTATTTTTACTATTAGGAGCTTTTCCCTTTGATACTCCAAGCACATTTTTTGCAATATTCTTAATATCACTACTCACTTTTTCTCACATGAACATAGCACGATGGAAATTTATTTTGGCAAGTAAATAAATTTATAACTTAGGATCCATAGGAATTAGGGAATCCATCATACTTGAGATGAGGATTAATGTTTCAAAGTGGGTTGAAACATGGTTGTGGCAAATTGAATTGGTTTTCTTTCTTCTATTTTCCTACTTTATCCCCCATGTGACAACTTTACTTATGAGATGTAAGGGGGTGAAGGTGCATTTGGGTACAAGATAATCCAAATGATGCCATCAATTATGTTTGAAAAAGAAATGCAATAGACATTTGAGTTTGTGAATGTCTACAACAGATTGCGTAGAAGGAAAGATATACTATGATTACAAACAATTTGGAAAATCAGCTTATCTGGTGATGTAGAGTATCTTTTGCTTGCTTTTCAGTGTTCCTGTAGAATTCTAGCACAATGTAACCTTTTTTTTTATTGGCAAGTAAATAAATGAAGAACTTAGGATCAATAGGATTAGGAAATCCACTAATCCATCATGCTTGATATGAGGATTAATGTTTCAGTGTGTGTTAGAAGATGATCATGGCAAATTGAATTGGTGTTCTTGCTTCTCATTTCCCACTTTGTCACCCACGAAATAACTTAACTTTTGAGGCATAAAGGGATGAGGGCGTTTTTGCCCACAATATAATCCCACTGGTCACTGGTGCTATCTATAATGTTAAAAAACGCAAGGCAGTATATACGTTCGTGAATTTCTGAACCAGATTGCATGGAAGGAAAGATAAGCTATGATTACAAAAAAATTGTAAAATTAGCTAATCTGATGATGTATAAATCTTTTGCTTTCTTCTGCAACGCTCCCCTAGAATTATCTGACATATTAGCCGCTATCCTGATCCTTATATGTGAATTTTATCTTTTTTTTTTTCCTCTTCAATTTGAACAACGTGTTGCATGGGCGATCTCAAATGTTCACCTGACATGTATAACTTACAAATGCAGAACAGCCTTATTGGGACATGAAGCATGTAATTACTATACCTTGCTCAATCAATGTGGTCAGGAAAGAACTATTTTTTGCAATGTTTTTCCAATAATTCCTTAGCTTGGCTGGATGATTGGCTAAATTATGTTATACACTTTTTGCAGACAGAGAAGACAAGTGTTAGGCACTGACAAACTTTAAAGCAGAGGCAATGTTGATTCTTTTGCTGATTAGCAATGTGCATATTTGTTCAGTGAGGATTCTACTTTTTCTTTTGTCTATTTTGGTTATATTTCCTTTCTGTTAAGCTATGGATCATTCCTGAGAAATATTGCTTAGAATTAATTGAAATCTGAACTAGAATTTTGTGATATATGCAAATCATTTTTTCATCATAAGTGTCATGCGTTTTAACTGCATGTGTTTTAAATTTGCTAATATAAGTTGTTTGTTGTTTTGTCATTATTTTTGTTCAATACATTGTTGGAAGTAAAATCATGCGGCGAAACAAATAAGAAAGAGAAAATGAAGCAAAAAGAAAGAACACTAGGATTTAACGTGGAAAAATCAACAAAAAAACCGCGAAGCCACACAACACCAAGAAATTCACTATGAAAATTTGGTAGAAATTATACAGATCTGTTCTCTCACAATTTCTCGTTATCTTTCTTTACTTTTGCCCCATTCTATTTTTCAGAAATAACAAAGAGATATGTTTAAATTACACTAAGGGATGCAACCCTTTTAAGTTAGGCATAAAAAACGAGAAAGAAAACTGTTCAGCTCGATTCGTAGTGCCACGACATTGGCGTTTGGAGCGCTGTTGTGCTCCATTCTTTTTCTCCGGCCTGACTTGTAGTATCGTAGTGCTGGCTATGGAGTGCTGCAGTGCTTCGATCTCTGTCTCCATGTCAAAACTATAGCGTTTCCGTACTGCAAACTACGACATTGCAGTGTACAAGTGTACAATGCCACATGCTCTCATGTACTGAAAGAAAAAGTTTTCGGGGACCTTGGGGGAGGCAACCCTACAAGCCTCCACTGAGCTCGACTTACGGAATTGAGGTATGAGTCAAAAGAACAACCTGATTGATCAACACAATCAGATTCCACACAGAACTAACATATATTATATTAATTGGCTTAGCTAAGATTTTTATTTTAGTTGCCTACTTTGTGATCTACATGGAAACTGTTAGGAATGGAGCTTGCTGGTAGAGAAATTGAATCTTTGTATTATGTTCTATGACTGCGCAAGAAAATATAAGGCCTATATATAGGTCAAAGAAGAGAGCAATGAGATAACATTACAACAAGAGAATCTCCTAATATCATGGAGAATATTTATATATAGTAATACTACTAGAAATTAAGGAAGCATGGAATATGATTAGCTTGAGTTTTCCATACAACTTACAAAAATGTGCTAGAGATGAGATTTGGTAAAAATATTTGCACGTAAATCAAATAGGTTGAACAAGAATATTAGAACAAATAATTTCACCATAGACTGTACAATATGCTTGGTATCCATTTGGTAGACATCACACTTCCATGTTTATGTGTAATGTCGCATCCAAATTAAATCCCCCATGATATTAGCTATAATGTGATATTCCATATTGCCACTAGAACGAGCAACTCTCATCTGCCTGTTTTGCTAAGAAATAAAAGAGGTGTTTTAGAAGAAACAAAAATCAATGACATTCTTAGTTAGTAGAATCTCCAACCCAAGCCCAATTAGCATCAGAGTAAGAATGGGTGATAAGAAAAAATTCAAAAGAAAAGAATAACATATGCAAAAAGTGATCAAATCTTATTGTATTAACAAAATAACAATGATAACCAAAAAAAAATCGTCATCCAAATTCATAATAGTCATACTAAGTACAAGATTATTCATTCCTGTCAGCCTTCCCTCGCTCTTTTATATGATAACAAAAGTAATTTTATAAGAAATTTTAGATTTTCAGTGTTCTCTTTGATAAGTAAATTCTTCAGAGCATTGAAACCATCTTTGGTAACAAGAGAGACTTTAGCTTATTAATAGAATTTTGTACTCGTTAAATTTTTTTCTTTTGGTCTACATGTTCATCAGGCTTCTTTTGAATTCCTACCTTATTTCATTTTATTTTGAGCTCGGCTTGTTGCATTGCTACTATCAAGTACTTTCTCCTTAAAGCGTTCAAAATTTTATTGGTATCATTTGTAGACTTCTTTTCTTGGAGAACATTGTTCTCAGAGTATCTAGTTTCTCTTGAGCAGGTTATTTCATAGCCTCTAGGTTCTTAATTTTATAAGAAACCAGTAGAGAGTATTTTCAGTATATGCCTTTAACTTATCTGTGCATCTGCATTTGCTTTTAATTTAGGTGAAATGATGTTATCCATCTCAGCAACAAACTTCAACGACCCCTCTTTTTGAACAATAACATATTTCAGTTGCAGCTCAGTTTCTTAGTATTGATAAGTTCTTTGTTTTGTTTGAATAACTATGTGGTTTAGCATATAAGCTATGACTTTGACAGCACCTTGGCCACCTTAATTCTATTGTTTGCTTGTTGGTGATTTTGCTTAGTAGCGTTAAGATATTCAGTAATATCCAATTCCGAACAGTTGGTTTTCATTATACCTCATAATACCATCAATTTTTTACAGAGAGAATTTTGTCCAATCTTCTTGGAAGTGAATCAGGTATGCAACATAAATCCCTAATTACTTTAGATTATTACCTTTGAAGGGTACCTTATTGGGAGTATTTATTGTAGCTGATCGTTTATCTTCATTCACTTTTTTTAAATCTGTGTATCTTTTGTTTCAGAACTGAGGGATATCTTTGCCAATAAAAAATAACCACCTTAGTTAGATCACAATATTCATTAAAAATCGTCGCAAGAGGACATCTTGAGTATTAATTCTCTTGTTGTACTTTTCTCCTTGAGAAAAAGGCATTTAGGGTGTCTTGGAAAAGATCTTCTGACAAAGGAAGATGTATTAATGAAAACAAAATGATTAAGGAGTCACCTATGCCTCTTTGTTTAACCAAATCTATAATTGATGCGCCATCAATGATTTTATTGGACTTATATAATTTCACTTTTGATAAGCTTCCCATAAAATTTTATTTTGACAAGCTTCCTCAAATATTTTGTCCACTAAATCATTCCTAAAGTTACATTCCCTGGAATCTTCTATTGGTTTAATTTTAGGATTGCCATGCATGAATTTTAACAAAAGAATAAATCCAATTTAATAATATTAAATTTTAACATTGAGCTTGTACATCTATTTAAGTCTTGCATGTTTGCCTCCTTAAGGGTATTTACTTTTGAATCATGTAATTTTAGTGCATTCAAATCAACAATTGCTAAAAGTTAAATATGATTTACAATAAAAAATTCAACAAAAAATTACTCTCATGCTGATTTCAATAAACAACTTCAAGAATTCAATGAGATATTGTGGACAACAATAACAACAACAACATCAAGTCTTTATCCTACCATGTGAGGTCGGCTATATGAATTCTTTTTGTCGATTGTGTCATGTTAAGAGTCAAATTCTCATTTAAATCTACTAAAAAAGTTATTTCTGATATTTTTTAACAAAGCCTTTTTAGGTCTACATCTACTTATCTTAACATAGGTCAAATCTAATACATCTACTCTCCTAACCGGGTCATATGAAGATTGTCATTTTATGTGACTAAACCATCTATGACGACTTTATTTAATATTATCTGCCACTGGAGCTACTCCAACCTTTCCACATATATGCTCGTTTTGCATTCTATCTCTAAAAGTAAAGTGACTCATCCACCTGAGCATCATCATCTCTGCAACACTTAGCTTAAATGTATGCTTCTCTTTTAATTGCCAACATTTTGCACTATAAAGCATTGCAAGTCTCACCATCATCTTATAGAATTTTCCCTTTAAAGCTGAGTGGTACTTTTATATCACACAATAAACCCGATGCATTCCTCGAATTCAACCATCAAACTTGAATTTTACTAATACTATCCCCATCTATTTCACCATCACTTTGGACAATAGACCCGAGATATCTAAAACATGTACTCTTATTAATGATTTGATCGCCCAAAGTCACATTCCCCCCATTAGATCTATTACTATTAAAATTACATTCCATGTATTTGGTTTTAGATCTACTTAAACAAAAAAATTTAGATTCTAAGATTGACCTCCATAATTCAAGTTTACCTTCAACTCCCTCTCTAGTCTTATTAACAAGAAGAATATCATAAGAAAAAAGCATACACCAGTTTGTGTACAACAACAATAACAACATCAAGCCTTTATCCCACTACGTGGGGTCGGCTACATGAATCCTTTTTCTTCATTGGGCTTAAGGCTGATCCTTGATGTACACCAGTTTGTGTGAACCATTAAAATTTTATCCAATAAAAATTCTAAGCCTTATAAAATTGTGGGAAAGAATGACCCTAATGGCTCTAAAGTAGATGCTCTTACGGCATCAGAATCTTTACAGTGTGTAGCAGATTTAACTCTTTATCCTATATATATGTTCAGGATAGACTTGTTCTCAACAAGATTAGTACTAACATAGCTTGAAACTCGTGCTTCTACACAATTACTCAAGCCACTATGAATTCAGGGACTAAGATCTTATATGAGCGGGTGAGCCCAAAAGTTCCTTTGTTTAAATGATCTAGCCCATTTCATTGGTTATAGATGATTTGGAGAAATTCCTTTATTTATGGAGGTTTATTTCTTGGAGTAGAACTTTTGAGTTTATAAAGAGCTGAAACAGTATATCACCACATGCATCGTTATTGTCATCGTTGAGTCTAGATTACTTTAAACATGACCCTCATGATGCACTTTTTTATATATGTCTAGACAACTTTTTCATTTTATAACTTATTGTAACATGTCTTAGGATATGGTTGGGATAGTTTTTTTTTTTCGCAGGGGGGGGGGGGGGGGGGCGGTTCAATGGCGGGGCCTAGCCAGCCTACCTCCCAAAAATAATGTTTTTATCCGTACAGCATTGCGGTGGTGTAAAAAATCCAGCACTAAGGCATTGTGGATACCCTTTGGGACAAAGAGCTCAGCGCTGAGGCATTGTGAACACAGAGCTGCAGTATTGTAGAACTGCTATGGGATAGAGAATCCAGTGCCAAGGCGCTGCGGGTCCAACATTGCGATTCTACAGGCCAATTAAGGGTTTTTTTTCCTACAGTTTTTATATAGTTGTAACCTCAAAAGGTGTGTGTGCATGAAAGGGTGTGAAGATTGTGGGAGAAGAGAGAGATAGATTTGTACAATTTTTTCTATTTTTCATTGTGTATTTCTTAGCATGGTATGACTATGTGGTTTTTTTTCTCGTTTTTATGTTTTTTCACGTGAAATTTTGGTATTCCTTCTCTGCTATTTGTTTTCTTGTTTCTTTCATTCTTTGTTTACTCCAAACACAGGCAACATGTATAATTTCATTTGATTATTGCTTTCTCATTATTTTCTAAAATTTTTTGTGATGGAAAGCTCTTTTTATAATTATAGTAGCTAAGATGTTTTCCCTATAGCAACTTCATAACTAACTTTATAAAGCGATGTAGCTGCCCCCAAACATCCCACCCTTAGTTTAATCACAAGTGAACCTTCTTTAGAAATGCAATGCATTCTAGTTCAGTTCTGTATCACATCATAGTTTTGCATTTTTCTTGCATCAGTTTCTATGACATCATATTGGATCATACATTCATCAAAGCAGTCAAATAGTCAGCAATTAACATAGATCCTTGTCGAAGAATTGTTAGATTATGGAGCAGTCAAAGAGTTGTTAAATGAGGGTTTCTTTCATCTCATCTGATGAATTGATTAGTGAGTTATCCAATCTAAGATTTTATCACTATAAGTTGATTCAATAGGTCCTGTCATTGCCAGGAAACTTCATGATAGTAATCCTAAACTGGCGCTCACAAAAAATGGTCATCTTATCAAAATTTTAAGCCCAAACAATAAGCTGGCCTAGTAAAACTTTTGGCCCTAAACATCCATCAAAAGTGGGTGGATCAACCTTAATCATCGAAGTAACATCATTGTTTAAGACTTCGTTTGGGACGGCTTTTTTGCTACTTTCTAAAGTAGCTTTTTAGTATAAAAATTAAAAATTTTTACTAAAAATTACTTTAAGAAGCTGTTCCAAACAAAACCTAAGTCTTAGGCTTTGTTTGTGACGACTTTTTTTACTGCTTATTAAAGCAGCTTTCGAGTACAAAAATTTTAAATTTTGTACTAAAAAGTTGATTTAAAAAGCAATAATAAAGCCGTCCCACACGAAGCCTTAATTTGTTCGAGATCTTGACAAAGCAACATATCTACATTGCTTGGCGGCTCCTTATAATGGTGATAATATCATTCGTGGCTCATGTTCGTGGAACGTGGCCATCACATCTACCTTTTGTTTTCTCAACTTCAAGATTGAAGATATGTTGCTTAATCCATCTAAGGATAATTATGGTAATCATTAGCAGCAATTGTATCGATTTGATGATTCCAATAGCTGTCTTAGGAACTTGACAGCGAAATCTTCAGTGAAACAAAGGGAATCAAGCTTTGAATCGTAGGAATCAAATGAGAAGCCTTTAGTATGTTAATTTTTCACAAACCATAGAGTCATAATACCGGTCAAGAACTGAGATACAAAGTGGAATAAGAAATAGACAAGAAATATCTGTGTTAAAATTCAATTTCAATTAAAAATTTAAGCCTATGAATTAGAACTAATCATTTGATATTATTAGATTCAAATTTGTCCATAGATGGCATCCGATTCTACTAGTAGACGAATTCTGAGGAGGGTGACCCGGAAGTTGTGTGAGAATATAGAAAAAATAGTTTATTAGAGAAAATGAGAAACCTATAGTTGAGGGGATACCCTGGAGGCGCCGATGATCTATTTTAGAGTTGTGGATCACCCAAGAAAAGGAGGTCGAGTTAGGTGATGTTGTGGGAAAAATGGCTAAATGGTGGCAACTGGCAAGCAGCATGCTTGGTGGTTGATTGCTATGCAAGGCTAATGGTGAGTCGATTGATCCATGAGATTCTTTATTGCCTCTGTGAGGTCAACTTCCCTTCGTAGGCCAAGGAAAGTAGGGTGTGATGATATTCGTTAGGCGGGCTCCTCTGTGGGGCCCATTGAATGCGAGTTCCTTTGTCAATCCGCAAACTACCCGCTTGATGGCATATTCGAGTACACAGATGTTATTTTTATATCAATGTATCTTTCAATTATTCAATTTTGAATTAAATTGAATGTTTAAGATTTTTAAAAATTTCTTGAGGCATTTTAAGTAAAATAAATCTAAAATTTTCCAAGCCATATCAAGAGAATGAGAAATATCATAATTTGGGTCACATGACAATTGAGGGGATACCCCGGAGGCGCCGATGATCTATTTTAGAGTCGTGGATCACCCAAGAAAAGGAGGTCGAGTTAGGTAATGTTGTGGGAAAAATGGCTAAATGGTGGCAACTGGCAAGCAGCCTGCTTGGTGGTTGATTGCTATGCAAGGCTAATGGTGAGTCGATTGATCCATGAGATTCTTTATTGCCTCTGTGAGGAGCAACTTCCCTTCGTAGGCCCAGGCAAGTAGGGTGTGATGATATTCGTTAGGCGGGCTCCTTTGTGGGACCCATTGAATGCGAGTTCCTTTGTCAATCCGCAAACTACCTGCTTGATGGCATATTCGAGTACACAGATATTATTTTTATATCAATGTATCTTTCAATTATTCAATTTTGAATTAAATTGAATGTTTAAAATTTCTTAAAATTTGTTGTTGCATTTTAAGTAAAATAAATCTAAATTTTTCCTAGCCATATCAAGAGAATGAGAAATATCATAATTTGGGTCACATGACAAAAAGCAACAAGCAACCACCACCATCACTAGCTGCCATTTATACCTCTTCATCTTCTTCCAGACTTAGCTACCACAGATAAACCTGACAGCTTGCATGTTTGTTGCGTTCAAACTCCGAACTTTTAATGAGTCATCAAACCACCACAAATGCAAATACAATTGATCTTAGTAGTTTGAAAAGCTACCTCTTCATTAATGGGATCTCCCTTCTTGTATATTATTGCTCCTTACATGGACCAGATGTCTTCAACTGGCGCAAAATGAGACTCGGCACCCCACCGGCGGAGCCGCCACCTTGTCGGCCTTCTTTGTTCGGCGACATCTACCCTGTTGGAACTTAGTAATCAGCATTTGCTGATAATTGGAATTGTTTTTATTGTTGAAGTCGACGTTTTACTCCCTCTGTTCAATCTGTAACTTTTTTTTTTCCTTGCTTGGAAAAATTGTTGGCCACATATTTTTCTTGCATCTAAGGAAAAAAAGATATTTTTCTTGCATCAGGATTCAATCAAATCTTTGGCCGCACGCATTGATAGGTCAGATAATTTGTTTCTCCAAAGGGTTCAATAATCCAATTGCTGAAATGATTTTTTTATGAAATTTTGTGAAGGCCAGAAACGATTTTTTTTTTTTTAATTTTATTTGCGTCAAGAGTGAACGGAAAATTGAGTTTGAAAATTATAAAATTTGTTTTAGCATTACTGTCATATAAATTTGTTTTTTAATAAATTCTAAACTCATTATGATGCGAATTATAATATGATATTTATGATGCCTCGGTAAATTTCTTTTCCTTTCTATGATGAAGTATCGATTTTATGCTTTAACCTGTCAATTTTATTCAAAATTAGAATCTTGCTTGGTATATCATCAAAAAATTTGATCGGGCACAAGTCTCAAGGGAAAATCAAGTTAGAAATTTTAAAAATTAAATCAGAAGCCATGAACTCAGATTTCAGCAAACTTATAGTCGAACTGAACGTCTCAAAAATACAAACCTAACGACACCAAATTTGATTCAATCTGAGCCCAAATGACTCCAAATCCAAGACTCAGAGCATATTTGGAAGGTTGAAACCATAATTTGGATTACCAAACGGTTTCCGAATATGACATACTTATAGTCAAATTGATCGGCTCGATGAGACAAATATGACGAGCCTAAGATCGCTAAATTCTGATATCATTAAGACATTCAAATTCTTAGTAAATAGTCTATGATCAAAGGGATCAACATTGGCCATCCATTTAAACCACTCACAAACTACCCTTGATCTTCCTCTTATTTTACAGGTCATGCCACTCTAAAAAACTATAAATAGACTCCACATTTCTCATGGGAGGGAGGAGGAGGAAGGGAGCTCAAGCAAGAAGAGAAGGAAAAGAAGGCAGAGTTCTCTTGCAATCAGATTCCTCCTTGACCACCTCTCGACCACCGACTAATGCCAAACTTTTGTCCGTCACCGGATTTCTACCCGACGCCGAACTTCCTCCCTTTGCCAGACTTCCGCCGCCAGACAATGATATTTCTGACCTCCGCCGCCAGACAATATTCTTTCTGACCTTCATCACCTACCAACTATGGTCCTTCCAACCAAATAAACACATCAACAGTAATTCTTCATGTTTTCACCATGTAACACACTTTATATGATGTACATTTGTTACGTTATGCTAAGGCCTTCCCCACAATGACGAAAGGCCTCATTTGTAATCGACTACAAATAATAATGGATTCATTCAAACTGGGTCAGGCCCCATGGTTTTTCTCACTTTTCAGGGGTTTTCCACTTAAAAATTTATGTCTCTTATAAATGCTGCACCCTCTCTCTTATATGATTGTGTTATGAATCTTCGTATAAAGCTAAGATGTTAAACTTTATATTTCTCTGCCGCCGCTAATATTCTAGGACACAGCATTACTAAAAAAAATCATTTGAATTTAAATTGATTCAAAATTAAAATTTATTTTTGAAAGGTTTGTTCATTGAAGTTAGTTCATTCAATTTGAAATAGACTTAAAAATTAATTTTTAATATTGCAACAACAATAATAATAACAATTTTTTATTCTATTATGTGGGATTGAGTGCATGAGTCTTTTTTCCTTTATTGTGTCATATTAAAATTAAATCCTCATTTATTACAACTTTTTAGTTTGAGGTCATCGTAAGGCCGATGTTTTATGTGACCAAACTTTCTTAGGCGACTCTTCTAATCCTATTTGCCTCTAGACCTATTCCAACTTTTTCATGTATAACTCATTTCATATTATGTCTCTAAATGCAATATTACTCATCCACTTGAGCAGCCTCATTTTTGCAACACCTAACTTAATTTAATGCCTCTCTTTAAATGCCAACATTTTGTGTCATAAAGCATTATAGTTCTCACTACTATCTTATAAAAATTTTCCTTAAGTTTGAGGGTACTTTTCTATCATAGAAAATGTCTATGCATTCATCCATGCTATAGGAAAAATAATTATTTATGACGGAATTCTTTGGTGAACTACAACTCGTTGGGATCACCGAAGGCTATCAGCCAAAACAAATTGCAAGATTTCCTACGAAAAATTTTCTGAAAATTTCTAGCTGAAATTTCTACCGAAAATTCAGCTGGTTTTAAATATCCTAATTTTCCACTAGAAAGTTTCAAATTTCTACTCTTCCTATGCCATTTTCATGTGAAACATTGTTCCGACCATTCAAAGCTCCACTTTCATGAAAATGCAGCCTTAGTCCTTACTCTCGGGCCTGATAGTTGTTGTTCGTCATTCTCGTGCCTCCATTCTCGACCGCATTCGAGTCTTCATTCTCGGTCGCACTCCTCCATTGCCGGCTGAACGCATTCCTCTATTAACGATCGCACGCTTTCCTCCATTGTCGTCGCACACATTCCTCTGTTCGCTTGCTATAAGCACATTTATTTGCCTATTCTTCAAACTTCGTGCTTACACAATGTGGAAAAAACAAATATGAGATTGATTTTACCAAATAAATTAAAACACAAATTATTTGTCATTTCCATTTTTATTCCCTATCAACCTATTCCTTCAAACTAAATAGAGTCATATTGAAGGAATTGAAAATAATATTATGACAATCTCAATAATAAATAATGTAAGATGAGTTTGAATTTATAGGTGAAAATATACTTTAAGATGAGTTATAAGTAGGACATATCAACAAACACCTAATGAGCGTTAAAACCATCATATACATGCTTAGGTCAATTGAAAGGGATTGTAGATCACATCTATAAGAGAAAAAGATTTGCACAATGTGTCTTCCTACTAATTTTCTTAGGGTTGTTTGCGTGTATGATTTTGCAGATCACACATTATATGGATATTCAAAATCAAAGGAATAGGTGAAATCAAAGGAATTGGATGTATAATCAATTATTTATTGGACAAAAGAAAGTAATAGATGAATTCATCAAGGGATCACCGACGATAGGCGGTCTCATGATTATAGAGCCTGAAGGTGACACGTAAGTAATGAATATTTTAGTTTATTTTGATGATTTGATAACTATTTTTGAAATTTATGTTTTATGCAGCTTTAATTCGTCGAGGCAACTAACACATAAGATACAAGACATCATATGGAGCAAGTTTGATGTTCCATATGTATCTTTGAAGAAAATACCTCAGGAAGTTTGGGACATGTGATATTAGGAGTTTGAAGTTAGTAACCAATAATAATGGTAATCAACTTGCATTCTAATTTCTCTAACCCATAATGTTATGTTGTACTACTGATATGCAGGGAGATTTTTACTAGTTACCACATCATAATGCAAAGATTAGAAACATTTTTTGAAAAGAAAGATTCAACTCGCCTACAAGACATATTTATAGATATTATGAAGTCTGACGAAATACCACTTTGGATTAGTTAGGGGTGTGGGCTAAGTTGATGAGAACCTGGGCCAACCCAGATTATTGTATGAGAGATTAGAATAGACTGAGCAGAGCTTCGGACATTGGGGGCGTGGGTAGTGCCCTCCATACTAGCGACTCAGTTCTGTAATTGAGAATAAATGATGTTTGTAAGAACTTATATATATATTTTATATGATCTCATATTTAAATATTTTTTGTGGTTATGTACACTCATCAAAATATATTGTTGAAAGAAGTACTGGGTATGGAGCCTACTGTCATTGAGTTGCACACTTATAGTCACCAGCGCTAGGAGGATCAGCACTGGGTGGACCAACGAGCAAGGAAGGCCTTTGTGAGTATTTAGACATTCAATAATAATGGAAATGTTTAAGTGACATAGATATAACTGTTATATTTATCTTATATTATTCAGAAGGACTATACACCGCTTCAAGAGAGCTAGGCTACAGCTGGTGAGGGATCCTCTATAGGATCAATGGATTATTTCAACTACAGTATATGGTCACTGATAGTTTGTTGAATGCATAATGTCAAAGATTATGGATTAGGCTCGTAAGCCTATACATTTGAGGGGCAATCGTATGATGCATCAAACTTCTTAGCTAGCAGTCAAGAGGGGTTAACTAGCCAACAAGTGGCTGCCATGACAACAGAAATAGAGCAAATGCGAAAATCATAAGCTGATATTCAAATGCATCAAAGCTAGATACTGGAGCTACATAGAATAAGGGAGCAGTTTCGTGAAAAAAAAAGCCTACAGGGACTAAGGAGTGAGGGGATAAAAGATGATTAGAGCCTGGATGGTTGTACTTTTTTGTTTGGTTTTTTTAATGTTCAATATATTTTTATTATGGTTTGTACACTACAGTGCTTGATTATCATATAATGTATTTTGAATAATATTATTCTATGAATGTTTATCTATTTTAGTAATTTAGTTCATTTATGTGATTGATACAATATTCTTAGTGGGTTATTGTAGGATAATTGGCTTGAAATCATGTTTTATTTTATTTGTCTGAGTTAAAAGGGTTCCGATTGATTTTTGCTAGAAATCAATACAACGAATTACTGGCGGAATTTTCCACCGAATTTACTAACGGAATTTTCCATTGGTATTTACTTCATGTGAAATTTTCCACTTGTATTTCTTGTGGAATCTCAACCGAAGATTTGTCGGTGTGAATCGACGAAAATCATTTTGGATTATGCTAAAAATATGTTGGTAAATTCTTAGACATAATAATTTCCATAAAATATCCACCATAAATGATGAATTTCAACATAATTTCTTATTTTACCGGCAGATAAATCAAGTATTCCTGTAGTGCCACCTCGGCCTTCCAACTTGGAAGTCCACTAAAAATATCCACATCTATTTCAACATTGCTCCAAACAGTAAGCTCGAGACATCTAAAGCATGCACTCTGCTTCATGAGTTGGCCACTTAATGTCATCATGACATCATCCCACCATTAAATATATTACTATTAATATTACGCTCCATTTATTCGATTTTATTTATACTCAAATGAAAACCTTAAGAATCTAAGTTTAACTTCTATAATTCAAATGTTTTCTTCAACTGTCTCTCTAATCTTATCAACAAAAAGAATATATACAGTAAAAAACGTACACCAAAGTACATCCTCTTGCTACAATCTAATAAGCAAGAATCAAATATGATCCGATTTGTTTGTGTTAAATTATTTCAAGCTATTTAAAGACAAACTGAATTTAATGCATTTTTTTTTTGTCTACTCGAAAATTATTTTAATTTTTTTTAGTAGTTTGACAAAGTAAAATTGTTCCATTTTAAAATAATGCTTTCTATTTTTATGACGATATAAATATTTATTTCTGACCTAAAAAAGTAAATTAATTAAAAAAAGCCCAAGTAGTTCCGGGGTACATAATCAGTTAATTATGATAAAAAAAATTCGATTTTTTATTAAGTATTATAATATATATATATTTCTTTTTTCGATTTGAATTTTGATGGGTGGGATGCATAGGGAAATATTATTGTGTTGGGTGACAGAGCCACACGTGACTTGGCGAGATAGAAGATTACCTTGGGCTGGGTCCTCCCGAGCATGTGTGCAGCACGTGTGGAACCGACAGGAGTGCGACACACCGGATATTTCCCCCAAGTGGGGCCGGGCTCCAGTGGGAACCAGGTCAAGAGTCAACCCGGAATGCTTCGTCTCCGGCGCACGCGAACGGTCAACAACTAGACCGCCGGCCCAACAAAACACGTGAGCCTGACCTCAACGACCCATCAAATTAAGCATTACGAAATTAATAATAATAATAATATATATATAATAGTAAGAAAAGCAGTTTTTTTTGGTTTTATGCGAATTTAATTTAGAGATTTTTACATACATAATACTTAAAACTATTGAAAATACATATCTAACATCTAAACGTTAACATTTACTTATCTACCACCTAAAACCCCTTCCTCTCATTTATACTACCACTCCGCCTACCGTAAAAGAGGATCTCAATATGGACAACAGGAAATAGAGAGAGAGAAAGAGAGAGAGCTCGTGTTCTAGTTCTTCGACCTTGAGTTTGCGAACCCCGAAGACCGAAGCGCTGAGGACAGAGGCAGAGACAACCGCAACCCCGTTCTATTTGGCGCATCGAATCGTCAGATAAATCATCCTCCACAGTCATCTTCATCTGAGCTCCCATCCAACTAGATACAAGAGGTCTCGAGTTTCCCTTCCCAATTTCGTACATAATCATCAAATAAGAGTAGCACTATAGTTTTTCGGAATCTAGCATTTACCAGTGACATTTTTATGCTTGAAAAGTTACATGTTCTGTAAGACACAGGAGATGGATATTTTCCTCTTACACCAGAATCTGCAAGCAGGATAATCATTCCATGGAGAGAGGACCGTCAGAGTTTTGGTACGAACTTTGCATCAGAGAAAAGGAGGAGAGGAGTAGAGAAAATTGGTTTGTTGAGCTCGGCTGGAAATGCCGAGTAGTTGTGTGGCTGGAGGGAAGTCGTGAAGTTTGTAAAGGTGGAAATGTCGTATCCTTCAGCAGGAGAGCGATTCTCAATGGCAAAACGCTCGTCCTTATACAACAGAAGCAATATCTTCTCTCCACCCTGAATAATTACCCACAGCTCCCCCTTTTGTTGTGACCGGAGATGCCCTCGAGCTCGTCCAGGCTAGAGATCGTAAGCACTTGGTTCGCGTTCCCCTACTGACTATGTTTAAACGAAGTGGTAGAACAGAAGGAAAGAAGGATTTTAAGTGGTATATCAATAAATTTAATACATTAATTGTTGAATATATATTTTTAGTAGTTTTAAGTATTATGTATGTAAAAACCCCCCTTTAATTTAATAGTAAACCAAATAACAACTATCACTTGAATTGGGGAATCGCTCACATAGGTACCTGGTAAATGAACTTAGTTGAGTTTGAGTAAGTTTTGATTTGAGCCTAAATGTAATTAATTAATTGAATTTAAGCTCAAGTTTAATTCTACAAGTTCGAATGTGCTCATGAGCTTGCCCATTTATTATACAAGAGAGAAAAATAATTATAATTTAGCCAATTATTGTGCTAAAATGTTAAAAGAAATGATAAATTAGAAGAGACATAATTTTTTTAAAAAAATCACTTGATATAAGAAGTGAGAAATTATATTTGAATATTTTTAACAATTTTGTTCTTAAACTCCTAAATATTGATATATTTAAAGTGTATTTTATATTAATATTTTTTAAATAAGTAGGCTCATGAACTAAAGAGCCGAGTCAAAACTAGCTTATGTTTACCTGATTAGCTCATCGAATCCAATTTACAAGTCATTTATCCAGTTGAGCTCCAGTAAGCACATGAGTCAACTTGACTCACTTACGACCCTAACCTCAACACAATGCAAAATAGAATATTTCACATCACTAACACTTGTTTCTAAATTTGCTTTACTATAGTTTAATTTCAATATATAGTTGAAATGATTTATTTTATGCTCAATAGCTCTTCCCAAAGTCTCGAGAAGAGAAAGTTTTTAAAAAAGAGAAATGCTAATGAAGGATCCAATGCAGTATAAATGTTATAAGTAACGTCTAACACAATCTTCAACATGACACTAATGCTTAGAATTTTGACATATGCATGTGCTTTATAAGTACTCAAAGGTATTAGACGTACTACAGGTCAAGTACTTTTTTATTTTTCGAGCCACTAAGATCAACATATTTTTAACATAAACAAAAATGAAATTGTTTTTTTTTTCCTCCTTGTAAAAGATAAGAGAAATGCTCTTAATTTATACTCATTCAAGTTAATATAAACACTGTAATATTATATTTAAGAAAAAAAATAATTGTCGCCACTATACCACCTCATTGTATATCGTGATCCATTATTGTAACATAAAAATAAAATTTGATTTTATTGGTGAGGGAAAGATTGCTTCAATTATAACTAGCATTATCACATAAATAAGTACTATATTATTATTATTTCTGTACGTGTAGGTGGACCTCTCACAACGTGCATAGCATAAGTTAATGAGAAGTTCCGATAGGAGACGAGTGCATGCAATTAGTTTTTCAGGCAAATTAAAGGAAAGTAGTTTCAGTCTTATTAAATAGGTTCCAGCTGGCAAATTAAAGAAGAAGACATTGATGAGCTTCAGTACTGGAAGAAGAGTTAATATATATTCTCATGAAATGCAGAAGGAAGAGGACGAGAGGAAGAATATATGAGAAGAAGAAGAGGGTGGCAAGAAGAAGACAAGCAAGGCTGGGATTGGAAGGGAGCAGGCCAAGCAGGTGCGCACGTGGAATGTTTGCCGGTGGGCCCATCAGACCAAGCCTGATGAATGGGAGTCCACCTGTCGCCTACGTGTCATGTACCGACTTGCCAACTCATCCCATTCATGCACTTATCTATTGGACATTCCCTTGGTTGCCTGTACTTTTTTGTTCGGTTCAGAGACTAGCAACAGTAATACGCAGCAGAGAAGAAAAATGGTGGTTGATGTTGATGTGAAGCATCCGATTGTGTATTATGCTTTGAGATTCGGTGGTTGGGTTGGTCGATGTGTGGATGATGTGATAGTTTGACTATTGTTGCAGATGGGCGGTTGGGAAGGAGGAAGGACCGGTGTCACTTCCTATCTCAATGGAAAATGATGACTTGAGAACTTTCCTTCAACATGAAATAGTATATAAATTAATAATCAGTTTGGTCTGATGACTTAGGTTTCGTTTGGGACGGCTTTTTTATTGCTTTTTAAAACGGAGTTTTAATTAAAAAATAAAAAAAATTGTACTAAAACTCCGTTTTAGAAAGCAATAAAAAAGTCGTCCCAAACGAAGCCTTAATGGGCAGCTGAAATTTCTGTTTAACAGATCGAGTCATTGATAATGTTGGACCAAATGAAGATGAAGCTGAAACTAAATATTCTTAATTCTTATTCATAAAAGAAAAAAAAATAAAACTTTTTAATGATAAATGATGCCAATCATTACTGTATGCCTATTTTATGATTTTTATAATTATTTGATTTTAAATGAAAAGCATCTATTCATCAATCAAGACAATCTCCTTTATCCGCTTTGTTATGAGATACTGATTGCCGGAAGCCCACAGATTCTCTTTCAAATTAATAGTTTTTTGTTTTTTTAAGCTTTCTGTTCTTTATATTTAAATTGAATTAATTAACAACATAAAAGTGATAAAAAATGGTAAATTATGCAATTATAAATGTTTATGAGAATGTTTTTTCTGCAAACTAACTGATAAAGCCTTCTTTTGGATAGCTTTCTTGCTTCTTTAATTTATTTTTTTAGGCCGACTTCATAATTATTATTTGGCTATTATTTTTCACTATTTTCAGTAATTTTTTATGCTGTGAAGCTATTTTACATTCTAAACTTTAAGAAAAAAATATTTTCTCTGCAATAAATTTATAATCACCTTTATAAAATACTGTAGCTGTCCTAAATGGAGCCAAAAATATTAGACTTTAAGTAGACTAATTCACCCACCCAATTTATGCGAAAAAATGATGGTAAAATAATAAAACAAATAATTATATTAATACTATTCTATGCCGCACTAACTTTAAGTTGATGTAATGACAAGGGCGTGCAAGTAATATCTTCATTTGAGGAATGGGCGGATCCCCATGGCATTGAGGGGAGGCAAATGGCCACCATCAAAAAAATTTTTTAAAATAATTTTAAAGGGTATAATTTGAAATATTTTGGGTATTTTGCCCCTCTAAAATTTTTTTTTTGCCTTAATTTTATCAATCCTAAGTGTCTTTGCCCATCAAAAAAAAAAAAAATTCTTTGCCCATCCTGAAAAAAGAAGCTGGATCCGCCCCTGATTTGAGGATATGATGCACGCTTATTTAATTTTTTTCTTAGATCGACATTATAGTTATTATCTCGCCACTATTTTTCATTATTTTCAATAATTTTTATGCTATGAAGCAATTTGTACCAAATTTTTTAAAAAAAATTTATTTACAATAAATTCATAATCATCTTTATAAAATAGTGCAATCATTTTAAACTAAACAAAAAATATTCGAATTTAAGTAGACAAATTCAACCACCCAATTTAGGCTAAAAATGATAGTAAAAAAATTAATTATATTAATATTATTCTACGTCGCACTAACTTCAAGTTGATGAAATGACAAGGGCGTGCAAGTAATATCTTCGTTTGAGGATCTGATGCACGCTTAGTAGCAATTTTTTTGTCTTCATGTATAAATTTGATTTGTAAAATAAAGTGGATGAAATGCAACTGAATCACCTGATTGGCAGACGCGACAAAATGGGAACACTTGCCCCCATTTTAGATCCGCCCATACTCAATTAATTTTATGTTTTTTTTTTAATTATCACTGATATCATAGATGAAGTATGCAAAAAATTTATAGTTCAAAAAAAGAATTATACTAAAAATCCACTTTAAAAATAATAAAAACACTATGAGGGAAATAATTATGTGCGGAGACTGGACGGCGAGAACCACCCAAATTTGCTGCGCTTTTACTGCTTTTTGCCTCGCTTTTGCAAATAATACTCAGTAAAAGTCAAAAAAGATGCAATTATGAATGCACTTTTGTCATGTATTTGCTGCTCTTTTGCAAATACTCAACAAAAACATATCAAATATTCAATCAGTATGATATTTGCTGCCCTTTTGTAAAAGCGTGGCAAATACTTAGCAAAAGTGCATTCATAATTACATATTTGCAAATACTCGGACGTTTCTCATCGTCTTATCTCCGCACAAACTAATGAAGCCTAAGAGCCACGCTTAGAATTCTTGATCAGCTAGCTTCGTAAACACTCTCTTTAAGGCTTGTGGTCAAAAGTGAATCAAAATTGGTCTTGACAAACCCATTGTCAACTCAATTTTAATTAACAATTTAAAATAGTGTATGGGAATCAACCACCATAATATTTAAAGAAAATGCTTCATGTGCCTTAGCCGGGTGAAAATTAGTATTCAACAACTGGCCCTCCCTTCAATTACAGAAAAAATATAAATCTGGGCATGCACTCCATCTCTCAAGCTTTCAGAAGCTCTGGCGTCAATTATTTTGGGATGAATTTTCTCATTTATATCAATTTGTCAGCCTGATTTTTGTTGGAAAGCTCAAAATTTTATACATGGGTGTATCAGCCTGATTAGGGGTGTCAATTTCGGGTCACGGGTCGGGTTCGGGTCGAACCGAATTGACCCGGGTGCGAAACGGGTCGACCCTAACCCGAACCGGGTAGAGAAACGGGTCGAAAAACCGAACCCGGACCCGACCTGGCGGGTTGCCGGGTTGACACGACCCGACCCGGTTTGGGCGCGGTCGGGCGCGTGCACGCGGGCGCGCGGCGAGGTCAGGCGCGCGGCAGGCGCGGTCGGGCGCGGGCACGCGGGCGAACGGCGGGCGCGGTCGGGCGTGGGCACGCGGGCAGCGCTGGCAGGCGCGGGCGATCGCGCGGCGGGCAGCGCGGCGCGATCGCGCGGCGGGCAGCGCGGCAGAGGCGGGATTCGAAATTTTTCGAATTAAACGGGCAACCCGACCCTTTTTGAAATCGGGTCGAGTTCAACCCGAATTTTCCGGGTCGGGTCCGGGTCGGATTTTCGTGTCGTGTCAAATATTGACACCCCTAATCAGGATTCTAGTTGGTCTCAGAATGATATTCTACGTCCAGTCTCCGCACATAATTTTTTATATTCCTCATTTTTATCACATAAAAATCTTTCAGCATTGCGAGTAAAATGAGTAGGGATGCATTTTACATTTTTTTTAGTATTTTATTTTGATGTAAAATTAGAGATGTAGAATAAATTTTGATGTATTATAAATATCCCAAAAGATTCATTTTCCCAATATTTCAAAATCCCTCAACCAGATGAAATTGGTATTTGTTGGGGGATAAAATCACATAATGAAAAACAAATAAGAAAAAAGAAAATCAATAGAAGTTGAAGTGGAAAAAACTTGAAATTAGGAAAAAATCATGCCCAAGAAATCTACTACAAAAAAGGAGAAATTGTACATATCTCACTTTTCATACTATTTCTTTCTCCCTCTCTTCTCTTCTCACACAATCTACACTCAGAATAAACAAATAGACACACTTCTATTACACCAAAAGAACACAACCATTCAAGTGAAGTAAGAAGAAAAAAATAATAATAATTTGTTCAGCCTGATTCACATAGTACTGTGGTGATGTACTTGCTGCGCCTTGATGTTGACTTGTTGGTTTTGTAGCGCCATAGCAATATGAACTAAAACACTGCAATGTTGAGTTCATAGCGCTACAACCCTATGCTCTCTATTTTAGAGGGGGTTTTCAATGTCTTGACGTTGATTTGCAGCTTAATCGATGGAGTTAAGATCTTATAAGTCAATATTGCAACACAATTGATTGACATAATCAGATTCCTCACTAAACTAACACTATCTCTCACTATTTAAAAACAAGATTTTTCGCAGCAGTTGTTAGGGGCGGTGTGAAAACCACCGCCAAAAAATGCATTTTGTAACGATTTTGACCATTGGTATAGCCAAACACTGAAAGAGGGGTTACATAGTGCATTGTGTGACTTGGCGCATCCAAATTGGCCTCTGGATGATTCCGGACGCCACTCCGCAACATCGTTAGAAGAATCAAAATAAAAAATTTAGGCGCTGCAGCCGAAAATATCACTAAGATCTATTCTCAAACAATCTCCTACCAATAAGGACGTGGTACATATCCTCTGACTAGCGATTTTGCCGCTTAATGATACCGCATGATAAACAGTTATGACCCGGGGCTCACTGAACCGAGTGATTTTGCCGCCAAATGGCACCACGAAATACCAGTTATGATTAGAACCAATATGTTCCTTAATGACGTCAAATCCTTGAGATATGAATCAATATGATATGATTGATTGAGCACAAAGTTCTATGTTAGCTAAGGTAGTTCAAATTTGTCCCCTTAGACAAATACTCACATTAGGTCTACAAGGTCCCCTTGGACGAAGCAACCCATGACTGCCGACAAGGATTCTTCTATGATCAGATTAGGTTGACTACCTCCTCTGACTAAGTAGACTAGGGACCATGATGGCCCGGGACGACAGAATCATGGGATCTTGACCGGGTCTATCATCATTCCCTCACCATCCGCTTTAAGTGCAAGATGCTGAAATCTCCAATTTTAAATATGAAACCTTCAAATTCTCAACTATTTCCAAGCTCTTCAAATCCCAACATATGCTGCTACTATATGCCAGATAACACGTATCTCTATACGTATTTGATGGATGATTAGCCTTAATCGAAAGTTCTCTCTCATGATTGGGAGAGGTAATTAACTACAGGGGTTTGCGTCTATAGGAAACCAAAACTCAGATCATAAAGTCCTCACAAAATGAGGGCGAAATCTCTGGGTAGGGTCTTATCTACAAACCCATTTGCCTTCCAAAATTTTCTCCAAAACTAAATCCGTTAAAACTCTCCCGAAGAAGAAAAAGTAAAAGCGGGTGGAGGCCGGGGCCGAATTTCGGACCCACATATATAGAACTCTAACATTATTTTGTGAAAGAAGTTGTTGCGAAATGAACTATTACATTTTAGCATGATCTACAGAAGTAAGTTGTTGATGTTTTTACTAAAGATTTCGATCCAATCTTAGTGTAGGACCTTTACATTAAGGGGGTGTATTTGATATTAATGCAATGTGATTTTTAATATTTAAGTATTATTAGAAAACTGAAATGATTTTGTATTAGTGAAAGGTTATCTATTGGCTTTTAAGTTTTTTTTTTAAAAGCTATCTATAATATACATGAAATATGTGAATAATAAAAAAAAAAAGAATCCCTACACAATTTTCTCTTGCACGAGCAGGTTCTTTGTTTTTATCTTATTTTTTCCAACAAAACCCATATAATTTCCGTTGATCAAAATGTTGATGAATTAAAATTACATTAACATTTTGACGTATTAACAGTGCCGTATAAGCTAGCAGTCTGATCGTTGAAGTACCTTGTCTGCCAAATTTATTGGTTGACTAGCAAAGCTAGTCAATAACGGGTTAAACGAACTAAGCTACAATTGCATTGAAGTGGACCACTCTTTACTGGGAGCAATTATTAGGTCCTTTCACTGGATGTAGAGGAATGTTCGGTTTTAGGCAAAAATAGGTCAAAAAGTGCAAATACCGAGTTTTTTGAAAAACTCGGTATTTTTTCAAAAAACTCGGTATTTGCACTTTTTTAGGCAAAACCGAACCTTCCTCTAGGTCCTTGCACCGGACCAAATAAAAGTTCCTTTACTGGAGCTATACATAGTTAAAATTTAAAGCAATAAAAGCTACCAAATACCCTTTTCTTAGAATAAAATTAAATCAGATCAAACATTAAATTATGAGTATATTAATGCTCACGAAATCGCATGCAAGTTGGTTTTTTTCTCAAGCTTATCGTTCTAATGCTGCCGGTGATGGATGAATTATTATGTGCGGGCACCGAACGTCGTTCAGAGTCCAATAAAAATGCGCCGCATCAACTCCTACTCGGTACCGCGGCACGGTATTAGATGACGTGGCTGCACCTGGTTCGTCTTTGGATGATAATTAAGCTGTATCCGATGTCTGTACAGAATAATCTCTTCTGATCATGAGAGTTTGGTGACCAAAATTCCTGGCATGAAATGGTAGCGTGGAGTATAAAATTAAAGCAAGTAAATTTAAAATAAGAAAAGAGGCATCCATCCATCCATCCATCATAGAAGAAATTAACATTTTGTACATTGCCCGGACGATCAGCAACTTCCTAGCTAGCTAGTAACAACATGAACATATTACTAACTATAACTAAAATGAAAAACACAGGAAATTAAAAAGAAACACAACAAACAAAAAAAAGGGAGAAAAAAGAACCGATTTTTCTCCCAAGGTTGTTACCAAAAGAAGCACAACAGCTAGTACTAATACTCATCATTTCAGGACTGAAATTAACAGTGATTAATCATGCACCATTGTTCTTCCCCATCCACATGTTATTTCCAGGACTCCACTTGGGGCACCTTGGGCTAAAGTACCTCTCCTTCACTCTTCCCTCCAGGAGTTCCACAACCTGCCCTGGTCGCACGCATCTCGGGGCCTTGTACTGATTAATCGACGCTCCTTGACTGATAGCATAATCCATAAGCTTATCAAAGCTCCCTTCTTCCACCACCCTGATTTCCAACGCTCCGATTGACCCGTCCGCGGCCCGACCCTGTCTGTACACACTGTTCAATGATTCCTCTATCGCCAAACAGCACTCTTCGAACACTGAACCAGGAACTTCCTTCTTACCCTTCCTCAGCTCCCAGTACAAAACGTAGTGACCCGGTATCATCGTCGTGTCAGCGTAGCTGGTGTATTCCACCACCGAAGCTCCGACCGGCTCCAAATGTCTCACCGCCTTCTCCACAGCCGCGTGAAGCTCCACTTCATCTGTCTTGTCAGCGTCTATGCTTAGTGCTACGTTCTTCCGCTTCACAAAGCTAAACTGTGGCGCCTTGTTCTTGAACCCACTCACCTTCAGCACATCCCCCACCCGATACCGGTACAAACCTGTACGTTTGTCTTTGTTAATACAATAACATTCTTGAAAACTTTATACGACAGTTCTGATGGAAAGCCAAGCGAGAGCTGTGTGTTTGTAAACGTTTTACATGAGCTTTTAAAAATGTAGATAACGAACGAATATGGTTAATTTTGTATACATACATATATAACAAGTGGCCTTATATATATTTATATATAGCATAATTTTTTTTTTTCATTTTTCTATTTTATAAAATAATTAAGGATGAAGATGAAGTCCAGTTTAAATCTTTTCTAAACCCGCCCTCTCTAATTTGTTGTTTACGAGCCACATGATAAGTTGGCTGGGCTTCTGTAGCTCATTTGGCTTATATCATCCATGATTCATCTCATGAACCCTAAACTTTTTTGAATTTGTACCCTCTATCTATATATAAATATATTTATATGGACTTACCGGCATAGGTGGTGACGACGAGCTCGTACTCATGGCCGAGCTTGACATCAGTGAGCTCGACGAGGTCGTCTTGTTTGTGATTGCTGGAGCCTTCAAGAGAAACAGGTAGGAACTCGAAGTATCCCATGGTGGGAATGAGTGTATAAGCAACTTCACTGGGCTTGCACATCGGGTTTAAATTGATCCCAAAATAACACTCCGAAGAAGCGTACATGGTGCAGGCGAGAGGGAGGCCATCTCCATACAAATCCAAGGTCGGAATATACTGCGCCATGGTGCCCGTCACAATAACATCGATGTATTTCGTGTTTGGCCAAAGCCTCCGAATAATCCCTTTCCACGACTCCTTGCTACACTCAGCTTCGATGTGATCCGCCAGAACCGGGTCGGGCCTGAGAATTCTCTCCACTGCGGCCCGAACGGCCCGATCCGTCACCTCTTCGTCTAGAGTACCGTTACGGATATCTCTACACATCCTCGGCCAATGCTTTTCAAGGAATTTAATTGCGCGGATGAAGCCGGAGGCGAAGACAGCCCCCACCCGCATCACTTCGGCGTTCTGCGCCAGCCCGCATAGTAACTGCGCGTACATGCTTTGGTAAGAATCCAAGCAGAGGATTGCCTCCTTTGGGCTCGTGTGCACGTTGTACGGGTCGGGTTCCCGATTGATGAAATGCCGGCTTTTATAATAGCTAGTAAGGACCGGACGGGCCAAAAGCCCGCCCGGTGTTCGGGCTTCTGATTTTACAAACAGAAGGTACATTCCCTTTCCGGCGTTCAAATTGGGAACGAATTGGGACATGACGGGCATGTGGAGACTATAGAAGAAGGAGCGGCGATCGAGCTCCTCGTCGATGGTGGGCATGAGCTTCCGTTCACCACCGGAGGTGCCGGAGCTGGTGAGAAACTCGCTGATGGGGCGGCCGGCGAGGATGGGGGAGGTGTCGCCTTGGGCGATGCGGAGGATATCTGGTAGGATTTCGTTATATGAGACGATGGGTATGAGGCGGCGAAAGGCTTCGGGATCACCTGCGGAAGGGCCGGTGAGGCCGTGGCGGTGGAGGTACTCGGCGGCAGAGTTTTGGGAGAGGATTTCGGCGAGTACGCGGTGCTGGGCTTCAACGGGGTTGGTGGTTACGTCTTCGATGAAGCTGAGGATGCGGCGGTGCTCTTCAGGGGTACTGGTGTCGGATGCTTCCGGCATGGTTGTTCTGGTTGCTTTGGATATGAAAAAAATGAAGGAAAGAAGAAAATTTTAGGCTTGTGTTTATTGTGGGGAAAGGGGAGTGGGGGTGGGGAAGATTATATAGGGGACTGCATTCTACTATGGATTGCAAATTTATTATTTGGAATTGTTTTTTTCCTTTTCAATAGCCAATAGAGTAGTGGTTGAGTTGTTGGAAATTTTTAACTCAATTCTGTGTCAACCTTAGCTCGAACTCACACACATTAGCTGAACTGAATAATAAAATTGCGGACCACTTTCAATATAAAAAAATTCATTTAAATTACTTCTTAAAATCATTTTTTAATACAAATTTTTTTAATTTTTTATCTAAAAATTTATTTTAGCCATCCCAAACAAAACCTATATCATATCAACACATGATCTACACTACACATATAGTGTAGTTATATGCTCTATTTATACATTTAAATTTATTTTTTTCTCATTTTTAAATTACTATCAATGCCATATTTTTTTAATTATTCAATATAATATATATATATATATATATATATATATATATATATATATATATATATATATTTAATATATATAACTCACCTGATTTTGATCAAATCATTGAAAAACTCAAAAAATGTTTTAAAAAATTGGATGAAGGATTACATTATTTTTGTAAATAATCAAACTTTAGATGTAATATTTAATGTCATATGAAAAGTATGAATATTCAAATTATAATTATTGAAACTAATCTTCTGATTAAATAAAAATTAATTTAAACAGAATAAATATAAATGGGTTTTTAATTTAACTCAATTTTTTTTAACGAAAAATTGATTAGAATGAGTTGTATAATTTATGAATTTATTTTAAGGTATATGCAACATAAGAGTTGAAGATTTGTCATGTAATATTGCAACGATCTCAATTCAATTTTTTATAATTTTAAAATCCATTTTGACCAAATGTTAATTGGGATATTTTATATTTGCTTAATTATTTACTTCAATCATATATTTATGTGCATAAAACTTATAAAAACATCATAAATTTAATAAAGTATAATCAATTAATAATCTATTGAAAAAAATTATAAAATTATTCAAAATTAGGCTTTGTTTCATATAAATACATATATGCATCATGAGACAATGCCCTAAAAATATTAATTAAATTTACTTTAAAATAATCTTCTATCATACTTTTATTTGTTTTCACAATATCTCATGCATTATGAAAGCAAACAATTGACCTTTGATGTCTCCGTTTGTTAATGACATTTGATAATAACAGGATAATATATTCTTTACATGTGGGCCACCTCGAACAATTCATTATAGAATTTAGAGGGGAGCAAGATAAGAGAGAGGAGAAGGGGGTCGGATAATTATTCACAATAAGATCCAATATGTTGATCCTGTAGAGGCTTTTAATTTTTCTTTTTTTAAAAAATATATACTTATTTTTTAAAAATATATTTTTAAGGCTTACATGGTGCGTGCCACACACTTGAAATGACCTAATAAATGGGAGGAAACTATTTTCTTAAAGCTAACATATATTAGCAACTATGACAGTAAAAAGCTGCATCCTTACTACCGTAGCGAGAATCGCTAGACAAAAAGAATTGTATTTACGGTCTGAAAATTACAGCAATGAGAAATTAAATTGTCCCAAATAGATCATTAGTAGTTATAAATTCCCACAATTTAATTTGAATTCTTGAGTAAAAATATGACTTAGGCTTTGTTTGGGACGGCTTTCTTATTGCTTCTTAAAGCTACTTTAAGAAGCAAAAATAAAGCCGTCCCAAATTATGCCTTAATTAGTTTTTAATCTCCTAAAATAAGTTGTTATATATATAATTAAGGGCTGCAGAAAACTCTTATCCAGGAAGAACAAATCCAGTTAAAAGTACAGCAGTGATTGATTTGGTATAATATTTGCACTTTAGAGTGGATTATAGCTAGCAGTTGCTGGCTTTTTGTTGTAAAGGCTCGTGCGCTTTGGCTGCCAAAGAGATAATGTTTATGCTATATATTATTAAATTGATTATCAACGTTTATTTTGTTGACACTGATCCGACATGCATTATCTGTTTTTTGGTATTTAGTCGAACTGTATTTGAGTTTTTTCAAGTGGGATATTTATATGATCATCAGTTGAAACTGTAACCTATTTAACCAATTATGACTCACTAAAATAAATTAACATAGCTTAATCAGTAAGCTAAGTCATGCTTGTAGCTTTAGTGGAAACTGTCTAAAGGGATGGATCTTTAATTTTTTTCCATCTAATCAAGAAAGTGGGTAATAGAGACAAAAGATGCTCTCTAAAAAGAAAAATAATATCAGATTAATTCTTGTGCTGGTGCATTTGTTTGAGAATCTCTAGAGTTTTTACATTAAAAATTAACTAACAGTAATAAATTACTACTTGAAAGGGATGGGAAAACAAAATTTTTTTCCATGATAATGCAATAGCATGAGAAGGGATTTGGATTTAAAAGTGGGGAGACTCTCAAATGAGTCAGATTCAAATATATGACTGGCATCGAATCGGAGTCGATATTCATTAAGTATATATATAGTTTGAGGCATTATTTTGTATGTTGCTTAGTATAAGTAGTTAGGATATGGATTCGATCAAAGAGAGATAGCTCCTTAGGAAATCCTACTATATTGTCTTGTATGAAGCTGAAACTTGTCTATAAATAAAACAACTAACCCCTCTATGATGTTAGAGATTTGACTCCAGATATTTGTTTTCTGTTCTTTATCCTAACATGAGTTCAGGTGGTGAGACTTCAAGAATAGGCTCTTGAATTGCAGAGAGGGTTGAGGTCGTCGTCTCTAAAGAATGATCGATTCACGTCCTATTCAGGTGGAAACCAGCATCATTTGGTATCAGAGCCAACAAAGTTGCCGCCTCGTCGCCACCAACAACGACCGATTTTAGAGACTATGGTAGGGGATCTGGGAAGAAACCATGCATCAGTGGTATGGGGAATCAAAGTCGACCTTCTAAATTTTGACGGGAGGATAGACCCTGACAAATTCATCAATTCACTACAGACCGTTGAGCGCATTCATGAGTTCAAAGAAGTGCCAGCTGATTGCATAGTTAAATTGGTGGTCATTAAACAAACAAGAAATGCTTCCCTATGGTGGGAAAACTTAGATAGGAAAATAAATCGAGAAGGTCGAAGATAGATTGTGGCATGGGCTAAAATGAAGAAGAAATTACAGCGAAAATACATGCATGATTAGCACAAATAGGATCAGTTTATAAAATTCACACAATTATAACAACAACATTCGGCCGTTGAGGAGTACATGGCTGCCTTTGAATAGTATTCCATAAAATGCAATATAGTTGAGCCAGAAGAACATACCATATCATAGTTCTTGAGAGGATTACATCCTTCCATTGCTAATATAGTGCAATTGCAACTGGACTGGACTTTCCGAGATGTTGTTAGTTTCAGTATCAAGGTAGAACAACAACAACTGCAGCTAAAGATGATCTCCATACGACAGACAACATAGACATACATCTCTGAACGAGACCCAAGATCTCCATGTGACGTTGCACTGTGGGAAGACGATTTTCTTTGTCATCATTGATAGCAGAAATTATGAGAACGTCATATCTACCACTATGATAAAAAAAACTACAACCATCTACTACCGATTATCCTAGGCCGTATAACCTTTCTTGGATTCAAAAAGAAAATGAAATCCCCGTAAATAAGAGGTGCTTGTGAACTTCTCCATAAGGCACTCTAAAGACCAGGTGCTATGCGATGTGGTGCCCATGGATGCATTCCACTTATTATTAAGACAACTATGGAAATTTAATCACAACAATGTACGTACATTGCATCACATCCAATACGCACTCATTCACACATAATAAGAAGAAACTCATGTTGATCCCGTTACCCAACATGATGGAAGAGAATTCCATAAATAAAATATGGCAACTAGGACCCTATTTATTAAAGAATGGTGAACTGCTCAAAAGGGATATGTGTTGTTGCTAGTCGAGGAAAACGAGGTGGGCTATTCTGAATATCTGAAAGTTGTCCGACCATTATAACATCAATATGCTAATGTTATGCCTCAAGAAATTCCAGCTGGCCTTCCACCTAGCTGAGACATACAACACATGATCATCTAATACCCGGGGCGATATTACCAAATTGGCCAACCTACTGAATCTGACAAAGTGAGAATGAAGAACATCAACAACATGGTGAGGAATTGACTAACAAAGGCTTCATGAGACATAGCAAAAACCTATGTGTTTTACATGCCCTCCTCATGCCAAAGAATAATGGCACATTCATAATGTGTATAGATAGCCATTCTATTAACAAGATCACGGTAAACTATATCTTTTTTATTCCTCACATTGATGATATTCAATTGCAAAGAGTCAAAATCTTCTCCAATATTGATTTGAGAAGTAGATATCATCAAATTCGAATGCGGCATGACAATGAGTGGAAAATTGTATTCAAAATAAGGGAAGGACTTTAAAAATGGAGTGTCATGGCTTTTGGTGTATCCAATGTCCGAGCACATTCATGAGGCTCATGAGACAAGTCTTCCAGCCGCTCTTATATATGCAAGTGTGTGGTGGTATATTTTGATGACATTTTAGTATATAGTCGAACACTAGAAGAACATTGTAAGCATATAAAGGAATTTTGTTTGTAAACCCCCAAAAATATCACTATCTATCTAGAAGGAATTCATTTCTTGTCTTTATTATTTTGGGCATACGGATTAAAGCCGACCTAACTAAAAATGATGCCATCATTCAATGGCCCATTCCCAATTTATTCATCGAAGTTTGATGCTTCCAAGGACTAGCCTTTTTTTACTGATGGTTCATAAAAAATTTCAGTATGTTGGCATTTCTCATTACTGAGCTACTCAAGACTGACAGGTTCCGCTTGACTCAAGTAGCCCAAGTCAACTTTGAATAACTTCAGCTGGTCATTTCCATGGCCACTATTCTAACATTACTGAATTTTGGAGAAGTATTCAAAGTAGAGTATGATGCTTCTTCCCATATATAGGCATCAGAGGTGTTCTTAGTCAAAAAGGCCACCCAGTAGCCTTCTTTAGCAATGAGACACGACTAAAGTACTCTTTTTATGACAAGGAATTCTATGTCGTGGTAAGGGCACTGAAACATTGGGATCACTACTTATTGGCAAGTGAGTTTGTTTTGTTTTCGAACCATGAGGCCCTCCAATACCTGAATGTGCAAAAGAAATTGAATGGTCGACATGACATGCAACTTGGGTAGAGTACATGTCTGACTTCAATTACATCTTGAAAGACAAATCTGGCCATTGTAATCAAGTAGCATATGCATTTAGTCGAAGGTACATACTATTACAAAACTTATAGCTAAAAGTGTCTGGCTTTGAAATATTAAAAGAGCTATATCCTTTAGATCCCGATTTTGGTTCCATTTGGAAAAGCTGCTTCCCATTCAGCTATATCACATACATGATGGGTATCTCTCATATGGGAACAAGTTATGTATTATGCAATGCTCTACATGACAAGCGATTATTATCGAATATCACAAGTCTAACTTAATTGGCCAGACATTTCGACAGAGACAAAACCATCCTCTTAGTCAAAGAACACTTTCACTAGCCACTCCTACAATAGGATGATGGTAGATTCATCGGACAATGTCGAATCTACTATTTAGCAAAGTCACAAGACCAAACTCTGGGTTATACTTACCCCTTCCCGTCCCTAGTGGACCTTGGGTCGATATAAGCTTCGATTTTGTGTTGGGTCTCCCCCGAACACAATGAAACAAAGACTCGACCATTAATGTAGTTGATCAAATTTCAAATATTGATCACTATATTACCTGTTGGAAAATATTGGATGCTACACTTGCCGCTGATTTATATTTTAAGAAAATGTTTGCATGAATGGTATTCCTCGCAGCATCACCTCTAACCGTGATGTAAATTTTTCAAGCCATTTTTGGAAGACTTCATGGGGAAAGCTTGGTACAAAGCTTCAATTCAGTTTCACAGCGAACCATCAAACGAACGGTCAAACATAAACATACAATTGGAGCTTGGGAAATCTACTACATTGCTTTGTGGGGAAGAACATATGTCAGTGGGACTTAATCTTATCACAACTAGAATTTTCATTCAATAAATCACCAAATCAAGCTACAGGGCAAAGTCAAATCCAGATCGTTAATGATGATAACCCTTTAACTCCTTTTGAATTAATTCCAGAACTACCCATTCCCAATTATAGTGTTGATGCTGAGCAACGCAGCAAAAGATCAAACAATTTCATCCACGAGTTTAGGAAATGATTCAAAAGCATAATACTAAGTGTCAACAACAAGCCAATAAGAACTGCTAGGCAGCTAACTTTAAAGAAGGTGATCAAGTTTGGATCCGGTTGAAGAAAGAAAGATTTTCTACCCGCGCTTTTGGTAAACTCAAGCCTTGAGCTGATGGGCCATTTCGCATAGTCAAAAAAAAAAAAAAAATGATAGTGCTTATCAAATTGATTTACGAGACCATGCCAACATGATCCGCCACTTTCAATGTCTCTGATATCTCCCCTTATTATCTTCCTGAAGTTTCTCCGACCCTAGGAGAATGACACCGGACCGAAGTCGATATTCATTAAGTATATAACTTCAGGTATTATTTTGTAAGGTCATTAGTATAAATAGTGAGGGTATATATGGATTCAGGGAGAGATAGCTCCTTAGGAAATCACGCTATATTGCGGTGCAAGAAGCCGAAACTTATCTATAAATAAAACAACAAACACCTATAAGATGTTAGAGATTTGGCTCAATATATTTGTTTCTTGTTCATAATCTTGACGCGAGTTCAAGTGGAGAGACTTCAAGAATAGGTTCTTGAAGTGCATAGAGGGGTGAGGTCGTCTCTGAAGACCTTCCATTTTGCAAGAATGATTCATATCCTGTTCAAGTGAAAACCATCATCAATGAATTCATTCTGAAATATGATATAAATTAGAAGATTTTTATCATGCAGTGAAATATATGAGTATAATTTGATCTTTAAGAGTGCATCCATATATATTATTTATCAACTTCATTTTTTAACATGTATGTTCACAATTAGTTTTCATGATGCAGATCATAATCAGTAATATCATATTTTTATTTTGAAGATTTAACAAAGTGAAGATGAAGAAAATAAAATTGTGAGAAGAATAGTCATTCTCCACTTTAGGAGGAGAAAATTGTCATTTTTTCCTATCTCTGCATAGATATTTGGGTCCAATAATGTTGAATTTGATCCATTCATACATACTAAATTTAAGTTCTATTCAAACTGGCCAAATGATTTTTAGCTAGTTAAGCTTGATCCAAATCAAATAATTAACCCTAATTCGATCTCAAATGATCTTCAACTGATTTGAAAAAAATCTACTGCCAATTGATGAATATATTTGTTTAATTATTGAACCAGGTAGGCATTGGGAGATCCCCATTATCTTGAGTCCCCCCCCCCCTCTCAATTTTTTTTTTAATTTTAGGGGGGATAGTTTGGAATATTTTGGGTATTTTGCCCCCTCTCAAAAATTTCTTTTGCCCTCATATTATCAATCATAAGCGTCTTTGCGCATCTCCCACAAAAAAAATTTTTTTTTTGCCCACCCTAAAAAAAGAAGCTGGATCCGCTACTGTGGTAGGTAGATTTGAGGACTAATTAAATAAGAATAAAGTTGAAAACACTTACTTTCGGGATCTTTTCCTTTGCTCTGGGCATATATAGGGCCTCCCTACAAAAATCCCAGCAGCAATAAAAGTAACTATGATAAAGATGTCGCTTACCAATTTTAATGAGGCACACCATGTGAGCATTGTTCCCACAGTTGATCATATAATCTCCTTCCATTTTTTTATGAGTAAATCAAGCTTGAATCCTTATCAACTTTTTTGTCACTCCTTTTCCATATAAGATATAAGAAACAAAAGGCTATTAGGCTGAAAGTTACAACAAGGCTCCCACTGACCAGTAATATATTATACAAACAACTCAGCAATTAATGGCTGTTTTCCTTTTTATTTTGTTTTTATTTTTAATCATGCCAACAATAAATGGCCATTTATATGCACTGTGTTCCTCCAACTATATAAGGTAATGAAGCATAAATTAATTTAAATGATCAAATCATCTAGCTATGGCAAAAGATTCTATATGTGACAAGCTACAATCTATTTCATGATAATATAAAAATTAAGATATTAGATATATAAATAAATAAAAATTTAGATTAGCTATATATTTATTCATTGGCTTTAAAAATAAAAAAACATGTTCCAGGCATATTGTATGACTATAATTTTTATAAGGATTTCAACTATCATACCCACCTTCGAAACGGGCTAATGTTTTATATTAGATTACACCATCATGCCATTTTTTTATCTAAATAAAATTCATCAAATAAATATATAATTGTATTGTCTGTGATCACTAAGTTTTGGAGATAAGTTCTACGATAAAATATTGTTGCCCTCAATGATTTCATCAAATATAAATACCACAAATCAATTTTAACAAATATTTAAATATAGGGATTAAGCTTAAACCATTAACAAAGGAGAAAAACCCTGTCAGATGCATTTCACAAAAATAATAATGAGACCATTTAGGCGAGTAATATTATAATAATATCACCATAACTCCCTTCCAAACACCCATGTTGGGCACAGGTAGATGTTCTTAATTTCTCTGTGGCCATCTTCTCTTCACACATTGTTTTTTAATTAACATAAATATCTTGGTAAATTACTTTTATATTAATACAATTGGCATCATCTTAGGTAGATTAATTTCTATGTTATAAATTATTTAAAAATTCATTTTAAAATATCATTTAATTGGAGCTTTCCTGACATCAACTGTAATATAGTATAACTGTATTTTCTTCTACTTATTCGATCAAATTAAATTTTAATATATTTGATTTTATTTGAGATAATATTTTAATTATTTTTTAAAATAGTTTTCTAGTACAAAATTTTCTTTAAAGCACCATGCATGGGCTGAACCAACCTCTCTTTTAAGGATGGAAAAATATAATTATGTAATGCATAATCTTATATGTATAAAATAGAAAAGAAGTTTCTTTCTTAATATTTGGGCAGTTGTATTTATTGAAAGTAGACAAAATAATTAAAATATTTTTTTTTTCTAAGAAAAAAGATTTCAGAATTGGCAAGAAAATTATCCGCCTTAAGCTCTTCCTGATCTCACCCTTAAAAGCATAAATAAAAATAATGACAAAAAATTGTCTCAAAAAAAGTCTTAGCCTAAATACCAACAACTAGAAAAATTACTCTATGCGGATCCTGCACGGCGTCTAGAGATCAATCAGAGCGATCACGTCACTTTTTTCCTCGGTATCGATGCTTAATACCACGGTGTACCAGATGATGTGACAAATTTTAATTAGTCTATGAACCATGCGGTATCCGCACATAATAATTTCTCTAGGCAACTAGGTCACATAATAGGGGTGGCGATTCTTTAATTCTACATGCTTTAGGATTTTTTCTGAAGAGTAATCACTCTAGGCAAATTGGTATGCATGAGTGGGGGCATGGGAGTATGGGACCCACCGTGCTAAAAACGTTGTCTTCCGTCAACAGTGAGCTTTAATCATGATTTGACAAAACATTAGATGTTAATTTTTATAATTATATTTTAATTAAAAAGATTAGTAATTAATGTGCTCGTATTCCTTTATAATTTCTTTTGGGTGTCTTCAACTAATTAGTATTTAGTGTGACTTGATAGGTCTTGTTTAATCACAAGTTTAATTATTTGGAGGATTTATCCATATCCTTATAAGATTTATGAATATGCATATTTTCGGGTTGATCATTTTTTTTTATAAATATTATATAGATTTTTCTTATACTTTTAAAATTATGCTTTATTTTTTTTTATGTTTTAATTAGCAGATTGAGTTCATTATTTGTTGTAATTGACTTAATAAGAGAAGTAATATTTAAGAACAATTTAAGAGAATAAGCTAAATTAATATGATATGATATCTGGTAATAATAAAGATAAAAATATTATCAGAATATTCAAATAATATATATATATATATATATATGCGATATTTAATTATCTACATAAGTGTTAATTAAATGAAATTAAACATTTAAAATTTTTATTTTCAACATTACCAGTCTAGGCCTTACAATTCTTAAAAAAATCATAGTTGCTAGCTAGCAAAGTGAAAGGAGGCCACGCGGCAGGGTAAGCGCATGATCGGTGCCGCATGTCGTCCGGCAAGCCACCTGACGTCCGGCATATGAAGCCGGAGGAGCTCTGCGTACGTCAAGCCCGCAATCCTATTTCAAAAATTTTAAAAAATTCAACCGTTGCTTGGCGGGGAGTCAAGTTAATTCAGTTAAAAAGTCTTGTTCTTGCTGCTGCAGCTGCAGCTGCAGCTGCTAGCTACTCTCTCTCTTTCTCTCTCTATCTTTCTTGTGTTTCTGCTGGTGTAATATTGTGGAAGAAGAAATAGTGGATGGAATGTTTAATGAGATCAGCTGAAGAAGCTAGCGTGAGTTAAAAGTTGACCGTTGGGAAAAATGCAATAGCTTTACTTTGTAGTTTGAAGTGGAGGGGAAAAAGAGAGATAAGGGATTAAAAAAAGTTAGTCAAGCCTCTTATATCCCTCCTAAAATCTCTTTCCCATGTACCTTGTCTCCCATAAACCCAACCTTTTCTGTTCATAAACCAGTTAAATAATCTCCACCACTTCATTTCTATCTTTACTCCATTGCTCTCTTTTTGCCCTACTTTGACTCTTGCAGTCCCCTCCTTCTCTAATGGACTCTATCATAGATCATCTGCCTTCATTTTTAATAATTTTAGGAGCAATGTTGTTGTTTTGAAATGACATAAAATATATATATTTTTTGTATGTGCAGTACGTGTCATCATTTATTTAATTTGAACTAAATATTATGAAATAAAGTTAAGATTTCGTTTGGGACATCTTTTTTACTGTTTCTTAAAATAGTTTTTAGTACAAAGTTTTTTATTTTTTACTAAAAAATTGCTTCACAGAATTAATTTGCAGCTTCCTGGTTTTTTACTGTATATATATATATATATATATATATATATATATATATATTTGATGGAAAGTATATATTTATGATCAGTTCAGATGTATTTATGTTGTAGGAATTTATTTTTACAGGCATTAAAATTAAGGTAGCTAATCAAATAACCGCTTAAAAAGCAGAAGGAAAATAATATAAATCGCTGCTTTTTTTTTTCTATGTAAATGAGAAAACTACTTAGAAATTAGTTATTTTTAGCTTCTGAAATTATTGGGTGCACTTAGACCTCAGATAGTTAGAAAATATAAAAGCTAGAGTTGTTGGTCCTAACTCATTGATTGACATAAGATAATCATTTGTCATATTTTTGCTTTCTTCAAAATCTCTTAATCCACCCTATCTAATGATCAGCTATAATTGAGTGATTTATATGAGATTTGTGGCTCAAATCATAGAGTTTATGGGTTTAAACATGATTTAATAAGACAAATTAAAGACCAAACGACTCTTAAAAATTCCATGGCTGAGTGTCCTTTGGTGTTTGATATTTAATCATGTTGAAAAATAATCTTTCTTGTATAACATCTGAGAGTGTTAAGATTAATCACAATTAAATAAATGAAAATTTTATGAATATAGAACCACAGCTAGCTGCTTATTTATTTGCATTTTGAAACTTCTAGACGTTAAAGTAATTAAATGTTTAGAGCCATATAAAAAAGATAAAATTATTGTTTGACCTTGGGAGCTGCATATAATTTTGTAAAATTTAGAAACAAAAAACAAAAGTAAATTAATAACTTAATATCATCATTAAAGCTATGATATCAAGTCGAGATCAAGCAAGCTGATCTCAATTCAAAATAATTTTTTACTTTAATTCAAGTTGAACGTAATTTATCATAGAGTTGGGAGTTTATTCAACCAAGGCTATTATACAGATGAAAGAAATTTTTTTTTTTTTAAATTATGTTTGATAGTAAATAATTAAATATATATTTATAAAAATATTTAAACTATATATCAACAGTATAGAATTTTACTATATATGCATGTAGTTGTAGTGGGTGTGTGAAAAAAGTACAAATTACAGCATTAATCATGTATATATTTAGGCTTCGTTTCAAATAACAGCTTTCTTATTGTTTCTTAAAGGAGCTTTCTAGCAGAAAAAATAAATTTTTTGTACTAAAAAGCCACTTTAAGAAGCAATAAAAAAGCCGTCTCAAATGAAGCATAAGTTTAACTCTAGTTGAATCAATTTTTTTTTGGATCAAGTTATCCTTCTCTCCAAATACATCAAATTAAATTTGATTTTTAGTTAATTAAAGTTTTAGTAATTGTATAAATTAGATAAAAAATTTAACTTTGCTGCAATTAATTAAAGGATTTAAAGCTGTAAAGTTCATAAGCTTTCTTAAGATTTGCTAATCCAGCTCTAATTACACAAAATAAGCCAGCTATATCGTTGTCTTTTGGATCCTTGTACTCTAATTAATCAATATTAAAATCCATTTCTGCTCGAAAGTAAGTGCATTCAACTAGGAAATATTAATAATTTACTTCAATGGTAACCCTGCACGGTGCTCTCCCGCTCTTTAGGGGAATGATCTCTGACCAGGAGCTATTCTACTAAATTTTAATTACATTTAGATGCTAAACATCTATCTAAAACTGTACTTTAACTATTATAATAATAACTAATTAATTCTTTATCGAAGTTGTTAACAAGTTTAAAAGATGTATGCCATCTAGCACACCACATGCAAAGCATGAGACATGGGGTTTCTTCCCCTTAATTACCTAGCCATCCTACGCTTAGGTTTCTCATTGATGATCCTACAGCTTAATTAATTAATTATTTGGCAGATGGTCCAATTTGAGTTTAAATTAATTTTTTAGTGAAAACGATTTGGGTATTGATGCCTTTTATTGACCAGACCAAGCTCGTGGGGGTTCAGTGATATCAATTGCTGTGATCGAGTTGGAGATTTTTCTTTTCTCTAATTCTCTAGGATTTTTTTTTTTGTATTTTTCTCTTGCTAATCGTTTATATATAATTACATCTTATTAAAGACTTAATTAAAAAAAACAGCATTTTTATTGAATAATATTGCCACTTTATTATTATTTTTTTAATTAGAATATGTCAGATTTTAAATCTCAACCAAAAAAAAATCATGACTTTATTAGTTTCTGATACCCAAATTTTTTTGAGCATGTATATAATACCTTTTAAAACAATATGATTATATATTATATTAAAAAATACATGCAAAATAATATTTTACTCATTTTTTTAATTTTATTAAAATAAATATTATATAAAAGAAATTGATAGATTATTTATGTATTCTATTCTACTCAGAATAAATTCAAGATGCATGGTATAAGTTCACAATTTGATTATTATATTATGGCCTAATTTTTTTTTTTCGATTTAGAATAATATATGAGGAGTTAAATTTTTCATTTTTAAATAAGTGATTAAAAAAATTAAATTCATTATATAAATTGACTAATGTACTTAAGTCAATATGTATTTTTATGTAATAATATTAATTATACCCCCTTCCATTGGATACAACAAAATAATTATAGAATTTTACGTACAAAAGTACAGAAGAAAAAAACATTAATTAACTTACCTGAAAGCAAACCCTAGCTAATCTCCCCTCTAAACCCCTAGCTAGCTACTTGCATTTGACCCATTTTTTTAAGCCATATATGTCCAAAATCATAATTAATCTGAGGAGATTATGGATAAGGATCATTGACTAAGGTTTTGTTTTTTTTTTTTTTCTTCATATTGCTCGCATAAATTCAATTAGGTGGGGAAGTATCTAGCTCCCTTGGCTTCTCATGGGAACGAAATAAAGAGTAGGATATGGCTGTCCCTTGTGTGTTTTGCCTAGAGTACGTTATATACACTGCTGGTCCTGTAAACCAAAGCATGATATGTGGTGATCCGGTCGATCAGCACATTTTGTGGTTGTCAATTATGTGTGATATCAGCTAGCTACAAGGCCCCATGGTCCCTTACCTAGCTTTCTTTCTTCTAGCCTCCAGCAAACATTGATCGCCCCTCCAGATTCAAAGGTTCTGCACTGTCCTTGATTTCAGCATCCATGTCATTCCTTCTTATTCGTGCACTCAATTCTTAGAAAAATTATTCTGTGCGGAGTCCGGACGTCATCCAGAGATCAACTAAAATTCGCCACGTCACCCCAAAAGTATACCGCGCTCGATACCGAGTACGGTACCGAACAGTTCTCCCGTCCGATGTCTGCACAGAATAATCTCTCCAATTCTTAAGACTTCATTCCATTGGCACATATTCACATCAAAACATCATTCAATCACAAAATGATTTGACTTTCTGTTATTATTATTATTATTGTGCCATACATCACTTAATAAATCTTTTAGATTTTTTTCTGGGGAGATATATAATGACTGAGACATGTAGTTGCATGCACCACCTCATCCTTCTTTTAACTATTCTTATCTTACTGAGTAATGTGAAGTCGTTGTAGAAAAATATGATATTGTACTCCTAGGACTCTCGCAGATCATATTCTTTTTTTTTTTTTTTAATTGTTTGCAGGCCCATGTGTTTTCAATGAATAGAAACCGCTTCTTGATAATTTAAACATTTTAAAATGTTATTACCTTGAGAAAATATTTTGAGACAACAAATTTCTGCATTGAAAGTTAGGAATGGAGTTGTGAACTTTGATACAAATTGTAAATCCCAAATTGAGATTGGCTTAAATTTTGGGAATGGTAGTTGATCGTTGTTGGGGATGTGAAAGTGAATCACGCAACGAAACAAATAAGAAAAAAATAGAATACAGTGAAAAGTAAATGCCATCAGGATTTAACTTGAAAAATTCATCGGCACACTATCTTGTAATTAAAGGTCAGTCAATCTATAACCAATGCTAGTGAAATCAAATTTTTATTTGCATTCACACATATTATTAACACATTATTATATCAATAATAATATCCAATTATTACCCAATCATACACCCATTTTCATTCTCAATGTCTATATTAACAATGTGCTTAAATAAAAATATCAAATTATTTATTCAATGTAAATCATAGAAAAGTAATTAACTTCTATTTTATCTAATAAAATTCAATAATATTACAATCAAAATGCTCGTATTGATGACATCTATCACATACCAAAAGTTATACAGTTAAAGTTTACTAAAATCAAGATATCATAATTTTTGCAAGTTTTGACCAAATTAAAATGCATAAAACACAAAATACACAAAATCCTTGAAATCAGAAATAAGTCAATAATTTCTTACGATGAGACGAGAAAATTTCCCAACATGATATATTGATAAAAATCGCTCCATGACCTCTAAACATAGGCTTCTTCCTCGCTCCCCTCTCTTCTCTTTGACTTTTGTTTTTTTATTTGTTGTTAACTGAATAAATAGGGAAAAAGGCTTTTAAGGGATTTTGGTTAATGGATTAAGATATTTATAATAAAATAATAAGTTAATATAAATATAATTATAATATTTTTAGTTTTTAATATAAAATTATTATAAATTCTCTTATACCTTCAAATATTAAGATAAAATAATTATAGAATAATATTCATAAAATAACTCATAATATTTAAAAATTCAATTCCTCCAACAATATTGCCCTTGCCAAGTTTATGACATCCCAAATTATAATTTGAAAGAATTATTCTTTTATATTTTAATATACAAAAATTAGTGCAACCTAATTTTTTTTATCAATATAAATACTAGTAACAAGAAAACTATTGATCAAAATATTAATAAATGCATCTGAATTCATTTCTTCAAAAAGCATGTATACTATTTATGATCTATATAATTATATCATTACTACTATGTCTTGAATACAAAAGAATAACTAAAATAACAAGAACATGAACTTGAAAGATCTTAGTCAATCTCACACTCTTGCTCTATTGCTCTAACATGAAATCATTTAACCACATGTAATGAGCTTAAGAGCCGAACAAGTAATCAAATCTTACAACGGAACTCAAAGCATGATAAATGAGTAACATGCATGTCAGAAGTTAAATCATAATAGTAGCAATCATATGTTCATGAATCAATACAGAAATAATAAAATGTATATGCAGTAGAAGTAAAATCTCTAATTAGTACAAAAGAATAACTAAAATAACAAGAACATGAACTTGAAGGTTCTTAGTCAATATCATACCCTTGCTCTATTGCCATGACCTAAAATCTTTTAACCACATATAATGAGTTCAAAAATCCAGCAAGTAATCAAATCTTATAATTAAACTAAAAGTATGATAAATGAGTAATATGCATGTCAAAAGTCAAATCATAATAGTAATAGTCATATGATCATTAATTGATATAAAAATAATAAAATGTACATGCAGTAGCAGTAAAGTCTATAATCAATAAAAAAGTATGATAAAAAATTTAGTAAAGTAGTATGGGTGTTAAATCGATAAAGTAATCATCATATTAATACTATCAATCAATAAAGGGATCGTATAAAATGGTAAAACCAAAATATAGATAAAAATTGTTAGAATCATATCAATTCAGTAAAATTCTATAATGATGTATACATGCTATTTAGTTATTCTATATCAATATCAAATTTGTATTTTAATTATATGCTCAGTATTAATAATCATTACAATGAATCAATAACTATAATAATAACAATAAATTAGTAGTAGTGTCAATAACAATTTTGATGTTTGTATCAACATCAATAAAATTAGTGACAAGAGCAATAAAATAATTCAATAATAATAAATTCATATAGTAATAAGAATAATACCTCAATAACATATATTTCAGTAGTCACACTAAACAAGTAAGAAGTCATAGCTTAATCAGTGTTTTTTAATATCGTATTACCATTAGTAAACTGTTGGCTCAGTAAATAGAGTAGTCACTCTTTGCTAAAACATCTTTGAAAGATTTAGATTGCTTACCCGCTAGGAAACCAGGATCTAACAATTTTTTCGCCATAGAAAACGTACCGCCGGAAGAAGGCGAACGGAGGCGGCTAAGGCAAAACGCCCAAAAAGGGCGCAAACCCTAGCAGACGAAAAAACATACCGTGGAGGTGTATAATTAAAATACTATAATATCTATGTTATGATAAAGACGGTTTGTGATTTGAACTTATAATGACTCCTATAAATTTTATTTGAGTAGATCAAAATATGAGTTATTATAGTTGTGGTCTTCGCTCTTTGTCTTTTTGCCCAGTAAACTTTGCAGTGTCGTGGCGGTACAATATACAACCCCGGAGTGCTTAGGAATACAAATCTGGGGCATTGTAAGAAAAAGATTTACTTAAGGTCCGAGGCAATAGTACAATCTAATTGATTGACACTATCAAATTCCACACAGACTAACTAACCATGCATCTTCCATTATATTTAGACAAATAATCTATCACAAGCACACTGAAGTATTATGTTGAGAGTAGATTTTATTGGACATGAGATGGTGAAAAATTAAACTGGATTATTTGAATATGAATAGCAACACCAACAATTAAATGATGATAAATATAAAAGAAATAACTAAAAATAACTTACATTTAAGTAGAGGGAAAAAGTTATACAAAGTTAGTATAATACCTTATGCATTTAGCATTCCATGTTGGATAAATCCAACTCTCACTATAAGAAACTTGATATTTTTATAGTGGTTTATATCAGTGAATTGTAAATCGCTGCTATAAATAGGTATATACAACGGTTTTTACGATTGCAAATAAATTAGTAGGTGTTTAAATCACTACAGTAGGTCATAAAAAGTGTTGTGATGCTTGATTTATTAGTTGTGCCTCAAATATATATAAATTAAACAAATGATCGACAAGCTACACTAAAGGAAAATCACCCATTTCCGGCGGATATTAGGCTTTTCTGGCGGTTTTGTTATTTAGCGGTGGTTAAAATTCCGCCGGTAAAAACCACGCCAGAAAATAAATTCCAGCGATTTTTTCCAGCGGCAAATTATTCCGGCGGCTTTCCGGCGGGCTTAAACCGCCGGTCAAATTAAAAAAAATCCCACGCTCTAGCCAGCCACCACGCTCCCGCGCTGCCGGAGTCTCGCCCGCCACCCCGATCCCGCGTGCCGGCGCCGCGCCCGCCCCCGCGCTACCCGCTCCGCCCTCTCTCTCTCTCTCTCTCTCTCTCTCTACACTAGAAGAATAATAATGGTAATGAACGATGGTTTGACATAAAGGTATGCATGCATAATAACTTGGCCAATGGCGAATGAGGGTTTGATGCATGTATCATGAGAAATGCTTGACATGCATCAATCATACAAGAGAAATGACAATCTCTCCCGTTCATGTACTCCAGACATAGAGGAATAATAGAGTATACACATCGGTGCATGAGATCATCGATGGTACATGTTTGCCTCCTTACTCTCTATATACTTTTCATGGTGGCCCTTCATGTCTCACAAGAATGCACACATCATGGCTCCACATTTGTCCCGGTCCCTTTCCCTTATCTTTCTCCCAGATTTTTCAATGAATTTAGCCATACAACTTTCCTTAGTAGTTAGCTTGAATTAGTCAAGCTGACCACTTGTGTTCTTATACTTAAGCCAGTCATTTACCTAACTGGATTAATTTGTCTGTTAGATAGGAAAAAGACATTAGTAATTAATTATAAATAATAAATTTGTTAACTAGTTACAAATAATATATAACAGTACCAATTTTCCTCAAATTATCCTAATTAATTAAAGCTATTGTATGGTTCGGGATTCCATTGATAAAATTCATGGATGGTGCTCAATTCATATGTAGGAAATGATGGCGATTGAAGGAAGAAGATGTTGTGGTGTCATTATCTGAGGATTGTGATGAAAATATTATTGTTGGGTAAGTGGACAAGCATCCATGAGGACCACATACAAGAGAGAAAAAAATGTATCTTCTATTACTACAGAAGAATGTTGACATATTTGGCTGTTGTGAGCTTTAGTATGTCACCTTGCTCGACAAGGTCAACATCCTATTTATTCTAGCCAGGGGTTCTTGTATTAATTTGATAGCAAACTAGCTTGCCAATGCAAAAGCAAACTGGTTTATTACCTAATGGAATTTGGGTAAATAAGGGTGCATAATTATGAGAGATTTATTATTATTTCACTTGACATTTTTTTTAATGCTAAACTTTGCTATCACCAATATGCTTTCCTAAGCCCTAAACCCTAAACCCTATATCTCTATTTTTTTATTTATAGATCTACTAAACTAAGCCAAACATTTAGCTGCCCCATGTGCCCGCTAATTAACCCTTTCTCAAATATATTTCTTCCCCACACCACCATCGTACTTTTTTTTGGCATTAAGCTGCGTTAAGTCATCCTTCTTGTATCTAGAATTGATGGCTTGTTTGCTCTTCTTCCGATCTAAGTTTATGTAGACCTCATCCTCATTAGTTCAATGCCTGAGCACCCAAAACTCCTCTCATGAGTTCCTAGCTACCTTCTTTGATATCCCTTCCCATCGCTAGATTTGTTATCCTTGTTGCTAGCTCCACTACTACTAAATCCAATGTTTGTTTTGCATATTTTCCCATTAAACATCTATGTTTAATCACTGTTGCATAACCTTATAGGAGAGTCCTCTCCCCTTATCGTGTTCTCTGTCAACTCATCTATTATCATCCATGTGGCTTTTCACCTAGCATGCACCTCTCGGAGTAAGTGTCCATCATTTTTCAAGTGCCTGCAGTGATTTTGTTAGGGAGGCCTCTACGGTTACACTTGTTTGATCCTAACACTATTTATTATCTAATGACCATTCTCGATAACTCCTTTATTAATGTTCTTTGAGGCCACCCTCCGCCTCTTGTAAAATCAATTAGGATCATTAATTCCTCAACTTTTTCTCCACCAATAAATTGCCTCTGTCATCAACATCATACCAAAATAAATCAATTCTTTGATTCCCTAAAAGCATGTAATGAGCACATAACCCAACACATAACTAAAATCTTACAACTCAAATATCAATGTAAGATAAAAGAGAATAATATGTCATAAATCATATAAAAAAGTATATGCATTAATATCTATACTGATTATCTGTATCAAATTATCCTTATATAATTCATCACAAATCAATCTACTATATCATCAATCACAATATTAGTAGCAATCAATAGTATTAATGCTAGTAACAATATTAGTATCATGATCAATAATGCTAAACAGTGCTCAGTACAGTAAATAATATTAGTGTCATTCATAATATCAGTACAATATTCATAGCAGTGTCGGTATCAGTATTCAGATATTTAATAAGTATATCTTAAGGGTATCTTACTCCTGCATTTATGATTCCAAATTAGACACACCTTATAACTCTCAATTAATGTACTCCTTATAGCTCCACTTGAATTACATGAATCAGTCGCCCGACTTCTTATAACTCCCAATCAATCTCCAAATCCTTATGAATGCCAACCAATGAATCACATGGATCAATAGGGTATTATATGGAGTTATTATATCATGTATCTGATATCATTCAATACTTCATTTAAAATAAAATAAAATTATATTAAATCATATCCAAACTTGTATGGTGAAAGCTTATAATAATATATTTTTGATAGATTTAGGAGAGATAAAATTTGTAGAAATTAAAATCATAAAAAATAGAGGTAAGAGATTAGTCATTTACAAAGATAGAACAAAATTTGTAACAAGAATTCCTGAGAAATATGATCCAAAAATATTTATCTCTCCTCTCTCTTCTTCCACTCTTTCAATTTCTTTATGGCTAAGCAACCAAGTGAGAGAGTCGGTGGGATGAGATAGTGATATATATATTATTCATGACCTAGAGCGTAGTGCTCACCAGATCAGCCCCAAAGCTCTCTATTTCAGAACTTTCATATTTTTTAAATAAATTTATTTCACATATTTGAATTATTACATACACAAACACACTCCTAAAAGATGTCAAGAAGACATTCCCTTTATTGTTGAGCGAACCCCTCTTAGTTGATTGTAATACAACTCATATTTCTATGTCAACATACTAACATTAACTATATGCTTGTTGCTTTACCTTATCCTAGGGCTTGTTCTTAACTACTACTTGAACCCACATCCTTTGGTTGAGGCTAAATCTTAGATTCCCTTTTGTTGAATAATGAGCACAAATTAACATCTTTAATCAATAGTGTCCTTGGATATTAAACTTCGCAAATAATTATATGTAGGGCCTTATGCTCATAAGAAGTCGGCACATCATAATCTTTGAACCCACTTTGACGTCACATGTTAGTACAAGAAAATAATTAGGAGATTAATCTCAATTAATCTTCTATCATATTGTAAAGAAGAGATGTATATGATTGTTTCCACCCTATAGGGGATTCACGATACAAAATCTTCTCTCCAAACCACATGTAGTTCTTTTGTAGATCATATAACTATGTATGATTTTAATCAAAGATGACCAAAAGTCTAGATAACACCAGATAAATTATACTAAATAATATGTTAATGAAATTCTCCTTGAAAAATAATAGTACTAAGTCCAACTCTGACAAAAAAGCATAGTGAAGCAAAATACCCTAGGGGTTAAAATAGACAAAATAAGAATCACTTGAAGCTAAGCAACAAAGGATGATATCTCAATGGAGAGAATGATAACGCACTAATAACCCCACATCAAAAGAGGGATCGAATCATTAGAGATCTTATTAGAAAATCAATTGTGTGTGAAAATCTTGATCTATCACTTACTTTTTTTGCTTTGTACATCAGATACAACCCAGTCTAAGCACAAGAATTAGATTAATAAGATTAATATAATAAATTTACTCAATATTCAATTCACATGAAATAGTGATATTACTATTGATAGACAAAAAAAGGTAATAGAATAATTTCATACAACTTGATTTGATCATAAGTATGCAAAATTTAGATATCATTTAGTCCTTCAATTAATATTTTGAAGTTTTCAATTATACTTTTAAGTGTTTGATTTGAGTTCATTGAACTTGAATCTAATTACTTTTGGTATCATTGGCTCATCTGATTGAGCTGATCTGTTTGACTATAAGTTCGTTGGAATAAGAGTTCAAATAGCTTAGAGTTGAATTTTTAAAAGTTTCCTGCTCCAATTTGTATCGAGATTCATGTCCAAACGAGCCAATTTTTTTTTTGAGATGCATCAATAATATCTACCTAAGAAGAACAAGCTTAAAACATATTTAATAAATACTAAACTACCAGGAATATTAATTAAATTCAACTTAATATAATTTTTAATTATATATCACAATCACTAAATTTAATAAGCATATAATGCTAGGGGAGTCAATTTTGGGTCATGGGTCGGGTTCAGGTCAAACCCAAAATTGACCCGGCACTATCCGGGTCAATCCGAACCCAGCCCGTTTTTGTAAACGGGTCGGTTTGTCGGACCCGAACCCAACCCGCTTCGGGTCCGGGTCAACCCGACATGACGCGAACGACCTGGGACCGTGAAAATATTGCAAGTTTTTGGGTCAACAAATGGGTTAAACTCCGCTTTTCGGGTCGAAAATGGGTCAATCTCGGGTTTTCGGGACATTAATGGGGTTTCAGGTAAAAAACAGGCCACTTTCGGGTCAAAGGGTTAACCCAAAATCGATCCGATTTTTGAAACGGGTCGAATTATTGAATCTGAACCCGATCCGTTTCAGGTCCTGGTTAACCCTAACATGAAATTTTCGGGTCGGTTTCTAGTCGTATTTTTGGATCGTGTCAAGTATTGACACCCATATATTATGCTATGATTACAAGAAAAAAATTTAGAAAAAAATGAATATTGTAGATGCTTTTTAAATGCCGAGATCAACTCATAATATTTAAGATACAAGGAGGAAAGAAGAAACCATAAAAGAAAATGCAAAGCAAAAACCTCAATTTATGGGAATCTTGTTTTTGAGAGTGATTGCGTCAAAATTGATAGATATAGAGAATACAGACAGAAAACAACCCTCCTCAGGGTTGTAATGGCGATTGTCGAAGAAGACAATTTGGTAGGACAATGGAATAATATAGGCCATGCGTGGCATGCATGTGAGACATGACAGATCCTCAAGGATGGATACTCTCATCATATTAATTAGGATTTATATGATCTCACTAATAATAAATTTCATATCTGTTCTTTTTCCTTCTTCATGTCCTTAGCAAGCTAGGCTTAGGAGCCTCGACTAGGAGCACGATTGCCTTGTCTTTGCTCCCAAACATTAACATCATATCATGTGTACTTTGGAGTGTCATATGAGTGCTTCTGTGTGCTTATGTCATTTATATTTTATCTGTATTTTTATACATTCTTTTGCCACACAAATAGTAGTAGTATTTGTGGATGATTGATTTATAAATATAAAAATATCAAGCTAATTGTTATAATTAGATCATAACTAAAAAGTTTTCATTATTTTATTTGAGTTATTTATTTGCTCATCAATAATCACATGAATTATTTACTTGATATAATTCTATCATAGCCATACATAAAGATTGATTATATCTCAAGATAATATGAATCTAAAGTTATTTTAAGATTCGGTATTGATCAATCACATCACTAACAAAGTTGCTCATTTTTTCTAAACTCTAAGATTTAGGAGTAGCATAAAGTATAATAGAAATAATAAAGCATAAAATATAGTCAATGGATGTTACGTGAAGTATTTAATTGGCTTCTATTATATAGTAGAGACCGATAACAATCATGTATGTCTTTTCGCTATCATTATGTCATTTAAATTGCAACCAACAAAAACACATCAGATATCTAAAGTAATTCTTTCAGATATGAGAAATTAAAAGCTGAGGACCACAAATCTCCCTAACCAAGCAACCAAAAAGTTATCTTGATCAATCACTAATAGTAGTTATGATTTTAATATTCCTTAAGCAATGATGCATCAAACTATTTGAAAGAAAGTGGATTTTGTTTAAGCAAAAGATATATGAATTTAGTGCTAGATGACGTTTTAATTTGTACACCTTAAATAATAAGCAATATATAACTGATTGTTTTGCATAACAAATAAAACTCTCTTTTAGTGGATTTAACACCCCCACAGCATGGATTTTTTGCATATTCAAAAAAGGAGATTAAAAAACTAGTTTTGATTTCAATTTGCCATTTGTATAACTACAATTTTGAAACCTTTGAAAAAACTAACCTTTACTAATGGTTATTCTTAGAAATTAACATTAATCCACTTTTAATATTCTTCTAGATTAAGATTTTTGTCATTGGTTTTGGTTCAAGATATCCTCACCCAAACAAAATTAGGATGAGTAGATTTTAGAATTATTGAATTTGCTTGAGATGTGCATAATAATTATTTTGATTGAATAATTATGTATTGCATATACTTGAAAGAAAAATCAATTATTTTATAAATAATCTAAATTCAATGTAGGTCTAGAAAAGATGAGCCTTGTTTTCCATTTTGTTGGAAGTTTAAAACCCACTATAAATGCAAATCAAAATGGAGAAACAATTGCATTGGGATATCCATGCCAAATTTGGTTACTATGTGTTTCGATTAATGCAAATCAAAATATGACTAATCAAATATGGATTTGGATATTCTAGCTTAACTTTTCTTTAGTGAAATATTGCTAAGTTTTTTACTGGGCAAAGATTTTGGGTGTTATGAACTAGATTGTAAAAAATAAAATGATAGCTGGTAATTATTTAAATTGGCATATTATGTACAATAACTTAATATATTCTTAAAATGAAAGTAGTGTTGGACACCCCAATCTTTTGATTAAGATAATCAAGATTCATGCTTCCATAAACCCCACAATGCCACAAGCTATGGTGGTCCTCCCAACTCCACCATTGTCACATCAGATTAGGATTTATAAAGACATGTGTAGAAAATTTATTCATCAAGCACAAATCTCAAATGCATCTAGCATGACGATTGGCTTGATCTACATCTATGCTCGCACCATTCTAAATTCTTAATTCCTCCATCAATCCATCTAACATCCCAAAGGGCAAGATGGTCCAATATTATTCTCCTAATATTATACCATAATTATTTATAGTTCAATATCATGTAGGACCAAACTAAAGTATTTAGATTCTTTGAGAATTTTAATGTTACATGAATATGAGAATGAGGTTGTTCGAGTATTCTCTACTTGCTTCTCCAACATATCAAATTGCCCTCCCCAATCACTTTAAATATCCTCCAAATGATAAGTTATGAAGCCTTATTTTCTTTTATTCATTTTCTTTTGTAGATAATATATTTTTATTACGTCATGCTCATATATTGATCACTTTCACATCAAGTACTTTATTAGGGGGTAGATTCTCATAGTTTGCTTATAATTTTATGGATTTATGAGTTCAAGAAAAAATTTAGATAAATATGGTGTCTTTTAAGTAACTTATAAAAATAAATTTCATTCAAGCATAAAATTTGGTACATATATGGGAAAGCATATGCAAACTTTATGATTGAGGTGCTCCTCAGGGAATTAATTATTGATCTTCACATTACTTAAAGAGGTGATCATCCCTCAACTTAGATGGAAAGTAGGAACATAAATAGTAGGGTCCACTTTAGAAACTCTGTTGGCTCAAGAAAAATGACACGAATGAACGAATCCCACTTTGCAATCATAGGATTCAATTTCCCTTAAGTCAGATTGAAATTAACCAGATTTTCCCTGAGAGTAGTGTCAGGGTTTAAAGATCTGGGATCCTTACTTCCTATGAGTGCAAGCATTTATAGTTAATTATCCCTCTTAACATGTAAGAGAGAACTCTTGATTAAGGATGAAATAATTTTTTTAAGGTAATTTTAGTTTCAAAAGTGAGAAAAATGGAGGTAAACCCGATCAAGATCCCATGGTTTCGTCGTCCCGGGTATACCGTAGATTTCAGTCAACCAACACTAACAATCATTGATCGTAGTGTCCAAGAAATCTGATTAGCAGCCATGGGTTGCCTTCTCTCAGTGATTCCGAGTAGACTGAAGTTATTAGATATGAATTTTAGTTTGATTTAATTTGGGTTGAGGCTTATGACTTTCTTAGAAGTTGCCCATTAATTTGTTTAGTTTCGGGCTTACTGCTCCAATTAGAAGTTGCTCTGATAGTGGAACTTATGGCCTTTTTTAGAGGTAGCCCGAAGGTTTTAAATTATTTAAATAGGATTTATGGCTTCTCTTAGGAAGTAGCCTAAAAAATGGGTCTTACAACATAATCCTTTAGATTAAGATGCCTATAGGTTTAAATTTGATTGTTTGGGGTTTAGAATCATTGCTATTTATTTAACTATTTTCCTAAAATATGAGACTTATAATTTTCATAGAAAGTATCCCGAATAGTGGATCTTATAACTTAGTCTTATAGGCTAAGATGCCCAAGTGAGGGGTCTAAGGTTATATTATTACCTAAATGTTTCAATCAGAGGTAGAACTTACGACTTCTATTAGAAGTAGCCGGTATTTTAATTGGGGGTTAGGTTTAGGTTAATTTTTGCCTAAAACTTTCCCCTAAGGTAGGGCTTACGGCTTTCCTTTGAAAATTGACGGGTAGTGGGTCGAAGTCGGACAACAATGAGGATACGAAGAAGCGACGTGCACAATCTCTGCCTCAGGCAAAGGAATGAAGTCAGATGGCCACAAGGAGCGAAAAGAACGACCATGCACTCCCTACCCTCTTGCGAAGAAACGAAGACGAACAACGACGAAGAAGCCGAAGAAGCGAAGTCGAGCGACAATGAAGGAGACAGAGAAGCATAAGGTTTTTTTTTTTTTTTTTTTTTTTTTGCGAATGATCTGAGCAAATGGATTCATGTGGGTTTTTATGTCGTGAGGGAAGTTTATGTGCGAAGCAAAGCATCATTTTTAGTGAGGTGGGGCCGGAGAAGGTTGTTTCTCTTCCTCACGATGATTCCTAATTTCTTCTCATTTATGTATATATTTTTTTGTAGTCATCAAACTCCCAAATTGGGTCCTATCATATACCTTCCTTTCCCTTCTAACATTGAAAATCATGGAAGAAAATTGCTTGATAGTGGGATATCCTATAGTTCTCATAAAAGAAGGTTAGATACATCCTAAAAAAATTGGAGGAAATTATTCGTCTACTTAATGACCTTTATAAACCTAACTCAATAAATAGAGTTTAGCCAATATGTAACACTCAATTGTAAATAGACTCCTAAAGTGTGTTTTGTTATATATCATTTCTTATAAAGAGTGAGTTTTCATCATCCACATTCTTTGACACCTTATATGGGAAAGCCAATTGCATCCCAAATGAAAGGAGAAATGGTCGAAGAAAATAACATTGGAATAATAGCACTTAATTTGAATATCGTATTTAGATTAGTATAATGCACTTGAAGCACTATATTAGGGAGCCATCTAATGTTGATGCTTTGTTCACTTGAGAGTACGTAGTTGAATGCTTAATTTGAAGATCTTAGCAACTATTAATGCAACCCTTGGTTATCAGCATGTTCTAGTTGCACAAAAAGCTCACTTGCATCATAAAATTTGGGAATTATAATTGATGATGCTCCACTCCACCTTATTCTTATAGTACTATGCAAAATTCACCATTTACTATTTAATTCTTAGAGAATCTTATCTTATTGATGCTCAAAGCTCCTTAGTTTAAGACATTCAAATTGTTGTCCTTAGTTGAAGACATACAAAATATTGTCCTTGATTGGAGATGTATAAGGATAACACTTACTCGATTCACCACTTGAAAATTTTTTTAGAATGTTTTGTCATTGTATAACACCTTAGACTCTATCAAGTGTGAGATATTCACTGTCATCTTTAAATACATTGTGTAAAGGCAGTTCACTAATTTTTATTTCTCGAGCATATACTTATTTGCAAAGTTCTCTTATATATTGCTAACATAATTAATTTGCTACATCATATAGGTTATTGAAGATATCTTAGACTTCCTTTGTATTAAGAAAAAGGAAAGAGTGAGTCTAAGAGGCTATATATAAAGGTCTAATAAGGTGTTCTATGAGGTCACTAATAATGATATGTTCAACTCTATGACTACATGCATCATATGGCTAATTCTAAGAAACTTAAATTGCTTGATGACAAAGAATTATCCTGTTAGCATGGAATATCTACTTTACATTTTTTTTATAGATATCAACACATAAGATCAATTTTGTGCAAGAATCTGAATCTCCTGCAAAGAAATTATCATCTACTTATCTTAAAAAGAGATAATAAAATGATAGCAATAATAATAACATTAACAATAATTTTTTTTTTAAACTTTTTTAGAGTAAAGAATATAAGGATTAACTATTCCAAACATGGAAGTTGGTTAAAAAAATAACTTGTTATGCTAGGAGGCAACATTAGTAATGCCTCCTATATATTTCAATTTACATTTGCCTCCGTTGAACTTCACCCTCTCAACCATCAAGATAATAATCTTGAATAATAATATTTTAAATGGTCAACACCAATGAAAAAGCCTACATGAGTTTTTCATGCCCCAAGATTTAAAGTGAAAGAATTTCTTTTTTTTTTTTAATTATCTTGCATTTAATAGTCAACATTCCTTCATTGACAACAAGAGACATTTGAAATCAAGATCAATCTTGCCTTTCTAAAGCTAATTAATTGCATTAAAAGAAATAAATAGACATAAAAAATCTTAATTCATATTACTATAGTAGTAGTCAATATTTGCATTCTATCGGTAGATCGAGTGCAAAATAATATATTCAATAATCTTTATAGGTTACCAAATAATATACATAAATAAGAAGAACCAAAAGAAAACTAAAACATCATTACAACTAAGCTTCAATCCACAAGCTCCTTACCTTTATCTGAAATCATGTAAAACCACATAATGATCATAAAAGCCCAGCAGGAAACCGAAATCTTACAACTAAAATCAATGCAATAAGAAGAGAAATGATATATTATAATAATATAAAGAAATTTATACATCGATATATATTCTTGTTATTTATAAAAATTACTCAATTTATAACACATCACATATTAGATTATTACATCATCACTCATAACATCAGTAAATAGTATCAGTGATAATTATAGTATCAATAATAATAACAATATTAGTATTCTCAGTGTCAGTCATAAAAATAATAACAATAACCATATCAATATAGTGTAAGCTATAATATTAGTAATAATGAGTAATCAATGATAATAATAGTATCGATATAATATTTAGACATTCAAAAGAATGTATCTTTATCTTAAGGATATCATAGATAATCAGTCAATGAATCAATATGCTTGCCCTTATGACTCCCGATCAGTCACCCCTTATAACTCCCAATCAATAATTATATGGATCAATCGCCCTAACTCTTCCTTACGACTCCCAGTTAGTCTCAAGTTCCTTATGACTCTCAATCAGTCTTCAGCTCCTTATAACTCGCATCCACTAACTCTCATCAGTGGACCACATGGATCTTGAGGATATCACATGAGGTTATCATTAGGGGTGTTAAAATTAAGTTTTTTGTTAGGTTCATGTCGAACTTAGAACTAGCCAGGGTTCAAATAGGTTTACCCTAACTCGATCCTATTTTTATAAACGGGTTAAAAGTTCAGACCCAAAGCTAACCCGTCAGGTTACCGGGTTGACACGATGTGACACGGTAACTCAAATTTTATTGGGTTGAGTCCTTGCATGTTACAAGTCGACTGTCACGCTCAAGTGCTAGCTGGAGTTATGTGTTACGTGCGGATGGGTAAACTGGCAGGAAAGGTGGGCTCATGTCACATTACGCTCGGAAGGGCATAGTCAGGCAGGGGAGCTTGGGTTCAGATTGCGATAGCAAGAACCATTACAAATGGATCGAGTGCTAGTGATGCACAACTAGCCTAGGGTTATGGTTGCGCAGTGTGGAGCTAACCTAGGGTTCAGACTTCAGACAGGATGGCGGGGATGCTGGAGAGGAAAACGGCGATGCCAGGTTGACTCGTGACTGTGGGAAGCAGGATTTGTTTGTAGCATGTGTAAGGGTCGAGCCAATTTTGGTTCATTATATGGTTTTCGGGTAAACCCGAATCCGACCCAATTTTTGAAACGGGTTGGTTTGTTGAACTTGAACCCGACATGTTTGATAAACGAGTTGACCCAAACTCAAAATTTTTGGATCGTGTCAAATTTTGACACTCATCATTATCATATCATGTATCTGATATCAATCAGTTCATATACATGCATCATATCATATTCAAACTACTACCAATATTGCATTCTTTTATAACTCAATCATATCAATCATTTCATTATATATTACCCTGTAGTGTTATCATGTTAAATCACATAACAACACTTCTCAAATCATTTTTAGTCTGCCTTTTTTCCCTACTAATTTTACCCAGAAATTTTTATACACATATTTAACTAATAAAAATTTAATAAAATTATTTCAAATTATTAAAAATGATCAAATTTTTATACACATATTTAAAACCGATACAAAATTAATAAAATCATATACAATCATTCAGAATGATCAAATCTATAACATATCAAAAGTTACACAGTGAAAGCTTACATAATTAGAAGATAATACGTTTTTGATAGATTTAGGAGAGATAAATCAGTAGAAATTAAAATAATCAAAAATAAAAGTAATAGGGTAATTACTTACAACAATCAAAACAATTTTTACAATAGAAGTGACGGACAAAAATGACAAAAAACTATCTTTCTCGCTCCTTTTCCTCTCCCTTCTCTCTTTCCTTTCAAAGTATGTCATGACCTAAATGGGAGAGGTGGCTGCACTGGATCGAATACTTTAATGCTTAATTTTAGAATCCAAAATTATTGTTAGTGGCTTAGTACCGCAACGCTACTTGTCGAATTTAAAATCACTATAGAACAGAGACTCAAATGGTGCAAAGACATTTTATGGCACCGCTGTGCACTCAAACCTAGCGCCGCATCGCTCATAAGTACAACATTGAAGCACTTCAGTTCAAATAGAAAATAAAAAATTCATATTTTAAAATATTTTTCATTTTGGATTTGTTACAAGTTTTATGTAAATTCAAACTATACCTCAAACTTAATGAGCTTGATCATTGTTGCGGGCTAGAATATACGCGGTGATAGTGTTAGCAAGTTTACGTCTCAGCATTGTATGGATATTCAGCACACAAACATGAAATGAAATAACACTAGGACTTTTACGTTAAAAACCCTAGAAAGGGACTACGGGGCCACGCCCAGTTGAAAAAGTTTCACTAGTGTTTATTTGAGATACAAGAGGTTAACTCATCCTTGAAATTTAGGATGATCAAATTATAATGAATCACTTCTAGATTGAAATCCAGTTACAATGTCGGGCAGAGTTCCGGTGTGATCACTCGGAGATCGAACGGAATTCTGGTGTCACTTGAAAGTTGAGAGGATTAATTCTGGCGCCACTCGGACGTCGGGCGGAATTCCGGCGATGGTCGTGGAGGAGTTTCTTCCCTTCAATCATTCTCTTCTTCTTCTCTTCTTCTTCTTTTCTTCTTCTTGCTTCCTTGGACCCCCCTTTTCAAGAGAAATAAGGGGTCTATTTATAGATTTATGGAGTGGCATGGCCTGTAATTAAATAGGTGAGAGATCATGGGCAAATGTGGAGTGGTTCGGATGGACGACTGATATTGAATCCTTTTATCGTGGACCGTTCCTCAAACATTTGAAGGTCTTAATATGATGTTGGAATTCGGAGATCTTGGGCTTGTTGGATTCGTCTCGTCGAGCCGCTCGATTCGACTATAAACATGTTATGTTTGGAAATTGTTTAGTAACCCAAATTGTGGTTCAAACCTTCCAATAGTGCTTCGGGTCCTTGATTTGGACTCGGATTTAGTCGAATTTGATGTTGTTGGGTTTGTATTTTTGAGACACTCATTTCGACTGTAAGTTTGCTGAAATCGGAGTTTACATGATCCCAGATTTAAGTTTTGAAGTTTCGAGCATGATATTGCCTTGAGATTCGTGCCCGATCAAGATAATTTTTTGATGATATATCAATCATATAAATTAAGGTTTCTAGACTCTTCAAAGATCTGCTTAAAAAAAAAAAGTAAACAAAGATGTTAAATGAAGGAATATCTCATAGATTGTCACATGAATTAGAATTCCATAGAGGAGCTGCATATTGCTTCCCTTAATATGATTAAAATAGTTGGCACAACCCATGCCATAATAAGGATTTAGGAGGCCAAGCGGCATAACTCAAAAGTCTCAAGAAACCTACCTATTATGAGTTCCACTTTTCTTCTCCTCCTTATATTCCACTATATATTTTCTTTGATAAGGATCGATATCTACTCTCATATCAAAATATTTATGATGATAAATTCATTTTTATGTGACAATAAACCATTTAAAGGTTCTTTGGATACTCATAAACTCAAGGAGCTGAAACTAAGCAACAATATTTTCTCACTAGCTATGAGCCATAAAAGTTTTAGTTTCTCATTTGTTGACTAATTACGTTCTTACTAGAAATTGTCAAGAATACTTACCCTCAACTCAAATTTCCTCGGCGTCTAAGAAGGTGCTCATCTAAGATATCAGCTAGTCATATTCATTTGCTAGACAACTAGACATGCAGACCGTATTCATTTTCTTTTCATGCAATACATGTATTTTCTTCTTTTAGAATCCTCAACATTGATCCTCACCTATAGATAAGGAGAGATTATTCTATGTGAACGCCGAACATAGTTCATCGTCCAGAGACCAATCAAACTACGCCACATCAGCGGTACCGAGCCTCGGTATCAAGCGGTACCGAGCCGCGGTACAGAGCAGTACCGAGCAGGAGGTGGCGCGATGCATTCTGGTTGGTCTCTGGATGGAGTTCGACGTCCACACAGAATAATTTCACATAGATAAGGGTGTCAACGATCATGCATGGGAGGAGCAAAATTCTATCTTTTAGAAAAAAGTTGGTCCAAAACTAATAGATCTAACTCCATTTTATGAGGACAACCGGATCCACCATAAACACAATCAATAAAAACAATACCCAAAACCCAATTTATTCTTTTTCCTTCTTATGGTCGATCCTAATCTATAGTAAAATTTTGATATCATTCCCCAAACAATATTGAATCCAACATAAAAAAAAAAGTCTCTAATTATTCTCTTTGACCCACGCATCCATCTTTGGGACTTCCAATTCATCCACCCACTCCTCTACTTTAGCTATTCCTGGCATAACAATAATTATTCAATCCCTCAACGAGCTCTACTTCATTTATCTTCTGTAAGAATATTTGTAGCTAAGAGTAGCCATCAGGTTTGTTTTCTAATAATTGGAAAGCTCACTGACAGTCAAAATACTTATTACAGATAAAAAAAATTTGATCACATAATAAAAAAGAACATATATACAATATCCCGAATCTATGAAAAATTATTGCTCATTTCACAAACTGTACAAATTTAAAAAGCCAACAAAGCTACACAATATTTTTAAATGGTTATGTCTTCCATTTTGATTGTTTGCGTTTCTTACATTTACTGTTAGATTCCATTCAAGTCATCAATAATTCATAATTGGCAGCTTTTGAGGCCTGTTAAACTGAAAACAAAGGTTAAACAATGACGTTCATCTGTTTGCGGTTTAGTGTTTAGACGTTGGAAAAGCTGTCAAAGAATAATTTATGATGTCATTTGCTTATGTTTTGTTTGGAATTATTTTTTTAATTTTTAATTATGAGAAAATATATTTAATAATTGCTTTTATTTCTTATTTTAAAAATGACTTATAACTCAAAAAAATTAATTTGATCAAACATGAATCTCAATACAAATTGAGCTTGAAAACTATCAGAATAAAATTCAGTATTGTTTGAAGTCTGATGCCAATAAATTTATAGCCAAATTGTCATCTTGAAAAGACGAACCTATCGTCATAAAAAGTAGTACAATTAATTTGAGCCTAAATGAGCCTTGATCAAACACATGAAGTTCAATTAAAGAACTTCAAGGTATTAATTGAAGAGCTAATTAGTAATTTCCAAATCTTGTATACTTATAATCAAATCAAGCATCTCAACAAGATAAATCCTACTAGGCTAAGAACACTTAGATTTAACATCATTAAGACATATAAATACTAAATGATCAATCTGCGTGCAAAGTAATTAATTGACTTTGTCATTTGTCGTTGCAAACAACAATAATGTATGACATTGTCTATAAGGTTCACACATAGCGTCATCATAAAGGAAGACATGCTAACTACGTCCCCACCAACCCTCAACGCATGTCTTCACCTATATGGTTGATGCATGCCACATATACTAACTTTGATTCCCAAAGCTAATACCAAGATTTATATTAGACTTCTTTGTGTCTAGTCTCCGCTCCTCAAATCTCTTGAAATTAGCTCCCATTCCACAAAGCTCTTCCAACTTTCACCATATTTCTTTCCCATAGCAAACTACTAAATCAGTAGATAAGAGCAGTGTAGTCACAAAATTACAAGAAAGCGCCAAGAATAAATTGTATCTAATTTTACATAATACCCAAAGCTATCATTCTTTATGAAATGAAATATATGAATCCATAGAGGTCAACATCACTTGACAGGGCATTGAATTTCATCAATCAATTTGCCTCAAATAGCTATTAATTATCATAATCTTACAGTATTGCATATATAATTACTGATAAATTGCAATTCAACCTTTCTGCAAAAGTGACAATAAGTTCACTTATTAGATCACCATCCACAGATCAAAAGATATCATCCTATATTTACATATCCATCTGCACTATAATTGTGCGGACTGCTACAATGATTTTCTGTGGCTGTGAGGATCAAAAGCATCCAGCGAAGGCTTGGCATGTTCTGCTACTGACGTGCAAATAATTTGAAGGAACTTTTTACTTGGTTCAGTTTAATTCTGAAGCATAAATGATCAAATCAACAAAGGCAAGAAATTCAAAGTAGGGTCCAACAAAAGGTGGTTGGGTGGGCTGTCAACTCCACTTACAAAGGCCAGCATTCGATGGCATTACATGCATGATAAGTACCACTGCCTTGGCCAATATTGCTGGTTTGCATCACCTTTGCATTTTGATTGGTGACAAAAGATGGAGGATAAGGTTCATCCAAAGTTGAAGATCTTATAGAAATGACAGGACTTTATTTGGAGGACAAAGGCATGCACGGACATTCATGGATGATTATTTGGAAGGAAACTTATTAGTGAGAGGAAGACTTGCTAGCTAGCTAGACATATAAGAAAATTAATATACTTTTGATATATAATTAAATTATATGATATATCATGTACGTGTGATAATTAAACATGCATTTCTTTATTTAGTATTTAAGTGTTTTCTTCTTCTAATAATTCTTTTATTATTTCTATTTTAATATTTGAATTCTAGGTTAATCATATAAAAAATATAAACAAAAATTATAACTAAATAAAGTCCATTATCCATGGATATCTAGTCAAGAAGGTTGCTGATGAGAGTTGGATAAGGTGTGCCAAGTATACGAAGAAGTTTAATGATGTTTACTCTAAATAGAGAAAAAAAAATTCTAGGATAATGTTAGTCTTTAGGTTAAAAACAAAATTAAAATCATACATTAAAAATAAAAGAATTTATGATTAAATTTTTTATAATATACATAATTAAAAAAATATTTCAAATATGTGAAAATGAGAATCAATCTCAATCCCCCATTTGTTTCACCATTATCGTACATGATGATAAAAAATAAAATATATAAGCATAGAATCCATGAAACAAGAGGCCACTACATTAAACAGGCCCCGTATCAACCCAATGCGACAACGCAACACCATAAAATTAATGGAGCTTATTAGTCATCCATGAAGAAATATAAACAAATAAAGAAGCCAAGCTCACTAACCGTTCATTCCATTCTTTAAATTTTGTGTTTAGTGGTTCTACTAATCAGGAGCACTAGCTATTGCAAAGTAGTTAATAGTGGCATGGAGTGAGGTTTTTTGTAGCCAATGTAAATGAGTCAGCAGGGTGAAAGGGCCATCCAAAAGGAATTAAAAGGCAGAAATCATGATTGTAATAGTAGCAAGAACTTATTATTGTGCATGCTTTAGTACTTACCTTTTCTTCATTTGGTAGATGCATGAATGAGAGATATATACTTTCTAACTTTATTTTATTCTATTTGGTAGCTGTGAGTCACAAAACAACATGTGAGGCTAACACCCCACATGTTTGATGGTTGAGATTGGGAGAATGGACAATACAAGGAAGATGAGAAACAATGAATAAGGAGAGAATAACCAATAGGTTTGATTAGTGGTCTAATTTACATATAAAGGATTATCATTCAAATGAATATGTTCTTAACATTCAAAAAATAATAATAATAGACAAATATGTACCCTAATGATGAAGTAATTAATCAAATTAATAATTATTGTATGATTTGGTTACCTATATCATAAGGTAGCTTATCTATCACTTTAGCCTCTTAGTAAATTTTATTAATTCATAGATATTTCAATATCAATTAGAAAATATTGAGTATTATATTTTTTACATAATAAATGTTACGTTAATATTTAATTGTAAAATTGGGGCTTATGCATATTAATTTGATAGAGTTATAATTAAAAATTTAGATTTGTTTTCAAATTTTACATCAATGAGCCTTTTAAGTTTGATTCAAATACTTTTTTACTTATTAAAATAAATTTAACAAGAATGAGTTACTTTTCTTTTAGTGATGAATTAAGGAGCATGACCAATTAAAAATATAAAATGCTATGAGGTCCCATTAGGAGAAGTCTTAATTAGTACAAGTAGGATTTACCTGAGGATAGAGTAGGTAGGAAGCCTCACCCAGAAGGTTTAGGCTAAACAATGAGTACTCCATGAAGAACTCACCGAATGTAAGAATGTCAATTATTGAGAACCAAAAGCAACCTCTATTGAAAGACCCAAAGAAGATAAGATATTCAAATGTAATGGTTCAAGAAAATCATATAAAAGGCATTATCAATAAATGTGTATAATGAAAAAAATAGATAATTTATTGTTTTCCAAATATAAAAGAGAACTAAGAAGATGACAACTTTTACAATAAAAAGGTGGCCATGTGATAGGGTAATGGATATTATGCAATTAACGATATCTCACACATAGAGGTTCTAAAATTAACATTACAACAACACAAACAATCATAAATGAAATGTCATAATATTTTTAAATAATAGGTTGTCATGATCTTTAAGAGTAAGACAAATAAAATATAAATTGAGCAAGCTACAAATTGTCTAATTGTTAAAACATCTATGATAGTTCACTTCTTGTACGAAACTATCTAGACAAAAAAAAATGTTCATAAATTTAGCACCCTTATAAAACACAAAAGAATATCATAAACCTGATCAATTTGTGATATATAGGCTTCATAGATATCATAATAGAGAAGCTTTGAAAGTTATCTCAAAAGATAGTATCAAAATTGTGTAATATAACTAAAATGTTGGAGTCTTTCATTAAATTCAATATTTATGACTGTCAAAGAACAGGAAATTGACCAATAGTTAGCATGGTCAACTTATTTATTAGAAAAATTAGCCATGCATCGGATATAGCTAAAGTATATTTTATAAGCCACCAGAAACATCACTTGGTCAGCATGAATTAAAGGCCATCCAACTATAATTTCAACAATCTTAAAGTCAAATTGAATATCTCAAGGACATGAGCCCATGCCTATCATAAGTGATTAAATTTGAATCCAAATAAACCCAAATAAAACACTGATTCATATTTGGAAACATCAAGACATTAATTGAATGATGAAACTATCTCTAAATCTTGTGTTCATATAATCAAATCTAGCAGATTGATGTCAAGATAAATCCTAAAGCCCAAAATCATTCAATTTTGTGCTCGATAAGGTGCTTAAATGTTAAATAAATTATTTATCTTCAAGATAATCAATACATGTCATTTGATAAAGTCGATCACCTCTCCTCTCTCTCCTCGCTCTGAGCGTCGTCAAGGTGATTTAGGGTTTCTTCGCTGTGCGAGTGATTTTGAGCTCGATCCAGTCATTTTTCTTGCTTGGATCTCGCTGAAGTTGGTGTTTTGTGAGTTTCCTTAGTCTCTCTGCCCTTTCGGGCTGTCGGGATGGCTGGGGTTCCTCCTTCCAACCCGTGGGGGAAGGTTTCGGGCCCGATTCAAGGCTTAAACAGGGGCTTTTTCTCTTTAGATGGAGAGGGTGCGGTTTCTTCGCCTTCTCGTTCTTTTAAAGATGTACTTTCTGCTGATCCGATGTCAGGTGACAAAATCCCTAACTTAACTCAATCGACGTTTAATGGAGTTCCGGCTGTTCTACTTTCGGACGAAGATGTCCTTAAACTTGCATCTCCATTTCAGTTCACCTTGGTAGGAAAGTTTGGTTTGCGTAGACCGAATCTCGACTCTATTCATAGCTTTTTCGGTAATTTGAAGTTATCTGGTTTCTTTTCAGTCGGTTTAATAGATTCTCGCCATGTTGCTATTCAGCTTTCTAATGATCTAGATTATAGTAGGATTTTTGCTAGAAGAGCTTATTTCATTAACAACTGTCAAATGCGCGTTCTTAAATGGACACCTTTTTTTGATGTTAAAGAGGAATCTCCCATTGTTCCGATTTGGATTTCTTTTCCTAACCTAAGATTACATTTCTTTAACCCAAAAGTTTTGCATGCATTAGGCTTGATTTTTGGTAGGCCGCTTCAACCTGATCAGGCCACTGCTGCTAGAACTCGACCTTCTGTTGCTAGAATTCTGGTGGAAGTTGATATTTCAAAAAAACATCCGAAGGAGGTTTGGGTGGGTTCCAAAGCCTTTGGTTATCTTCAAAAAGTTGAGTTTGAAAAAACACCGGATTTCTGCCAAAACTGTAAGATACATGGTCATTCTGTTAGTGAGTGTTTCAAGTTGCATCCGCATCTTAAAAAAACTGCTGTTCAAAATAAAGAGGTTTTTGTTTCCGAAGAAAATCAAGAAGAAATTCCCTCTAATAACGCAAAAAACCCCGTGAATTTAGAACAAAATTTAAATGTGATCAATGAATCTGTTAGCCCTGCTGTTACAGAGAATCCGAAAAATAAATTTTCGGTGTTAGAAGACCTTAATGAAGAAAATGAAGTGATCTCTAATGTTTGTGTGAAAGAACCTGATATTTATATATCGATGGATTCTATGCTTAATTTGCCTAAAGATATGCTTGATCATGCTCATAAACAGGTTGATGTTTCGAATGAGCAAGCTAGTACTGAAAAAGAGGGATGTGAGGAAGGGGAATTTATCCCCAACTTGAACAATGAAATGGATCTTTATGAGGTGGCTGGTAATATCATGGAGAATAAAGAGGATAGCTTTACTACTAACGATGTTGGTAAGCCTTCTTCCTATGATGAAGATGGGGAGTTCATTAAGGTGGGAAGGAAAAAGGGTAAGAATATCTTACCTTCGACGCCCCGTCCAACCCGTGCTAAAACTTTTTCAAAATCTTTTAATGGTTAATACACTTATCTGGAACATAAGAGGTATTGGTGGTAAGGAATCTTTTTTTAGAGCTAAAAATTTGTGTAGAATTTACAATATTCAAACTCTTGTTTTACTTGAGCCGTTTCTTGCTAGGGATAAAATTGCTATTACTGCTAAAAAATTAGGTTTCTCTGACTATTTTGTTAACTGTTCAAACAAAATTTGGATTTTCTGGAAAAATTTTGTCGATTTAAATATTCTTGATGATTTTCATCAAGTTGTTCATGTTAAGATTTCTATTTTCAATTTCAGTTGTAAAGCTTCTTTTGTTTATGCTGCTAGCACTAGCTGTCACGCCCCAAGATCTAACTTGGAAAGAATGTCGATCAATAGCCAAACAATTTACCAGAGTTATCTAAAACCTTAAATAAGCGATCTATCAAACATCTATAACATTTAAAACATCAATATAATAGTCGATTCATATCTCAAAACATCATGTACAATACTCAGGAACTAAACTATCAGTACAAGTAGAGAAATCTATCCTGTCCTGAGTACAAAAGAATCATCAATCGATCAAAAGAACTAAAACCTGAAGATCTGGATCAACTCTTATCTCCTGCTCCCGAACCCTGACCTGAAAATATCAACCACATATAATGAGCTTTACAAAGCCCAGCAGGTCACCTAATACCTATGACTGAAATCAAAGCACGGCGATGCTATCAATATGCATGTCAATCTATCAATCTGAATCAGTCAATGGTCAATGAATCTATGCAATCCGGAAATCAAATCAGTAATGCAGCGGTAGAAGAATCAATAAACAGTAGGAAATCAGTCGATCAGTCAAATCAATCGTATCAAGTCGAATCAATCAAAACAATACTATCTGGTCAATTAAATCGATCGGTATGAAATCATAAAATCAATACAATAAAGCCCAGTCTATACTAGCAATGAATCAAATGCAGCAGTTCAATACAGTGTAGAAGCAATAGCAATAGTGAATCTATAAAATCTAGGCGGCAATACAATGAATCCATACGATGTCCATGTCCATGCTATCAATGCAGTATCTATATCTATCAATATCCATATCAATGCTCAGTAATCAATGCTCGGTAATCAATAAATGAAATCAATGAAATCGTACGATACAGTAAATCCGATCAATCAAATCAATAAGGCAGAAATCGATAAAGCAATAAATCCGTAAATCAATACAGTAAACATGCAATTCAATACTATATACTGGACAAGTAAAATCAACTGGTCATGTTGCTGTTGTAGAATCCGTTGCTGTTGTAGTCCGTACGTTGGTCTATCAATAAGAGTCGTCACTCTTTTTGCCCGTCGGCCGCCCGTCGGCATATAAACTCCTTATAACTCCCAATCGTTATATCAATGATCAATGGTTTAAAGGAAAGCCCGTCGGCCCACCATCCTGTACAGGTCAATATCAATCTTCACCAACGTTCAACCAGGTTCCACTTGCGTTCCAGTATCAATAGTCAATTCAATCAATAAGCAATTCAATAGTCAATATTAAAGCAATCATATCAATAATCATATTCATATCGATCCAATCTATCAATCTCAGACAATTCGGAAATCATACGAAAATCGGGCAGCGTAACGGCAGTCGGTCAAATTTACACAAAAATCCTGCAAAAAGACACGATTTCCAAATTCTACCAAATTACAATAGAATATCTATAACATCAATGCAAGACTTTTATTCTATAGAAACCAAGTCAGAAAACATCCTGATAATTTTCTATTCGATTAAAATCACGTAGAACCAATTCCAACCGGAAGAAAATTCGTAGAATACAGTCAAATCGTGTAGAATAATCATATCTATAACACTCTAAAAGTTGTGCGGTGAAAGTCGTGTCAAATCAAAATCATGTCGAAAAGTCGACTACGAAAACACAAAACAGATCACAACTCGATCAAAACACAACATCTTTGAAAACAGAAATAGGATTCGGAGTCCTTACCACGAGATCTCCACTTTTCCCAACAGCAGCGTCGGACGAAAAGCGCTCCGCGGTCTCCGAAAACCAGCTTTTCTCTTTTTCCTTTTCTCTTTCTCTCTCCTCAGATATTTTCGTTTTTATAAAATGACTTTCTCTCTCCTCAAAACGAGCTGATTTTCTTATATCTGTGAACTGATCGGCCAGGCCGATATTCACATCGTCCTGGGACGATCAGACCAAATCCTGATCGTCCTGTACCTCACCCAGGGCTATTGTCTGGCCGATAATTTCTACAGTACAGATCGGCCTGGACGATCTCACGATCGGCCCGGACGATCCTGTCCAGAAATCATCCAGAAAACACTCCAGAAATCAGCTGTTTTCCATGCACTGATCGGCCTGGACGATCTCAACTTCGTCCTGGCCGATTCTGGGAGGGAAATCCAATTCAGAGAGGAACAGTAAGGGAACGAGATACTACAATCTCCCCACCTTAGAAAAATGTCGTCCCGACATTTCCCTAAAGGTACGAAGCAAAACACGAAGCAAACCAAATCGATCGAAATCCAAATCCAAAACAAAACTCGTCGAAATCCATACAAAACACACAATGCAATCAATCAAATGTCAATATGCAATGTTCATATGTCAATATCAATCGGTTAGTCAAATCAATCTTACCAGTAGAACCTTCTGGTCGTTGCTGATCCTGATGCTGTAAACTCTGTAGACTGTAGATGCGTGGCACCACTGGAGGAAGTGCAGGAGGTCGTGGCGCAACTGTCTCTCTCTGATCTCTGACAGCTCTATCATCTATCCGGTTCCCTGATCTCTCACTGTAAGTCCTCGGGCCAACAGTCCTCTGCTGTCCTGAACCCGTGCCAGAATCAGTCCGTCCACCCAGTCCTTTCTGAGGACAAGCTGCTGCTCTGTGCCCTTGCTGTCCACAGTGAAAGCACTGCCCCGTCAACAGGTAGCATCGACCTGCATGTCGTTTACCACAGTGAACACATGCTCCAGAACTACCAGACGATATTACCGATGCAGATCGCGGTACAGATCCCGATGCAGATCCTCTCGAACTCTCATATCTGCTTCTCTTCTCTCTATCTCTATCTCTACCAGAATCATCTCGTCGTACCTCATCTCTCCTCCTTCTGGTATCCTCGTACCTCGGTACCGGTGTCGCCAGATCAATCTCTATCAATCGAGCTCGCTCCACTAGCTCAGAAAACTCATGGATCCGGAAAGGTACTAGTGGATGCCTCAGCTCTCTGTTCAATCCGTGCAGGAATCTATAACATTTTTCCTCGGCCGTAGGAATCAAATGAGCAGCATACCTCGCAAGAGCAGTAAACTCGGCCTCGTACTCCATCACTGACTTGCGGCCTTGCTCCAATCTCATGAAAGCTTCCTGCATCTGTCGCTGAGCTGACGGTGGTACAAACCACATCCTGAATACTGTAGTGAACTCATCCCAGGTGATCTCAGCATTGGTCTTCCCCTGGAATTTCTCTCTCTGCTGTCCGATCCACCATCTCTCTGCCTCACTCTCCAACATGAATACTGCCAATGGTACTTTTCTATTCCCCGGACACTGCATGCTATCAAAAATCTTTTCCACCCTCATGATCCAATCCTCAGCAGCCTGTGGTCCTACAGCCCCTTTGAACAACGGAGGCTTCAGCTTGTGGAACATCTGCAAGTGTCTGTCTACCTCTTCTTCCTTGCTTCCACTCATCTTGCTCTGGGCATCCCCCATAACATGTGCAATCGCAGTAGCCAACTGCATCATACTCTCTGAAGGCATTGGAGCTGCGCTGTGTTGCTCATTTGGTACACTGGATTCTGCTGGAGGATCCATATCTTTTTCACCTGCACAATTCAAAACAAATGATACACACATGCAACGATGTATGCCAATGAAGCTCTTAAAGCTACCCAATCTACCCAATCTCTCAATCCAAACCTACAACTCTGGTAACAATCCATTCTTCCAATAACACTGCTCTGATACCAAAACTTGTCACGCCCCAAGATCTAACTTGGAAAGAATGTCGATCAATAGCCAAACAATTTACCAGAGTTATCTAAAACCTTAAATAAGCGATCTATCAAACATCTATAACATTTAAAACATCAATATAATAGTCGATTCATATCTCAAAACATCATGTACAATACTCAGGAACTAAACTATCAGTACAAGTAGAGAAATCTATCCTGTCCTGAGTACAAAAGAATCATCAATCGATCAAAAGAACTAAAACCTGAAGATCTGGATCAACTCCTATCTCCTGCTCCCGAACCCTGACCTGAAAATATCAACCACATATAATGAGCTTTACAAAGCCCAGCAGGTCACCTAATACCTATGACTGAAATCAAAGCACGGCGATGCTATCAATATGCATGTCAATCTATCAATCTGAATCAGTCAATGGTCAATGAATCTATGCAATCCGGAAATCAAATCAGTAATGCAGCGGTAGAAGAATCAATAAACAGTAGGAAATCAGTCGATCAGTCAAATCAATCGTATCAAGTCGAATCAATCAAAACAATACTATCTGGTCAATTAAATCGATCGGTATGAAATCATAAAATCAATACAATAAAGCCCAGTCTATACTAGCAATGAATCAAATGCAGCAGTTCAATACAGTGTAGAAGCAATAGCAATAGTGAATCTATAAAATCTAGGCGGCAATACAATGAATCCATACGATGTCCATGTCCATGCTATCAATGCAGTATCTATATCTATCAATATCCATATCAATGCTCAGTAATCAATGCTCGGTAATCAATCAATGAAATCAATAAAATCGTACGATACAGTAAATCCGATCAATCAAATCAATAAGGCAGAAATCGATAAAGCAATAAATCCGTAAATCAATACAGTAAACATGCAATTCAATACTATATACTGGACAAGTAAAATCAACTGGTCATGTTGCTGTTGTAGAATCCGTTGCTGTTGTAGTCCGTACGTTGGTCTATCAATAAGAGTCGTCACTCTTTTTGCCCGTCGGCCGCCCGTCGGCATATAAACTCCTTATAACTCCCAATCGTTATATCAATGATCAATGGTTTAAAGGAAAGCCCGTCGGCCCACCATCCTGTACAGGTCAATATCAATCTTCACCAACGTTCAACCAGGTTCCACTTGCGTTCCAGTATCAATAGTCAATTCAATCAATAAGCAATTCAATAGTCAATATTAAAGCAATCATATCAATAATCATATTCATATCGATCCAATCTATCAATCTCAGACAATTCGGAAATCATACGAAAATCGAGCAGCGTAACGGCAGTCGGTCAAATTTACACAAAAATCCTGCAAAAAGACACGATTTCCAAATTCTACCAAATTACAATAGAATATCTATAACATCAATGCAAGACTTTTATTCTATAGAAACCAAGTCAGAAAACATCCTGATAATTTTCTATTCGATTAAAATCACGTAGAACCAATTCCAACCGGAAGAAAATTCGTAGAATACAGTCAAATCGTGTAGAATAATCATATCTATAACACTCTAAAAGTTGTGCGGTGAAAGTCGTGTCAAATCAAAATCATGTCGAAAAGTCGACTACGAAAACACAAAACAGATCACAACTCGATCAAAACACAACATCTTTGAAAACAGAAATAGGATTCGGAGTCCTTACCACGAGATCTCCACTTTTCCCAACAGCAGCGTCGGACGAAAAGCGCTCCGCGGTCTCCGAAAACCAGCTTTTCTCTTTTTCCTTTTCTCTTTCTCTCTCCTCAGATATTTTCGTTTTTATAAAATGACTTTCTCTCTCCTCAAAACGAGCTGATTTTCTTATATCTGTGAACTGATCGGCCAGGCCGATATTCACATCGTCCCGGGACGATCAGACCAAATCCTGATCGTCCTGGACCTCACCCAGGGCTATTGTCTGGCCGATAATTTCTACAGTACAGATCGGCCTGGACGATCTCACGATCGGCCCGGACGATCCTGTCCAGAAATCATCCAGAAAACACTCCAGAAATCAGCTGTTTTCCATGCACTGATCGGCCTGGACGATCTCAACTTCGTCCTGGCCGATTCTGGGAGGGAAATCCAATTCAGAGAGGAACAGTAAGGGAACGAGATACTACACTAGCTCTGGTAGGGCTGTTTTGTGGGAACAGTTAAATAATTTTGCCATTAACTCCAATCTGCCTTGGTTAGTTGGTGGAGACTTCAATATTATTAGCAATATTAATGAGAGAAGAGGTGGTAGATCTCCGAATGTTAATGCTATGGAGGATTTTAACTCCATGATCAATAATTGTCAACTTAATGATATTGGTTTTTTTGGTAACTCTTTTACTTGGAACAGAGCGAACCTTTGGCAAAGACTTGATAGAATTTTATTTAATAATGAATGGCTTAATATTTTTCCCTTATCTCATGTAGAACATTTGAGTAGATCTACTTCTGACCACGCTCCTTTACTTTTGGGTATCAATACGAATCGCAATTCTGCCCCTTCTAATTTTCTTTTTCAGAACATGTGGTTATCTCATAAAGATTTTAACAATGTTATTAATTTTAATTGGTCTGCTCCCATTGCTCCGAATAATGATATTGTGGGTATGCATAGATTGTGGGCTAAATTGCAAAGATTGAAGCAAGTTTTAAGGTGGTGGAATAAAAATGTGTTTAAGAATATTTTTGCTAACATTAAAGAAGCCGAGAAGGAGGTGATGGAACTAGATAATACTTATATGGAAAATCAAAGTATTGAGATTAATCATGACCTTCACAATGCTAAAAATAATCTTGCTATTTTGCAAGAACAAGAGGAGATTTATTGGAAGCAAAAAGCTGCTTCTAATCTGATTGTTGAGGGGGATAGAAATACTAAGTTTTTTCACACTTTAGCTAATAAGAAAAGAACTCAAAATCGTATTTTTAAAATCATGGGAGAAGGAGGTGTTATTTTTGAAAAAGATGAAGATATTTTTCTTTCTGGTGTGGATTACTTTAAACAGAGTTTCAATAAGGACTTTACTCCTACTTCTATTTCTAATCCTTTCATTGTTCCTAAATGCATTAGTGATGCTGATAATGTTATGTTAATTAAAACTCCGTCTGAGGAGGAAGTTTGGAACACCATTAAGGATATGAATATCGATTCTACTGCGGGTCCTGATGGTTTTACTACTAAATTCTTTGTGCACTCTTGGAATATTATCAAGTTTGATGTTTTAGATGCTGTTAGAGATTTTTTTAATGGTACACCTTATCCTAAGTTTTTTTCTGCTACGAATATTGTTTTAATTCCTAAAAAGGTGGGGGCTAATTTGTGGAGTGATTTCCGTCCTATTAGTCTTTGTTCCTTTTTTAATAAACTGGTGTCTAAAATCTTTGCTACTAGACTTGTTGACATTTTACCTAGAATTATTTCTGTCAATCAAATGAGTTTTGTTAAAAATAGAAGTATTTTTGATAATATCCTTCTTGTTCAAGAGATGATTCATGATATTAATTATAAGGGTAAAGGGGGCAACATTGTCTATAAGATTGATATTTCTAAAGCTTATGATAATTTGAATTGGAATTTTCTGTATAAGATTTTATCGTTATTTGGTTTCTCTCAAGGTTTTATCCAGTTGATTAAAAATAGTATTGAAAATTGTTTTTTCTCTGTCATTATTAATGGTGGTAAACATGGTTTTTTCAATTCTTCTCATGGTTTGAGACAAGGTGACCCCTTATCTCCGGCCTTATTTATTATTGCTATGGACTACCTTTCTAGAGGTATGGAGGAGTTATACAAAGGCCATAATTCGCTTTATTTTCGTACTAATGGGGGTTTTCCTGTCTCTCATCTTGGCTTTGCGGACGATTTTATTATTTTCTCTAATGGTGCTATTAACAATGTTAAACTTATGGCTAAATTTTTAAATAATTTTCAGAATATGAGTGGGTTGAAGATCAATAATAATAAAAGCAATTTCTTGGTTCCTAGTAGTTTTAGTCAAGGCAAGATTAATAATATTATTCGTATTTGTGGATTCAATTGCTTACCTCTGCCCATCAAATATTTAGGAACTCCCATTTTCAAAGGTAGAAAACGCAATCATATGTTTGAAGATATTATCTCTGCTTTTCAAAAGAAGATTTTTCAATGGAACTCTAATTTTCTCTCCTTTGGTGGTAGACTTGTTTTAATTAAAAGTGTGTTAAACTCTATTCCCATTTATATTTTGCATACTCTGAATCCTACTGCTACGGTCTATTTGAGAATGGAACTGTTGATTAACAAGTTTTTTTGGGGGGCTAAACTTAACAGTAGTTGCATCTATTGGTCTTCTTGGAATAAAGTCTGTGGTGTTTTAAATGAAGGTGCTTTAGGGGGTAAAAACTTCTTGGATATGGTTAAAGCCTTCTCTTACAAATTATGGTTTTCTTTTCGTTCTAATACTAGTCTTTGGGCTAACTTCATGCATTCTAAGTATTGTAAAGATAAGCATGAAATTTGTTGCACTTACAAAAATTCTGACTCTGCGGTTTGGAAAAGACTTTGTAAAATTAAGGGGGAAGCGGAAAATTTGATTCAGTGGGGTCTTGATAAAGGTGACATTTATTTTTGGCAAGATAATTGGTTAGGATGTGGTTCGATTGATTCTCTGTTAAATACTTCTACTTTAACCAATATGAAAGTTTATGAGTTTTTCGATAATGGAAGGTGGAATGTTAATAAACTTAGGGATTTTGTTCCTCTGAGCATTATATCTGTTATTCTCGATGTGCCTTTACAATTACAGAGCAATGATACTATCTTATTTAATCCGTCTCCTACTGGGAAGTTTAGTCTTAAAATTGCCTGGGACAATTTTTGTTTCAAACAAAGTCAATCAGTGATTTTTGCGGCTATCTGGCATAATACTATTCCTATCTCCTATTCTATTTTGACTTGGAGAGTTATAAAAAATTTTATTCCTATTGATGAGTTACTGATGAGAAAAGGCTTGAATATTCCGTCCAAATGCCAGTGTTGGTCTAACAGGAAAACTTTGGATCATGTTTTTGTTAGTGGTTTGATAGCTAAGAAAGTTTGGCTGCATTTTATGGGTATTACTCATAAAGACAGCTGCTTTATGCAGGATGATATCTCTAAAATGCTGGATTTGTGGTTGCTTAAAACGAAAGGTCATATTTACGAACTTTTATTACATCCGGTGCAAGGACGTAGAGGAACGTCCGGTCGGAGTCAAATTTCCGCCAAAAAACTCGGTATTTGCTCGGTACAACTAGGTATTATTTGATAATAACGATGAATACCGCTCTTTGAAGACCAATACCGAGTTATACCGAGCTATATCGAGAAATACCGAGTTGTACCGAGTTTTTTCTAGGAAAAACTCGGTACAACTTTTGTATAACTCGGTATTGCTCAAGATAGCTCGAAATAACTCGGTATTGGGTCTTCACATGATGTTATTATTTGGTTTTTGTGGAAGGCTAGAAATGAAGCTAAACATGAGGGTATTCGTATGGATGCTTTGAAAATTATTGATAATATAAATTACAAAGTCTATCAACTATATGCAACTAATGTTATTTCTGGTAAGAACTTTAAAAACTGCAGTTTTTTGGCTCATTATTTCGGTATTACTCTTGATTCTGTTGAGTTTAGAAATAGGGAGAAAGTTGTTAGATGGCTGAAACCGTGCTTGCCTTTTTTCAAATTGAACACGGATGGTTCCGTGGGATCTGTTGCTGCTGGAATGGGAGGCATTCTTCGTGATTCTTACGGTGACGTTATTTCTGCCTATGCCTCTTCTTTAAATTACTGTAAAGTTATTTATGCGGAAATGAGGGGTTTACTCTATGGTTTGGAATTGTGCTATAAACTCAAGGTTACTAATATTGTCATTGAAGTGGATGCTTTGAGCCTTATACAGTTGTTGACCAAAAATTTTATGAGTTATCCTGAATTTATTTATATTTTGAGGAAAATCAAAATATTGATGGAAGGTTTAAACTGCACTTTAGTTCATATTTTTCGCGAAGGTAATGCGTGTGCTGATTTTTTAGCCAAGAAAGGTTGCCTCATTAATGGTATGGAAGAATTCTCGTGCAGTAATCTCCCTCAACAGCTGAAAGGTTTAGTTAGATTGGACAGATTGGGTATGCCTTATATTCGTTACTTTTAGTGATATATCCTGTTAATCATTTTGTATTTATTTTTCTATTACTATTGGATGTTTTTGCTGCCTGGTGCTGACTTTATTGTCGCTGGAAGTGTTTTGTCTCTATCAGTTCAGGTGGATTTGCTGGAGGTTTTGTCTGGGATGGAAGTTTACATCTCGGTTTTAGCTCTTTCTTTTTACCGTTCTCTGTTTTTTCCTTGTTTTGTTTTTCTGCTTCTATTTTTGCAGGTTGCTTCCACCTTGAGGAAGTTTCTGCCTGAAAGACGGGTGTCACTGCTTATCTGTTGATCTTTCTTATTTTTTGGGCGTTCCCTGATCGCCTTAGAATGTTGCTAGGTATTATTGTATTTTGCTTAGATAGGGTTTTTTCGGCCTTTAGTTTTTGTTTCATTTTTGAATGATTGTAGCTCCTTGAGCATTAGTTGGCTGAAAATCCCTTTAAGGACTTGTAATTTATTTTTATATCAACGCGTAGGCCCCATTGTGGGTTTCCCCTAAAAAAAATGTCATTTGATAAAGTTTTTTTTATGAAATTTATCAAAATATCCCTCCCTAAAATCTATTGATAGGACTCTATTTTCTATCAGATTGAGATTCCAAAATTGAGAAATCCTAAGAACTTCATCCTAGCTATAGTTATAATTTTCTAGCTTATGACAATGTTAATAACATTATACATAAATCTCCATGATATTAGGAGTAAACAAATCTAAACAAACAAGAACGAACACAGAATGGCAAAATTTATGTGAAAAATTAAAAAATTAAAAAAATACAGAGCCACAACGTGTATAGATTACCCACTTTTACTCTTTCACAGTATTCACACTCTTTCATACACCAGAGTATAACTATCAATCAATTATAACTCACAATATGAAAAAAAAAAATATATATTTTTTTTTCTGTCAACAAGTCTCCAATGCCTTGATGGTGCACTTTCTATCTTAGCAAGTCTATAGTGTCGCACCATAACACAATCATATTGCACCAAAAAAAAAAAAACCATAATAGTCTGATAGATATTATATGAATCAAGAGATTCAAGAATAATCCGTCGGAAGGTACATATTAATGATTTATTGAACTTTCACATTCCTGATGATCTAATCAACATTGACGATTCAAAGATAAGAAGCATAACCAGATGACCCCCTTCTATGAATAAGATAATATTTCCCGTACATCTATTGGCCCAATTATCGTTAACAAAGATAATACACAAAGCTTATTTGACTTTCGTGCCTGTATTAATGAGAATAGGATTGGTCATACAAATGCCACCTAAATTACTATGAAGGGAGTTTGTCTTCCAATAATAATTCGGAGCTTCATTTGGGAGCCACAAAACATCACAAAATCTATTGCCAATAAAGCAATTTTAGGTCTTAACAGTTTTAGGGGTTGTAAAAACATTATCATTCTCCTTCAAAATTTATTTTTACATCCATAAGAAAGTATTTCAATAATGAAGTTTAGATCCATAATTAAGCATAAATTGTACAATACAATCAATAATATAATCTTGTGTTGAAACGACAATTTTAAGTTTCATTTGGGATGGTGATGTGGAACATCATTAGCTAAATAAGCCCGTTGGAATAGCTTATTACTATTATTATTCATGTAGTCAAAACTGCTACAAACTGCCTCCAATAGTCTGTTTGGGAGGCAACAATATTTTGTAAAGTCAGTTGTAAAATATATTATAGATAAAATGAATGTTTTGAGGACTTACATCAACATTGCATGCGTTATTTGATGCATCTCATGATGATTTAAGACATTTTGTTCAAGAGAAATTTTTATTAAGGGACATAAATCAAATTATCAATCGTCACATCCTATTTTAGTGGGACTTAAGCTACACAGTATTGATACATAAGAGAAACTTCTGACCCCTATGAGCTTATTGACTTATATAAGACTATCATACACGTTCAACAAGCTTCTAATGTAGTCATCTATAAGGTTTTTTTTTTTTTTTTTGTAACTCTTAGGAGATAAACTCACATTTAGTTCTAGTTTCTCTTTGTTATAGCTTCAAAATTTTTAAGTACATCCCAAAGACATACAAATGAGTTAATCTCCACTAAAGAGAAACTTCTCACAAATCTAAACTATTCTTACATAAAGATAGAAGATTCAATACTCTAAAAAATTGTTTCTGAACATCAGTCCAACGTATATATTAATGCATAAAGAAATATTTATTTCAAAATAATGTATAAAACTATTAGATTTACATGATGTCAACACACAGTAAATCTCTAAAACACCGCATCAGTTTTCAATAAGCAATCTCTTTTCATTAAAATTTGAGGCAAGGATAAAAAAGTTTTATCTAATCTATAACACATACTTAGCTTCACATATATTATTACCAAATGGTTCTTCTGATGGTGATTTCGTTTCTGACCAGTCGGATTTTGGTTTCATGTCTTCGGATTTTTGCGGGGGCTCTGACCCAGGAAATGATTTTTCTTTGGTTCGTGTTAATGTTCGTCATTCGAAGGTGTCTCGTGGTAGGGGCCGTGTCAGGGGCCGTCGAAGGCGTTGATGACTTGTTGTTTTGTGTTACTACTGCTATGGTCTTCGGTTTATGGCTTTCGATGTCCTCGACGATTTTCCCGTTTTGTTATGGGGCTATGATGTGGCCGGGTCTCGTGCTCTATCTTTTTTGCTGGCGGCAACCTTTGGTGCATTTCTGTGTGGAACTGGACACTTTTATCACCTTACTGGATGGCCCGTGCGAGTTGGTGGGGCACTGGTTGTCTCGGCCAAATACTGAGCCCAACTACCTACTATCAACTTCCTTCTATTAATGTATTTCATCTTTTTATTTTCTATTCTGACTACTTTTGGTGTATCATCTCCTTTCATCAATATATATATATATATATATATATATATATATATATATATATATATATATATATATATATATATATATATATATATATATATATATATATATATATATATATATATTATTATTATTATTATTACCAAATGTTGATATCATGCTGAAAGTCAAAATCCAAGAGTTTGAAATACTTTCTTCAGCACCACCATCACTTACATAAGCTACATCAAATTTTGATAATAATATCTCCTAATTGGGAGAAAATTAAAGCTTTAAAATGGGGTGAAAAAATCTTTTCAAATCACAATCCTTCCAAATGAAGCCAGACAGACTCCCTATGAATAGAAAGATCAGAGCTTCATTGCTGAGATTAAAAATATTTGGTGTCACTTACAACACCACCTATAGGGAGATTCAATACTCCTGATAGAAAAATTATTTATGCTTGTAAAAAGAATATGATTCACCTATAAATTATAGTTTTGAATCTCTTTTAAGAGAGAAAATCAGAGCATATACAGAAAAAAAATTAAGAGATCTTGATTTTTCCCGCACTTAAAAGAAATCTTGTAACTCTTGGTTGAGTAGCATACTTTTGGGTTCTTAGGACTTTTTTTAACAATCTGGATTTAATTTTGTCATTTTCGAAGCTCAATAGCGCTTTACAATCAATTTTGAACGAATTTATCAAATTAAGAGCAAAACTTTCTTTTTTTTTTTGCTACAATCAACATGCTAACTACAAAGATTAAAATTATAATTAAGATATTTTATTTAATTTATAGGCCATGGGAGGTCCACATTTATATCCAAGAAGTGGTCAAGCTTTATAATTTTTTATAAATTATAATTTTGTGCCCTAAAATTTTTCAATGAGTTAACATATATTTTTGGATGACATTATCATTAACTTCCAAAATCAGGGGGCGTAAGATATGTCTCTAGAGAATTCACCTAATTATTAGAAATATCAAGTGATTATTTGAATTGAATTTTTTTAAAATTAATTTTATGACTATTTAAATTATAATTTCGATGAACTTTAAGTTGAACTAAACATCTCAATGAGATAAACTTATCAACACCACAAGTGATCAAATTTGAGTTCAAATTAACCCATATCAAGCACAAAAAACATATTTGCTTGATTTAGTACAATAATTGAAGAACCAAATGACCTCCAAATCCTGCGTGCTTATAGTCAAATTTAGCGACTCAACTAGACGAATCCAATAAGCTCAAATCGTTCAATTTTAAAGACATGCATTAAGGTAATCAATTATTGAATAAATAATTCATGGTCAAAGAGATCAATATAAACTTTTTGATGAAATATTTGATATATCTTGCCAGGTTTAACAAAGTGTTATTCTATAAAAAAACTATAAATATGACACCATTTTCTATCTAAAAGAGGGTCAAAAGCTGAGAAAGCAAAAAATATATATTTTATTGCCTTGTGATCATCGTTGATGGGATGGCCACCATCAACAATCGCCAGCACCATCACATAACTTCCATCATCCAATTATTACCAGCAGATCGCTAACATCCCAAGCCTACTACATGTTGTGGACACTTGATATAATCCATCAATGAGATTTAGATAATTGTCACAAATGTGTAATCCTATCATCTTCAATCATGAAAAAGAGTGGGTTTTATATAAATAACTATATAATGAACTCCAGAGTATTCGATGTTTCTTCAGCCGCATGCTCTGCTAGGGTTTCGCATTTGTTTTCCTGGCGGCGGATCTTCTCGGTAGACCTTTCCGTCTGGATGGCGGTCCGGCGTGTGGAAGATCCTGGTTTTATGGTTAGTTCTTTTAAATCTAAGTCTTTTGTTGAGGCACTCGCTGGTTCTTCGTCTTCGGAGAGTTTTCCTGATCTCCGGCATGGATCTTTTCGAGGTTTACCGTCCTTGTGGATCTCTGAAGCTGAAATTTGTGCACTTTCTTTGCCTTTTCAATTTGCATTAGTTGGATTTTTCCCTACGAAACGCCCTTCTCTGGATGCCATTCGGAAATTTTTCTTTGCACTCAAACTAAAAGCGAAGTTTTCAGTCACGGTTCTGGATCAATCGCATGTCTTAATTAAATTGTCTAATGAGCTTGATTATAGCCGTGTGTTTTGCCATCGTTCGTATATGGTAAATAATTGTTTTGTGAAAATCACGAAATGGTCGCCTCTTCTGGACATTGGCTGTGAATCGCCGGTCATTCCAATTTGGGTTTCTTTTCCTAAATTAAGACCCCATCTCTTTACTCCTCGAATCTTGCATGCTCTAGGTTCATTGTTTGGTAACCCTTTGAAGGTAGATTCGGCTACTTCGGTTGGCTCTCGACCCTCTCTCGTGCGAGTTTTAGTCGAACTAGATGTGACTAAGAGCTATTCGAAACAGATATGGCTGGGTCCTGAGGAGTCGGGATATATCCAAAATGTTCATTTTGAACCTTTTCCTGATTTTTGTGAGTCCTGTAAGTGTTTGGGGCATCTGAAAAGTCATTGTGCCCCCTCTGCGATGCATTGTTTGAATCCAAAACTTCCCCTCTCTGATATTGTTAAACCCCCTGTTGTTGGCGTTGCTGAGATCCAAGATATGGAGAATAGAAATGTGATTGAGAATGTGTTGATTAGTAATTGTGTTAGTACGGTGCCCCCTATTAATTTGGCTGTTTCGTCCCCTGCTGCGGAGGCCCCGGCGGCTGATCCTATTTTGGTGAATATAGCTCAGGATGATTTGTCGGGGTCGTTTTCTGTTCATGTTAATTCCAGCTTAATTAGAGAGGATTTTGGAGTGAATGTGTTATCTCCAAATGCACTGCCTTTCATTCCCCCAGGTTCCATGCCTGTTCAGGTGGCTGTTGATGGGGGTGTTCAAGTTTTAAATGAGGCAGATGTTGGTTCTGATGGCTTTGTGCCTGTTGAGGTGGTACCGGTTGTTAATGAGAAGGAGGTTCCGTCTTTGGGTCGACATGAAGTTATTTCGCCTGAAAACAATTGTGTTGTGATTCCTGTTACTGAGGTGGATACCCAAGTAATGACTAAATGTGTGGGAAATTCTTCTGGTTTGGATATTCGGAAGCAGAATAATTGGCGGGAGGATTCGGATGGTGATTCGGAGTCAGAAAAGTTTGAGTCCGACCAGGATTTTGATCTTGATTGTTCTCCAAAGGTTGCCACTCGTGGTAAATTTTGGGGGAGAGGTCGACGCAAAAGATGATTTCTCTGATTGTTATTTTGTTTCTCCCCGATATTTTGTTCGATTTGCGACTTCGCGAGGCTTTGAGCAATGATGTGGTCGGGCCTCGTGTCCGGGTCGTTTTGCTGGTGGCAACCGAAGGTGTGCATTTTCGGGATGGATTGCTGGGATGCTTGCTACGCCTTTCTGGACGGTCTGTGCGGGACGTCCTGGTCGCTGGGAGGCTTGACCTTCTGCTGAGCTCGCTCTTAGCATCTACTTATTTTTTTGTTCTGTTTTTTTGTTTTTTAATTATGTTAGCGTTTATCTTTGCTGTTGTAACCTTTGCTGATGATTTTAATATATTTCCTTTTGTTTAAAAAAAAACTATATAATGAACTATTGCAATAAGTTCAATCCCTATGATTTTTTCTTTCTAGATTTTTCACATAAAAAAATAGTATTGGGGGGGAGGGGAGAGAGAGAGAGAGAGAGAGAGAGAGAGAGAGGTTATTGTTTCTCACAGAGTAAGAGCATACTTAACAAGAATAATGTCGAGAACAAGCAAGCAGAAGGCCTTCATGGCCAAGTCGTGGGCCTGCAATAATGTTTGGTCACTGCGAGTATATAAAATTATTTAGAGTGCTTAATTATATAAAGATATTATTTGTTAAATCAACTTGTCTCTCATCACATGCAGATGCTTATACGATTAGAGTATAGTGAACGTGCAGCACATAGTTGATTTTAAATAAGATCATATCTTATTATATGGATAAGGGTATATATATGATCTGATATAGATTGTTTATATATAAATATGTTGTTTAGCAGTAACATTAAATATATTTTTTGTAAGAAATGTCTATAAATCTCATTCAAAAGGAACAAAATCCGAAATTAAGCCAAAGAGCTTCCAAGAAGGAATCTACAACGATGTAATAGGCAGCATCTTAATTAATTGTTAACAATACCAATGAAGTATAGTAGGCCAATGAGATCAGATAAAATGATGAAGACCCGGCATGAGTCGAGCCTTCTTTTTTGGGCTAGGGCAACCATCTATTGCCTAAAAATGAAAAGGAAGTCATTCTTTTTAAAGTAATTAGAGCTCTCCTAATCAAAAGCATGATTACAACAATAACAACAACAACATCAAGCCTTAATCCCACTATGTGGGGTCGGCTACATGGATCTTTTTCTCCATTGTGTCTTAGTAAGAGTCAAATTCTCATTTCAATCTAATAAAAATTCATTTCTAATACTTTCTAACCAAATCTTTTTAGGACTACTTCTACCTTTCTTACATGGCACAAATCTAATATATCTACTCACCTAACCGGGTCATCGAAATGCCAGCATTTTATGTGGCTAAACCATTTAAGGCGACTCTCTCTAATCTTATTTGCCACTGGAGATACTCCAACATTTTCACATATATACTTGTTTCACATTTTGTCAATAAAAGTAAAGCCACTCATCTACTTAAATATCCCCATCTTCGCAACACTTAATTTTATGTTTTTATTTTAACGTCCAACATTTTGTGCCATAAAGCATTGTAGGTCACCCCATCATATTATAGAAATTTCCCAAGTTTGAGATGTACTTTTCTATCACACAACAAGCCTGATGCATTCCTCCACTTCAACCATCCAATTTGAATTCTACTAATAATATCTCCATCTATTTCACCATTACTTTAAACAATAGACCCGAGATACCCATAATGTGTACTCATTTTAATGACTTGATTGCTCAAAGTCATAATCTCCCATCTAGATCTATTACTACTAAAATTACACACCATAAATCCTCAAATGCATGATTAAAAAAGAAAAATATTCCATGCATTGATAAAAATGTATTATATAGACTATATGGTGTTCAAATAAGAAGATAATTACTATAGGAAAGTTTGCAAATTGCGGAAGATCTGCAATGGACTTTGCGACGGAAAAAATTTTCTCTGACATTACGGTGGATTTGTGGCGGAAATTTTTGTCGTTTATTTTGTGACGAATTTGCAGCGGATTTTTCGCAATAAATCCATTATAAATCAGCCGCAAATCTGACTAAAAAAATCCTATCTAAACTAGCTGGCAATCATTTCTTTCATTCTCTCGGCGTTTTTTTCTGACCACGCCCGTGAATCCCTTCGACAAATTTCTCTTGGGACATTCCTTCCTCTCGCATCTGAAGTCACACTTCCTCGATGTCGGTAATCGTCGTGTCCCATCTCACCGGCAATTGCTTGCCTCCTTCGATGATGTTCGCCTCCATCGACGACATTCCTTCATGTCATATCTAAAGTTCATTCTTCTTCACCGTTCAACTCCTTCAATGTTCCTCTTCTCGGCGACCAGCATGACGACCAGCTTACTCGGCTCCTTCCACGATTTTCCTCCTCCTGGGCAATCGGAGCTTCTCGTTGAGAAGGCGTCGAAATTCTTGCTTAAATTTTTAGAGTTATTATTCATTGTGATGGTGTAATAGATGGAGATATTATTTGTAGAATTTGTGTTGGATGGTTGAAATGGAGGAATGTATCATGCTTATTGTGTGATAGATAAAATTCCCTCAAACTTAAGGAGAAATTCTTTAAAATGGTGGTGAGACCTACAATTCTTTATGGTGTAGAATGTTGGTCATTAAAAGAGAAGCATAATATTAAGTTAAGTGTTGCAGAGATGAGGATTAGAGAGAGTAGACTTAGATGGTTTGCTCATGTATATAAAACTGATTCATGTAGTCTATCCCATGTTGTGGGATAAAGGCTTGATGCTGATGTTGTATTTGTAGAGATAAGGATGCTTTGGTGGATGAGTGGCTTTACTCTTAGAGGCTATTATTCATGGTGATAGGTAATTGATGGAGATATTATTAATAGATTTCAACTTGGATAATTGAAGTGGAGGGATGAATCAAGCTTGTTTTGTGATAGAAAAGTACTTCTGAAACTTAAGAGAAAATTTTATAAGATGGTAGTGAAAGATGCAATGCTTTATGGTGCAGAATGTAGGCTATTAAAAGATAAGCATAATATTAAGTAATGTATTTCATAGATGAGGATGCTTTGGTGGATGAATGGTTTACTCTTAGAGTCAACTATTCATGATGATAGTGTAATGGATGAAGATATTATTAGAAGAATTCATGTTGGATGGTTGAAGTAGAGGAATGCATTGTGCTTGTTGTATGATAGAAAAGTCCCTCTCAAACAACATTTTAACATCTCTTTATATTTTAATATGCTAATAAAGAATAGTTTTTTTTATTCTAATTTGTTGTATATAGCAAGATTTATATCTGTTGTCTGAGTATGGTTCTAGAATCAGAACAAATTTTGGAAATGCAGATTAACTCGCTTATAAGACATATTCACTCGCATTAGAAGGACATGCAAGCAACCGCTTTGGATTGGAGAGGGTTTATGGGCAGAGCTCAATAGTGTTTGGGGCAGCCAAGATTTTATAATGAGGAGGGAGAAGAATAGTTGGAACCTAGCTTCTGACATCAGAGGCTTGGGTGTCTCCTTTCATATTGGGGACTCAATTCCACACACTGAGCATAGACGACGATTGGTAAGAATTTTAATAGATTTTAATATTTTTTTTGTTTATGCACTCAATCTAAGTACATTACATAAGGAGATATCTGGTAGATAATTCATTGTAGTTGAGTTACATAGTCACACTCATAAGCATTAACAGAACCAACAGTGGGTTAATGAGCAAGCTAGAAGGGCAAATGTAAGTATGTAAGGATATTATACTTACATAAATATTATAAGTGATTATTATACGATGATTAATCATATGTTAAGTTTTGTATGATGAGTATACAAGGATTCGAGAGAGCATGTGGGGATCTATAGATGTTTCTTACTACCGCACTTGGTTGCAAGCTGTAGGTGAAATGGAGAAGAGATGGGTTTATTGATTACGCTTGCAAGCCTATACGTATGAGGGATATTGCTCTTCTATTACGGACTATTCCGCAGACAGCTAGGAGAGTTTACATAGCCAACCGGTGGCTAACCTGACAACAGAGTTAGAAAATGTCCGAAAAACACAGGCATACATGAATAATCAGATATTAGATTAGCTCAGGAGATTGAGGGAGCATATTGGCAAAAATCAACCTGTGCATACATCGGGCGAGCATGATATCAAAGACACAGATTCCACATAAATTAAGTTTTTGTAAAAATATTTTTGATTTAGTTTACTTCTTTTGATGTATAAGAACAACTGAAACTTTAACAGCGTTCTAAAAATTATAGAATTTTATGGAATGTTGTTATTTATTTGAGCTATAGTAATGTTTGTATTGTTTAATTATCATAGCTTCTTATAACATCTTCTAATTATTGCTTGCAACCTGTTTGTAAACTCCTTGTATTTATCGCTATTAAAAAGCTCAATAATCAATTGCAATTTTTTTTTTTCTTTATTTATGATACAGGTTTCCGAGTTCACAAAAGTTTTCGCTTTTTAAATTTAGGGCATGTTTGGGACAACTTTCTTCCTGCTTTGTTCTTTCAATCTATAGCCAAATTTTAGTTTTGCTACTACTTTTTCATTGATTTGTAAAAATTTTTGTATTGAGAAATTGTTTTTTTAGCAGCTTTCAAAAAAGCTTTTTTTCCCATATCAACTTTATAATCATTGTTACAAAAAAAAACTACAATCATTGAAAACAAGCTCTTAGTAGTCTTTTATTTTTTATTTTTTAACCAATTTATTATTAAAATAAAAAATTAATTTTCATTTTTCTTATGCTTTTGGTTTCTATGTTTCCAAAGTAATGCTTAGGTGAATTTGCATTTTTCTCTTTAAACGCCAACCAAGAGCTAGTAATGTTCTGTGATCGAGAAGCAACTCTCTGCCTTCAGCAATTTGAAAATTTTCCTCTAATGAAATGTCCTTCGGTGGAGCAATTATTATATCCAGTGTCCGAATGTGTTTAGAGACCAATAACCACGCGCCACGTCACCTAAAACTTGATATTTTGGACTCGGTATTGCTCGGTATACATTCGGACCGTTCGGTTTTTGACCGGATGTAATAATTTCTCCCTTCGGTGAACCCACATGTTACTTATGTCTTTAATTTTTTTTTTTTTTTTTTTTGATAGTTTCACTCAAAATAATGATTCAATCAAGTAAGTGTATGTATATTTGAAGACATTCATCTCTCTCATATTTAACCGTCTATGCGCAGCCACAAAGCCCAATTAATATAAGCCCCTTCTACCAAAATCTAACCTTTCAAGCTTTTTCTGGGCTTTCAATTTGAGAGTGTTTGTCCATTGGCCCAACCTTAGTGGCGTAAGTTATGCCACTCGCCGGCCTAATTTCGGCCCAAATCAGTTAATTCGTCCGATTTAGAACGGCTTCATTCGGCGGAAGTGGCACTCCCCGGCCTAATCTGGGCCCAAATCTGATAAATTCGTCCGATTTAGAACGGGCTTCATTCCAGTCTGATTTTAATTTTTGTACTAAAATTTTATTTTAAGAAATAGTAAGAAAGTTATCCCAAATGAAAATTGAAAGAACTTTGTACAGATCTCTCTTCTCTCTAGCTCTCTCCTTGCTTATCTTCTCTGTTACATTGTTCTTACATAAGAAAATACAAAGAGATACAATCTATACCCCAAGGGATGCTACCCTTAAGAAAAAAAAAATGTCTAGCCAATCTCGTAGAATCGTGGTGCTCAACGCTCTGTCTCTAGTTTACCTGACAGTGCTACAACGCTAGATCTTGAGTGTCCCAATGCTCTGCCCTCTATTTTTTTCTCCAAGCAAACTATGCAGTGGCGGGGCGCTTAGGCACACAATGTCATGGCACTCGGGTACACAAGTATTGTGGTGCTCGGATACACAGCGCCATAATAGGTATGGATATAAAGAAAAGCTTTGTTCATTAAAGCTTATTGAATGTTCTTCACGTCTCACGTGCACGAAAAATTATTTCGAGTGAACGTCGAACGCCTCTGGAGGCAAATGAGGACGCGTTCAGCATCCAATATACAGTGCATTACATCACTTGGTGTCTCCTTATTCTCCTTCGAACGCATTCGGCATCTGCACGTAATAATTTCTCTAAATACACCAAGTCTTTGAGACTTTTTAATGTCGATATTTTAAAAAGAATAGCTAATTTTCAATATAAAAAAAAATGTTAAGTACATATAAGTACAAAATCTATGGATTTGTGGTCAAATTTGGGGCCAACTTTGTATTCACGGTCATTATAATAACTTCTAAAATTTGCTTGTTTTTTCTTTCCATAATTCTAGTTTGTTGAGGAGTTTATATACAAATATTTTATTGTATATTTTTAGTTGAAGAATATAGTCTCTGAAAATAAATTGAAAATATTTTTTTTCTATATCAGTCTCAAGAACTTGAATTTTGGTTTTGATTTGGGTTTAAATATAGAGAAAAAATATCTTAATAATATGAAATGTTTTAGAATTATCTTTTATTAAGAAAATCCACATAGCCCTTCTGTGGTCATCATTTATAAAAGATATGAACCACACAGTCCTAAAGATATTGACCACAGGAGAAGGTCGCTAAATATCACTATTAATTATTTAATTTATTAATTATTACTTTTAAGGATAAGCACATTAATTAATCCTTAATGAATGTGCTTAATTAAGAGCTACTTTTATGAAGAATACATTCGGAGTCTTTTTCACGCTTCATTCCTTTTCACCATGAGCGGTGCCTAATCATCTCGGATATATAGTAATCTAATCTCTTCTTCTTTAATAGAGCATCTCCTAATCATGTTTAGTTAAAATACAATCACAAATGACCATATCTGAAGCCATATATATATATCTCACTTTTTTTTTCTTTATTATTTTATTTATTTTTTTATTTTTTATCTCACTTATTATGTGAGCACTCGAGACTTTCTTTTTGTTGTCTTCTCCAACTACCGACATAATCAAGACAACAAAGTATGCATGCAAATGCACACTCAATGGCATTTCTTTATCCTTTAGGGCTAAAAAGATGAAAAATGTGCTGAAAGAATACCTCTTTGAATCACACTTTTTATAAAACTGATTAAAAAACATGGATATTTTTTAGCTTTTTCTTAAGCAGTTTTTTATTGGATTTGAGTGTTTAGAAGTGGATGAAGGATTATTGTTCGTTCTATGTAGGATATGATTGTGTCGATCAATCAGTTATATTGTTGTTTATATAGTTTATCGAGCTTGTTGGGGGTTGCACGTAGGGCGTCCTCCCTTGCTTGGGTTAGGATGTTTTGTACATGAATTTTTTTTTTTCGATTTTGTGTACATGAGGACCCCAGCCCTGCATAGCTTATTTGGAGAAAAAACGGAGAGCAAAAGTTGTGAAGCTGCAGTGCTGCCAAGGAATGTTGTGGCCCTCTAGCCCTCGGTGTTGCAGCGCTGTCATACAAACTATAGGCAAACAGTTAAGCGTTGTGGTACTGTGAAAAATGTAATTTTATTTCTTTCTTATTTTTCCTTATGGGTTGCATCCATTGGTGATTTTAAAGCATCTCTTTATTAGAACTGTGCCAGGGTGTAGAGAGACAAAGAAAGAGTGAGGAAAAAGAGAGATCTGTATAAGTTCTCTCAATTTTCATACTGAATTTTTTGATGTGGTGTGTTCAACGTTTTTTTCTACTGCATTTTATTTTTTATTGTTTGTGTTTATGGTTTACTTCCCCAATAATTACTTGTAAGAATTTGCTCATGGAAAATTCTAGCTTGATTTTAAATTTATTTGTTTAATCTTCTTCTTTTTTATAATTCAATTTGGAAGATGCACTCGAGAAGATTTAGCTTAAACTTTTTTTTTTTCAATTTTTATCTTTCTGCTTCAAACCAAAAAAGGGGTATAAGTGAGTCAAGCTAACTTGTGAACCGACTTGAGCTCAGCTTAATAAATCCAGCACCTTTAAAAAATATTAATATGAAATATGATTAAAGTGTATTAAGATTTAGGATTTTAAGTATAATGTAATTATATTTAAAAATTATATTTCACTATCTTATATTAAGTAACCTTTTTATTATTTTTTTATAATTTTTCATTCTTTTCATCATTTATTATAAAAAATGTTAAATCAAAATAATTTTCTCTTTTATAATAATCAAACCAGCTCATGAGCTGGCACGAATTCGAACTCGATTGATTGATCAAGCTCAAGCTCAAGCCAAACAATATAACACGAGCTCGGCTCAATTTGCTTACACGCCTAAACCAAAGTCGGTTGAAATTAATAAGAAAGTTTATCTTCAATTTTTATATACTTATAGTCAAAATAATTCATATCATGAAATGATAATTCCAACAACATTTTGAACATTCTGATACCAAAATGAACCTAAAATAATCTTTTATATTTTGAAATTGATCAAATATATTCTATATTCCGGTGAAATATATTTTCTCTTTTCTTTGATATATAATAGCACTTAGGCTCTTATTCCTTCTTTGAGCTCTTCTAAGAAAAATAAATAAAAGATATTTTTAAGAAAAAATGAGCAGCACTAATATCGCCTGCTTTGTTTGCCAGAAAACTAAAGTAACCCAAAAATTAAACTTACAGGTGAAGATTCTTCTTCAATTATGAAAGTCATGGGTGTGACCAAACTACAAGAAAGGGCAAAATGAGAGTTTATCATATGCCTTTATATGCAAGCAAAATTTGATTAGGAACTACACAATTCCTTCATCTTTCAAAAGAAGAAAGGTTGGTTTCAGTTTAACCAAAGATTCAGGACCTTGCCAGTAGCTACACTTATTTTGAGGATATATATATATATATATATATATATATATATATATATATATATATATATATTTATATATATATATATACACCAGGTGGGAAGAATTAGGTGTTGGGCATGACTGTGCAGACTTGGATGTGGGCAAATTTGGAGTGGTAGATGTAGGCGGCGATACATGGGCTCGGAATTTAAACAGCTACAAAAACCGACAAAATTTGGAGGTGGAAGTCATGATGGTGGTCGTGGATTAAAGTATTGTTTGGACATATTTCTTATTGCTTTCTAAAATAGTTTTCTAGTACAAAATTTTTTAGTTTAAAATATTTTATACTAAAAAACTGGGTTAAGAATAAGAAAATCATCCCAAACAAAGACTAAGTTGATTGGAGATAACCAAGGAGGATCTGGATTTATGGTGGCTAGGTAAAAGCAGATCGATGGAGTCAACTAGATCTAAGCGAGATTTCATGAGGAACTAGCCTCCTCTTTGCACACACATCACCAGTGACTGTTGTCTCTCAATCTGATGACTGCCACTTCTTAGCTTGTCATGTTAGGACACATGGAATTGAAGTTGCAAGCACTAAATCATCTACTGTGGACCACCTGCTCCCGCCGCAACACCCTGCTCCACATTCCATGCTATTGCCGATTGTCAACAAACGACTTACTGATATTCCTCCTCTTCCACATCAAATGTTACATCTACATCTACATCTACATATACATATATATATATATATATATATATATATATATATATATATATTATATATATATATATATATATATAAAAGATAGCCTAAACACCTATGTAAAAGGCTGATGTGCGAGATATACAAAAATGCTACAGTGAACAAGCATCCCTCATATCCTCTTCTTCTTCCTTTATTAGCTTAATCTATGTGCAGGTGTTTCTTCATGGTATCAGAGCCTTGAGCTTCACCTCCCGCCTCTCTCCAATGGCCGATCAGGATTCTTCCTTAACTATTCCTCCAGTATTGTATCTTCTTTGTCCGCAACAATGGTGGAGTTCACTGTCCCCGCTCTTCTAAAGTTCTTGATATACAATCTCAAACTTAAAGTTAATCTACAGCTCAACAACAAAATTATGCTATCTAGAGTTTGTACGCATACAAACTCTTCGCAGCCAATGGGTTCAACGGCTATCTTGTCAAACATCTAGCCCATCCTAGTGAACCCTCCACCAGCCCTGACTATCATCTATGGTATCTCATCGACAAAAATCTTGCCTCCACCTGTTATCCATGATCTCCACCTTCGTTCTCCCCTACATTCTCCATCTCTTTACCGCTCATAAGCTTTGGCTCACATTGGCGAAATGCCTCCAACCCATTAACAGATCTTAGGTTATCCAGATAAAAAATGAACTTCACAACATACAGATGAGAGACAACACAAGGAATCAATACCTTGCCCAAATTAAAGCTTTGGTTGACAATATTCAGCTTCCAACTCCCATTTTGATTCCAAGGACACCATCTTGTATATCCCCCCAATGGCCAGTCATCCAGCTACAATTCCTTCAAAACATCCATTTGCACCTCTTTGCAACCCATCAGCTTAGATGTCCTTTATTCGCTCCTATGCAGCGAGGAAATCAACCATCTAAATGAGTTTCAGAAGAAAACTACTCCTTTAAACGAAAACATCGCTCTCTAGTACTCCAGTCGGACCAGACATTTCAATAGCCAAAAACAACTCCTCCAACTGTTGTCACGGATCTTTTTATCGACCACCGCTCAACATTGCTCGTCCACAACCTCACACCACCAATATCCGCCCAACATGCCAGATCTACGGTAAGATCGGCCACTTTGTTATCTCCTATTGGCATCGTTGTAGCCTTCAATACTCTACACCCTACTCTGAAACATCCCACGCCTTGCTTTCACAACCACAATACAACTCCACCACCGAATGGGTACTAGACTCGGGATCTTCAAATCACCAAACTTCTGATCCATACCACCTCCAACAACCCACACCATACTTCGGTCTTGACTATATTTCCATGGAAAATGGCAGCTCACTACCCATTCAAACACCAAGGCCAAGGTATCCTGCATCTATCAAATATGCCTCGTAAGCTTCTTCTTCATAACCTTCTCCATGTACCCTCTCTTTCTCACAACTTACTATCTATTCACAAATTAACCTCCAACAATAACAGCTCCTCATATGATGCCAATAGATTCACAATTTAGGATCTAGTAGACAATCAAATCCTTCTCTGTGGTCAACTCATGATGGCCTCTACTTGATCTTCACCACCAACAAAATCTCAACCATCGTGCTCAGGTCTCAATCTCACTATGGCTTGACCGCCTAAGTCATCATCATCATCGCGTCCTGCAAACATTAGCCAAACTTAAACCATATATATGTAATTCTCTCAGCTCTTTTCTATGCAAGCCATGTAATATGGCCAAAAGCTATATGTTATCTTTCAATTTGAATACACCTCATATTACAACTCCTTTCACTCTCATTCACTCAAATGTTTGGGGTCCCACCCCGATTCCTTCAATTAATAGCTATAGATATTATGTCACATTCATCGATACATATTGATGTTTCTATTGGCTTTATTTTATGCATACAAAGGATTAAACTCTTTCAAATTTTATTCAATTCACTCAAATGATTAACAATTTATTCAACACTCAAATCAAAACTCTTCGTTCAGAAGGTGGTGGTGAATTCACTAGCCACAATTTCAAGAAATTCTTTCTTGCCAAGGGCATAACCCACCAATTAAGTTGCTCATACACTGCAGAAAAAATATCTCTCATATCCTCTTCTTCTTCCTTTTCTAGCTTAATCTCTGTGTAGGTCTTTCTTCATGTTGGTCATCGCCGATGTATTTCAAACTAGAGGAGAGAGTGAGAATGATGTGGTACAGTTTAAGGAGAATGTTACTCAAGATAACTCAACACAATTACAACTAATACCATCATGCTGGACGACCGCATTGCTCAGGCCACGTTACTTTTGTTCATTATTTTCAGAAACAGTATTATTAATTTTAAAGTTTGAATTAATGAATAAGAGCCGTTAATAGCTTACGTCCTAACACTTGACGAAGCCTCATAGAAATCTTAATTAGCTTGTTTCCTTCTATCTTATTTCACCTACAGTACAAGACAATTCGTCATTCTCACATATGTTTCAGCAACTGTTCTTTATTACTACTAAAATCAAATTTGATTGTAGCTTAGCTCTGAGTTCTTATTAGTTTCCTTTTATCTTACATGGCCATATATAGCCCCATCAGGACCATGAAATCCTAAATATTAGAACATGGGCTCAATGGGATGATATTTTAATCGGAATGCCATGTTGAAAATTATATAGAGAATACTTTAATTTTATGTTGGCTATGATTTTTTTTTTTAAAGCAACTTTATATTAATAACCCAAACAGAAATTACAGAATACAAAGCACACCTAGCAAAAGAAAAACGACCAAAATACAGGGAGTACTACAAGCTAAAAGCGGGCTCAGTAAACAATCCAAGCTTCCAGCGTTCAAGACGTCCCGCACAGACCATCCAGTAAGCGTAGACACACCCACGGTTGCCACCAGCAAAAACGACCGGAACGCGAGCCCCGACCACATCATTGCCCTTATCCACGCGTAGCAGCAATTCGAATATTAAAGCCAAAAAGTTCCAAATGATAATCCGTAATACGAACAACAAAACAGCACGCCAAATCATCTTCTACGATGACCTCTCCCCCAAAATTTCCCCCGAGTAGCATTGGAAGAACGTTCAAGGGTAAAATCATTATCCGACTCAGAAAATTCAGAATATGCCTCCTCCTCCAACGAATCAATCAACCAGTTATTCTGATTCCTAATTTCCTTGCTCGAAGACTTACCCACACAGTCAGCCATCACTAGTGTATCAACCTCTTTTACAGGAATCTCAACAAAACTGTTTGCAATCTGAATACCATGCATCCTCTAAACCCAGAGACGAATCGGATCAGATATAAAATTTAAAGAATAAGAAGTTTAAAGATTAATGATTTGATTGTGGTTGAACCGAATGATATAATAAATATTGAAATTATTTAAATAAATTTCAATGACACAATAATAATATAATAATGATGTAATAATATAATTTTATGACTATAAATAAATAAAACTCATACATAAATAATATATTTATTAATTTTAAAATTAAATACCTACAATATTTAAATTTAATTCATATTTAATATAAATTTAATTTTTATATAAACTTTTAAATTTAATATAAATCATTACTAATTTATACTATTTGCTTAGATATAATTTATACATATATATCATATACTAAATGAATATTTAAAATTTCATATATATAAATCATTTATTTTAGATCATCTATAATTAAGAAAAAGAATAAAAAATATATTTTTATAGCATATAGTTAAATAAATAGAATAATTAAGTAGATAAAATTTCAAAATTATCATCTAAAAAGATAAATACGATTTATATTGTAAAAATTAATTAAAAATCTGCTTAAAAATATGTAGCATATATATTGTGAACTTGAGAACTTTATCTTAGTTATTTAGTCTCATATCATTCTAGAATTTTATCTTAGTATTTTTTATATAATATTTTAGTTTCCATTAATGAATGTATCAGAAACTCACATACGGTGATAGAGTCATGTGAAAATATTTGATTGTGGTATGCCTAGCAAATTATTATTATCAGAATTTAATGTTTATTATAAAACTAAAATAAATAAAATTTAAGCAAATTTGATAAGTTCAATATTTTATATTAATCTTGTTATGTTAATTTACTGAATTATTTAAATTGGATAGCAATTGAAATCAAGACTAGTTCAACTGTTTGCCTATTGAACCAGCAATCTAAGCGGTTTGATGCAGGTGCGGTTCCTAAGGTAGATCGGATTAGACATATGTCCGGTCCACAGTTGACTATGTTGAACTAGCTTTGTTTGATCACATTTTTATAATCATGACAAACATAATGGCTTTCTTATTGCTAGGGGTGTCAATATTTGAGACGACCCAAAAACCCGATTCGAATCCGACACGAAAATTCCGTGTTAGGGTCAACCTGAACTCAAAACGGTCGGGTTCGGGTTGTACTCCCTTTGACCCAAAATTAACCCGTTTTTTACCCAAAAAGCTAAGATTGACTCATTTTTAGACCAAAAAACTAGCAGTTTTTTGTTGGCTCCAGGTCATTCGGGTCATGTCAGGTTGTCCCGAATCCCAAGCAGGTCGGGTTCGGGTTGATCCGAATAGTGCCGTGCAGTTCCGGGTTAGACCCGAACCAACCCGTGACCCAAAATTGACACCACTGCTTATTGCTTTCTAAAACAACATTTTAGTATAAATTTGTTTTTGTTTAAAAAATTTTCTAAAAAATTGTTTTAAGAAGCAGCAAGAAAGTCGTCCGAAGTAAAGCCTTAAATTGGATCGAAATGTTCTCTATAAAAATTAATAGAGTTACATATTTTTAATATTTTGAAAATCTCTATATTTTCAGGACATATATTACCTAGAATAATTAATATATATGAAATAAACATTGCATACGATATATTGCAAGCAAATATTCCTTCTTTGTTAGTATAATATTCGGAGTTTTTTTTTTTTCTGATTTAACTTTGGAGAAAATTTCGGTGAGTATATTCTTAGAATGAATTATAAAATTATTAAATTTATGAGTTGTCGGTATAGTTTAAATTAGGTTGTTCCTATATATTTGTTGCGTCCATGAGTATTCGAGGCAGTAGAAAAATATATAGTTTAACGTCTTAGCATTGTACAAAAATCCAGCACGCAATCAGATAAGATAAAGTGTGTAGCATTTATGAAACACCTATATTTTAACGTGGAAAACCCCTGAATAGGGGGAAAAACCACGGGGCCTGGCCCAGTATAAATGAATTCACTAGTATTGTAGTTGATTACAAATGAGATCCTTCCCCAAGGGAAGGCCTTAGCTTGATGTACATCTTATAGAGTATATTACATGGTGAGAATACAAAGCATCATTATTTATGTGTTTGTTTGGTATGAAGGATTGTAGTCGATGTGCGACGTAAGTCGGAAAGACCGTAGTCGGCGGGTGACGTAAGTCAAGGGGACCATTGTCTGACGACAGAGGTCAGAAAGACGGCGTCAGGTAGACATCCAGTAATGGAGAGAAATCTAGCATTGGATAGAAACTTGGCGATGAGTGAAGGTTCTGCGTCGGGTAGAAGTCCGACGTCTGTTGGTGGTCAAGGAGAACTCCGACATCACTTGGGCGGAGTTTTGGTGTCAGGGGGGAACTCTGTCGTTACTTGGACAGAATGTCAGCATCCAGTGGAAGTCAGGAAGAATTCTAGCGTCCCGTAAAAGTTGGGCAGAATTATGGTGTCCCGCGGAAGTCAGACAAAATTCCGGCGTCATTTGGAGTTCGGGCGGAACTCCGACGGTGGTCGAGGAGGAGTCTCTTCCCTCCTACTCTTCTCCTCTTCTTGCTTCCCCCCCTTGCTCTTGCTTCTTCTTGCTTCGGTCCCCTCTCAAGAGAAATGAGGGGTCTATTTATAGATTTTCTAGAGTGGCATAGCTTGTAAATAGGTAAGAGATCATGGGCAAATAGGGAGTGGTCGAATGGACGGTTGATATTGAATCCCTTGATCGTGCACCGTTCGTCAGACAATTGAAGGTCTTAATGATATCAGAATTCGGCGATCTTGGTCTCGTTGGATTCATCTCATCGAGCCGTTCGATTCAACTATAAGCTTGTTAAAATCGGAGACTGTTTGGTAACTCAAATTGCTGTATAAACTTTCCAACAGCACTTTGGGTGCTTGATTTGGGCTCATTTGGGCTCGGATTGAGTTGAATTTGGTGTCGTTGGGTTTGTATTTCCGAGATGATCAGTTCGACTATAAGTTTGCCAAAATCGGTATTCTGATGATCCCAGAATTAATTTTTGAAGTTTCCGACTTGATTTTGCATCGAGATTCATGCCCGATCAAGATAATTTTTTTATGATATATCAATATTAATTATCACAACAACATATATGCTAATGTATTAGTATTGTAGATAGATGTATTATTTGGGAAAAATTGAATAAAGCTTTAGGTTAGTTTTCCTCCTAAAATCTAGGATACTCACCTCTCTCTCTCTCTCTCTCTCTAATCCAAGATTAAGGATGCGATTAAGAAGAACAAGTTCTTCTTCCTCATTCTAGTTCTAAGAAATAGTATCAGAGCCTGGTGGAGTTGATCTGGCAAAAGAGGAAGAATAAAGTTCTTGTTCAAGAAAGAGGTGAGATTGCACAGCGGGCATCTACGGCGAGGTGGGTCTTGTAGCTTGTGCCGTGCGCGGAAGGGAGATGAAGTGCGCAAAGAACGGGCCAAAAAACAGTCTAGGTTGGTTTCATGTAAGTGACGCGAGCAAGAGCAGGCTTCGCAGGCGTGAACACGGATCGGATCGAGCGTGGTCACGCGAGGCGTGTTCGGACAGATGGTGTCATGAGTGAACTGGTTCTTTCGTGGGTGTATAGGTTGCACCGACTAGAGGAAATCCGAGACAGCTTAGGCGTGCGGTGCGTAGAGGGAGAAAGTTGGTCGTGCTTGAGCGCAAGGGTGTCGCGGGTGGGCTAAGAGCTGAGGTACGTCCACAATTAGAGACACACATAGAGGTGTGCGCGGGCTAAGGCAAGCGCGAAGGCGTGCGCGGCACAAGGTGTGCTCGACAAATGCAAGCGGGCGTAAGGCCAAGCTAGGTGTGTGGATCACGAGATCTTGGTGTGAGACCTCGTTCCCTTACTGTTCCTCTCTGATTTGGATTTTTCTCTCAGGATCGTCCGGGACGATAGTGGGATCGTCCAGGCCGATCTGCACTGTAGAAAATATCGGCCTGAGAATAGTCCTGGGAACCGTCCAGGACGATTTTTTTTGGTCTGATCGTCCCGGGACGATTTGGCGATCGGCCGGGACGATTTGGCGATCGGCCGGGCCGATCTGCTTTATGATATATGAAAATCAGCTCGTTTTGATGAGAGAGAAAATCATTTTAAAATCAAAATATCTGTTTTGAGGAGAGAGAAAGAGAAAAGGAAAAAGAGGAAGCTTGGTTTTGGAGGCCGCGGAGCGCTTTTCGTCCGACGTCGCTGTTGGAAAAAGTGTAGATCTCGTGGTAAGGACTCCGAATCCTATTTCTGTTTTCAAAGATGTTGAGTTTTGACCGAGTTATGATCCGTTTTGTGTTTTCGTAGTTGAATTTTTGACGTGATTTTGATTTGACACAACTTTCACCGCACAACTTTTGGTATGTTATAGATATGACTATTGTACACGATTTGAGTATTTTCTGCGAAGATTTTACCGGTCGGAATTGATTCTACGCGATTTTAATCGAATAGAAAATAATCAGGACATGATTTGATTTGGTTTATATACAATAATAATCTTGTATTTATGTCATAGATATTCTTCTGTAATTTGGAGAGATTTGGAATTTGTGCCTTTTTGCAGGATTTTTGTGTAAATTTGACCGACTGCCGTTACTCTGCCCGATTTTCGTACAATTACTGATTTTCCCGGAATTGATAGATTGAATTGATATGTGTATGACCATTGATATGATCGTTCTAGATTTCTTTAATATTTCTTATTGCATCGATTATTGCATTGACTATTGATTGACTTGATTGATTCTGAAAGACAAGTGGAAACCTAGTTGAACGTTGGTTATAGAAACCAACGTATGGATATCTACAACAGCAATATTGATTTCTACAACAGAACTATTTATAATAGCCAGTTAATCTGGTTGATTTCTACAACAGCACTATTGATAATAGCCAGTTAATCTGGTTGATTTCTACAACAGCACTATTGATAATAGCCAGTTAATCTGGTTGATTTCTACAACAGCACTATTGATAATGACTAGTGTTTGTGCTTGTCGAGTAAGACCATGGTATGAAATTGCATGTATATGATATTGCATCGCATAGATTTCCCGATCTGCATTGATTTATTGATTTCCGATTGATTTGATCGACTTGATAGTATAGACTGGATTTGATTGATTGATGATTTGACGGATTTATTGATTTTATTGATTTATCGTATTGCTTTTCCGATTGGATTTATCGTATTACTTTTCCGATTGATTTTCTCGACTTGATTGATTCATAGATACTGGCACCGATATTGATATGGATCCTGCGTATTGACACTGATATTAATATAGATTGTATCGATTGATAGATACCGATATCGACATTGATAGATATGATATTGACATATGGATACTATTGATACGACAGATCCTGATAGGTTATTGATATACTGATACATTGATTCGTCGTGCCGATTATCGATTGATTGATTGAATGGATTATTGCCGTATGGATTTGATTTATCGTAGGATAGATTTTTTTATGGAACTGATTGTATTGATTTCTATTGACCTGATGATTTCATTGTATTGATTTGATTTCAATTGATCTTTCGCCGTATTGATTTGATTGTTTATTGGGATTTGAGCCGATAGATATAATTGACTGGAAAGTGCTCTATTGATTGAGACTGCCGTAGTGTCATTGAATATTGTAGATTGACATGGAGTAAATCGTATTGAATAATTGAATTGACTGATTTGCAAGAATATTGACTGATTTGATAAATGATATAGATACAACGAATTGACTAGACGACACGATTGATTGAACGGATAGTATTGATTGATAGACACTGCTACGATGGATAGATATTGGCTTCCAGTCACTTACTGATTTGATTGCTGGGGAATATTAATTTATCGATATTTTTACCGTTGTGATTATTGATTATCGATTTCCGTACTGCATTGACTACTGCTTTGATTTCCGCTGCATCGACTATTGATTTCATTGACTCTAGATTTCCGCATTGCATAGACTCATTGACCATTGATTGACTTGATTTACTTTGACCTGCATATTGATAGCATTGCCGTGCTTTGATTTCAGTTGTAGGCTTTGGTGACCTGCTGGGCTTTGTAAGCTCATTATATGTGGTTAAAAATTTTCAGGTCCGAGCAAGGCAACTGGAATGGAGTTCGATCAGAATGTCAGACGAATCCTTTCACTATTGACACCTGGGTCGTCACAAAGTGGTATCAGAGCAAGTGTAGTGAAAGGATTTGATTGATAGTTTGATAGAATGAATTCTGCATACATAGTGAATGACATGTGATTGATTGCATTGTGTGTTTGTATGGATTTCGACGAGTTTTGATTTGGATCAATTTGTTTTGCGTTGTTTTTGTCTCGTACCTGTAGGGAAATGTCGGGACGACATTTTTCTAAGGTGGGGAGATTGTAAGACCTCGTTCCCTTACTGTTCCTCTCTGATTTGGATTTTCCTCTCAGGATCGTCCGGGACGATAGTGGGATCGTCCAGGCCGATCTGCACTGTAGAAAATATCGGCCTGAGAATAGTCCTGGGAACCGTCCAGGACGATTTTTTTTGGTCTGATCATCCCGGGACGATTTGGCGATCGGCCGGGCCGATCTGCTTTATGATATATGAAAATCAGCTCGTTTTGATGAGAGAGAAAATCATTTTAAAATCAAAATATCTGTTTTGAGGAGAGAGAAAGAGAAAAGGAAAAAGAGGAAGCTTGGTTTTGGAGGCCGCGGAGCGCTTTTCGTCCGACGTCGCTGTTGGAAAAAGTGTAGATCTCGTGGTAAGGACTCCGAATCCTATTTCTGTTTTCAAAGATGTTGAGTTTTGACCGAGTTATGATCCGTTTTGTGTTTTCGTAGTCGAATTTTCGACGTGATTTTGATTTGACACAACTTTCACCGCACAACTTTTGGTATGTTATAGATATGACTATTGTACACGATTTGAGTATTTTCTGCGAAGATTTTACCGGTCAAAATTGATTCTACGCGATTTTAATCGAATAGAAAATAATCAGGACATGATTTGATTTGGTTTCTATAGAATAATAATCTTGTATTAATGTCATAGATATTCTTCTGTAATTTGGAGAGATTTGGAATTTGTGCCTTTTTGCAGGATTTTTGTGTAAATTTGACCGACTGCCGTTACTCTGCCCGATTTTCGTACGATTACTGATTTTCCCGGAATTGATAGATTGAATTGATATGTGCATGACCATTGATATGATCGTTCTAGATTTCTTTAATATTGCTTATTGCATCGATTATTGCATTGACTATTGATTGACTTGATTGATTCTGAAAGACAAGTGGAAACCTAGTTGAACGTTGGTTATAGAAACCAACGTATGGATATCTACAACAGCAATATTGATTTCTACAACAGCACTATTTATAATAGCCAGTTAATCTGGTTGATTTCTACAACAGCACTATTGATAATAGCCAGTTAATCTGGTTGATTTCTACAACAGCACTATTGATAATAGCCAGTTAATCTGGTTGATTTCTACAACAGCACTTGATAATGACTAGTGTTTGTGCTTGTCGAGTAAGACCATGGTATGAAATTGCATGTATATGATATTGCATCGAAAAGATTTCCCGATCTGCATTGATTTATTGATTTCCGATTGATTTGATCGACTTGATAGTATAGACTGGATTTGATTGATTGATGATTTGACGGATTTATTGATTTTATTGATTTATCGTATTGCTTTTCCGATTGGATTTATCGTATTACTTTTCCGATTGATTTTCTCGACTTGATTGATTCATAGATACTGGCACCGATATTGATATGGATCCTGCGTATTGACACTGATATTAATATAGATTGTATCGATTGATAGATACCGATATCGACATTGATAGATATGATATTGACATATGGATACTATTGATACGACAGATCCTGATAGGTTATTGATATACTGATACATTGATTCGTCGTGCCGATTATCGATTGATTGATTGAATGGATTATTGCCGTATGGATTTGATTTATCGTAGGATAGATTTCTTTATGGAACTGATTGTATTGATTTCTATTGACCTGATGATTTCATTGTATTGATTTGATTTCAATTGATCTTTCGCCGTATTGATTTGATTGTTTATTGGGATTTGAGCCGATAGATATAATTGACTGGAAAGTGCTCTATTGATTGAGACTGCCGTAGTGTCATTGAATATTGTAGATTGACATGGAGTAAATCATATTGAATAATTGAATTGACTGATTTGCAAGAATATTGACTGATTTGATAAATGATATAGATACAACGAATTGACTAGACGACACGATTGATTGAACGGATAGTATTGATTGATAGACACTGCTACGATGGATAGATATTGGCTTCTAGTCACTTACTGATTTGATTGCTGGGGAATATTAATTTATCGATGTTTTTACCGTTGTGATTATTGATTATCGATTTCCGTACTGCATTGACTACTGCTTTGATTTCCGCTGCATCGACTATTGATTTCATTGACTCTAGATTTCCGCATTGCATAGACTCATTGACCATTGATTGACTTGATTTACTTTGACATGCATATTGATAGCATTGCCGTGCTTTGATTTCAGTTGTAGGCTTTGGTGACCTGCTGGGCTTTGTAAGCTCATTATATGTGGTTAAAAATTTTCAGGTCCGAGCAAGGCAACTGGAATGGAGTTCGATCAGAATGTCAGACGAATCCTTTCACTATTGACACCTGGGTCGTCACACTTGGCTGGGTCGCTAGTTTAATGAGCGGGGTGAAGCAGGCTCGGACGCAAAGCACGGGCCGAATGTGCGCAGAGCAAGCTGTAAGCGGAGTGCCTCAATTCGGTTGGGCTGGTGAAGTTGTTCGAGAGACGCATGCAAACGATGTCTGGTCAGGCACAGATGAGGGAGAAGGTATGTAATCATATTTTGGAGGTAAGGGAGACTGCACATGAGTGCGGAGAATAGATTGGGTTGGATTGAACCATATGTTAAAGATTCAAGATCTTATATGGTCAAATTTTAAAGGTGCATGGAGCTTTCAGGACAGACTGGGAACAAAACAGCTAGCAGGGTCATTTGGTTGTTGTGTGTCTGAACAGCATATCAAGAATCTCATAATCGGACGGGTGGTTCGTGTGAGGTCGTAGGTTAGAAAGCGCAAAAGTGTCCGAGGAAGACTGACGAGTCGGTGCTGAACCGTGGGCAAGCTACGCAGGAGCAAATGCGTAGGACAGCAGCAGTAAGCGATGCATAAGGCATGGGCGTGTGGATCTCGGGTGGAAAAGCGGGAGCGTGAGCTGAAGCCGTTGGATTGAAACGCACGGTGGAGGCCATTCGCAAACGGGATAAGGCTTAGTTCATAGGATTGCTTGTGAAGTTAGTGAAGGGAGCCTACTAGATCGCAACAAGTGCACAGATAGTTTTTATTGTAAAACTTGGACCAAGATAAAAATTATGAGTTGTTGTTCAATTTTAATTAGGTTGTTCATGCAGATTTAACCATATGTAGTTAAGATATCTTCATCTAAATTTTCCCATTTTTTAAATTTAAAAATAATAAATTATAAAATATGTAATTTAAAACCATGACAAGAATTTTTTTTTCAAATCCTTCACAAATTTCTTACCTTTAGCTCACCAAATAGAATAAGATCACATGATAAGTGTTAGAGTATACCCTTAGTATTTGTTACTTAACCTATTCCACTTAATGTCAACATAAGTAATGTTGCACTTTCTCTGTCATTTACTGGGCACTGCTAATAGAGCAGTCCTTTAGCCGTTACTTGCAGAGAATGTTCCCTGTAAAGGCATACCAGCTTGCCTTAAAACTGGATGAACGAGTAGAGCAATACAGGGCTGATTTTCCTTCAAGCTTTGCTTCTTCCTTATTTTTGTTTTCGGTTTGCTTCATTGCAGGTATGAAAAGGGATGTCTTCATGGTATCAGAGCATTAGGTTGTCTACCTCAAATGGCTTCGGAAGGATCCTCTACTTCTGCTCCAATGGCGACTTCGTCTCTGTCCGCCGCAATGACAGAGTTCTCCATCTCTTCTTCTCTCAAATTTCTCATGAGCAACTTGAAGCACATTGTGCCCACTTCACTTACAAATGAGAACTATCCTATTTGGCGTCTGCAAGTTTTCAAGCTATTCTCGGTAAATGGATTCGAAGGTTTTTTGATTGGAAGCATTGCTGCACCGGTTGTTTCGTCTGCAGGTGCAAATATCGCCGAGTTACGCCTCTTGAAATAGATTGGTCAGAATGTGGTATCAGCCTTACTGTCCACTGTTTCTATTTCAGTTCTTCCATATGTCATTTCTCTGTCTACAGCTCATGATATCTGGGTAACCTTAGAGAACCGACTTCAACCTACAAATCGTTCCCGTGTAATTCAACTTAAAAATGAATTACACCATGTTCAAATGAAAGATCTCACCATGACACAATACCTTGCTCATGTTAAAGCTCTTGTGGACAACATATCATCTTCGGGAGGTCAAATAGATGTTGAGGATGTTATACTACACGCACTGAATGGACTGCCATCCATTTATAATCCATTCAAATCGGGTATTCGGATAATTCAGCAAACAATTACTCTAGATACCTTGTATTCACTCTTGTGCAGTGAAGAGATTAATTTGCAAAATGAACAACAAAAGGAAGCTCCACCTCCTTTGGATCATACAGCAATGTGGACAAATCGTTCCAACTCATCCCGCGGAAGAATTTCTTCAAGAGGACGCGGAAGAGGAGCTCCCTTCAGGACAAATTCCTCCAGACCAAGTGTTACGTATACACCAAACTACAACAGCAACCGGTCACCTACTTCACCTGCTCCGGTTACCAACCGTCCAACCTGTCAAATTTGTGGAAAACTTGGTTATGTTGCCTTAAATTGTTGGCACCGCTGCAATATGCAATATGCTCCATCAGCTCCTACTCAAAATCCGCATGCCTTGGTCACTGGTTCAAGCAACAGTGTGACTTTTCCTATCACGGAATGGGTGTTAGATTCCGGTGCATCATCACATTTAACATCCGACGCTACACAGCTACAACAATCTACACCTTATTTTGGAGCTGATACAGTCTCTGTTGCTAGTGGGAATACTCTTCCCATTCATCATACCGGGCAAGGAATATTGCCACTTCCTGATTCGAACCGTAAGCTTTGTCTTAAAAATCTTTTGCATGTTCCACTTCTTTCTCACAATCTCCTTTCAATTCATAAATTGACTTCTGATAACAATTGCTCTATACTGTTTGATGCTCATGGTTTCCTCATTAAGGATCTCTCGGACAATAGCACTCTTCTCTGTGGTCGCTCGAGAGATGATGGTCTTTATCCTGTGTCCACCATCCCCACTGGTTCTCCTCAAGCATTCCACTCTTCGGTCAGCAAGCTCCAGCCATGGCATACACGGCTTGGTCATCCGAACCTTAGCATTTTACAATGTCTTTCTCGTATTGTTTCTTTTATATGTATTCCCCCTTCTAGTTTTATGTGTACGTCATGTAATGTGGCCAAGAGTCACAAGTTGCCATTTCCTTCATCTACTAGTCATGTACTTAAGCCATTTCAATTAATACATTCTGATGTTTGGGGACCAGCTCCTGTCTTGTCCTTTAATGGTTTTCGTTATTACATTCTATTTATAGATGATACAACTAGATATACTTGGATCTATCTTATGCACTCTAAAGATGAATCATTCTCTAAATTTCAACATTTTTATCAGCTTATTAAGACTTCATTTAATACAGCCATTCAAACCTTAAGAACTGATGGTGGTGGCGAGTACATAAGTACTTCTTTTCGAACTTATTTAAATCATCATGGTGTCACTCATCAGCTTAGCTGTCCCTATACACCTGAGCAGAATGGTCTTGCCGAACGCAAGCATCGTCACCTTCTGGAAACAACTCGGGCACTTCTTCACCATGCCCATCTTCCACATATTTTTTGGGCTGAAGCTCTTTTAACATCCAATTATCTTATTAATATTTTACCCACAAAAGCTTGTCGTCTTCAAATTCCATTTCAGCTTTTATACCACAAACTACCCTCTTACAACCATTTGAGAACATTTGGTTGTCTTTGTTTTCCTTGGCTTCAACCCATTTCTCCAAATAAACTGTCCCCTCGCTCTCATGAATGTGTTTTCTTAGGTTAATCCTCCTCCCACAAAGGATATCGCTGTCTAAATCTACAAACAAATCGCATATATGTCTCTCGTCATGTTGTTTTCTATGAACACATATTTCCTTTTCACTCCACTGTCCTACCATCTTCAAATTCATCTCAAGCTCTACCTCAAAATCCCCTACTTTTAACACCAACAACTCTTCCAAATACAGGTTATCAATTCCTCACATCCAATTCAGTCACCTTCTCCCATACCTGATGCAGTCATGGACACTTCCTCCATCCAAACTTCACCCGGCTCCACTTCTACTTCCCTATCTACATTACCTCCATCTAGTCCTCCACCATCTCAACCAACCCGAGCCCCTTCAACTCACCCTATGCTAACCCTATCACAAACAGGACATCAGAAGCCTAAGGTTATTTTTGACTTGCTTACGGTTCCTCAGCTGGTTGGCACTCCTACCTTGCATACTCAAGCCTTACAACATCCATCTTGGCGCTCCGCTATGTCGGCCGAGTTTATGGCACTTCAAAAGCAAGGTAATTTGAGTCTCATACCTCCTCCTCCTAACAAAATTGTTTTGGGGTGCAAATGGATTTTCAAGTTCAAAACAAAATCGGATGGTCAAATTGATCGCTACAAGGCTCGGCTAGTAGCTCAAGGTGTCAATCAAGAACATGGCATCAATTTCAATGAGACATTTAGCCCCGTGGCCAAGCTCCCTATAATTCGCATACTAATTTTACTGACACTTCATCGCAATTGGAAGACTCTTCAATTTGACATCTCCAATGCATTCCTTCATGGAGATCTTCATGATGAGGTTTTAATGAAACAACCTCCCGGCTTTATTGATTCTCAACATCCTCACTATGTTCATAAGTTGCATAAAGCTATCTATGGCCTCCGTCAAGCTCCCCGACAATGGTTTAATAAGCTCACTCAATCTTTAATTGAGTTCGGTTTTACCTTTAGTAAAGCCGATCCTTCCTTGCTCATTTATAACAAGTTTGCCATTCAACTCTATCTTTTCATTTACGTTGATGACTTGTTGCTCACTGGTAATGATTCTCAAACTATAGAGCATCTGTTGCATATGCTTCAAAATCAATTCTCCTTAAAACAGTTTGGCTCCATTGATACATTCTTGGGAATTCAAGTTAAAAGGACCTCCACGGGTGTAATTCTGCATCAAACAAAATATACGCCAGACATTCTTGCTTCTGCCGGGTTTGCCAACTCTAAGCCAGTGCCAGCACCCTGTGCACTAAAATCCTCCAAGACGCTTTCAGCTGCTCCTCCTTTCTCTGATCCGCAGCTCTTCCGACTTTTGGTTGGTTCCTTAAATTATCTTACTATAACTAGGCCTGATATTGCCTATGCCGTGAATGCTGTATGTCAGCATATGCACAGCCCAACACTTGCTCATTTTCTAGATCTCAATTCGTTACCTTCAAGGAACCTTGTCATTTGGTTTACCTCTTGTAACCGGTAATATGCAACTTACTACATATGTATATGCTGATTGGGCTTCAGACTCTTTGGATCAAAAAATCTGTCTCTTGATTCTGCTCATTTCTCGTCTCCTCACTTGTTTCATGGAGCATTAAAAAGCAATCTACTGTAGCTAAATCTTCAACTGAGGCCGAGTATCGATCCTTATCTTCAGCAACTTCTGACATTATCTGGCTTCGACGCTTACTAGCTGAGTTTGGTCTTCCTCAAGCTGCTCCGACCACTATTTTCTGTGACAGTGCTTCAGCTATTGCCTTAGCGCATAATCTGGTTTTTCATGCTCGTACCAAGCACATTGAGATCGACTACCATTTTATCAGTCACCACATTCAACACGGTTCTATTGCGGTTCATCATATTCATTCTCTTGATCAAACCGCCGATACTCTTACCAAACCACTCTCTCCTAACCGGTTTGCTCTCTTACGTGACAAACTAACCGTTTGTTCATCAAATGCTTAGTTTGAGGGGGGCATGAAGAGGGATGTCTTCAATAGGTTCGCTTTTTATAGATTTTTTTCTGCTTTTATTTAAATATTGTGTTTCAGTTTTAAACATTAATTTGTCCTTTTCCTCTGAGCCGAAAGATTAAAAAAAATGTTGAACTTACTTCATCTAATTCGTACAGCAGTTGATTATATATAAGGGAAAAACTGCTCTGAAACCCAGAGCACTCTATTCCTTCACAAAAAAAATTCCGACAAAACCAAACCAGAAGAACAAGCAGCTAAAGCCCAGAAGAAGAAGCAAACGACAGAATACGAGCAAAGAGGCAGACACATAGAGAGAGAGAGAGAGAGAGAGAATTCAGAACCATGGATGAAAAGTCTCAATCAAGTAACTGGTGGAACACTTCAAGGACCAGTAGCTTCAACTGTAATACGCCAACGGCATCATCTTCACTATCCTCCTCAGCAAAAACAGTAGCCTCTGTTACAGCAACGCCATTCATGGATTCTAGCCTACACCTCTCAAGCTTCAGCCTCTCCTCTTCTTCCCCAATGGATTGGAGCCAATCTCTACTGTAAGCCAACACCATAGCTTACCAAATGGATATATGTACATGTACATCTCTATATATCAATTCAACAATTTAGATATGTTTATTATGCAGTAGTAATAGCAGTGGAACAACTGAGAACTGTAATTTTCATTCTATGCTTGAAGAAACGGCGACTGATACAGAAGAACCGTCGGGAATTACTTTCAGTGACATGAACAACCCGTTGCTTCTCGAGACAGGAAACTGTAGCAGAGTCACAGGAACCTTCCTTCTCACTTCTTCTTCTTCTTCGTTCTTTGACAGCCAGCAGATGACCAATTACCAGTCTCAAATGATTCAAAAGCAATCTGATATCAACCAGCTTCAGTTCACACGCAATTCAAATTTTTGGAATGCTTCTGATCATGCCGCAATGAATGAAATGAGGACTGGTTTTTGTTCTTCTAGTGATGATGTAATATTGAAGCCTTTTGATCTGAAACCCGCAGGTTGCAGTGATCAAACTGTTATGGTAAGGATGAAGGCTTTAAGAAAAAAAAAAAATCTTTCGTTTTTCATAATTTTTGTGCTTCATTTTGGTACACAGAACACAGAAGCAGCTAAAGAAAAGAAGACGAGATATGAATATACGATGAAAAAGCCTCGAATGGAGGAGACGCCTTCGCCATTACCTGCTTTTAAAGTACGTCTATTGATCCGAGAAGGATTTCTTTCTTTGATAAATGATTTTTACAACTATTTCAATCAACAGATATTGAACAGCAATTTTATGATACAAATCGGAAGAAGAGCAATGCTTTAGAAAATTAAAATATATTTAACGTACGCTATTTATTTATACAGAACAAGGCTATAATATTCTATTTAAAGACCAAAAACAATTCTGATCATCAAATACTGTACTACTGTTGCATATAATATGCTTATTTTGAAGGTTCTCGTTTTTTTTTTTTTCATACACACATCATATTTATTTTTACTATTATTTTCTCACATATTTTCAGAAGTTTTTAGTGTAAAAAGCTCGTTTTTCAACAAGGTTAGGCTTCCTTTGGGACGGCTTTTTTGTTGTTTCTTAAAATAATTTTTTAATACAAAAGTTAAAATTTTTATACGAAAAAATCTGTGTAAAGAAGCAACAAGAAAGTCATCTCAAACGAAACCTTTGTCAATTATTTTCTCATAATAACTTTATAACAGTCTTTATAAACGCTAAAATCCTCTCAAATATAGCTTGAGGCTTCGTTTATGACGACTTTTTTACTACTTCTTAAAGCAGTTTTTTAGTACAAAAATTAAAAATTTTATACTAAAAAATTGTTTTAAGAAGCAATAAAAAAGCCGTCCCAACGAAGCCCAAATACATGAGTGCCGTAATTAGGAACATCTTAGTCGAAAAACACTCCTCTGGGGCTGTCGAGTTTCTTCGTGGGGTGTGACTAACATTGCTTTTGTTCGATGCAGCATAAATTTAATTTTGTTCTATCTTTTTTGTAAAGAAAGCATTGATTTGCCTTTAGAAGATCTGTGGCTTGATTTGCAGGTAAGGAAAGAGAAATTAGGGGACAGAATCACTGCTCTTCAGCAGTTGGTTTCACCTTTTGGAAAGGTATATCATCTTTCTCTTAGTTTGTATCATTCAATTGTATACATTTGTCTCATACAATATAAGATATATGTATAATCTTTTTTTCTCTTTTTTAAATTTTTGTGCAGACTGATACGGCCTCGGTGCTCCATGAGGCAATCGAGTATATCAAGTTTCTTCATGATCAAGTTAATGTAAGTCACACATTTGTTCCTTTCATGATTAAGACTCCGTTTGCGATGACTTTTTTACAGTTTTTAAAGCAGCTTTTCAGTATAAAAATTAAAAATTTTATGCTAAAAATTTACTTTAAGAAGCAACAAAAAAGCTTTCTCAAACAAAATCTAAATTTTAATAAATCTGACTTTGTGTGTGTGCGTGGTTATAGGTCTTAAGCACTCCATATTTGAAGAATGGGAAGCTCAAGCAACAACGTCAGGTATTAATAAGTCATGATTATTAAGGATAAATAAAATTAAATTAAAAAAGATAAGTATATAATTTATTTTATACAATTTTATTTAATTGATGTCTAAATTATATTCAATATATGGAGTATAATTTTAGTAGTAATAGAGCTAGTGATGGATTAATGTGACCTTGGGCGAGCAATTCATTAATAAGAGTACAAATTTTAGATATCTTGAATTTATTGTTCAGAGTGATGATGAAATAGATGGTGATATAATTAGCAGAATTTAAATTGGATGGTTGAAGTGGAGGAATGCATAGGATTTGTTGTGTGATAGAAAAGTCCCCTCAAATTTAAGAGAAAATTCTATAAGATGATGGTTAGACCTGCAATGCTTTATGGTATTGAATGTTGGACATTACAAGGGAAGCATAATACTATGTTAAGTGTTGCAATGATAAGGATGCTCAGGTGGATGAATGACTTTACCCTTAGAGATGGAATACGAAATGAGCATATACATGAAAAGGTTGGAGTAGCTCCAGTAGAAGATAAAATTAGAGAGAGTCGCCTTAGATGGCTTGGTTACGTAAAATGGAGGCCTTCTAATGATCTTGTTAGGAAAGCAGATATATTATATTTGATTTATGTTAAGAGAGGTAGAGATAGACATAAAAAGACTTAATTAGAAATTATTAGAAATTATCTTTCTTTATTAGATTTAACCAATAATTTTACTTTTAACAGACACAATGAAGAAAAAAGATTCATGTAGATGATCCCACGTAGTGGGACAAAGACTTGATGTTGTTGTTGTTGTTGATGACTAAATTCTATTATCACATATTTTACTATGATCATACTGATAATTTCACAAAACTATTTTCTAATATGTCAAAACTAATTATTGAGAAAAATAAGGCCAGCTGAACAGCCTGAAAGTTTATAAACTTCTATTAATGTGCAATAAATTAGGCTCTAAAATCTAATCATAATCTCTTCGATTTTTTTTTAAATCGCTCAGCCTGTACTGAAATATATTTACAAGTAATGACGTAAACGATTGATTTTCTAGCTTGGCTTGTTTTTAGAAGAGATCAGACAACTCAAAGGATGAAGAGCAAGACCTGAAAAGCCGAGGACTGTGTCTGGTTCCAATTGCGAGCGCCTACTCTGTCGCCAGTGAGATTAGTTCCGATTTCTGGACTCCAACTTTTAAGGGAACATACAGGTAGCTAAAGAGTTTCGAATTCTATAAGGTTTTGAGGAATTAAGTAGGAAATCTGCAAGAACATACAGAAGTATCAACAGGCAGAAGTAAATTCCAAACACTGTTATGTACGCAAGAACAATCCGAAAAGAGAAAGAAGAGAGATCAGAGGGGATCGAGTTAATGAAGAAAAGAGATTAAAGAAGCATTCCATGAGCGAGAAAGATTGTTATATTTTTAGCTTGATGTGGGAATTAAGTATTTTCAATCAACATTCTTTAAAAACATTTTTAAATATTTTAGCTGATAATGGAGTGATATAAAAGCAGTTGTTGGTCAATAACTATTTTCATACGTGATATATTAAAAATTGCTGTTGAATTATATTAATTTTTAAGTGGATGTAAAGTTGAGGAATTATTGAAAACCCACGAGGATCGAGACTCACAGTAGTTCACGGGCAGGAGACAAAGGAAGAAGTGTATTTTTATATGTAATAACACAGGGTTCATACACGTATATATAGATACAAGTGGATGAAGTTAAGCTTGCGGTACAACATAATTATCTGAATCCTCTTTAGACTTAGTCATATTGGTTAACACCCCCTTGCAAACTGATGAGGTAGGGACTGAAGTCAGTTTGATGGCTATGTGGTGAAATTGAGCCATTGGTGAGCTTTGGTAAAGATATCTACAATCTGATCTTTGGTGGAGATGTGATGAACGTGAATTGTTTTGTTCTTGATGCACTCGCGGATGAAGTGGCAATCTACTTCGATATGCTTGGTGCGAGCGTGGAAAACCGGATTGTTGGCCAAAGCAAAGGCTGAGATGTTGTCACAAAAATATTTGGTTAGTTCAGGTAATGGACAGCCGAGTTCTTGGAGGAGTTGACGAGTCCAATATATGAGATCAGCTGCGACAATTGCTAGAGCTCGATATTCGGCCTAGGTAGATGATCTGGCAATTGTACTCTGCTTCTTGACACTCCAAGAAATAGGTGAAGACCCAAGAAAATCGCAATAACCTGTTGTTGATTTTCGATCTTTTTGGTCTCCAGCCCAGTCTAAATCTACATAAGAGGTTAGCATCAATGAGCTTCGAGATAGTGATAAACCAATATTTTGATGTATCGAAGGATGAGTTTGAGTGCCTCAAAATTGGAGTCAGTTAACTGACGCATGTATTGACATGCTTTGTTTACTGCACAAGCTATATCAGGTCGTGTTAACATTAAGTATTGAAGAGAGCCGATAATTTGGCAATATAATACAGAATCAAAAAACATTTTAGAGGAACCATAATTTTTATGTGACTTAGCTGTTATAGGTGTGGTGATAGGTTTACAATGAAGCATTTCTGCATGTTGTAAGATCGTTTGAGCATACCGACTTTGATGAAGGAGCCCCTCATTTGTTTGGACAGCAGTTATGCCGAAAAATTGGGACAATGTGCCGAGATGTCTCATGTTAAATTGTTTGTGTAGAACGTTGAGTAGATGGTGAATTGCTTCAACATTGTTGCCTGTCACTATGAGATCATCAACATATATAACAAAATAAAGTTGTATATTAGATTTTTGGTATATATCATAAGTGAAGGATTTGAATTGCTTATACGAAATCCTTGTTTATGTAAGAACCTGGTAAGCACAGCAAACCATTGTTGTGATGATTGTTTAAGGTCGCAGAGAGCCTTATTTAGTTTGCAAACATGATTGGTATGAATTTCATCTACAAACCTCGGTGGTTGGCGCATGTAAACAATTTCTTAGAGCGAGCAATGTAGGAAAGCATTTGATATATCAAGTTGATGTGTTGGCTAATTCTTATGGAGGGTTAGGAGAATCAAAATACGGAATGTTGGTATCTTGGCAACAGGACTAAGGGTTTCTGTGTAATCCAGAACGAATTTCTGCATGTATCCAAGAGCCACTAACTGAGCCTTATATCTGACAATTGAGCCATCAAAGTTGTATTTTGTTCGAAACATCCATTTGCACCTAAGAATATTTTAAGCTGGAGAGAAACGACTAGATCCCAAGTTCCTTAAGAATGAAGAGCTTGGAATTCTTGTGACATGGCTGAGCGCCAATTTTGATATTTTGAGGCTTGAGTGTAAGAAGTTAGGTTTTGAGGAATAATTTGATGAGTGAGATTGAAGATATGTTTGGGTTTGAGATTACCAGTTTGCGAGAGAGTTGTCATATGGTGTTTGGGAATGGTGGGAATGGAGAACTAACAGATGGTGGAGCATTTGTATTGTGAGATGAATCCTGAGAGTGCTGGTTTGATGATTGAGGAACATGGCTGCTACTAAGGAAAGATTGAGATGGGGAAGCTTGAGTATAAGATATGGAAGAATTAGAATTATAAGATAGAATTTGAGGTTGTTTTTTGATGATGGATGAGGGAACTACAAGAAGAAGTGGTAAATTAATGGATGAAGAGGAATTGGTAAGCAGAACTTGCTTTTGATGATAAGGAAAAACTTGCTCATTAAAGACAACATGTCGAGATGTATGGATCTTTCTTGTTAAGGGATCTAAAAATAGATATCCTTATTGAGAGGGGGGATAGCCAACAAACACAGGGCTTTGAAAATGAATCTAGTTTGGATTAAGCATAAGGTCAGAGCCAAGGATAGCAAAGACACCTAAAGATTTAACATGAATGTAGGTAGGTATTTTGGTGTAGAGAGATTCATATGAAGTTTTTTTTCTGTAATTTTCGGGTTGGTAGGAGATTAATGATATGAATGGCAGTTTGAAGAGCATGAACCCACAGCCATTGAGGAGTACTAGAATGAATTAAAAGACTTCGAATTGTACGTCTCCAAAATGTGACATTCTTTCTTTTGGCAATGCCATTTTGTGAGGGTGTTTAAGGGCGCGAGTATTGATGACACATACCCGAGAGTTTACAAAATTGCTGAAAGTGTTTCTTGATGTATCTCCACCCTTATTTGTTTGAAGAATTTTTATATGCTTGCTAAATTTACATTTAATCATATTATAATATTCCATAAATTTAGAAAAAAAACTTCTGATTTCTGAGAGAGAGGATATACCCAGCAGTATTTATTGTAATCATCTATAAAGAGACATAGTAATGAAATCCTTGTAATGACATAGTAGGGGATGGACCCCAAACATCAGAATGAATTATTTCGAAGGGTGAAGATGAAGTAGAAATATATTTCGAAAATGACAACCTATGACTCTTTGCAAGATTACAATTATTATAAGAATTTGTAGTAATATTGGAACATATATTTGAATGTAACCGAGCAAGGCAATGCAATTTGCGTGTGTCTGGGTGACCAAGACGTCCATGCCAGAGATCTGGAATGGTTTGAACAGAGAGTAAGGCTAACTTAGATGATAGAGTAGAGGAAGATATAGGGTAGAGACCATTATGACATGGACCCTAAAGGAGAATCCATTTTGTCTTCAAATCCTGAATTTGATAACCCCGTGAAGAAAACGAAACAACACAAGAGTTTTCATGAGTTAGTTGATGAACCGATAATAGGTTAAATGATATATTAGGAACGTGATGAAGATTGTTGAGTTGAAGACTATCTGAGGGTGTAGGAAGAAGCCCTTTACCTGTATGATGTATTAGTAGTTGATGACCATTACCTAACGTGACTTGGGAACTACCATTGTAAGGTTCGGTTGAGGAGAATTGAGAAGGGTCCGAAATGAGATGTATAAAAGCCCCACTATCTAAAAACCAATCTGTTTGACGAGATTGTTCAGTCGGGCTGATGAAAGCTTGTTTGGATGGATTTTCTTGATGTGGGATCATGACAATACCAACATTTCAGAACAGAGTGACCTTGCATTGTGCAAATTTGGTAGACAATACTTCTATTGGACTATTTGTCATTTCGATTCGATGTAGCAGATGGGCGCATATTTCATGCGTATTAACGATTGCGATTATAATTATTTCGACCGCATCGACGGCCTCGAGTAGCTGCCAGAGCTACCAAATTTTCAGATATATGAAGAGATTTAAGTTCTTTGGATGTTTCTTGAGCAAGATTCATTTCATCACTACAAAGAAGTGTGTAGAGGTCATCAAGAGTTAATGATTGCAAATTTGTATGAATTTAAAGGCTTGGTATGTCAGGGGTAGACCATTCAATGTGTATAGAATGACATCTTTCGGATCAATAGTGCTTTTTGCAGCAGAGATTGTGTCGACCTTGGATTTCACAGTGAGTAAACAATGCGACATAGATTGTTCACCTTTGGAGAGATGGTGAAGTTCATTCTTTAATTGAATGATACAAGATCGAGTAAACGCTTGCAGCCAAAGAGCTAAAGTATTCCATATATCAACACGATGATTCAAAGAAAGAACATAGGGTAAAATAGATGGTTCAATGGTAGATAATAAGGCTGCATCAAGATTTTGATCAAGAAATTTCCAGGCATCGAGGGAAGAGTCAGTGGTGTTGGTTCGAGGTGGAGGTTTGTATGAGCCATCAAGAAATTCTTTAAAACCATTTGCAACGAAGATTTTCTCAACTTGCGATCGTCATAAGGGATAATTATCGAATGTTAGGGAAGTAGAAACAAGATTCTTGATATTGCTAAGAACAAACTTCAGTTGAGGCGGAATATCAATGGGATGAATAGGATTTGACGAGTCTGTAACAGGTGAAGTAGTGGATGAGCTAGCCATACATACTCGGGGAAAGAAGGAAGGACGAGTTGAAAAAGAAAGGAAACTATAAAAAGAAACAAAGAAGACGAAGTAGAAAAAGAAAATAAGAGAAAATAATTATCTATGCTCTGATACCATGAAAACCCACACGGACCGAGACTCACAACTGTTTATGGATAGGAGACGGAGGAAGAAATGTATTTCTATATGTATTAACCCAGCGTTCATACACGTATATATAGATACAAGTGGATTAAGTTAAGCTTGCGATACAACATAATTATCTGAATCTTCTTTAGACTCAGTCATATTGGTTAACAGTTATTACGTGAGGAATCCAAACGTAATTTTATGTCTGGACTGTAAGTGTATATACTGTGTATATATTATGTATAAAAATATAATATATGTTTTTATACATAATATATACATATTGTATACTCATAATTCAGCACAACTCTACGTTAAGACTCCGCTAAGTATAATCTCTAAGTTGAGGAATAATCTCTCAAGTTTAAAGCAATACAGTGATGAACAGTTTGGGGTAACTCAATAGTTGATAAGCGCAAATTTGCGGAAGTTCAGAACTATTCTGAAGGCTCTAATCCCAATACATCGAATCACATACTTTTTGCTGCAATGGTTTTTTTTTTTTTTTTTTTTTTTTTTTTTTTTTTAGATTTTTTGTAACTAGCTTTTTAGGTTTCTTTTGAGATATTTTTTTATCATTATTTTTTTACTGTTTTTTTAAAAAATTTATGCTAGAAAATTATTGTAAAAAATAGTAAAAAAATTATTACAAATAAGGCATTATTGTAGTTTTGAAGCTAATATTGATTGTATTAATTATAAAATTTATAGATGTAAAAACAAGTATGTTAATATAAAAATATATATATATTGATGTTTGAGAAAGAGATGGTATGGATATAATCTTCAGTTGTAATGTGTCAATATTTTTATTTTTAAGACTGATAAATTCACATGTTTAGATAAAGATTTCAATAAAGATTTCAATAAAGAATTTGAATTAAAAGTCTTTATAATTAATTTTATGATTAGCTAGACTTCAATTTTAGCAAATTGTAGCTAAACTGATCATATCAATAAGACAAATCCAACGACACTAAAAATGTCACGATCCGAGTTAAATGAGTTTGAATCAAGCACTTAAAGTGTAACGAATAATTTCTAAATATTAATTAAAGAATCAAATAATTTTTAAATCTTGTATGTTTACAAAGTGAAATTGAGAATCCGAAAGAGAAAATACAATTGTGATGGAGTATTTTGAGATATTTGAGGAAATTAAATGTTGAAAGAATAATCTACACTCTAATAAATCAACATAGGTTGTGATGGAGTATTTTGAGATATCAGCTAAATTTATTAAAATTTCACTTAATAAAATTATAAATAGACTCACTTTTTTTTTTCATTTGAAGAACAGAGATAAGACCTTGAATTAAATTTGTAGAGAGCTTAATTAAGTTTCACCTAACTTTTGGCATCATCAATCACTGCTAATAAGAATAGTCAATTACATCATCCATCTGTCATCAACCGACAGCAATAACCCTACTACAATCTCTTGAGTTCTAACCACCATCACTCAACTACAATCTCCTAACCACATTTATACATTCATCATCAACTGCTTATTGTGATGAGTATCATCGCCTGACTATAGTCTCTTGACCTCTATCATTCAACCACCATCAGCAGACAACTTTAACCTAACCACGGTTTCCCAACTAACTTTTTCCAATCATCATCATCCAATTATAGATTTATAGCCTTCTAATCACATAGCATTTCTCAACTATGATATCTCGGTCATTGCTACCCGACTATAATCTCCTTCTATACATTTCTTAAATACAATCTATTGACCATTGTCTAACAAAGCCAAAACCAATCTACTTAGTTTGTCGTTACCAACGATGTCGACACACATTATTCCCTATAAGATTGATGCATGCCATCAACTATAATATTGACGGTGTCTATCAATGCATGTCATCATTTATAAGTCAAATGTATGTTATATACACAATTGCCGACACCTACCAACTTTTGTTTGTCAGCACTAATAATGTCGACACATCCTATTGCCAATAAGATCGATGCATACAATCAACACCAACTTTAACTCTTGATGTCTAAAACTTAGATTCAGACTGAACTTTTGATCTCATATATCCTCTTCTTAAATGAGAATGACTGAACATACTATAAATAATCTCTTGAAGAATACTACCATATCTCAAGGCTCATCTAACTTCCACCATGAAATTTATTTTTCACAATTTATGTCTACTACTTTATATGAACACCTTCCCTAGCTAATTACAATGAAGTACATCTTTTTGTAACCATAATATACACTAATATTAATTTGAGTGCTTGTTGAAAAGATTTTTTGACACTCAACCCATTTAACATGTCATTTAATATTTAAATGGAATAAACTTTAATAAGGATATCATGGTGCATTTTGTGTTAAGACGGGCTTGAAAATCCTTAAATGTGTGCTAAGATTAGTGCAGCTTATGAATATCATATATTGCATTAATCTCCGCTTAATCTAAGGGCTTTAGAGCCCACCTGATGATGCTAAAAGTTATATTTCTCTTTCTTATTTCAAGTGGTTTTTATTTATTTGCATTTAGTTCTTATGTTTTTTTATCATGTTGCTATAATAACTACTTGAATAAAAATTAATAATTTCTCTCTTTATTGTAAATGAGTTAGCTCGTGAGCCGACTCAAACTCATAAAATTAAGCTCAAGCATGAGCTTGAACTCAATTAATAGATCAAACTCAAGCCAAAGAAGACACGAGGTCGGTTTGACTCGTTTATACTCTTAATCCATAATTTAGCATAATGAAAAGGTTGTGGGAGTTTAAGGGGGAATAAAGCCTGGTCTTCTTCTTCTTCGTTGAACTACAAGATCTATAAATTTTTTATAAGAATTATAATAATTAAGAACAAAAAGTAAGTATGTTCATAATTTTTTTAAAAGCTAAAGATGCCTCATTAATGAAATAAATAATACAAGATAAGCTGCTCCGATTGTTTTAAATAATTAAATATCATATTAGAATAATAAGTTACAATCCAAAAGACTAAATATTAATCAGACAAATTAAAAAAAAAAGTCATAATTTATCTCCATTCAGATGAATCATATTGCAAAATCATTATATTCACATTTGGTCTCAAATTTTAATATGTTTATAATCAAATAATCAAGACAATAAGACAATAATCCCAACAACATTAAGAATGTATTTATGTCAAATTATTCCAAATGAGCAAATAAAAGTTAAAGAATGCAAAGTGTGAAAGGATCTATGGTCTAATGATTGGAGAAATTTATTTCTACAATATGTTAAGTTCGAGACAAATACTTTGTCATTTATCACTCAAAATTCTCACAAAATAAAATAAGGTAAAATCAACCTCCCATCATCATCATCATTCTCCTCCTCACCACTTCCTACAGATTGCAACCATGGCGCCCATTGTTATCGCCGCCACCCACATTGGCCTACTGTTGACCCCTACATAGAAAATAAGCGAATCAAACAACGTGCGGATAGATGCGACACACCATTTGAAAGGTCAAATGATCTCCGATTGTCAAACATATTGTGTTGTTGCTATCAGGGACTTTGAATTCGACTAAATGGAGACCCCTCAAAGTTAAATCGCACGAGATTGGTCCGAGGGGCAACCGACACCCGAAATTGTTGCGCGGCATCATTTAAATGATGTCCAATCGTGAAACAGGTTTCATCGCTGCCTCCAAAACAAAAACCCATTTTGCTACTATATGTTATATAACATGTATTTTTTAAGTATCTGATCAACGACTAGCCTTATTGAAATTTCTCTATCATTATCAGGATGGGTAATTAACTATAAGGGTTTGCGCCTAAAGGAAATCATAACTCGGATCATAAAGTCCTCGCAAAATGAGGGCGAAATCTCTTGATAGTGTCTTATCTACAAACCCAGTTTACCTTTTGAAAATTTAACCTGAAACTTAATTGGTTAAAACTCCTCCGAAAGCAACGGGGAGGCCGGGGCTCGAATTTTCGGAGCCCACACCTACTAAGTGCACCAACTTCTCCTCACTACAAGCATAGCCTATACGTGGATGGATTACAAAAAACCATCTCAAATTTTACATAATTCATCCATATATATAGATATATATATATAATTTTTAAAATTCTGACTAGACATATATTTGATTTATGAGCCATTTATGATGTTCGAGTACAATTAAAAAAATAACATTTCAATAATAAATAAAAAAGTCAACTTATCGTCACTATTTTTCAACAACTCCAATTTTGATTACCATAATTTCCAAAATCTATCATAGCTCCTTCACAACATATATTTGTGAATCACCAATGAAATTAGATTGCTCAATAGAGGAGAAATATTTCGTTGCTAAGATTGAGCACTCTCATAAGGATAGGCCAACTTTTTAAGGGGCGGTTAGTTGATTCGAACGTGAGCCGCACGAGAAAAGGTTTCACTCAACCAGCGAGCCACATGCGCAATCTCATAAGCCAACTTTCAAAATTTAAATCCAGATTCAGGACATCTAGGGATGAGTGTGACAGCATTTTCATAATAAATAGCCCAACTCCCAAACAAGCATTTTCAGAATCCACTACCAAATCAAGAAACATTATCAAGAGTAGAACCAAGAGGCAATCTATGCCGGAGGAAAAGGCATCAATGATACACACTCATAGCAAGCAAACAGTAGACTTAATAAGAAAATACCTCAGCCATCTGCTGTACACAAAAGAAATACGCTGCATCAAGCTCATCACTGCTTATATATAATCCATAATTATTGCATTGCCCAACTTAGAATGGAAAAAGATAATTTATACGGGAAGGCATGTGGAAGCTAAATAAATAAAAGTTTACTGAGGAAGGTTTGGCCCACAGGTTAACCGGATCCTTTAAGCTTCTTTGCAATCAATGCAAAATATTTGCCTTGGTGGAAAGCAAGCTCTTGTTCTAGTTCGGTTGGAGCTCTTGATCCATCGCCAGCAAAAGTGCCGGCACCATAAGGACTTCCTCCCTTCACCTTCTCCATCTCGAACATACCAGCGCCGAAGGTGTAGCCGATGGGAACAAAGATCATTCCATGATGAGCCAGCTGAGTGATTGCTGTTAATCTACACAGGAAACAATATAAATGTCTGCTGTATGACTATGAATCTCAGACTTCGTTTGGGCTGACTTTTTTGCTGCTTTCTAAAGAAGCTTTTTAGTATAAAAATTAAAAAGTTTATACTAAAAAATTGCTTTACGAAGCAATAAAAAAGCCATCCCAAATGAAACTTCAATATACGAGAAGCATTGAAAATTTTAACCTATACCATGTTTCATTCTAGATATCCCATTGCAAGCGTTAAGCAAACAATGAAAAGAAAATAAACAAAGCTTTGGAGACAGAAGAACAAGGCCTTACGGAGTGGTCTCTTGCCCACCACCTTGGGATCCAGTGCTGTAGAAAATACCTGCAGGCTTACCTGCAAGTTGCTGTGCTCTCCAGAGCCCACCAGTAGCATCAAGAAAAGCTTTGAACTGAGCGGCCATCATGCCAAATCTGGTTGGAAAACCTAAGAGCACACCATCGGCTTCTGCAAGTTCATTTGGTGTGATGATTGGTACATTACTCTTTGGAGGAGCGCTCATTTTTGCGAGCACCTCTTCGGGAAGTGTTTCAGGTACCTGTCCACAGAATGCAGAACTACTAATGTAGAACTATATGCGAAATTGGAGATTTGCACAAAATATTTAAGAGCAATTTCAGATTCTCGTTATAAGCGTTATAAGCGATTAAAACAACAACGTAAAACAAATAAATGGTTACTTTCGCTTAGGCTAAGCTACACAAGAGACTAAACTAGATCAAAACACATAGGAAAACTAAAACATTGCATGCGAAGTAGTTTCCAACTTAACCCTTATTTAACAACGAGATCTAAAGCAAAGAAGTAACAAATCCTACGAATACTAGTGGATGGCAACAAGTGGACACAATCTCTCGCTTTGAACAAATTCTCATGAAGAATTTGGAATTCGAAAGTAGAAGAATCAAGAAGGAGAAACAATCACCTTCACGGAGAGACGTCGTAGAACTCCCACGTACCTTGCAATAATTGTCCGTCCAAGGTTAGATGAATCCTTCTCGAAGGAACGTCGTGATGAGCAAGGTTAACTCAAGTTCCGGATTGATCTTCCATCTCCAATCAAAGTAGGAGCTATGCCTTGAGGGGAGGGTGAAGGGAGAAAGAGAGAGAGGCGGTGGGGGAGAGTGGCCGGCGGGTTGTGAGAGAGAGGGAGGCGGCTAGGGCTAGGGGCGGCTAGGTTAGTGGAGAAGGATTTGTGTATTTCCCCAAATCTGAAATTATTTCAGATTTAAGTGAGAATGGAGGGAAAATTCCTGAAATTGAATTTCAAATAGCATGCATTAACACTCCCTTAATGGAGCATTAATGGAGGGGGCTATGAAGGGGGGCCGGCGGCATGTGTAGGTGGATGGGGTGAGGGAAAAGAGAGTTATGCGTTTCCTTATTTGATTCGCCAAATTAATTATGAAAATCTCAAATCCGCTCAAATTCAAAATTCGAAATTTGAAATCTCATTGAAAACTTTCCTAATTTGGCGTCGGCCAAATTTGGAAACTTCCACCTTGAATTTCAAAATCTGAAATTCATGGAGGTGGTAGGGGAAAGGCCGGTGATGGGTGGACGGGATGGGTGGTGGGCGGCGGAGAGGCCGGCGGCCAGAGTGGTGGCCGGCGGGATGAATGGGAGGAGGCGGGTTTCTTTGAGGAGGGGGGATTTCGGGAGGTGAGTTTACGAGGGGGATGATTTGTGGTGGTGGAGGAATAACCGGTGGTGGAAACGGAAAGTAAGCGAAGATTGAAGATGGGAAAACCAAGAGCCACCGGTGGTGACTGTTGGGTACGACGGGTGGCCTCTCCTAGGCTCCACCTAGCTCTCAACCTCTCTCTCAAGCTTTTACAAAGAAAGCTCCAAGAAGACTAATGCAAGAAGAAATTGTAATATCATTCATTAACCATGAAAATACAATAAGGAGGCTATAAATAGCCCATTACAACGTCATAAAATAAAAGACTAAAATACCCTCGAGGGGCTACAAGACTCAATCCCTCAAGCAAGGGTAAAAAGGGAAAAGTGCAGAAATAAAAAAAATACATCAAATAAGACGATCATACTAAAATCAAAAATACATCGGGTAAATCGTGGCCGTAGATCTACGGCCACGTCGACGGTAGACTTTCCAACTGATGTCCCCATCAGCTACTGTGGTTGGTTCTTCCCATAACATTGAACAAATTATATTTTCTCTTAAATTATTTATTGCAAGGTCAGAGACATCGAAGAATTTTTCTGTCCTCTTAGATATAAACTAATCTAAACAGACACATGATTGTTCTGACTCTAAAATGAATACATAAATATCATGAAAATATAGTTAGTACCTATTTTTTTATCAGGCATTTAAAAGGATGTTTGATTTTAAAAATAAAGATTACAACAATGTGAAATGTCAAAAATAGCTAGTAGAGGTAAGCCAATATGATGTTAGAAAAAGAAAAAAAAATTAACTATCTAAAAGTCCAAATACTTGTTCCGAGACTGGTTTAAGCAACTAGCATTTTCTAAAACAGTTACTCATATTTATAAAGCATGAGTGCAAGTACCAACATCTTCAGAAAATAAACTTTCATTTAGATGTTATTTACTGAAGTCACCGACATATAAAACAACAATAACTTAAATATTTAGGCTTCATTTGAGATGGCTTTCTTACTGCTTCGTAAAGCTGTTTTTTAACGCAAAAATTTCTTGAAAGAAGAGAAAAAGTAATACCCTAAAGCTGTCTCAAACGAAACCTTAGTCTCAATATATAAAGACTTGCTAGAAGCTGATATTGCATGGTTACTACAATTTCAATGCCAATCCAAGTGAAAAAAAGAATAAAATGAGTGCAGGCCTTCTACTTAACCAACAAGAGTTCAAAATTCAGTGTTAAAATGAGATGACTTTGGCATATTTAGTGTTTTGTCTTCAATCGCAGAGATTGAATTCTTGTTTTAGCTTCCTTCCAAGTAACAGTGGATAAATCAGTTTATCAACTGGATAGCTTACCTGCCACAACTTAGCTTCTACTCCCTCAACAGAGGCAGCACCATTTTTAATCTCTTCAGCCAACTTCTCAACATGCCCGTACATGGAATAGTACCTGTGCAGGCAATAAATATTATTGGTCGTAATAAACATGGATTTCTATTTATGCAGAAATCCATAGGCCATATTTATTTAATAAAGCACTTACAACATTCTTATCGTTTTAGGTGGCATTGGCTCAAGTGACAAGCATGATAAACACAAAATAGATATACAAGACTTCACACTTTTTTTGGAATCATAACTAGGAGCACTCTAAATTTTTTTGAAATGAAAATCAACTCCGAAAATGGTATGTAGATTAAATAGCAGAACCAGACGTCCAAAAAAAACTTGAAAGAAGGATAAGGTTTATGATAGAAGACAACCTGCTACAGGGAGCAATACTAGAAAATCTCAATTAGCAATTCGCGGTAAATCTATTAATTGCTTTAGGATAGAATTGATAGTGCACCACAATTCTGCGGATAGAATTAATGAGCACCCTAATTCGCCCAAGCTCTCATGATCTCATGATCACATTATGCGGCCACTAACTCCACTCTCTCACTCCGATCCAGCAACCGCTCAGTGCATCACGGCTACTACTGCACCAAGCAATATTTTCCATTTAGTAAAATGCAATCCAATCATTTTTAGATAAAGACCACTGTACTGGATTAAGATGCAATGAAATGAAATTATCCTCTGCTCTTGTACTCTTCTTCCTCTTCTTCACTTCTCCATTTAACTCAATCAACCTCCAATGATCCCGTGATCACATTGCGCCGCCACTACCTTATGCCATTATATCCACTCTCCTAGTCTGATCCGGCAACTGCTCAGTGCATCACCACCACTACTACAGCAAGGAATATTGTCCATTTAGTAAGAGCTATAATTAAATCATCTATATAAAGAATACTGTAGTAGAATAAGCTGCATTGGAATGAAATCATCCTCTGCTCTTATACGCTTCTTCCTCTTCTTCTCTTCACCATTTCTATAATAAGCTTTCAGCTTTCTGATGAATTTAGTTATATAATAATCATGTTTTCGATGCCAACATGAAAACAGAATAGTCAGAATTATTGCTTCTACATGATTGGGACATCAGCAGGAGATCTTAGCACGTTTATCAGAGGAGGCACCATAGATTGATGGCTATGATTAGGAGCCTTTATTTTTTATGCATTTTATGTATTGTTTTATTTTATATTTTAGTTTTTCCTATTTTACCCCTATGGGTAGTTAGCTTGATGTTGTAGCCTGAGGGCAATTTAGTCATTTTCTTTTGTTATGTTGAGGCCTATATATAAGGTCCCTATCTATTGTATTGGGATGATTTGATGAATGAAAATTTCAGCCCTTTATTCCATTGTGAGTTTGAGAGTTCTTGAGTGAAACTCCATGGGGAGGATAGCACAATACCCACCAGCCGCCGGAGGGATTTGAGCTTGTGGTTTTCTTCTCTATTTCTCCTTCTCTTCCCAAGCCACCACCTCTCTTTCCTCCTTCCCCGTCCTACAGCCGAAATCCCCCTTTTCTTCCCCATACCCGTCGGCCATCCACCCGCCCTTCACCCCAAACCGCCACCTACCTCCAACCCGTCGTCGGCCTAATCTAGTTGTCGACCTAGCCTAGCCGCCGGTCTATTCCCCCAATCCCTTAGATCCCAATTTCAAATTGCCCATTAATATTTTTCTTATTTAGCCTTTGTTAATTTAGAAAGTCTAGGAATTCAAATTCTAAAAAATTTGAATTTCAAAATCTTTCTAATTAATCAAAACCTATGTTAGGAAGGGATCTTGATTAAATCCAATCTGAAATTAATTTTGGATTTAATTTTAGATTCTCACATTCATTGAATGTGGACACCCCCTCTCCCTTTCCTCTCTCTTGGCCGACCCCCTCTCTCCTCCTTTCTCGTTTAATACCTTTCCCTAATTACAAGTCTACGGAAGAAAATTAAATCCACCCTTTGCCTCCTCTTCCCTCCTTTGATTTGAAATTCAAAATTCAAATTCTCTTATTTAATTCCGACCAAATCTGAAATTAAATTTCAGTTTTGAATTTATTTTCCCTCCCTTCCCTATTCCTAAATTCTGAAATTCCCCAAAACCCCTCCCCTAGCCTTGGCCGAAACCCTCAAACCTCTTCACCCATTACCTCCCTCCTCCCTTGCTTCACATAATATCCAAGGAAGAAGATTCACCTCCACTTGGCTTATTACTTCCTACCATGCATGACCGATCCGGATATTGATCATAGATTCGAATTTGACTCTCAAGAACGAAGTGACGTATTGAGTTCACTTTTCTTTGACATCGATTTGGACATTGATTCTACCGTGGAAGATTACGTCGACAGAATATTCCTCTCCTTGACAAACACCATCGACGACTACTATCATCCAATCCAGTGGCAACTTCAACATCATCCACCCACTCCTCCAACTCCGGCTAGCTTCTCCCTGGACGGTATCATAAGCTCCTTCTTTCTTTTTTGTGACATCGTCAATAGTGCTAAACTTCTTCTTCCGCTAAGCCATAAAGAGATTGAGTGAGGGAAACTCAAGGTAAATGTTCTAGATATTAATCTGTGGATTCTTGTTACAGCATAACTTGCTTTACTTTTGGGTTACTATCTTAATTGTGTTGTTACCCTAGCTTATAATCGCATGCCTAAGCAAACTACAATTGAGAATTCCTAAAGTAAAACCTTGTGATACATTAACCTTAAGGTGGCAAGCTTTACAACATTTTTCTTCATTCCCTGCAATTCCTATTTTTATCACATCACTACATGCTCTTAAAATGGTGAGTTTTATTTAGTTCATACTATTGCTGAGTTTTATTTTCTTAGTGTTGTTGTGAGTTCCGAGCGGCATCTAGGTTTGTGGGAGAACTGATCTATCTCTTGAATAGTAGATCAATTATATATTGCTTCATTATTAAAGAGAAAGCCCAAAAATCAGCCCTATCTTGATGTTCCTACGTTTTTCTTCTCTTTTACTTGGTGTTTACTGGTGCCTTATCAAACAAGGTTACTAATGGATTTTAGTGCTTTCTTGCTAGACTTTTCAGCCAAAAAACACCATTATTTTTCTGTAAAGTTTGATAAAACTATGAGTAAACCATTCAAAAGCTTGTCTATTGGTGAAAACCAACTAATTGATAATTCAAAACCAAAATACATGGTCAACTATCCAATATTCTCATAAGTCATAATAATATTATCATTATATGATAGCTCTTTATATCAACTATCACTCTCCCTCAAATGAAAGATTTCAACATCATCAAGCATCATACAATAAAACCCCAATTTACTCTATGATATCGGCATTAGACTCACCTACCCTTAAACCTTACTCAACCATGATGGAAGGTACTAAGACCAATCATAACTATAAATTTTATGAAAGAGTTGCTGCTAGCCAAAGTGCCAAACCTTCAGCTCTTCTAAAACTTTTTTATGGAATGTGGACAAAAGGGGGTAAATAGGGCTTACTACACAAAAGTTAAGCTCATTTTTAACCAAAATTTTATGCCTGCTGATAACGGCCTACCTTTAGATATTTCAACCCAAACATATTTTTTCAACTATCTGATGTGGGATTATTGGCCCAATAATCTCACCTACCTAAACACATTAAGGCTTCTACACTGGGATACCTTAGAAGCCTAATCCTCATCAAACCTAGCTTAATTTTTTTGAATATTTCAAGAAAACGCAAAGGCTTTCAACACCCTATCTTTCACATAAAGCCTTCATTATCCTACTGATTCCATAAATAATAATAATAATAATAATAATAATTTAAAAAAAAAATCCTACTGATTCCATGAGTCTTTCCCATCATAATCCTCAGATAAAGTTGGCATCATAATACTTCTATCTTATGTTATCAGGCGGATTTGGATCGCTTTACCATGTAAACAACTTATATTATATAAATTATCACGACTAGAGCTATGCAACCGACAAAATGATCATTAATACTGTGACCAGGGGACAACTCCTAGTTCGACAACAAGAAGCATTTCCTTAAAAACAAACTTTTTAAAAGGACTTGATGTTATCAAGCAATAATTTAAAAACAATAACGTGAAGCAGCACATTAGATTGCTATAGTAACATACCAGACATATTAATGGGTACCATGGGTTTAAATTCCACCAGCAAAGACTAAAACGTCAAAAGATTATGGTTCTTAAAATGCTTTTCTTGGTTCTTTCAGATTATGTTATAAATTAGTGGAGTACAATTCCTTTTACTCCACTACAGAGTTACGAATTGATTTTCCAACAGAAAAATAGATAGCAATAGTTGCATTACAATCCATAAAACAAAGATGGCCCTCTTCATACTACTAAACTATCTCTGAAATTTTTCACTGCCTTGAGCCAATTACCTGCATAACAGGTAAAAATCCAAAACCTCATGAAAAAGTAGCACTGATAGTATTCACTGCTATACTAAATCCACTGGCTCTGCACACTATAATGATTTAAGATTTTATAAGGAAATAAAAAATTCTGAAAGAGGACAACAATTAAATTTTTGAATCACAACAACTATTAGACATTTCCAACAAGTGTTCCAACAATTAAGAAACCTAGGAACCTTCTATTTAAACATCGCACAATTGATATAAAATTTCCATATAAGAAAGAACAAGGAATTTAGCAAACACACAAAAAAGGAAACTCGACCGATCGATCGATCTTCCATATGAATCAAAAAATCGCCGCTTGGTAAAATTTATACAGAGCCACAATAGAATAGATAGAGAAGGAGAATGCTTACACGATATAAATCTTGGTCGCCATTGATGGTTACAACAAGCTAGGCCGCTCTCGCCGAGCTTCAAATCCCAAAATGAAGAGACGGAGGAGGACTTCGCTTCAAGGAAAGCAAGAAAATGCCCCAGCACAACGGCTGAAGAAGGCGCTCGATTCCGGCGTTTATATAGAGAAATCTCGGCCTTAATTTAGCACAGTTAACGCCTAATGGAAATATTGCCATTTTGCCACTGTTGAGGTTGGGCAGCTTGGTTTACGATTTATTAATTTATTTATAAGTGCAAAATATATAATTTTAAAATTTTATTTTTCATACCTTTTAAAAACTTTTTAAAATTACATAAATTTTAATATTTATATAATGATTGCGGTTTAAAAACTAAAGTAATTAGAAAGTTGTCCTAAATGAATTTTAAATTTGATCAAAATGAATCTAAAGACATTAAATTGCTTTAAAAATAATTTTATAAATTTAATTAATTAATTCTATATTATATTAATAATAAGTAAAGAATATTAAGAACTAATCTGACAAATTTCAGTCAATAAATAAAGCTGCTGATCATATAGTCAAAATATTCTTATCCGATGTTTTTCCAATAGAATCGGACCCACGTAGGGGTGCCAGCCTGGGCTGACGATGGTTGGGGCAATCCGTTTCTGCAACTCCGCGGCTTAGAAAAAGAAGCTTATCCTAAAGAAAATTGCTTTTTATGTTTTGCTTTAATTTTAATTTTAAATTTAATAATGGTTAAAGACTCTTTATTAAAATATTAAAATTTAAAATTTTCAAATATTTTATTTATATGTGAAGTATTCTATTTTTTGATAAAATAAAGATAATTATAATTTCAAATTGAAAATTTTGAGTATTAGAGATTATATTAGGCATTTATGTTTTTCAAATATTTGCATAATTATGTTAGTAACTTTTTTCAGTAATTAAAAATAATTTTTGTGGAGATCATGTGTGTGATATTATAAAAAAATTATCATCAAGCTTAAAAAATTAAAAAAAAAAAAACTACTCAAAATAATTTCAGAATACTTTTATAGTCATTAACAATGTTGTGGAACCAGAAATTTTACCTAAAGAGTACAAAATTAAAATTTTCAAATAGTTCTTCAACTTTTTTCATTCATACTTAAGACTGGCATTAATGTAGGTCAAATTGACTTAAATAGCATTGCTCTTGGTAATATAATCAAATAAATTAGCAAATTAGGTTTCGTTTGGGAAGAAATTATTCTATGTGGAGGCAGGAAGTAGCTCTATGTTCGGAGGCGAATCAAGTGCAGCCACGTTAGCTGTACCGAGCTGCAGTACATAGCGAAGGGGTGATGTAGCGCATTCTTATTGGTCTCCGGACGGCGTTCGGCATCCACACAGAATAATTAATCTCGTTTGGGGCGGCTTTCTTACTGCTTCTTAAAGCAGCTATATATTTAGTAAAAAATTAATATTTTTATAATAAAAAGTTATTTTAAGAAGTAGAAAAAAAAGTCAAATCTCGAAGCCTTAGGCCCTTAGTTATACAAAATTTTGAATTGAAATTTAATATTTGAATAAATTAGCTGGTGGATGTCCATTTAAGCTCACCAACAATCGTAAGTGCGGGTCACTGATCTTTGAATTTTGCTCCTCCAGCTGTTTTTTTGAATTTTTACTTGACCTGCAGGCCGGCTGTAGTTAGAAGCTGCTTCCTCCTCCATTGATTGATGGATTTCCTTCCACCGTAAGTCATGGTGAAAGTTGGAGCTGCGTGCCTTCCTTCATTGCCAAGTTTCTCTCTCTTTGGCAATTCAGATTTTGCGTGCTTGAGATAATAACATCGCATTCCCATAGCAGTAATCATGCATAAATTAATCATGGCTTCTGTGCGGCCTCTTCTTTTTGACCTTTTGGTGATCCAATCATGAATGTTGTATGTTGCTCCGTGGATCACGGCAGAGTTCGATCATCCAAATTGGAACCATTGTGGGGTCAAAGGCCTCTAACAATTGACAAACTCTTTTTTTTAGGGGCTTACATGTTTCATAACAGATAAAAGTACATATTTTAAAGGATCAACAACTCTCTAAAAATACAGTTTTTGAAGTAAAAAAATTTTTTTTGCCCCCCCTAAAAAACTCTTTTTGCCCCCCTAAAAAACTCTTTTATCCTATCTTGCCCTAAAATATCTATATATTTCTTCACATTTAATTATAATATTCTCTTTCATGTTTTTCATCACAGTTTAATTACACTTTTTTTTCATTATTTTTCTTGCTTAATTTTTTTTAAAGAACTTTTCGTAATATATAGATATATAATATTATTTTTTTAATATTTAATTATTTTTGTGTTCTATTTGTCTCCCCTCAAAATTGAAGCTGGTTCCGCCCCTGCAACGATCTGATACATCAATAGGACTTGACTCATGCACATTAAATGATTTTTTTTTTGCAAAAAACAGATATATTAATATAAAAAAATAACGGTTACAGCAGTAGTAGAAAAAGAAATAAAGATAAAAACGGAAATTACAACCAAAAGGTGGGCTCAGTAAGCGGCCAAGGCTTCCAGCATCCCTGAAGCCTCGCACGGACCATCCAATAAGATAGAGACAGCGACCCGAAAAAAGCCACACCAAAGGTTGCCACCAGCAAAACGACAGGGACGCGAGCCCCAACCACATCATTGCCCTTAACCCAGCGCACCAGAAATCGAACAACATGAAAGCACAGAAATCCCGAAAAGGGAACAGGGAAAAAACAATAGAACACGAATACATTATCGTCTACGCCGGCCTCTCCCACGAAGTCTCCCCCGAGAGGCAACAGTGAAAGCAGGTCTAGCACGAACCAGAGTGAAATCGTTATCAGGGTCAGAACCCCCACAAAAGTCCGGAGAAGCCAAGCCACCTTCTGAAAATTCGGATTCAGATTCACAATCCGACGAAACATTCAACCAATTAAAATGGTTCCTAATATCCAAACCATAAATATCACCCAAACGATTGGCCATAGTTTGCGTATCGGCCAAATTAACAGGGACATCAATTAAACTGTTGACAACTGGATTGCACGCAGCTTCAACACCTGACGAAGGAGTCACAACCTCAGCCACAACAGGAACCAAATTATACATAGAGTTGATACGGCGTCAAGAAATCATCTTGATCGGGCACGAATCTCGAGGCAAAACCTAGTTGGAAACTTCAAAAATTAATTTCGGGAGCATATGAACTCCAATTTCAGCGAGCTTACAGTCAAACTGAGCGTCTCGGAAATACAAACCCAACGACACCAAGATCAACCCAATCCGAGCCCAAATGAGTCCGAATCAAAGGTTCGAAGCGCTGTTGGAAGGTTCAACCGCAATTTGAGTTACCAAACGGTCTCCGATTTTGACGAACTTATACTCGAATCGAGCGGCTCGACGAGACAAATCCAACGAGCCCAAGATCATCAAATTCCGACGTCATTAAGGCCATCAAATGTCCAACGAACGGTGCATGATCAAAGGATTCGATATCGGCCGTCCATTCAAAACACTCCCAATTCGCCCTTGATCTCACGCCTATTTACGGGCTGTGCCACTCCAGAAAAACTATAAATAGAGCCCTCATTCTACACCAAGGGGACTCAAGTGAAGAGAGAGAAGAAGAAGAGTAGGAGAAGGAGAAAGGGGAATAGGAGATTCCTCACCTCCTCGACCACCGCCACCGGAGCTCTTCCTGCCGCCTGAAGACGCCGGAACTCTGCCGGATTTTCGGGAAACACCAGGAATCCGCAGAAGAAGAAGGAGAAAGGGGAAAAGGAGATTCCTCACCTCCTCGACCACCGCCAAAGCTCTTCCTGCCGCCTGAAGACGCCGGAACTCTGCCGGATTTTTGGAAAACGCAGAGAATCTGTAGAATTTTGTAAACTTCTTGGGAGAAACAAATTGTATTCGGATTATCCCAATTTGTGGGATGAATCCGCCATTTGTAATCTACAAAAACACTAGTGGAACTTTACAACTGGGCGAGGCCCCGTGGTTTTTTCCCTTTTTGGGTTTTCCACGTAAAAACCTTGGTGTTCACTTTCTCTTTTCTGTTTGTGTGCGGAATACTCGTGCAACGCTAGGACGCGAATTTACAAACTCTACCGTCGCGTATATTTTCGCACGCAACAAGAGTTAACCGGCAAAATCATAGTACTAGCAGACGCTAAAACAGGGGAAAAAAAGGTACAACATTTGGAGATAGAACATTTGTAATAGCATCAGAATTAACGCCGCCAGTACCCTACACTCTAATTTCCTCCCTAGCTAAACTAGAATCCACCATACCAGACACAGATACATTCAACGCATCCTGTTTTATTGTAACCGTAACAGGATCAGCATTTTTAGGTGTAGGTTATACAGTTATGGGAGCAACTGATGATTCCAGAGTAGCAGTTTTAGGTTGGCATTCACCCACAGCCGGACAAACCTCACAATTAACATCCGTCAACGAAACAGAAATCCCCCCAACAGCAGGGGTAGCAGACGGAGAATCAACAACAGGGAAAACCTCAGAAACAAATACAACATTCACATTCTCACATTCCAAAACAGTATTAGTAATAACATTATCGACATTTCCAACATCTAAATTAGCGTTAGGGGGGTGGGAGAGTTCTGAATCACAGATGCAACAGGACGGCAATTGCCTAGAGAGTGACCAATACAATTACAACCGGCACAGAATTGAGGAAACTAGTCAAAAACCACCTCTTGAGTGTAACCTAAAGATTCCGAACCTAACCAAACTTGCTTAGGGTAGGATTTAGTTATATCAAGCACAACTAACACACGAGCAATGGATGGACGGGATCCAACTGCAGTTGCTTCGTCAATTTTCATAGGCTTTCCAAACAATCCGCCAAGTCCAAAAAGAATTCTAGGAGAAAAGAAATGAGGACGAAGACGAGGAAACGAAATCCAGATTGGTATAACCGGCGACTCAACACCGATATCCAAAGTAGGCGACCACTTCGTTAATTTCATATAGCAATTAAAAACTAGGAAAGAAAGGTGACAGAACACCCTACAATAATCGAGATCATTAGATAGCTTGATCAAAATGTGAGAAGGATAAAAAACAGTAGCAGATACCTCATTTTTCAACTTCAAATTGAAAAAAAAAAAAATTTATGAATAGAATCAAGAGGTCTTTTAGAAGGAAAAAATCAAACTAAATAGAATTGAAAGGGGGCAGCAAGCTCGTTGATTTCCTGATTAGAAATCCATAAAGACGGTAAGCCACGGAACGTAGAAGCATGCAAATCCGGAAAAGAATGCTTAGAGCCAGCAAGAGCTTCAAGAAACGAACGCGAGTGAGAAACCCCTCCAAAAAAGCCAGGGTCCTTAAGCTTAACAGCCACCATGTCGGCATAGCCGGGTAGAACGAAAAGAAACCAGAAAATAAAGTTACCAAACGAAATAGAGGAAGCAGAGTAGGAGGAATCTTCCCTGAAATCTGTTGATCACCGGAGAGAAAGCCCCCGATGGGCGGGGGAAGACGCCCGGAGCCACGAAACCCTAGCAGAGCGGCTAGGGCTAAAAAACATTAAATGATATATTATGCATATTTGTTTACAAAAGTACTCTCTTTATAAATGGGAGAAGACGACATTATAACTTTGTATTTATGTAAATATGAAAAAAAAATGCTGAAGATACAATAGTTATTGGTGCTAGTTTGAAAATAGTTGATGATGGTTGGAAGACGATAATTGGATTATGATGATCAGACAACTATGGTCAAACGATAATAGTTTGAAGATAACGATCGGATGACAATAGTCAAACGATGACATTTAGACAATGATAATCAAGCGATAACAGTCCGTTGATGATAATAAATATTAATAAATTTACAATACATTAATTACTAATTAACTAAAAGCAAACAGGCATGAGAGGAAAAGTAAATGAATTTTATTTAATAATTTCAAATTAATTACTTCAATTTAATAATACAAAAATTCTAGTAAAAAATAAAAAAACAATTTATCAAATCATTGTTTTAACTCAGTTTTTTTATCAACCAAATTATTAAAAAAAAAAAAAAAACTGACCAAATTCTCCTCAACCGAAGAAGTTAGTGAAAACTAATTATATCTCAATACCCTTTACGTTTTAATTTTCATTTCCTCTATTTCAATTTCTTCAAATTAAACTAAGCCACACTGTATTTAGTCTATTCACCAAGCAGATCGATGAGGCATTTTCCAACCTCATTTAATGCTTAGGCTGTCTCCCATTTTCTCTCGCACATTTGAACTTCTGAACACCTCTACCAAACAATGCAAATAGATTCATAAGAATTATGGACTATAAAGATAATCGTAAAGTTTTCTCAAGTTGAATTATAAAGTGGTGGGTCTAATCGAGTTGACGAACAAAAAATCTAAAAATATACCTAATATATCATACAAAAGTTATGGCACGAATCTCAAGGCTAAATCAAGTTGGAAATTTCAAAAATTAAATCCAGGACCATCTGAACTTCAATTTCAGCAAACTTATAGTTAAACTGAACGTCTTTGAAATATGAACCCAACGACACCAAATTCAACCCAATCCGAGCTCAAATAGGTCTAAATCAAAGACCTGAAACACATTTAGAATGTTCAAACCATAATTTGGATTACCAAATGGTTTTCAAATGTAACATGCATATAGTCGAATCAAGCAGCTCGACGAGACAAATCCAACAAGCCTATGATCGTTGAATTCTGATATCATTAATACATTCAAATGTCCATTAAATGTTCCATGATCAAGGGAATCACATCGACCGTCCATTCAAACCACCCCCAATTTACCCTTGATCTTCCTCCTATTTACTTGTCATGTCACTCTTACAAAACTATAAATAGACCCCTCATTATTCATCGCAGGAGTAGGAAGACGGGGCCATGCAAGGAAGAGAAGGAAGAAGAGAAACTTGAGTTCTCCTGCCACCATACTCCTCCTCGACCATCGTCGGACTTCCACCCAGCAGCCGACCGACGCAGAACTTCCTTCCTGCATCCAACTAATGTCGGACTTCTGCATAGCCACTGACTGACACCAAACTTTTGCCCGACCACCGACCGACGTCGGATTTATGTCGAGCCAAGAACTGCCGTTGGATTTCTACCCGGCCACGAATTGACACTGGATTTTTGCCCGACCACCAAATGACATCGAATTTCTACCCGACCAACAACTGACACTAGATTTCTATCCGGCCACCAACTAACACCTGATTTCTGCTCAACCACCAACTGATGTCGAACTTCTGCCTATCGTCAGACTTCCATCCTTCATCAAACTTCCACCCATCATCAGATTTCTACTCGATAAAAGACTTACACCCATCGCCAGATTTATACCTGACACCGAACTATCGCTAGTCGCTAAACAACGGTCCTTCTAACCTCCATTGCCCGCTGACTACAGTCCTTCCGACCTCTGTTGCCATACAACTGTCTTTATGGCCTCCATCGCCCGCCAACTACAGTCTTTTCGACTTTCGTCGCTTGCCGACTGACACCGGACGTCCACTTAACTTCCAATTATTCTTGGACTTCTACTCGACAATGATATTTCCAATCTTCATAGCCCAACAACTACGGTCCATCCGACCTTGTCTCACGCCGACTATAGTCCTTCTTATCTCCATTGTCATACAATGATCTTTTCGACCTCAATCGCTCGCCGACTACGGTCCTTTCAACCATCGCACCCTACTACAGTCTTTATGACCTCCGTCGTCCACCGACTATGATCTTTCCGACCAAACAAATATGTCAATAATGATTCTTCCTACCATGTAATGCACTACATAAGATGTATGTTTGTTACATCTGGTCAAGGCCTTCCCCCCAAGGAAGGGACTCATTTGTAATCATCTACAAATACTAATGGATTCATTCAAACTAGGCCAGGCCCTGTGATTTTTTCCCTATTCAGGTTTTTCAACGTAAAAATTTTGGTGTCTCTCATGAATACTACACTCTTTCTCTTATCTGATTGTGTTTTAGATCTTCATACAAAGCTAAGACGTTAAACTTTATATTTCTCTACCACTGCAAATATTCCATGATGCAATAATACCTATTGGTGGGTTAGTTTCTTTATTCACATCCATGAAAACTCCATTAAAATTTTGGAGAAGATAAATGTGGTAAAAATTATAAGTTAGACGTTAACTTGGGCAAACCCATAAAAATATATAAACTTGATACGCCATGCAAAAATTATCTTGATCGGGCACGAATCTCGAGGCAAAAATCAAGTTGGAAACTTCAAATTTTAAATTCGGGATCATCTGAACTCTGATTTCAGCAAACTTATAGTCTAACAGAGTGTCTCGAAAATACGAACCCAACGACATCAAATTCGACTCAATACAAGCCCAAATGAGTCCAAATCAAGGACCCGAAGCCCTGTTGGAAAGTTCATACCACAATTTGAGTTACCAAAAGGTCTCTGATTTTAATGAGCTTATAGTCGAATTGAACGGCTCGACGAGACGAATCCAATGAGCCCAAGATCGCCGAATTCCGACATCATTAAGACCTTCAATGTTTTATGAACGGTGCACGATCAAGGGATTCATATCAACCGTCCACTCGACCACTCCCTATTTGCCCCTGATCTCACACCCATTTACAAGCTATGCCACTCCAGAAAATCTATAAATAGACCCCTTATTTCTCATGAGAGAGGACCCCAAGCAAGAAGAAGAAGTGAAGAAGAAGAGAAGAAGAGAAGAGAATGAGAGGAGAGAATAGCTCCTCCTCGACCACCGCCGGAGTTCTTCCTGTCGTCGGAATGACGCCAGAATCCCGTCGGACGCCCGAGTGACGTCGGAACTCTGCTCAACTTTGTAACTGAATTTCAATACAGAAGAAACTCATTGTAATCTAATCATCCCAACTTGTTGGACGAATCAGTCTTTTGTATCTCAAACTACACTAGTGGAACTTTTCAACTAGGCGTGGCCCCGTGGTTTTTTTCCTTTTTTGGGTTTTTCACGTTAAAATCCTGGTGTTCTTTTATCTTCTGTTTGTGTGTGCTAGATATTCGTACTGAAGAAACTCAAGAAGGGTAAGAAGAAGAAGAAGTAACAGAGTAATGAATAGAAAGTAAAATAAATTGTATTTCTCATTCTATTACAGCCATGGAGTATATATATTTTTAAACAGAGAAAGGGTACACGTGTAGAGCTGGTATTGGCAGTACATATTTAATTATTTTGTATTTGAATTTAGCTTCTCTAACATTCCCCCGCAAATTGACGAGTGGGTACCAACGGTCAGTTTGGATCGCAAATCTTTGAACCGAGGTGTAGGTAACGGTTTTATGAGAATATCAGCTAGTTGATCCACTGTGCTAACCGGAAGCAGTCGGATGTGGTTGTGCTGGATGTGATCACGAACAAAGTGTTGATCGATTTCTATGTGTTTTGTACGAGCATGAAAAACAGGGTTGTTTGCCAAGGCTATGATGGACATATTGTCACAGAATATGTCAACTGGTGAAGAGTGATTAATGCGAAAATCCGAGAGAAGGCGTTTGATCCAGATCGTGTCTGATGTAGCCCCTGCCAACGCCCTATATTCTGATTCCGTAGAAGATCTGGAGACGGTAGTTTGCTTTTTGACTGTCCATGAGACTAATGTATCACCAAGAAACGTGCAGTAGCCAGAGGTGGATTTCCTGGTTACCAGATCTGACGCCCAGTCGGCATCTGAAAATGTTCGTAACAGCAGGTTCGTTCTTGTGATAGGAAGTCCGAACTCCAGCGAGCCTTTGATGTACCGCAACAATTTCTTGAGCATCACCGTATGATATGGAGCCGGATCATGCATATGCTGCGAGAGGGCGTTAACCGCGTATGCAATGTCAGGGTGCGTCAAAGTTAGATATTGTAAGGATCCTATGATACACCTATATGTTGTTGCTTCAAAGCACGGCTTATCGTTGAATGCTGTTACAAGAGGTTTTGTGATAGACGGGTTAGCGACCGAATTGCATTTCTGTAATTCGGCCATTTGAACAATTGAATTTGTAAAGAGATTGGGATAGAAAATACTTATCTGGAGTGGAGTCAATTTTAATGCCTAGGAATTGATGTGCTGTGCCAAGATCTTTCATAGTAAATTTGGATTTCAATTGATCTACGAGATCAAGCATTGCTTGTGTGTTGTTGCCGGTGATTAGAATATCGTCCACGTAAACTAGCAGATAAATTTGTAGTTGTTCCCTGTGCATGACCAGAAGTGACGGGTTCGCTTGGCTTTGTTGGAACCCAACCTGAAGGAGATAGGTGGTAAAGGTAGTGTACCATTGTCTCGGAGCTTGACGCAATCCATAGATTGCCTTACGTAGATGGCATACGTAATTTGGTTTGGACGGGTCTTCAAAGCCCTTAGGTTGGCGCATATAGACAGTCTCATTGATGTCACCATGCAAGAATGCATTTGCGACGTCTAGTTGATGAACTTTCCATTTGTGAAACAGAGCCACAGTAAATAGTATTCGTATGGTCGGTAGCTTGGCTACTGGACTAAAGGTGTCTTGATAGTCTATTCCGAATTCCTGTTGATTTCCCTGTGCCACCAATCTTGCTTTGAAGCGAGCTACAGATCCATCTGAATTGTACTTCGTCTTGTAAGTCCATTTTGAACCTAGTATCGAGCTATTTGTAGGTGGTAGTACTAAGGTCCAGGTACCCTGTTTTTGGAGAGCGAAGAACTCCTCAGCCATAGCCCGGCGCCATTCGAATTTCTTGCTAGCTTCACTATATGTTGTTGGGTCGTTTTGGACTTGTTCTTTATGCATTAAGTTGAGTCTTTGCACTGGCCTAAGTGTGCCAGTTTTAGTTCTTGTGATCATATGATGAGAGATAGGACGAGTGGGAATTTCTTGTAGAACACTATTGGTGCTTGCATCGCAGGTCGCCGAGGTAGCCGCTGGCACATTTGTGTGTAAGTGCTTGTCAGACTTAGTGAAAGGTTGAGTGAGGTTCTGTATGGTGGACACCGGAATGAGCAGAGGATATGGAGTATTGGACGTAGATGGAGGAATGAACGCTCAGACGAAAATTTTCTAACTCTACCGCCGCGTATATTCTAGTCCGCAACAAAACTAATTAATCAAGAAAATAATTTATAGAAATATAAATATTTACATATTAGATAAAGGATGAAAAAATACACTTGATTTGAGCATGATCAAGGGTGGTGGGTGGGAGATTGAGTTGTTGAAGATGTGCAATAGCAAGCAACAATAGCAGCTAAGTATAAGATTTTTTTTATTGATTTCTGTGGTTTTAATCACTGTTAGAATTCTTATACGTTTTGTATAAGATTTCTGTATTGTTGTAATATAGAGCAGAGAACACAGTATAGAAGCAGGAAGAATAAAACATAGAGTATTCAGCTCTAAAACCAAGCAGCAAAACAGATGTGTAAAGGGAAATACTATTATATTATGTCCTACTTAACCAAAGTGAGCATACATATGTATATATAATAGAGTTTGTAAGAAAGCTGTGCAGATCTTAGATCCCATGGTTACCAGAGACATTAGATATTTTATTAAAAAAATAATTTAAATTTATATTATTTATTTAATCAAAAAATTTAGTAGAAAATTCAAATAAATCATTTTAGGACTTCAAAAATTACAAAAAAAAGATATCCATAAAATAAAACATGTTATTTAAAAAATAACTAATAAATTTATTTGCAAATCGAATACCTGAAGGTCCCGAAATCCTCACTTGTCTCGATAGTTACCAATTTCTTAAGAACTTTCACGGGTGCCAAAAAATTTCAAAAAAATTCATACAAGTTAAATATTATAATCAAAATACTATATATGTGAAGACGATTTATAATTTCGAGTTATAATTAATGACCACAAAAAATTTAAAAATTCAAAATAGTAGCTATTACAGATTGTGTACCTGCCATTAGCATAGGGCAATGGAAGTATACTTACTCATCAGAAGTAGTGGAAGTACTATTTCCTTTAACAACCACAACTAAAATACAGCAGCTGGTTAAAACCATTGCAACAAATAGCAATGGTTTAAATTGGTGTTATTTGTAGGAACTTTTATTTGGTCCGGTGAACGTACACAATTTTATGTTCGGCCGCCAGTAGAATTTCGCCACGCGTTTTCATTATTTACCGCGCGCCCCGACAACCCGACCCGGAACGGACCCAAGATTGCTCGGTATTGCTAGGTATTGGTCGATTTTGCTCGGCAATAACCAATACCGAGCAATACCGAGCAGGGGCGGATCCAGCTTCTTTTTTTAGGGTGGGCAAAAAAAAAAAATTTTGGTAGGGGATGGGCAAAAAAGATTAGGATTGATAAAATTAGGGCAAAAAAAATTTTTGAGAGGGGGCAAAATGCTCAAAATACCCAAAATATTCCACAAAATACCCTCTAAAATTTTTTTAAAAAAAATTTGAGGGTGGGCATTTGCCCCCCCTCACTTATATGGGGATCCGCCCATGATACCGAGCAATACCAAGCAAATACCGAGTTGTACCGTGTTTTTTCTAGCAATACCGAGCAAATACCTAGCAAACCCCTAGCAATCCCGAGCAAATACTGAGTTGTACCGAGTTTTTTCTAGCAATACTGAGCAAATCCCTAGCAATCCCGAGCAAATACTGAGTTGTACCGAGTTGTAGAAAAACTCGGTATAACTCGGTATTTGCATGATTTTGGTCTTCACAGAGCGGTATTTCTCGTTTTTGCAAAGCAATACCTAGCAATACCGAGCAAATACCGAGCAATACCGAGAAAATCGCGAATATAGCATTCCAGGGTTCTGCTCCGGGTCAAGTCGTCGGGCCGCCCGGTAAAGAGTAAGAGCACGTGGCGACATGTTATTGGCGGCCGAACGTACCTCTACGTCCGGTCAGAGGACGTAATAATTGTTCTATTTGTAGTGATTAAAATAGCAACAATTTTAATAACTAAACAAATATAAAAAATTAGTATCTATTTTAATTTAAAACCGCTTATAATATGTGCTACCATAAGTATATAATTTTAGTGGTGTATCCAATGCCATATTCGACTCTTAATCAATCAAAATGAAAACTGTTGCGTGCTAGAGTATACTCGGCAGTAGAGTTAGGAAATATTCGTCTTAGCGTTGCACGAGTATTCCGCACACAAACAGAAAAGAGAAAATGAACACCAATATTTTTACGTGGAAAACCCAAAAGAGGGAAAAAACCACGGGGCCTCGCCCAGTTGCAAAGTTCCACTAGTATTTGTTTGAAGTACAAAGGTTGATCCGTCTTACAAATCAAGACGATCAATTTACAATCAACTTCTCACAAAGTTACAAAGTTCTGCAAATTCCTGGCGTTTCCCAAAAATCCGGCAGAGTTCCGACGTCTTCAGGCGGCAGGAAGATCTCCGGCGGTGGTCGAGGAGGTGAGGAATCTCCTTTTCCCCTTTCTCCTCTCCTTCTTCTCTCTCTTCACTTGACCCCCTTTGGTGTAGAATGAGGGCTCTATTTATAGTTTTTCTGGAGTGGCATAGCCCGTAAATAGGTGTGAGATCAAGGGCGAATTGGGAGTGGTTTGAATGGACGGCCGATATCGAATCCTTTGATCATGCACCGTTCGTTGGACATTTGAAGGCCTTAATGATGTTGGAATTTGATGATCTTGGGCTCGTTAGATTCGTATCGTCGAGCCGTTTGATTCGAGTATAAGCTCGTCAAAATCGGAGACCGTTTGGTAACTCAAATTGCGGTTTGAACCTTCCAACAACGCTTTGAACCCTTGATTCGGACTCATTTGGGCTCGGATTGGGTTGATCTTGGTGTCGTTGGGTTCGTATTTCCGAGACGCTCAGTTTGACTGTAAGCTCGCTGAAATCAGAGTTCATATGCTCCCGAAATTAATTTTTGAAGTTTCCAAGTAGCTTTTGCCTTGAGATTCGTGCCCGACCAAGATAATTTTGAGATAACGTATCAAAAATAAAACACATATTGAAGTCGTGTTAACAAGATGGTTTTAGTGTGGTCAATATATACTAACCCATTTCCTTTGGTATTTATATATCCCACACAAATGAAGCTAATTATAAGCTGGTGGCGAAAGCTAGAAATTACAAGTAATCATTCAAAAAAATAATGAAAGTCTTTTTATTCTCCGTTTGGTTAAATAGAATGACTTGTATTTCAAAAATATACAACTTATTAATTAGATGCAAAACAAAATAAGGAATTTTTACATACCTAACACTCAAAATACTTGTATTTACACATCTCACATCTAAACTTCACTTTTTACTGTTATACCACCTAAAAGCTCTAACACTCACCAAATACAACACTCCATTTGCTTCCGTCAGAAACCAGTTCGCAAAAACCGCCTTTCGCGCGGGAATCCTGTTCGAGTGGCTCTCTCACGTTGCTTCTCCCATTCTCTCCTTCCCATCGGACCGACGTAGCTCCCCTTTTTTTGTCTTACACAAATAACTACTTAAAAGAGCAATTGTTATTCATTCAAGTGACATCCAACAGGAAACTAATTCACCAAAAAAAATTCGACATGGACAAGACGAACAATAAACAAGAACACTGATGGCTGCTGCTCCAGCCCATTCCGTGAAGAAGATAGAGATATTCCTCACCAAACACCACCCTAATTTCACCCAACATAGATCTGATAAGTTCTGTAATCTATAAAGATTAGAAAGGAAAAATATAGTAGAGAAGGAAGAAGATGAACATAGAAATGGAGGTTGAAGAGGCTCCCTTCTCTCTCTTCCATCAGACCGATGCAGCTCCCTTTTTATGCGAAACAGAGCAGGCGACACCTCTTAACGGGAGCAACGGAGTGTTGTATTTGGAGAGTGTTAGGGCTTTTATGTGGTATAACAGTAAAAAGTGAAATTTGTGTGTGAGATATGTAAATAGAAATGTTTTGAGTGTTAGGCATGTAAAAATCCCAACAAATAAAATCAATTATTTTTTTAATACATTTTGATTGTATAAAAATACGGATGAGAGCACATGCAAATGATGAGAGCAAGTGAGGGCTAGTAGTGACCGTGAGGGCTAACAGCAGGTGTGGCAACAAAAAAAATTATGAGCAATCATAATGCAGAATTTGAAAATCATCAAATTTAAGTGATTTTCAAATACTATAAAAATATTTAATATGATATAGTTAAAATCACTCAATTTTTTATTTTGGATGTCTTTTTCTTCAAATCGAACTTCCAATAAAATTTAAACGCAAGAAATTGAAATCTAGCAAAGCAAATACATTACCCTAATTTAGGTTTGATTGGGTCCAAGTAACAAAATTTACTATTAATCAATTATAGCTAGTCTAATCTATATTTTAGATATATGGCCTCAAGGATGTGCAAATAAGAAATAAATATTAGGGGTGTCGAAATTGGTAAACGGATCGGGTTCAGGTCCAATTCTGACACGTGTCATAACAAGTCAACCCGAGCCTAACCTGATTTTAAAAACGAGTCAAGTTTCTCAACCCAGACCCAGCCCGCACTGTTTGTCTGTTTGACACAGACCCAACCTGATTTTTTAAATGAGTCAAAAAAAACTACCCGATCCAGACCAATTTATTAAACGAGTTGATCCGAACCCGAATTTTTTTGATGAAGTTATTGGGTCGTGTTGATAATTGATACCCCTAATTAATACATAAAAATACTACTTTGACCCACCAATATAACCCGAATCCAACTCATTAAGAACAGATTTTAGCGCAAAAGACAAAAAATATCCCAGAGAGAGAAGAGAGGGAGAAGGATGAAGACTTGAGGAGAGAGAAATTGAACCTCTTGATATGAGCAGACGAAGCCAAAGAGCCCGAAGATACAGTAAAGACTGAAACAAAATTCAATGAATCTTACCAAAAAGAAGCGCCTGCTCGTCTTCCAAACCGCCTTCGCCGGCCTCTGCAAATTCCTCATCACATAGAGATATATATAAACACGAAGCTCAATCATCCAATTTCTCCTTGCCATGGATACCAACTTAATCGAGGCTAAGAAAGCCTTAGAAAAGGCCGAGGCAAAGTTCAAAGCCGGGGATGCCTTAGGCGCTATACAATTAGCTCTCAAAGCCAAGCGACTCTTCCCAAACCTCCATGGCCTTGCAGCTCACCTTGAGTCTTACCGCATTCACTCCGCATTTGATCCCAAATCTCCCAACAGAACCGACTGGTATGCAATCCTAAACGTCAAACGTTCTTTAGGCCTGGAAACGATACGTAAGCGCTTCAAGGAATTGCGTGCTCTCACTCACCCTGACAAGAACAGTTCTTCAGCTGCTGAGGGAGCTTTCAAGTTAGTATACAGAGCGTGGGAAACCATATACAAGGAGTTGGGAAACAGCAGTAATGGAAATAACAACGAAGAAGAAGAAGAAGAAGAAGAAGAACCGACAAGCTCTGCGGCTCCGGAGAAGACCAAATGTCCTGACTGTTGCCGCCAGTGTGTCTATATCGATAGTCTACGTACAGTTTTTGAGTGCAAGCACTGTAAGCTGATAGCCATGCGTAGTGGAAGGGAAGAAATTTTGATGGTTATAAGAGATGGATTTGCGAGGATTGACGTTAATGGAGAGTTGAATACTAATATCAATGTTCATGGAGGGGACACAACTGTTAATGGCGTGAAAGGAGTTCATATTTATGGAGGAGAGAGCATTCTTATCACTCGCTGTAAGGGAGTCGAGTTAAAGGGTGGCAACAGCATTCATATGAGCAACTGCACACAGATTAATATCAACGGAAGTGGGAATATCAGCTATGAATAGAGTTTTCTTCAATCTATATTTTCTGATCATTTTTTAGAAGCAAGATTTGTCTTTTATAATTTTCTTTTTTCTTTGCTATTTTACAAGTTTTTTAGATGACTTTTTTTTTGGATTTACTCTATCAAATTGCAATGATCAGAGTTATTTTTGAGAGTAAACTGTAACTGAAATAATAAGAAGTTTCTTCAAAAACAATAGAGATAAAGAAGCTCTTAGGGGATCTAACATCTTAGCTAGGGCAATCCTTAAGCTTGTTTAATGGGGTTGAGACTAAGGCTCTATTATTTGCCTGCCTAAAGCAAGGATTTAAAATGAGAGATCTAGATGAGACGATAGAAATATTAGCAGCTTTTAACCAAACTTTTTTAAAAAAACAACGAAAAAGTAATAACAAAGCATGAAATTATGATTGTTGATGAAAGACAAATCAATGAAAAAGATCTTAAATCTCATACTTAATTGCTTTCCATTCATGCTAAAACTTATATCTTGTGTGTTGTTAATTTATATTTTTAAATAATGCTTCAATTTTTATAATATATATATATATATATATATATATATATATTCTATTATTTTTTTCATGAAAATATAACTGTCAATTGTTTATTTTTTTTAAAGGGAAATATGAAGGGGCACATCCATCAACTACTGGTCTTATATCGTGAGAAATTAGTTTCTAATTAAAATTCATAGAAGAATTAGAATTAGTGAATTACATTACAAGTTGGAAACTACTATAAATTATATTTTCATTTCTAAATATTATAAAGTTGCTTAAGATTCAAATTTGGAAGTGCAACCTGCTGATTTTTTAAATAAAATATAACCATTTACATTTGAACATGTATTATTACTAATATTTAAAAAAATAAAATTAATTTATTATTGCTAAAGATATTAAAAATATTCATTATCACAGAAATATTAAATCGTGTGTTTAATATATAGAAAAGGAATTTATTTTAGAGTTATTGGAACTATTTATGATCATATAAATATCAGAATATGAGTCTAATATTTATACTATAAATTTAAAGTGACAATATATACGCATTATTAAAAATATTTGTATTTATTATGTTTTTCTTAATTGCTTTTGCTTATTTTACCTTTATATAGATACCCATGACATTAACAAATAACATATAACTCAATCAAACAATAATGTAGCCTCTCTTCTTATTTCAAAAATGTTATCAAAGCCTAGCAATGGCATGATAAACCATGCCAAGTTAAGCCATGATATCGCAATGCAATCCATGCCAACTTAAACTAATTAATGCTTCTTAAATCAATTTTTTAGTATAAAAATTTTATCAAACTAAAAATTTTATTTGATATACGTACTAAAAAGGAGTTTTAAGAAGCAGTAAAAAAACCCTCCCAACCAAAGCCTAAATTAAGTCAAGTCAAGCCCATGCAAAATTAGATGTGCCTGTATAAATAAAGCTAAGACAAATCTAACTTAGCCAAATGTAAAATAGTCTAGCCATCGCAATCAAAACAAAACCGAAGGCTTGAACAAACCGACCTTAGCCTAGGCAAGTCAACCCAATAAAGCTAAACTAAATCTGGTTAACCAAATATCATTGATCAAATGAAACTAAGATTATATAAACCAATCTTAACTAAGGATTCTTCTGGATAACCTTTTTACTACTTTCTAAAATAGCTTGTTATTACAAAAATGTTTCAATTAAAATTTTTTGTATTAGCTATAAAGCTGTTTTAGAAAACAGTAAAAAACTATCTCAAACGAAGCACGAAGCACACCCGTGCGAATTAAAGAAAATTCATTCTGTTATCGTTGATCCATCGATTCTGATACTCCACTTGAGCTAAGAGGGAAGTGCATATATATATCTATATACTTTGAAAAATGCTTTGTCGAGTAGGGTGAAAAACTGAATTTAAAAAAAAAAAAAAAGTGTGATTGGCAATGACAATGTTTCTTAACAAGGTGATTCAAAAAAATTATTTGGCGATGGAGCATATATTAGTAAAAGAACTGCTAGTACAATTCATAATATGTCCCATAAGAAAGATTATACTTTTGTAGGTTTTTAGAATTTGATTATTGAATTCATTTATTCTCAAATAAATTGATTCAATTTTTGTATTTTAATTCCTTTATTATAAAAAAATGATTTGCTCCTAATATAATCTCTCTTTTATTCTAATTTTAGTTTTATAGTTCACTTTGATTAAAAATATGACAATGCAAACATAAATTGTACTCATATCATTAGGCAATTTTGTTTTTGTATAATTATATGAATACTACAATCATTAAAAATTTGTTTCAAGAGCTAACTTAAACACTTTGTTAATTCAACATGCATATGTATTAGAAAATCAGGGCAATCAAATATCTAGAGGAAATTACAAAAAAATTACTGTATGTAACTTTACCTAATTACAAATGAGGCCAACAATCGCCAATGAGGGGCAGCATTTAGGATATGGGCTATATCTTGTGTATCATGGGCTAGGGAAACAATAAGGTTATAAAATCCTTGGGTCTAGTCTAATGTGAAATCAACTTTTGACCTTAGGTAACGCACTTCTTATCTCACGTATAATGTACCAATACAATGTTAATAGGATGTGGAAATCATAGGTTTAAGTCATCATGTTTGGCATTGGTTAGACCTAAAGCATGATGAGTTACTTGCACTACAAAAAATTCAATGAATACTGACGGTAATTTCGGTGGTCAAATGGCCGCCGACATTATTGATAGTGAAACCAGCGGTCTGACCACCGCTGTTTACCTGTAGTTTGACAATTGGCAAAAAACTAATTAACCATCGGTACTTTTGGCAGTTAAATGACCGTTGGACAAACCGCAAGTATATTCATACCATGACACATTTACCGGCAGTTGAAACCCACAGAAATGCTGTCGGTAAGTGCCCTAAAACTGACCCCTTCCCACCCCCACCCCCACCCCCCACCCCCTCTCCTTCTTCCTCATTTCACGTGCCTCATTTCGTTTGTCCAGAGAATGCCCGCGACACCTAGCCAACCTTCAGCACTAGCCTCGGCGATGCATAGCCGACCTTCCTTCCTAGCCAACTACCGCCAGTAACGACGGGCAGTTAACTTCGGTATTTTACCTGTGATTTTTGCAACAGTAATTTCTAGCTATCATAGCCGCCAGAAAAAATTACCGCTGAAAATATATCACCAGTTTCGATTTCCTACGCAGTTTGTTATGGCAGTCTTCAAACGGCCAAAAAACTGCCAAAAGTTTTCATAACCACAGTAAAAATTGATGAATTCCATCGGAAATTGTCGTCGATAATGAACAATTTTCCTGTAGTGTTGGAATACTTCATGCAGGTAAGCAAGAGGGAGTAGTCCTGTGCAAGGAAAGCTAAGCCAAAAAAATCCAACTGAAACCTATCCTCTCCTAAACTATCTGATACAATCTAATCTAAATTAAGTCTAATTTACCTAAAACTTCCCTAACAATTCAATTATACCCCAATCATGGCAAGTCAAGTCAAGCCAAAAAAGGTTAAGCAAAGTAGAGCCTAGGTAAGAAAACCATAGCAAAGCCAAATGGTAATAAGTGAGGTCATTTATTTAATATTAATTAGAAAATATTTTCTAAAAAAAATAGAACATTTATTTAAGCTTCTTGTGTCCTGTAACACATTGATCATTCAGTTATTAGATGTATAGCTGAGCAGCTTAATAGTTTTTGGTTGTGCTTCACATCATCTTCTCCTATTTACCTCAAGTCAGTTCTTTTTAAAACATTATAGTAGTTTAGAAAATGGGCTGTAATGGCCTTAGCCTTCTATTAAGTACTAAACAGCCCATTTGACACGAAAACGTTGAAACGTGAAATTGGGCCTTTGATACAAAACAAAAATGTTTAGTAGGCCCAAGACGCCCGAGATCAACTGGGCCAGATTACTTTTCAGTGTTTGAACTCGAACTGGTGGAAATAATTTTACAAATTCTGAAAAATTTTCCACCAATCTGAGAAATATACAGACAATTCTCAATAGACAGTGAAGTTGAAAATTAATTCACCATATGCTATTTAGGTGTTTTTTTATAGATTCTTCGATTCTGATTTTGTACATGTCGAATATTGTTTTTCCAATAAGAAAATTATGTCATCTAAAATGAATTTAATGAAGAATTTTAGATGTCAAAATGCATATATATATTTAAATTAAAAATTATTTTGTGACTATTTAAATTACATTGTCAACAAACTTATAATAAATAATGTATAGTTCAAATTTATCTAAATTAACTACTTGAAAATATAATTGAAAATTTATCAATATTATTTGGAGAGTCAAGCACCCTATAAATCTTGTTTACTCATTGTGGAATCAAATGGAAGAACAAGACAAATCTAACTAGAAAGATCTAAGACTTCGTATGTCAGCACCCAACAGCATTCATTAACCAACACAATAAAAATCGTTAGTACAGGTAGACATCGTATCAATATTAAAATTTGCAATCAACTAATGCTAATGCATTCCTTCCACAAATGTTGATGGTTGTTATCTCCATCGCATGTATCGTTCAACTACCAAAATTTAGTATGAGCCTTCATAGTCATTTGATCACCCCTCCAATATGTAGAAGGCCGAAGTCAAACTGTCTACAATCATCTAACATATGATGTTCCCCATCAATCATAATCATATGCATACCAAGGAGTGATGTATTATAGTCACTATCGAACATCCTTCTTTCTTTATTGTTTTTTTCTTATCTCACCTTATTTAAGGAGAATAACCAAGCATATATACTTTTTATTGCCGTGCAACATTCAACTTTCTCAATCGATGAACATCTAACTACTACCAATTTTCAACATTTGTTAAGCATCGAAGTACAAATCATGTATTCTTTATTTCCAATCTCCCCCATACATGAAGAATGATAGATCCAGCCACTAATAATCACTCAATGCTTAATATTCCCAATCAACATTTGATGCATGCTAGTAATTGATATCTGATATCAAACCGTGTTATTTATCTACCTCCTCCTGTATAGCAAGAATGACCGAGGATACCATCGACCGTCTCTCGACATATGACTTTTTAGTTGGTTGTTGTCTAATGCCAACCAATGCTGACATCCAATACTTATCTTCATAATCGTTAGTCATCTATTCTTTAAGGTAAATAATCCTACAAACAACTGATTATTCTTAACAACCAATGTTCCTAATCATCCTTCATTGGATGGCTACCAAACTCTAGTGTTTGTTAGCCACCAAAAAATTATCTATGTCATTCTAGTTTCTTGATCCCTCCTCTTTAAGGAAAATGATTAATCATACTACTAACCATCACTTAATATTCGATGTTTTTAGTCCATCATCTGATGACTACCAATGTTCAATGTCAATTAGTCATTTACGTCCGAGGCCACCTTCTTCTCTAGCATCTCATTTATTTTGAGAAAAATGGTCGGGCAGGCTATCAATCATTATCCGGTATTAGGAATTCCTTACATATTATCATCCAATGCCTACCAATATCCAATATTTGTTAGCCTCCTAAGTTTAACACCCATTTAGTAAATATTAATCTACGTACCCTTCTACAAAAACTGAGTGAGCAAACCATTGATTGCCCTCTAACACCTACAAATGTTTAATGAATATCAAATATCAATGTTTGACATCCTTCTTTCTAATCTCCAGACTTCACTCCTATAAAAGGGAATGATCTACAAGACCTTTGACTGTTGCGTGACATTTGATGTTCTTACTCAACCATCATCCAACATGTACCAATATTTGATGTTTGTAAACAATTAATGTATAATATAAGTTATCATAAAAGCTACTCTTCCCTCCTTTAAAAGCAAAACATAATAGACGTAGAACAATTAATTGACATCTAAAGATTGTTTCCCAACACATGCCAATAATTAATACTTGATATTATTCAACTATCTACGTTCAACGACCTTCTTCCCAACTGATCGGACTTATATTATTGAAGTAAGCATACTCTTTACTTCAATTATATAAAAAGAAATAATTTTGAAATTTCATATCTACTATATTGTTGCAATCTCTTTTCTTAAGAGGTAAAAGACATCATTTATAATATAAACTCATAATGGTGAAATTATTTAAACTAGATTAGGCCCTATAGTTTTTCCCATATATACTTGAGTTTTTTTCACATAAAACTTCATCTCTCATATACAATTTTCTTAGCTTGTTTGTGTATGTGCAAAATTTTCATTTAAAGCAAAGATAATTAATTATATTTATATTCATAAATATGTATATAAATTATATGGGTATCATAATATAAATTATGTGATGGTGGGCTTAAAAATTATTGGATTTATTTTGAGATCAGTATAATATAAATTCTTTATATGCATTTCTAATCTCAAAATAAATCTAATAATTTTTAAGACAACCTAAAATAGTTTGTATAAAATTTGATTTATATTTTTTTATTACATTTAGAGGGTGCATATGGAAGTTTTTTGTCTGTCTTTATACTACATTAGAGTTTTGGCAGCGGTTCTAAAACCGCTCCTAACATTCGCTGCGAAAAAATTAATTTTTTAGTAGAATTAGTGATTCAAAATATTTTATTTATAAGTTTTTAGTCATATCACATTAAAACCATATTTTATTACATTAAATCAATTATTTTAAATAAAAAAAATTAGTAAAATTTTAGCACAGTTGATCAAAATGGGATATAATTAGGCCCAATCTTAACCATAAATTTAATTGAATTTTCGATGGCATGGTTCGGTCATGTCACATTTGCATTTCGTTTTTATACTAAGAAGTCTTAGAAATATAATATAATTAGTTGAAATGCTTTTTTTTTTTTCTAAATGTGTGATCCCATTTCTTTTCCTTTATAATTTATCTTATTCAGTACCTCAAGTTTATAACGAAATTTCAGTAAAGTAAGGGGGGAAAAAAGGATTTCATGAATTTGAATATTAGCAGAAGTTTAGTCGGTCTAACAAAATAAATACGGAAGTATTTGATGCAGAGTATTTTTAATTATAGCACACTATTATGTTTCTTGCATGTGGAAGATTGAGCTTCTTGTGAGAGAGAGAGAGAGAGACACGAATGGAGCTATAGTAATCTCTTATTCCTTTTATTCAATGGGCTTGGTGCAACTGAATGATTTAACGACAGATCTCTTTCTTCCCTCCACGGATGTCAGAAATGAGCTACAAAAGTTTAGAGCAGTATTGCTCCCACAACAGATCATCTGAACGCAGATTCCGTCAACCAAACTAGTTATTCCACTATCTCGGTATGACAACCAAACTATCAAACATCTTCCCCCATCCCCAGCCAACTCGTGGCCCGTCTCCACGAACAACACCGCAAGCGCAACCCGCCATCGACTGTGTCGTCCGTGTTCCAATCGCACACATCCTCATCCAAATTGCATAGCTCACGCGACAAGACAGATTCCGCGCCTTCAGCCGGATCGCACCTCTCCACTTGACTAGCCCTGCCCGTCTCACGAGAATCCGGCTCGTCCATACGACTAGCATTTCATTCGGCCCCACTCATCTCGTGCAAATCTGGTTCCTCAACAAGGCTTGCATTTCGCAATGAGCTCCACTCTCTGGCCGCCCCCAAATTCCTCTTACAGTGGGGAAGAATGATGTATAACATTTTTAATTATGGCATACCCTATGATTATTACACGTACATTTATTATTTCTTCTTCTAGAAACTTCTATTATATAGTTATATACATGCTATAGGAAATGGTGATGATATATGATATGATATAGATTTTTGAAAAATATAGTAGTTTTACTATTCGTTGGTGTTCTTGCTCTTAGGAGCTGTTTTCTTGCTTTCTCCCTACATCATGCTTGTTGTGTGATAGAAAGCACCCCGCAAGCTTAAGGGCAAATTTTATAAGTTGGTTATGAGACCTGCAATGCTTTTTGGCTCAATTTTTTTGTCACTAAAAGAGGAATATAAAATTAAATTAGGCTTTATTTGGGTATGTTATGAAGCAACTTTCTAGTACGAAAATTTTAAATTCTTAAAAAAATTGTACTAAGAAATTGTTTCATAAAACAGTAACAAAATTGTCCCAAAGGAAGCCTAAGTGTTGCAGAAAATTGTCCCAAAAAAAATTTTAGGACTGATTTTACACTTGAAGAAAGAATGCGAAATGAGTACAAATGTGGAAAGGACAGATTAACTATAGTGGCAGAGAAGATAAGAGAGTAATCTTAGATGGTTTAATCACATAAAACATCGACATTCTAATGATCTGATTAGGAGAGCATATCTATTAGATTGATCTTTGTTAATAAAAACAGATATAACCCTAAAAATTGGATAAGAAAGTATTAAAAATAATAATTATATCATATTTAAATGAGAATATTGTCAATACGACACGTCGACACAATAGAAAAAAAATAGATTCATAACCTACTCACATAGTGAATAAATACTTGATATTATTGTTGTAAATTGATATTCTGAAGGAGTCACGAGATACTAAGCGACTAAGTCCCCAATAATTAATTTAATAAATTAATTACTACATTTTTTATTTTTTATTTATTTTTATTTTTTTAATAAATTAATTACTACATAAGCCATGCTTATTATCATCAAATAGATGATTAATAAATTCACATGAAATTTTCTAAGCGGTCTCCACCATACTGTATTGATATACTATTTTAATTTATTTATCCATCTGTAACTCATCTTAGACTTTAGTTGAGATAACTTTCTTACTATTTTTTAAAGCAATAATTTAGTACATAAATTAAAAATTTTGTATTAAAAAATTACTTTAGGAAGCATAAAAAAAATTGTTTCAAATAAAACCTTAATTTATTAATTGAGAGTTTTAATTGTTAACAAAAAAAGTCTTGAATTTAAAATTTGTACATATAATTTGAGTACGAATTTATCTTAATTGATTTATATATATATATATACCCATATGATTCTGCCACTGACGCGGGGCGGTAACATAACCCGCCGCGGTCATAATAAAACGTTACAACCTCATTATAGTTATAAGGGCATCTCCAACCGAACGGCAAACACTTGTTTGCCGTTCTCGCTTTGCTCCAACCGATCGCCATTTTTGCCGCCATTTGATCGCGGATGAACAGTGCGACGCCAATATTGGCGTCGCACTGTTCATATCCGCCATTTTTTTTCTCTACCGAACCGGAAGAAAGGCCCCAAAGCGACGGTTAAGCGGCAAAATGGCATTCGATTGTAGATAAAACACGGCATTTTTTGGTTTCGCTGTATTTTGGCGTGAAAAATGAGATTTTCGGTTGGAGATGCCCTAAAGCCAAACATTCCATTGGCTGCATCCAAATCATATAAATGCCTCGCGGTTCCCTGCGACGGCGCCGAAAGCGGTGACCACAACTCGAGAATTTCTAATAACAAAGAAAATGCGGGATATAGATGAAAATATACTCATGTGATTTTGAAGCCAAATGAATTAATAATATTTAAATTTATTTTCTGATATATCTATTTAATTAAAATGAATATTTTACTCTTCTGCACAATTTATACTGAGTAGTGTTGTGTCCTAGAATATTCGCGGTGGTAGAGAAATATTTAATTTAACGTCTTAGCATTATACGAAGATCTAGCACACAAGCAGATTAGATAGAGAGGGTGTAGCATTTATAAGAGACACCATAGTTTTTATGTGGAAACCCCTGAAAAAGGGGAAAAATCACGGGGTCTGGCCTAGTTTGAATGAATCCACTAGTATTTACAATTGATTACAAATGAGGCACTTTCTTAGGAGAAGGTCTTGGCTTGATGTCACAAATGTACATCATATAGAGCACATCAACATAGACATATTTGTTTGGTTGGCAGGGTCATAGTTGATAGAACAGAGGTCGGAAAGACCGTAGTAGGCGACGGTACTCCGGCAGAACTCTGGGCGTAAGGTGGTGGTCCGGGAGAAGTACGGGCCTCAAGTGGTGGTCCGTTAGTGGCACTTCAACGTCAGGGAGCACTCCGGCTTTGGGTGACACTTCGACGTCCTTGGATGGTCTGGTGGTGGCGGTTCTATAGAACATGGCAGTGTTGTGTCAGAGCTCCGGCAATGGTGTGGCAAAACTCCGGCGGTGGTCTAGGAGGAGCTAGGCGGCTGGAGCTTTCTTCCTCATCTTCCTTCTTCTCTCTTGGCTCTTCTCTCTTGACTTGTAAATAAGTGGAAGATCAAGGGTAAATTGGGAGTGGTTCGAATGAACGGTCGATCCTGATTCCTACGATCATGTACCATTCAATGGACCTTTAATTGTCTTAATGATATCAGAATTTGTTGATCTTGGGCTCGTTGGATTCGTCTCGTTGAGCCGCTCGATTCGATTATAAGCATGCCATGATTGGAGATCGTTTGGTAACACAAATTGTGGGTTGATCCTTCCAAAGTGCTTTGAGTTTTTGATTTGGAATCTTTTGAGCTAGGATTGGGTCGATTTTGATGTCGTTGGGTTCATGTTTCCAAGATGCTCAGTTAAGTTTGCATAAATCAGAGTTTGGATGGTCCCAATTTTAATTTTTGAAACTTCCAACTTCATTTTTCCCCAAGATTCATGCCTGATCAAGACAATTTTTTGATGATGTATCAAGTAGAAAGGCATAATCGTTTTTTTTTTTAGGAAATAAAAGCAGAAGGAAGATATTTGCTTAGCCCGCACGCTATTGTTCTCCGCAACAGTGCTAAACGTCGCGTAATAAGTGGGTAATGGAGTGGTCAGAGACCCGAGGTGTGTGAGTATCGGTGACCCGACTCCCAATCATGTTGGAATCTTTGGGCTGACCTGTAGTTTGAATAATTTTAATTTATTTTATTTTTTTCAAGAAAATTTGATTGGCTGTAAGAAAAAAAAATTCCCAAATTTTTTTAGATTCATTTAAAAAAAAAGTTTAAGTTTAGTAATTTATATATTATGATTAAAAAAAAATTTAGAATTATTCTAACTGAAAAAGTGTGGGGTAATTATTTATAATTATCATTCAAATAATTTTAAAATTCTTTTGAATAAAACTTTTGAGACTCACAAATCTATTATCATTATTTAAAATGTAAGATTTGTCCATGATTTATATCATTACAGGGGCAGTGTAATTTACTGGGCTGAATACTTGAATTTGTAAATAAAATTGTTTGAGATTTATCGAATTATTTATATGTATTATTTTATTAAGATTCCGTTTGAGAGTTGCATCATTTTTATGAATGTGATTATAAAATTGTACTATAAAAATAATCTATTAATGCAAAAACATTTTAAGAGTAGTAGAAAAATAATGATAAAATAAAAATTATTATTATAGTTGAAAGAACAAAATAGTAAGAAAACTGTCACAAATAAAGTCCAAATCAATGTTTATAAAAGCTCATGAATCAGACTCGATAATATGATTTGGAATATAATTTGACTTGATTTATTAGATACTAAATAAAAATTGAAATTTTATTATTTATAATTTAATCTAGTGTTACTCATCAGAAATATTATATGATTCTTTCATGTATGTATGTAATAAGCATCTTGTTGCGTCCTGGAATATTCGCGGCGGTAGAGAAATATAAAATTTAATTTCTTAGCTTTGAACGAAGATCCAACACAGAAGAAGATAAAAAAGAGGGTGAAGCGTTCATAAGAGATACCTGAGTTTTTATGTGGAATCCCTAAAAAGGGAAAGAAATTATAGGGTCTAGCCTAGTTTGAATGAATCAACTATTATTTGCAGTTGATTACAAATGAGTCATTTCCTTGGAGGAAGGCCTTGGATTGATGTAGCAAATATAAATCATGTTACATGGTGGGAATTGGAAGAATTGATATTTAACTCCGGAGACAGGCGATGGTCCAACAAAACTCCGGTGTCGGGTGGTGGTTTGGCGGAAGTTCGGTGTCCGGTGGTGGTTCGGTGAAACTTTAGCGTCAGGTGGTGTTCCAGCCAAACTACGGTGTCGGGCGGTGCTTCGGAGAACTACCACATCAAGTGGTGGTCCGATAGAACTCCAGTGTCAGGCTGTGGTCCGGCGAAACTCCGACGTCGGGCGGTGATCCGACGGAACTCCGCCGTTGGGATGTGGTCTTGTCGAACTCCGGCGCTAAGCAATGGTCCGGTAGAACTATGCCATCCGGTGGAACTCCGGCTTCCGAAAGTGGTCTTGCAGAACTCTGGTGTTTAATGGTGCTCCAGTGGAACTCAACATTGGGCGGTGGTTCGACGGAGCTCCGGCGTCAGGCGGTGGTCCCACGGAACTCCGACATCTCATGCTGATCTCGCGAAACTCCGGCATCAAGCAGTGGTCCAGCAGAACTCCCGCATCGAGCGGTGGTCTGGCGGAATTGCCGCGTCTTGTGCTGGTCCGACGAAACTCCAGCGTCAGGGGGTGGTCCAGAGGGACTCCGCCCTCAGGCGGTGGTTCGACAGAACTCCGGCATCGGGCGGTAGTCCGGCAAAACTCCGGCATCGGTCGATGGTCCGATAGAACTTCTGCGTCGGGTGGTGGTTAAGTGGAACTACGGTGTCGGGCGGTGGTTCGACGGAAGTCCGACGTCGGGTAGGTAAAAGTGATCTCTGATATCTCTCTTTCCCTTTTGATTGGTGTCCCCTTTCATCAGAATTGAGGAATCTATTTATAGATTTCTAATAGTTGCATGGCTTATAAATAGGAGGAAGATCAAGCGTATATGGGGAGTGGTTTGGATTGACGACCGATGTTTGATCTCCTCATCATGTACCATTCGCAAGACATTTGAAGGTCTTAATGATGTTAGATTTTAGTGATCTTAGGCTCGTTAGATTCCTCATGTCAAGCCGCTCGATTTGACAATAAGCATGTCACATTTGAAAACTATTTGGTAATCCAAAATGTGGTTTAAACCTCCCAATGGCGCTTCGGTCTCTTGATTTGGACCCATTTGGGCTCGGATTGTGTCGAATTTGGTGTCGTTGGGTTCGTATTTTCAATACGTTCAATTCGGCAGTAAGTTTGTTGAAATCGGAGTTCGGATTATCCCAAATTTAATTTTGGAAGTTTCCATCTTCATTTTGCCTCAAGATTCATGCCCGATCAAAATAAATTTTTTAATGATGTATCACATCTAATTATGTTCATAGAAACATTATACTGTCTTAGTCAAATCCGTCAAAAAAATTGTTATGTTGCTAATAAAAAGAGAGAAATTTAATAAAACTTTAGAATAAAAAATCATATTATAATATGGTGTTGAAATTTATTAAATTTCTTTTGAAATTAGAGCTATATTAAAATAAATTCTATTATACTAACATTAAAATAAACCAATAATTTTCAAGCATGTTATGATACAATTGCATTAGAGTATTCTAACACAATTTTTATTCTCCGAATTTGACAGGAATCTGTATTCCTCCAAAGTTGTCAATATATTTTTAAAATATGAGCCGAAAATTGAATTAATACCATTTTTTAGGGCTTGTTTAAGAAAAAAAATTTCTTGCTTTTCAGATATCAACCATAATTTCATTTGATTATTATTTTCTTGCTATTATTTTATGACTTTTACAAATTTTTTGTGATGAAAAGTTATTTTTTGCAACAATAATAATAAAATTATTTTATTTATGATAATTTCAAAACCAACTTTTGATCTGCATATATGTGAAATAACCCTAAACTGCTATCATATTTAAGGTTAAAAAATGTTCAATTTACTCAATAAAAAAAGCACGCAAAGTCGACAGAAAGGCATTGAAAATGGCTTTGATGTGAGCTTCTAGGCCGTGGATGTGGCATGATGGGCCACTTAATTATAATGATTAAGGACTTCATTATGATTCTCCCGCTTAATTACTTTTTGAACCTTAATTAGTAAGGCTCATCAAGCTTTTGTATAGATATCTCTCTTGATTCATGCAATCGGTCACCAGAAGATAACTTTTAAATAATAATTGTGCCATATAATTAAAGAGAATATTATGGCAAAGTTGGTATATTAAGCCTATGTGATTTCATTAAAAGGTGATTTGTTGCGTCGTATTCATTTGATTCCATTACATGAAGTATTAAATAGAGTATGGCCATTAAGCTATGTTACGCATAGTTCGTTTACTGTATGATTTGTGTGCCACTTTGTTCCTGCATTTAAATGAACGAAATGCATTTTGGACATTTGCAGGCTTCATTCATGCCTATATTGAAATAAAAAGATTATTGGCATTATGGTAAAAGAGAAAAGATGGAGTGTTAGAATAATTAATTATAATAATTATGCGAGATGCATGGTATAATAATTATTTAAGTATATGTATTTAATTATATAAACTATTAAATGGCTTATATATTTTAATTATTGAATTTCTATTTAATAATTCATTAATAATTTAATTATTTATATGAAATACTATTGGTTAAGATTGTTCAATTTTTTATGGACCGTTTGATCAAATAACTCATATAAGCGGTTATTATAATTAATTCGTAAGAAATAACTACTGGTCTTCTCTCTCTCTTTCATTATGGGGGTTAGTTTGTTCCATAGATAATTAACTCATAAATAAAAGAAAGTGGAAGAGAAAAAAGTGAGAAACCGTAGTTTAAAATTCAATATGAATCATGATATGTTTTCTTCCGATTAAAATCTTGTGAAAATCATCTTGTTTAAGATTTGTGGATTTAAGATTTATGTAAATTCATATTTCCGTTTTGATTTCTTTTACATAATTTATGTTGTGAGTTCCTACAAAAGTTATAGAACTTATTTTTATGATTCAGAGTTCTTGCAAGAGGAGCTAGCTAGCTACACTCTTTGAAAATCGATTCAGACATATAATTAACAGTATTTTTAAAAGCATTCATCTTATAATATATTCAAAAACATCAATTCAAATAGCCCCGTGAGTGGAGCCGAGAAAGACTTAAAAACTTGTTGAAGAAAGTGGAAGGTGGGTCTTCATCGTCTTAAACAATGGTAGTGGCAGCTTAAACAATGGCGAACCAGAAGCCAGGACATTAATGCAGCAATGTTGCTTCGAAATCAAACTTATTCCCTGCTTGTCATTATATGAAACCACCATGAGATAAAGCTTCGTCTCTCCATGATTCTTCTCTGCTGCATAAAGAAATCATCATGATAATAATGTAATATATTAGGCCCCATCCATGCATGCACTGATTCGTGATGCCAAACTCGAAGTTAGCCCCGCCCAGCCCCATCATTTCTCTTGCTTTCTAACAAAGATTTCAAATTAATGGCTGATGAGTGCTTACTGTAAAAGTCTATACTGACTAACGAGGGAAGAGATTGATGCGTTCGAGGTTAACTAATTATAATTTTTTTAGCTGCTAATTTAATTCTTTATATATACTGATGCTTAGCTTGGTTGGTGGGCGAGCACGGTTAGGTGCCCCCTCAACCGTGTTCGATTTCCTCAGACGGCATCACCCCTTTCGGAAAAACCCAATAAGCGTTGGTCACCAGTTCTAATGAGTGTGAGTAACTCGTTTAGGTTGACCGGAATTTACGTATCACCAAACGCACTCGACTTGCCCAGGGGTTGCAGCAGACAATTCCTTGTCATCAAAAATATTTTATTCTATATTAATAGACAAAATACTTCTAATCCTAAAACTTAAAACTATTAATTAATTAACTAAAACCACTCTATTCTATACTAATATATCATTTAACAACAGTTAATTAATTACATCAATCATATATATGAAACATTTTAATAAAAATAATATAATTATATATATAACACTTCCCAAAATGCAAGACATTGACTTCGATGATTCTTTTTTAGTTTACACGAAAACTATACAATACTAAGAAGCTTCTTTGATGCCTGTGATAGAAAATCCAAAGCCCTTTAATGCACAACCACTCTCTCTCCCTCTCTCTCGGTGTCTGTCCCAAAGATGTTGTCTTGCTGTCGTTTGCCAATAAATACGCAGAGTAATCGTCGACCGGCCGCTATCTCTCTGGTCTTATTACGCCCGCGTGCCCTTCGCCGCTTTCATCGGCTTATTGTCTTCATCGACTTGATGGCCTTCCATTTCCTGCATTTAAGTTATCGTCGGTGCTAAAATGGCCTTTACAGGATCAGCATCTGCACAAGGCTCTTCTATTTCTTTGTCTTCACCCTGTCAGAATGAGCAGCCTCGTTTGAAGCATTATAGATATATCTATGCATGTTTATTGGCCCTTACAGTACTCAACTGTTCACAAGTTGTATAATCTCACTTCAAATTTAAGAAAGAATATTGATTTTGCAAACAAGAGAATCATTTGAGACTACTTTAAAAAAATTATGTAAGAAAATTTTTTTTTGCAATATAGTACGTAAGGGTCCATGCATAAAGATTTGAGTTTAATTTCAAATCGGATAATTAAAAATTATATTGATGTGCAAATAGCAAATTTGTTCTATCTTATTTATAGGCTTAACATTTTAATATGGGCATGATCATTGTTGTGTTAGGCTTAACTTTGATTCTCTTTGGTTTTCATTCACTAATAAGTGATATTTGCTTGACAAATGATTCATATTGTTTTGGCTCCTAAGATTCTTAATAACTCTTTCACTATATTTAAACATGACTTAAGAAACGGGTGACCTTGCAAGAGATTCACATGATGGAGTGGATTCTTAGTACAGTATATTTTATGATGATTCCATTTGAAAGGGAATGATATTATAGTTTTGATAGGCTCTAGTGTGGATGGGAGATTATCAAGATACAATAAATTTTAATTTTAATCTCCTATCAATTAATTAACAAACATTGATATAAGAAACTCAAATAGTTAACTATTATCTATAGATTTCGACTTAGTTTAGGACGACGTCTTTATTGTTTTTTAAAGCAGCTTTCAAGTACAAAGATTTTTAGTTTAAAATTTGTGTACTAAAAAACAACTTTAAGAAGCAATAAAAAAGTCATCCCAAAAGAAGCCTTTATCTTTCAGATTTAAAATTCATTTGGGGCGACTTTCTTACTGCTTTCTAAAACATCTTTTAATATAAAAATTTTTAGTTTAAAAAATTTGTATACTAAAAAATTTATTTTAAAAACAATAAAAGATGCCTCAAATAAAACCTTAATATGAAATTGAACTTCCAATACATTTTATTTTCACTCTAACATATTAATATATGAAAAAATTAGGATCAGATACATTTTTTATATGAATGAAATATATAAATAATTTATTAGAATTTATAACTAGAACTTTTTAGTTCATTTTTTTCCACTTATATAAGTAAATTTTTTTTTATTCCTTTTCAAGTCTGAAATAACTAAGCCATTTGAGGTTACTTGCTACTTATAAAAATCCACCAATACTCCCTAGGGGTGTCAATTCGAGTCAACGGGTCAGGTTCGGGTTGAACCCGGAACTGACCGACCCGAACATGACCCGGCACTATTCGGGTCAACACGAAGGTTTTTGGACCCGAACCTGACCCGATTCAGGTCCGGGTCAACCCGACCTGACACGAACAACCCGGGGTTGTCCCAAAATTGCTAGTTTTCTGGTCAATCTCGGGTTTTCGGGTCAAAAACGGGTCAATCTAGGGTTTTCAGGTCAAAAATGAGTTTTCATGTTACTTTCGGGTCAATTTCAGGCTGCTGGGTCAACCCGAACCCGACCCGATTTTTAAAACGGGTTGATTTGTTGAACCCGAACCCGACCCGTTTCGGATTCGGGTTGAACCGAACCCGGATTTATTTTTCCGTATCGGATTCGGATCATGTCAAAAATTGACACCCCTAATACTCCCACCCAGCTTTAATTATATTTTTCCCTTTGTGGAGGTTTCTATTACTTAATTCTGAATTTCTGATAAAGATTAACGCACGTAACTTTTCCTAATTGCATAATAATTATAACTTTTTAAGTTCAATAGAATGTGATCAGATCTCCACTCCAAAAAAAAATGTTTTTATTTATTTATTAATCATTCGTATGTCACAAGGCATCAGCAGTGACCGCCTGACTTGTAGCCTCACCCATGTTCTGCTTACTGGCACCTCAGAGAATCCCACTAAGTTTTTTTTTTTTTTTTTCAAAAATAAAAAAGAAAAATAAAAAAATACCACTGACAAAGTCAACTGTTCTATAGAAATTGACAATGCAACACCAAATTTATGCACTCAACAATTTGATCCGTTAGTTAAGAATTAGGCTATTGATTAAAAAGTTTTAGATTTGAGTCTTATATATGTGATGTATGTATGAATTTAATTTAATTGGCTTAAATGATAAAAAAAATCTAATTTATACTTTATTAAATATTACAGAAATCCTTTTTATCAAGAAGGACGAACCAGAAGAAAATTTTCAAAATCTTTTTTATGTCCGCAAAATGAATGAAGTTCTTGAGATACAAGAAAGATGAAATACTAGGAGAATTTTTCCGATCGCCCAAGCTCTTGCCTGTCGCCGCCCCTCCCCACGCTCATGAACCACAACAAAATGCTAGAAACCCTAGAACAGCCACAACTCACAGCAGTTCGAAAGAGTGGAAAAAAATCAAAACGTGAATGACAGTTCGGTTTGAAATAAAATACTCTTAGAGACTTAAACAGTCTCACCTCTCACGCTCGCCTCGAAACAGCAGGCTGCAGTTCGACTTCTGCTTCTGCAATTCCGAATACTCAAGTTTGGAGCGGCTTGACAACTATTCAAGCAAAGTTTCGGATCAAACTCGAGCTCAAAATTCTAACGAGGTCTTTAACGAGTCAACTCACGAGTCGGCTCGACTCCTTTGCACCACTAGTTTTGTGTGTGTATTTGAGCGCTACCCCCAATTTCTATATATATGTATCATGAAAGCTAAAGCAAAGGACATCGAATTTCATAACATTCAAGATTGATATTATTATATTAAAGATAAATATCATTGATCTTTAAATAAAGATACGTAGAATTAATTACACAATAGTTAAATAAACAATAATGAGTAATGACATCTTAATTATACTGATTTCTCAATAACTGCGAACCAAACAGCCTATGAGCATTCTCACCTGTCATACACCAAAAGCCACTTAGTCACAACATAGGATACGTTGGTACTTATTTCTTACAACTTAAAAGTAGTTTTTTTAGTGAAAAAAACTTTCTAAGCTTGATATATCATCAAAAAATTATCTTGATTGAGCATGAATCTCGAGGTAAATTCTTATTGAAAACTTGTAATATTAAATTTGGGGCCATCTGAACTCAGATTTCAGCAAACTTATACTGGAACTGAATGTCTCAAAAAGACGAATCCAACGACACCAAATTCGACCTAATCTGAGCCCGAATGGGTCCAAATCGAAGACGCGAAGCTTTTTTGGAAGGTTCAAACCATAAATTGAATGATCAAACGATTCCCAAATGTGACATGCCTACAGTCAAATCAAGTGGCTTGACGAGAAGAATCCAACTAGCCCAAGAATGTAAAATTTTGATACCACTAAGACACTCAAATACTTGATAAATGGTCCATGATCATGGGAGTCGATATCGACCGTTCATTCAAAATACTCCCAACTTGCCTTTGATATTCTCCCTATTTAATAATCATGTCACTCCCAAAAAATTATAAATAGATCTCTCATTCTTTATTGCAGGAGGGGGGCGGAGCAAAGGGAAGAAAATGAAAGAGGAGATGAGAGGAAGAAAAAGCTGAGATCTCTCTTGCCACCAAGCTCCTCCTCAACCACCGCCATGCATTTGATTGTCGTCGAACTTCTGCCCAGCTACTAACTATCACCGGACATACACCTAGCCACTGATTGATGCCGGATTTACACTCGACCACTGACTATCGTCTCTCCTTCCGACCACCGTCGCCCGTCGACTACAGTCTTTTTGACCTCCATCGCCAGACAACAGTCTTTCTGACCACCATTGCCAGCCAACTATGATCCTTTTGACCTTTGTATCCATACAACTGTCCTTCCAACATTCGTCTCCATACAATTAGGGTTGCAAATGAACCGAGCCGAGTCGAATATGTTAGTGTTCATGTTTGAGTTCATTTATTATTAGCTTGTTCAAGTTCAGTTCGTGTTTGATTCGAGCTTTTGTTTGTATTCATTTTTGGTTCGTTTAAATTAATGGTGTTCATGTTTGGTTCATGTTCAATTCGTTTAGTACTTATTGAGTATTAAACAAACAAGCCTTAACGAGCTATGTTCGAAAACATATTTAGCAAATTTTTTTATACTATCAAACATGCACGTTCATAAACAAATCTAATGAATATTCTTGAGCTATCAAATGAGCAAGATCATGAATATATACATAACTAATATTTTTGAGCTACCAAATGAGTTTGTTCACGAACAAACGATCTATGCTTCATCTTATATTTGTTCATGAACATCTTACACAAACAATATAGCAAACATTGACAAATGTGAAATGTCTCACATTCATGAACAAATTCATTCTATTGAAGGTATAAAATCAAATTTATAATAAAAGTTGTTGTCTATTTAAAATGAGAATATGATTAATTTATATGAATATATTTATCGAGCTTATTTGCAAGTTCAAAATCGAACACGAATCGAACTTTTATCAAGCTTCTTATCGAGTTTAATGTCGGGCTTGTTCACGATCTTCAAATGATGTTGTTCATGAACATAAATGAATCGAACACATTAGTGCTCAAGCTTGTTTATTTAAGGACGGAGAATTAAAAATGTTGTTCAAGTTTGTTTGTTTAGTTAGTTAAATGATCACAAACGAGCTTTAATTGAACCGAGCAACGAGTAGCTCGCCGAACATTTGGTTCGCTTGCAGCCCTACATACAATGGCATTTCTAACCCTCGTCACCCATCAGTTGTGGTCCTTCTAACCTCCATTGTCATAAAATAGTCCTAACATCTATCGTAAAACAATGATCTGTTTTACCACTGTCGCCGCTGACTTCGGTCCTTCTAACTTCTGTCGCCAAACAATAGTCTTTCTGATCACTGTCACCTACCGACTACAATTCTTTTGACCTCCATCACCATACAACGATCCTTCTGACCTCCGTAATCAGACAACGGTCTTTCTAACCACTGTCACATGCCGACTATGGTCCTTCTGAACTCCATCGCCATACAACGGTTATTCTGGCCTTCGTCGCTAGACAACGGTCTTTTTTGCCACAGTCACTCGTGGACTGCATTCCTTCTGACATCCGTCGTTATACAATGATCTTTCTGACCACCTTCGTCCGTCGACTACGATCCTTCCGACCTTCGTCGCCATACAATAGTCTTTCTAACCACCATTGATGGATGTATACAATCTTTCCAACCACCTTCATAAGACAAAAGTCTTTTCGATCTCCATCGCCTGCCGACTACGGTCCTTCCGACCACGGTCGCCTGACAACAATCTTTTCGACCTTCGTCATCTGACTATGGTCTTTCCGATCACCGTCGCCCGACTATAGTCTTTCCGACCAACATCGCTCACCGACTATGGTCTTACCGACCAAACGAACATGTCAACAATGATTCTTCCAACTCCCACAATGTAATGCACTCTATATAATGTATATTGGCTACATCGAGCCACGACATTCCCCATAAAGAAGGGCCTTAATTGTAATCAACTACAAGCATTAATTGATTCATTTCAAATTGGATTGCCCCGTAGTTTTTCCCCTTCTAATGTTTTCCATATAACAATCTTAGTGTCTTTTATGAACGTTATACCTCTACTCTGTTATCTGAATGTGTGTTGAATCTTCATGTAGAGCTGAGGCGCTAAACTTTAAATTTCTCGACCTCCACGAATGTTCCAAGATACAAGAATTTTCATATTAAAATATTAATTTAGAAAACAATAAGAAAGATGTACCAAAAGAAGCCTTAAACTACTTCAGCTACATAAGCTAGCGGATGTAAAATTACTCTTTAGAAAACAGGAGCTAATGAGTATTAAATCTTGGATTTAGTAAATTAATGAATAATTTCATTTTAATCAAAATTTCCAGACTATGACTTTAGTTTAATCACAGGAATTTCTTTGCCAACTTCACTATCAAATGCAGCAGTAAACTCCTTGCTCTTGTGCGTGAGGAACACCTTTTGCTGTTACTTGGTATTTCATTAAATATAATTCGTCTTCCTCACATATCTAAGCCTATGTTATAAGAAAACAATAAAAGCTATAAATCACAAAACTTATAGGAAGAATGTCCTGCCAGATTGCATTAGAATGGTAGAAATGTTTCTCTATAAAGCATAAACCATTCAATTCATGAAAATTTAGTCTATAAGATAGTAAAAAAGATAAATCTGCCACAAAAAAGCTGATAAAAGAAGAAACAAGCTTCTCAAAAGCTGTACAAATCGATTTGTCAATAAGCAAAGCAGGCAGGAACAACCCATCAACCTTTCATTTTCACACTGCTCTCCATCAATCAGCTTTAGCTTTCCATACAAAAGGCTTGGGAAACCAAAATGCCAATGTACGCTGTACAGATATGAACCTTTGAATCAAAGCAAAATTAAAGGAAAACAGGAAGCTTTAATCATGAACATAGCCTGGGAAGTGGTCTAGAGCATGTTGGGCTCGATGTCTTTGATTTCACCATTTTTGCCATCTGGTTCTGCATCTTCCTACAGGCCTTTTCTAACTCTATCACCCTCCACTGCATACCTTTGAGGTGAGCTTTGAGCTTTTCATTTTCCATCAATGGATCTGGATCGAGCTTCTTCCCATAAAGAAGGGTCTGATCTCCATCTTTCGATTGTTTTTGCTCACTATCAAAGGATTTGAAGTTGTTGGAATCATGGAGTAGGCCCTTAAGTTTGGATTGCTGAGACAATAGCGCTTGAACTGCAGTTCTAGGTGGAAATTTGGGATTCTGTGCCAAGTGCTTGCAGGATTGTAATGAAAGCTTCGCGTAATTAATGGAGCAACAGATCTTCATCTTCTCTGCCTCGGTCAATCTATTGTGAACCTGCGATTTTTATCAAAGAACAGTCAGCAGAACAAAAATATGAACAGTAGTTAATAATTAGACAAATATTTGAAAATTTTCTTAACGGTGTGAGGTTGAACTTAACCAATATAAACATTACCACAAGATACATGTCAATGGCTCTATACAAAGAGTCATGAGAATCTCTTGCTGTGTCAGGAAGGGCTGTAATTAGTGCTACAAATTTTGAATGTTTTAAGTATACATCAGGTGCAACTTCAGCCATATACAAATCTAGAAGGCTTGCAACCTTCTTCAATCGATCTAATGATGTTCGACCTCCACAAGCAAGGAAGTGTCTCAAGAACCTTAGGAGTATATTCACATCATAAAGGCTTTCGGTCCTAGAAGGAGAGGAAATCAATAGACTGTCCAAAGTAGCTTGATCGATCTGGCTACCAATCATATTCTCCAATCTTTCTCTGCAGCTACCACTGAGATTTTGAGATGAAGAGATGCGAAGAATATCAAACAAGCCTTTGCAAGATACCGAGTTTTTATCGAGCGAGTAGAGTAGGTCGATGACAGTCTCGGTCACCATCCTCTTCTCATCAGAAGCTGAGGAGAGCTTGCATTTCAAATAGTAAAAGAGGAATTTGCTGATTTTGTTATGCTCTAGTTTCAGAGAAATCATCCTTCGAATAACCCTATCAATCATTTCAATGTTTAATATGAGGAGATCATCAAACCACCAAGCTCGACGATGACTGTTCTTCGAGCTAATGTTACTCTTTGTATCGAACGAGATACGCAAGAAAGAGCTATCAGGTGAACAAGCTGAAGGGCTAGTATCACTTGCTGTGGTAATTCTAGCTACAAGAGAATCAATTACTTTGTCAAGGATGCCTGAAGATTCCGATAATTGAAAATAATTTTGGCATTGTTTTAGAGCTATCAAGACTTCCGGCAAAGACCAATATGAGATACTCTCAACAGCTTTCTCAGTTTGTTTGATTAAACTGTCAGATGAATGAACTTCTTCTTCAGTCACTTCCATGGATTGAGCTATGAAGTAGAGGAGGCAAGTGTTGTTTGGAGTAATTTGGATTCTGCCATTGTTATAGCAGAACCTTATCAAGAGCTCAAAGGCCTCTGCCCCTCCTGGTAAATCATTGAAAATCACTTTCAGAGGCTTTGTAACCGATGTCACTGGAGCTTTGCTTAATAATTTGTTTAACTTGCCAGAGAATGAACAAAGTTTTTCCTGCAAAATGTGATAAAATTAACTGATTGTAATAATGATCATAGCAATATAAACCTTACATACTTTATGAGAAAAAAAATCGGAAAATTTCAATAAATTGGAACAGAAATGACAATTCTTGAGGTAAAACAATGACAACCCTGAACATAAAAAAAAGAAGGGGAAAACGACATGATAGATATAAAAGAAATTTGGTTCGAAGGTTTGCATTTAATGAGTAGTAAAGAAAACGAAATGGAACAGAGCATTAAAACGATGTTGTGCTCATTTATTTTCAGAATTTTACAGTCTGTAAGTGACTGTAAGTAGATATATCCAGAAACATGCATTAAATTCTCAGAACTGTAGAACTCATAAAAAAGGGAAGATATTCCAGATATTCCAACCACAATATAGCCAAATTAGAACAGTTGTGAGTGTAAATAGATGCATAAAGACATTTACTTGGAGCATAATAAACAAGAGAACTCTAAATAACAAAATTAAATTCATGCACCGCGCACAGAAGAATCGGTACAGAAAAAGCCATAGAACATTAAAGTCTCACATGTTGAGGTTTTTTTTTTTCTGATATGAAGAGATGGAGACTGCAAAGCCATCTTTTAAGCAACCATAGAAAATGAAATATGATGAGAGAGATAGAGATAGAGAGATCTACATATTGGAGAAAAGAAGAAACAACCAATAACAAATGCGTGAGACATGATAGAAGGCAAAACCCAACTGCGAGCAAGAATAAAGGGACATTTTCCATCAAAGCCAGAAATAAAATCTTAAGTAAAAGAACTCGCAAGGCCGCAATCTAATCAAAATTAAAAAAAAAATGAAAAGCAGAAAGCATTACAAATCAACCATAAATTCAAAACCTTAAAAAAACAAAATCCATTACCTTGTTAACAAAAAAGATCTCCTCACCATTGACATCAACTTCCAGGTCAAAACTCAGTTTCATTGCTCCAAAAGTTGAGAGATTGGGCAAAGAATCACTAGCAGATAGAAGAATAAAAACACTCTCAGACAATAAACTTGGAGAAAAAGGGGATACAATGATGGAGAATGAAAAGAAAGTGGAAGAATAAAAGGGAAATCATAAAGCTATATTCTTGGATGGGAAAAGACAAATGGAAGACGGGCGCCTCTCTTACTGCTATGCTCAATGGAAGTGGAGGAGACTGGAGGTTAAAAAAAGGCAAAAAGAGAAAAAAGGTTCAGATTTGTGAACTTGGCCCGCCAGAAGGAAATTGGAAAGGGACCAAACCAGCTGTCTGTCGATTAGGGTACTGACATTTCTGCATCACACTTCTTACTGTTACCATAATTATGCAATTGCTCCTCCTCCTCTGCTCCGGTAATCAAAGAGAAGACAGAAATTCCGGCCGGAAGGAGATACTACTTCTGCCCGCTTCTCTTCTTCTTTATTTGCTCTTCAGCTCTTGCTGCTTCTTCTCAGTGGAGTCCACACTGCGTATGGAATAGACTAGGAGATGATGACCACAACAATAAAGCTTCCTGCGTTCCATGCGTCCTTTATAGTGTCATCGTCTGTACCTGTACCCGAACGCAAATCTAATAGGAATTCTACAGAAATTACTCGTGGAATTAGTAATAACTATTTTTCTCAGATATTCTGATACAATTTTTTACTTTAAAGATTCAACTCAATATTTCTTTAGTCCTCATTATTTTCCTCAAAACAATTTGCCTAAAATTTTATCTTCTTTTTCCTAAAAGAAAATTTTCTTCTTTCTGAATGTAGTAAAGCGAATTCCCTTTTATATGTACTTAGGTCTAAATAACTTACTTTAGACAATTGTTAGAGTTGCCTCTAATTTAGCTAGACTCTCTTTTTTTTTTTTTCATGTGCTTGACTGACCTAGGTCTGATAGATATGTCGAGGGTCTAAAGGGATAGCGCTTCATGATGGGTTCGAGTACCCTAATTTTGGAATTCCATTTGAATTTTTCGCTGCCCTAATTTTGCACTATAAATATGATGTAAAGTATTTAAGATTTTTTAAATCATTTTGTATTCCGCCTCAATTTTTTATATTGAAGTCATTCTTCCTCCTTTTTATTTTGTTAAAACATGTGGAGTGACCTACACGTTGAATAAAAGGGGAATTACAAGTCCTTAAATATCCATAAGCTTAGTTAAAAATGCATCCTTTAAAGTAAAACCTAAGAGATATTAGATCTACCAAATACAATTAAACAAAAAAATAAACAAAAGACCAAAGTCAGCCCAAGGACCGAACCAACCAAAAGGGCAGCAACCTGCATCCAACAAATTCAAAGAGATCCATAGCAAGCAGGAAAACTACACGCAAAAAGTAGAAACAAACTAAATTTTGATTTTCTGCGTAAATCTTCTGTATTTATTTGTATTTTATATATTGTGATTTATTATTTCTTTTTGTATTTGGTTCATCTTTCCCTAACAAAAATATTATAACCATTTAGCTGCTGTAATTTTAGTGAAGATCAGAAGATATTTTTGGCTTATATCTTTGTTCATATTAGGCTAAAAGAGATTTGATATGTGAGAAATTTAATGAATTAAAAAAATAATAAATTAGCAAGTAAAAGAAAGAAGCTTAGCTGTACACTCTTAATTTACAACTGCTTTTATTTTTTCATAGATTCAAATTTTATAAATGAATTCCTTATAATAACTAATAGCCAATTGGAAACAAATGAAATCATTAAAATATAGTTATTTTAATTTTTTTATTTATAATAGTTTATCATAAATAATTAAAATATTAGTTTTAAATATTCAAGTATTATTCAAATTTAATATAAATAGATTAAAGGCATATATTTTTAAAATATTATATTAATAATTTATTGCAAGATTCAAATGGCAAATTAGTGCAAAGTCCTTATGATTTTTTACCTTTCATCACAATCTATTTCTATTTTCATGGCATATTAAATATTTTTTCTCAACAATAATTTACTTTTAATTTATATCCGTTCATTCTTCTTTGAAGTAGGGGTGTCAATTTCGGGTCACGGGTCGGGTCCGAGTCGAACCCGAAACTGACACAACACTGTTCATGTCAACCTGAACCCGACCCGTTTTTGCAAACGGGTCAATTTTTCGAACCCGAACCCGACCAGCTGACACGACAACTCGGAGCTTCCACGCGCGACACTGCGTCGTCCACGCGGGTCTTTCACGCGCGTATACGTGTCGTCCATTCGGCACGAGCGCACCGCAGCCGCGGATCGATGCTGGTCGGGCTGGTCTGCAGCCACTGCAGCAGCAGCTCGGTCGCAAGTCGCAGCGGCGTAGCCTTGTCTGCTTATCGCGATCTCTGCAGTTCATGCTCAGCGCGGCAGCGGCATTGCGATTTGCGGGGACAAACTGAGTTGATGGAAGCGACGCGACAGGGCTGACAGGCAAATTGACGGACGCAAGTCAGACGGACGCGACACGAGGTAAGAGACGGAATTTCGGGTCAAATTGGGTTGATTTCAGCTTTCCGTGTCAACCCGAACCCGACCCAATTTAATTACAAACGGGTTGAAATCCCAAACCCGACCCGATTCGAATTCGGGTTCGGGTTGACCCGAATCCAAAATTTTCGAGTCGGGTTCGGGTCTGATTTTTGGGTCGAGTCAAATATTGACACCCCTACTTTGATGGACGCTTTTGGCAAAATTGGTCTATGATTTATGCGTATTGTGTAGTCCTTTTGTTGAGGTTTGAACTAGTAAGCCTTTATTTAAGGAACGAAAATGAAAAAAAAAAATCTGAATATTTTGAGAAAATAATGATCAACCTACAACTACTTTTAAAAAAAATTTCCATTCCATTGGTCTTAAGCCCTTATATTTAAATGCATATTTCATTAATTATTTAGGTTGTTGGTGTTAGTTTTGTGTGAAATCTGATTATGTAAATCAATTGGGTTGTAATACTACCTTGAATCTCAATTTCATCGGTCGAGCGCACTCGGAGATTGAAGGAGGTCCTCCCCCCAAAATATTTTTGCTTGTAGAATCGTACAACATTATGTATCGAGCGTTGCAACGTTGTATTGTTTGGCTGGAGATAGATAGAGGCCGAAGCGTTGCAACTCTCCAAACCTCAGTGTCGCGGCAATTTTCTTTCTAGTTTTTATTAAGGGTTGAGTTACTTAATTATTTTATTGTGTATCTCCTTGTTAGTTCTAGTAAGAGAATGATTCAATAGTGAAAAAGAGACAATGAGAGAGTGAGAGAGAAGACAAATTTATACTCTCCTGAAATTTCATAGTGAAATTTATTTGGTGTAGTGTGCCTACATGATTTTTTCTCAATTTTAAATTTTTTTCACATTAAATACTAGTGTTCTTTCTTTACGATGTAATTTTCAAGTTCTTTTTTTGTTAGTTGTGTAATTTACTTCCCCAACACTAGTATAATTTACTTCCCCAACACTAGTACGCAACAAATGAATCAAATAGGTACTTGTTTATAGTTGAGCTCATTTATTAGCAGTTTGATTGACCTTGATTCAAGCTTTTCTATTTGTGTTCAAGCTTGATTCAGTTAAAATAGGAGATATTCAAGCTTAGCTTATGTATGGTTCGTATTATGCCTATCAAATTTTAAACGAGTGCTTGCATAAAATAATAAGCAGGCCTTAATGAGCATATTCATGAACAATTATATCAAGTCTTATATAGTCCATTAACGAACATAACTACCGAGCCTTAGTGAGCTCATAACTAGGCTATCAAGTATTTTCGAGCTTAAAAAAGGAGCAACATAAGAGAGTTTTTATAAATAACATTAATTTCATAAATATTTATAATTTAATCTAATTAGTAGATGTTATCATGTTTAAAAAGTTTTAAAATCTATTAATTAATAATTAATTATTATATTATTTATAATAAATATAAAACATTTAAATTAATTTATTAATAAATATAAAACATTTAAATTAATTTATTAATAAATATAAAACATTTAAATTAATTTATTAATTATTTTTTATAACAAAACTTATCAATTTCTTAACTATTTTGTTTACGAGCTCTACATCAAATATTAATCGAGCTTTTAACAAACTTTTTCATAAGCTTCGTATCAAATATTAATTAAGCTTCTTAAATAGCTCCTTATTGAGCTTTTTTATAAGTGTTAGATGATATTGCTCATAAATATAAACAAGTCGGACAAATGGAATTTTTAGGTTGTTTATTTAGCAATCAAATATTTTAAAAATTGTTCAAGCATGTTTGATTGATTAAACAAATAATGATGAGTGACAATAATCAAGCCAAACTACGAATAATTTGTCAAACGTTTGGCTCGTTTGCAGCCCTAATTGCTAAAGCAACATCTCCCAATAAGAATATCATATAACTTTTATTTTAGGATTCAAAATAAAATCGAATTATTTTACTATATTTTAAATCAAATTATTTTATAGTTCATTGTTTCATTCTTAATATGTTAACAAATAAAGATTCTTACAAGCAAATTGATCAAAAAAATTCCATTAAACTATTCATATATGCCACAGTCAATCTTATAATATTTCAAGCAAATCCATCAACAAATTTAAATTAAAAACATAAGGAAAAAAGATTAAAATTAAAAGCATTTGATATTTTCTTATTATATACAATATCTATATATACAACAAAAAAATAATTAAATACCTTTCCTTTTTATATGAAATGTCGCTTCAGCACATTGCAATTACAGCGGTGGTGTAGCGGTTTTAAAACCGCTATAAAGAAAATTATGGCGGTTATAACCGTCGGAATAGGCCAAAAATTGTGCTGCGATAGGCCTATTTTTTGATTGTGGATGATTTTACTTCGTTATTTTGTCATTGTATCATTTTACCAAGCTACTGAATTTGATAAATTTAGAAGCACATGGCCTCAATTAGAGCGACATCCCACCTTATCTTCTTTCCAAATAAAGCTTGAGAAAATAAAAGCTAATATCATCAATAACCAAAGTTGCAAACATTAGAAATGTCACATCATCCACATCAATGAAGTGACATTTCAATCCTCATAGGGACCATTCATCTTCTCTTTGCAAATTAATTAACTCTATGGCACAATTGCAAACTATTAAGTACATCACAACAGCTTTTATTCTTCTTATTTGGTCTCCTTTTCTATGAATGATAGGCAATTAGCTTGTCTTAATCTGCAGAACTAATACTAATAGATATCAATATATTCAACCAACTGAGGAAGATATGCTGCATGTGAGTATGCATATGAAGATATTCAAATCAATAAGGACTCAGAATATTCGTTGTTATTTATTTATTTTTTTTCTTAGTACGCTCGCAGTTATAGATAGCTGACATTGCAACGCACTCTACTGCCTTATATAAGATAATATATATTTTTATCGTTAGAAAATTGCGAGGCAAAAATAATTTGTTTTTTTAGAAATAAAGGGTGAAGTCATTTAAGACAAGAAAATGGACAAAGAGTTGGTGGGATCTTAAATTTTGTTACCTCAAGACAGCCGGGAATTCTGTCAAACACTTTTGTCTTGCTCTTCCCCTTTGGATTCTCCCACGGAAAACTTTACACAAAATGTCATGGGCTTTGAATCATGCTTCTCTCTCTCTCTCTCTCTCTCTCTCTCTCTCTCTCTCTCTCTCTCTCTCTCTCTCTCTTCTTGGAGAAGAATCATAATCCTATGATAAGAGGAGAGAAGATGAATATTTATGAAGCCTTCAATTAAAGATTTAGTAGTGGCACTCGTTTAGGAAAAAAATTTACGTGGAACATCTTAGCTAAAATTTTTCTTAGGAATAGCTTGTTACATGTTTGTGACATGCTTTATAGAATGTTGTTACTAGCTTAGATATGCAATTATGCAAGAAGAAGATGAGATGAAGAATATATGATATTTTGAGCTTTTAAGCTTGTGTCGTTGCTTCTCTGATTTTATATTCCTTCAAGCAGATATATTTCTTTTACTGATCCACTACATCAGTTGGTATCAGATGGGTTGTCAACGACGAGAATGACGGGTTATCGAAGAAGATGGGTTGTCAATGACGATCAAAGTCAAAGAAGATAGGTTGTTGATGACAATCGACGCTAAAGAAGGTGAGCTGTCAACGACGACGATCGAAGCCATCAATCCTTTCGAGCATCTCAAGTGATTGCATCACTTGATTGAATGGATGATTTATGTGTTAATTCCATTTGTTTTTGTTTGATGGAGAAAATAGGCAGGTCGGCAACCATGTTGCATCGTCGCTCCTTTGCTCCTCCAATACGCCAGCACAACCAACCCTACTCCAACATGATCCTTCTGCCACTGATATTAACTTTATCGATGGAGAACAATTCGTGTGGACCTCCTCAGCCTCTCCCACGCACGAAACGACCCTGATCCCAGACCTACGTGCCTCCAGCATGCCCGACCCTTCTTCTTACTTCAAATCCGCAACTTCCATCTACTTCCTCTGTCGAGCCTAATCTCTCATGATCTGACTTCGATTTAGCCTCCACTTGATCTCGTGATTGATCGGTGGTGCTCCATGTGACTAGACCAAGCCCGCCCACGCTCCACATGATCTGACCAAGCGCGCCCGCGCCCATCTCCATGCTTGTGACTGATGCCTCCGGCAATCTGACCCAGCTCTCCCCTTCTTAACTCGTGCGGCATGCATCAGCCCACTCATGTAGCTAACTCGCGACTCCCGTGCCTCGTTCTCACGCGACCCATCCCGTACACACATGGCCCGCACATGATCCTCATCTGGTCCAGAGAGATTCCATTCCCAACCCCACTCCACTCTCACTCCCGTGCGCATCATTAGAGTGTGTCAGCCCGCTTACAACACTCACCCAACCTCCTACGCTTCCACATGACATATTGGGTTGATAATGTCAGCAACATTACAGATACTAATTCCGTCCGCTAATGCAATCACTGATGAACTCCCAAGTGGAAACTTCACTCATTCGAATATGTTTGTGGATACGTATCAAAGACAGAGAATTTTTTATTAGGGATCTGATTTTTACATCTACCTCCCTCCCCATGACACGCCACGACATAGTCGAGCCCTTTAAACAAAAGGAGAGTATGATGTGGAACATCTTAGAAATTTTTTTTCCCATGGGAATAGTTTATCTAGTTTGTTACATGTTTGTTACATGCTTTCTAGAATGTTCTTACTAGCTTATATATACAATGTTGTAAGAAGAAGGGATGAAGAATATATGATATTTTGAGCTTTTCAATTTGTGTTAGTTCCCTGGTTTTATATGCCTTCAAGCAGATCCATTTTTTCCACCAATCAATTACATCAAAATGATGGCAAGGTATTCTCACGCAAAGAAATATTACAATGAGCTATATTGATTTCAATATTGTATATAATATCTTAAATTACCCTAATATTAATATAAGTCCAAAATTTTAGATAAGCATCTTGATATATATTTTGCATTAGAATATACTAACATAATTTTTTTCATATTAATCACATTATTAATGATTTAAATGCAAAGGGTTCATTTGATTTTTATATTTGTTTTCTTTTTAAAGAAAATATCTTTATTCAATATTTTTAATTATTAGTTCTATTTTTTAATAAATCATATTATTTTGAAAATTATTCAAAATAGTTTTTCTATCCCCATTAGCTGTGCCATTATATCTATGACCATCATTCATGTCATTATTTTCTCTGCCATCGCTAATACACCACCACAACTTATTTTATATTTAACAAAATTAACAAATATTATATTTTTAAAATTCTAAGTACGCATTAATAATTTTATGTTAACATATACACAAAATTGATCTCCGATGGCCAGCTTTCACATTTTACAGGCCCATGGACTTTATTTGCTGCAAACTTTCATGGCTTCTGTTTGAGGCCCACATCGAACAAATGTTTTTTTTTAATGGGCTATTGTCTCCATGTTAAAGTTCTCCGAATTGTTGTGTGATAGATGTAAAGGCCATGTGGCAGAAATGAACGCAGTTTTAAAAGGAGAAAAACAAATTATTTTTTTTTTTTTTTCATTTTCAAAGAAAACAGGATAAAATTTTGTAGGAGAAAATTCCATTTCTCTCACTTTCTCAAATGTAAATTTGAATTGTTCTTTATTTTCAATTTTTTATTTTTATTTTTGTTTGGGCAAGCAGAGAAAAATTGGTTTCAGTGCATGTTTTCATCTTATTTTAGACAATTAAATGGCTTATTTCATAAGATTATGAAAATTTCTATAATCGCATTTTTAAATAATTTATAAACATTTCTAGATTACTATTTTACTTAATTTAGGCTTCTAGGATGGCTTATTAACCGCTTCTTAAAACAATTTTTTAGTATAAGAATTTTAATTTTTGTATTAAAAAGCTACTTTAAGAAGCAGTAAAAAAGTCATCCCAAACAAAATCTTACTTATTCATAAAATTTAAAACGAATTAGGGTAGTTATATTAGCTATGTATAACTAAAGTCATTAATACTTTTGGTGTTTAATAATAGTTATTAGGTAGGAAATAACTAACAACTAATTTCATTAAAAAATAAATTATCTATATATTAAGGATAGAAATAGTGCAAACAACTCATCATTCCCTTTTTATGACGGCCTTGAGTATTTAGATTACGTGCAACAATAAAGTTTGAATGTCAACTTCATTAGACTCAATACTTGAGAGTTTCAAATTGGTTCAATCTCGTCGTCATTTTCAAAACATCATTATTGGTACCAGTTATTGGGTCACAACCATTGCTCTCTCAACCTAGCCTTGTTATAGGCTAGTTTATCGGGTCGCTCCTAAGGTTGTCGAAGATTTGCCTTTTTGGGGTGATTAATCCCTTTCAATATATTTTAAAATAATATAAAAACATGTAGGCTTAATTGAAGTGATAAAAGTACTACATGCATGAGATAGATTTTTAGTATTCTACGATTAATGGAGATGATAATCTTTGTTTTTATTTATTTCATATTATATTGACTTATATAGTAAAAAGTCTTTGAAAGAATATTTAGTGATATATATTTTTTTAAACGAGCCTTCTTTGGAGGCTTCTGAATTTATATGATATGTGAGAATTTTTTTTTTTGATAAATTAGAACGTTGCATTGCGTGTGGCATAATTTTGAAGAGTCTATATATCATGAATTCTTCTCGAAGTTCATATACTTTTAGGCCCGCTTAGAGAATTTTGAAGAAATTTTTTTAAAAATGGTCATGTCCAATTGGGCAATGCAATAATTAAACTCTTGATTAATTTTTAATAAAGATTTTTTTTTTTTGCGCACTTTTGGGGTATACATGCAATGATGGGCCATGTTGGAACTTTTAAACTAAGATATCTTTATGTTCTATCATGCCCTTCTATGGTCCATTTGGTGATGGGCTATTATGGGCCTTTAATTTTGATCCCAACGGCTAAGCCTTAGTTTGTTAATATAGAAGGATTTTAGTTATCATCAAGTGTGCGATCTTAGATTTTTTACGAGCAAGCTTAAAATCAAATTGAAAATATTTTTAATGTATAAATTAACTTTTTATTTATATATTTTGTATTTTAGTGCAACTCTATCTAAAATTGTGTGTTGCTTGAGTGGTATACCATGTGACAATTTAGAGTTTATTATGGTAACTTTTTTAATGTTTTGTTTTTCATATCACAACTACAATTCTTATTTAGCTGTTATTTTCTCACTGTTTTAAAGAAATTTTTATGCTATGAAGCTATCTTTTATAGGAACTTTCAGAAAATAATTTTATTCACAATAACTTTATAAAAAGGTACAGTCATACCACACAATTTGTCGAGCTTTTCACATCGACTTTGAAATCATGAATGTTAGACAGCAATGACAACATGCTTTAAGAGTTATAGATGATCTGCATAAAAAATGTCGACTGAATGCATTAATATTGGTTGATGATTGACATCTGGTAATACCTCAATATACTTTCCAATTATATTTTTAAGTGATTTGTTTAGACCTAATTTGCGCTTCAATCCGAGTGTTTTTTTGTAGTGTTAGGCTCTTCACTCCCTATCACATTATCAAATATAAATCATATTAAAGATGAAAATGAAAGCATTTTCATATATGTAATTTATTTAAAACAAATAAATATTACATTTATTTTAAATGTCTCTTTGCAAAAATTTATCCCTCATAAAAATAACTCGATTTAGAGAATAGTAGAAGGGATTCGTCCGTTTGAAGAAGTGGATAAAAGGCCTTAGTAAAAATTATACACATAATTTTTATCAATAACATTTATTTAAATATTCCATATGGTTTATATTTAATTAATCCTTTGTTTGAGATTTTTTTCTAATTTTAATCAAATCTCTCCAACTAGTTTTAACTACTTTTAAAATGAATCAAACTAAATTTATGCTAAGAAATATATCAGTTTTAACTAAATAATTAGAAACAAAAACAAAAGATAATTATTACATCCAAATTTGTAGGTGACCTGAAAATGAGTAAAAAATATTCCAAAAAAGATCCATTCAAAATGCTATTTTTCAAGCCTTATTTAGAGAGATCCAAGACAAGAAACGCTACATAAAAAAGAATTAAAAATATTTTAACTTCGGCGTCTCTCAATACAGACTGCTCTAGATGCATGTCGCCAATGATTGATCAGAGGGGCAATGCTAAATGACCTTCAATGATCTAGCTCTAGGGCAGATGGTCATGGCAAGACGATCTTAGGGCATCGTGATTAGGTTTTAATGAGTGATAATTCCTACTATGGAAGAGAGTGAGTGATTATGGCTTGGTGGTTATGACTGCTATCTTCTTGTGCGACAAGTGATGAGTTGTTTGTTGTGTGAAGAACTTGAACTGGCCAGCTATGAGGGACAACTTCCCTTAGTGTGTCCAGGTGAGTAGCGCATGTCAATTATTTGGGCAAGTTCTCTTATGTGTTCTAGATGAGTTGCTTCTTTTCGACGGTCGACTTCTCTTGTGACCTCCATATAGGATGAGTCCGATGAGTCCTTTCATCGCGATACACCAACCTCTTGTAATGTACCTATGAATGTATATGACAATATACAATAACATCATTTTTTATGTATATTTTCTTGAGGTTGAATTTTAATTTTCTAATATTTTGAAAAACAATTGTAGCAACAATGAACAACAATTTTGTAAAGAAATAATTGGGTAAGAATTATCATTTAATTTATGTAAAATTTAAATTTTTCAAAAATAAATATTTTGATATATTTTAAATCCCCTTCCTAATTTTTTTATATTTCAAACAAACATAAAAGGAAAAACAAAATTTTATTTTAAACTAATAATATTATTTAAAAAATAATGAATATTAAATCATAAAATATAAAACAAAGAAATAATATCCTTCACTAAGCTAGAAGATAACGAACATGGGCAGAGGATATTCAATAAGCACTAACGTTATTAATAATGTAATTGAAATTCGAGCAAATATCCATTGTCGTCTAGTCCGGTTAGGATATCTGGCTTTCACCCAGGCGACCCGGGTTCAAATCCCGGCAATGGAACTTCTTCTGTTTTGCTTCTTTTCTAATTAATTTTGAAAATACAAACGAAAATACTATTTAGATAATAGATTTATTCAAAAGTAATTTCCAACTTTGATATACCTTAAAAAGGGCTTAAGTTGAAATTTTCTACCAAAAACGCTATTTAGATAATAAATTTATTCAAAATAATATCTAAATTTTACATGCCTTAAAAGAAAGGCTTAAATTGAAATTTTATATTGGATGTCAATTAAGAAGTATTATATTTTTTATAATTAAAATTTTAGAACTTAGTTGCCCAAAATTTATTGAGGTCATTTAAAAAAAATTTAGTATTTTTCAAATTGTGTATTTATAAACAAAAAATCATTTCCAATCGACGTATATTGAATTTATTTTTTGATTAAGAATTTTTTTTTCAATTTATAAATAACCTTTATTTTTACATAACTATCAGTGTATACTATAGATAACATTTTTTTGATTCATAGAGAATTTATCATTACCAAAGTTTTCCACTCATTAACAATTGATGTAAGATGCTCAAATTCTTGATAGCTTGGTCTCTACTAGACCTGTCAATATTGGACCCGACCCGAAAACCCGACTCGAAAATTTCGGGTTTGGGTTGACCCGAACCCGAAGCGGGTCGGGTTCACATCCAAAAAACCGACCCGTTTGCAAAAACGGGTCGGGTTCGGGTTGACCCGGGAATAACCCGAAATGTCCCGGAAAAGACCCTGCCAGTGTTGCCTTCCCCGGGTTTCCCGCCTGCCCGCCCATCCTGATGCCCGCATGTCCGGTCTGCCGCGTAGCACGTGTGGTCGCGTGCATCGAGCCGCCAGCGCCCATGTGGACATGTCGCATCGCGGGTTCGTGGAATATGAAGTTTATGTTAGGAGGAAATAAGGCATTCAAAAATAAAAATAAATTATGTGACATCTTTACTTTATTAAATAGATTTATAAAAATTTTCTGCAAATAGAAGTGATTTTGATTAGCTCATTTAAAAAATAAATCTTAAATTATTTTCTTGTAGATTTATTTAAAGATTGTAGCAAAACTCCATCCTCAAAATCACTGATTTGATATTATTAAATGGTAAGAGTATGCCTTTTGCATGTGAGCAAAATTATTAAGAAATTCAAAAAAAAATCATTTCTATCATTGAAGATTTCAGATTCAATATGGGCAATATATTAATGACTAATAACTAAAGTTTAGGTACCTATCAATTATGCTTATTCTTGATTAAGCCAACCTGTAAACCAAATTATGATCACTATGAATCAAATTTTTTTTTTTGGGTAAAAACCTGGGCAAAGCCCTATCCATTAAGCATGAACAAAATTACATGTAATGAGAAAGAAATGAGAAACTGAATCCTAAGAGAGCACCAAAAAGGAATAACAAGTAATAAACAACAAAAAACTTACAACCCTAACATACAAGGATTGTAGCTAAAATAAAAGGGCTCAGTAAAAAGAATTGCCCGAAACCAAAAAAAATCCCCTGGTTGCAAAGTTGATAACGGCAGCAGCTTGTAAATGGACTGAATACCCTTGCCATCCAAGGGGAGAAAAACAATTCGGACATCATTGTCCTCAAACACCATTCCAGCACCAAGAGAATAAGATCTGGCAGATATCTGTTCCAGAAAAAAGAAGCAACGACACAGCCATTGCAACAAGTCATAGCAAGTCCATCAAATCCCCAGCATTTCTCCATTTGGTGATTTTCAATAAAACAACCTTCTTAATAGAATGCACCACCGTTAACAAAGACTTATGATGGCTACCAAATTTCCTCTCATTCCTTTCTTTCCATATAAAGTATACCGAACAACAAGCAATAAGAAGATAGAAAGGACGAACTTTAGCATCAATTCCAGCTGAAATGTCTAAAACTTGGAGAAGAGTTGGTCTAAGAAAATGCCTCTTAAAGATGGGAAGCAGATTGGTAATGACAGCATAAGTAAAATCACATTCAAAAAATAAATGAGAGGTAGACTCAGCACAGGAGTTACAAAGAGCACAACCCGAATTAACATAGATGCCCCTGCGGATCAGATTGTCTGAAGTTTTTAACCCATTTAAAACAGCCATCCAACAGAAGGAAGAAAATCTTAACGCATGATGTTTATGCCAAACCATATGATGCCAATTGACAGTAGGAGACAGTCTATAAAAAAACTTAATGTATTTGCTCAGACCATTATCTTTCCTTTCTTTCTAGAAAATACACAATTTATTTTCAACCGGAATCTGATTCAAAAACTCCAGAGCAGCAGAAGAAGCTGAAACGGGAACAGTCCAGCCACCCTCATTTAACAGAACACCAATATTAGCATTCAAAGGAAAAATCCCCAGCAGAGACGATAATTCCGGCACATCCTCAATCCTTTTCCCCATAATCCAGTGATCCCAATACAGAGAAATAGGGGAAAAATGTAAAACATTAAAATTAAACTGCTCTTTAGCCAGAATCGCATGATTGCACAAAGTTTTCCAAAAAGGGGAAGCTTTTTGGGATGGCGGTTTCCAAGGTGAGATATAAAAAGTCAAAAACCAATGAGATAGCAAAGTTCTGCAATTATAAATTCTATCCACTAAAGCACAATGGTAGCTGAAATGGAGAGCCTGTAAAGATGGAAGACCCACACCGCCATGATACTTCGATTTGCAAGTATTTTTCCAAGAAATCATATGCATTTTCTTAATAGTAGAATCACCAAAATACAAAAATTTGGCACACAATTTATCAATTTGCTTCATGATAGTTTTAGGTATTATCGAACCTCTAATCCAGTAAGCAATAATGTTCCAAATAGTGAAGCGTAAATATTGAAGTCTACCGGCAAAAGATAAACACTTAGCTTTCCACCTAGAAAGTTTAAAGCAAATAGCCTCCAACAAACCAGCAAAATCAGCAATTTTAAGCTTGTAGGTAGAAACAGGCAAACCCAAATATTTGATGCAGTTAGAGGAATTCTGGATGTGTAAAGCTTGGCAAATAGCTTCAGAGTTGAGACAATTCGGTGGCAAAATAAGAGAACTCTTATTATAGTTAATGAGCAAACCAGTAGAGTCCGAGAAGATACCAATAAGATGAACTAAAGCATGACAATTAAGAACATCGGCCTTTCCAAATATGAGAAGATCGTCAGCATATATCAAATGAGAGATGCGGATATCACCCAAAGTGGGAGCATGGAAAGAAGGAGAATCATCCAAGAGACAGGAAAAAGCATCCATTACCACACAGAAAAGTAAAGGGCTTAAGGGGCAGCCCTGGCGAATTCCAACAGATGATGCAAAGTACCCCTCTAAAGCCCCATCCAAGCAAATAGAAAAGCATACATCATTAATACAAGCCTCAACCCATTTGATAAAAAGACTAGGAAAACCCTTTTGCTGAAGTCTAGCAGAAATGAAATCTCTAGAAACACTATCAAACGCCTTTTTAATATCAAGCTTAGCACATAAAATTTTATGTTTGGAAGAAATCCTGGAATGGAATAACAGTTCCTTAGCCAGAATGATATTATCCGTAGAAACTCTATTGTGAATAAAACCCGATTGATTTCCCTTAATGATAGTAGGCAGAATGGGTTTAAGGCGTGTTGACAAAATTTTAGCAATAATCATGTAGATAGTATTACAAAGAGAGATAGGCCTGAAATCCATTAATGAAGAGGCATGACTGTGCTTTGGTATGAGAGAAATGGCAGTATTCTTAACCACCCGAGGCATGTAACCACTAATAAAGAATGCCTTCACAGCCTTACAAACAGCCGGACCAGTAAGAATCCAAGTACTTTTATAAAATTTGAAGTTGAAACCATCCGGGCCAGGGGCAGAACAAGAAGAGCCAGAAAAAATTGCCTTTTTAATCTCTTGATCAGAAACAGGAGAAATAAGATTGTCCGCTAATTCAGAGGGAATACATTTGCCAATAGGAAAGGCACTAATGTCCACCCGAGGAAGTGATGAAGGGTTGTATAGAGTTTAAAAGTAATTAATAGTAGCCTTCACCGAATCAGCATAGTCAGATTTAGGGTCGGAAGCAGTAAGAGACAAAGCAGTATTATTGCAATTCCTTCTCATCTTAATTTTAGAGTAGAGAAATTTAAGATCATCTTCACCTTGAGATAGCCACTTCGTTTTAGCTCTTTGCAAAATCCAAGAAGTCCAATTGGAGGTAACCTCCACAATTTCTCTGTTAATGTTTTTGAGAGAAGTAGAAATGTCAACATTATCCCCATCAGCACTCACCCTAGATAAGAGAACATCTTGCCTAAGATGAAGGGATTCCAATTGTTGTTTGAATCAAATTTTGATTCTATAGTAATGGAAATAACCTTTTTAAAAAACCTTGTCAATTGATTAAGAAGGGATAACATGCTCTTAATTAACAAACTATGCATGCATGTGGAAATAATTTTAATTGCTAATTAATGGAGCCTAATTTTTTTTATCTTAGGAAGAATTGCATTATGCATGTTGAATTCAAATTTATTTGTGATAGACACCTTAACTTTGCTATTAAGACTAAAAATACATGTAGAGAAAAAGGTGCAGGGAATAAGAAAAAAATCTTTCTATATTCAATATCATAATAATTTCTAGTACATCATAAGCTCTAGAAGTAAGAAAATGTCCTAAAAATACCTCCCAATCATTTGTTTATAGAGTTGGGAAAAAGATGCTAAACATTAAAAAAAATGTTTAATATTTGTCTATTACTTGTGCATAAACTAATTAGGATAAATACATGTTTACCTACAACAAATAAGAATTTATTCATTAGTTTTTTTTTTTTTAAACAAACCAGAACCTTCATTAATAAAAAAAAAACACGGTTACACCAGTGGAAAAGGAAATAAGCTAAAAAAACAAAGAAAATTACCGACACAAGAAGGACTCAGTTATCGGCCGAGGCTTCCAGCGACCCTGAAGCTTAGCATGGACCGTCCAATAAGAGGTTGCCACCAGCAAAACGACAGGGCCGCGAGCACCGACCACATCATTGCCCAATTCCAATCCAAACAACGATTCCGTCATCCAGTAAAGCATAAAAATCCAGATGATAGAAAAAGGGGAAGAAGCCACCAAAACATGAAAAATCAACGTCTACGACGGCCTCTCCCCCAAAATTTCCCCCGAAATGGAACATTGATCAATGGTTTTACACAAACCATCGAGAAATCATTGCCAGGATCCGAGTCCCCACATCTATCCGGAGAATCCATTCCATCTTGAGAAGAATCCAAATCTGAATCACCCTCTGCTTCACCATTTAACCAATTAAGTTGATCCCTAACCTCCACAGCCGAACAATCACCCAAACAGATACCCATAGCTTGTGAATTGACCAACTTCACAGGAACCTCAACTAATCTGTTGACAATCGGACAAACCTCCTCCTCTCTGGCATCCAACGAAGGAGGCTCCGTCCCAGCTATAACCGGGCCCAAACCAACAGGCAAGTTAGCAGCAGTACCACCCGCATAATCAATAAGATTCTCAGTAGAGATAGGCGCCAATAAAACATTGCTGACATGGTTTAAAGCAATAGGAAGAAAAGTTATAGCATTAGGAGATAAAACACCCAAAACAGCCTCATAATTGATTCCTCTAACACCTATCTCCCCAATCTCAACCATAGAAGAGTCGAGATCATCTAAAACACCCTGCACTAAAGTAACCGAACCCGATTCAACAAAAACAGTGGGCGTTTCTAAAGTTACAGGAACAGCAGAATGATTCAAATCAGAATTAATAGTAAGGAAATCAACCACAGCAACCTCACCAAGCACAACCCCATCATTCTCCAACGGCTAAGAAGAAACAGATTGAATAGTTTCTAAAACACCCTCCGTTTCAGCATTAACTACAATTAAATTGTCAACACCAGACGGAACCAAATTGACATCTCGAGCAGCAGAAGCAATACCCCCCCCCCCCAAAGAAGGAGGCAACACATCCGAAACCGGTCGGCAAGATCCTTTCACGTGCCCGATACATTTGCACACAGAACAAAAATTAGGAAAATCATCTAAAATCACATCCTGGACACAACCCAATGAATCAAAACCAAGCCATATTTGTTCAGGATAGGATTTAGTGATATCAAGCTCAACTAAAACACGCGCATTTGACGGACGAGAGCCTACCGGCGTAGCTTCGTCAATTTTTAAGGGTTTACCAAAAATCTCAGCCATACCGAAGAGAATTCGAGGAGAAAAAAAATGGGGGAGAAGACGAGGAAACAAAATCCAGATCGGAATAATCGGCGATTCCACTCCAATATCCAGACTAGGTGACCATTTAGTTAATTTCATGAAGCAATTGTAAACAAGGTATGAACGGTGACAAAAGACCCTGCAATAATCTAGGTCGTTGGCTAACTTAATCAGAATGTGAGATTGATCAAGCACAGTAACAGAAACTTCCCCATTAAGCTTAAGATTGAAAAAAAATTTGCGGATAGCATCCAAAGAAGGTCTCTTAGAAGGAAAAAAATCAACTAAGGAGAATTGAAACAGAATAGCGAGTTCAGAAATTTCCAGATCCGAGATCCATAAAGAAGGTAAACCACGAAAAGTAGAATGCCTCAGATCCGAAAAAACTGGCTTAACACCATTAAGAGCCTCACGAAAGGATCGTGCATGCGCAACCCCAGCAAAAAAACTAGGGTCCTTAAGCTTAGAAGGAGCCATGCCGGAACCCCCAGTGAAACCAGCGAAAAAAAACACTCCAGAACAAAAAACTGAGAGCAGGAAAATAAAAAACTTCCCTGAACCTTGATGGTCGCCGGCGAGAGAACCCCCCCCCCCAACGGCCGGGGACACCGCGGAGCCAAAACCCCCAAAATCGCAAACCCTAGCAAAGCGAATAATTTATTCATTAGTTAGTATAGGCTCAAATCATAAATCGTCTTCTCCATAATATTTCTATTGTTGTATTTTAGTTTTTCAAATTTTTTTTTTAAATTTTTTGGCACTAATGAATTTTCTTAAAAATTAGCACCTAATAGTACAAGTGGAGGTTTTTGGGTCTGTTAGGTGTTTATTTTGCAAACTGATTTCACCAAATCAAGTTTTTTTTCACATTATTCTGATCAAATGTGCACGTTCATTACTAAAAAATGAGGATAACTTTGTTTTGAAAAAAACTTTCACCTGAAATTTTTTTTGCTGAGTGATTTTAAAAAGTAAAGATTTTTTCTAATCAGAAATTTATTTTGACATCTAAATATAGTTCTTCAATTCAATTAAAGCTTTGGAATGATATTTTACTCAATCTATGATAATTTGATTATGTTTGAAAATTATAAAATTTTGCTTAAGTAGTGTTTTTTGTTGTTTGTCGTTATGACATTTTGGTAATTTATGAATTGCGCTTAATTATACTTTAATTAATGAAATGCGTCGAAAAAAATATGTTATGATGTGTTATGATTTGATGTTAGTGCTAGTGGACCACCAAGGTGGGATTATGTTATGTCGATGAGATTTTAATACCTAAGTATTGTTGTTAAGCTGGTGCAAAGGCTACCAAGGTGGGATTCTGTTATGTCGACATCAGTTGGCGACCGATGTTGGACTCTATGATGCTGGCGCCAGTCGGCGACTGAGGTGGGATTTTTTTATGCTAGTGAGATTTTGTTACCTAAATATTATTATGTCTAAGCCAATGGGCTATTCAGGTGGGATTTTATTATGTCGTCGCCAGTTGGCAACTGATATGTGATTCATTTAGGTCGATGCTAATGGGTGACTAAGGTGATATTTTGTTATATCGGTGAGATTCTGTTACCTAAGTGTTGTTATGCTGAAGTCAATAGGCTACTAAGGTAGAATTCTATTATTAAATTTTTGCTTATTATTAGGTTCATTTCAGTATTTATTTAATTGTATTCAATTTTAGTATATAATCCAGCACAATGTTCTTAATTTTGTTTAGTTTCAATTATTGATTTCTGTTTTAGACTACGATAGCTTATTGAGCTGTGTTAGCTCATTCCTGCGTTTACTTTTGTTTCAGACTTGGGGAAGGGTAAGGAGCAAGGTGAGTAGTTTGAATAGCATGCTCTAATATGTTTTATAAGTATGTTTTGGTTAGTTTTGATTTTTATGGGTTTGGCTTTTATTTTTGTTGTGCTCTCTATTGTCAAGCGCTGTTGTAAATTGATTTCAAATTATATATATTTTAGATGATATATAGAAAACTCATGTTGAGATTCAATAATCTTCCGCTTTATATTGCATTCAATAATGGCTCTATGTACTATATAAATTGAAAGTTTTATTTCAGTACTTCTCCAATCAGATCTTGTGATTAGTCTTGTCATAATTGGACACAATATAACTTATGTGATATTGGGTCAGATTGTGATATGTGTCTTGTCATATCTTATTGGAGTTAGGTCCTTTTTTTTTGGGACATTTAGGTCATTTAAGACAAACTCGCACACACAACGCATACACATAGACTCGAACCCTAGACCTCTTAGTTAAAAGTCTTAGCTCTCAACCAATAGGCTTAAGAGAGTTGTGTTGGAGTTAGGTCCTAACAAGTACTTTCAGTGAGTGTCCTCGAGTTCTGCCTTTAGACAATGCCCTTGATGAATCTCATCATGGCATGCTCACCTCTAACCAAGTTGTGCCTTGACCGAGCATATCACTTATTTGATCGCTTCACATTGTTTTTACCCATGTATTAGAGCATATATTTAGTTCCACGATTCTTATACTCATTTGAAGAGTAACTTATAAAAATGATAAGAGAATTAGATTAAAAAAAATTATAGTGTCTATACTTTACCCAGTCAATACCTTGATTTAGTAAGTGCACACCAAAGAAACTCACTAAGGCATTCGTCCAATGTAATCGCTAAGCAAACTCGTCAAATGCACTCGTCAGGACATGGTCAAGTCAGACAAGGCAAGACATATGCATTCATCCTTCATCTTGGGAGGTGGAAGGAGATGTTATCGAGCAACCACCGTGTAACAACTTGAAAAAGGCAAATAGTAAAGATTTGAATTTTTGGTTTCCAACCCATTTGCATGTGTTATGAAGTGTTTTAATGCTTGAAAATATTTGGGTGTGCTCTAGAATGAGTCCCACGTGTTGTGTGAATTTCAAAAAAATCCAAGAATGTCACTTTTGGAGCACCCCAATGTCGTATGTTCTAACGTCGCGGTGCTGCACTCAGACAAGACGTCAGAAAGTGACATTGTGGTGCCAACTCTCTGGTTGTTGCAGATTTTTTAGCGCCACAGCACTAGGTCATTATAAGAATGTTTAATACTTTTAGAAATCCATTTCCTCCAATCATTTGAGGGTCGAGCACCCGAGCCAGCCGAAGAGGAGAGCGAAAGAAAGAGTTTTTAAAGAGAGAAAGTTTGTTTTGAGCAAGTCTAGCCATTTTTGGCCATCAAACCAGTTGGAAAAGTTGTCCGGAGCGAGGTGAGTCACATTTTGCCTATCTTTGTTTAAAAAATTTTGATGTATTTTTTAATTTCTCAATTAAACTTATATTTTCATTTGCGTATAACTTTGCACTAATAAAATTTTCATTATATAATTTTTTATATGTTATTGAAATCGAGATTATAAATATTTTGAGTATTTTTTTAAAAATTTTCTACTGGATATTTTGGAATTCGTGTGGTTTTTATTGAACAGAAAATAATATGGACTTCAAAAAATAATGTTTTAGTACGATTAAAGTCTTGAAATGATATTTTATACAATCTTTCGTGATTTAGTTACATTTTGAAACTGTGTATTTTGATTATACATTTAACCTAATAAGTATTTTATTTAAGCATATTGTTATACAAGAATTGAGAATATAAATGAAAATGTGATTGAGTAATAATTGGATGTTAATGCTTTTATTATAATGTTTGAAAAACAAGTAAAGACTAGTTGACTTGTTGGTTGGAGACTGATTGATTTAAATACGAGGGTAGGCCGACGAACTTTTCATTAAATATGGTTTGGTGTTATATGATACAATGATTTCAGAGCAATGATTGGAAGTTATAAGGAGATGATTATTGTGCTGACGGGTAAAGAGTGTCAACTCTGTTAACTGAACCAACAATTTACTGATATTAAAATGATATTGAAACACCATGATATTCAGAACTTCTTACTTATTTAATGTGACTACTGAAATGCATATTCATATTCATTATTACTATAAGAATTAGTATTATAACATTGAGGTATTATTACTACTATTGATTTACTAGTACTGATATAGACACTGAAACTGTTATGGATACTTCTACTGACTCACTGTATTGTATTGATTGCTGATATTGACTGAGCATGTGATACATTGAGCATATGATTAAAATATTAGTATAAAACTAATAAATTCACTATATATTATGTGTACACTTTTATATGATTTAATTTCATTAATATGATTTTGATAGTTTTTACTAATGATTTGATTTTACTGCTTTGATATGATGATTACTTTATAGATTTAACACTTGTAATTATTAATTGACTTTTGTATAGTATTTTACATATTCTAATGTAATTGCATATGGTTTTTATTATTTTAGTATTGATTCAATGATCATATGAATATCATTGCTATGATTTGATTCATTGCATACATATTGCTCCTTTGTTGTGTTTTGAATTCAGTTATAGGTTTTAATATGAGCCACTGAGCCAGTTAGCTCATTATAAGTGGTTAAATGGTTTTAGGTCATGATAAGAGAGCATGAGTGGGAGATTGATAAGAATCCTTCATGTTCAATTTCTTTTGTTAGTTATTCTTTTAGACTCGGGATTTGGATAGACATGATATGATTAATGGTGCATGAGTATTGTATTTGTTATTTGGAATAATTAATATAGATGTATATTGATTTTTTGAGTTATAGAAATTATTTCTGTTATTTATGACTGATAAATAATATTATATTGCTTTAGTGTTATTATTAGAAAAAAAGAAAGAATTCTTCCAAATTAGATTCTGCGGCGTGACACATCAAGCATCCCTTTCCACCAGCCAGCAAGGACTCGCCAAATGAGCTACAAGCGACCACTGTGTGCAACTCAAGAACGAAGTAGTATGACGACCTAGGAGAGGAAAAGAAGAAGAGATCTGTGGCTGTAAGAGAAATCTAGTTTTTCTTTAGGTTAGGCAAATCCTTGTTAGTAAATTTATTTAGGTAATGCGATTTCAGTCGTTGGATGTGCGATCAACGGCTCAAATTTTGTGTTTTTTGAACTGCGCGATTCTTTACCAAGCAACTGGTCTGACGATTAGTCAGGTCAATGGGGATTCAACCGGTTTTTGGGTTATTCGACTACAATCCAAGTTTCATTATATGACCGGAAATGACCACGGTTCAACCTCTTGATCCAATTTTTAAAACCTTGTGTTTTTATATACATGTTTACACGTAGATATTAAAAAAAAATAAGAATTTAAAAAGTAAAAACATGATAAAATCTACAACAACGATGATAGAACATAATCATCACTAGAATGAATATGAATACTTTTTTCTTTTATATATTTATGTGCTAATATTTTTTTTTTCTTTTGGCAATTTAACTAGATCTTACCTAATTTTTAATATTGAACACAAAATTAGAAATGGCATAGACGTGGACCACAAATAGCTAAAAAGACAATGTTCCCCTTCCCTTATATTCAATGGGAGTAAAGACAAGAAAAGATAGAAAGGGGTACACTAAAACTGTCTTATGTGGTTCAATTTGCCTGCATGAGAATGCTTCTTTCAAAACTGCACAAACGAATGTTATCTTGATATTTTTGGCTAATTAAAGCTATTATAACTTTTTTACTATTTTATTTTTAGATTGTAATTATAATTTTTATTTGGTAATTATTTTTTTTATATTAAAAAAATTGTACTAAAAAAACTTCATTCTATAGGCGCTTTAAAATTAATTTGATTTGTTTCACGGTAATTTTACAAAATAGTAAGAAAGTCATCCCTAATGAAGCCTAAAATTCCAAGTAATTATCCTAATCTTAATCTTTTTTTTTTAATTTTGAACACGAACCTTAAGTAATGATTAGGTATTATAATTACCTCTTTTTATTTTTTAGTTATTTTTGAGAGATTTAGGTCAATTAAGATGAACTCACACATACATCACATATACAAACTTCGAATCCAAGACCTCTAAGTTGATACCAACAGGGGTGGAACCAGCCTTAATTTTCAAGGTAATTTTTGATTGAGACAGTATAGTTCATGAATGTGATCAAAATAATGTGACATGGTAAATTTTATTGTCATAGATTGTGACAATACCCCCGTAAAAATCTATAAAAGGCTTTGCTTCAACATATTATGAACATTTTTGGCATTAAAAAAAATAATATTTATTCGACTCTATCTTCAATTAGCCTCTCGGTTGTTTATTAGTCTGCATTTCTTTTTAATATCTTTAGTAGAGGGCCTTCTCTTTTAGCAATAGGCCAGGTCTCATGAATCATCTCCCGACAATTCTTTGAATGTCTTCACATGCACTGTTCTGACTCTTACATGTGCAACCATCATCGCAAATATCAGCATACTCGCATACCGGCCTACATAGTCACATACAACTATTAATGTTACGTAAGAGATAAACATAATAATATTTCCAAAATAATTACTTACTACTAATCCTTCTAAACATAAACATATTTATAATTTCTATAATCCATTTTTACTATAAATAGCAAATTTATAAAAATTCAAGCTTCCAATGTTATATACATACATACATACATGACATACATATATATACATACATGATATATATAAAACAAGTCCCTTTCTTCAAAAAGTAGGTGACAGCAACCCTTCAGCTTCCTGTTAGCACTGGATTGGATTTGCCAGTAAGCCAGTCCCCAATATCCCACCACATGATTAGGCTAGCCATGCACGTGCGGGTCCTACCATTTTTGACCTCACTCGTGTGACACTTACTTGCACTAATTCCACACCCACCCACATGACGCCCACATGCACCTCCGACATTAATTTTACATTAACATTAATGTAATATACATTTTAATTAATTTAAAAATAATTTTATTGGCATTTTGTTTCAGAGTTAGGCCCGCCAGATAATTGGAATGCAACCGTCAGGATGGTGGCAGTTGTGCCGTCTATTGGAAGGAGAGATATATTTTATAATTAATAAATATATTTATGTTTGCAAAATACCACACGACTCTTTGTTCATTTACCTCATGATATTATTATTATAAAAGGTGGAGTCATCATTATCATATGTATCATGTATGTTCATAGTATCATCATCTAATAGATTAGAAAATTATGAACTAATTGATCCTATGCTCACTTTGTAATTGAATTTAAATTCAGAAGAAACTCACTATAATTTGATTGTCCTAATTTGGTGTACGAATCAGTTTCTTGTATCTCAAACAAAACACTAGTGGAATTATTTCAACTGGGCGTGTCCTTGTGGTTTTTCCCCTTTCAGGGGTTTCCATGTAAAAATCCTGGTATTTCTTTTTCTATTCTGTTTGTGTGCTGGATATTCGTACAACGCTGAGACGGAAATTTTTTAACTTTACCGACGCGTATATTCTAACCCGCAACAAATCTATTGTTGAAATTTTTTTGGAAGTAATATATAAACATATTAGAGGCAAATGTTGAATGGATATGTATGTCACATTTAACAAATAGAAAAATCATAATATTTTACTATTTTAGTTTGGGTAATCGAAATTATACACTATATTTTATGAAATTGGTACATCATGTGTCCAATTTTTTACTAAGTTATTTCACATAAATTTATTTCATTGTGTAAAGTCTATGAGATTTAGGCTTCATTTGAAACATCTTTCTTCTTGCTTCCTAAAGCGGATTTCTAATACAAAGTTTCTTAAATCTAAAATTTTTGTACTAAAAAATTGCTTTAAAAAGCAGTACAAAAGCTGTCTCAAACGAAGCCTCAAACACCTGTTCAAATCTTACTCGGTTCATGATCAAATCTGTGAATCAAGTTCAATCAGGATTCAAATATATGGTCTAACAAGATTGAAAACAATATATACCATATTTTCTCTGGCTCTACATTAGAACCCCTTTAAAATAATGTAATCTATGTCAAATGATAGAAGTATTAAAAAATCTTACACATGCATGCTGAATTTGCTGCTAAACAAATTTTTTGATTGAGTTTCAAGATCAAAATCGTCTTGCCATATTATATTTATCCAATTATGATTCTTAATAAAAATATTTTAAAATAAGATCAAATTATTTTATTTAAAATTAATCAGAAAGGAATTTTTAACTATAATATTTTATTTAAAATAAATATACTATAAAAATAAATAATAGAAATTTATATTATATTCATTTTAAAAATAAATTCAATAAATTACTCAATAACCTGACCTAAATCTTTCCCAAAATGATATCATCATGAGAAGAAATGACAAATCCATGATAAAGACAGCTACCTGTCAGATATCGATGACGTCTAAAATTTACTCGCAAATAATAATCATAGACGAAAGCATTATTTTTATTGATTAGTTCAATTCGATTAAAAAGTTTAAAAAAAAAGTTAATGAGATAATCTAATAACTAATAAATATTCAAATGAAAATTTGTTCCGTGCTTATTTAGCCATCTCCCATTAAGATTTTCATTATGAAATCTAATTATATGCACTCTATTTATTTTCTCCTTATAAAAGTCTTTTTTTTTTTTAAACTCGGTATCCACTCGCTATCACCCTTGAAAGACTGTTTGGCGGCGTGACTAATCCTAGGCTGACCTAGAAGAGTCACCCACCCCAGAAACTTCATGACCCGCACTTGATTGGGCCCCACTTAAGCAGCCCTGCTGCTCAAGTGGGAATCGAGCACCGATCAAAGGTTCCTAATCATACTCGTCCACCAACCAAACTAAACAATAATGAGTTCATTATAAAAGTGGAAGAGGATCTCTAATATGTTGGAACTAATCGAACAACAACAATAATAATCACCATCATTATTAACATTAACAATAATTAATATTCCAACAATTGTCGGCCACCGCATGAAGCTCAATAACACCAAAGCACAGAAAAAACTAGTTACAATCATATGCAAATTTTCTCATTTGTTTAGAGGAAGAATAGCAAAGAAATGGTTCAACCGAAGAATCCGGTCCGACTCCAAACCGCGTCACGAACCCGGCTCATATCCCGGCCCTTGAGCGTCCGGCCGACACCTTCAAACACCGAAGTGGCCACGGCCGTCTTCCCGTGCACCCGTGCCACGTACTCATGCGGCGGGACCCACTCCTCCTCCTCCACCTCCGCCTCCGCCTCCGCCGACACACCCATCATTCCCCACCCCGGAACGCTCACCGGCGCCGACTTCGCCGCTTCCCTAGCCGTTCGGTCGCCGCGCCGCCTTCCAAGAGCCGCTTCCTCCTCCGTCGCTTCCAAATTCAGGGAAGCTCTGCCGACATGCCTGGGGCGGTCCCAGCCACCGTTACATCGCCGAAGGCTCCATACGCCACCGCCGGCGGATGATTGGGTGCCGGTGGTCCAGATGTCGTCCTCCACGAAGTCGAGGAGATCTGAACTGGAGATGGAGCCGGTGGAGGATTCCGCAGTGGAGAGGAGGCGATTGCCGGCAAGGCGCTTTCCGGCCATTCTGTTTTCGGACGGGGGGCCGGATGGCGATCAGTGACCGCGAAGACATACTGACAGCTAATTTATACACAGATTTGTACGTTTCATTTCGATTACATTTGGATATTCATTTGGCACGAACTTTGACGGCCGGATACTGGACCTATGAGTAAAAATGAATACAGTAGAATGAAGCTTGGCTAGTTATGAAGAAGTTTTAGATTTGAGTATTATATATATAATTTATATGTAAGTTTATCTTAATTAATTTAAATGTCTCAAAAAATAATACAATAGAACTGAATTTTAATATATATAATCTAATAAAATTTATGATATGAATTTCTAAGTCTTCGAATTTATTTTAAAATTAATATAATAGAAATAATTTATATATTATATTAATTTTAAAATATACTAAAGAATTTTATATCTATCTCAAAACTCATTATATTGTCCTTCTATGTGTATGTTATAAAAGAAATTGTAAGAAATTCATCTTCCACTTCATTCAACAAGTCAAGTGGGAGATAACATTATGTTTGTCTCATTGAATCAAACAAATTTATAGGTGTTGCTGGACGACAATATAGAGATAAAATTTAGCATCTTAGTTTTGTAAGATTTAGAACACAAATATATAAGAAAAAAGGATGCAGTATTTACAAAGAGACGCTATAGTTTTTATGTGAAAACTCCTAATAAGAGGAAAAAATCACGAGGCATTGTCCAGTTAAAGATGATTTCATTGGTGCTGGTGGTTGACTACAAATAATTTCCCTTCTCAGAGGAGGGTGTTGTTGGCTCAAATATACATTACAGAGAGCACATAACATAGTTGGAGTTGAAAAAATATAGTGACATGGGAGCTATTCTCAAGAGAATGTTGACATATTTATTTTATTAATAGGATCGTAATTGGCGGACAACGATGATCGAAAGGACTGTAGTTGGCGAACGACGATAATCGGAAGGTCTATTGTCGGTGGGTGACAGCAGTTGGAATGACCGTAATTGGCAAGTGACGGTGGTCAGAAGTACCGTATTTGAAAAATGTCAACTTATTCCTTAACACAAAGTCAGAGAGAATATAATAAGTTGAAGAAATTTCCAAACTTCAGAAGATTAGTCCCCTTGATATATATTGAATAATAGAGAAATTTTCCATCATTATCTGACTATGGCAGAAGATTCAGTGTTAATAAGCCATTGGATAGATGTTTGAAAATGTTTGGTTGTTCGGAAAATATCCAACATCAACCAATGAATAGCCGGAAGTTTGCCGAAATCAAAGTTTGGATATTCCCGAATTTAATTTTGAAAAATTTTTATTTATATTTGCATCGAGTTTCGTTCCAAATCTAGATGATTTTTTATGAAGTATCAATAAGGTTGAAGTGGGACAATAAACCCTTTTAAACTAACTTAAGCTCGTTCGAGTTTCAATTCATCTTGTGGGTAAGATCATTAATATAAAATAGGAATATAAACTTAAGCATTGTTGCGTCCTAGAGTATTCACGACGGTAGAGAAATATAAAATTTAATGTCTTAACTTTGTACAAAGATCTGGCACGCAATCAGATAAGAGAGAGGGTGTAGCATTTATAAGACACCAAGATTTTTACGTGGAAAACTCCTAAAAATGGGAAAAAAAATCATGGGGCCTAGCCCAGTTTGAATGAATCAACTATTATTGCAGTTGATTACAAATGAGGCCCTTCTTTGGCCTGGGGAAGGTCTTAGCTTGATGTACATCTTACATAGTACATTACATAATGTGAATACAAAGAATCAATGTTGACGTGTTCGTTTGGTCAGAAGGATCGTAGTTGATGGGCGACGTAAGTTGGAAGAACCGTAGTTGGCGGGAGACGTAGGTCGGAAGGATTGTAGTCGGTGGGCGACGTAAGTCAGAAGGATCGTAGTCGACGGACGACGGAGGTCGGAAAGACTGTAGTCGGTGGACGACGTAAGTTATAGAGACCGTTGTTTGGTGACGGAGGCCGGAAGGACTGTGTTAAGTAGAAGTCTAGCAATGGACAGAAATCTAGAATCAGGTAAATGTCCGGCCAAAATTCGATAACTTACGGAAGTCCAGCATCAAGTAGAAATTTAGCGACGAGCGGAGGTCCGGCGTCGGGTAGAAGTCCGACGTCAGTCGGTGGTCATGGAGAACTCCGGCGTTAGATGGTATTCGGGAAAAACTCCAGAGTCACTGAGAGATCAGGCGTAGTTTCAGCGTCACTTGAAAGTTGGGCGAAAATCCGGCATCCCGTGAAAGTCGGGTAGAATTCTGGCGGTGGTAGAGGAGGGGTTTCTTCCCTCCTACTCTTCTCTTCTTATTCCTGCTTGGGTCCCCTCTCAAGAGAAATGATGGGCTATTTATAGTATTTTTAGGATGGCATGACCCGTAAATAGGAAGAGGATCAAGGGCAAACGTGGAGCGGTTCAGATGGACGGCCGATATTGAATCCCTTGATTATGGGCCGTTTGTCAGACATTTGAAGGTCTTAATAATATCAGAATTTGGCAATCTTGGGTTTGTTGGATTCGTCTCGTCGAGCCGCTCGATTCGACTATAAGCATGTCATATTTGGAAACTGTTTGGTAATCCAAATTATGGATTGAACCTTCCGAATGTGCTTCGGGTTTTTGATTTGGACCCATTTGAGCCCGAATCGAGTTGAATTTGGTGTCGTTGGGTTCGTATTTCCAAGACAATCAGTTTGACTATATGTTTGCTAAAATCGGAGTTCATCTGATCCCAAATTTAATTTTTGAAGTTTCTGACTTGATTTTGCCTCGAGATTTGTGCCCGATCAAGATAATTTTATGATGACATATCAAGCATCATATCCATAAAGAAGAAAATCTATTTTTGGTTATGTTTCTAAAAAAATTAATAGGCAAGAAGGAATCTTGATTACCTCCCAAAGATTTAAAATAACTAAAGAATAATTTTATTATATTCATCATATGGTAGCAAAATTTGATTACATGTATGAAGAAATTATATGCTTCATTGACCCCTTCTTCCCGCTTATAAGAATTTCAGTCATTTCTCTTTTCTCATGAAAGTATGGTGCCTCCACATATTTAAATTTAAGATGACTCAAGTAAAATCTCTGCTGCTATTCCTTATCAATCATCTACTCATTTTTTTTAAATAACGGAGGGCTAGTTCTGATGCATTTATCTTTAATGAGAATGAAAAATATTATATTATAATATTATGTTATAATTTAAATACCCCTCCTAAAGTCATAAATATAGCCAAATTTTATTTAATTACACATTCTAAACCCCAAAACTATTGAGAATTATATAGCATTAACTGGATCAAGAACCTCTAGTCAATTGCATGTATTCTCATATCCCTGATGCAAAGTAAATGACATACATTCATTTGTAATTCTCTGATCACTCACTATTAATTGGTCATGCATGCGCTATGCTTTGGTCGACAAACATCTATATGTTGTCTATCATCTATCAGTCACATTATATTACAATCAAATTATTAGCCAACATTCATCATTTGTTATTCAACAACCATTCATTGATAGTTTTTCATAGCTCAATGCCTATAATCACTCAGTACCCACCTTATTTGAAGAACATATTGTATGCTAGCCTCCCATAATTTAGCAATTTTCTATCGTTACTTAATGGTAGTTATTGATGAAAGTAAGCTATTCACTATAATTGTCATTAACTTATTGGTCACCTTCCAAACTTGATGTCCTAAAAGTTATGTTCAATGCTTATTATCCATTGGTCACATCTCATTCAACAATTTCCTATTAACAATTATCAATTAATGTCATCCTCACTCAATGATAGACATTACGTGATGTATATTACAGCCTCATATTCACATATGGTGGCCCGCTATAATGCCACACCTAATATCATCAATGATCATTATAAACCAACAATTACTCACCTCCGGAGCACACTTTTGCTTAATGCTCGAGTATTACGTGATGTTTTTCATCACCTGATGCTTATCATATCTTGATGCGCAAAGCCTGCCTATATATATAATGTTGATGTATGATCATTTAGTTTATTCTTCTTTGCCTCGAAGTAGGAAAACCTTGATTACCTTTAACCATACATCATAGACTCCAAGGTTGAATTCTGACTCCGCATAAAAAATTGACTATACTTTCTCACTATTTTTAGTTGTCGACTAACTCATTGTTGCTCATTGACTCCAATCTTTTGCTAACTCCAGGTTACACACCAGGTTCTTTTTTTTTTACTAGCTTCTAATTGTTCAATTCTACTCTTTTTAGGAAAACAAATTAGTATAATACAATCCAATTATCATAATAGGTTCTAATTATATATATATATATATCTTAATAAAAATGATAAGAAAGATGCTCATATGACGGGAATTTTTTATATATGTCAAAATTATTTAAAAATGGAATAATTTGATTTTTAAACAATCCATTTTATTTGATATTGATCTTCATGATTTAGAGAGATTCTATTGGAAGCTTTCATGGCAACCCTACCCAATGGTGCAGGAACTCTACCACGTGGGCAGCCATACAGTTGCGTGGTGGTGGAGCCCAGCTCCCCTCTTGAATCTCGACACAGCTACCTGGTGTCCACGTGGCTACAGGCTATCCAATCGTTTGATGCCTCGGTGTTTATGGTGATAAAGACGGTGCACGCGACCTTTATGTGCTGGTATTAAGCTGTGATTATGTCGTTAACTATTTTTAAGTACGCTAACCATAAATTAATTAAGGATCAAGTAGTATAGGCATGAATGTGGGCTGGTTAAAACTCAAAAGGAGGGCCCAGTGGGCCGCTATCAACGGTCCCGCTTCGCCGATCCATCGAGAGCGACGGTGTGCAGCAGTCTAAATAATTGGCATGACGGGCTCCACGCCTATGACTGGCGGCAGCTGGTGGGCTCCGTTACGAACGGACTATAGGTATCTCGTCACGAGGTGGGGCCCGCGGAGAAATATTAAAGTAATAGGGTTTCTCGGCCTTCTTTCTCTCTTGCCCAAATGGGTATAGAACTAGATAATTTTGTGCAAGCACAAAATTTTATTTATTAAAAAAATTCATAGTGTTCTATCTTAATCAACCAATTTTTTATCAAACATTTAATTTCGAATAAAATTCAATCCAATTTTTTTTATTTTTTAATACTATGTGATTCAACTTATAGCACACTGATTGAAAATAAATTGAAGAATTCTAAAAAGTTAGATTCAAATCCTCACTACGTAAAAAAATTCTCAATAATTATATATATATATATATATATATATATATATATATATAATAATAGGACAAGCGTAGGTTGCCGAACCGGCCGACCGTCGCCCGCCGTTGACGCTGGCGGCAGCCTGCACTCCGCGCGCGCGTTAATGCGCTCGTGCGCACGGCTCCGCGGCATTTAGCCGGCTGTTACTTGAAATTTTGATTTTTTAAAAGCATTTTTAACTCAAAAAATTCCAGAAAAATTTAAAAAATTCCAAAAAATTTCAGAAAATTCTAGAATTTTCTTAAAGCCTATCCTCTTCCAAAAAATGTTATAAATACCCCTCTAGGGCCAGGGAGAAACTTCCACCTTCTTTTTTCTCCCTCTGACTTTCTTACAGCCGAGACATTCTGTTGTTTTATGTAGGCGACTTTCCCTACTTAATTTAGTGCCCCTCCTCTTGTATAGAAGTTGGATTTTTTTTCTTTCTCCTCCATTTTTCTTCGTGCTCTAGAGGCCTTCCGCTATTTTTCGTAGGTGACTTTTGCTACTTAAATTAGCGCCCCTCCTCAGTGTAGAAGAAATTTTTTTCTCCTTTCACTGTCTTCTCCTATAGCTATCTTCTACAATCGAGGCATTCTGCTATTTTACGTAGGTAACTTTCCCTACTTAATTCAGCACCCCTTCTCTTGTACGGAAGTTAAAATTTTCTTTTTCTTTTTCTTTTTCTTTCTCCTCCGTTTTTCTTCCTACTCTAGAGGTTAGAATATACGCGGCGATAGAGTTAGAAAATTTCTATCTCAGCGTTGTACTGATATCTAGCACATGAACATGAGAGAAATAAAAATACCAGAATTTTTATGTGGAAACACTAGAAAGGAAAAAAACCATAGGGCCACGCCTAATTAAAAACGTTACACTTGTGTTTGCTTGAGTTACAAGAGGCTGACTCGTCCACAAAAGTTAGGATGATCAGATTAATAAATGACTTCCGGATTGAAGTCCAATTACACAGAAGTTTTTGTATTCAAGTTGAATTCTGAGTCACTTAGAATTCTGGCATCACTTAGAAATCGGGCAAAGTTTTGGCGTCACTTGAACGTCAGGCAAAATTCCGACATCACTTGGGCAAAATTCTGGCGTCGGGTAGAATTTCGGCGTCGGGTAGAATTTTAGCATCACTTGGGCGTTGGGCAAAATTCCAGCGTTACTTGGGCGTCGGGCAGAATTCTGATGTCACTTGAGCAGTATTCAGGTGTCGCTTGGGCAGAATTCTGACGTCGGGTAGAATTCCGAAATCACTTGGGCGTCGGGTGGAATTCCACTGGTGGTCGAGTAGTTTCTTCTCTCATATCCTTCTCTTCTTCTTCTTGCTTGGGTCCCCTTTCAAGAGAAATGTGGGGTCTATTTATAGATTTCTGTAGTGACATGACTCGTAAATAGGTGAGAGATCAAGGATAAATTGGGAGTGGTTGGATGGACGGCTGATATTGAATCCCTTGATTGTGTATAGTTTGTCAGACATTTGAAGGTCTTAATGATGTTAGAGGGCGATCTTAGGCTCATTGGATCTGTCTCGTCAAGCCACTCGATTCGACTATAAGCACTCCATGTTTAAAAACTGTTTGGTAACTCAAATTGTGGTTTGGACGTTCTAACATCGTTTCGAGTCCTTGATTTAGACTTATTTTGGCTCGGATTTAGTCGAATTTGGTGTTGTTGGGTTCGTATTTCCGAGACGCTCAGTTTGACTGTAAGTTTGCTGAAATCGGAGTTCAGACGATCCCAAATTTAATTTTTGAAGTTTCCAACTTGACTTTTGCCTCGAGATTCATGCCTGGCCAAGATAATTTTTTATGAAATAGTAACAAAGTAAACAAATCATTAAAGGAAGAAATAGATTTTGCCTCGAGATTCGTGACTTATATATATATATATATATATATATATATATATATATATATATATATATATATATATATATATATATATATATATGAAGAAAATTAGTCTTTAAGTTAACCTTAATATATTTTAAATAAGCATACATAATAAAAAAAATTAAAAATTATTTTGTATTAAAAAGTTGTTTTAGAAAATAGAAATAAAGTTTTCCCAAACAAAACCGAAGAGGACATGAATATTGATTATTATAAAGAAGTACCAATCATCATTCATTAAAAATTTAATTAGGACATCATTTAGGATATTTTTTCTTAATGCTTTCTAAACAAGTTTTTTAGTATAAAAATTTCTAATTTAAAAAGATTTTTTACTAAAAATTTTCTTTAGAAAATAGTACGAAAGTTGTCTCAAGCTAAGCCTAATTCTGATGATTGAATCTATTTTTCCATTTCAAAGTTAATTTAAAATTCAAGAAGAAAAGAAAAATTATTCCATTCTATTTTCAGCTTTGATATAAATAAATCATTTGATTCAATGATTCTAATCATGATCAGGATGCAAACCATGGTTTTGATAATAAGCCAAAAAAATGATGATTGATATGACTACAAAAATCAATAAAAAAACTATTAAGTCAACATAATGCTAAAAAAAGTTTCATGATAAAAAAAATTGATATGAACCATGCGATGGAATGTTTTGGATATTACTTTAGAATATCAAAATGTCCATTTATATAGCCCAGTTCTTCACATAAGTGGGGGAAGAATAGAGAAAACTAAAGAGCCCTCTTGCATTTTTCCAGCTATCCCTACTGACAACAATCACCAGTTATTGTCATCGACAGTTATTGTCATCACCACCGACAATCACCGTTAGTGATCACTACCATCTCTAAAATTCTGAAAAGATTTAATCATGTTGGAAATAGTTTTCAGTCTATGAACATTTGTTTTCTATAATCTTTGTTTGATAAATCAAGTCCTGTAGTTGTGAGTTAATTGTCCATCTATGAACACTTAATTTTTTTTAATTCTCATAAGACAAATCACACATCTTATTCTCAAATATCCCTCTTTCTTCTCCAACTACGTGGAAGGAAGAATTCTTGCATATTCAGATATATATTGAATTTTTCATCTGGGTTAGACCCCCTTTTTTTTCTCTATCCTGTTTTTTCACGCAAAAAATTTCTGCTCATACTGAATTTGTCTGTGTCGAATTTTTGTATAATGTTGAGACATAAAACACATTCTATTGATTTAAATTTCCTAGCAAGTAACAATAATTAAACTTAAATTTATGTAAATATTTAATCACAACCAAACATTTTAACGTGTCATATTATTGGCATTGGTCCTCCTGAAACTCTTCCAATGCCTCAATTTTTTCTCACAAGCATGCATAAAAGAAATAAAATAGTTTTTTTTTTATAAAAATGTATAAAATTTTGAATAAATATAGAGGGACGTACAGACCAAAATCCACAATCCTAAAAATTAACGATTTACAGCAGCATCGGTTATTCTTTTTTTTTTTTTTTTTTATTATTAATATTATTACATTAACGGATATATTTGGGCAATAATATTAATTATCAAATGAGTAAGCAGCTGGGGTGGGAACAACAAGCCTGGCCTGTGGGCTATAGGCCCATAAAGTCTTGGTCTTTAGCCGTTGGTCTAAATGGACTGAACATCTGCTAAACTTCGACAAAACGGGCTTTTTCGGAACATGAGGTCACATAAGATCATGTTTTGTTTTGTTTTGTTTTGTTTCTATTTCTTGTTACCAATGGTCTAATTAACATTTAAGTAAAAAACAACCTTATTATTATTATTATTATTATTATTATTATTATTATTATTATTATTATTATATAGTACAACAAACTTTTTAGAAGACATGTATAAATGAATGATGTATTACAATGCATGATTTCAAAATGGTACTCTCAGATTTTTGGACTAAAAAGAATTTTAAATTTTTACACAAGATATGTTCATATCTTTCTAAGTTTCTAAATCCAAAAAAAACGGGAGAGAAATAAAAACAACAACAACATCAAGCATTTATCCCCCTACATAGGGTCGGTACCATGATTTTTTTTTTCTCAATTGTGTCATGTTAAGAGTAAAATTCTCATTTTGATCTAATAAAGAAATGTCATTTATAATATTTTCTAAAAGTCTTTTTAGGTCTACCTCTACCTTTCTTGACATAAGTTAAATATAATACATCCACTCTCCTAACCAGGTCATCGGAAGGCCGCCATTTAATATGACCAAACCATCTAAGAAGACTCTCTCTAATCTAATCTGACATTGGAGGTACTCCAACCTTTCATGAATATGATCGTTTCATAGCCTATCTCTAAGAGTAAAGCCACTCATCCATTTGAGCATTCTCATCTCTACAACACTTAATTAATATTATGCTTCTCTTTTAATGACCAACAATCTGCACCATAAAGCATTGTAGGTCTAACTACCATGTTATAAGAATTTTTTCTTAAGTTTGTGGTACTTTTCTATAACACAACAGGCCTGATGTATTCCTCCACTTCAACCATCCAACTTGAATTCTACTAATAATATCCTCATCTATTTCACCATCCCTCTGAATAATAGACCCAAGATATCTAAAATGTTTACTCTTATTAATGACTTGATCGCTCAAAGTCACAAACCCTAGCTAGATCTATTTCTACTAAAGTTACAGTCCATGTATTCGATTTTTAATCTACTCAAGCGAAAACCTTTAGACTCTTAAGGTTGACCTCAATAATTTAAGTTTAGCTTCAACTCCCTTTTTAGTCTTACCAAGAAGAAGAATATTATCAACAAAAAGCATATACCCGAGAACATCCTCTTACAAATCTCTAGAAACAACATCCATGACAAAAGCAAAAAAAGATATGGGCTTAAGGCTAATCCTTTATGTAATCCAACTGAAATATGAAAATACTTGGTCATAACAACTGCAACATACATATCCCTAATGACTTGAAAATAAGTATTATTAACTCCTTTCTTTTTTAGAACTCTCCATAGCACTTCTCTTGAAACTTTATCATATGCTTTCTCTAAATCAATAAATATCATATGAAGATCATCCTTATTCTCTTTATACTTCTCCATCAACCCTCTCAATAAAGATATAACTTCTTTAGTAGACCTGCCCAGCATGAATCCAATTTGATTTTGAGAAACATTAGTATAACATTATAACCTATGCTCCATAACTCTCTACCATAGTTTTAAATTATGATACATCAACTTAATTCCTCTATAATTTGCACAATCTTGTGCATCATCTTTAATCTTAAAGATAGGAATCAATACACTCATTCTCCACACATCTCAAAAAAATATTAAAAAGTTTAGTAAGCCAAGAAATTGCTTCATCTCCTAAGCATTTTCACACCTCTATTGAAATATCACCATGTCTAATAGTTTTCCCACACTTCATATGAACTAAAAAAAGAGGGAGAGAAAGAACTAAAAATTAACTTTGGGTTCAAATGAACACAAATTTTGGTGTAATTATAATTAAAATGACAATCTCATCAAGAAAATTTCAATATAATCAAGAACATTGAAACCCTAGTTCAAATGACCCTTACTAAAGCTAAACAATTTTAAAATAAAAAAAAAGATAAAAAAACTCTAAATGCAACAAATTCATAATCTAAATGATATTTCATTACGATCATTCCAACAACACCAATAACATTAGACTCCTAATATATGATCCTAAATGAGTCATCACAGCTTAAAAGAACCTAAATGGGCACCACCTATTATCCTTCACATTTCTTCCACATAATCTAAAATGAGATCTTTATATCGTCATCACTTATCATTGGCATTGTCTTGGTATTATTTGATATCCAAAGCTAAACTAGCTAGATCCGCAATGTTAAAACTCTTCTTGACTTCATCCCCACAACCAATAGCATTGAGTGGTTCAGTCTCAAAGTAGAACATCAACCACCATTGCCTAGCATTCAATGTGTGTCATTCGACATTCTTTATCATTGTCGTTGAACAATCAATGGTTTTTTTCACCAAATGCAAGATGCCACCTAATAGCCATTATCTACCGGCATCATTTGCCACATGATTCATCAAACTATATCCCTTCTTTCCATAAAAAAGGCAACTTTGCCTCATTATCGACATGAGATAGTGGACCTTCTTCTTTGCACAGATCTTTACACAGTGATAAATGTTGCAATCCGGGAGCTCAACCTTATATTTTGATAATTACAAATATTATTGGATGCTTCATTTACTTATTCTAGTATCACATTTTAGATATTTATTTTTATATGGTACTAAACATTCAAGTATAATATACACCAAGCAAGATTGAAGAATAAGCTCAAGATAATGTAGCATCAGGGTAAAAGAAAATATATATATTACAAAATATTTATTGTTCATTTTTCTTGAGTACATTTCTATATTAGGTATATATTTGCTTAGTAATTGTGCATACATACACAAGAGGTTTAAAATTGAATGTTTTAATTTTTTTGTTTATCGTGTTGTATGATTTGTTCTAACATAAATTAATTAAAATATTTAATCAAGTGAGATTAATTAAAATTGGAATATAATAAATTATGTTATACAATTTACACATTATACTAAACGATCAGGTATATTAAGAAACCTCGTTATTGAACCCGGGTTACTTAAAATAGGAAAAATTGAAATTTAAAATTTTAAATAATCCTAGTGTATGAAATACTTCATACTTTACAATATTTAATTATACTTGCCTAATTTAATTATGATAATTAAGGAATTGAACTAGATTTTAATTAATTATTGATTGTACTGCACGATACATATATTGTAAATTATGATACACCTAAGTGCTCTCTGGATGAATTTTCGTTCTTTTTGTATGATATGATTACTTATTTGAACTAATCATACTTGATTATTTCTAATCATACAAGATGATCTTTGAAGGCATTGAACTATTGTACGATCCAAGAATCATAATGTATAATTAGAGGCTAGCTATTTAATTTAAAATTAATATTTTTAGAACCCACTTTATACATTTCCTGGAGACTTGAGAGAACAAGTCTATTGGCATAAAGAAAAGTCTTCCTTCTCTGAGAGTGTTTGGAGAGAGTCTACAAAGCAAAATGAGAGAGAGAAGATAAGGTTGAGAGAGGGGAAGAGACTTGAGAGTGTCAAGGGAGTATGAGGGGGTTACACGGTTGCTTCTACTTACCTGCACTTTGGGTCCTTCAATTTCTATGTATAAGAAGCTCTTGGAGGAGAGATCTTCCAAGGAGGCTAGGAGCAAAAGAATCTAGTTAGCCAAGGAAGCTTGGAGAGACAAATTCGTTGGGCGTGGAAGTGAAAGGAGGTTTCAGCATCTCTACCCGGTTTGAGGAAAAATGGTGTTTCAGCATCTCCACCAAGTCAAGGAGACGATATGAGATTAGTATCTTCACCAGGCTTGTAGGAGAAAGGAGGGACGATAACCCTGTCGGGCCGAGGAGGGGAGAGGAGGTGATTCTCTAAGAGTGAAGTGTCTGGAAGAATGATTGTCTACTTGGTGAAGGGAGAAGGGAGAAGGGCTTCTCCGCCCAATTGTGTGCTAAAGGAGATACACCTATAATGCAAATCTCAAAGATAAGTATCATTAAGGTAGGGCTGCAAGCGAACCAAACGTTCGACGAGCTACTCGTTGTTCGGTTCGATTAAAGCTCGTTTGTGATCGTTTAATTAGCTAAACAAACAAACTTGAACAATATTTTAAATACTCGATTCTTAAATAAACAAACTTGAACACTAATGTGTTTGGCTCGTTTATGTTCGCGAACAACATCATTTGAAGTTCATGAACAAGCTCGATATTAAGCTCGATAAAAGCTTGATTCGTGTTCGATTTTGAACTCGTGAATAGGCTAGATAAAAATAATTAATATTTGACTATAAAATTAATAAATATAAATAATCATTGCCTTTATTACGTAGACAATTGCTTTTATTATAAATGTGTTTGTTCATAGATATGTTCATGAACGTATTTGTTTGATAGTTAAAAAAAATTCGTGAAATATGTTCGCGAACAAGCTCGATAAGCACTAAACGAACGAACATGAACTGAACATGAATCGAACATGAACACTCATTTATTTAAATGAACCAAACATGAACACAAACAATAAAGCTCGAACAAACATGAACCAAACTTGAACAAGCTGATATTAAATGAACACAAACATGAACACTCACATACTCGGCTCGGCTCGGTTCGTTTGCAGCCCTACATTATGGAGTGGATGTAGGTTAGGGGTGTCAACTTTCGACCCGACCCGAAACCCGGGTTTGGGTCAACTCATTTACTAAACGGGTCGGGTCCTGGTTCAGATTTTTGACCCATTTAAAAAAACGGGTCGGGTTCGGGTTGACCCGACAACCCGCGGGTCAACCCGAATTAACCCGTTTCACTTCTGCGTCAGGTCTCGCAAACTCGCGCGCGTCCACTGTCCAGCGGTCCAGCCCGGCTAGCCAGCACAGCCGCGGAGCAGCGGATCCTGCGTCCAGCACTCAAGCCGGACCAGCCCGCACCTGGCAGTCGGCGTCACTCGTCAAGTCTTGCTACTCGCGTCCAGCCTGACCCGCGTCCCGCGCTCCGCGTGTAGCCTGCCCGGCGTCCTGACACCCACGTCTGCGTGCAGCCTGACCGGCGTCTCGACTGACCGACTTCCGCGCTCCGCGTCCAGGCATCCCACGATGGCGCGACCTCGCGAACTCACCCACTGCCGGGTCGCGGGTCGGTTCGGGTCAACCCGGCAACCCAGCCGAGTCAGGTCCGGGTTGAAATGTCCGGCCCGTTTACAAAAACGGGTCGGGTTCGGGTTGACCCGTTTAGATCCGGGTCGGGTCGGGTTCGACTCGAACCCGACGGGTTGACCCGAATTGACACCCCTAATGTAGGTCAATTTGACCAAACTACTATAAACCTAGTCTTGCATTATCTTGCTTTTCTACACTTTACTTTCCCTACAATTTATTTTTATTTCACTCTAGTGTTGATTTGGTTATCTTGAAAAAAGAGGCAATTTTTTGAATAATCAATGGTTTAATCTTGCTTTCAAATCAACAAAGAAAAGAAATAAAAAAAATATTATTTTCCTTCAACAAATTTATTCTTCTACACTTTTTTTTTTGTTATTCTTCTACACATTTGTTTTATACAAAATCAAAAAAAAAAAAATTTTTTTTGATATTTTACTTTTTGTTTTTGAATTGTTTTATTTATTTAGTGCTTTAGCATATTAAATTTATTTTTAAGACAAATATTTTCAAATTCAAAAAAAATTTCCCCCTCCTTTTTAGTGTACCATAAGCACCTTCAATTGATATTAGAGCTAATTATGAACTTTGAAAAAATATTCTTTAACATTGCAGAGAGTGAACCTCCTTATAACACAAGGCTTTACTGGTAGAGATTATTTTAAGGGCTCTATGATTTTTCATTTTGTATGTTCTTCAATTAGAAAAAAAAAAAAAAATAGTATCTCCTCTCTTCATCAACACAAATTAACTTGCGCATAATAATATTGAAATTTATAGAAATAATTAACAAAATATTTCAAAGATTTTTCTCTCTTTGCATACATACCTAACTTTTCATACAAATTCTAGTACTTGCAATATTTAAGACTATTGGTATTAAATTCTTGCATTTGAATTTAATCTTTAAATAAACGCATATTTAAATATTTTATTTAAATGTATATTTAAATTGGTTGAAAAGGAAAAAAAAAAAAAGGAATGAAGTATTGAAGTGATGAACACAAATAAAATATCAAATTTTCATTAGTTTTATAATTTACATTGTATTTGAATTATATATACAAAAAACATTACTAACAACTCATTTTCCACCATGAGAATTTGAACTAATCAAATGAAGAGAGATAAGAAGAGCAAGCTTCCTTATTCATTAAAAGAAATTATAGTAGCAAAAGACCTAACCTCGATAATTAAAGAAAAACAAAATATTTATAAAACTGCCCTATGGAATAAAGCTAATGTGGGTCAAAATAATAATAATAATAATAATAATAAATGTTCACGTTTTTGTTTTCTTTTTTGAAAATATATTTAACAACAAAAAAAAATTTTTGAATGAGAAGAATTTCAACTATTGGAAATTTTAATAATTGGTGTTAGTTGCAAATTTGGAAGTGAATGAGTCAATGAATGAATGGAGTTTAAGAAAAAGTCAAACAGATCAACTTCCTACCAATTTTAACTTTATAGATACTTGTATTCACAACCCTTTTCACACAACCAAGCAAGCTCTTTCAGAATGAGAAGTTTTTATACTTGCATGCTCTCTCTCGAGAAATTATTATGCATGGTCATCGAACCCCACTTTTTTGTTGTGTACTGCGGCTTTGTACTGTTATGTACCGGGTGATGTGGTGCATCCTGATTCGCCTCCGAACGGTCCAATGATAGCACATAATAATTTCGATCTCCTCTCTCTCTATTAATGCCATCAATCAGATTGATTATTTACGTCTGATTATATTTTCTAAACAAATAAATAAGCCAAATCTGAATATGAGAGCGATATTATTAAGAAAATTTTGTCATATTGTTTTGACTCAATAATTAATGAATTGAATACGAATAAAATTTAATTTATACTTCGCAACTCATTTACACTTCTAGATCTGGCATCCTAAAGGATCACTAACTTCCCTTGCTGATTTCTAGCTCTCAAATTTCAAAGACAAACTAACCTAATTTTATCTCTATTTATCTTAGAATAAACAAATTATTCTCCTCAAGGTCATGCATATTTATTGCATGAGCATAATGTAGCTGAAGAGATGTCTATAAGAAGATCATTGAAGCACTAAGTGGGCTTTAATAGTCATAGCACTGTCGTATTAGGCTAGTGTAAATTGCTCATGGCAGGACTTATGGCTTCCAATGGTCACCAAGTAGATAAAGCAAGCGAACTTGAGGATGTAACAAGGCTAGCTAGTGCCCACTTGCATAACATTGAAGAGTCTTGAGCTTTATTTTTTGCACATATATTTATTATACATTGTGCATGAGGGAATTCCAAGTCTTCATTTTAGGTTTTTTCTTATTAATGTGGGGCCATGATGTCTTGAGAATCATGTATTATTTTATGCATTATATAAATGTAAAGTATATGGGATAGAGAGACTCCTTCATAATAAAAAATTAGTAGACTTTGTTGCCCATATTCAATTTTCCACCAAGGGATGGTGGCAAGGTAGATGGAGGTCATTTATGATAGGAATGAATGTTACAAAGCCTCCATGTGATCTATAAAAGTTGTTAAGAAATTATTGTGGAGAAAAAAAATTAGTTAGTTGTGAACATCATTTCTTTAACATACTATGACCGGTTTCCATTATATAGAAACTTCCACGTGGCACGTTCTTTTTTTTTAATATAATAAATTACCTTAAGATTTTGTGGATCCAAATCAATATTAGAATCTTGATGAACATATAAGTCCTCGACATCATGGCAAAAAGGATGAGATTGAGCTCATTGTTCGGGTTTTGTGAAGAATAGTGCCTTCCTTAAAAAAAAAGTTCATCAATCAATAAACCCATGTATTTAGATAAGTCGATTTCATGGTGATCAAAGCTTAATCAATATACAATTGCACTTTTGGAAGACTTCTTTTGAGTTCGTTCAAGATTGTGGTGTCTATCAAACTTCTATCACTATCATACTTTGGGGCAACGTACATGGTACAATCTTGAAGAGGCCACTTAAATTATGAGGGATGTATATGTAAATTATAAAAAGATATCCATGTAGAGATTTTACGTCTGCCATATTTGTAAAAAATAATTTCAAATCAAATATGTATTAACTTGAAGAAAGTAAATGATACATGTCCAAATGATTACTTTTCATTCTTTAATATTGATGCCATGGTTGATTTAATTGTAGGATTTTATATATTGAATTTTCTTGATTCATTCTTGAGATATTATCAAATTAAGATGCACTAGAAGGACAATTAATATGATTGCCTATAGATGCCTCCACGATATTACCGTAACACTTTATTGTATATTCGAACTTATATGATCAATACCTCCATGGTAGAATTGATGCAACCATCATCCAGAGGCCCTGCTTTCCGCAGTTTCAAATGGAAAAAACTACGTTAATTCCCTACTTGCAAATGTTCGTGACTTTCGTCGCATCGACGCCTTCGGCATTGTTCGACTACAATTATCAAATCCTAAAGACCAACGTTAACCTCCTCAAGCTCATCCATCTCGAACTCATGTTCTCCGATGCTCGCGGCAATCTTCCGACCTTTGGCTCTCCGGCTCGCCCCTGCGTCTAGCAATTAAACTTCTATGAGTTCAACACTGCTCACAATGTCTACGCCTTCGACATACTCCTAGCCTTTTAACCCGACTCCAAAGTTTGATCAATCTGTCAATACCCAACCCCGATCTCTTGCGCTCAATTGAACAAGCCCCGACCACTCAGTCGATTGTTAACGATCTGATGCCTAGCCTGACCCGGTTGCCAGCTCACGGCCGACTCGACGGCTAGATCCCATCGACCTCACCGAGCAGCTCTCTTCTGCACAAATTTTCTTGATCCCGCACGAATCCTTTCGCCTCTTCCTCCTACACCTCTCAATCAAACATGTCGATCGTTTGGATCGATCCTGTATGCACGTCCGATCCTCCCTGTTTAGGATTAGAGACCCACCTGCTTCCTGCTCTCCACAAGCAGCTGCTCCCTTTGTGCTCTCCAACAATTCTTGATTTCAAACAATTTTATTATTTCTTCACTCCAAAATTGTAATTTACAGAAAAATAATAAGTTGTTTCATGCTTAGAAATTAAAAATAAAAAATAAAAAATTTGGTGATGGTTTTTTTTTTTCCCAAAATCAAGATGACTATTAGCCCTTTGCGTCCGCAGCACGTGGCAGACGCTCGCATCAGGAAACGGAAACTTAAACCCGAAAGATGCCCTCACGAAACCCCGTTTACACTTAACTCCTTCATAAAGATTCCTTTCCAAACCCCATTCACACCATTAAAAAACCACCGCCAAAATCCCGAATCACTACCGTCCATTTACACGATGACGTCACCGCCGACCCCGGGATCGGGTCGGTGCTGAACTGGCCAACTCCCACACCACGCTGGACATCCTACGTGGCATTCGGATTGATCTCGCTGACCCTTTCCCTGCCTATCTCGGGCCCACCATTATTTCCCCGCACTTTCCACCCATACCCCTCAATTCTTATAAAATCGCTCTCTTTTCCCCATAGAATCTCTCCCACACACAGAAAGCCCATAGCATTTTCCATTCCTGAAGAAACCATCAAACTATTGAAGAGAGCTTGAAGAGAGAAGAGGAAGATCAAGAAGGGTCAATATGGGCAACTGTCTTCGCCACCGGCAGCCGGCGACTATAGTCGACGGCGACGATGAACATGAGCATTGGATTAAAACAGAGAAAGCCGAAGAACTAACCACAAGCAGGCCGAAGGAGACTTCTGCACCGTCCACAGAGGTGAGGATCAGAATCAGTAAGAAGCAACTTGAGGAGTTTTTGAGACAGGCAGAGATTAAAGGCTTACCAACTCGAGATGTGATGATAGAGCTTATCAATATGAGCATGGCGGAGTCTAATGAGATCATTCATGATCAGTATCATTGGAAACCTGCGCTCAGAAGCATTGCAGAAGAGCCTGACGATTAGAATGAAACTTATAAGCTCTTCTATCCCTTTTTCGATCTCTTATACTCTTTTGGTTAGATTGTCTGTAAATTATTAGATTTGTTAGATTATGATATGTGGTTATAAGTAGGTTGTGATCGAATGGAAGAGGAGAAGAAGGGATAGATGGGGCTTATTTTTTATTTTATTTTTAATTTGGGTCTGGTTTGTTTGAGTTTCTTGATTTTGTAAAATATTAGAGCTATTTTGATAAATATTCTTTATATTTTTTTCATTATTTTGTGCATTTGTGTCATGTGAATGCATGCTGGCCGTTGATTTAGCTGAGCTCAATTGCAGATCGATCTATGTATCATGTTTAGGATAGATAATTAATATATATATAAAAATTTATATCAGAAACTGCTCGTACAAAAATTGAAAATTTTATATTAAAATTATTAGTTATTTCTGTAAGAAAATATAATTCAGTGATACCATACTGCTTGAAATTATTAGTTTTTTTTTTCTTAATTTTTTAATAAAATATTTTATTACTTTCAGAGGTTCATAGTTCTTATATTTCTATAAATTTTTAAGTGCATGGTATAAGTTTTTTGCAGGAAATTGCAACTACATAGCGGTGGAATTTTTTATGGGCGCCCTAACCATCGTAATCGAAGAAAGCTGACTTTAACTTTAATGATAATTTAAAATTTAATGAGTTATAATATATTTAATTATTATTATTATTTGAATAGCATGTGGATGAACCATACAAATCTGTAAGCTAATTGTATTAGTTTTCTACAAAGATAACATGGCGGCCATTAGAGAAGGTGAAGCTTCATGTAATTTACCAGTAAGAAACATGGTTCAGTTCGGAAGCTACTCGGAAAGGAGATTTGTATATCGGTTTCAAAAAGGACAAAACAACAAGGGATGACGCACGCAACTCATTTTGTTCTGTTGGTTGGGAGCTTAAGCTACCAACTAATATGCGATGTGTGGGTGAGTCTACCTTAATTGGCCGCCCAAAATGTCCCAAAAAAAGGGGTGACGCAGAGCAAAATATTAATTTAGTATAAATTTGAAAAAAGTTTTAATGATTGTATACAAAAGGCATGTTTGGAACTAGAAATTATTATGTGTGGAGAACAGACGCATAACGTCATTCGGAGAACAATCAGAATGCACCACGTCAGCAGTACAAGCAAGGGGTGACGTGACACATTTTGGTTGGTCTCCGAACGGCGTTCGCCGTCCGTACAGAATAATTAATCGTTTGGAACAGCTACGATATTAATTTTATAAGGTTGGCCATGAAGTGTTTGTGAGGAAATCAACTTAACTATTATTGTTGCACAATATAATTTTCTACTATAAAAAGTTTTTAAAATCAATGAAAAATTAATAAGATCATAATAGCCAAAAGAAATTGAGATTACTATCTGAAAAGCTAAATACTGTTCTAAAGCAGTGAGAAAACTTCGCTCTCTCAAAACTTTGATAAATATGAGGAAATACCGAAACAGTGTTTTTATTATTATTATTATTTTCAAAATAAATAGTGACCCGGTGTTTGAAAGAGTTATTTGGTGGTTTAATAAGATAGAGACACTTTCTTTTTATTTATGCCTAGGTTTGTTAGCTAGGACAGTTTAAAATTTTGGATTTAATTTTACATCAAATATTTAAAAATGTATTGATTAAAAGATTAACAGATTTCGTAGGAGGGGCCGGAGGAGAAGATAACTTTTCTGTATGCTGTATTTTTCCCTTTGTTTTTTCGGGATTGGTTTTCTGGACATTTGGTCGCTTTGGTGGTGCGCTGGTTTATGGGGCAATGATGTGGCTGGGGCTCGTGTCCTTGTCATCTTGCTGGTGGCAACCGTTGGTGTTGTTCTTAGAGTTGGTTGGATATTGGGCGATGTCTTCACCTTTTTGGATGGTCCGTGCGAGGCTTTGGGGATGCTGGGAGCCTCGGCCGATTACTAAGCCCTTTTTTGTTGTATTTTGCCTTTTTTTTTATTTTTTGTTCAATTGCTGTGTAACCGTTTTTGTTTTATCTTAATATATTAGTTTTGTTTTAAAAAAAATTAACAGATGGCTCTCATACATACTTGAGTTCTTACTTTGAAAATGAATCTGATTATTTATATATCAAATTTATCTTTGGTATGATGCGTTATATATATAGCATATTTTTTTATGCTAAAGGAGAATAGTCCATGCAAGAGTCATTTAAGATTTTTTTTATCATTTATTGCCCGTACTTATATTTTACTTATAAAGGAGTTGTATTTATGATAGATATGAGGAATTAGCTAAGCTATAAAAACTCAATTAAAATCATAATGAAATCTGCAATGATTTCAATAGGATGTAGCCATGCATCAATTATGTGATCCCCTCTAAGGGTTCGTTTGGGACGGCTTTTTTATTGCTTTCTAAAACGGAATTTACAAATTTTTTTATTTTTGTCCTAAAACTCCTTTTTAGAAAGCAATAAAAAAGCCATCCCAAACGAAGCCTAAGAGTCTTAGTATATTTTTGCATGTTGGTCTTCTTTAATTTATATCTTTTATTCTTTTCGATAGGAGCGATTGAATTTAATTTGATCACATATTTTCTAATATGTAGGCCCATATTGATATATTCGATCCCTAACAAATAGTTTAGATTGATACTAAGGCTTGGTTTCGGACGGCTTTTTTATTGTTTTCTAAAACGGAGTTTTTGTACAAAAATAAAAAAATTTGTACTAAAACTCCGTTTTAGAAAGTAGTAAAAAAACCGTCCCAAACGAAGCCTAAGTAATTCATATAGTTTATTTATAAGTGAGTGGCATGCCATGCGAGGAGAACGATTATTCGGTAGTAGAAAGATCACAATGAAAATTTTTTTATAATCAAATAATTCGAACTGTTGTGAATGTCAAGAGCTATTTTTATGTGAAAAAATAATTCGCAAATTAAAAAAGAAATTAAAGAAAATGCTCCCCAAAAATATCATTATTACTAATAATTAAATAATATACTAATTTTAAAATGCTAACAAATTCAAATGAATCACGAATTAAGATTTTATTTGAAACAGTTTTTCAACTGTTTCATGATAAGAAAAGTAGTTGATATAAAATAATGTCGGTTTGGAAAATATTATTTTCAATGCCATTTCAAAATTTTATCTTTAAAAAATTATTTTAAAATAATAATTTTAAAATTGTGGCCGAGAAAAAAAAAAACTTTAAAAGCAAAAACATAATAGCTTAAGTAGCCCCAACTAATGCCTAAGTAAATCAATATTCAACACAAACTCCGCGTTTTAAGCTTCCAAATTATACAAAAATCAAGAATCAGATACTAATAATCTTAGTTTAATTAAGAACTAATTAAAAAAGGAACAAACAATCTTTATTCAATGACGTGTCACATGCGTATACGGAAAAAAACAAGAGGGCTAATCTAAATCCACAAGTTATAACACGGCACGTCGGCACCCAATAACAAACCTTAATTAACAAGGAAATCTTATATATTAACAAAAATACCAGCTGACCACGATTTTTTTTAAAGGAGGACCATGAGGTTAATTTAAATTAGGAATAAGAGAAAAATTAGTCTAATCATTTAGCACATTCTAAAGAATGCACCAAATAATTAGAATGTATCAAATGATTTGATGCATTCAGAACTAGCCAATTCATTTAGTGCATTCTTTAGAATGTGCCAAATGATTTGACTGGTTCATTAGAATGCGTCAAATTCTTTGACGCATTCATCCCGGTTAGCCGAATTATAGTCTGAAACACTGTAGCAATGCGCCAAATAATTTTGGCACATTCAACGGATGTGCCAAAAATAATGATGTATTACATTGAATGCGGCAAACTGTTAGCATATTTAGCGGTAAACTGTTTGGCGTATTTAGAATAAACAAAATAGTTTTGTGCATTCAATGCAATGTGTCATTATGTCTGACTAGTTTGCTTCTTTTTAAATCATGCTCCAATTTATAATATTCCGGCTAACCACTATAAAGTTTATTAATAGCAGTTATTAACCCTAACATGCTTAATTCATATTGCAGACCCAAAATAATACTTTAATTAAACTAATTTTGTTAAATCCGATTAGCATGTAGTTAATTATATTTTGTTATGAGCTGTCGACAAGCGCATGTTACAAATTAAATGGTTGGAAGTTAGATATTTCGGTGCTGGTTAATTAATTCAATGAATTAGTTTGCTGACATAGGCGGTGGAGGCCAGCCATGTGTATTTGCGTGGAGTATAATTAGTACAACGATCTCACATGCATAAACAAGAAATTATGAGTTGAAAGGTTGAAGAGAAATATTCTATGTTTTGTGTAGATTAATTAGGTAAAAATGAGTGGTTTGATTAATGAATACTATAAATTGAGCTTAACCATCATATTATATCTTTGTTAATGCATTAATTATGTTTTTAACTGATACCAAGAGAAGTTTCCGAATGGATTAATATATACAATTTTGTTGTGAGTTTGATATTAATATATTTTGCATGCAAGGATGACTGATATTAATTTAAATATATTCCAAGTTTATATTATTATTGAATGATATAAAATTCATGGTTTTAGAAAGAGAATTTTGTGTCCTAATTTTGCACGATGATTCAACACATACATAAATAAAAAGAAAGAGTACATGAGACGAGTTTTTAAATAGAAAATCCAAGAGAAGAAAAAATCATACGAGCTGGCCCAATTGAAATAATATATTATATAATTTAAGGTATAAAAAAATACTCTTCTCTATAATTGGAGAAGACCGGACTACAAAATTGGGAGAACTTGCTTGATCTCTTGTAGTTATGAGTGTCAATATTTGACATGACGCGAAACCCAACACGAACTCGACTCGAAATATTCTAGGTTCGGGTCAACCTATTTTCCACACAGGTTGGATTTGTGTTCGAGTTTCCAATCATTTACAAAACGAGTCAGGTTCGAGTTTATCCAAAAATGATCCAGATTGACCCTCACCCCCCCCCCCCCCCCCCTCTTCACACACACATTAGTGTCAATATTTGCCCACACATCCAGATTGACCATCGTCGGCTTCTTGTTCTTGATTGTTTTGCGATCCTGCTCCATCAGACGAAGGATCAAGAAATTTTGCAAACCCATTCGCTTTGAAGACTTTGAGAATCTGAGTTCGCCAGATGGGATAGGTCTCCAATGATAGTTGATGCAGAACAAGTGTTTTAAGATTTGAGATAATGAATTTGAGCGATGGATAGATCTGAGAAGTTTCGGTGGAAGCTCCGGCGTTTCCGGTGATGGCAAAGGATGCCGCTGCGGAAGTGGTCATAGGTTGAATACCAGAGAATCAACCTGCTTCTGATACCATGCTTCTGATACCATGTAGAAACAAAATGAGATGAAGAGAGTGAAGAAGAAGTTCTCAGGTTCAAGAAGACCGAGATGTATAGAGAAGTACATTATCTGTCTTTACTAACAGCATGGAGTACAATTTATATAGATTATTGTAAATCCTATGTCTACGTGTCAAGTACACATTGGACAACAAGAATACAATGTTGTTATTGGTGTGCTAACACTGTGAGACCTCGTTCCCTTACTGTTCCTCTCTGATTTGGATTTTCCTCTCAGAATCGTCCGGGACGATAGTGAGATCGTCCAGGCCGATCTGCACTGTAGAAAATATCGGCCTGAAAATTGTCCTGGGAATCGTCCAGGACGATATTTTTGGTCTGATCGTCCCGGGACGATTTGGCGATCGGCCGGGCCGATCAGCTTAATGATATATGAAAATCAGCTCGTTTTGATGAGAGAGAAAATCATTTTAAAATCAAAATATCTGATTTTAGAGAGAGAAAGAGAAAAGGAAAAAGAGGAAACTTGGTTTTGGAGGCCGCGGAGCGCTTTTCGTCCGACGTCGCTGTTGGGAAAAGTGAAGATCTCGTGGTAAGGACTCCGAACCCTATTTCTGTTTTCAAAGATATTGAGTTTTGACCGAGTTGTGATCTGTTTTGTGTTTTCGTAGTCGACTTTTCGACATGATTTTGATTTGACACAACTTTCACCGCACAACTTTTGGTATGTTATAGATATGATTATTACACACGATTTGAGTATTTTCTACGACGATTTTACCGGTCGGAATTGATTCTACGCGATTTTAATCGAATAGAAAAATATCAGGACTTGATTTGATTTGATTTCTATAGGACAATAGTCTTGTATTGATGTCATAGATATTCTACTGTAATTTGGAAGAATTTGGAAATTGTGCTTTTTGCAGGATTTTTGTGTAAATTTGACCGACTGCCGTTACGCTGCCCGATTTTCATAGATTTTCTGATTTGCTTGGAATTGATAGATTAGATTGATGTGCTTATGATTATTGATATGATTGTTATAGATTACTTTAATATTGATTATTGAACTGATTATTGATTGATTATTGATACTGGAACCCAAGTGGAACCTGGTTGAATGTTGGTTGGAGATTGATATTGACCTGTACAGGATGGTGGGCCGACGGGCTTTCCTTTAAACCATTGATCATTGATATAACGATTGGGAGTCATAAGGAGTTTTATAGATATGCCGACGGGCGGCCGACGGGCAAAAGAGTGACGACTCTTATTGATTGAAACCAACGTACGGATCTACAACAGCAATATGGATTCTACAACAGCAACATAGCCAGTTGATTTTACTTGTCCAGTATATAGTATTGAATTGCATGTTTACTGTATTGATTTATAGATTCCTGCTTTATCGACTTTGATTGGATTTACTAGATTGTACGATTTCATTGATTTTACTGATTGATTGCTGTGCATCGACATTGAACATTGATATAGAAATGGATGGACATAGATATTGCATTGATAGCATGGACATGAAAAGTATAGAATCATTGACACTGTTGTCTATAGATTCATTGATTTCTGCTTATAGATTCATTGTTACTACTACCTGTGGATTTATTGATCCGATATTACTGATTAGACCGTATTGATTTGATTTGATAGCGATTGATTTCAACGGATCGATTGATTCGACATGAATGATTTAACGGATTGATTGATTCGACGACTTGATTGATTTGACGGATTGATTGATTTCCTCTTGTGAACGGATTTCTTCGAGATTGTCATGGATTTATTGAGTTGATTTATCGGTTCGCCTGCCGTTGCATTGACTGGTTTTATTGACTATGGATTTCAGTATTGCATAGACTCATTGACCATCGACTGATATGATTTGATTGAATGACATGCATATTGATAGCATAGCCGTGCTTTGATTTCAGTTATAGGTATTAGGTGACCTGCTGGGCTTTGTAAAGCTCATTATATATGGTTGAAATTTTCAGGTCAGGGTAAGGGAGCAGAAGATAGGAATTGATCCGGATCTTCAGATTTTTGTCTTTTGATGATTTTGGTGATTCTTTTGTACTCATGATAGATTTCAGAACTGGTGATTGTAGTGTAGTTCCTGAGTATTGTACATGAACTTTGGAGTTTGGATCAACTTGTATATTGATGTTTCAAATTTCATAGATGTTTGATAGACTATTTAATTGAAGGTTTTTAGATAACTCTGGTAAATTGTTTGAGAAATTGATTGACATTCTTTCCAAGTTAGATCTTGGGGCATCACAAACACACAGCACTCAAGGCAACTTATCTTGACTGGAGCCTAACCACTATCAAATTAGTCATGATGTCCACCGCTTACATAGAATACCTCGACTGGTAACTACATCCTAAAAGTTGCCACTGAAAAACCTGCAAGGAAATTTGATTTTGGTGTCAATCTTGTAGACCCTCCAAGGGCCATCGATCCCAGGCTCATCTACGACCTTGCCATTGATGGCTACCTTGACTTCCTTTGCACACTAAACCCTAATCTTGCCCTAACCCGACTGCATGTTCCCACTCGTGCACAACACACATGTGTTCACGTGTGAGACCTCGTTCCCTTCCTGTTCCTCTCTAATTTGGATTTTCCTCTCAGAATCGTCCGGGACGATAGTGGGATCGTCCAGGCCGATCTGCACTGTAGAAAATATCGGCCTGAAAATAGTCCTGGGAACCGTCCAGGACGATTTTTTTTTGTCTGATCGTCCCGGGACGATTTGGCGATCGGCCGGGCCGATCTGCTTAATGATGTGAGTAAATCAGCTCGTTTTGAGGAGAGAGAAAATCATTTTAAACTCAAAATATCTGTTTTGAGGAGAAAGAAAGAGAAAAGGAAAAAAGAGGAAACTTGGTTTTGGAGGCCGCGGTGCGCTTTTTGTCCGACGTCGCTGTTGGGAAAAGTGAAGACCTCGTGGTAAGGACTCTGAACCCTATTTCTGTTTTCAAAGATATTGAGTTTTGACTGAGTTATGATCCGTTTTGTGTTTTCGTAGTCGAATTTTCGACGTGATTTTGATTTGACACGACTTTCACCGCACAACTTTTGGTATGTTATAGATATGATTATTACACACGATTTGAGTATTTTCTGCGAAGATTTTACCGGTCGGAATTGATTCTACGTGATTTTAATCGAATAGAAAATAATCAGGACTTGATTTGATTTGATTTCTATAGAATAATAGTCTTGCATTGATGTCGTGAATATTCTGTTGTAATTTGGTAGAATTTGGAAATTGTGTCTTTTTGCAGGATTTTTTTGTAAATTTGACCGACTGCCGTTACGCTGCCCGATTTTCATATGATTTCCGAATTTTCTGGAATTGATAGATTGAATTGGAATGTGTATGACTATTGATATGATTGTATTGGATTGATTTAATATTGATTATTGCATCGATTATGGATTTATTATTGAACTGATTATTGATTGACTATTGATACTGGAACCCAAGTGGAACCTGGTTGAACGTTGGTGAATATTGATATTGACCTGTACAGGATGGTGGGCCGACGGGCTTTCCTTTAAACCATTGATCATTGATATAACGATTGGGAGTTATAAGGAGTTTATATGCCGACGGGCTGCCGACGGGCAAAAAGAGTGACGACTCTTATTGATAGACCAACGTACTACAACAGCAACGGATTCTACAACAGCAACATGACCAGTTAATTTTACTTGTTTAGTATATAGTATTGAATTGCATGTTTACTGTATTGATTTGTAGATTCATTGTTTTATAGATTCCTGCTTTATCGACTTTGATTGGATTTACTAGATTGTACGATTTCATTGATTTCACTGATTGATTGCTGTGCATCGACATTGAGCATTGATATAGAAATGGATTGATATAGATATTGCATTGATAGCATGGACATGAATAGTATAGAATCATTGACACTGTTGCCTATAGATTCATTGATTTCTGCTTATAGATTCATTGTTACTACTACTTGTGGATTTATTGATCTCGCATATAGATATTACTGATTAGACTGTATTGATTTGATTTGATAGCAATTGATTTAGCGGATTGATTGATTCGACGATTTGATTGATTTAACGGATTTGATTCGACGATTTGATTGATTTGACGGATTGACTGATTTTCTTCTGTGTACGGATTTCTTCGAAATTGATTTGAATTGATCGAGCTTGATTTATTGATTTGCCTGCTGCTGCATTGACTGGTTTTATTGACTATGAATTTTCGTATTGCACCGATTCATTGACCATTGACTGATATAGTTTGATTGACTGTGATTGACTGACATGCATATTGATAGCATAGCCGTGCTTTGATTTCAGTTATAGGTATTAGGTGACCTGCTGGGCTTTGTAAAGCTCATTATATGTGGTTGAATTTTCAGGTCAGGGCAAGGGAGCAGAAGATAGGAATTGATCCAGATCTTCATGTTTTTGTCTTTTGATTGATAGTGATTCTTTTGTACTCAGGATAGATTTCAGAACTGGTGATTGTAGTGTAGTTCCTGAGTATTGTACATGAACTTTTGAGTTTGGATCGACTTGTATATTGATGTTTTAAATTTCATAGATGTTTGATAGACTGTTAATTGAAGGTTTTAGATAACTCTGGTAAATTGTTGAGAAATTGATTGACATTCTTTCCAAGTTAGATCTTGGGGCATCACATCACGTCTGGACTCAGTGCATAGCATCTACAGTGGTAGGTTCACATGTCGGCTTTTGTCCAGGTTGAAATTCCTGACCAGTTTGGAAAACCTGGTCAAGTTAGGGTCAACCTATTTAATTAGACCCGGATCAATTCGAGTTGGACCCGAACCCAGCCTGTTTTGACACCCTACCTGTAGTTGTAATAAAGTTTATAGAAAAAATAGTGTATGGATGATGATGTCAGCCAAACAATGATAATCAGGTAATTGTGGTCAGACAATAACGGTTAGACAATAATAGTCAAGTGATGATAATTGGATGCTCATGACGCAACACAACAACAATTGAATGGTGGTGGTCAGATGATAGATAATAAACTATAACAATCGAGTGGCAGTGGTTTAGCGATGGCGTTAGATGATGATGGTGACTAGCAATGCTCTTAAAATATATGGTAGAGCTCAACAGTTCTTTGGATATGCAAGCTCCTTACAATCTAAAATTCAAGTCCTCTTCATGTGTGAAAAGTGATCTATTTATAGTATTTTGATATTAACATTTTGGTAAATTCAGTCAATATTTTATGACCCTTCATTGGACTATCCATACTAAATCATTTGATCATAAAACTATTTATTGAGTTGTTAAGTACGTTAATAACCTCATAATTGAATGATGTTGGGCTCATTTGGTTTATCTCTTAAAAATTCTTGCTTTGATTGTAGCATTTAAGATTTAGAGATTATTTGAACATTCAATTAATGTTTTAAATTTTTTAGTTATAGGTGCTTGATTTGGACACATTTGCACTTTGATCGAACGTCATTTGGCTTTGTTGGGTTGACCTTCTCAAGATGTTTAGTTCGACTATAAATTTGTTTAAATTATAGACTGAATTCAATTCTTAAAGTTTAGAATTTAAAATATTGCACCAATATTCATGCTAATCAAGTAGATTTTTATATGATGTATCATTTATCCCTCTATTTTTAAACATTAAAATTTGTATTGTTTAAAAATATAAATTGAAACTTCTGCATAATTTGCGGCCAAAAATTATAATATAAGAAGGCCAATATATTTCTTCCCTTGGGACTTTGAACCAAATAACATCTCTTCAATCATAATTATAGTTTTTCTTCAAATTAGTTGCAATTAGATAACTCGGATTGAATTTAGTGACGACGATATATTTTGGCTTCATTTGGGACGGTTTTCTGACTGCTTCTTAAAATAACTTTTTAGTACAAAATATTTTGTTCTAGAACGCTAATTTAAGAAGTAGTAAGAAAGTCGTCACAATCAAAAACTGCTTTTGCTTTTTTATTTAGGAGATTGATCAGTTATAAATTCTTACATTTATTTGAAGATGGTTCAAATTGCTTTCGATAGAGGTTGAGGGTCTCATTAACATTTATTTGTGAATCTATTCGATGAATGAGATTAGCGTAAGATCATGCTATCTCTATAAACAATGAGTAGTAGAAATATCCATGGCGAAGATTTTCAAAAAACACCTTATAGTAACACCATATCTACTCTGGATTCTCCTCCTATGGGTAGCCGTTTGTTCGTCTTTCTCCCTAAGTTGTGTGCTGATATTGCCACCTTTTTCTGACTCTCGTTTGTTTTATTTTGGGCTTCCTTTTCCCTTTTCTTATTTTATTTAACACGTAGGCCCCTATGTGGGTAAAAAAAAAACTACTCCCATAATACATTGTGCTTCGAAAGAGAAATTTTGAAAATACTTCTTGATTTAGACCAATTCATTTGTGGTCTAAAGACTTCATCAAAGGCTGACGCACAGATAATTAAGATAAGAACGCAGGATTAGACTATTACTCGGCCCTCAGTAAAATGTCAATAACTTGAAAGGATTATTAATATGATTGTTAGCTGAAAGAAGAAATTACTTCTTCAATTTTGTCTTAACCAAATGCTGTGAGCCTGTGATTAATCTCGACGCGTGTCCTATTTGGGCGACTAAATGGTCCAGTAAAATTCTGATATCATAGGTGATATATAGTTGCAAATTTTGAATCCTTTGATGTGATAGGGAAGCACAAAGCGACTTATTCTATTTAGACATTTTGTAGGCACATCACTCATGACGCACGCCTAAGCCTTAGGTTTATTTTTGGAAGACTTTTTTATTGCTTTTTTAAACAAATTTTTAGTTTAAAAATTCAAAATTTTATTAAAAAAAATTAATTTAAGAAGCAATAATAAAGTCGTCCAAACGAAGTGAAAATTTCTAATTATAACTTTAATTAATGAGATCTTAAAACATAATTATGCTTCATTTGGGGCGGCTTTATCGCTGCTTCTTAAAATAACTTTTTCGTAAGAAAGTTATTTTAAGAAGCAGTAAGAAAGCCATCCCAAACGAGGCCAATATGAAGATATTAATGGTTTGCTTCAGTAAACTTTTTTTTTTTTTTTTTTAGTTCTCTACTATTTTCTCTACTTCTGCAAAAAAATTATGGTAAGAAAGTATTTTTGCAACTAGAGTTGCTGATGCGTGGTTGTTTTAAGCAAGCAGTTATTTAATTTTCTTTTTATATATATATAAAATATATAGTAATTTAAAATATATATATTTTTTCACAGCAATTTGATAAACAACTTTATAAAACTTTGTAATCATCTCAAACAAATGTTAGTTGAAAAACTTTGCATTTCTTTTAATCAAAATGGGGATACGTTAATATTGTTATATAAATTGAAAAAAATAAAAATAAGAAGATTGTAGCAGACCTCAACGCTAGTCTTTATTTGAAAAGAAATAAACAAAAAAAATATTTTGAATATCTTCATCAAAATGCAGCTCTGAACATTCATAAAGCAAGCAAATAATTGCAATATTGGCTTGAAATAATTCATAGATTATCCAAAATGTTGGACACTTGTGATTGAAAAAGCTATGTTGTTGTAAAATGTTAATTGATCTATGACTTTCATTCCCAAACTTAAATTTTTTATTTGATAGTAGGTTTGACTCACTCATACATATATTAGGCCTATCATTAGACCACTTTTGATTTATTTGTTAGTCTGTATGGAATATAATTGTCTTGATCAATTGGGTTGTACTATTGTCACGGACCTCAACTCAATTTATTTGTCTCAATGGGGGGAGCGTGGGGGTCCTCCCGATTCTTGGGTTTGGATGCTTTGCACCCGAGCGCCTTAGCACTGTATATATCGTTTGGAGAAAAACAGAACAGTGCCGCCCTGCAACACTCAAGATCTGACGCTACGGTGCCGTCAGGCAGGCTGGAGACATAGCATTGAGCATCTCGGTGCTCCAAAATGGCATATTGGACCGTTATTCTTTATAAATTTTCTTAAGGGTGGCATCCCTTCGTGGTATGTATTGTATCTCTTTGTTTTTTCTTGTGTAAGAAATGTGTATAATGTAAATGAGAAGAGAAGCAAGGAGAGAACGAGAGAGGAGATATTTGTATAAATTTCTCCCAATTTTCGTTGTGAATTTCTTGGTGTTGTGTGGCTCTATGATTTTTTCCCGGTTTCGATTTTTTCCATATTAAATCCTGAGATTCTTTAATTTTCATTGCATATCTATTTATTCTTGTTTATTTCGTTGTGTGGCTTACTTTCACCCCCAATATCACTTTTTAACAAGATGTTAAAATATGATTCAACTAGCATGAAATGATTCATATAGTTTGTGTTGGTTAGGTAAAGTTTATGAATATGTGGCTCTCATAATAATTTCATATGATTGAGTAGGCTCTTTGTAAAAGATACTTACTCATAAATTGTCAGGATGGTCATGGTCAGTAGTACTATTAAAGAAAGGTAAATGCAAACACTAGAGCCCTCTCACAAAGAAAAAAAAATTAGTTAAAATAATACTACAATTAGTAAAGACATGAGAATACTACAATTAGTTAAAATAATGTTGGACATTTGTAAAGACATGAGAATACTACAATTAGTCCTGCATTAAATAATCATAGTTGTTCTGAACACCCTTTTTTTTATAGAGAGTATACTTGATAAACTTTTCCTCCAATATAGATAGATAATATGTTCCACAAAAATATCAACGCAACTATTAAATAACATAACATCTTGAATCAATTAGTTAAAAAAACATATTAGTTCAAATTGTTCTCCCTCTCATATATATATATATATATAAGTTTAAACTTTTGGATTGAAATGAATCTAACTATGAACATATCTAACTATCTTTGGCCATCTTTGGTTTACACTTCTACTTATCACATGGCATATGCATGGTGGCTACGGTTTTGTTTGGGATGACTTTCTTTCTACTTCTTAAAACTATTTTTCAGTACAAAGATTAAAAATTTTGTACTAGAAAACTGTTTTAAGAAACAATAAAAAAGCCCTCTCAAACGAAGACTAAAATAGATTCAATATTTTGAAGTAGGTGAGCTTCAAATATTTTTCACCGAATGATCAAAACCTAAGTAATCAGTTGCTTATATTTGTATCAAATGAAAAATAATCAACTAAAACATAGTTCTTCCTGTCTTGTGAGTCCTTGAATTCAAAAATGTAGACCTTCTAGATAGGACTATGTAGTTTCTTGCCTTCCCAGCTTGTTCATTAATTGGAGAATGTGTCATTGGAGACGACCCTAAACTAAACAATATTTCTCAAGTTTACATTTTTCATCTTTTATTTTGAAATGAAAAAAGGAAAAGGTAGAATAATTCAGTAGGATCAGCTTCGTTATTTTTGAATTTACGTTGAGATTAGTGCAGCTATTGAAAATTATATGTAGCAGTACTAATCTTAAAGTAAATCTAAGGGTAATAAGGCCCAAACATAAATTCACTCAAGATATTCTAACGCAACTTTTTTTTTTTCCTAATGAAATTTGAAAGGTGGAATGATGGATGGCAAAGTAATTGAACTCAATTGATTGAAATTGGTTCCATTTTTTCTAGTAACATTTGTTGTTGTTGTAGACTGAATTAAGCAAAAAGAACATAATGATAACAAATTTGTAAGAGTTGTTTCTTCAAAAAAAAAAAGAATGCAAAGTTAAAGTGATATGTATAGACTAAAATAAATATAGTATATTTGAAATACTTAAAAGTTGCATGATTGAGTATAAAATAAATGCAAGAGATCACTTTTTTATATTTGATTTAAATTAAAATGAATTTAGTATAAAACCTTGCAAACATCAACAACAGTAGCTGACTGCATACGATGGAGGTGGTCAATGGCAGGTAACAATGGTGGCTACAAAATTGGTAGTGGTTGATGGTGGTGGCAACAGCTAGCGGCAACTGTTGGTAGTTCAAACATATACAATATTTAGACTTCGGCCAAATTGAGCAAATTTTGAATATGTTGAAAATGAACTAGATGATGAATTTTAAATACATCAATAAATAATTATTATTTTTCTCTTTCAAAAAAAATAAATTTGAAAACCTCTCCATTCTTTTTTCAATAAAATTTTGTGCGTTCAACTGAGAAAAAATAATGAATAGAAAAATACAACATAGGGAAAAGGTGGTGTTTTAAAAATATTTTTTAGATGTTTAGCTTAGCATAATACAAATTTAAAGATTATTTTCTTATGATTGATTTTAAGTAAAATTAATTTAATATAAAATCTTGTGGTGGTAGTGGAGAGGAGGCCCAAGAGCGATGGTTTGCTAGCAACGGCCAGCAATGCCTATGATGTGTGGCCGACATTGGTGGGAGTCAACTAAGACCATGGAGGGCGCTCGGTGGTGTGTGGGGGCCAGTGGTGGCATGGCAAGCGATGCAGGTGGTAGTTGGCAGTAGTGGTTGGCAATGATCGATGGCAGTTAGTCATCATTAGCTTATACTAATCGACGGTGGCCGCGGCGGTGGCAAGCGACGCAGTGCCGGTTAGTGGGTGTGCGGCCAATAAAGGCGACGGAGCGGTGACCACTGGCTGGTCGTAGTGATGGGCATAAGCAAGCAACAATGGCATTGAATAATAGGGCTTTACACAAACAATATATTTGAAGTTGACTCAAATCATGTAAATTTAAAATATATTGAAAATAAGCTAGACGAAGAATTACAAATATATTGAAAATTTAATTTGGATTGATTTTTCTTCCAACCAAACACCAAAAATTTTAAAATTCCTGCATTTATTTTACTTCAAACTAGTATTACTTGCAACCAAAAAAAAGACCCCTCAGCCATATAAAGTCTAATCAAACTCTGATTACATTGATTTACAAGAGACTCAATTAACTCGTTTCGACATAGAAAAAGCAGTCAAACTGAGCTACAAAGATAGTTCAAATCAAAAGAGCAATTTTGAAAAGAATCCCATAGATACTCAGTATGAGGCTTCTTTTTAATGGAATTTTGCCTCAAAAGGCTGAGGATGAACGATATCTTCGCTCAACCAATGGCCCTTTATTTATAGGTAAGAATTAAGGTTGTTGTTACATAATCAACAATTGGCGAATGGTGTCTTCACAAGTCCCTCAAGTGAGTTCAGTAGCTCTAGTTAGGAGAAGTTCTTACATGACTAGTGAGAATTGGTTTAGGAGATTCAAGGCTATATGAGACTTCAAGCTTTTGGTGACTTACAATGCAAGCTTGATGAGTTCCAAGTTGCAGGGAGTTCAAGTTTTCACTAAAGAACAACTTGTTGAATATGACTTTGATTACCATAGCACTCAAATAAATATGAGTGTACATGAATTATCTCATTCTTGTATTCCTTCTGGTAAGAAAAGAAGGAAATTAAGATAAAAGTTCTGTAAAAGCTAGTTCAATCTAAGGTGTTTGGTTTGATTTAAAGCGTTGGCTTTGTAAAATACATAGAACTTTAACTTGTATTTGGCATGTCAGCATTAATGCTTATAAATATCAGGTTAATGATTCATTTTAGAGGCTTTGATGCATGCGCTTTTGTAATTATACTTTTATTATTTAACTAACTTTGAGTTCTTGTACTTTTGAGAAAAAAAGAAGAAGAAGAAGTTTGAGCATATTTAGGACTTAATTGTTATAGATGAACTTTAGAAATACATGGTGGCTGACACTGGACCGGAGGGCGCTTGACGAATCCACGTCAATAATCCGGTGACGGTCGTCAGACACCACTCCAAAAACTTGTTGCAGAAAGAACCATCACCTAAGAACAAATCTTAGGATATAAGAATTCAGAACAGAGTAAAACTCTAATTTTATTAATCTCCAAATCTCATCTCTATTAGAAGTAAATGCTACCTATTTATAGACAAATGTACCCCATAATAGGCAACACTCAAAAGAAGAGAGCACTAATCATATGTAGCCATATAAGATACCAAATGAAATAAAACTAGCATGCAGTTATCATGAATAAGCGGCTCAGCTCCGGCATCATACTACCGTGGTAGGAGGAACTTCAGGCTCGTAGGAAGATGTCCGGTTGGCCGCCATAAGGAGATGGATTTGATTGGCTAAACCGGTCTAAATATTCTCATGTCTTTGCACTCAGAACATCGTCAGGATCTTTGACCGAGAATTCATAAGATGAGCTACCATGGCTTAATTCCCACGTAAGAATAGCATGCAAGGGCATGGATGAAGTCGTCATTTTGATTGCATGGTTGCTAGTCCTGTCATTATCAATCTTCTGAGCTGCCTTTACTAGAATGTTATTGATCTCCTCTATTTGTGAGCATATCCCCAACATGCTATCTGCAGAACTGCTACCTGCTGGAGCCGCGTTTGAGTATGAAATGCTGATCTTAGAGTGGTCCACTGGAAGATCACGAAATGATAAGTCTAGGAACTCGATGTTTGACTTTGGGAGTGACTGAACAATAGATGGTGATTTCGGTTGTATGTTTAAGAGCATCAGTGGTTCTTTCTTCAATTGAGGAAACTTAACAGATTCATTTGATGCCCTCCATGGTGTGGAGTTGATGAGTTCAAAGGATAGAAAAGAACCATCATTAATGTTATATTGGCCTTCCCTCTTACTATCGTCATTAACATCATATGCAAGTTGCTCAAGCTCAAGAACTCCATCGAACATGTCGTCATCATATACGTCGTACACGGGCTCATTATAGAGAGGCACAGACGACGATTTCGACAACAGATCTTCAAATATTTCAAAGCTGGACTTGATCAAGGGTGGGTTAGAAGAGATCTAATCATTTGAAATGCCCTCGTCGTCGTCGTCGGTTCGTAAGGATCTTCATTAAATCCTTGGCAATTGTCGTTTGAGTCGAATAATTTCTTGTTGAAGATATTCTATTTCTGTGTCTTGAAGTGGTCGCTGATAACTCTGGCTAGGTGGCATTTTGTCGAGGAAAGCAATCAACACTTGGACTGAATAGTAGGAGCAAAAAATAGCCTTCTAGATAAGGTAATCAGCGAGCAGGTAGACCACAATTCTTCCTCCTTCCAATTCATTATCCTGTGGTTCTTGTTGGCTGGCTGGCTCGTAGTGTAGCAAGAATCAGCAGCACCTGACACCGACACCAAACAAGCACAACAAGTCTCGGCCAGCAAGATCAACAAGATCTTCAAAGCAAGTAATAGTTTCCAAGGGAGATGGGATGGACGTCCAGCATTGAGCGGGAGAAATAAAACATAATGAGAGATACCACCTGACGGAACGTCAGGATATAGATTTTCTTTCTTGATACAGATCAATGCATAATGCAAAAATTCACTCATACATCCATCCTTCAATAGCTAAGCAGTGAAAGAAGCTTTACCTCTTCTTGATAGCTATGGATATGTTTTGGCTTTTTTATTTCACCACTCATCTGGCCCTCTATATAAATGTTGGTTTCACCAGCAAATTTGAATTTTTAACATTGTATGAGATTTTCAGTTTCTGAAGGATAATTATGCAGGTTACAATGATATTCCAAACAGCTAGTTGTTTCTCTTATTCCATAGATTGTAAGCTAAGCACAACATAATAATAAAGTAGAAAGCTAAAGTACTAACGCAGCAAAGTACTCCATAACCTGAGAAAGGTTTGGCCAAAGGATGAAAGCATGTGCAAACATGGCTTCAAAAGAGTAGAGGACAAAATATATAATTAGAGAAGAGGTGGTTGGCGTTCTCATCTTTAGAACTACAAAGAGGATATTGTGGATTAAAAAGTAAAAATAATAGCGTAAAAGCATAAGCAATTTTAAAGCCTCTTTTTTTGGTGTTAAGCCCACCAAATGTAAAGTGGTCCAAAAGTATATATTGTGTTTATGTCGTCAAACCATGTTAATCAAGTGATCATCAGAAAGATTTGAGTAGATAACTTCGTTGAAATTCGTAAGATTAGAGTTTCCTAAAAAAAAAAAATTCATATTATAATTAGTGCATATTAGAAAATCCACGATAGTAGAGTGAGATTTTTACATCATAATTTTACGTTCGAAAGTTGTGGTCTAACAATAGTGGTTGGGCAGTAGTCCAAAGGTGACGACCAAGTGATGGTCTGACGACACCTATTGGATGGTGGTTCAACAATGACGGTTAGACAATGGTTCAATGGTGGAAGTCAAAGCATCATGTCTGTCACTGGCAATAAAAAAATGGTCTAATATAGTTCTCGGGCGAAGCTCTAGATTTTTTTTTAATAAACTTTCTTGAATCTCAAGTCAAGGGTCACTTCATTTAAAGAGTGCGACCTATTCATAAAATTTTAGAGTTGTATGCACCTTAAATATAGCTAAAATTTGGAACACTCCTTTGAGCTACATATGTTTATTCCCTTATTTATGAATCATTATTTCAAAATTTACGTGTCTTAGTGATGTCAAAATTAAAGAATCATAAGCTCATTGGATTTGTCTTATTGAGCATCTCCATTTGACTATAATAAGCATACAAAATTTGTAGATAATTTTATTGTTGGATATTGATCCAAGATTTAGGTAGTTTCTCCTTTTGTAGCTTTTTTTCACTACCAAAAAATAGGGTTTTCGCAGCACAATTTTTCACCTTTCCCGGCGGTTATAATCGCTACTATTTTCTTTACAGCGGTTGTAGAACCGCTGCATTACCGCTGTGTTTGCAATGCGCTGCAACGGCCTTCCGCAGCGGTTTCAAGACCGACGGGGAAGCTATTTACGGCATTTGTATTTTTGCGGCGGTTATAACTGCCGCAAAATTACAAAAAATGTAGCGGTATAACCGCGACAATAATCAGCGTAATCGACCTGATTCTAAATTTGCGGCGGTTTTCTGGAGTATAGTGTCGGTTATAACCGCCACTATACACCCTTTATAACCGCAAGATCGAAGAGAGAAATTAGAGCTTCGGGTCACTTAAATTCACGGATGGGCTTTGCCGGCGGTTTTAATTGGTGCAATGTGCACCGGTTTTAACCGCTGCAATTGGTTTCAAATTTCTCATGCAAATGTGATTTTCGCAGTGGTTTTCATAACCGGTGCAAAGAACCGCTGCGAAAGCTCTTGTTTTTTGGTAGTAAATTTGTTGCTTTTTGTTGCCTATAAATAAGCTATAGGTTGCAATAGGGGAAAATTTTAAATAAAGCTTAGTTTTATTTCCTCCAAATTATTGTGCATTCCCTCTCTCTCTCTCTCTCTCTCTCTCTCTCTCTCTCTCTCTCTCTCTCTCTCTCTCTCTCTCTCTCTCTCTCTCTCTCTCTCTTGCAAGAAGAGCTAAAGAGCTCTTTAGAATTCCTTCAATTTTTCCTAACATTTATCATTTAAGTAATGTTAAAAAGTTTTCAATTATGAGTAGTGGAGCCTTCAAACTAACTTTAAGCAATGGGGTGTAGATATTCTCCTATGAAATTTTATAGAACTTTTTAGTGGTATGATTGCCATAATAAATAAATTTAGAACAAATATTGTAAACTTCCTCACTATGCTATTAGGAGTAAAAGTGACATAATTCGGTATATAATTAATATCCAATAGAGTAACTACTAAGTTCCATTCTGTCATCAAATTATATAGATCTTTCATTCAAGCCATGAATTTTGTTAGGGTCATTAAAATTTATGTGAAGAAACTTTATGCTAATGATAAGCATACCAAGATAAGTGAAAAGTAAGGGGCATACATTAAATCCATGCATATAATTAAGAATAAAAGAGTATAACACTTTTAAAGAATGAGATTGAACAGTATTGAGCATTAATTTACAATCTAGATAATCCAAAAAAAATCAAACAATAATACAACTAATTGAAATTAGGTTGAAAAAATTAACCCCAAAAAAAATCTCCAACATGTAAAATATGTGACAAGTGTTGATGATCCATAGTAATGCCGAAGAAATTCTTTCAATATTAAGTTGTCAACCATATGATAGAAAGTATTCATAATCAAAAAAGAATAAGTGAGATAGGTAACATACATGTCCTAAGCCATTAAAGAAACACAAGTTCCTTATTATTTAGCATTTATGTTAAGATAGTAGCGTGTATTGGATAAGTAAAATATAAAACATGTGATAAATAGAGGATGAAATGCCTGAAAAGTGTTTTGTGGAGAACGACTTCTCGATTAACATGATCAAATGAATTGTTAAAGCAAACTTAGCATGAAAGAGCTTTTTTATTAGCATTATTGAATTTTCTTTTGATCTCATTAGCAAATATGGTATTATTAAATATTTGTCTATAATTGATGAAAGCAAATTGGGATCAATCAGAATTTGGCAATAAAATTGTAAAAACTATTGCATAATAATATAGATCTAAAGTTATTGATGTTGCTAATATGTGAGGTTTTGAGTTTGAGAGCAATAATAATAACAATCTTATTGAGTCTTCTGGTAGTGAAAAACACTCAACAACAATACACAATAGTTACCAAAGGACCTACTATGACCTAAGTTGAAACAAAGAATTTAACAATTTATATATCTTGACAAGAGGTATTGTTCTTAGGGGACTTAAAAACTAGCAATATCCAAAATAGGTGAGCAGTGTATTATGTTTTCCAAAAGAGAGGAGGCCAAGATTTTTTAGAATGAATTGATTGTTTAAAGCCAATGCACTATGAACGCCATCAAAATATCTAACATTACAAGCATTTATTATTTGGTTTCTATTTGAGTTTGTGCTATGATACAATGTTAGCTTTTGTGTTTTTCATGGCATAAAGGAAACTTTACTCGAGGTTGTCTGTTAGTTGTTGTTGTTCGTATGATAGATATTAAGGGTGAGATTAAATATTGGCCCTAGAGAGCTTTTAAAGATAAACAAAGTAACATGGTTGATGTTTTCAATGGTTTGAAGCTAAGAAAGTTGTAACAATTCACTGTGCTGAGCATAGTAATATATCATTGCAATTATCCAAAGATTCAAGTAATAATACTATGCAGTTAAATAAATTGAAATTTCATATGAACTATATTACACAACATAATGTAATAGATTTTTTTGATCCCATAAAGAATCTAAAGATTATGGTTCCTTACAATTCTCAACAAAATTCTCCTTTTTTAGCCCTTACGATCCCCATCAAAATGAAATTTAAAGAGTTTAAGATTACAGGCATCAGATAGAATCCAAAGGATTCTGATCTCTTATATCTCCTATCAAATATTTTTCATATCAAAACTCATATAATTCAATCAATATAGCACATAATTCATTGCAGTCTAACAATTAAAACATAATGAAACTTAGTGCAAAATGTTCCTAACTTGCTATAATGGCAGACAACAAAACACGTTATTGAGTGAAAATGTAATATTTCATAATTTCATCAAATTATCAAGGACCATGCAAAAAACTGTTTTAAGACTTTAATGTTACTACAATGCTATTTTTTTTATTCAAGATTATACATATAAAAAGCTATTCGGTAAAAATTTTACCGATGCAAAATTATACTCAATTTTTAGTAACAAAATATAAATTTAATAAAAAAATTTGAGAAAACTCCGCATTTTGTAAAACTAAGATAGACATAACGCATGCGACCTCTACCTTGATTCGGAAAACTTTCAAAACTGGGTCGATATCTAAAATTGATCCGAAGTGGCCATAATCCTCTTCTCTCCCTCTCAAAATTCCTTATATTTTCCTCTCTAAGCCGGCTGCCCAAAATAATCAAATGAAATGGCTAGTAGAAAAATAATTTACAAGTGTAAAAATACGCCTAGCACTGAGGTGCTTGAAAACACAATGCCAAGGCGCTAGTTCATTTTTTTCAAATTCTATAAAGCACAATGTTAGGGTGCCAGAAAGTACAGTGTTAGGGCGTTCAAGGGGATTTTTTTTTTATTTATTTATTTCAGAGTATTTAGCCCCCTAAACAAGTTTCAAAACATATGCTTACCTTTTTAATGCATAAAAATCATTCTTAGACTCATACAAACAAGTTCAAACACAAAAATTTAATAGATTACTTGACTTCTAGTTCGATCAGACATATTTGAACAACACACTGAACCTGTAGGTGTTACAAAGGATCTCTATCATGAGGAAAACGATGATACATTAATGTAGTAGAAAGACTTAACCCTCAAAACTTCAAAATTGAATTATATTTTCAAACTATTATTCTCATATTCTTCATTATCAAACTTAACCACCTACCTAAAATTAATAATTATCTCGACATCTTATCTATTGATCCATTACATATTTTAATCATATTTTATATCATACTAATTATATTTTGCGCGCCTTATGGACTACCGTTGATATTGAGTGAGGCTTTAATTTCAATCGCACTCAAGCTAAATTTCACATGAGTTAAACACTAATTTCCAGCTTGAGTTTTAATTGTTCTAAGTGTACGTACATCATTAATCTTTTGATTAAAATTTTTATTTAATTTTAATTTAAATGTTATATCATATTAATTCATTAAAAATAACAATAACTATAATTGGCTTAAGTAAGATTAATAATTGAACTATTTATGGATAAAAATGTAACATTATAAAAGAAATCACATTATTCTAATGGATATTTATGTAACAACTAGCCTAAAATCTTAACTATCTAGGTATTATTCGCTTTGGTCTCAGGGCCTCACAAATTTATCCTATTGGTATAATTTTTTAAGAGGTCACTCATTGCAGGATTTCTCTAGGATGGGTATATATATTGTTGTGGGCTAGAAAATACGCGGCGATAGAGATTTAATTATACGTCTTAGCCTTACACGGATATCCAGCACACACACAGAGAAAAACAAGACTTTTTACGTGGAAAACCCTTAAAAAGGGAAAAAACCATGAGGCCTAGCCCAGTTGGGAATGATTCCACTATAATTTAAGTTGGTTACACAGGGGCTGACTCGCCTCCAAGGGCAATCAGATTACAATTAGCAATTGTTCGATATGAGTCAGGTGTTAGACTCAGTGTCACTTGGAAGATGAGGTGTTGATAATCTGGCCTTGAGTAGGACTTCGGGTATGAGCGTCGGGCCTTAAGCAGGACGTCGGGTCTTCAGCAAGACGTAGGGACTGAACGTCGGGTCTTAAGCAGGACGTCGGGTCTTCAGCAGGACGTCGGGTTATTAGCAGGATGTAGGGACTGAACGTCGGACCTTAAGGCAGTGGTGTAATGAAACTCCGGCGGTAGTCCGGCGAGGCTTCGATGGTGGTCCGGCGAGGTTCCTGCGGTGGTTTGACGATACTTCTGCGGTGGTCCGGCGGTGCTTCTGCGGTGGTCCGACGGCCGTCGAGGATGAGCTTCTTCCTTCTCTTCTCTTCTTCTCTCTCTTGCTTGGATCCTCTCTTGTGAAGAATGAGTGCTCTATTTATAGATTTTTTGGAGTGGCATGGCCCATAAATAGGTGTGAGATCAAGGGCGAATAGGGAGTGGTTGAATGGAAGGCCGATATTGAATCCTGCGATCGTGCACCGTTCATTGGTCATTTGAATGCCTTAGTGATCTCAGAATTTAGTGATCTTAAGCTCGTTGGATTCGTCTCGTCGAGCCGTTCGATTCGAGTATAAGCTCGTCAAAATCGGAGTCCGTTTGGTAATTCAAATAATGGTTTGAACCTTCCAACAGCGCTCCGGATCCATGATTTGGACCCATTTGGGCTCGGATTGGGTCGAACTCGGTGTCGTTGGGTTTGTATTTCCGAGACGCTCAGTTTGACTATAAGCTCGTTGAAATCGAAGTTTGGATGCTTCCGAAATTAAATTTTGAAATTTTCAACTAGCTTTTTGCCTCGAGATTCGTGCCCGATCAAGATAATTTTTGCATGATGTATCATATATATTCTGAGAGTAATTCTACAATTAAAATAAATTAACTTTAATTTTGAAAATTAGTTTCAAAATTTGGACCTGGTTTCAAGCATTTTTTATCCGGTTGACCTCAGCCATACCCGACCCGCCAAACGAAACCACAAACCACATATTCGATCCTACCGGTCAAGCAGGCCCGACAGCAAACCGTATCCGAATTTTGTTGACCATAGACTATCATCTGCCACCGTTGATTCTTCCAGTTGTCATCTACATCTCTCCCTGTAAATATCTCCCTTGCCTCCAAAACCCTCCCTCCTCACGGTCCCGTGCCCTTCCTGGTGGCTAGGGTTTCTTCTTTCGCCGAACACTTTACTGCTCCTTCTCCTTATCTTGCTAGGGTTAGATTTTGTATCCTCAGTAGATTTTTTCAGGATTGCCTTTGCTTGGTTTAGGGTTTTATCCTTCTCCTCCGTTCCCAGGATGATGCAGCCACAGCCGATGAATCAGCAACACATGCAGAATTCGGCGATTCCTGTGCCGCAACAGCAGTGGGCGATGATGCAGCAGGCTCCTCATGCTCTTCACGCGCAGTATCCACAGGCCCAGCCTCCGACAATGTGGAACCAGCAGCCGTCGCAGATCCCTCCACCGGTGCAGGTGCCGGCGCCACAGCAGCATCAGCTCCCTCCGCAGCACATGTCGCATTACGCGCCACAGACCGGCGGGATGACTGCAGGACAGATGCAGCAGCAGCAGCCGTCTCAGGGATCTTCTGATGAGATTCGGACACTTTGGGTAGGGGATTTGCAGTATTGGATGGATGAGAACTATATCTATAATTGTTTTGCTCAGACCGGAGAGGTAGATAGCCTTTCTTCACCATGTTTTTTTTCGGTTTTCAATATCATGAATTATTATTATTATTATTATTATTAGCTTTTGTTATTATGATTGCTGCTTTTTTGCTCTCTGCTATGAATGCTGTTAATCGGCCGCTCTTAAGTTTTTGCATGGATGTTGTCAAATATCACTGCAAAGTAATATCGGATTAACCTTATTTCCGCATTCTATAGGATTGGGACCTTTTTGGTCGATAAAATTCATTAACTTGACAATTCAAGACGCGTTATGGGGCTGCTTTTCTTAATAACCAACAGTCTGCCTAGCAGCCTTGTTTTTACTCTATGTTACTGGTAAATTGGTCAATGGTGTTGCAATGAAACGGCTTATTTTCATTTGCGTCAGAAATTTGAACATTGTTTATGCTCACACATGTGCTGCTTCATTTTTTTGTTTTTATGCCTTTACTTGAAGAGTTTCGAGGCATTTCAACTCTTCATTGGAGAGTACACTTCTCATTCTCTTTAGCACAATTGGTTATTGTAGTGCTTAAGTTTTATTAAGCCTCAATATCACAACTTGTGGATAAAGATTGTCCGTTCCTCTTACATATTGATGTCAACCTGTCCTTTTTTCTGTTATTGTATCATATTTCTTTTGTAATTCTTGTTATATTGCAGTTTATAGAACACTCTTTTACCAAAAGATTCCTCTCAAAGATATTCTCTTGTCGGTGCATAAAAATATTTTGCTTGGGTGGTCTGCATGTATTATGATACACTTTTTTAGAGGTTCAACAAATCATTTCACTTAAAACATTCACCATGTTACTTGTTCTTGACATTTTTTGCTAACTCATTATATTTGACTCTTAACAGGACACAATGGAGAAAAATAATTCATATCGCCGATCCCATGTTGTGGGATAAATGCTTGGTGTTGTTATTGTTGTATTTTATGTTAGTAATAAATGAATGAAATTTGGTAATATTAAGATTTTTATTTTGTTTGAGAAGAGTGATGAGTAATTCTGGAGTGCGCCTGTTTTGCGTTATTCGTTGCATTCTATTCAAGCCATTAAGATTATGTGATTTATATTTAAGTATTATACAACAGATTCCTGTTATTGAATCCTTTGAGAACCTACTCATATTTTCTCTTCAAGTTTAGCTTTTTGGTATCGGGTTATGCAATCTAATGAATTCTTAGGATCACTTAATGCAACTTTAATTAGTTTTTTTCAATCTACTATAATATCCTTTGTACCATCCTGTATTTATATTCTACTAAAAATATTCTTTGGCACTACTTCCAAGTTCCATCCATTTTAAAAAACATGGATATAACAGTACTAGAATGTTTATTGAGTTGTGATCAATGTTTAGGGGATATGCCAATTTTATTTCATCGTTACTTTTAATGCTGCAGCTTAATTTATACCTTCCACAAATACATTTCTCTATTGATGCGCATGGAAAATGAATGCAAATATGACATTTAACTGCACATGCTTGTATTTATGAAAACATTGTTATTCATTATGGTTATTTATTGTGCGTCATTTATTTGGTATATTGAATGGATATACTTGTTCGACCTATTTGTGGAGTGAAATTGCAGTCTTCGCTCTCTCACTTTGCTAGCTGTAATATTGAATAGCATAAAATTTTTGTGTGGGATCATTGAAGGGAAGTGATTCCAAACCGGATAAAAGTATTACTGATTATATCTTGATCATTTGCCTCTTTGTCTTTAAAGGCTTGAAATTTTTTGAAACACTCTTTTCTAAAAGGTTATAATTGCATTTATGGATCCTTTGCTCTAACTTGTTATGTTGGGAAATAAAATCATTTTTACATTATTGAATAACATTGAATAACACATTCTTATGCATGATATGAAGTCAATCCCACTGTTATTTGTTACAACTGCTTCATGAATTGTATAAATAGAACCAAATTATAACTTTGAATCTTTTCATTCCCAATTGTGAACTCTAATGCTCTTTATGAAGCATCACCTATTTTTCATATGCTATTCTCTTTTGTATCTGGCTGTCATTTAAATTTTCTGTCAAAGTTGAATAATGATATTGACGATTGTCTCATATTTCTTTGGTACTGGTCTTATTTATCATTGAAGTGGAATATAGTTCATTTTTCAGTACACTATTTTTGTTTAACAAATTTTTTGCAATTTGTTTTTATGTCAGTCTCAGCATAACTTGTAATAAATGTTTCACAGGTTTTATCTGTGAAAATAATTCGTAATAAGCACACCCAACAATCAGAGGGTTATGGTTTTATCGAGTTTGCATCTCGTTCAATGGCACAACAAGTTCTTCAGACATATAATGGTCAGACGATGCCTAACACTGAGCAGCCCTTCAGATTAAATTGGGCCTCATTGGGGACAGGTGAGAGACGAGGGGACGATGGTTCTGATTATACGATATTTGTTGGTGACTTAGCTTCAGATGTTACGGATTACCTCTTGCAAGAAACATTCAAAACTCGCTATCCCTCTGTTAAGGGGGCCAAAGTTGTCACAGATAGAGCAACTGGACGTTCGAAAGGTTACGGTTTTGTTAAGTTCGGAGATTTAAATGAGCAGACTCATGCTATGACTGAAATGAACGGAGCTTTTTGTTCTTCAAGGCCCATGAGGATTGGTGCTGCATCTAACAAGAATAATGCAGGTATTCAGCAGCAAAATCCTACAAAAGGTATGCTTCCTTTTGATGCAAAATGACTTGTTATATTTTTACTTTGACCTTATTTAATGAGGATTTTTTTTTTGAAGTATTTTGCAAGAAATTTGTGTTTTGTGTTGCTATGCCAGCCTAATTTGTTTAAATATTATACATTCAACAAAAACGGTATTGCTTCAATAGTAATTCGCTTCCTGCTAGATTCCTTTGTGAAGCAGGTTACATTCACACGTGATTCTAAGTAAATAAATCTTATAAGATTCATATTCTTTCAAAGCAGGGCAACTTGAGGCCAATGATTGTTTAGGCCTGGAACTGACTTCTGAGAAGCTCTTCTCCTTTAGAGTTCGAGCCTCAATTAGGTCAGTGTCATTGATTATGTGATAATTTGACAAAGAGCGAAGATTATCTATTTTCTTCTCCAATTTGACTTAGTAAGAAGTTTTAGCTTGATTTACTTAATTTAGTTCTTTACATCATAAGAGATGTCTACCACTAAAATTTCCTTTTTTTAGCTTTTCAGGTCTACTTTTTATTCCAAACAAAAGTCAATGTTAATGGCTTCCGGTGGATTTATTCCTTAAGTTATTTTTGTTCTTCGCTAAAAAAAGTTCATAATTGTGGATAGATACAACCTTTGATATTATTTCCTTATCAAATGGTGTTTCTCCTTTGATTTCATTTCTCATTAGATATGAGTTATATTTTGAGTTGGCTTGGTGCGATTTTTTTTTCCTTTTGGTTAAGTAGCAATATGGTTCTTTCAATCAAGAAAATGAAGTGCAGGAATTTAAGGATGATCCATGTTTTGTGGATCCAGGTATTTGGCAATGATTACAAACAATAAGGTTGAGTGTGGAAGAGATGAAAGCATTTAGATTTGCATTGTAGAGCTAGAAAGGATAGATTGCAAATTATGATAATATAATTAAAGATTGGGTGTATGCATTATATTGAAGAAGATTGGAGCAAGTAGATAGAACAAGATGAGCAAGCAGATTTAAATTAAAAGAATATGAAGAAAAAGTCATAGGCCAAAGTTTTTGTGGATAGAATTTATGAAAAGCTTTGTGTACATCTTGTTAAACAGGACATGCTAAAGTCACTATAAATGAATGGTGAAGGAGAATTTGTAAAGATAGTGTTTCATTCCAATGAGTCTAACTATGTTTATTATGATGATTGTAGTGATGGTGATAGTAATGACACATCACTTAACCTATTTTTCATTGAAGGATTAACTCTCTTTAATTGACATTTTGAAGTCAATGTGCCCTTTCATGCATGTGGTGCCCAACCCTTAAATAGTCATGCCATGTTATGCTATGTTGTCTTGTGCTTGAATAAGATGTTTTGAGAACCTTTTTGAGATTCATGTTGAAGCCATGAGAAACACTTACAGAGGCATGTTTGATTTTTTTTATAAGTTTTGAGGTTTCTAGAGTATATGCATGATTTAACGTTAATATGGTTCAATTTTAAGTTACCTACATTTTGCTTGAGATAACCTTCTTATTTCATTAATTTTATTTTCTTATATATATATATATATATATATATACATACTAATAAAAGAGAGGGGTGCAAGAATTGTAAGAGACATTAAAGTTTTTACATGGAAATCCTTGAAAGGTAAAAATCACAGGGCATGAACTAAGTAAAATAGTTCCTTATTTTTATCTGGTTACAAATGAAGCTCTCCTCAAGGGAAGGCATTGATAAAATACGTATTATATTTTATGAAGTGGGAAGAGCCCTTTGGTAGGAATCCTACATAAATCCAAGTGTTGAAGTTGGTAGTTAAGATTGATGCTAACAGCATGCATCAATCTTGTCAATCATGTAAACGATGATGCACATTGGCATATCGATGATTGTAGATGAAATTGGTAGGCATTGGAGTAGCTAGACGACATTGGTGAGGAGATTATTGGTTACTGGACCGTAGTCATCTGATGGTGGTAAGAGAATCTTAGTCTATGAGTGATGGAGGTCAGAAAGACTATAGTTAGGCGATTGTGGTCAGAAGATTGTTGTCGGACGACGGTGATTCGAAGACTGTAGTCGACGGACGACAGTGATCGGAAGATTCGAATCAGGCAACAATGGTTTGAGGATCATAATTAGCGGGTGATTGGGGTCGAATGGACCGTTGTCAAGCGATAATAGTCGGAGGAGCATAGTCAGGCAGCGGCGGTCTGATAACCATAGTTGGTTGGCAATGGAGGTCGAAGGACCTTAGTCGAACAACAGTGGTTGGAGGACCATAGTCGAGTGACAGTGGTCTAAGGATCGTAGTCGGGCGACTATGCTTTGAGAATTGTAGTTGTCGTTTGTTCCAAATTCGACAGTGGCCGCCTGGCAGAGGTCCAGTGGCAGCAGCTGGGTGTCGAAAGTTTGGTGACGATCGCCAGTGAGGGTTTGTTCGATTGAAGCTTTGGGATTCTTTAAATTTTAAATCCGTCACTATCAATTTGCTTATTTTAGTTTATTTTATGTATCTATCTTTGTTCTTTAGCTTAGCATATAGAATGCAATGTAACTTTTATTTTCTTTCTGCTGAGAACAAAATTGAAGGAATGAATGAAAACTTAAAAGAATATCATTGAAAACATATTTTTGATGTAACGTATACTTGGTTGTATTGGTTTGCAAGAGGGAATGGGTCATCAATTTGGTGAGTTGATAAATAAGATCAGATTCCATAAACCTTCACAGTCTTTTACTTGGAGATTGATCAATCTGAAGCTTGCAAATGATCATACTTTTGAAGCTAATGCTTATAAGAAAATTATAAGCCTCGTAGAATTAAGAATGTGGTGAAAAATATTTTTTTTTTTATGTTTTATGTGATAAACTTGATATGATGGAATGAAAAAAATAAAGCTATATAGAATAGTTAAGAACTTAAGGCACATGATGAGTTTCAAGTTAGATGCATTATGAGTGAAGATAGTAGGATTAGATATGAAATCATCAAGGACATATGAAAATGATATCTTGAGAAATTATTAAATGCAAGTTTTAACAGAGTATATTATATTGGAAGAGATTTTTGAACTAAATAGTAAGACATATTATAGATTGATTAAAAAAGTGAAATTGCTTTTGTTTTGATGAAGATGCATAAAAAGTAAAGTATTAGGCCTATGTAAGATACTGAGTTTTGAAGAGATATTGGGGATATAATTGTGGTTGGATTAACAAAGTCTTGCGTGAAAAGTATGTTGATGTTGTTAAAGCTATATTATAATTGTTTCTTTGGTAGTTAAAAAGTAGTTCAAGATCGGCCAAAGAGGATCTGATGACAACAGAATTACATCATGTTTGTGGATGACAATTGTACTAACACTATAGAAAATGCCGAGTAAATAGAGGATTTAAAATTAATGGAGTAAAATTTGAGTATATCTAATGCAATTTAATGGTTAATTAATATTATTAGAAGATAAAGAGATAGCCATATATTTGATAGACTTAACCAACATTGGATCTATTATACAGAAAAAAATAGGATACAAATGAGAATATAACTTCTAATGCTATTGTTTAATGGTTAAAATAATTAACTGACACATAAGTATTAATTATAAAAATTTTATTTAGACTTGAATATAAATAAAAAATTGCAATGATTTTGTTTGAATTGAGTGTTAGATTGTAAAAATGTTATTAATAACCAAATTTAGCATGAAAGAATAAGAATGATAAGATGTATTTGTGGAAATACTTGAATAATATATTAAGGAATGATTTGTTAGAGAAATTTTTGGAGTGACTTCTAATGTAGATGAAGTATTTGAAAATAGATTTGAGTGGTTAGAAAATGCACAAACGGGATGTTTATATGAAATTAGTATTAGAGGATTAGAAAGAATAATGAATTGGCTTTAAGTAGCATGCATATAAATATTTAAATTGATTTGCAAAGAATAGGTTTAAGACACCTCATGCAACACTCAATAGGAATGAATTAAAAATATTTTTTATAAAGTTGACCGCAATTAGATGGGATAAAGCTAATGAATTGTAGTGATGGAGGTTTCCATCAAAATTGTTTTAGTGGTGCTCATACCAACTCCTGGCTCTTTATTTTGCCATTCATCGCTTCATTGAATTGCTTGGCTAACTCCTTGCATCCTCCATAGTTTTATACATATGTTGGCAAGTAATTTCTTCCTTCTTTCCAGATTAGAACATTTTTTCGGCGAAACTATTCGAGTATTATATGGAATTTGTTAGATTATTTCTTTCTAATTGTTTTTGTTTCACTGGTTTGTTTTAAAACTTATTTTACAAAGTTTGATTTCGTTGTGATCGCTGTGCGATTTATGATTGTACAAGGGGAGTAAAATTATTCCTTGCTTTGATGAGGTATTTGTCCATTAGCGTTTCTGCTTTATGTTGCCTTTAGCATTCTTTTTTTTCTTTTGGGAAAATTGAATGCATTTTGTTTTGCCTACTTTTAGCTTGACTGCACTTCCATATAGGGATTAATTTTAAACAAAAAATAGGTACTTTTGGAATTTCATAAAGCTTGTCTACTTACTGGCATAGGTAACTATGGAATCACGGAAGCAAATGTCTGTAGGCAAACACATTCATGTCGTTTACTTAACACATTATTGTTTACGTGTATATATAATTACTCTCCACAGCTTACCGTTTGTGTAATATTCATTTTCTTGAGCCCAATGTGGCTTGAACATGTGATCTACATTTGTTAACTAATTTTTATGATAATGTTTTGAGCACTTCACCAAAACCGATATTTGCAGCATCTTACCAATCTCAACAAGGAACTGATTCTGAGAATGATCCAAATAATACCACTGTGGGTACTTTTCCCCCCTAAATATCTTCATAAAATGTGATACGTATGCTTAGAAGCTTGTTATAATGTTATTTATGACAGATATTTGTTGGTGGTCTTGATTCAAGTGTTACTGATGATCTCTTACGGCAAGTATTTAGCCCATATGGAGAATTGGTTCATGTGAAAATTCCTGTTGGAAAACGTTGTGGATTTGTTCAATTTTCGAACAGGTTTGTGTTTTCTTTTTGGTCTGGTTTGATGTGTTTGTTAGCATTTTAAAATCTACAACTTCGGTTTGCTGATTGTCGTTTCTACAGAGGAAATGCTGAAGAGGCCCTGCAGATGCTAAATGGAACTCCGTTGGGTGGTCAGAATATTCGACTTTCATGGGGTCGAACTCCTGCAAACAAGCAGGTTGTCTTTTGTTAACAAGGACTTCTGACAATTTTATTTGTTTGTGTATTTGGATTTTGTTAATTTGCAATTTGATTTATTTTTTTGGTCTTTTCCAGTCACAACAGGAGCAGAACCAATGGAATGGTAATTATTATGGATATTCTCAGGGCTATAATGCATATGGATATGCCCCACCGCAACAAGATCCGAACATGTATGCATATGCATCGTACCAGGGGTATGGAAATTATCAACAGCAGTCAAATCAACCGCAGCAGGTAATATACACTCGAATTATAATCATCATAGGAAGTCCGTAAATGTGATATTTTCTTCTTTTTGGAATTATAATGCCCCCCTCTCATGGACACACAGATTTTATAAATACATTTAAATGATATAATTTATAATGTAATATATTATAATAAACATTAAAATTATATGCATATTAGTAATCAGTTGAAATTTATTTATGATATATATGATTTATAATGTATTATATAAGCATTTGTTAATTTCATATGATATATCATGCATAATAAATAATATAAAAAGATATAAATTATTTTAAAATATTATTATATATTTGTAAAGTTTAAAATACATTTGATATTTCATACACGTGCATATGCACGTAAATGTGTGTTTATATATAAGTTTTATTATATTTAATATAATGAACGCTTGCACTACAACACAATCAAGTAATAGTAGAAGAAATCGTCACTTCCAAGCTTGACAACTATAGCTTTTTAGAAGCGACTTCTTCGATATCAATATTCAGAAGTGTTGTTTCTTCTCAGTTATGAGCATAAAGTGTGAATTTTCTATACTATTATTGAATGGATAAGGGTTCTTGCAGATAGAAAACATGTTTTGAAAATAATGATTATTTGGAATTTAAGGGGAAATGTTGATTTATGATCACGTGACCACATCTAATTTAGTGATTGATTTAGTAAATTTTACAATTTCTCATCATCATAATTTTATTTGGTTCCAAATTAGAAAAAGTAAATTTTGATCATCATTTGCCTTATTCCAATTATTTATATGTCTGCCTGTATGTATCATTTTTTTTAGGTGGTAGATCCATGTTTCACCAATTTTAACTTTTCTTGTAACAGTAATTTAATTTCAAACAACCAAATGAACCTGAGGGTTGTGGGTTGACCAAATTGATATATCATATGAAATTAACAATTGCTTGAGAAAACACTGGACTTATCTAGATTTCTTTTATGTCCATACTTTCAATTTCATATTGGATAATGGCTTCTTGATTTTGGAAGATTGATCTAGAATTTCTAAGGGTCTAGTATTAGAGAATAAGTAGACATGTTTGTAGAATGAAGGATGAAGCAGTTATTGAGGAAGATTAATGATCTTTTACGGACTAACAAAAATAATAAATACTATTGAGGCACACAATAATTATATGGAATTTAGAAGTTTTGCAAAACTGATATTAAGAAAAGCCAAAATTTTAACTCTTGATGATTTGGATTTTAGATTTAGGTACTTATGGAGAAAAACACATGAAATGCTTACGATGAGTTGCTGTATTTAGAAACTTCTGCGGATTTAGATATATTTAGAGTATATGACTATATTAACAAGATGAAACCTTAAATGAAATAATAAAAATGTTGTTTTGTTTGATTATCAAATGGTAGTTTTAATGCAGATATTTCTTTAGACGCAAAAGGAAAATACATGTATATTTTGAATTATAAATGAAGTTAGTTTTTATAAAAAAAGCATAAATTTAAAATTTTAGGTCCAGAAGAGGGGTTTAGTTTCTAATGGCTTGGGAGAACTAGAGTAGTTGACTTACAAATGTTCTTGATGAAATTTTGGCTATGGATTCCAAATCCTTAGAATGGAATTTGATTTTAGTTGCTTAGAATTAATAATTCAATATAACTACAATTATGTTGACTATTTTATATGGCTTTAAGTGTTAAGGTTGGAAAAATGTTGATCACTAGGTTGTGTAGTAGAAATGAGAGTATTAAGATTACTTTTTGTAAAATTAAGAAAGATAATTTAAGGATTGATTGTCTTAGATGAAGATTTGATGATATCTATTTAAGATATGGTAATTAAAAATTACATTAAGGGCTGAAAATTCTTTAATTTGATGGATAAATAAAATTGATAATAAGGGAATTTTCAATTATAAAATGAAGTTGAATTAGTTTTCTTAAAGCTTAAATGTAAAATCTTGGATCCAAAGGTGAAGTTTATTAGTTTTTAATGGCTTGGGAGATACTAGAGCAGTTGATTGACAAATTTTCTTGATGAAATTTTGTCCAAAGATTCCAAATCATTTTAGTGGGAATTTGATTATGGTCTCTTATAATTAATAATTTAATATAACTACAATTATGTTGACTATATTATATGGTTCTAAGTGTTGGGTTGGAAAAGAGTTGATCGCGAAGTGTTGGGTTGGAAAAGAGTTGATCATGTGGTAGAAATAAGACATAAGATTATTTTTGGCAAGAATAAGAATGATAATTTAAGGATTTATTTTATTAGATGAATGATTTGATGATATCAATTTAAGATATGATATTTAAAAATAGACTTAAGTAACTAACACATATACAATGAAGGGAAGAAAATGCTTTAATTAGATGAGTAAATAAAATTAGCATTAAGGGGATTTTGAATTATAAAATGAAGTTAAATTAGTTTTCATGAAAAAAATATAAATATAAAATTTTAGGTCCGAAGGAGGAGTTTATTAGTCTTTTATGGCTTGGGAGATACTAGAGCAGTTGATTGACAAATGTTCTTGATGAAATTTTGGCTATGGATTCCAAATCATTAGAGAGAGGAAATAATAATTTAGTATAAGTACAATCATTTTGACTATGTTATATGGTTCTAAGTGTGGTTGGAAAAAGGTTGTGTGATAGAAATGAGATTGTTAAGATTAATTTTTACAAAATTAAGATAAGATAATTTTAGAATTGATTTTCTTAGATGAGCTGTTTGATAATATATATTTAAGATAAGGAAATTAAAAAATTATTTAAGTAACTAACACATATACAATAAAGGACTGAAAAATGCTTTAATTAGATGGGCAAACAGAATAATAGCAAGGGATTATGAAGTAGAAGGTCTAGACATAGGGGTGGTTTTTCTTGGAGGGTTTTGGATATAGTGCATTCTAAATGCAAGAGTTTAAAATTTTTTGGCATTTGGTTAGCTAAAAAACATATTCAAAGTAAAATTTTGAGGACTTCGAAACTCTTCCCCTGGTTCCTTTTTTGGTATATTTCTAAATCACCCAATTCGGGTTATTTTTGAATACGTAGTGTCATCTTTCCCACTTGCAGTTGCCACATGTCGCCGCTAGATGACACCAACGCCTTCCTCCACTCCTCACCTCCCGCTGACGTCTTTCATTGTCATTACCCCCACCCGCCTCCAATCACTACGCGTTGCCCCCCACTATTGCCACCCATCACTACCACCTGTCCTTGCCCAACTTTTCCAATCATTTTTCTATAATGTTCACATTACAAATGCATCATAACTAGGGGTGTAAATGAGTTAGTCGGGCTTGAGTCACAGCTAGCTCCAGTTTGAGCCCTACTTTTGGGAGATGCTACCCGAGCTCGTTGGTGAATGCATTTAGGAGCAGTGTAGTAAGTTGTGATGGGTGTTCACTTAAGTGGGCGTAGACAGGAGTCCTGGTGTTTTAAGACAAAATGGTGTTCACGAAGGAGTAGATTTTGTGAGATCGGACCAACGACATATGTCTAGTCATGGTATTAGGGCTCGACGTCGAAGATAAGTCTAGTGGTGGTGGAAGGCTCAACCTCAAGGCCAACATTTTTTTTTAACTTTGAATGAGGTTTAGAATTAATCATTTATTTGAGTTGGCTCGTGAGCCAACAAGCTGAGTATTATCAAGCTTGAACTTAAGCATGTATAATATATGAGCTTAAATCTAAGCCTGATGTCAAATTTGTGGCTCAATAAGCTTGACTTGTGAACTCATTAGTAAGTCAAATTCAGGCTAGCTCAGCTCACTTACAATCCTAATCATAACAAACCAAAAAATTATTCATTTGATTTGGATCTGGCCAAACACCCCTTAAGATATCATACATAAAAGTTATTCATGCAATGCATGTGTTTAACAACTAAAACAATACTCATGATGAACAAATGAAATATTATGAGGATTCATAAATGTGACACCAAATAGTTTGTATAAGTCTAATGTATGATGAATCTTTTATAATAAAGAAGTATTAAAGTTTAGAATAAATATAAGATAATCAAACTATTAGGCCGGTTCAACCCCAACCGGCCCAACCCCAATCGGCCCTGCAGGGCCGGTTCTCTGCTATAGCAGACGGACCCCCTTTGGGGGAAATTGCCACCCAAGCATAGTGGGCCCACTAGGCAATCCAATGGGGAAAGAAGGGGCAGCTAGGGGAGGGTGGAAAATTTTGAATTTGGGATTTGAAATTTGGGAAGTTTGTATTAAATAGGAGTTGTCTAGGGTTAGGGTTATGCTTGATTATTGTGTTCTCTTGGAGTTTCTTCTTAGTGTCTTGGGCTCTAGATTCATCTAGAGATTAGGAGAGAACTATCTTCCTCTCGAATTGAGGATCAATTGTATCTTTGCATTGTTTCTTTCCGTTGATTTGATTTCTACAATAAAAACTACTGTTTTGATTGTTCTTCCATTTGATTTGTGGTATTTTCTCGCTTTCACCAATATTGTTAGGGTTTACTTGAGATCTTCAAGTATTTACTATCACAAACTTATGAATTACATAGTTTGTGAAGAGGGTAGTGGAACAATTGCTTAACAAAATAATGTCAATATTGAAGAATTAATTTGTCTATTGTCGTCGTAGATCTAATGCATATACAATTTTTGTGCTCCAATAAATCATGGAATAATATAGATAATATGGAATATAACTTTATATTGTTTTTATGTTGTTGAAAAGGTATGTGATGAGTATTATGAGAAGTGATTTGATGTGCAAAAAGAAGGGAAGGATATATTAAAAGGTGTTGAAACTATTAATGATACATATGATTCAATTGTGACTTAAATTAGAGATATTTAGTTAGTTACAAAGAGTTTCCCTTAACAAAAGGATTGCATTAAAACTTATTGCTATATATATATATATATATATATATATATATATATATATATATATATATTAATGATGTTTATTGGGCAACATAGATCTAATTCATATTGATAAGATTTTATTTTAGTATAATTTTGTAAAAAATGGTGGGATAATTATATGATAAAAGAAATATTATTAAAAAAATAAGTGATAACTAGTTATGATAGGCAAGTGTCATAGATCTATTATAAGGGAATTGTGATAATATGTGAGGCTATGACTTTTAAGTTTAACTGTTTTGTTAAAATGAAGTGCCTTGGTACGTGAAGTTTAATTTTTCTAATACTATGATTCTATGCTATATGGATTTAAATGTTGGACAACATAAACCATTTATAGCTAATTTGAGTACGTGAATTTTAAAATAAATGTATGATAAGAGTGAAATTATTATACTATAGGGATGAAGGGAGGCATTTGTTGAGGATAAGATATTAGAAATCAAGCTTTGGTGGTTTTGGCATGTAAAGTTGAAGTAAAAGATCTATCAAGATACAGAAGCATCATAGATGATTGAAGTTTAATTTTTCTAAAATTATGATTCTATGGTATATGAATATTAAGTTTTGGGAAACAAGGAAATCATTGATAGTTAAGTTGATTATGATAAAAATATGAAGATTAAAATAGATATATGATAAGAGTAAGAGTGATAAGATTGAGAAATTATTATAATATAGGGATGACGTGAGTTGTTTGTTGAGGATAAGATATTGGAAATCAAGCTCTGGCGATAAAATTGAAGTAAAAGATCTATCAATAATGCAATTAGATTGATATGATGTGTCGTGTATAAAGAGTGAGGAGATGACCAAATATGCTTTGTAGAAATAAAAAAAAAACTGAGTTGAGTTAGAAGCTTTTGTAGTGCAATATGAATAAACGGAGAAAAATACTTCATAATGTTGAAGACTAAATTATATAGATAACTGATGCTGCGGATTGCGACGAGTTGGTCGATCACGACCTAGAACTTGATGAAGCAGTGGTTGCAGCTCTTGGTGAGTCACACGATTCACACAAGGCAGAACAGATGGGGGTGCAAGCTAATTCGGCTGCTTTATCGGGCAAGGAGGATGCTGTCGCTTCTGCTGGGCGGGAATCACACCCAGAATCGGCCATTCCTTCTCGTATGGCTTGCGATCACTGCAATTTGAATGATGAAATTGAAGATTCCGAAGCTGCGATGGTTATGAAGACATGTCTGAGAGCGATGCTGCTTCCGACGAACAGGAGCTGGAGGTGATCATGATTTCTCACAGGAGCATACCGTTGAACTGCGCGAACAGGTCAGCAATTCAAACAATAACGCTCCATGTGTGGACGTCAATATGGCTTTGAATGATTGTGCTGGAATGGTAGAGAATTTAGTGTTGAATATGGATGCTATTGGAAGCTTAGGAAACAGATGTATAAAATTCAAGGATTCAACCATGAATGGTGATCATGATGTAGCCAATCGCACTCAAGGTGTTTGTGGAAATGCCACAATGATGCATAACTCAAGTTTCCACCAAAATGCTGCCCCAAATCAGCATCCCAGCAGTCCATCTTCGCAGTCAAACACTCCTGCTGCTCCAAATGCTTGGAAGCGGAGATGTTTTATCAATATTATGCCTATAGACAAAGCACAAATTGTGGCTGCAGGTGGGATCTGTTTCTCTTGACACGGTTGCTGTTAATGACAACTTAATGAAGTTGGAGAATGCTTTAGTTGGCAGGTTATTGGAAAAAAATATACCTCTTTTTTATCTCAATGCCTGTATGCCTCTCAGCATAGGTATGGATCAGGTATTGAGTGACCAAGTAAGAATACAAAATAAATTGTCTATGACGGTTCTGTCAGTCCCAACAAGTCCAAATGCAAAAAAAAAAAAAAAGAATTTTTTTTAAATAATATTCTCTAACCTTTATTGTAAAAAGTTTTTGGCTTCGCCACTGGACCAGCCAGTCTAGGAGGGCTACATTACTGAGGTGATTCCTATGATAACGCCCTGGTTCAAGGCGTCAGGTGATGAGGTGCTTTTTTTCTTTAATGCATATTTTTTAATGAATTGAAAAGCAGACAACTATCTTACATATGTACTAAATTATGATAAAGATGTTTGAGAACTAATTTTCTTTGAAAATAGCTAAAAAAGGATTATAAAAAAGCCTTGATGAACTGTGTCCAAATCAACGATGCATGTAATAATGAAACAAAATTTATTTATTTTTAACATTTGGACCAATGAAATTTCAAATATTTGGATTGGATAAACCTGATTCCTCTTTCTTCAATTTACTATTTGTTTCATCTCTTCAATTCTCTTTATTTTACTTGAACAAATCTCATTTTGTTCTCTCTAATTTTCTCCTACAGTGCATGCTCAATACTCATTACATTATCTCTGTCCCTTTTCTATATATTCTCATTTGTTGTAAATGTAACAAACATGCCATGGATTTCAACTTTCGCTTGCTTGATTTACTGTTTTGCAGTGATACTCTGCCTGCAGCAGAAATGAATTTGCCTGCCATTGGACTCGAATTATTGCGAGGAAGGATGTTGGGAAGCCGGTGGACTTCGGCGAGGAGCTGCGTAAAATTTATATTTTGCACCCTTTTAATTCTGTTTCCTTTCTCTGTTTAAAAATGGAATCTTGTTTATGCTGTGTGCTAATCTGCCATATTACCGACATGGTGCTTTGTTGCATGCGACGAGTGAAGTTTCTCTTTTTTCTGTTTGAGATATTTACTGCTTTTCCTACTCGAGTGTTTGATTGTATTATTAGATTGAGCAGAATTTGAGGTATGGTTCTGGTTATATGAATATATTACTAGTCCACTCCACTCTCTTCAACCCCAATTTTCTTTGAAAATCTCTCTATTTGGCTTTCATTTTTTTAGATTGATTGGTGTAGAGCTGTCAATGTTGGACCGGACCCGAAAACCCGACTCGAAAATTTTGGGTTTGGGTTGACCCGAACATGAAAACTCCACTCTTCTGTCCGCTGCCCTGCATTGCTTGCCCCGGTTGCCGGTTGCCTCGGCTGCCCGCTGCCTCGCGATGCCTGCCTCGATTGCCCACGAGGCCACGAGACCGCATCAAATCCGACTCAAATCTCATCGTGCCGAGCTTCAAGACATCAAGCTGCGCGACGCGCGTCTCTCTGCCGTCCCCCACCGGCGGCCGCTGCCTTCACCATCGCGTGCGGTATTGCCTGCATGCCTGCACCGAATCACCTGCCCTTTGCTTGCATCGAAGCAGGTCGGGTCGGGTTTGGGTCCGAAAAATTGATCCGTTTGCAAAAATAGCTCGGGTTGACCCGAACCCAAATAATGCCGGGTCAGTTTCGGGTTCGACCTGAACCCGACCCGTGACCCGAAATTGACACCCTTAGATTGGTGTAAATTGGCCAAGTTGAGCATTGCCTAGTTTCTCTTGAAGATTAAAAATCTTATTTTGAAGACTGTAGAGAGATGATTTGAGCTAGATCTTAACTTTGCTCGAGCAGTTGGGTGACTGGGGACATGTAAAATTTGAACGTTTTGAAAATCTTTCTTGTTGAGTTCTGTTGGACGGGTTCAGCCAATAGTTCCAGCAGGTTTTCTTTAAGACGGTTTTAATCAAATGGTTTAAATGGCTTGAACACGCTCATTAATGGCCATTAAATATACCATTTATACAAATTAATAAGAATGGATTTGAGTTTGCCAAGCAAAAAAAAAGTACGAATATATCATTTCACAAAACAATTTATTAGACGTTCGGGGAGAGGTTCAGTGGAGCCATATGCCTAAAGGTTCGTTAGAAATTTTTATATTAAAAAAAGCAATTGTGTTAGGCTTGAACTGATAAATCTGAAAATAATTTAATTTGCAAACAATTTTTTTTCTTTTTTTGAGTCATTTTTTGGTATTATGATAAATTTGAAAAAAAAAAAGCAATTATGTACATCAAAAGAAGGAAGCGTTTGCATAACTATATCATATAAAGTAGTTTGCAATAATTTATTAATCATGATTCTTTATTGAAGTACTAATCTACCATTATATAAATCATAATCAAAATTAATTAAGATTGACCATAAAAATAAAAGTAAAAGATTTACAAGCATACCATAAAATGCTTATATATTTTCATGTTCAATATTTTAATCTTTGTTTATTTATATAAAACTTAATTCAATAAATTATATTTAAAATATAGTTATCTTTATTGAAAATAAATATAACTTTTATACATATATTATAATATGATATAAACAATAAGAATTATATAAATATTGGTACGTATATAAATCACTTGACGCTATCAGCCAACATAAGCTGATTTACAAATAGGAGAGAGAATAATAGGAGAAATTATTCTCTGGACGCCGAACGCAGTTCTACATCTGAAGATCAATCAAAATGAGCCATCTCTGTACAACGGCTCGGTACCGCACTCGTTATTGCTGACGTGGCTATTCTAATTGGTCTCCGGATGTAAAGCTGTGTTCGGCGTCCGCACAAAATAATTTCTTCACAAATAGACATAATAATATAGGCATACAGATAATCTGAAACAGTTTAAAACAAAGTACGTGTAGAAATAGCCAAGAGCGATAACAGTAATAGTTTAAGAGACTGAATGGTTGGCCCTCAAAACAGACTCCAAGAAGCTTAATGCCCTTATCTTTATTGCAGAAGGGGCATTATGATGAACATAGCAAAGTTCGTTCTTCCTTTGTCTTAAGCTTAAAACTAGTAAGCCTAATAACATATTTGATACATTGCCAGGCGTATTACCAAAGGCAAATTGGAGGTTAAGCTCGGAGTTTTATTTTGGCTTATCGCCCGAGCAGACTCCAGAACATACGAGACTTGGCACACACATCACAACATGAACTTGAGACTTTCCAAGCTTGCGCTTTACCAGAATTTTGGATTCATGACAATCAAAAGTCTTTTTTTTTTTCATATTGAAAACAGCCTCAGAAGCATCATATGCCTTCTTTCTCACACAAATCTAACAAGGCCAAGGTCTGCATGCAAAAAGGCAAACATTTGATCAGTCAAAATTAAGAAGGCTTCAAAATAAATTCTTCTGCAGATGTCTATTGAATAATGCGGGTCATTTTCGACAACAGCTATTTTCTTAATATAAATTGAAGAAATAATTATATTTTACCCTCGTTAATTTGTAGTTATAAAGCACATAACATAATAAACAACAACAAGTCTTTGTCCCACTAGTTGGGGTCGGCTACACGAATCCTTTTTCACTATTGTGTCATGTTAAAAGTCAAATTCTCATTTAAATCTAATAAAGAAATATCATTTCTAATATTTTCTAACTAAGTCTTTTTAAGTCTACATCTACCTTTCTTAATATAAGTTAAATCTAATACCTCTACTTTCCTAACCGGGTCGTCGAAAGCCTGTCGTTTTATGTGAAAAGCACATAACATGATGTGATTTAAAAATATAGACACATCACAAAAGTACTAGAAACGAAAATAAGACTAGTATGACATAGGGTGAAGCTTTACTCCATCCTCTTCCTGTTTTACTCGAGAAAATAACTTTCCTTAACAAAAAAAAAACCCACACTTCTCTTCATCATTCTACCAATCTCTGAAACCCACACTTCTCTTCAACTTTAAAACATTAAATACTACAACAACAACAACAAGCCTTTGTCCCACTACGTGGGGTCGGCTACATGAATCCTTTTCGCCATTGTGTCCGGTTAAAAGTCAAATTCTCATTTATAAATCTAATAAAGAAAGATAATTTCTAATATTTTCTAACCAAGTTTTTTTAGGTCTACCTCTACCTTTCTTAACATAAGTCAAATTTAATACCTCAACTTTCCTAACCGGGTCATCAGAAGGCCTCCGTTTAATGTGACCAAACCATCTAAGGCAACTCTCTCTAATCTCATCTTCCACTAGAGCTACAACCTTTTCACGTATATGCTCATTTCATATCCTATCTCTAAGGGTCAAGCCACTCATCCACCTAAGCATTCTCATCTATGCAACACTTAACCATCTAAGGCAACTTTTAAACATTAAATAGGACAAAAAAAAAAAAAAACAGACGAAGCATGCACATAACACACTATGCAAACTAGAGCAAACGGTTGAATGCAATAGATTGCATTAACATAACAGAAAGTAAGAACCTACAATTCCATGTAGAATTTAATCAGATGAAACATGAATACTGCACTGGTAAATGATTGGGAACGAGAAAGAAAAATGCAATTGCACTAAATAGTAGTACTTCACCTCTGCAATTGAGAGCTCAAGGCGAAATTTGGGGCCATCATAGTGGTGCAAAACAGGCCTAAATGCATCTTCTTCAAGGGGCTTGCAGAGCTTTCTAACGCGAATCCTTACCTACAATTTACCAAGAAGATGACTTAAGCACAAAAGTATTCAATTTGAAATATTAAAGATCAATGAAGCTCCTGTTTAACAAAATTTTGCTCACCTGTGCAGGAAACCTAGACTCTCCTTTACACTTCTTATCCTCCCAGGCAGTTGGATCAATATTAGAACCACCAAAACTTGCAGCCTGCAAGGTGGAAAACAAAGCCGGGTGAAGCAAACAATATGGATTCGGATTGGAAGTAAAAACATTACAAACATGAAAACACACGCTATATGACTATTCTCAAAATCATTACATGAATCAAACTCTCCTGGTTTCATCCCGCAATGCCGATCGCACAAATTCCACAAGAACATACAACTAGCAAGTTCAAAATGTAGCATCATCAAGTGAGAATCTCAATAATTCCACAGATGATCATAATATTTAAGACAATTGGTCGGAAGCATGTGAATACTTCAGGCACAATTTTTACTTGTGGCAATTAGAAGCAAAATTCCATGTAATTATTCATGGTTTCTTCTTTTGAATATACTGGGAAATTACTTGCGTGAGTTAAAAAAAGTTATCAAAGAATAAATAAACTTAAAAGAAACATTGATATAAACCAAAATGCCACCCAACCCGCAAGGAAGACAGAAATGGCTAAAAGGTCAGCAAATAGAACAACGGGAAAAAAAGAAGTATGTATCTAGCATGAACAGTAGTAAGAGAGGCATACATCAAAAATTCCATGAAGCTGATGAGTTGTGTAGTTGTACAGGAAAAGAGGTAATCCTGGAGTAATTGCGCGGACAGAGTCGCGGTATCTTGGAGGTAAACCTAAAAAATCAGATTTATTAGCACATCGTCAATTATTAAATAACGGTAGAAACAATACATTATTTGTTTAACTGCATGAGATATCCCTGTGAGTTATAACTAATAGAATGCTTATGCAGATTGCAGTAAATACATGCTTGAACACCAACAATAATCTCAAATATTTAGCCAATAAACTTTGCCTTGAAATTAGAAAATTAAATGGATGAATTATGGTTAATATAATTATATTGCAATCTAATTTTGAGGTCTGAAAAGAGTAAAGGTCGAACTGAAAAAGAAAAATGAAGTGAATAGCATCTTCTGTGAGCAAATAACTGATTAACAAAATTTGTAAGATGAAATTTAACATCCCTAATACAGGAAATAAGACAAACTTTTATGGCAATCCAAAAGCTACCAAAGACTAATTGCTATATAGAAAGTATTTAAATATGGAAGTATGATGACTTCAGCATATACCAAAAACAACTTGAAGCACTAAGAATATAGGTAGTTTTCTGAACTTAAATTTTACTGCACTAAAGCAGAATGCCTAAGGATATAAATGCTGCATAGTAGGACCAATGGAACTGATGTAAACGTAAATGCCATTTACTTGCCTAGGTGGCAAGATTAATTAAATCCCAAATCAATTTGGGGAGAGAGAATGAAAATCTGAAATTAAATTTCAGATTAAGTGGAATTGGCGGGATGAATTTGAATTTAAATTCAAATTTAATGGGGAGAATTAAATTGGGTGAGAGGGAATTGTGGGAGGTAATTAGGGAGGCTTAATGAGGAGGGGCTATTAATGAGATAAGAGAGAGATTATGCCCAATGAGGTGGCCGGCCACATAGAGAGAGGGAGGAGATTATTTGTCATAAGTAGAGTGGGGCCTACATTACTAATCAAAGATTTAATAAAATCTGAATTAAAATTCAGATTTTGAAAGAAAGGAAAGTTTCCAATAATGGGGCTATCAATTAGAATTAATTTGAATTTCAAATTCAAATTGACATCTAATTAATATGAAAGCCTTAAATCAAGGAACTATTTTAGGAAAGTCTACAATGCCTCTTGGAAACAAATTTGAATTTCAAATTTGAAATTCCCAAGAGGGAGGCCGGCGGGCCGCCGGTGGCGGGATTGGCCTAGGGTGGCCAGCGGTGGACTTATGGGGGCCGGTGGAGGAGATTTTGGAGGAAGAGAGTTTGGTTAGGTAGAGAAAAAATAAATTGGGTTTAGGAAAAAGAAAATCCGGAGCTACACACCTCGAGCAATACCTCCAATAGAACTCACAAAGAGATCTACAAGCGCCACTTCCTCAAGAACTCACAAAGAGATCTTGGGAATCTCGGAACTCACAAAGAGATCCTTCCACTTCCTCAAGAACTCACAAAGAGATCTTGGGAATCTCGGAACTCACAAAGAGATCCTTCTCCTCTCAGGAACTCACTAAGAGATCAAAGTAGAATAAAATTTCATTATCAATTCATCATCCCATTACACAAGAAAGGGCCTCTATATATAGGCCTAAGAAACTAAAACAAGACACATATGCCCCTAAGGCTTACATAGGACGACCCTCTTAAGTGAGGGTAAAAATGGAAAATCTATAATAAAAATTTAAAAATTACAAATAAAATATAAGATAACATGGGACGATGACAGCCGTTGATCTTCAGCTCCTCGGATAGCTATGGACGGTTGGATGTCCGCATCAGGAACCCAGTAATATCCAATAGTCAGAATTCATCTCTAGCTTCTATTTTCCATGTAAATTAATACATTTTTCAAAAAACAAGTGTGTACTTATACAATTACTTAGCTAGAATGGAAGGGTCAACAAAACAAAAATGGCACTCGAAATGAATAAAAATAATGCCAAAAATGGGGAAAATGAGTATATGGCCCAAAAAAAGGTTGGTTGAACCAAACAAACCTAGCCCGACCAAAGCCACAATGGGCTTGACTGGGCCCCCCATCTCGTTCCTTCATATTTAAGGAATGGGAAAGATGGCAGCAGCAGGTGTCAAAACATGCCTATGCTGACCACCATTGAGGTAGGAGAGAGTTCAAGTTACGTGACTTGATGCTTGGAGATCAAGGAACTCAAATTCATGAGTTTATTTGTCAAATCAACTCAATTTATACTTAGAAATTTCTATGAAAATGAGTATATGGCACAAAAACGGGTCGGCTGAACCAAACAAGCCAATAGCCCAACCAAAGCCACAATACAATGGGGTTGATCGGCCCCACACCTTGTTCCTTCATATTGAAAGAATGGGAGGATGGCAACAGCAGGTGTCAAAACATGCCTATGCTGACCACCACTGAAGGAGGAGATTTCAAGATAAGTGACTTGATGCTTGGAGATCAAGGAACACAAATTGATGAATTTCTTTTTCAAATCAAATCAATTTAGATTTAGAAATTTTCTATTTTATGAATGAAATTATCCTCATCAAACAAACTTTGTCCATTTTGATAGCTAAAAATGATTGGAAGTTCTTTCATTGGGCAAACCAATCCTATCAAATCCACAGCAAAATCTCATTTAGTATCTTTATCCTCAAGCTTCCTTCACCTGCTCCAATCATTGATCATAGAAAGTTGACTTAAGATGAAATTGGAAACTATAAATAGGAAGCTTTTGCTCCTCTCAAAATTTGGTAGCACAAGGTGAGTTGAAAGAACTTAGAACTTTCATGAATCTAGGGTGAAGGTAAAAGGTAGAGTGTATGAGAAAGAAAAACCAATAGCCATTCATCACTTTTTATGTTTAATTTGAACGAAAATGAATTCAATGTAAAGGTAGACTGCAGTGATTAGTTGTAGCGCTAGTAACGGGCAACAATTGGCAGCGAGGCAGTGATGAGTGGCTACGAGTGAAGGTGGTAGCCACAAATGGGGAAGATGCGAAATATGTTCCCAACTGAATCAAGCAATTTTGGAATACCCAAAAATGAACAAAAGGGTTCAAATTCAAATTCCTCAAAATTGTACTTCAAATTAATTTTACAAGCAACCAAATACCTGCATTTCTAAAACCTTTTTTTTCACTTTTAAGTAGGTTTTTTCACATTCCCACTTTTATTATTTTATTTATGAAAAATTCATAATTGCTATTATTTTCAGCAATGTTGCACCGATATACCAATTTATGAAGGCATGCTGTATCGGATACGTGTCGGACACGGATACGCATCCAATATGGCACTGATATGTGTCGGATATGGCAAAGCCGTATCCAATTAAAATAATATTTAATTTTAAAAGGACACGGATATCCTATACGCGTGTCCCCGTTGAAAAACAAAAAAAAAGTTATTGGACATTTAATGCTTACTTTTATTTTGATATTATAAACTACAAGGCTACAAATAATGTTACTTTCTCTTTTTTTTATCATTTAAAATATTACGCTTTGATTGTTTTCTTAATTTTTTCAGAGGAAAAACTCCTAATAGTAAAAATAGTTGGTGGTGGAATCCAAATGTGCAAGAAAAGATTAAAAATAAGAAGTTTTGTTATAAAAATTGGTTTAATTTTAAAAATTTTGATAATTTGGACATATATAAAGTGGCTCGGAAGGATGCTAAGAAAGCAATATGCGATGCAAAGACATTAGCTTTTAGTGATTTATATAATAAATTAGATACTAAGAAGGGAGAAAGATATATGTATAAGTTAGCCAAACAAAAAGATAGGAATAGTAAGGATTTAGTTCAAGTGAAGTGTATTAAGAATAAAGATCAAAAAATATTTTTCTTAGAAGATGATATTTAGCAAAGGTGGATGAGATATTTTGCTAAACTTTTTAATGAATATTGTGAAAATAAGATTGACTATAATGACCTTAGCACCCTAAATGAAAATAAAGATTTCTATTTTTATCGGCGTATTAGTAAAACTGAAGTTAGAGAGGCTTTAAAGAAAATGAAGGGTGGAAAAGCTGTTGGACCTGATGATATTCCAATAGAGGTGTGGAAATGCTTAGGAGATGAAAGAATTTCTTGGCTTACTAAACTTTTTAATACTATTTTGAAGACTAAAAAGATGTCAGATGAGTGGAGAATGAGTGTGTTAATTCTTATTTTTAAGAATAAAGGTGATGCACAAAAATTGCGCGAATTATAGAGGTATTAAGTTAATGTGTCATACTTTAAAACTATGGGAGCGAGTTATAGAGCATAGGTTGCGGCGTGATACTAATGTTTCTCAAAATCAATTTGGGTTCATGCCAGGTAGGTTGACTATGGAAGCCATACATTTATTAAAAGGTTTGATGGAGAAATATAGAGAAAATAAGGAGGATCTACATATGATATTTATTGACTTAAAAAAAGCATATGATAAAGTTCCAAGAGAAGTGCTATGGAGAATTCTTGAAAAGAAAGGAGTCAATAATGCTTATATTCAAATCATTAAAGATATGTATGCATGAGCTATTACTTGTGTTCAAACACAAGGTGGATTGACCAAGTATTTCCCTATTTCGGTTGGGTTACATCAAGAATCAGCCTTAAGCCCATATCTTTTTGCTTTAGTCATGGATGTTCTCACTAGACATTTGCAAGAGGATGTACCTTGGTGTATGTTTTTTGCTGATGATATTCTTCTTGTTGATAAGACTAGAGAGGGAGTTGAAGGTAAACTTGAATTGTGGAGGTCAACCTTAGAGTCTAAAGGTTTTCGCTTGAGTAGATCTAAAACAGAATATATGGAGTGTAATTTTAGTAGTAATAGACCTGGTGAGGGGATTGTGACTTTGGGTGATCAAGTCATTAATAAGAGTACACATTTTAGATATCTTGGATCTATTGTTCAGAGTGATGGTGAAATAGATGGGGATATTATCAGCAGAATTCAAGTTGTATGGTTGAAGTGGAGGAATGCATCGGGCTTGTTATGTGATAGAAATGTACCCCTCAAACTTAAGGAAAAATTATATAAGATGATAGTGAGGTCTGCAATGCTTTATGGTGCCGAATGTTGGCCATTAAAAGAGAAGCATAATACTAAGTTAAGTGTGGCAGAGATGAGGATGCTCAGGTGGATGAGTGGCTTTACCCTTAGAGATAGGATACGAAATGAGCATATACGTGAAAAGGTTGGAGTAGCTCCAGTAGAAGATAAGATTAGAGAGAGTCGCCTTAGATGGTTTGGTCACATAAAATGGCGGCCTTCCGATGACCCGATTAGGAGAGTAGAGGTATTAGATTTGCCTTATGTTAAGAAAGGTAGGGTTAGACCTAAAAAGACTTGGTTAGAAAATATTAGGAATGACCTTTCTTTATTAGATTTAAACGAGAATTTGACTTTTAATAGGACACAATGGAGAAAAAGGATTCATGTAGCCGACCCCACGTAGTGGGATAAAGGCTTGATGTTGTTGTTGTTGATTGTTTTCTTAATTTTTATGTATGATTTATAAATTATAATATTGTGTCCACGTCGTATCAGTATCTTTTATTTTAAAGAATTGACGTGTCCTATATCCGTATCATGTCGTATTCATATCGGTGCGACATAACTTTTAAGCATCTCACGCATGCTAAATGTAAAGTAAAATATTATGACCTTCATTTCTCAAGTAAATAACTTAATAAACAATCAAGGATTTCTTAAAATGAAAACAAATAACAACATTTTTTATCAAAAAAGTAATAATTAAAAATTTTGTTTTCATGTAAATTCATTGTATATGCATAACGTATATATATAAGCTCTTTTAGTATGATAAATCTATGTAAATTATTGAAAGTTCTTTACATGCATAAATGTGGAACTCATTAACTCCATCACATGCTTTCAAATCCTGCTAATAAGAGTAATGCTAAAAGCAAGACAACGCATAAAGAACTATACAGTTGTATGTATAAATAAATATTTATTAGATAATATTTATAGTATATAATTTATTGTGCAGGTGTGCATCTTTTTTCCATCGTGAAGTAATAATATCTTTTTTTAACATCCACTACTTTAAGTTCATGATAAAAGCGTCAACATGCTTTAGAATTTCTCCATTTATAGCATCTAAGCTGCCCAAACATGAGTAACTCTAAGCAAATGAGTTTGAATTTTCCTTATAAACTTTGGTCGTAACAAAGTATAGTATCAAAGCCGAGTCTAGAATAGATGCTGAAGAAAACAGAGGCTAAAAAAGTTTAGATCATTCATTCTTTCAATGAGTATTTATTCAGAAACCTACATAGAAGAAAAAAAATTTACAATAAAACCCACAAAAATAAGCAATCCCAGCAACTGTCTGCCAGCCATTTGATCCATTCAACGATTGTTGATTGATGCTAAAGGAGCAATCCGTAGGCTCTTTCTTTCCCTTCTTCTATACGGAGGAGAGAATTTCTTGAAAATGATGAATCCATGGATGCTATTTTCTTTATCTAGCACTCCCTCTGGCCACTCTTGATCTAATGGCTCTTCAACACTTCCCCTCAAACTGGATGGTAGAGATTTATAATATTTTTGAATATGAAGTCACTGAGTCATTTAATGAAAATTTTAGCAAGCTATCTTCAAGTTGATACATATAGAGTGCAGATTAATCCACTTCCTAATTTTCCTTTTATGAAATGTAATGTCACATCTAAATTTTTCTTTAGACTTCTTTTTCAGCAAACCAAACAACCCTTTAGAGAAATTCATTCTTGGGAGAGAGGTTGATGTTAAATTCAAATAATTAGTGAGGGAAAAAGCTTACTTTCATTATACAAAATATCCCTATTTATATATCTATGAAAGATGTTTTAATAAAGAAACAAATAACAATAAAATCATGCATAATTGTATTAATATAATCTTTCCTAAATCAGCCACACAAATATATAAGGAGATCGGTGTGATCCAAGTAAGCCTCATACGGATCCCCATTCTGACCATGGGATTAAGAGCCAAAGGGGCAGCTAGGATGGATGGAACGGTATTTGACACTCCCCCTCGAGCTGGGGAATAAAATTTGTCATTCCCAACTTGGTCAATCCCAGAAAGGCATAGTTATCAAGTCCCTTGGTACACCATAAAGTCCTCCATTTAGTCAAAACTTTGGGAGAAATTAGCTTTAGATATTGTGGTGGAAAAAGGTAGTAATGAAGGTTATATTAAGCAGCGTAGCAATGAAGGCTGCATTTGTTATAGATAGGATAGCAGTCACAAGGGAAGGCAGACAATGAAGGCAAGACAGTAAGAAAAAAAAATTGTTTTTAGAGTTGTGGCAAATTTCAAGAACATCAACAGAAAAACATGTCTCAAGATGCTCAACACTCGATACACAAATCTCATCTCATCCGATCGAGCCTACCTTTAAACCAATGAAAATCAATCGTCCGACTTCACCCGAACACTCTTGTTCGATCGACCCGTATAGGCGCACGCAAGGCCTCCGATCCCTCTAGTATGATCGTAGGAAGGAGTGCAAGTCATGCACTCTTGCTTGTCCCGACCTTAGACCCTCAAAAGAGGGAACTCTAAGCTCTTTCCATAGCCACGCAAAAGGAGGTCCTGCGCTCGACTTCTCTAGTGCCTTCTTGGTCGATTCTGGACGTTGTACGCAAGATGAGCCCTTCCGCACGATCTCTCCTCGATCTTGGATGCACGATGGAAGCAGAAGGACCAATATTCCTTAGAATTTCAACAATGAAGGCCAATGGAAGGTCCGATATTCCTCAGAATCATGGCAATGAAGGCCGATGGTGGGAACCTATATTCCTCAGAATTCCAGCAATGAAGGCTGATGGTAGGAACTTGTATTTTTAGAATTTTGGCAATGAAGGCCGCTAGTGGAAACCTATGATCCTTATAATCCCGACAATGAAGGTCGGTGGTGGGAACCTGTATTCATCAGAATTCCAGCATTGAAAGCTAGTGATGGGAATCTTTATTCCTCAGAATTCCTGCAATGAATGTTGATGGTAGGAACATAAAGAACCAACAAGTGCCAACTCCTTTAGTGTAGAATAAAGTGCTTCTAATCTCTCTGTAGCCTCACCCTCGATATCCATGATTGATTCCCTACTTAGGGAAGTAGTGTACTTCACCATATACGTGCTCACTAACTCTTCAATCATCGTAAGCATGCATTGGACCGTAGCAATGAACTGCATTACCACCAAGAAAGACATCTTCTTCCCCACCACGTGCATCGTCTCAACAACTCCTCGTATTAAGACCGTTCCATTGGCAAGATTCAAATCCAACGAACTGGCATCAGTCCAAATCCGACAAACAAGGTTCTCAATGACGATTTAGTCAATGGCACCAAAGAAGATGAGAACGTGGGTTACAAAGTGGCGTTCGTCTGATTTGAGGGATTGAACCAAGCGGCGGAGATCTTGGAAGAGGTTGACTTCTTCTGCTGTTTAGAAGGAGGCTTCGACCTTCTTGTACAAGCGCTGATCTAAGGGTAGTTGATCGAGAACATGCAGAAGCGGTTAGAATATGGAGCAAGGAGGGGCTCTTCGAATTGAGGATTTGTTGGCATGTACAACAACTCTTCAACCGCTCGTTCCTTGCTCGATTTGGCTCCAGCACATGCTTAGGAACGCATGCATGCAGATCCTGCTCGCTCCCTCTCTTGATCCTCTTCTTCAGTTGGTTCGGTCCCCCAGGTAGGCACATACGAGAGCAGCACACAGGAGACCGCAAAGGGGAAGCCTACTCATTTGCTTGGCTGCCCTGGACACACACGAGCATGAACATAACACAAGAACCAGCTCTCCCTCTCTCACACTCTCATTTTTAAAGAAGAATCGAATATCTTGCTCTGATACCATTTTAAATTCAGATAACCGAGGAGGGAGAAAGCTTAATTTCATTATAAAAAATATCCATATTTATAGATCTATACAACATGTTTTAATAAAGAAACAAATAACTACAGAATCATGCATAATAGCCTAATATAATCAATTATAAATCAGCCACCCAAATATATGAGGAGCTTGATGTGATCCATGTGAGCCTCCCACGGATCCTCATCCTGCCATAGGATCAAGAGCCAAGGGATGGCTAGGATGGCTGGGACAATATTTGACAATTGATTGATGGTGGGCCTCACGACAACGAAAGAACCAACTTTATAAGAAAAGAAAATTTTACATAGAAACAATTTGTGCAAGCTTTTTGTGATGATTACTTTCCTAAGCATTTCGAAAAAAAGAAGTTAGATGACCTCCTCTAGATAAATCAAACAAGAATAATTTGGAACTTAAAGACCAAACTGAGAAGTATTATTAAGATTTATTTCTCAATTTATAATGACAAAAGAAGATAAAATTAGGAAGTTCAAGTGGGTTTAAAAAGCTATAGTGAATTAGGGTTCGTTTTGGATAGCTATAGCTATCGGCAAAGCAGGTTGTGAAATTGTTGTACAGAAAACTGTTTTATGAAGTTGTCGTACATAAATCAATATATTTTGTTTAGGAAATACAACTGTCGAGCTGCTGTGCTGCAACCGTATGAGAAGAAATTATTTTCATACCCTTCATGATTTATTAAAAAATTAATAAATAATAAAATTTGAATGACAAATTTAGAAATAAAATAATTTAATGTTATACTAACCTTTGTTAAAAAATTTTGAAATAGCTCTACCCAAACAGCCAAACCCACTCAGTTCTGCCCATTTCCCTTTCTCACTCGCCATTGAAGGCACAATCATTACCACCTCCGATCAACAACTTTATTGCCACCGTCCATGCTACCACTTCTCAGTAAGCTCTTGCATCCTTGCACGGTACCTCCTCGGCTTGTCCTTTCTGATCCCTTCCAAAATCCCCTTCTACGCAGGCCGCCGGAGTGATTTCCTATTTGGGGGAACCATTATGGAAGAAAGGGAGGAGGGAAATCCATGTCAACACAATCGAAGGGGAGCACCTGATTTTGCGAAATGAAGGAAAAGCGGGGGTATGCTCCTCTAGGAGTGATGGGTCGAGCTTGATTCGTGATTTTGAACTTAATGAAGTTGGGAGAAGCGCTAGTGGAGAACCCCTGGCTGGTTATGTTTATAGAAAGAAATATACCATATATGATACATTCAATATGCCAGATGAGGAAGTTCGGGAAGTTCTCAAGCATGTTAATGACTCTTGGGGAGAGAGGTGCAAGTCTTCAAAGAGAGATGTTATCCTTGATTACGTGCTCTAAAATCACAAAACTTTTCGTCGATCGAGGGTGAAAACGACGAACTTTTTCACACCAAACGGTAACTGAAGTCATTTGCGTCTTTTTGGAAGCTCCGAACAACTAGAAACATGAGAAAGTAAAAGGATATCTTAGGTTGCAAAATGTAACCGAGGGACATGAAAATTTTTAGAACGGAGTGCGAACTAAATATCCCAAATGACCCTTCAGTTTCATTTCATTAAAAAAAGCAGTGAAAAAATAGTCCCAAACACAACCTTAGTCTAAAAGGCTTCAATTATAAAGGGGAAAAAGATCTATAGCCAAGTTCATCTAAAAAAAGGATCTGCAGCCAATCTCACAATGTTATTGTGTATGCTAGAACATAGTCAAAACATTTAGGGATCTCTTTGTAGGTCGTTCCTATTGATCTATCAATCAATTAAAATTAATGGAGCAATGTTTCACATTATAAAAGACTTCTTTTTGTTCTTCTCTCCTCCTTGTACAATAAGTTATCGCTATGTTTTTGAGATGTCTTCTTCTAGTGTACAGAAAGACAACCATTGCATGCTTCTCCTAGATTAGTGAAAAAGCAACATGTACTTCAAATGTTCAAAATCATATATAAGTGCGTCACCTTCATTGCTAAAGGTAAAGGAGAAATGTTTTCTACTTCTTCTACAGGGAGGACCAACATCGTGAGTAATTCTGGCTTGCATTGATAATTTTACTTGATTGCTTCGTTAATACTTCTCCCATCAGCACACCAAAGTACTTTCTCAGCCAAAAAGTCTTTCCTTTCTTTATAAGAAATTGATAAGAACATCAATGCAATATTATAAACCTATCACGTAGAAAAGAGTTCCTAAAAATAAATTGGCAGGAGTATAGTAGAACTACATTTCATATTATATCATCCATGTAAACCTTAGTGATTACAAACTTCAAACAGCATTAATGATCAATCTTCATCTTTAGAACCTTATGAATCCAGTCCTTAGAGTAAAGATAGAGATGAGGTATAATATCCAACCTTAATTTTTGCCCCAAATTGGTGGAAATGAGACTATCAGTGTTAATGATCACATTGATCACCTCTTATTTGAATTTTATTTAGGGGTAACTAACTCCTCTTATGTGTCCATATCAAAGGACAGTCCCATCACTAAATCCTTCACTCATTAGCATTGCCATCAAAGATAGAGACGGGCCCATCTTTTCCACTAGACTCAACACAATGTTGTCCACCACAACAAAAATTATTTTATCTTTCTTTCATTTTACAGGGACAAGTTAAGAATATAGCTTCTAGCATGTTCCATAGGTTACTAGAGTCTTTGTTTAGCAAGAGGGGAGGGTCGGCATCGATTTTCTTTTCGTTATTTTGTTTAATGAAAGAGTACCCTCTTTATCTAATACTCAAGTCTTCTCCTTTGGTTTTTGTGCTCTACAATAATCACCGTCATATTGTCCGAATTTGAGATCTATGATTGGGAACAAGCAAAGTTCGTTAGTAATTTTTTGTAAAAACAATTCCTAACATGACTTCATCAGTGTTAGTATATCCCCAAGATTTATTCCCAAAGTAACAATCTGATGTCAAAAGTCATAACTCTAAGATAAATTTCCTTGATGCTCTCTCGAAATCCGTCACTTCTTCCATTATTCTTCTATATGCCACATTGTGCAAAACTTATCATATCAATTGCTTGATCATCTGCTAAGTCATTTCTTGATGGTCTTTCATCTTTAGATATGCATTCCACCATGACAAAAAATGATGACTTAACTTTATTTGGGTAAAGGCAACCTTGTAATGCTATATACCCATACAAAGTGAAGTCAGTCTTCAATTTGTAGATCCAAGCACCATCTTCTCACCCATTACAAGAAGGAATCTCTACTCTAGCTTCTACTTGGAATGTTTGGATCCTTATTCCATAATGAATGGTAACAATATCCTCATATTAATTCACTCCAACCATTTTTGCATTTGTCAGAAGAGTAGGAACAGGACTGGGCCCGCTAGTCATCACAACAATTATTTGCATCATCATACACTCCATCTAGTCCATCAATCCAACCAATTCATCAATTGGATTTGGTGTAAATTATTGTTATCAATTGATCAACCTTCCCTTTCTTCTTCTTCCTACTCTTATCATTTTTTTTACGTTTGATGCATTATCATGACAAAAAATAACCCCCACCCCCCACACATTTTTATATACATTCTTTGTTTATCCAACATACCAAGGATTGATGCTCTGATACCAACTTGATAAATAGACAACCTCTCAATTTTAATGTTCAAACCAACAATTAAAGGCTAAAAGAATTCGGAATGATTTTAAGAACCTTTCCGAATGCTTCCTCTTGATCTATCAATAAATTTAAAGGTACCTTGAGTGTCACATTACAGAAGACCTATGATGCACAGAAACTTCTCCTCAAAGAGGCGTGCAGTGTGTGACACATATCTGATACAACACACGTCTGACACGCCTTCGACATGTATCAAACATGCTAAAAATGTATACAATTAAAAAAATATTAAATACAAATTGGACGCGTATGTCCGACACGCGTTTTAAATATTTTATGAATTTTTTTTAAATATATTTTTGTATTTAATTTTTTTATTTATTTATAATATAAAAACTAAATTTCTTATTTCATTTCCACAACACCAAATCAATCGTCTATATTTAATATTTCATTCATCGAATATTCTCATTTTCATTTCTCTTTTGTAGGTCGCGGCTTCAGTTTCACTACAATGTCCGATATCATCTCAACATCGATGTCTAAAGTCGTTACAAAATCAACATTTCAAAACCATCTCAACATTAAAGTTTAACATTGTCTTGATATTGATGCTTAAACTAGCAATTTCTACACTCACAGCTTGACAACTCATCTTTGTTCGACGTCATTTTAACATCGACGACAAACACCCTCTTTGACATGGATGTCCGATACTTATTGCATAACATCGCCCAACTCTCGACAGCATTATCGTCTCCTCTCTCAATGCCTGATACACGGCATCGATGCCCAACTCTTGGCATCCTAATATTAATCATTTTAAACACAAATCCTATTTAAATGACTTATTATTTCAAAATTATTATCAATATTATACTTATTTAATTTTTATACACTATTTTTAAAATATAAAATTATAATACCGTATCCAACCCATGTCCATGTCCTATATTTTTAATAATTGACGTGTCCCGTATATGTGTCGATGTCTGTGTCTATGCATCATAGCACAGGAGTGACAGGACTTCCCTTTGAGGTTTCTCCTCCTACTAGTTGCTGTAGACAGCAAATTTTCTCTACTTTAAAGGCATCTTCCATAAGACAGCAAGCCAACTATTGGATCTTTCTCCCAGCTTGCTGAAAAAAGCATGTTGGACTATTTTCCTTTATTACAGCAAGCACTCACTATTTTTTCCCGTGAAGAGCAACCTGTTGCTGCTCCAATTTCTATTTTCTGCAAAACACCAAAACATCAGCATGAAGGAAAGCAGAGCAGCAACATTAAGCTCGGGCAGCGGCAACAGCAGCAGTAAACAGCAAGCAGTACCAGCCAATTGGCAAAGCTAGAGTACTCTGGAACCTCGCTAAACACATGTAAAACAGCTGTTGAGTTTTCTACCGCATTACCTGGCACTGTAGCTGCAGTGTTGTTATGATGCCATGAAGGAAAATTGCGGCAGCAACGAAAACAAAACAGTGGCAGCAATTCAGCAGCGAGATCAATTTGTGGCATGCAAAAGGAATTGCGAAGAGAAAAAAAAAAGGGAAGAGGAAGGTTTTTTTGGATAGATTTCTGATTGAATTTTATTAAAAGAAATTAAGCCTATTTTAAAAAAAAAACAGAAATTGTTCTAATTCAGTTCATGAACAAACTTCACAAAAAAGCCATCTATAAAATAACTTAGAGATAATCAAACTAAATAATAATTCCAGATGAAATTATGTTAACAAAAATTTAGATTCCAATACAGATTATTCAACAAATTTTAAATAAATTCGTCTTTTGTTGTAATCATAGATTTGATCAAATGGTCCAACTTACGGAGCCTTATCTCTCTATTTTTATGGCTTATTTACAATACAATCAGGCCTATGGACCCTTGCTGGCATCCTCTTTAACATCAACGGTGTGATCTATGAATCACCACCATCACCAATTTCTATGAGAAAATTGCATCGTTAAAACTTTAATGAACACAATCTTTATGATTTTCCATGATATGAAGCACAAATCACAAGAGATGGCTCATCTTGTAGTCTTCTTTCCCGTAACGAAATGTCCCAATTTCATCAAAGCAAAAAGGACCAATTCTATTCAAATAATAGTCAAAAGACCTATTTCAAAAAGTTATTACATGTCAAATAGAAGATGCTTTGGTTGTGGTAGCATCAAGCACTTATTAAGCGAACGCCTAAAGTATAATAAGCTACTTGTACAAGGACCTAAACGACGTATACAAGAATGAATACATAATGCTCACAAAATTAACTTACAAAAATAATTATCACTCAAGCATTGGCATAACACTCTATGAAGCTCCATGTGGAAAAAAATGCATATCACCAATTAATTGGGAAGATTTAGACAAACAAATTATATTGGCATCAAGTGTTTTAGACTAACCTGGATAGAGAGTGGACAAAATTGAAGCTAAATCCTTGCAACTCAAAATTGATATAAGAGTTCACAGTTAAGTTGATCTAAAAGAAGATAAATACAAACCATGAAGGAGATCATATATTTTATAAGGTTACGTTGGTGAAAGAAGTGCAACAATTTGGGATGCAAGGCAACCTGAAACAACGATATATTAGAACTTTTGAGGTTCTAGGGAAGATGGGGTTTACTGGCAACAGCCTTGTATTTATGTCCTTCTAATGTAGTCAAGAATTTATATTTTATGTAATTTTTTTTTGTTGAATGCTATGCTTTATTTTGTAATGCCCTATGATGGAAAACAACTCATGACCATGCTGGGTTCGGTGCTCTAAGGTCAGTTCACACCATTGTCTTTTGACTTGTGTTTCATGCTAAGTTTCCATCATTTTGGTGTTTGTTTATGTGAAAATTGAAAGGAAGTATCTTAATTTGCATTTCTAGTGTTCTCCTACTTGATTTAAGAACTTAGATTTGCATCAATTTGATATCAGAGACTTAGGTCACATCAATTTGGTATTAGAGCCTTAGGTTTCATCAATTTGGTATCAGAGTTTTAGGTTACTTGAATTTGGTATTAGAGTCTTAGGTTGCATTAATTTGGCATCAGAACCTTAGGTTGCATTAATTTGGTATCAGAACCTTAGGTTGCATCACCTTCATAGTAATGAAAACCTATTACACATTAGTTTTGCTACATGAATTTGGTGTTAAAATGACTTTCACCATGTATCGACTTTAGCAAGGTAACCTGTAGGTTGAAGGTACTGGCCAAATAATAATTTCAAGGAAAAATTGCTTACAAAAAGGGAAGAATGGAGAAGTATGTATTAAAATAATCTTTTTTGGGGTAAACATAATACAATGTTTAAAGGTAGATATGCCATAAGGGACAAAGAAGATCAATAATATCCAATAGCCAAAATCTATTGAGGCTGAGTTAGTATTAATGCTCCGTAAGTAACATGGATAAGGATGAGTTTATTTATCTCATCCTAATAAAGAAAAATGAATATCATAATATGTGCAAATTTTAGATATGTATATGTCCGGCAAATAGTAAGCATTGCTAGTGGCCACTGGCCAAGCACACTAACTATGCTAACAATAATTTGTCAATAATCATATAATTCCTTTGAAATGTCAGAAAATGTTTAAAAACATAACAAAATTGTTAAGTTCATCCAATAAAACATTATAGTGAACATAAAGCAAGCATAGCTTTCATCTACACCAACTAATTAAATTTTAAGCAAATAAGGATATCTATGTGCTTCTCAACTACCACTACCATCTTATTTAATTATACTTCGTAAATAACTCCCTCCCCTCCAAAAAAAAGCCATCTTAATTAATTAGCATAAGAGGTCAATATTTGATGCAATAAAAAGGTTTAGAGATGAAAGCTTTTGGAAAATAGCTTAAGCATGAGGGAATGAGAGATTCCTCATGTTTGGTAAATAATTCACTAAATGGAACAAGTGAGAGTCCTCTTTGGATGAAGGATTCACTAAATGTTATCTATGTAGTTTTAGGTAAGCAAACCCTCGATGATCTCATGCAATTTTTCATGCATAGTAATGAAATCCTACTTTCTATCGAATAGCAATTACATTAATTTTTTGCTAACCAAATCCATAGTAGAGACAATTTCATCATTTCTTGAGTATATTCAATGGCATCAATTGACCTAGAGGTGCTTCACCAATATCACACTCAAGGTGAACTTTCTTCTAGGAAATGAAGAATGGTGACATATGTAGTGGATATTAATTGTACTTACCAAACACTACTTGCTATTTAACAAGCATTTGCTTTAGTTATACTTCTTAACTACCCACATTAACCACCGCATTTAATTGTCTAAATAGTTTCTTTTTTTTTTTGCCAAAGAAATCATATTTGATGATATAGGACTGAACATTAAAGGTTTTAATATGAGTGGAATATTCTTTTTGCTTGGTCATGTGATTTCCCAATGTAATGAGTGAGTTTCAATTGGTTGAGTGATTCCCTAAATGTTATGGATGAGGGAGTCCTCATAGTTTTGGGTGAGTGAATCCCCACATATATTCTGTGAATTCTCTTTCATGGCTACATTAAATGTACTTACCAAACACAACTTGCTACTTAACAAGCATTTTCTTTAAGTATACTTCTTAACCACCCACATTAACCACCTCATTTAATTGTCTAAAAAGTTTCTTCTTCTTTTTTGCCAAAGAAATCATATTTGATGATATAAAAGGACTGAAAAGTAAAGGTTTTAATATGAGTGGAATATTCTTTTTGCTTGGGCAGGTGATTTCCCAATGTAATGAGTGAGTTTCGATTGGGTGAGTGATTCTGATGCAGGACTACTTAGATGAGATGCTTATGGGTTCATTTAGGCATTGCACAACTCTTCGATTAGAATAATTTTAGGATAAAGTTACGAGCAATTCTCAACGAAGATTCAAAACAAATAAAGAGGTAATTTGCTTAGGCGAAATCACATGCTCGGAGTTCTGAAGCTTTCAAGATAAATAAGAAAATATAACAATACAAAGTAGTAGCCTTCAAATTAATCCCTAATCTAACTACGAGAATTAGGATGCAAATAAAGCACGCTCAATTCCTATGATTACTAAGCTTAGCAAGAGCATTGGGAGGAGACTTTGCGACTACAATCACACCGTTGAGAATTTGGACTTAAAGAAATAAGATGCAAGTGTAGGAGAAAACCTTTGCTAAGGAGTGGTGGAGATCCTCCACTCAAGGCCTTCGAAGTGCTCGTCAATGGCTTCCGTCAAGGCAAACAAGAGCAAAGGGAAGGAGTTTCTCTTGAAAGGGGAGAGGATGCAAGCACCAAGTCTCTTCCCTTAAAATCTGAAAAAAACAGCTTCAGATTTCCAACAAAATCTGAGATGAAATTTTCAGATTTTGGAGGGCTAGAACGTAGGGAAATTGGGGAGAAGTCTAGCCTTACTGTGAATGGAAAACTGAGAGCAACTTTCCCTGCACGGGTTCTGGACCAGAGAGTTATCTAGTGTACATAAGAGAGATGAGGGGGCGGTGGAGCATGAAGAGGGAGTTGGCGGGATAGAGAGGCTGAGGTGGGATTTAATTCCTAATTCTCTTAATTGATTTAGGAATTAATTAAGGAATTAAAGTTTCAGTGGAATACGGTAAAGAGGGGTGAGGTTTCAATTGTTTCCAAAAGGATGGGGTGGGGTTTTTAGGAAACAATTCCTTTAGGAATTATTTCCTGGGCCAGCAGTTAATGAGGTCAAAGAGGGATTTGAGGAGGTGATTTGAGGAGCATGACAGGTTTGGAAAAATAAGAAATCAATTAGTGAAAATCTATTTGAATTTGAAAATCCAAATTGATTTAATTAAAGACTTTCCTAAAATAGATTTGTCAAATTAGGAAAGAAATTTTGAAATTCACAATGATCAATTTTGAATTTCAAATCTACCATCATTCAACTCAATCTAAAATAGGAAACGAGCATGAATGGGGAAAAGGAGGTTGGATCGGCGGCTAGGTGGAGAAGGTGGGGAAATTTCGAGTGGGAGGCGATGAGGGCTTGGAGATGGGGAAGGGTTTGGGGAAAAAGATGTCCGATGGTGGTGGTGGAAGGAAGGAAGACAAAGATAAAGAAAGACCACGAACCCGGCCGTCTCCAAGGTTGGTGGGTAGTGCGTAAGCTTCCCTCTCCTAGGAATATCTCTCCATCAAGCACTCAAACTCTCACAAGAGCTCATGCAAGAAGACAAATGCAGGAAAAATTTTTTCTTAATCATTCATTAACCTCAAAAAATACAAAGGGGGCTTTAAATAGCCTCATACAAAAGACTCCAAATAAAATGACACAAATGCCCTTAGGCTTACACATGACCACTCCCATACAAAGGGGTACAACAGGAAATAATAAAACACACATAAGCAAATAATAAAATGCATGAAAATAAAATACATCGACTCAAAAATATAAAGACTCGATCGTGGCCGTAGATCGGCGGCCACGTCGCTGGTAAACTTTCCATGATGATCTGATGTCCCCATCAGATTCCCTATATGTTATAAATGAATATTCTGGATGAGCGAGTCCTCATTGCTTTGGGTGAGTGAATCCTCACATATATTGTGTTAATTCTCTTTCTTGGCTACATTAATACCACTAGTTCCATATTGTACTAACATTTATGTTTGTCCCCCATGGAAGAAAAGGTGATATTTCAGAGTATTTAGTATTGAAAGGTAGTCTTTTGTAAATACATTTATAAGGATATCCTAATACAAAGGATGACATCCAACTCATATCTTAAACATTTAAGCACTAGCATTGATGCTCTTTTTTCACTATCTGTATTTGAATAAGATGAAAAAGTTTCTTACTTTCTAAGGAAGCACAACTTAAGCAATAGCATTTAACAAAAAGAATATGCACATTGCTTATGATAAATTGGTGTGATGGTCTGTGAAAAGTGATCTAAACTATTAAGTAAACAGTATTTTCAACCAAAAGACACTCAGTTTGTGCCCATAGTAATTAACATTCACCAAGAAATGGTCATGAACCAACTCCCGATCTACTAAATATTGAATATTTCAAAAAAGTCAAGCAACATATTGTACACAATGCTAAGCATGAACTAAATATTGAAATTTATTATGATCTATAATTGATTTTTAATGTATTATATAAGCTTTTGTTAATTTCATATGATATATCATGCCATAATAAATAATATAAAAAGGATATCAATTATTTTAAAAAATTATTATATATTTGTAAAGTTTAAAATACATTTGATATTTCATACACGTGCATATGCACAAAGTGTGTTTATAACTAAGTTTTTATTATATTACATTATAATGAAAACGCTTGCACTAACAACCCAATCCAGTACATATAGAAGAAATCGTCCACTCTCCAAAGCTTGACAAACTATAGCTTTTAAGAAGCGACTTCTTCGATATAAATATACAGAAGAGTTTTATTCATCCAGTTAGGAGCTTAAAGTGTGAATTTACTATACTATAATTGAATGGCATAAGGTTCTTGCAGATAGAAAACATGGTTTGAAAATAATAGATTATTTGGAATTTAAGGGGAAATGTCGATTTTGATCACGTGACGGCACATGCTAATTTAGTGATTGATTAGTAATTTACATTTCTCATCTTCATAATTTTATTTGGCTCCCAATAAGAAAAAGTAAATTTTGAATCATCATTTGTAGCCTTATTCCATGTATTATAGTCCTGCCTGTATGTATCATTTTTTTTTGGTGGTAAGTATCCATGTTTCACCAATTTTTAACTTTTCTTGTACAATAATTTAATTTCAAACAACCAAATGAACCCTGAGTGTTGTGGGTTGACACAATGATTTATCATTGAAAATTACAATTGTCTGAGAAAACCTGGATCTTATCTAGATTCTTTTATGTCCATACTTTCATTATTATTGTAAATGGCTTCTATGATATTTGGAAGAATTGATCTAGAATTTCTAAGGGTACTAGTATTAGAGAATATAGTTAACATGTTTTAGAATGAAGGATGAAGCAGTTATGTGAGGAGATTAATGATCTTTTACGGTCTACAAAAAAATATTAAATCTATTGAGGCACACAATAATTATATGCGAATTTAGAATGTTTGACAGAAATGATATTAAGAAAAGACAAAAATTTTTTAATCTTGATGATTGGATTTTAGATTTAGGTATTATGGAGAAAAACACATGAAATAGCTACGATGGAGTTGCTGCAATAGAAACTTCTGCGGATTTAGATATATTTAAGAGTTATATGACTATTTAACAAGAGAATCCTTAAATGAAATAATAAAAAATGTTGTTTTTTTGATTATCAAATGGTAGTTTTATATGCAGAGTATTTCTTTAGACGCAAAAGGAAATAATGTATAGTTTTGATTAGTAAATGAAGTTAGTTTATAAAAAAAAGCATTAAATTTAAAATTTTAGGTCCTAGAAGAGGGTTTAGTTTCTAATGGCTTGGAGATACTAGAGTAAAAAAAAAGTTGACTTACTAATGTTCTTGATGAAATTTTTGGCTATGGATTCCAAATCTAGAATTGGGAATTTGTTTTTAGTTTCTTAAATTAATAATTACAATATAACTACAATTTATGTTGACATTTTATATGGCTTTAAGTGTTTAAGCGTTGGAAAAAAAATGTTAATCACTAGGTGTGTCGTTGTAAATGAGAGTATTAAGATTATTTTTGTAAATTTAGTAAGAAAGATAATTTAAGGATTGATTGTCTTTAGATGATAGATTTGATGATATCCTATTTAAGATATGGTAATGAAAAAATTCACATTAAGGGCTGTGAATATTACTTTAATTTGATGGATTAATTAATAATTGATAATAAGGGAGATTTCACTTATAATAATGAAGTTGATTAGTTTTCTTAAAGCTTAAATGTAAAATCTTGGATCCCAAAGGTTAGAAAGTTTATTAGTCTATTAATGTCTAGGGTAGATACTAGAGCAGCTTGATGGACAAATTTTCTTGATGAAATTTGTGCTAAATGATAGTCCAAATTCATTTAGTGGAATTTGATTATAGTCTCTTTATAATTAATAATTTATATAACCCCTACTAATATGTTGACTTATTATTAATATGGTTATAAGTGTTGGGTTGGAATAAGCGTTGATCGTTGCGAAGTGTTGGGTTGGAAAAGTAGTTGATCAGTGGTAGAATATAGACTTAAGATTATTTTTGGCAAAAATAAGAATGATAATTTTAAGGATTTAGTTTTATTAGATGAATGATTTGATGATTAGTCCAATTTTAGATAGATATTAAAATAGACTTAAGTAACTAACAACATATACAATGAAGGGAAGAAAAATGCTTTAATTAGTATGAGTAAATAAGAAAGTGCATTTAAGGGGATTTTGAATTATAAAGATGAAGTATGTCTAAATTAGTTTTCATAAAAAAATAAATCATATAAAATTTTAGGTCGAAGGAGGAGTTTCTTAGTGCTTTTAATAGGCTTGGGAGAGTCTAAGACAGTTTGATTGACAATGTTCTTGATGAAATTTTGGCTATGGATTTCAAATCATTAGAGAGAGGAATTAATTCGATTTAGTATATACAATCAATTTTTGACTGATTTCTTTGGTTCTAAGTGTGGTTGAAAAAGGTTGTGTGATAGAAATGAGATTGTTTTTTTTGTAATTTTTTTTTTTTTTTTTTGTATTTTTTAAGATTTTTACAAAATTAGAATAAGATAATTTAGAATTGATTTCTTAGATGAGCTGTTTGGATATATTTATTTAATAAGATAGGAAATTAAAAAATATTCTTAGTAACTATCCAATATACTATAAAGGACTGAAAAAATGCTGATAATTAGATGGGCAAACAGAATAATAGCATGGGATTATGAAGTTGAAGTCTAGACAATGGGGTGGTTTTTCTTGGAGGGTTTTGGATATAGTGCATTCTAAACTGCAAGAGTTTAGAAATTTTTTGGCATTTGTTAGCTAAAAAACATATTCAAAGTATAATTTTGAGGACTTCTGAAACTTCTCCCCCTGGTTCCCTTTTTTGGTATATTTTCTAAAAAATCACCCAATGTCGGTTATTTTTGAATACAGTAGTGTCATCTTTCCACACTTGTGCAGTTGCCCATGTCGCCGACTAGTGACAACCAACGCCTTCCACCCACTCCTCACCTCCCGCTGAGCTCTTCTTTGCATTACCACCCACCCCCCGACGAGCTCAATTCACTGACGCGTTTGCCCCCCACTATTGCCACCCATCACTACCACCATGTCCTTGCCCAACTTTTCCCAATCATTTTTCTTATATGTTACATTTCAAATGCATCATAACTAGGGGGTGTAAAGAGTTAGTCGGGCTTGAGTCACAGCTGACTCAGTTTTAGAGCCTACTTTTGGAGATGCTACCCGAGCTCGTTGGTGAATGCATTTAGGAGCCTGTAGTAGTTGTGACTGGGGTTCACTGTAAGTGGGCGTAGACAGGAGTCCTGGTGTTTTAAGACAAAATGGTTGTTCTTCAGAAGGAGTTGATTTGTGAGATCGGGGCGACAACGACATTGTAGTTCATGGTATTTAGGCTCGACGTCTACGAAGATTGATCCTAGTGGTGGTGTGAAGGGCCAACCCTCAAGGCCAACATTTTTTTTTTAATTTGAATGAGGTTTTAGGAATTAATCATTTATTTTGAGTTGGCTCGTCGACCAACAACTGAGTATTAATCAACTGAACTTAAGCATGTAAATATATGTTAGTTAAATCTAAGCCTAGATGTTCAAATTTGTGGCTCATATTGTCAATCGCTTGACTTGTGAACTCATAGTAAGTCAAATTCAGGCTAGCTTCAGCTCACTTACAATCCTAATCAAAACAAACCCAAAAATTATTCATTTGATTTGATCTGGCCAAGACACCCCTTAGATTATCCTATACAAGTTACTTAAGCAATGCATGTGTTTAATCAACTAATACACAAAACTCATGAAGAAACAAAATGAAACTATTATGAGGATTCATAAATGTTACACAAATAATTTGTATAAGTCTAATGTTTGATGAATCTATTATAAAAAGAAGAATTACAAGTTTAGAAGTCTAAAAATATATAGATACTTATGCTCGATTATGCAGGTTCAAACCCCAACCGGCCCAACCCCAAGTCGGCCCTTGCAGGCGGTTTATGATTGCTATAGAAGCGGAACCCTTAGGGGGAAATTGGCACTCCAAAGCATAGTGGGACCCATAGGCATCCAATGGGGAAAGAAGGGGCAGCTAGGGGAGGGTGGAAAATTTTGAATTTGGAATTTGAAAATTATGGGTAAGGTTGTATTAAATAGGTAGTTGTCCGTAGGGTGTAGGGTTATGCTTGATTATTGGTTCTCTAGGAGTTATTCTTAGTGTTCTTGGGCATCTATATTATCTAGAATTAGGAGAGAAACTATCTTCCTCCGGAATTGAGGGAACAATTGTATCTTGCATTGTTATTTCAGCTTTGATTTATGTTCTACAATGAAAAAACTACTTTTTGATTGTTTTTCATCATTGATTTGTTGGTGTATTTTCCTCGCTTTTCACCATATTGTTAGGGTTTACTTGAGATTTCAAGTATTTACTATCACAAACTTATGAATTACATAGTTTGTGAAGGGGTAGGGAGACAATTGCTTAACCAAAATAAATGTCAATATTGAAGAATTAATTTGTTTTGTCGTCGGTAGATTCTAATGATATTCAATTTTTGTGCTCCAATAAATCATTGGATAAATATAGATAATATGGAATATTATCAACTTTATAAATTTTTTTTGTTGTTGAGAAAGGAGTGGATGAGTATTATAGAAGTGATTTGAGTGCTAAAGAAGGGATGGATATATAATAGAGGTGTTAGTACTATTAATTCTACATATGATTCAATTGTGACTTAAATTAGAGATTATTTAGGTAGTTACAAGAGTTTCCCTTAACAAAAGGATTGCATTATACTTTGAACTTATAGCTTATTTCTATATATATTATATATATATATATATAATATATTATTATTATTAATTATATAATATTTTAGTATTATAATAAGTTGTATTATGGGCAACATAGATCTTAATTCATCATTGATAAGATTTTTATATTTAAGTTAAATTTTGTTAAAAAATGGTGGGATAATTATATGATAAAAGAAATATTATTAAAAAAATAAGTGATTAACTAGTTATAGATAGCATGTGTCATAGATCTATTATAAGGGGATTGTGATAATATTTGAGCATGACTTTATAGTTAACTTTTTTGTTAAAATGAAGTGCCTTGGATACGTGAAGTTTCATTTTTCTAATACTATGAATCTATCTTTTGATGTTAATATGTGGACAACATAAACCATTTATAGCTAATTGATTGGAGTTCGTGGAATTTTTAAAATAAATGTTGATAATAGTGAAATTAGTATTTACATACGGATGAAGGGAGTCGGCTTTGTTGAGGATTAAGTATATTAGAAACAAAGCTTTGGTGGTTTTGGAATGTAAAGTTGAGTTAAAGATTATCAAGAACAGAGAATATAGTCATGATGAAGTTTATATTTTTCTTAAAATGTATGATTTCTATTGGTATATGAATATTAAGTTTTGGGAACATAGGATTAATCATGGATAGTTAAGTTGTTATTATGATATAAAGATATAAAGATTTATAAATGAGATATATGATAAGAGTAAGAGGTTGATAGATGAGAATTTATTATAATATGGGATGGGAGATGAGTTGTTTGTTTTGAGGATAAGATATTGGAAATCAAGCTCTGGCGATAAAATGAGTAAAATATTATCAAATAATGCAATACTTGATGATGATGTTGTCGACTGGGATAAAAGAGTGAGGAGATGACAAATATGCTTTGTGAAATAAATAAAAAACTGTTAGTTAGTTAGAAGCTTTCTGTGTGCATTATGAATAAACGGAGAAAATATTACTTAAATGTTGAAACCTAAATTATATAATATGATGCTGCGGATTGCGACGAGTTGGACGAGTCACGCAAGAACTTGATGAAGAGTGGTTGCTACTCTTGGTGGTGCTACACATTCACACAAGGCCGAAACAGATGGGGGTGCAAAGCTAATTCGGCTGCTTTATCGGGCAAGGAGGAGGCTGTCGCTTCTGCTCGGGCAGGGAATCACACCCAGATCTCGCATTCCCCTTCTCGTATGGCTTGCGATCACTGCAATTAGAATGATGAAATTGAAGATTCCGAGAGCTGCGATGGTATGAAGAACATGTCTAGAGAGCGATTGCTTCCGACGAACAGGAGCTGGAGGGTGATCATGATTTCGTACAGAGCATACGTTTGAATGCGCGAACAGTCAGCTAATTCAAAAACAATAAGCCCTTTCCATGTGTGGACGTCATATTGGCTTTGAATGATTGTGCATTGGTATGGTAGAGTTATATTAAGGTGTTGAAATATGGATGCTTTGGAAGCTTAGGAATAGATATGTATAAAATATCAAGGATTTCAACCATGAATGGTGATCATGATGTTAGCCAATCGCACTCAAGGTGTTGTGTGAAATGCCACAATGATGCATAACTCAAGTTTCCACCATAAATGCTGCCTCCAAATCAAGCATCCCAGACCGTCCATCTTCGCAAGTCACACATAACTCACTGCTCCGCCCCCCTGTGCTCCAATATGCTTGAAGCGAGATGTTTTAACATATATCTATCCTATAGACAAAAGCACAAATTGTGGCTGCAAGTGGGATCTGTTTCTCTTGACACGGTTGCTGTTAATGACAACTTAATGATGGTTAGGAGAATGCTTTTAGTTGGCAGGTTATTGGAAAAAAATATACCTCTGTTTTTTACTCAATGCTGTATGCTCTCGCATAGTATGGGATCAGGTATGAGTGACCAAGTAGATAACAAAATAAATTTTTCTATGCGGTTCTGTCATCCCAACAATCCAAATTGCAAAAAAAAAAAAAAAGAGAATTTTTTTTAAATAATATTGCTCGATCCTCTTTATTGTAAAACTTTTTGGCTTCACACTGGACAGCCAGTTAGGAGGGCTACGCATTAATGAGGTGATTCCTATGATAACGTCCCGGTTCAAGGGCGTCAGGTGATGAGGTGCTTTTTTTTCTTAATGACTATTTTTTTAATGAATTGAAAGCTCGACAATATCTTATCATATGTACCTATAATTATGAAAAAAAGATGTAAGCAGTTTGGAAACTAATTTTCTTTGAAACTAACTAAAAAGGATTATACACAAAGCCTTGATGAACTGTGTCCAATCATCGATGCATGTAATAATGTAACAAGAATTTATTTATTTTTAACATTTTATGACCAATGAAATTTCAAATATTTGGATTGAATTGATAATCACTGTTCCCTCTTTTTCAATTACTATTTGTTTCCATCTCTTCAATTCTCTCTTATTTTACTGAACAAATACGATTTTGTTCTCTCTATATTTTCTCCTACAGTTGCATGCTCAATTACTAATACTATATATCATGTCCCTTTTGTCTATATATTCTCATTTTGTTTGTAAATGTAACAAACATTGCCATGGAAAATTTCAACTTTCGCTTTGCTTTGATTTACTGTTTGCAGTGATACTCTGCGCTGCAGAAATGAATTTGCCTGCCATTAGGACTGATATTATTGCGAGGAAGGATGTGGACAGCCGGTGGACTTCTGGCGAGGAGCTGCGTACAAAATTTATATTTTGCACCCTTTTATATACTGTTTCCCTTTCTTCCTTTAAAAAATGGAATCTTGCTATTGCTGTGTGCAATCTGCCATTTATCCGACAGGTGCTTTATTGAGGCGACGAGGTGAAGTTTACCTTGTTTTCGGTTTGAGATATTCTACTGCTTTTCCTACTCGGTGTTTGATTGTATTATTAGTTGAGGCAGAATTTGAGGTAGGTTCTCTGGCTTTTTTTTATGACTATTATTAGAGTCACTCCACTCTACTTCAACCCCAATTTTCTTTGAAAATCTCTCTATTTGCTTCATTTTTTTCAGATTGATTGGTGTTGAGAACATGTCAATTGAGACCGGACCCGAAAACACCCGAACTTTCGAAAAATTTTGGGTTTGGGTTGACCCGAACATGTATACTCCATCTTCTGTACGCGCCGACGCATTGCTGCCTCGCTGCGCCGTTGCCTCGGCTGGCCCGCTGCCCTCGCGTTGACCTGCCGTCGAATTGCACAGTCGAGCACAAAGAACCGCATCAAATCCGAATCATATTCTATCGTGCCGAGACTTCAAGTACATCAAGCTGCGCGACAGCGTCTCTCTGCCGTACCCCACCGCACGCGGCCGCTGGCCTTCACACCATCGCGATGCGGTATGCCGTCATGCACTGCACAGAATCACCTGCCCTTTGCTATGCATCGAAGCAGGTCCGGAGTTGGGTGTCTGGTCCTAAAAATATGATACCGTTTGCAAAAAACTGCTCGGGTTTGAACCCGAACCCATAATAACTGCGGGTCAGTTTCGGGTCGACCTGAACCCGACCCAGTGACCCAAATTGACTACCCATGATTGGTGTAATATTGGTGCCAAGTTGAGCATGCCTAGTATTTTCTTGAAGATTAAAATCTTATTTAAGATCTGTAGAGAATGATTGAGCTAGATCTTAACTTTGCTCGAGGCATTTGGGTGACTGGGGACTATTCGATATCAAAAGTTCGAGGGAATTGGTAACGTAATATTGAGATGTTTGAAATCTTTATTGTTGTGTTCTGTTGGGACGGGTTCAGCCAATTAGTATCAGCAGGTTCTTTAAGACGCTTTTTTAATCAAATGGTTTAAATGGCTTGAACACAGCCATTAATGGTCCATTAAATATACCATTTAATACAATATTAATAGAATGGATTTGAGTTTTGCCAAGCAAAAGAAAAAAGTAACGATAATATCATTTCAAAACAATTTATTAGACAGTATCGGGGAGAGTTCAGTGGAGCCATATAGCCTAAAGGGTTGTTAGAAATTTTTTATTTAAATAAAAGCAATTGTGGTTATGGCGCTTGATAAGTGATTAAGATCCGAATATAATTTAATTTGCAAATCAATTTATTTTTGCCTTTTTTTGAGTCATTTTTTTGGTTATGATAACTTGAAAAAAAAAGCCCAAATCAATTATTACATCAAAGAAGGAAGCGTTTGCATAAACTATTATCATATAAAGTATGTTGCAGATAATTGTATATCATGATCTTTATTGATAACTATATCTAACATTATATAAATCATAAATCAAAAATTAATTAAGATGTGACCAAAAAATTAAAAGTAAAAGAATTTACAAGCATTAACCATAAATGCCTTATTATATTTTCATGGATCAATATGTTTAGTCTTTGTTTATTTAATTAAACTTAATTCAATAAATTAAATTTAAAATATAGTTATCTATTATTGAAAAATAAATATAAACTTTTTTTAATATTTTTATAATATGATATAAACTATAAGATATTATAATAAAATATCGGTACGTATATAAATCACTTTTGACGCTATCAGCCAAATAAGCTGATTAGAAATAGAGAGAGAGAGAATAATAGGAGAAATTATTCTGGACGCCGTAACGCAGTTATACATCTGTCAAACAAGCAAATGAGCCTATCTTGTAAACGGCTCCGGTAACCGACTCGTTATTGTGACGTGGCTTATTCATAATTGGTCTACCGAAGCTCTCGATGTAAAGCTGTGTTGCTGGCGTCCGCGACAAAAATTTCTTCACAAATAGACATAATGTAATATAGGCCTATACAGTAATCTGAAACAAGTTTAAGAACATAAGTTCTACGTGTAGAAAAGACCAAGAGCGATACCAGTAATAAGTTTAAGAGACTGAATGTTGGCCCTCTAAACAGACTCAGAAGCATAATCTGCCCTTATCTTATTGCTGAAGAGGGCATTATGTATGAAAAGACATAAGTTCGTTCTTCCTTTGTCTTAGCTTAAGAAAATCTTGTAAGTCCTAATAACTAGTTGATACATTGCAGGGTATTACCAAAGGCAAATTTGGGAGGTTAAGCTCGAGTTTTATTTGGCCTTTCCCGAGCAGACATCCAGATACTACGGATTGTGCACACACATCACAACATGAACTAGAGATCCTTTCCTACGCTTGCGCATTTACCAGAATTTTGATTCATGACAATCAAAAGTACTTTTTTTTTTTTTTCATATTGATAATAACACCTCAAGAAGCATCAATGCATTTCTTATCTCAACACAAATCTAACAAGGCCAAGGTCTGCATGCAAAAAAGGCAAAACTTTGATCTAGTCAAAATTTAGAAGGCTTCAAAATATAACTTTCTTCTGGCAGATGTCTTATTGTATAATGTCGGGTCATTATTCGACAACAGCTATTTCTTAATTTAAATTGTAGAAATTTATTTTTTACCCCTCGGTTTAAATTGTAGTTAATAAAGCACATAAACCTAATAAACACACAACAAGTATTTGTCCACTATTGGGTCGCTACCGAACGATCCTTTTTTCATCTATTGTGTCGTTTAATAAAAAAGAAAAAAAGTCAAAATTCTCATTTTATTAGATTATAAGCAATATATTTTCAATTATATTCTACTAAGTCTTTTTAAGTCTACATCTACCTTTCGTTAATTTAATTAAATCTAATACCTCTACTTTCCTAACGGGTCGTCGAAAAGCTGTCGTTTTATGTGAAAAAGCACAAAATATATGAAGTGATTTAAAATTATAGACACATCACAAAAGATACTAGAAACAGAAAATAAGACTCTGTATGAGACATCGGGGTAAGCCTTATTTTACTCCATCCTCTTCCTGTTTTACTCGAGAGAAATAATTTCCTTAAACAAAAAAATAAAACCCTCACTTCTTCATCTTACTACCTAATCTCTGAAAACCCACACTTCTCCTTCGAACTTAAAACATTAAATATACACAACAACAACAAGCCTTTGTCCTGCCCCCCTACTGGGTGTCGCTTACAATGAATCCTTTTTCGCCATTGTTACGCGTTAAAAGTCAATAGTATCTCACTTTCAAATCTATTAAAGAAAATAATTTTCTAATAGTTTTCTAACCAAGTTTTGTTAGGTCTACCTCTACACTTTCTTACATAATCAAATTAAATACCTCAATATTGCAACGCAGGTCATCAGAAGGCCTCCGTATAATGTGCCAACATTCTAAGGCAACTCTCTCTAAATCATCTTCCACTATGAGCTACAAACCTTTTACGTATAGCACATTTCACATCCTTATCTCTAAGGTCAAGCCACTCAATCCTCACAGTCTAATGCATCTCACTGAAAACTAAACCATCTAAGGCACTTTTAATCAATAAATAGGACAAAAAAAAAAAAAAAAAAAACAGGACGGAAGCCGACATAACATACTATGCAAACAGAGCAAACGGATGAATGCAATAGATTGCATTAACATAACAGAAAGTAAGAACTCAATTCCATGTTAGATATGAATCAGATGAAGACAACATGACATACTGCACTGGTAAATGATGGGAACGAGAGAAAGAAAAATGAAATTGCACTAAATAAGTTAGTACTTCACCTCTAGCATTGAGAGCTCAGAGCTGAAATTTGGGGCCTTCATAGTGGTGCAAAAATGAGCCTAAATAGCATCTTCTTCAAGGGGCTTGCAGAGCCTTTTACGCGAACCTTACCTACAATTTCAAAGAAAGATGACTTAAGCACAAAGTATTCAATTTGAAAATATAAAAGCATCAATGAGCTCACTGTTTAACGAAAATTTTGCTCTCACCTGTCAGGAAACCTAGACTACCTTTACTACTTCTTATCCTCCCAGGCAGTTGGATAATGATTAGAACACCAAAACTTGCAGCCTGCAAGGGGTGGAAAACAAAGCCCGGGTGAGAAGGCAAACAATATGGATTCGGATTGGAAGTAAAAAAATTACTAAACATGAAAAACACGCTATTGACTATTCTCAATAATATATACATGAATCAAACTCTTCCTGGTTTCATCCCGCAATGCCGATCGCTCAAATTCCACAAGAACATACAACTTAGCAAAGTTTCCAAATGTTAGCATCATCAAGTGAGAATCCCAATTAATCCACAGATTGATCATAATTTAAGAAATTGGTACGGAAGCATGTGAATACTGTCAGGCACAATTGTTACTTGTGGCAATTAGAAAGCAAATTTACATGTATTATTCTAGTGTCTTCCTTTTGTCATTATACTGGATTTACTTGCGTGAGTTAAAAAAAAGTTATCCAAAGAAGAAATAAACTAAAAGAAACATTGATATCAAACCAAATGCCACCCAACCCGCAGGAAGACAGAAATGGCTAAAAGTGTCAGCAATAGACAACAACGGTAAAAAAAGAAGTTATGGTATTAGAATGAAACAGTTAGTAAGTGATGTCTACATCAAAAAATTCCATGATAGCTGATAGTTGTGGTGAGTTGTACAGAAAAAAGAGGTAATCCTGGAGTATATGCGCGGATCGAGTCGCGGTATCTTTTGGAGTACACCTAAAAAATCAAGATTTATTAGCTCATCGTACAATTATTAAATAACGTAGAAACATACATTATTTTTTAGAACTGAATGAGATCATCCTGTGAGTTATAACTAATCAGAATGCTATTGCAGATTGCGAGTTAAATACATGCTTGAACCGCAAAATAATCTCAAACTAATTTAAGCCAATAATTTGCCTTGAAATTAGAAATATTAAATGGATGAATATGGTTAATTATAATTATATTGCAATCCTAAATTTTGAGGTCTGAAAAAGAGTAAAGGGTCGAACGAAAAAGAAAAAAATGAAGTGAATACATCTTCTGGAGCAAATAACTGATTAACAAAATATTGTAAGATGAATATCTAACATCCCTAATACAGGAAATAAGAACAAACTTTTATGGCAAATTCCAAAAGCTACCGAAATGACATAATTGCTTATAGAAAGTATATTAAATATGGAAGTATGATGACTTCAGCATATACCTGTAAAAACAATTGAGCACTAAGAAATATAGTAGTTTTCGAACTTAAATTTTACTGCACTAAGCAGAAAGCCAAGGAAATAATGCTGCATTAGTAGACCACATGGGAACTGATGTAAACGTTAAAGCCATTTACCTTGCTAGGTGGCAAGATTAAAACATAAATCCAATCATATTTGGAGAGAGAAATGAAATATCTGAAATTAAATTTCAGATTACAGGAATTGTGAGCGGGGATGAATTTTGAATTTAAATTCAAATTTAATGGGGGATTAAATTGGGTGAGAGCGGAAATTGTGGAGGGTTAATTAGGGAGCTTAAGAGTGAGGGGCATTTATGAGATACAGTAGAGCGGTTATGACCCATTAGTAGTTGGTCCGGCCACATAGAAGAGAGGGAGGAAGTTATTAGTCATATAGAAGTGGGGCCCTTACATTAGACTAATCAAAGATGTTAATAAAAGTCTGAATTAAAATTCAGATTTTGAAAGAAAGGAAGTTTCGAATAATGGGCTAATCAATTAGAATTTAATTTGAAATTTCAAATTCAAAATTGGAATCTCAATTAATATGAAAGCCTTAAAACAAGGAACTATTTTTTAGGAAATCTACAATGCCGTCTTGGAAAAAAATTTGGAATTTCAAATTTGAACTTCCAAGAGGGATGCCGGCGGGCCGCCGGTGGCGGGATTGCGCCTAGGGGTGGCCAGCGGTGGACTTATGGGGGCCGGTGGAGAAGTTTTGACGGATAGAGAGTTTAGGTTAGGTAGAGAAAAAATAAATGGGTTTTAGAAAAAGAAAATCCCGGAGCTACAACACCTCGAGCAATACCTCCAATAGAACTCACAATGAGATCTACAACGCGCCACTTCCTCAAGATCTCACGAAAGTGAGATCTGGAATCTCGGAACTCACAAAGAGATCCTTTCCACTTTCCCTCAAGAACTCAAAGAGATCTTGGGAATTCTCGGAACTCACTAAAGAGATCCTTCTCCTCGTCAGGAACTCACTAAGATGATCAAAGTAGAATAAAATTTCATTATCAATTCACTCCCGTTACACAAGAAAGGGCCATCTATCATATCAGGCCTAAGAAACTAAAAGCATGACTCACGATATGCCCCTAGAGCTTACATATGACTACCTCTTAAGATGAGGGTAAAAATGGTAATCTATATTATAATAATTTATAAATTTACAATAAAAATACTAAATACATGGGACGATGACAGCCGTTGATCTATCAGCTCCTGGATTAGCATGGGACGGTTTGGATGTCCTCAATCAGGACCCAGGTAATTTCCAATAGGTCAGAATTATCTCTAGCTTCTATTTTCCTGTAAATTAATACATTTTCAAAAAACAAGTGTGTACTTATACAATTACTAGCAGACTGGAAGGGTGCAATCAAAACAAACTTGGCACTACGAAAGATTAATAAATAATGCCAAAAATGGGGGAAAAATGAGTATATGGACCAAAAAAGCAGTTGGTGAACCAAACTACACCTTAGCGACCACTAAGCCACCATGGGCATGGATTGGGCCCCCCATCTCAGTTCCATCTCATATATGTAAGGTAATGGGAAATGGCAGCGCGGCTGTGTCAAAAACATGCTATGTTACCACTCATTGAGGTATGCGAGAGAGTTCTAGTTTACGGACCTTATGCGTGGAGATCAAGGAACTCATCATCTGAGTTTTTTGCCTAAATCACAACTCAATTTATACTTAGAATTTTCTATGAAAAATGGTATATGGCACAAATAAGGCGGGTCACCTGAACCAAAACAAGCAAATAGCCCCAACCAAAGCCACAATACGAATGGGGTTTAGATCGAGGCCCAACTTGTTCCTTCATATTGAAAAATGGGAAGAGTTGGCAACAGCGGTGTACCAAAAATATGCCTATGCTGGACCACCACTGAGGAGGAGAGTTTCAATGATAATGACTTGAGCTTGGAGATCAAGGAACACAAAAAATTGATGAATTTTCTTTTCAAATCAAATCAATTTAAGTATTTAGAAATTTCTATTTTAATGAATGAAATTATCCTCATCAAACAAAATTTTGTCCATTTGATAGAACAAAAATATTGAGAGTTCTTTCAATTGGGCAAACCAATCTACAAATCACAGCAAAATCTACATTTTAGTATTCTTTTCTCAAGCTTCTTCACCTGCTACCAATCATTGATCATAAAAGTTGACTTAAATGAAAATTGAAACTATAAATGGAAGCTTTTTGCTCTCTCTCATATTTGGTAGCACAAGGTGATGTGAAGAACTTAGAACTTTCATGATTCTAGGGTGAAGGTAAAGGTAGATGTTGTTGAGTAAAGAAAAAAACCAATAGCCATTCATCAATTTATGTTTAATTTGAAACGAAATAAAGTTTCCATGTAATGGTAGTGGCAGTGATTAGTGTTAGCGCTAGTAACGGGCACAATGTCTGGCGCGAGGCAGTGAGAGTGGACTAGAGTGAAGGTGGTAACTAGCCCCAATATGGGTGAAGATGCGAAATATGTTTCCCGACTGAATCAAGCATATTTGGAAATACCCAAAAATGAACAAAGGGTTTCAAATGCAATTAAAATTCCTCATAATTGTACTTCAAATTAATTTACAAGCGACCAAATACTGCATTTCTAAAACCTTTTTTTCACTTTTAAGTTAGGTTTTTTCAATTCCCCTTTTATTTTGTTTTTTATGAAAAATTCATAATAGCTATTGATTTTCTCACAATGTTGCACGCTATAACCTATTTCATGAAGGCATGCCTGTACGGATACGTTCAGGAACACGGATAACGCATCCAAATTATCGGCATCTATGTGTCGGATATGGGCAAAGCCGTTTCCAATTAAAAATAATTTAATTTTAAAAGGATCATGGAATATCCTTATAGTGCGTGTCCCCGTGAAAAACAAAAAAAAGTTTATTGGACATTTTAATGCTTTACTTTTATTTGATATATAACTACAAGGCTACCAAATATTGATAACATTCTCTTTTTTTATCATTTAAATATTACGTCTTTGATTTTTTACTTAATTTTTCAGAGGAAAAACTACGCTAAAGTATAAATAGTTGTGTTTGGATCAATGTGCAAGAAAAAGATTAAATAGTAAGAGAGTTTTGTTATAAAAATTGGTTTAATTTTTAAAAATTTTGATAATTGTGGACAATATAAAGTTGCTCGGAAGGATGCTATGAAAGCATATGCGATGCAAAGACAACTTAGCTTTTAGTGATTTATATAATAAATTAGATACTTAGAGCGGAGTAAAGATATAGTAATAAAGTTTAGCCAATACAAAAAGATTGAGAATTAGTAGGATTTCTTTTGTTCCAAGTGAAGTGTTTAAGAATACAGATCACAAAAATATTTTTCTTATAGAAGATATATTTACAAAGGTGGATAGATATTTATGCTAAACTTTTTAATGAATAATTGTGAAATTAAGATGACTATAATGACGCTTAGGACCTAAATAGAAAATAAAGATTTCTATTTTTACGGCGTATTAGTATAAAAAACTGAGTTAGAGAGGGCTTTAAGAGAAGAAATGAAGGGTGGAAAAAGCTGTTGGGACCCTGATGATATTCTACAATAGAAGGTGGTGGATAGTGCTTAGGACCGATGAAAGAATTTTGGCTTCACTAAAACTTTTTAATAATTTTGAAGACCTAAAAAATGTCCAGTGAGGTGGAGAATGAGTGTGTTATTTCTTATTTTTAAGAGATAAGGTGATGCACAAAAAATTGCAGCGAATTATAAGAGGTATTAAGTAATGTGTCCATACTTTAAAACTTATGGGAGCGAGTTATGAAGCATAGGTTGGCCGGCGATGAAAACTAATGTTTCTCAAATATCATTGGTTATGCCGGGTAAGGTTTGACTATGGAAGCCATACATTTGATTTAAAAGGTTATGGGCAATATAGAGAAAAATTAGGGAGATTCACATATAGATATTTATTGACTTAAAATAAAGCATATATAAAGTTCCAAGAAGAGTGCCTTGGAGAATTCTTTTGAAAAAGAAAGGAGTCATATAAGTCTTATATGCAATCTAAGGGGGGTGGAGTATTGTATGCATGAGCATGTACTTGGTTCTCAAACACAAGGTGGATTGCCAAGTATTTCCCCTATTCGGTTGGTTACATCAAGAATCAGCCTTAGAAGCCCATATCTTTTTGCTTTAGTCTTGGAAGTTTCAACTAAGTACATTTGCAAGAGGATGTACCTTTGGTGTTATGTTTTTTGCTGATATATTTTCTTGTTGATAAGACTTAGAGAGGGAGTTGAAGTTAACTTGAATTGTGAGAGAGTCCAACTTAGATGTCTAAGACGGTTTTCCGCTTGAGAAGATCTAAAACAGATATAATGGAGTTTGAATTTGAGTAGAATATGACCTGGTGTAGGGGATTGTGACTTTTGGGTGATAAGTCATTAAAGAAGTACACATTTTAGATATCCTTGGAGTCTATTGTCAGTAGTGATGGGTGAAATGTATGGGGTATATTATCAGGCAGAATTCAAGTTGTATGGCTGAAGTGGAGGAATGCATCGGGCTTGTGTATTTGATAGAAATGTAACCCCTCAAACTTAAGGGAAAAATTATATAAGTGATAGTGAGGGGGTTTGCAATGCTATTATGTGCCGTATTGGCCATTAAAAGGAAGCATACTAGACTTAAGGTTAAGTTTGGCAAGAGTGAGGATGCTCAGTGGATGAGTGGCTCTTAACCTTAGAGATAGATACGAAAATGAGATATACGTGAAAAGGTTGTGATAGCTCCAGTAGAAGATAGTATAGACGAGAGTCGCGCCTTAGATGGTTTGGTCACATAAAACGGCTCTTCCGATGACCCGATTATGGAGAGTAGAGGTATTAGATTTGCCTTTATGTTAAAGAAAGTAGGGTTAGATACTAAAAGACTGTGGTTAGAAAATATTAGGAATGACCTTTCTTTATTAGATTTTAATCGAGGATAACTTTGACTTTTAATAGGACAACCAATGAGTAAAAAGGATTCATGTAGCCTGACCCCACGAGTGGATAAAGGCTGATGTTGTTGTTGCTTGAGTGTTTTTCTTAATTTTTATGTAATGATTTATAAAACATTATAATATAGTGTCCCGTTCGTAGCAAGTATCTTTTATTTTAAAGAATTGACGTGTCCTATATCGTAACATGTCGTATTCTCAATTATCGGTGCGACATAACTTTAAGCATCTCAACGCTTCTAAATGTAAAGTAAAATAATTATGCCTTCATTTTCAGTAAATAACTTAATAAACATCAGGATTTCTTAAAATGGAAAAACAAATACCAACATTGTTTATTCAAAAAAGTTATAATTAAAAATTTTTGTTTTCATGTAAATTCTTGATATCTGCATAAGTATATAAAAAGCTCTTTTATGTATGATTAATATCTATGTAAATATTGAAAGTTCTTTACATGTAAATGTGGAACTCAATAACCTCCAGCACAGCTTTTCAAAATCCTGCTAAGTACAAAGAGTAATGCTAAAAGCAGAGACATACGCATAAAAGAACTAATTACAGTTGTATGTATAACATAAATAGTTATTATTGATAATTTATAGTAAAATAATTTATGTGCAGGTGTGCATCTTTTTTACCATCGTGAAGTAATAATATCTTTTTTTAACTCCACAACTTTAAGTTCATTGATAAAGCGTCAGACTGCTTTAGAATTCTCCATTTCATAGCATTAATGCTGCCCTAGACTTAGTTAACTTCTAAGCAAATGATGTTTGAATTTCCTTATAAACTTTGGGTCGTAAACAAAGTATAGTATCAAAAAGCCGACGTCTATGATTAGTAGCTGAGAAAACTAGAGGCTAAAAAAGTTTTAGATCATTCATTCTTCAATGTAGTATTTATATGTCAGAATCCTACATAGAAGAAAAAAACTTTACAAAAAAACCCACAAAAATAAGCATCCCAGCAACTGTTATCTGCTAGCCCTCTTGTTCACATTCTACGGATTGGATTGGATTGAGCTAAAATGGAGCATCCGATAGCTCTTTCTATTCCCTTCTTTAACGGAGTCGGAATTTTTGAAAGAAGAACCATGGTTGCTATTTTCTTTATCTAGCACTCCCTTCGGCCACTCTTGATCTACTGGCTCTCAAACACTGTCCCTCATACTGGAAGTGGTAGAGGTAATTATAATATTTTTGAATATGAAGTCATGAGTCAGTTTAATGAAAATTTTAGCAAGCTATCTTCAAGTTTGATACATATAGAGTGAGATTAATCCACTTCTAATTTTCCTTTTATGAAAATGACATGGTCACATCTTAAAATTTTTCTTTATACTTCTTTTCAGCAACCAAACAACCACATTAGAGAAATTCATTCTCTGGGGAGAGGTGATGTAAATTTCAAATAATTAGTGAGGGAAAAAGCTTACTTTCATTATACCAAATATCCATATTATATATCCTATGAAAGTTGTATTTATAAAAACAAATAACAATAACAATATGATAATTGAGAATTAATATAATCTTTCCTAAATCAGGCCCACACAATATTATTAAGGGAATCGGTGTATCCTAGTAAGCCTCATACGGATCACCATTCTGACCCATGGGATTAAGAGCGAAAGGGGAGCTAGGATGATGGAAGGTATTTGACATCCCCCCGAGCTGGGGGAATAAAAATTTGTCAATTCCCAACTTGGTCAACCCAGAAAGGCATAGTTTATCAAGTCCCTTGGTTACACCATAAAAGTCCTCCATTTAGTCAAAAAGTTTTGGGGAGAAATTAGCTTTAATGATTTGTGGTGGAAAAAGGTAGTAATGAAGGTTATATTAAGCAGCGTCAGCAATGAGGCTGCTTTTGTTATAATTAGGATAGCAAGTCTCATGGGAAGGCAGGACAATGAAGGCTGACACGTAGAAAAAAAAAATGTTATTTAGAGTTGTGTCAAATTTCAAGAAAACATCAGACAGAAAAACATGTCATTCCAGATGCTCAACAACACGATACACAATCTCATCTCACTTCCGCAGCGAGCTACTTTAAACCAATGAAAATCAATCGTCCGACTTCACCCGAAACACTCTTGTTCGTCGAAACCCGTATGAGGCCAGCAAGGCCTCCGATCCTACTATTTATGATCGTAAGGAAGGAGTGGCAGTCATGCACTCTTGCTTGTCCCGACCTTAGGACCCTCAAAAGAGGAAACTCTAAGCATCTTTCATAGCCACGCAAAAGGAGGTCCTCGCGCTGGGGGGGGAACTTCTCTAGTGCCTTCTTGGTCGATTACTGGACGATTGTACGCAAGATGAGCCCTTCACACGATCTCTCCTGTATCTAGGATGCACGATGAAGCAGAACGGACCAATGATTGCCTTAGGAATTTCAAACAACTGAAGCCAATGGGATAGGTCCGATATTCCTCAGAATCATGGCATAAAAGCCGATGGTGGGAAACCAATTTCCTCAGATTCCAGCAATGAGGACTGATGGTAGGAATTGTATTTTTAGATTTTGGCATATGAGGCCGCTAGTGGTAAACTATGATCCTGATAAATCGAAATGAAGGTCGGTGGTGAGGAGAACTGATATTATCAGAATTCCAGCATTGAAAGCTATGATGGGAAACTATTATTCCTCTAGAATCTTCTGCAATGAATGTATATGAGGAACATAAAGGAACCACACAGTCCAACTTCTTTCGTGTAGAATAAAGTGCTTCTAATATGCTCTCTGTATCATCACCCTCGATATCCATGATTGATTCCCCTACTTAGGGGCAAGTACGTTGTACTTCACCATATACGTGCTACTAACTCTTCATCATCGTAAGCATAGCATTGGTACCCGTATGCAATGACTGCCTTACCACAAGGAAAGACATTTTCTTCCCCACCACGTGCATCTCTCAACAACTCCCGTATATTAAGTCCGTTCCATGCAAATTCACATCCAACGAACTGGCATTCAGTCCAATACCGACAACAGAGTTTCTCAATGTCTATTTAGGTCATGGCACCAAAGAAGTGAGAACGTGGTTACAAAGTTGGCGATCGTCTGATTTGAGGGATTGAACCAAGCGGCGGAGATCTTGGGAAGAGGTTGACTCTTCGCTGTTAGAGAGGCTTCGCCTTCTTGTACAAGCGCTGATCTAAGGGTAGTTGATACGAGAACATGCAGAAGCGGTTTAGAATATGGAGCAAGGAGGGGCTCTTCGAATGATGAGTTTTGTTGGACATGTACAAACAACTCTTCAACCGCTCGTATTCCTTGCTACGATTTGGCTCCAGCACATGCTTAGCGAAACGCAGCATGAGATCTGCTCGACTCCCTCTCTTGATCCTCTTCTTCGTTGGTTCGGTCCCCAGGTAGGTACATACGTAGAGCAGCACCACAAGGAGACCCGCAAAGGGGAAGCCTACTCATTTGCTCTGGCTGCCTGGACAGCCCACACGAGCAATGAACATAAACACAAGAACCAGCTCCTCTCTCTCCACAGCTCTCATTTTTTAAAGATGAATCTGAATATCATGCTCTGATACCATTTTAAATTCAGATAAAACCGAGGAGGGAGACAAGCTTACATTTCATTATAAAAATATTCCATATTTATAGATCTAGACAAAATGTTTTAATAAAGAAAACAAATAATACTACAAGAATCCATCATAATTAGGCCTAATATAATCAATTATAAATCTAGCCACCTCCAATATATGAGGAGGCTTGATGTTGACCATGGGAGCCTCCCACGGATCCTCATCATGCCATAGTATCAAGAGCCAAGGGTTAGGTAGGAATGGCGACAATATTTTGACATTGATTGATGGTGGGCCTCACGACAACGAAAGAACCACTTATAGAAAAGAAAAATTTACATAGGAAAACAAATTTGTTGAAAGCTATTGTGTGAGATTACTTCCCTAAGCATTTCGAAAAAAAGAAGTTTAGATGACTCCTCTAGTTATAAATCAAACAAGATAATTTGGAACTTAAAGACCAAACTGAGAAGATTATTAAGATTTATTTCTCAATTTAAATAATGACAAAAGAGTGTAAAATAGTAGAAGTTCAAGTGGGTTTACAAATGCTATGGTGATAGGGTTCGTTTTGGATAGCTTTAGCTATCGGGCAAAGCTGGTGTTGTGATCATTGTTGTACATAAAACTGTTATTATGAAGTTGTCGTAATAAAGCCTATATATTTTGTTTAGAAATACAAGCTGTTGCGAGTACTGCTGTGCTCCAACCGTATGAGAAGAAATTATTATTCATACCCCTTCCATGATTTATTAAAAAAAATAATAAATTATAAAATTTGAATGACCAAACTTTAAGAAATAAATTAATTAATGTTTATACTAACCTTTTATGTTAAAACAATTTGAAAATAGCTCTACCAAACAGCCAAAAACCACCTCCGTTCTGCCCATTTCCCTTTTCTCACTTCGCCAATGAAGGCACCATCATTACCAACCTCCGATCCAACAACTTTATTGCCACACGTCCATGTACCACTTCTCAGTAAGGCTCTTGCTCCTATGCCACGTACCTCCTCGGTTGTCTCTTCTGATCCTCCAAAATCCCCTTCTACGACAGGCCGCCGGAGTGATTTCTCTATTGGGGGGGAACCATTATGGAAAAAGGGAGGAGGGAACATCCATGTCAAACAATCGAGGAGGGGAGCAATGATTTTGCGAAATTGAAGAAAATGCGGGGGTAATGCTCCTCAGGATGTATGGGTCGGAAGCTTGATTCGTGGATTTTGAACTTAATGAAGTTGGTAGGAAAGCGCTAGTGGAGAACCCTGCGCTGGTTATGTTTATAGAAAGAAATATACCATTATGATACATTCATATGCCAGATGAGGATGTTCGGGAAGTTCTCAAGCATGTTTAATGACTCTTGGGGAGAGAGGTGGCAAGTCATCAAAGGAGCTGTTATCCTGTGATTACGTGCTCATAAAATCAAAAACTGTTTGCGCGATCGAGGTGAGAAAACGACGAACTTTTTTCACAACACAAACGGTAACTGAAGTCTATTTGCGTCATTTTGGATAGCTTCCGCGGAACAACTGAGAAACATGAGAAGAAAGGATAAAAGGATATCTTAGCTTGCAAAATGTACAGGGGAACATGAAAATTTTTAGAAACGGGCAGTGTCGAACTAAATATCCCAATGACCCTTCTAGTTTCATTTCTTAAAAAAAGCAGTGAAAAAAATAGTCCACACATATCTAACAAGCTTCTAGTATAAAAGACGTTAAATAAAAGCTGCTGTACTAAACAGAATTTTATCAACCAAAGGGGAAAAAGATACTTAGCCAAGTTCATCTAAAAAAAGGATCTGCAGCCAATCTCACAATGTTTATGTGTATGATAGAACATAGTCAAATACATTTAGGATCTGACTTTGTAGGTCAGGTCTCTTGGATCTATCATCAATAAAAATTAATGGAGCAATGTTTCACATTAATAATGACTTCTATTGTTGTTTTCTCTTCCTTGTAATAAGTTATCGCTATGTTTTTGAGATGTCTTATTCTAGTGTACAGAAAGACAAACAATTGCATGCTTCTCTTAGATTAGTGAAAAAAGCAACCAGTACTTACAAATGTTTCAAAATCATATATAAGTGCGTCACCTCATTGATCTAAAGGTACAAGGGAAATAGTTTTTATTCTTCTACAGGGCGGACCAAACATCGTGGTAATTCTGGCTTGCATTGATTAATGTTTACTTGATTGCTTCGTTAATACTTCTTCCCAGATCAGCACACCAAAGTACTTTACTCAGCCAAAATCTATACTACCTTTCTTTATAAGAAATTGATAAGAATCATCAATGCAATTTATTAAAACCTATCACGTAGAAAAAGAGTTCCTAAAAAATACAATTGGCAGGAGTAGTAGAACTACATTTATATTTATCATCCCTGTAAACCTTTAGTGATTACATACTTCATAACAGCATAAGATCAAACTTCCATCTTTTAAGTAACGCTTATGAATCCAGTAACTTAGAGTTAAAGATAGAGATGGAGGTATAATATCCAACCTTAATTTGTTGCCCCAAATTGGTGGATTATGAGACTAATCGATGTGTTAATGACAACATTGGATCACCTCTTATTTGAATTTTATTTAGGGGTAAACTAACTCCTCTATGTGTCCATATTCAAGACAGTCCCACACTAAATCCTTCACTCATTTGCATTGCCATCAAAGTAGAGACGGGGCCCATTCTTTTCACTTGACTCCAACCCAATGGGTTGTCCACACACACAAAAATTATTATTATCTTTCTTTCATTTTACAGGACAAGTTTAATAGAAATATAGCTTCTAGATGTTCCATAGGTAACTATAGTCTTTGTTTAGCAAGAGGGAGAGGGGTCGGCACGATTTTCTTTTCGTATATTTTGTTTAATATGAAAGAGTAACCCTCTTTATCTAATACTCAAGTCTACTCCTTGGTTTTGTGCTACTACATGAATCACCGCATAATTGTCCCTCAATTGAGATCTTAGATTGGGAACAAGCAAGTTCGTTGTAGTAATTTTTTTGTAATAAACAATCCTAAATTGACTTCATCAGTTGTTAGTATATCCCCAAGATTTATTCCCAAAGAACAATCTGATGTCAATAAGTCATTACTCTAAGATAAATTTCCTTGTATGCTCTCCTTCGAAATCCGTTCACTTCTTCCATTATCTTCTATATGCCACAATTGTAGCAAAACTTACATATCAATTGCTTGATCTTCTCTAAGTCATTTCTTGATGGTCATTTCATCTTTAGTATGCACTTCCACCATGACAAAAAAAATTATTGAATGACTTAACTTTATTTGTGTAAAGCAACCTTGTAATGCTTATACCCATACAAAGTGAGTCGTCTTCAATTAGTAGTGCCAAGCACCATCTTCCCTCACCCATTTACAAGAAGGAATCTCTACTTAGAACTTCTACTTGAATATTTGGAATCCTACTTCCAAAATGAATGGTACAATATCCTCATATAATTCACTCCAAACCATTTTTGCATTTATCAGAAGAGTAGTGAACAGGATTGGGCCGTAGTCACAACACAATTATTTGCATCATCAAGTACACTCCTCTAGTCATCAATCCAACATTCATCAATTGGATTTGGTGTAAATAGTTGTTTCATATGATCAACCTTCCCTTTCTTTTCTGTCCCTCCATTACTCTTATCATTTTTTTTACGTTTGATGCATTATCATGACAAAAATAACCCCCACCTCCCTACACATTTTATATACATTACTTTGTTGGTATCCAACAGACCAAGGATTGATGACTCTGATTACACTTGATAAATGACCAAAAAAAACTCTCAATTTAATGTCAAACCACAATTAAAGGCTTCAAAAGAATTCGAATGAATTTAAGAACCTTTCGATGCTTCTCTGATCTTCAAATAAATTTAAAGGTACCTTGAGATGTCGACTTTACAGAATACCTATGTATGCAACAGAAAGTCTTCTCCTCACAAAAGAGAGCGTGCGTGGTGACACATATCTGTATACAACACACACGTCTGACACGCCTTCGACAATGTATCAAAATGGCTAAAATGTATAACAATTATAAAAACTATTAAATACAAATTGGACAGCGTATGTCGACAACGGCAGGTTTTAATATTTTATGAATTTTTTTATAAACTATATTTTTCTTTATTTAATTTTTTTATTTATTTATAATATAAAAACTAAATTTCTTATTTATCTATTTCCACAACACCAATCAATCGTCTATATTTTAATATTCATTGATCGAATATTTCATTTCATTCTCTTTGTGTAAGGTCGCGGCTTTTATTTCACTACAATGTCCGATATCATTCAACATCGATGTCTAAAGTACGTTACAAAATCACATTAAACCATACTCAACATTAAGTTTAACTATTGTCTTGATATTGATGCTTAAACTAATCAATTTCTACACTCACAGCTTGACAACTATCTTTGTTCGACGTCAATTTTTAAACATCGACGACAAACACCTCTTTGACATGGATGTCGACTACTATTGACATTAACTCATCGCCCAACTCTCTATCAGCATTATCGTCTCCCTCTCCCTCAATTCGATCCACGGCATCGATGCCCAGCTAATTGGCATTCTAATATTATCATTATAAACTACAAATCCTATTTAAAATGACTTATATTTCAAAATATATATCAATATTATTTTTAACCTTATTTATTTTTATTACACTAATTTTTAAAATATAAATTATATACGATATCCAACCACTGTTCCATGGTCCTATATTTTTAATAATTGAGTGTCCGTCGTATATGTGTCGTGTCTGTGGTCTGCATCATAGCACAGGATTGACAGGGACTTCCCTTTAGGTTTCTCTCCTACTAGCGTTGCTGTAGACAGCAAATTTTCTCTCACTATTAAAGGCATCTTCCATGAAGACAGCAGCAACTATATTGGATATTTCACCACGCGCTTGCATTGAAAAAAGCTTGTTGGATCTATTTTCCTTTATTACAGCAAGCACTCACTATTTTTTCCCGTGCCAAGAGCTAAGACCTGTTGCTGCGTCACAATTCTATTTTCTGCAAAGACCCCAAACATAGCATGAGGAAAGCAGAGCAAGCAACATTAAGCTCGGGCAGCGGCAACAGCAGCAGTATACAGCAAGCGTACCAGGCCAATTGGCAAAGCTAGAGTACTCTGGGGAACCTCGCTAAAAACTTGTAAACAGCTGTTGAGTTTTTCCTACGCATTACCTGGCATGTAGCTGCAGGTTTGTTATGATGCGCATGAAGGAAAATTGCGGCAGCAACGAAAACAAAACAGTGGCAGCAATTTCAGCAGCGAGATCAATTTGTGGCATGCAAAAGGAATTGCGAAGAGAAAAAAAAAAAGGGAAAGAGGAAGGTTTTTTTGGAGTAGATTTTGATTGAATTTTATTAAAAGAAATATAGTCCTATTTTAAAAAAAAATACAGAAATTGTTTAATCTGTTCATGAACAACTTCACAAAAAGCCATCTATAAATATAACTTTATGACGTATTCCAAACTAAATAATAATTCCAGAGTGAAATTATCTTACAAAATTTACGATTTCCATACAGTTAGTTCAACAAATTTTAAATAAAATCTAGTGTTTGTTGTAATCATATTTGATTCAAATGTGTCCAAACTCTACGGGCACTTATCTCTCTATTTTTATGGTATTTACAATACAATCAGGCCTAGGACCCTTGTGGCATCTCTTTAACATACACGGTGTGATCAATGAACACCACTTCCACCAATTTTCATGAGAAAATTAGCATCGTTAAAACTTTAATGAAACACAATTCTTATGATTCCATGATATGAAGCACAAATTCAAAGTGATGGCTCATCTTTAGTCTCTTTCCCGTATACGAATATGTCCCAATTTCATCAAAGCAAATAGGACCAATTCTATCAAATATATCAATAAGACCTATTTTCAAAAAGGTTATTACATTCATTAATAGAAGATGCTTTGGTTGTGGTAGCATCAAGCATTAGTAATGCGAACGCTAAAGTATATAAGCTATCTTGTACGAAGGACTCTAAACGACGTAACAAGAATGAATAACATAATGTCACAAAATTAACTATTACAAAATATATCTATCACTCAGCAATTGCTAACACTCTATGAAGCTCCATGTGGAAAAAAAGTGCATATTCAACTTCATTAATTGAAGATTTAGACAAACACATTATATTGGGGGGTGGCTCAAGTTGTTTTAGACTAAACCTGATAGGAAGGGACAAAATGAAGCTAAATCTTGACAACTCAAAATTGAATAAGAGTTCACAGTTAAGTTATCAAAAGAAGATAAATTCACAACCATGAAGGAGATCATATATTTTTAGTTAGTTGTGTGAAAGATAGTGCAACAATTTGGATGCAGGCAACCTGAAACAACGAATATAATTAGAATTTTGAGGTTCTGAGGGAAGATGGGTTTGACTGGCAACAGCCTGGTATTTATGTCCTTTAATGTAGTCAAGAGATTTATATTTTATGTAATTTTTTTTTGTTCTGAATGCTATGTTTATTTGTAATGCCCTTGATGGAAAGCTAACTCATGACATGCTGGGTTCGGGTGCTCTAATGGTGTTCACACATTTTGTCCTTATTGACTTGTATTCATGCTAAGTTTTCCATCATTTTGTGGTGTTTTTTATGTGAAAATTGAAAGGATCGTCATCTTAATTTGCATTTTATTGTTCTCCTGCTACTTTGATTTATAGAACTTAGATAGCAGTCAATTTGATTCAGAGACTTAGGTCAATCATTTGGTATTAGAGCCTTAGGTTTCATCAATTTGGTATCAGAGTTTTGGTTACTTGAATTTGGTATCTAAGTCTTAGGTTGCATTTAATTTGGCATCAGAAACACTTAGGTTGCATTAATTGGTATCAAGACCTTAGTTGCAATCACCTTCATGAGTAATGAAAACCTATTACACATTAGTTTTGTACATGAATTGGTTTTAAAATGACTTTCACATGTATCGGACTCTTTAGCAAGGTAACCTGTAGTGTGAAGGTACTGCCACAATAAAATTTCAAGGAAAATTGCTTAACCAAAAAGGGAAGAAATGGGAAGATGTATTAATAAATCTATTTTTGGGTAAACTTAATTACATGTTTAAAGGTAGATATCCATAAGGGACAAAAAGATCAATAATATCCAATAGCCACAAATCTATTTAGGCTGGATTAGTGATTGAATGCTCCGTAAGTATAACATGGATAAGATAGTTTATTTATCTCATCCTAATAAAAGAAAAATGGATATTCATAATATGTTAGAAATATATGTCGGCAATATAGGTACGACGTAAGCATTGCTAGGGGCCACTGGTCCAAGCACACTAACTATGCTAACAATAATTAGTCAATAATCATATAATACCTTTGAACTTCAGAAAAGTTAATCAAAAAATAACAAAATTGTTAAGTCATACAATAAAACTTTAGTGAACATAAAGCAACGCATAGCTTTCATCTACACAACACATTAAATTTTTAAGCAAATAAGGATATCTAATGTGCTTCTCAACTACACCACTTACCTACTTAATTTAATATATACTTCGTAAATACTCCCTCCCCTCCAAAAAAAGCCATTTATTTAATTAAGCATGAAGAGTGTCAATATTTGATTGCTAATAAATAAGGTATTTACAGATGAAAAGCCTTTTGGAAAATGCTTAAGCATGAGGAATGATGAGATTCCTCACTGTTTGGTAAATAATTCACTACAATGAACAAGTGAAGTCTCTTAGGATGAAGGATCACTAAATGTTATTTTGTAGTTTTAGAGGAAAGCAAACCCTCGATGAGCTCATGCAATTTTTTTCATGCCATAGCTATAGTAATGAAATCCTACTTTCTAATCGAATAGCAATAATACATTTTTCTTTGCTAACCAAATCAAGATAGAGACAATTCTCATCTTTCTTGAGTATATCATTGGCATCATATTGACCTAGAGGTGCTCCCACATATCACACCTCAAGGTGAACTTTCTTCAGGAATATGAAGAATGGTACATATGTAGGGATCAATTAATTGTTTTACCAAACACTACTGCTATTTAACAGCATTTTGCTTTAAGTTTCTTACTTATACTACCCCAAAACTTACCACCGCATTTAATTGTCTAAATAGTTGTCTATTTTTTTTTTTAGCAAAGGAAGATCAACTATTGTGCAACCATTGATATAGGACGAACATTAAAGGTTTTATTTATAATGAGTGGAATATTCTTTTTGAGCTTGGTCATGTGATTTTCCCAATGTAAATGAGTGAGTTTCAATTGGTGAGTTGATTCCCTAAATGTTATGGAGAGGAGTCCTCATAGTTATTGGGTGAGTTGAATCCCCACATATATTCTGTGAATTCTCTTTCATGGCTACATTAAAGTACTTACCAAACACCAACTTGCAATTAACAATCATTTTCTTGGGGATATAATTGTGGTTGGATTAACAAAGTCTTGCGTGAAAAGTATGTTGATGTTGTTAAGCTATTATTATAATTGTTTCTTTGGTAGTTAAAAAGTAGTTCAAGATCGGCCAAAGAGGATCTGATGACAACAGAATTACATCATGTTTGTGGATGACAATTGTACTAACACTATAGAAAATGCCGAGTAAATAGAGGATTTAAATTAATGGAGTAAAATTTGAGTATATCTAATGCAATTTAATGGTTAATTAATATTATTAGAAGATAAAGAGATAGCCATATATTTGATAGACTTAACCAACATTGGATCTATTATACAGAAAAAAATAGGATACAAATGAGAATATAACTTCTAATGCTATTGTTTAATGGTTAAAATAATTAACTGACACATAAGTATTAATTATAAAAATTTTATTTAGACTTGAATATAAATAAAAAATTGCAATGATTTTGTTTGAATTGAGTGTTAGATTGTAAAAATTGTTATTAATAACCAAATTTAGCATGAAAGAATAAGAATGATAAGATGTATTTGTGGAAATACTTGAATAATATATTAAGGAATGATTTGTTAGAGAAATTTTTGGAGTGACTTCTAATGTAGATGAAGTATTTGAAAATAGATTTGAGTGGTTAGAAAATGCACAAACGGGATGTTTATATGAAATTAGTATTAGAGGATTAGAAAGAATAATGATTTGGCTTTAAGTAGCATGCATATAAATATTTAAATTGATTTGCAAAGAATAGGTTTAAGACACCTCATGCAACACTCAATAGGAATGAATTAAAAATATTTTTTATAAAGTTGACCGCAATTAGATGGGATAAAGCTAATGAATTGTAGTGATGGAGGTTTCCATCAAAATTGTTTTAGTGGTGCTCATACCAACTCCTGGCTCTTTATTTTGCCATTCATCGCTTCATTGAATTGCTTGGCTAACTCCTTGCATCCTCCATAGTTTTATACATATGTTGGCAAGTAATTTTCTTCCTTCTTTCCAGATTAGAACATTTTTTCGGCGAAACTATTCGAGTATTATATGGAATTTGTTAGATTATTTCTTTCTAATTGTTTTGTTTCACTGGTTTGTTTAAAAAACTTATTTTACAAAGTTTGATTTCGTTGTGATCGCTGTGCGATTTATGATTGTACAAGGGGAGTAAAATTATTCCTTGCTTTGATGAGGTATTTGTCCATTAGCGTTTCTGCTTTATGTTGCCTTTAGCATTCTTTTTTTTCTTTTGGGGAAAATTGAATGCATTTTTGTTTTGCCTACTTTTAGCTTGACTGCACTTCCATATAGGGATTAATTTAAACAAAAAATAGGTACTTTTGGAATTTCATAAAGCTTGTCTACTTACTGGCATAGGTAACTATGGAATCACGGAAGCAAATGTCTGTAGGCAAACACATTCATGTCGTTTACTTAACACATTATTGTTTACGTGTATATATAATTACTCTCCACAGCTTACCGTTTGTGTAATATTCATTTTCTTGAGCCCAATGTGGCTTGAACATGTGATCTACATTTGTTAACTAATTTTTATGATAATGTTTTGAGCACTTCACCAAATCCGATATTTGCAGCATCTTACCAATCTCAACAAGGAACTGATTCTGAGAATGATCCAAATAATACCACTGTGGGTACTTTTCCCCCCTAAATATTCTTCATAAAATGTGATACGTATGCTTAGAAGCTTGTTATAATGTTATTTATGACAGATATTTGTTGGTGGTCTTGATTCAAGTGTTACTGATGATCTCTTACGGCAAGTATTTAGCCCATATGGAGAATTGGTTCATGTGAAAATTCCTGTTGGAAAACGTTGTGGATTTGTTCAATTTTCGAACAGGTTTGTGTTTTCTTTTTGGTCTGGTTTGATGTGTTTGTTAGCATTTAAAATCTACAACTTCGGTTTGCTGATTGTCGTTTCTACAGAGGAAATGCTGAGAGGCCCTGCAGATGCTAAATGGAACTCCGTTGGGTGGTCAGAATATTCGACTTTCATGGGGTCGAACTCCTGCAAACAAGCAGGTTGTCTTTTGTTAACAAGGACTTCTGACAATTTATTTGTTTGTGTATTTGGATTTTGTTAATTTGCAATTTGATTTATTTTTTTGGTCTTTTCCAGTCACAACAGGAGCAGAACCAATGGAATGGTAATTATTATGGATATTCTCAGGGCTATAATGCATATGGATATGCCCCACCGCAACAAGATCCGAACATGTATGCATATGCATCGTACCAGGGGTATGGAAATTATCAACAGCAGTCAAATCAACCGCAGCAGGTAATATACACTCGAATTATAATCATCATAGGAAGTCCGTAAATGTGATATTTTCTTCTTTTTGGAATTATAATGCCCCCCTCTCATGGACACACAGATTTTATAAATACATTTAAATGATATAATTTATAATGTAATATATTATAATAAACATTAAAATTATATGCATATTAGTAATCAGTTGAAATTTATTTATGATATATATGATTTATAATGTATTATATAAGCATTTGTTAATTTCATATGATATATCATGCATAATAAATAATATAAAAAGATATAAATTATTTTAAAATATTATTATATATTTGTAAAGTTTAAAATACATTTGATATTTCATACACGTGCATATGCACGTAAATGTGTGTTTATATATAAGTTTTATTATATTTAATATAATGAACGCTTGCACTACAACACAATCAAGTAATAGTAGAAGAAATCGTCACTTCCAAGCTTGACAACTATAGCTTTTTAGAAGCGACTTCTTCGATATCAATATTCAGAAGTGTTGTTTCTTCTCAGTTATGAGCATAAAGTGTGAATTTTCTATACTATTATTGAATGGATAAGGGTTCTTGCAGATAGAAAACATGTTTTGAAAATAATGATTATTTGGAATTTAAGGGGAAATGTTGATTTATGATCACGTGACCACATCTAATTTAGTGATTGATTTAGTAAATTTTACAATTTCTCATCATCATAATTTTATTTGGTTCCAAATTAGAAAAAGTAAATTTTGATCATCATTTGCCTTATTCCAATTATTTATATGTCTGCCTGTATGTATCATTTTTTTTAGGTGGTAGATCCATGTTTCACCAATTTTAACTTTTCTTGTAACAGTAATTTAATTTCAAACAACCAAATGAACCTGAGGGTTGTGGGTTGACCAAATTGATATATCATATGAAATTAACAATTGCTTGAGAAAACACTGGACTTATCTAGATTTCTTTTATGTCCATACTTTCAATTTCATATTGGATAATGGCTTCTTGATTTTGGAAGATTGATCTAGAATTTCTAAGGGTCTAGTATTAGAGAATAAGTAGACATGTTTGTAGAATGAAGGATGAAGCAGTTATTGAGGAAGATTAATGATCTTTTACGGACTAACAAAAATAATAAATACTATTGAGGCACACAATAATTATATGGAATTTAGAAGTTTTGCAAAACTGATATTAAGAAAAGCCAAAATTTTAACTCTTGATGATTTGGATTTTAGATTTAGGTACTTATGGAGAAAAACACATGAAATGCTTACGATGAGTTGCTGTATTTAGAAACTTCTGCGGATTTAGATATATTTAGAGTATATGACTATATTAACAAGATGAAACCTTAAATGAAATAATAAAAATGTTGTTTTGTTTGATTATCAAATGGTAGTTTTAATGCAGATATTTCTTTAGACGCAAAAGGAAAATACATGTATATTTTGAATTATAAATGAAGTTAGTTTTTATAAAAAAAGCATAAATTTAAAATTTTAGGTCCAGAAGAGGGGTTTAGTTTCTAATGGCTTGGGAGAACTAGAGTAGTTGACTTACAAATGTTCTTGATGAAATTTTGGCTATGGATTCCAAATCCTTAGAATGGAATTTGATTTTAGTTGCTTAGAATTAATAATTCAATATAACTACAATTATGTTGACTATTTTATATGGCTTTAAGTGTTAAGGTTGGAAAAATGTTGATCACTAGGTGTGTAGTAGAAATGAGAGTATTAAGATTACTTTTTGTAAATTTAAGAAAGATAATTTAAGGATTGATTGTCTTAGATGAAGATTTGATGATATCTATTTAAGATATGGTAATTAAAAATTACATTAAGGGCTGAAAATTCTTTAATTTGATGGATAAATAAAATTGATAATAAGGGAATTTTCAATTATAAAATGAAGTTGAATTAGTTTTCTTAAAGCTTAAATGTAAAATCTTGGATCCAAAGGTGAAGTTTATTAGTTTTTAATGGCTTGGGAGATACTAGAGCAGTTGATTGACAAATTTTCTTGATGAAATTTTGTCCAAAGATTCCAAATCATTTTAGTGGGAATTTGATTATGGTCTCTTATAATTAATAATTTAATATAACTACAATTATGTTGACTATATTATATGGTTCTAAGTGTTGGGTTGGAAAAGAGTTGATCGCGAAGTGTTGGGTTGGAAAAGAGTTGATCATGTGGTAGAAATAAGACATAAGATTATTTTTGGCAAGAATAAGAATGATAATTTAAGGATTTATTTTATTAGATGAATGATTTGATGATATCAATTTAAGATATGATATTTAAAAATAGACTTAAGTAACTAACACATATACAATGAAGGGAAGAAAATGCTTTAATTAGATGAGTAAATAAAATTAGCATTAAGGGGATTTTGAATTATAAAATGAAGTTAAATTAGTTTTCATGAAAAAAATATAAATATAAAATTTTAGGTCCGAAGGAGGAGTTTATTAGTCTTTTATGGCTTGGGAGATACTAGAGCAGTTGATTGACAAATGTTCTTGATGAAATTTTGGCTATGGATTCCAAATCATTAGAGAGAGGAAATAATAATTTAGTATAAGTACAATCATTTTGACTATGTTATATGGTTCTAAGTGTGGTTGGAAAAAGGTTGTGTGATAGAAATGAGATTGTTAAGATTAATTTTTACAAAATTAAGATAAGATAATTTTAGAATTGATTTTCTTAGATGAGCTGTTTGATAATATATATTTAAGATAAGGAAATTAAAAAATTATTTAAGTAACTAACACATATACAATAAAGGACTGAAAAATGCTTTAATTAGATGGGCAAACAGAATAATAGCAAGGGATTATGAAGTAGAAGGTCTAGACATAGGGGTGGTTTTTCTTGGAGGGTTTTGGATATAGTGCATTCTAAATGCAAGAGTTTAAAATTTTTTGGCATTTGGTTAGCTAAAAAACATATTCAAAGTAAAATTTTGAGGACTTCGAAACTCTTCCCCTGGTTCCTTTTTTGGTATATTTCTAAATCACCCAATTCGGGTTATTTTTGAATACGTAGTGTCATCTTTCCCACTTGCAGTTGCCACATGTCGCCGCTAGATGACACCAACGCCTTCCTCCACTCCTCACCTCCCGCTGACGTCTTTCATTGTCATTACCCCCACCCGCCTCCAATCACTACGCGTTGCCCCCCACTATTGCCACCCATCACTACCACCTGTCCTTGCCCAACTTTTCCAATCATTTTTCTATAATGTTCACATTACAAATGCATCATAACTAGGGGTGTAAATGAGTTAGTCGGGCTTGAGTCACAGCTAGCTCCAGTTTGAGCCCTACTTTTGGGAGATGCTACCCGAGCTCGTTGGTGAATGCATTTAGGAGCAGTGTAGTAAGTTGTGATGGGTGTTCACTTAAGTGGGCGTAGACAGGAGTCCTGGTGTTTTAAGACAAAATGGTGTTCACGAAGGAGTAGATTTTGTGAGATCGGACCAACGACATATGTCTAGTCATGGTATTAGGGCTCGACGTCGAAGATAAGTCTAGTGGTGGTGGAAGGCTCAACCTCAAGGCCAACATTTTTTTTTAACTTTGAATGAGGTTTAGAATTAATCATTTATTTGAGTTGGCTCGTGAGCCAACAAGCTGAGTATTATCAAGCTTGAACTTAAGCATGTATAATATATGAGCTTAAATCTAAGCCTGATGTCAAATTTGTGGCTCAATAAGCTTGACTTGTGAACTCATTAGTAAGTCAAATTCAGGCTAGCTCAGCTCACTTACAATCCTAATCATAACAAACCAAAAAATTATTCATTTGATTTGGATCTGGCCAAACACCCCTTAAGATATCATACATAAAAGTTATTCATGCAATGCATGTGTTTAACAACTAAAACAATACTCATGATGAACAAATGAAATATTATGAGGATTCATAAATGTGACACCAAATAGTTTGTATAAGTCTAATGTATGATGAATCTTTTATAATAAAGAAGTATTAAAGTTTAGAATAAATATAAGATAATCAAACTATTAGGCCGGTTCAACCCCAACCGGCCCAACCCCAATCGGCCCTTGCAGGGCCGGTTCTCTGCTATAGCAGACGGACCCCCTTTGGGGGGAAATTGCCACCCAAGCATAGTGGGCCCACTAGGCAATCCAATGGGGAAAGAAGGGGCAGCTAGGGGAGGGTGGAAAATTTTGAATTTGGGATTTGAAATTTGGGAAGTTTGTATTAAATAGGAGTTGTCTAGGGTTAGGGTTATGCTTGATTATTGTGTTCTCTTGGAGTTTCTTCTTAGTGTCTTGGGCTCTAGATTCATCTAGAGATTAGGAGAGAACTATCTTCCTCTCGAATTGAGGATCAATTGTATCTTTGCATTGTTTCTTTCCGTTGATTTGATTTCTACAATAAAAACTACTGTTTTGATTGTTCTTCCATTTGATTTGTGGTATTTTCTCGCTTTCACCAATATTGTTAGGGTTTACTTGAGATCTTCAAGTATTTACTATCACAAACTTATGAATTACATAGTTTGTGAAGAGGGTAGTGGAACAATTGCTTAACAAAATAATGTCAATATTGAAGAATTAATTTGTCTATTGTCGTCGTAGATCTAATGCATATACAATTTTTGTGCTCCAATAAATCATGGAATAATATAGATAATATGGAATATAACTTTATATTGTTTTTATGTTGTTGAAAAGGTATGTGATGAGTATTATGAGAAGTGATTTGATGTGCAAAAAGAAGGGAAGGATATATTAAAAGGTGTTGAAACTATTAATGATACATATGATTCAATTGTGACTTAAATTAGAGATATTTAGTTAGTTACAAAGAGTTTCCCTTAACAAAAGGATTGCATTAAAACTTATTGCTATGCTTATTTTATATATATATATATATATATATATATATATATATATATATATATATATATATATATATATATATATATATATATATATATATATATATATATATATATATTAATGTTGTTTATTGGGCAACATAGATCTAATTCATATTGATAAGATTTTATTTTAGTATAATTTTGTAAAAAATGGTGGGATAATTATATGATAAAAGAAATATTATTAAAAAAATAAGTGATAACTAGTTATGATAGGCAAGTGTCATAGATCTATTATAAGGGAATTGTGATAATATGTGAGGCTATGACTTTTAAGTTTAACTGTTTTGTTAAAATGAAGTGCCTTGGTACGTGAAGTTTAATTTTTCTAATACTATGATTCTATGCTATATGGATTTAAATGTTGGACAACATAAACCATTTATAGCTAATTTGAGTACGTGAATTTTAAAATAAATGTATGATAAGAGTGAAATTATTATACTATAGGGATGAAGGGAGGCATTTGTTGAGGATAAGATATTAGAAATCAAGCTTTGGTGGTTTTGGCATGTAAAGTTGAAGTAAAAGATCTATCAAGATACAGAAGCATCATAGATGATTGAAGTTTAATTTTTCTAAAATTATGATTCTATGGTATATGAATATTAAGTTTTGGGAAACAAGGAAATCATTGATAGTTAAGTTGATTATGATAAAAATATGAAGATTAAAATAGATATATGATAAGAGTAAGAGTGATAAGATTGAGAAATTATTATAATATAGGGATGACGTGAGTTGTTTGTTGAGGATAAGATATTGGAAATCAAGCTCTGGCGATAAAATTGAAGTAAAAGATCTATCAATAATGCAATTAGATTGATATGATGTGTCGTGTATAAAGAGTGAGGAGATGACCAAATATGCTTTGTAGAAATAAAAAAAAAACTGAGTTGAGTTAGAAGCTTTTGTAGTGCAATATGAATAAACGGAGAAAAATACTTCATAATGTTGAAGACTAAATTATATAGATAACTGATGCTGCGGATTGCGACGAGTTGGTCGATCACGACCTAGAACTTGATGAAGCAGTGGTTGCAGCTCTTGGTGAGTCACACGATTCACACAAGGCAGAACAGATGGGGGTGCAAGCTAATTCGGCTGCTTTATCGGGCAAGGAGGATGCTGTCGCTTCTGCTGGGCGGGAATCACACCCAGAATCGGCCATTCCTTCTCGTATGGCTTGCGATCACTGCAATTTGAATGATGAAATTGAAGATTCCGAAGCTGCGATGGTTATGAAGACATGTCTGAGAGCGATGCTGCTTCCGACGAACAGGAGCTGGAGGTGATCATGATTTCTCACAGGAGCATACCGTTGAACTGCGCGAACAGGTCAGCAATTCAAACAATAACGCTCCATGTGTGGACGTCAATATGGCTTTGAATGATTGTGCTGGAATGGTAGAGAATTTAGTGTTGAATATGGATGCTATTGGAAGCTTAGGAAACAGATGTATAAAATTCAAGGATTCAACCATGAATGGTGATCATGATGTAGCCAATCGCACTCAAGGTGTTTGTGGAAATGCCACAATGATGCATAACTCAAGTTTCCACCAAAATGCTGCCCCAAATCAGCATCCCAGCAGTCCATCTTCGCAGTCAAACACTCCTGCTGCTCCAAATGCTTGGAAGCGGAGATGTTTTATCAATATTATGCCTATAGACAAAGCACAAATTGTGGCTGCAGGTGGGATCTGTTTCTCTTGACACGGTTGCTGTTAATGACAACTTAATGAAGTTGGAGAATGCTTTAGTTGGCAGGTTATTGGAAAAAAATATACCTCTTTTTTATCTCAATGCCTGTATGCCTCTCAGCATAGGTATGGATCAGGTATTGAGTGACCAAGTAAGAATACAAAATAAATTGTCTATGACGGTTCTGTCAGTCCCAACAAGTCCAAATGCAAAAAAAAAAAAAAAGAATTTTTTTTAAATAATATTCTCTAACCTTTATTGTAAAAAGTTTTTGGCTTCGCCACTGGACCAGCCAGTCTAGGAGGGCTACATTACTGAGGTGATTCCTATGATAACGCCCTGGTTCAAGGCGTCAGGTGATGAGGTGCTTTTTTTCTTTAATGCATATTTTTTAATGAATTGAAAAGCAGACAACTATCTTACATATGTACTAAATTATGATAAAGATGTTTGAGAACTAATTTTCTTTGAAAATAGCTAAAAAAGGATTATAAAAAAGCCTTGATGAACTGTGTCCAAATCAACGATGCATGTAATAATGAAACAAAATTTATTTATTTTTAACATTTGGACCAATGAAATTTCAAATATTTGGATTGGATAAACCTGATTCCTCTTTCTTCAATTTACTATTTGTTTCATCTCTTCAATTCTCTTTATTTTACTTGAACAAATCTCATTTTGTTCTCTCTAATTTTCTCCTACAGTGCATGCTCAATACTCATTACATTATCTCTGTCCCTTTTCTATATATTCTCATTTGTTGTAAATGTAACAAACATGCCATGGATTTCAACTTTCGCTTGCTTGATTTACTGTTTTGCAGTGATACTCTGCCTGCAGCAGAAATGAATTTGCCTGCCATTGGACTCGAATTATTGCGAGGAAGGATGTTGGGAAGCCGGTGGACTTCGGCGAGGAGCTGCGTAAAATTTATATTTTGCACCCTTTTAATTCTGTTTCCTTTCTCTGTTTAAAAATGGAATCTTGTTTATGCTGTGTGCTAATCTGCCATATTACCGACATGGTGCTTTGTTGCATGCGACGAGTGAAGTTTCTCTTTTTTCTGTTTGAGATATTTACTGCTTTTCCTACTCGAGTGTTTGATTGTATTATTAGATTGAGCAGAATTTGAGGTATGGTTCTGGTTATATGAATATATTACTAGTCCACTCCACTCTCTTCAACCCCAATTTTCTTTGAAAATCTCTCTATTTGGCTTTCATTTTTTTAGATTGATTGGTGTAGAGCTGTCAATGTTGGACCGGACCCGAAAACCCGACTCGAAAATTTTGGGTTTGGGTTGACCCGAACATGAAAACTCCACTCTTCTGTCCGCTGCCCTGCATTGCTTGCCCCGGTTGCCGGTTGCCTCGGCTGCCCGCTGCCTCGCGATGCCTGCCTCGATTGCCCACGAGGCCACGAGACCGCATCAAATCCGACTCAAATCTCATCGTGCCGAGCTTCAAGACATCAAGCTGCGCGACGCGCGTCTCTCTGCCGTCCCCCACCGGCGGCCGCTGCCTTCACCATCGCGTGCGGTATTGCCTGCATGCCTGCACCGAATCACCTGCCCTTTGCTTGCATCGAAGCAGGTCGGGTCGGGTTTGGGTCCGAAAAATTGATCCGTTTGCAAAAATAGCTCGGGTTGACCCGAACCCAAATAATGCCGGGTCAGTTTCGGGTTCGACCTGAACCCGACCCGTGACCCGAAATTGACACCCTTAGATTGGTGTAAATTGGCCAAGTTGAGCATTGCCTAGTTTCTCTTGAAGATTAAAAATCTTATTTTGAAGACTAGAGAGATGATTTGAGCTAGATCTTAACTTTGCTCGAGCATTTGGGTGACTGGGGACATGTATCGTATCTATTTTAAACTGTTCAGGTAGTGAACTGTGCGTAACTTGTAAAATTTGAACGTTTTGAAAATCTTTCTTGTTGAGTTCTGTTGGACGGGTTCAGCCAATAGTTCCAGCAGGTTTTCTTTAAGACGGCTTTAATCAAATGGTTTAAATGGCTTGAACACGCTCATTAATGGCCATTAAATATACCATTTATACAAATTAATAAGAATGGATTTGATTTTGCCAAGCAAAAAAAAAAGTACGAATATATCATTTCACAAAACAATTTATTAGACGTTCGGGGAGAGGTTCAGTGGAGCCATATGCCTAAAGGTTCGTTAGAAATTTTTATATTAAAAAAAGCAATTGTGTTAGGCTTGAACTGATAAATCTCAAAATAATTTAATTTGCAAACAATTTTTTTTCTTTTTTTGAGTCATTTTTTGGTATTATGATAAATTTGAAAAAAAAAAAGCAATTATGTACATCAAAAGAAGGAAGCGTTTGCATAACTATATCATATAAAGTAGTTTGCAATAATTTATTAATCATGATTCTTTATTGAAGTACTAATCTACCATTATATAAATCATAATCAAAATTAATTAAGATTGACCATAAAAATAAAAGTAAAAGATTTACAAGCATACCATAAAATGCTTATATATTTTCATGTTCAATATTTTAATCTTTGTTTATTTATATAAAACTTAATTCAATAAATTATATTTAAAATATAGTTATCTTTATTGAAAATAAATATAACTTTTATACATATATTATAATATGATATAAACAATAAGAATTATATAAATATTGGTACGTATATAAATCACTTGACGCTATCAGCCAACATAAGCTGATTTACAAATAGGAGAGAGAATAATAGGAGAAATTATTCTCTGGACGCCGAACGCAGTTCTACATCTGAAGATCAATCAAAATGAGCCATCTCTGTACAACGGCTCGGTACCGCACTCGTTATTGCTGACGTGGCTATTCTAATTGGTCTCCGGATGTAAAGCTGTGTTCGGCGTCCGCACAAAATAATTTCTTCACAAATAGACATAATAATATAGGCATACAGATAATCTGAAACAGTTTAAAACAAAGTACGTGTAGAAATAGCCAAGAGCGATAACAGTAATAGTTTAAGAGACTGAATGGTTGGCCCTCAAAACAGACTCCAAGAAGCTTAATGCCCTTATCTTTATTGCAGAAGGGGCATTATGATGAACATAGCAAAGTTCGTTCTTCCTTTGTCTTAAGCTTAAAACTAGTAAGCCTAATAACATATTTGATACATTGCCAGGCGTATTACCAAAGGCAAATTGGAGGTTAAGCTCGGAGTTTTATTTTGGCTTATCGCCCGAGCAGACTCCAGAACATACGAGACTTGGCACACACATCACAACATGAACTTGAGACTTTCCAAGCTTGCGCTTTACCAGAATTTTGGATTCATGACAATCAAAAGTCTTTTTTTTTTTCATATTGAAAACAGCCTCAGAAGCATCATATGCCTTCTTTCTCACACAAATCTAACAAGGCCAAGGTCTGCATGCAAAAAGGCAAACATTTGATCAGTCAAAATTAAGAAGGCTTCAAAATAAATTCTTCTGCAGATGTCTATTGAATAATGCGGGTCATTTTCGACAACAGCTATTTTCTTAATATAAATTGAAGAAATAATTATATTTTACCCTCGTTAATTTGTAGTTATAAAGCACATAACATAATAAACAACAACAAGTCTTTGTCCCACTAGTTGGGGTCGGCTACACGAATCCTTTTTCACTATTGTGTCATGTTAAAAGTCAAATTCTCATTTAAATCTAATAAAGAAATATCATTTCTAATATTTTCTAACTAAGTCTTTTTAAGTCTACATCTACCTTTCTTAATATAAGTTAAATCTAATACCTCTACTTTCCTAACCGGGTCGTCGAAAGCCTGTCGTTTTATGTGAAAAGCACATAACATGATGTGATTTAAAAATATAGACACATCACAAAAGTACTAGAAACGAAAATAAGACTAGTATGACATAGGGTGAAGCTTTACTCCATCCTCTTCCTGTTTTACTCGAGAAAATAACTTTCCTTAACAAAAAAAAAACCCACACTTCTCTTCATCATTCTACCAATCTCTGAAACCCACACTTCTCTTCAACTTTAAAACATTAAATACTACAACAACAACAACAAGCCTTTGTCCCACTACGTGGGGTCGGCTACATGAATCCTTTTCGCCATTGTGTCCGGTTAAAAGTCAAATTCTCATTTATAAATCTAATAAAGAAAGATAATTTCTAATATTTTCTAACCAAGTTTTTTTAGGTCTACCTCTACCTTTCTTAACATAAGTCAAATTTAATACCTCAACTTTCCTAACCGGGTCATCAGAAGGCCTCCGTTTAATGTGACCAAACCATCTAAGGCAACTCTCTCTAATCTCATCTTCCACTAGAGCTACAACCTTTTCACGTATATGCTCATTTCATATCCTATCTCTAAGGGTCAAGCCACTCATCCACCTAAGCATTCTCATCTATGCAACACTTAACCATCTAAGGCAACTTTTAAACATTAAATAGGACAAAAAAAAAAAAAAAAAAAAAAAACAGACGAAGCATGCACATAACACACTATGCAAACTAGAGCAAACGGTTGAATGCAATAGATTGCATTAACATAACAGAAAGTAAGAACCTACAATTCCATGTAGAATTTAATCAGATGAAACATGAATACTGCACTGGTAAATGATTGGGAACGAGAAAGAAAAATGCAATTGCACTAAATAGTAGTACTTCACCTCTGCAATTGAGAGCTCAAGGCGAAATTTGGGGCCATCATAGTGGTGCAAAACAGGCCTAAATGCATCTTCTTCAAGGGGCTTGCAGAGCTTTCTAACGCGAATCCTTACCTACAATTTACCAAGAAGATGACTTAAGCACAAAAGTATTCAATTTGAAATATTAAAGATCAATGAAGCTCCTGTTTAACAAAATTTTGCTCACCTGTGCAGGAAACCTAGACTCTCCTTTACACTTCTTATCCTCCCAGGCAGTTGGATCAATATTAGAACCACCAAAACTTGCAGCCTGCAAGGTGGAAAACAAAGCCGGGTGAAGCAAACAATATGGATTCGGATTGGAAGTAAAAACATTACAAACATGAAAACACACGCTATATGACTATTCTCAAAATCATTACATGAATCAAACTCTCCTGGTTTCATCCCGCAATGCCGATCGCACAAATTCCACAAGAACATACAACTAGCAAGTTCAAAATGTAGCATCATCAAGTGAGAATCTCAATAATTCCACAGATGATCATAATATTTAAGACAATTGGTCGGAAGCATGTGAATACTTCAGGCACAATTTTTACTTGTGGCAATTAGAAGCAAAATTCCATGTAATTATTCATGGTTTCTTCTTTTGAATATACTGGGAAATTACTTGCGTGAGTTAAAAAAAGTTATCAAAGAATAAATAAACTTAAAAGAAACATTGATATAAACCAAAATGCCACCCAACCCGCAAGGAAGACAGAAATGGCTAAAAGGTCAGCAAATAGAACAACGGGAAAAAAAGAAGTATGTATCTAGCATGAACAGTAGTAAGAGAGGCATACATCAAAAATTCCATGAAGCTGATGAGTTGTGTAGTTGTACAGGAAAAGAGGTAATCCTGGAGTAATTGCGCGGACAGAGTCGCGGTATCTTGGAGGTAAACCTAAAAAATCAGATTTATTAGCACATCGTCAATTATTAAATAACGGTAGAAACAATACATTATTTGTTTAACTGCATGAGATATCCCTGTGAGTTATAACTAATAGAATGCTTATGCAGATTGCAGTAAATACATGCTTGAACACCAACAATAATCTCAAATATTTAGCCAATAAACTTTGCCTTGAAATTAGAAAATTAAATGGATGAATTATGGTTAATATAATTATATTGCAATCTAATTTTGAGGTCTGAAAAGAGTAAAGGTCGAACTGAAAAAGAAAAATGAAGTGAATAGCATCTTCTGTGAGCAAATAACTGATTAACAAAATTTGTAAGATGAAATTTAACATCCCTAATACAGGAAATAAGACAAACTTTTATGGCAATCCAAAAGCTACCAAAGACTAATTGCTATATAGAAAGTATTTAAATATGGAAGTATGATGACTTCAGCATATACCAAAAACAACTTGAAGCACTAAGAATATAGGTAGTTTTCTGAACTTAAATTTTACTGCACTAAAGCAGAATGCCTAAGGATATAAATGCTGCATAGTAGGACCAATGGAACTGATGTAAACGTAAATGCCATTTACTTGCCTAGGTGGCAAGATTAATTAAATCCCAAATCAATTTGGGGAGAGAGAATGAAAATCTGAAATTAAATTTCAGATTAAGTGGAATTGGCGGGATGAATTTGAATTTAAATTCAAATTTAATGGGGAGAATTAAATTGGGTGAGAGGGAATTGTGGGAGGTAATTAGGGAGGCTTAATGAGGAGGGGCTATTAATGAGATAAGAGAGAGATTATGCCCAATGAGGTGGCCGGCCACATAGAGAGAGGGAGGAGATTATTTGTCATAAGTAGAGTGGGGCCTACATTACTAATCAAAGATTTAATAAAATCTGAATTAAAATTCAGATTTTGAAAGAAAGGAAAGTTTCCAATAATGGGGCTATCAATTAGAATTAATTTGAATTTCAAATTCAAATTGACATCTAATTAATATGAAAGCCTTAAATCAAGGAACTATTTTAGGAAAGTCTACAATGCCTCTTGGAAACAAATTTGAATTTCAAATTTGAAATTCCCAAGAGGGAGGCCGGCGGGCCGCCGGTGGCGGGATTGGCCTAGGGTGGCCAGCGGTGGACTTATGGGGGCCGGTGGAGGAGATTTTGGAGGAAGAGAGTTTGGTTAGGTAGAGAAAAAATAAATTGGGTTTAGGAAAAAGAAAATCCGGAGCTACACACCTCGAGCAATACCTCCAATAGAACTCACAAAGAGATCTACAAGCGCCACTTCCTCAAGAACTCACAAAGAGATCTTGGGAATCTCGGAACTCACAAAGAGATCCTTCCACTTCCTCAAGAACTCACAAAGAGATCTTGGGAATCTCGGAACTCACAAAGAGATCCTTCTCCTCTCAGGAACTCACTAAGAGATCAAAGTAGAATAAAATTTCATTATCAATTCATCATCCCATTACACAAGAAAGGGCCTCTATATATAGGCCTAAGAAACTAAAACAAGACACATATGCCCCTAAGGCTTACATAGGACGACCCTCTTAAGTGAGGGTAAAAATGGAAAATCTATAATAAAAATTTAAAAATTACAAATAAAATATAAGATAACATGGGACGATGACAGCCGTTGATCTTCAGCTCCTCGGATAGCTATGGACGGTTGGATGTCCGCATCAGGAACCCAGTAATATCCAATAGTCAGAATTCATCTCTAGCTTCTATTTTCCATGTAAATTAATACATTTTTCAAAAAACAAGTGTGTACTTATACAATTACTTAGCTAGAATGGAAGGGTCAACAAAACAAAAATGGCACTCGAAATGAATAAAAATAATGCCAAAAAATGGGGAAAATGAGTATATGGCCCAAAAAAAGGTTGGTTGAACCAAACAAACCTAGCCCGACCAAAGCCACAATGGGCTTGATTGGGCCCCCCATCTCGTTCCTTCATATTTAAGGAATGGGAAAGATGGCAGCAGCAGGTGTCAAAACATGCCTATGCTGACCACCATTGAGGTAGGAGAGAGTTCAAGTTACGTGACTTGATGCTTGGAGATCAAGGAACTCAAATTCATGAGTTTATTTGTCAAATCAACTCAATTTATACTTAGAAATTTCTATGAAAATGAGTATATGGCACAAAAACGGGTCGGCTGAACCAAACAAGCCAATAGCCCAACCAAAGCCACAATACAATGGGGTTGATCGGCCCCACACCTTGTTCCTTCATATTGAAAGAATGGGAGGATGGCAACAGCAGGTGTCAAAACATGCCTATGCTGACCACCACTGAAGGAGGAGATTTCAAGATAAGTGACTTGATGCTTGGAGATCAAGGAACACAAATTGATGAATTTCTTTTTCAAATCAAATCAATTTAGATTTAGAAATTTTCTATTTTATGAATGAAATTATCCTCATCAAACAAACTTTGTCCATTTTGATAGCTAAAAATGATTGGAAGTTCTTTCATTGGGCAAACCAATCCTATCAAATCCACAGCAAAATCTCATTTAGTATCTTTATCCTCAAGCTTCCTTCACCTGCTCCAATCATTGATCATAGAAAGTTGACTTAAGATGAAATTGGAAACTATAAATAGGAAGCTTTTGCTCCTCTCAAAATTTGGTAGCACAAGGTGAGTTGAAAGAACTTAGAACTTTCATGAATCTAGGGTGAAGGTAAAAGGTAGAGTGTATGAGAAAGAAAAACCAATAGCCATTCATCACTTTTTATGTTTAATTTGAACGAAAATGAATTCAATGTAAAGGTAGACTGCAGTGATTAGTTGTAGCGCTAGTAACGGGCAACAATTGGCAGCGAGGCAGTGATGAGTGGCTACGAGTGAAGGTGGTAGCCACAAATGGGGAAGATGCGAAATATGTTCCCAACTGAATCAAGCAATTTTGGAATACCCAAAAATGAACAAAAGGGTTCAAATTCAAATTCCTCAAAATTGTACTTCAAATTAATTTTACAAGCAACCAAATACCTGCATTTCTAAAACCTTTTTTTTCACTTTTAAGTAGGTTTTTTCACATTCCCACTTTTATTATTTTATTTATGAAAAATTCATAATTGCTATTATTTTCAGCAATGTTGCACCGATATACCAATTTATGAAGGCATGCTGTATCGGATACGTGTCGGACACGGATACGCGTCCAATATGGCACTGATATGTGTCGGATATGGCAAAGCCGTATCCAATTAAAATAATATTTAATTTTAAAAGGACACGGATATCCTATACGCGTGTCCCCGTTGAAAAACAAAAAAAAAGTTATTGGACATTTAATGCTTACTTTTATATAAACTACAAGGCTACAAATAATGTTACTTTCTCTTTTTTTTATCATTTAAAATATTACGCTTTGATTGTTTTCTTAATTTTTTCAGAGGAAAAACTCCTAATAGTAAAAATAGTTGGTGGTGGAATCCAAATGTGCAAGAAAAGATTAAAAATAAGAAGTTTTGTTATAAAAATTGGTTTAATTTTAAAAATTTTGATAATTGGGACATATATAAAGTGGCTCGGAAGGATGCTAAGAAAGCAATATGCGATGCAAAGACATTAGCTTTTAGTGATTTATATAATAAATTAGATACTAAGAAGGGAGAAAGATATATGTATAAGTTAGCCAAACAAAAAGATAGGAATAGTAAGGATTTAGTTCAAGTGAAGTGTATTAAGAATAAAGATCAAAAAATATTTTTCTTAGAAGATGATATTTAACAAAGGTGGATGAGATATTTTGCTAAACTTTTTAATGAATATTGTGAAAATAAGATTGACTATAATGACCTTAGCACCCTAAATGAAAATAAAGATTTCTATTTTTATCGGCGTATTAGTAAAACTGAAGTTAGAGAGGCTTTAAAGAAAATGAAGGGTGGAAAAGCTGTTGGACCTGATGATATTCCAATAGAGGTGTGGAAATGCTTAGGAGATGAAAGAATTTCTTGGCTTACTAAACTTTTTAATACTATTTTGAAGACTAAAAAGATGTCAGATGAGTGGAGAATGAGTGTGTTAATTCTTATTTTTAAGAATAAAGGTGATGCACAAAAATTGCGCGAATTATAGAGGTATTAAGTTAATGTGTCATACTTTAAAACTATGGGAGCGAGTTATAGAGCATAGGTTGCGGCGTGATACTAATGTTTCTCAAAATCAATTTGGGTTCATGCCGGGTAGGTTGACTATGGAAGCCATACATTTATTAAAAGGTTTGATGGAGAAATATAGAGAAAATAAGGAGGATCTACATATGATATTTATTGACTTAGAAAAAGCATATGATAAAGTTCCAAGAGAAGTGCTATGGAGAATTCTTGAAAAGAAAGGAGTCAATAATGCTTATATTCAAATCATTAAAGATATGTATGCATGAGCTATTACTTGCGTTCAAACACAAGGTGGATTGACCAAGTATTTCCCTATTTCGGTTGGGTTACATCAAGAATCAGCCTTAAGCCCATATCTTTTTGCTTTAGTCATGGATGTTCTCACTAGACATTTGCAAGAGGATGTACCTTGGTGTATGTTTTTTGCTGATGATATTCTTCTTGTTGATAAGACTAGAGAGGGAGTTGAAGGTAAACTTGAATTGTGGAGGTCAACCTTAGAGTCTAAAGGTTTTCGCTTGAGTAGATCTAAAACAGAATATATGGAGTGTAATTTTAGTAGTAATAGACCTGGTGAGGGGATTGTGACTTTGGGTGATCAAGTCATTAATAAGAGTACACATTTTAGATATCTTGGATCTATTGTTCAGAGTGATGGTGAAATAGATGGGGATATTATCAGCAGAATTCAAGTTGTATGGTTGAAGTGGAGGAATGCATCGGGCTTGTTATGTGATAGAAATGTACCCCTCAAACTTAAGGAAAAATTATATAAGATGATAGTGAGGTCTGCAATGCTTTATGGTGCCGAATGTTGGCCATTAAAAGAGAAGCATAATACTAAGTTAAGTGTGGCAGAGATGAGGATGCTCAGGTGGATGAGTGGCTTTACCCTTAGAGATAGGATACGAAATGAGCATATACGTGAAAAGGTTGGAGTAGCTCCAGTAGAAGATAAGATTAGAGAGAGTCGGCTTAGATGGTTTGGTCACATAAAATGGCGGCCTTCCGATGACCCGATTAGGAGAGTAGAGGTATTAGATTTGCCTTATGTTAAGAAAGGTAGGGTTAGACCTAAAAAGACTTGGTTAGAAAATATTAGGAATGACCTTTCTTTATTAGATTTAAACGAGAATTTGACTTTTAATAGGACACAATGGAGAAAAAGGATTCATGTAGCCGACCCCACGTAGTGGGATAAAGGCTTGATGTTGTTGTTGTTGATTGTTTTCTTAATTTTTATGTATGATTTATAAATTATAATATTGTGTCCACGTCGTATCAGTATCTTTTATTTTAAAGAATTGACGTGTCCTATATCCGTATCATGTCGTATTCATATCGGTGCGACATAACTTTTAAGCATCTCACGCATGCTAAATGTAAAGTAAAATATTATGACCTTCATTTCTCAAGTAAATAACTTAATAAACAATCAAGGATTTCTTAAAATGAAAACAAATAACAACATTTTTTATCAAAAAAGTAATAATTAAAAATTTTGTTTTCATGTAAATTCATTGTATATGCATAACGTATATATATAAGCTCTTTTAGTATGATAAATCTATGTAAATTATTGAAAGTTCTTTACATGCATAAATGTGGAACTCATTAACTCCATCACATGCTTTCAAATCCTGCTAATAAGAGTAATGCTAAAAGCAAGACAACGCATAAAGAACTATACAGTTGTATGTATAAATAAATATTTATTAGATAATATTTATAGTATATAATTTATTGTGCAGGTGTGCATCTTTTTTCCATCGTGAAGTAATAATATCTTTTTTTAACATCCACTACTTTAAGTTCATGATAAAAGCGTCAACATGCTTTAGAATTTCTCCATTTATAGCATCTAAGCTGCCCAAACATGAGTAACTCTAAGCAAATGAGTTTGAATTTTCCTTATAAACTTTGGTCGTAACAAAGTATAGTATCAAAGCCGAGTCTAGAATAGATGCTGAAGAAAACAGAGGCTAAAAAAGTTTAGATCATTCATTCTTTCAATGAGTATTTATTCAGAAACCTACATAGAAGAAAAAAAATTTACAATAAAACCCACAAAAATAAGCAATCCCAGCAACTGTCTGCCAGCCATTTGATCCATTCAACGATTGTTGATTGATGCTAAAGGAGCAATCCGTAGGCTCTTTCTTTCCCTTCTTCTATACGGAGGAGAGAATTTCTTGAAAATGATGAATCCATGGATGCTATTTTCTTTATCTAGCACTCCCTCTGGCCACTCTTGATCTAATGGCTCTTCAACACTTCCCCTCAAACTGGATGGTAGAGATTTATAATATTTTTGAATATGAAGTCACTGAGTCATTTAATGAAAATTTTAGCAAGCTATCTTCAAGTTGATACATATAGAGTGCAGATTAATCCACTTCCTAATTTTCCTTTTATGAAATGTAATGTCACATCTAAATTTTTCTTTAGACTTCTTTTTCAGCAAACCAAACAACCCTTTAGAGAAATTCATTCTTGGGAGAGAGGTTGATGTTAAATTCAAATAATTAGTGAGGGAAAAAGCTTACTTTCATTATACAAAATATCCCTATTTATATATCTATGAAAGATGTTTTAATAAAGAAACAAATAACAATAAAATCATGCATAATTGTATTAATATAATCTTTCCTAAATCAGCCACACAAATATATAAGGAGATCGGTGTGATCCAAGTAAGCCTCATACGGATCCCCATTCTGACCATGGGATTAAGAGCCAAAGGGGCAGCTAGGATGGATGGAACGGTATTTGACACTCCCCCTCGAGCTGGGGAATAAAATTTGTCATTCCCAACTTGGTCAATCCCAGAAAGGCATAGTTATCAAGTCCCTTGGTACACCATAAAGTCCTCCATTTAGTCAAAACTTTGGGAGAAATTAGCTTTAGATATTGTGGTGGAAAAAGGTAGTAATGAAGGTTATATTAAGCAGCGTAGCAATGAAGGCTGCATTTGTTATAGATAGGATAGCAGTCACAAGGGAAGGCAGACAATGAAGGCAAGACAGTAAGAAAAAAAAATTGTTTTTAGAGTTGTGGCAAATTTCAAGAACATCAACAGAAAAACATGTCTCAAGATGCTCAACACTCGATACACAAATCTCATCTCATCCGATCGAGCCTACCTTTAAACCAATGAAAATCAATCGTCCGACTTCACCCGAACACTCTTGTTCGATCGACCCGTATAGGCGCACGCAAGGCCTCCGATCCCTCTAGTATGATCGTAGGAAGGAGTGCAAGTCATGCACTCTTGCTTGTCCCGACCTTAGACCCTCAAAAGAGGGAACTCTAAGCTCTTTCCATAGCCACGCAAAAGGAGGTCCTGCGCTCGACTTCTCTAGTGCCTTCTTGGTCGATTCTGGACGTTGTACGCAAGATGAGCCCTTCCGCACGATCTCTCCTCGATCTTGGATGCACGATGGAAGCAGAAGGACCAATATTCCTTAGAATTTCAACAATGAAGGCCAATGGAAGGTCCGATATTCCTCAGAATCATGGCAATGAAGGCCGATGGTGGGAACCTATATTCCTCAGAATTCCAGCAATGAAGGCTGATGGTAGGAACTTGTATTTTTAGAATTTTGGCAATGAAGGCCGCTAGTGGAAACCTATGATCCTTATAATCCCGACAATGAAGGTCGGTGGTGGGAACCTGTATTCATCAGAATTCCAGCATTGAAAGCTAGTGATGGGAACCTTTATTCCTCAGAATTCCTGCAATGAATGTTGATGGTAGGAACATAAAGAACCAACAAGTGCCAACTCCTTTAGTGTAGAATAAAGTGCTTCTAATCTCTCTGTAGCCTCACCCTCGATATCCATGATTGATTCCCTACTTAGGGAAGTAGTGTACTTCACCATATACGTGCTCACTAACTCTTCAATCATCGTAAGCATGCATTGGACCGTAGCAATGAACTGCATTACCACCAAGAAAGACATCTTCTTCCCCACCACGTGCATCATCTCAACAACTCCTCGTATTAAGACCGTTCCATTGGCAAGATTCAAATCCAACGAACTGGCATCAGTCCAAATCCGACAGACAAGGTTCTCAATGACGATTTAGTCAATGGCACCAAAGAAGATGAGAACGTGGGTTACAAAGTGGCATTCGTCTGATTTGAGGGATTGAACCAAGCGGCGGAGATCTTGGAAGAGGTTGACTTCTTCTGCTGTTTAGAAGGAGGCTTCGACCTTCTTGTACAAGCGCTGATCTAAGGGTAGTTGATCGAGAACATGCAGAAGCGGTTAGAATATGGAGCAAGGAGGGGCTCTTCGAATTGAGGATTTGTTGGCATGTACAACAACTCTTCAACCGCTCGTTCCTTGCTCGATTTGGCTCCAGCACATGCTTAGGAACGCATGCATGCAGATCCTGCTCGCTCCCTCTCTTGATCCTCTTCTTCAGTCGGTTCGGTCCCCCAGGTAGGCACATACGAGAGCAGCACACAGGAGACCGCAAAGGGGAAGCCTACTCATTTGCTTGGCTGCCCTGGACACACACGAGCAAGAACATAACACAAGAACCAGCTCTCCCTCTCTCACACTCTCATTTTTAAAGAAGAATCGAATATCTTGCTCTGATACCATTTTAAATTCAGATAACCGAGGAGGGAGAAAGCTTAATTTCATTATAAAAAATATCCATATTTATAGATCTATACAACATGTTTTAATAAAGAAACAAATAACTACAGAATCATGCATAATAGCCTAATATAATCAATTATAAATCAGCCACCCAAATATATGAGGAGCTTGATGTGATCCATGTGAGCCTCCCACGGATCCTCATCCTGCCATAGGATCAAGAGCCAAGGGATGGCTAGGATGGCTGGGACAATATTTGACAATTGATTGATGGTGGGCCTCACGACAACGAAAGAACCAACTTTATAAGAAAAGAAAATTTTACATAGAAACAATTTGTGCAAGCTTTTTGTGATGATTACTTTCCTAAGCATTTCGAAAAAAAGAAGTTAGATGACCTCCTCTAGATAAATCAAACAAGAATAATTTGGAACTTAAAGACCAAACTGAGAAGTATTATTAAGATTTATTTCTCAATTTATAATGACAAAAGAAGATAAAATTAGGAAGTTCAAGTGGGTTTAAAAAGCTATGGTGAATTAGGGTTCGTTTTGGATAGCTATAGCTATCAGCAAAGCAGGTTGTGAAATTGTTGTACAGAAAACTGTTTTATGAAGTTGTCGTACATAAATCAATATATTTTGTTTAGGAAATACAACTGTCGAGCTGCTGTGCTGCAACCGTATGAGAAGAAATTATTTTCATACCCTTCATGATTTATTAAAAAATTAATAAATAATAAAATTTGAATGACAAATTTAGAAATAAAATAATTTAATGTTATACTAACCTTTGTTAAAAAAATTTGAAATAGCTCTACCCAAACAGCCAAACCCACTCAGTTCTGCCCATTTCCCTTTCTCACTCGCCATTGAAGGCACAATCATTACCACCTCCGATCAACAACTTTATTGCCACCGTCCATGCTACCACTTCTCAGTAAGCTCTTGCATCCTTGCACGGTACCTCCTCGGCTTGTCCTTTCTGATCCCTTCCAAAATCCCCTTCTACGCAGGCCGCCGGAGTGATTTCCTATTTGGGGGAACCATTATGGAAGAAAGGGAGGAGGGAAATCCATGTCAACACAATCGAAGGGGAGCACCTGATTTTGCGAAATGAAGGAAAAGCGGGGGTATGCTCCTCTAGGAGTGATGGGTCGAGCTTGATTCGTGATTTTGAACTTAATGAAGTTGGGAGAAGCGCTAGTGGAGAACCCCTGGCTGGTTATGTTTATAGAAAGAAATATACCATATATGATACATTCAATATGCCAGATGAGGAAGTTCGGGAAGTTCTCAAGCATGTTAATGACTCTTGGGGAGAGAGGTGCAAGTCTTCAAAGAGAGATGTTATCCTTGATTACGTGCTCTAAAATCACAAAACTTTTCGTCGATCGAGGGTGAAAACGACGAACTTTTTCACACCAAACGGTAACTGAAGTCATTTGCGTCTTTTTGGAAGCTCCGAACAACTAGAAACATGAGAAAGTAAAAGGATATCTTAGGTTGCAAAATGTAACCGAGGGAAATGAAAATTTTTAGAACGGAGTGCGAACTAAATATCCCAAATGACCCTTCAGTTTCATTTCATTAAAAAAAGCAGTGAAAAAATAGTCCCAAACACAACCTTAGTCTAAAAGGCTTCAATTATAAAAGAACGATTAAGATAAAAGCTGTCATGTACTAAAACAAGAAATCCAACTCTAATCATTATCCAAAAGGGGAAAAAGATCTATAGCCAAGTTCATCTAAAAAAAGGATCTGCAGCCAATCTCACAATGTTATTGTGTATGCTAGAACATAGTCAAAACATTTAGGGATCTCTTTGTAGGTCGTTCCTATTGATCTATCAATCAATTAAAATTAATGGAGCAATGTTTCACATTATAAAAGACTTCTTTTTGTTCTTCTCTCCTCCTTGTACAATAAGTTATCGCTATGTTTTTGAGATGTCTTCTTCTAGTGTACAGAAAGACAACCATTGCATGCTTCTCCTAGATTAGTGAAAAAGCAACATGTACTTCAAATGTTCAAAATCATATATAAGTGCGTCACCTTCATTGCTAAAGGTAAAGGAGAAATGTTTTCTACTTCTTCTACAGGGAGGACCAACATCGTGAGTAATTCTGGCTTGCATTGATAATTTTACTTGATTGCTTCGTTAATACTTCTCCCATCAGCACACCAAAGTACTTTCTCAGCCAAAAAGTCTTTCCTTTCTTTATAAGAAATTGATAAGAACATCAATGCAATATTATAAACCTATCACGTAGAAAAGAGTTCCTAAAAATAAATTGGCAGGAGTATAGTAGAACTACATTTCATATTATATCATCCATGTAAACCTTAGTGATTACAAACTTCAAACAGCATTAATGATCAATCTTCATCTTTAGAACCTTATGAATCCAGTCCTTAGAGTAAAGATAGAGATGAGGTATAATATCCAACCTTAATTTTTGCCCCAAATTGGTGGAAATGAGACTATCAGTGTTAATGATCACATTGATCACCTCTTATTTGAATTTTATTTAGGGGTAACTAACTCCTCTTATGTGTCCATATCAAAGGACAGTCCCATCACTAAATCCTTCACTCATTAGCATTGCCATCAAAGATAGAGACGGGCCCATCTTTTCCACTAGACTCAACACAATGTTGTCCACCACAACAAAAATTATTTTATCTTTCTTTCATTTTACAGGGACAAGTTAAGAATATAGCTTCTAGCATGTTCCATAGGTTACTAGAGTCTTTGTTTAGCAAGAGGGGAGGGTCGGCACCGATTTTCTTTTCGTTATTTTGTTTAATTAAAGAGTACCCTCTTTATCTAATACTCAAGTCTTCTCCTTTGGTTTTTGTGCTCTACAATAATCACCGTCATATTGTCCGAATTTGAGATCTATGATTGGGAACAAGCAAAGTTCGTTAGTAATTTTTTGTAAAAACAATTCCTAACATGACTTCATCAGTGTTAGTATATCCCCAAGATTTATTCCCAAAGTAACAATCTGATGTCAAAAGTCATAACTCTAAGATAAATTTCCTTGATGCTCTCTCGAAATCCGTCACTTCTTCCATTATTCTTCTATATGCCACATTGTGCAAAACTTATCATATCAATTGCTTGATCATCTGCTAAGTCATTTCTTGATGGTCTTTCATCTTTAGATATGCATTCCACCATGACAAAAAATGATGACTTAACTTTATTTGGGTAAAGGCAACCTTGTAATGCTATATACCCATACAAAGTGAAGTCAGTCTTCAATTTGTAGATCCAAGCACCATCTTCTCACCCATTACAAGAAGGAATCTCTACTCTAGCTTCTACTTGGAATATTTGGATCCTTATTCCATAATGAATGGTAACAATATCCTCATATTAATTCACTCCAACCATTTTTGCATTTGTCAGAAGAGTAGGAACAGGACTGGGCCCGCTAGTCATCACAACAATTATTTGCATCATCATACACTCCATCTAGTCCATCAATCCAACCAATTCATCAATTGGATTTGGTGTAAATTATTGTTATCAATTGATCAACCTTCCCTTTCTTCTTCTTCCTACTCTTATCATTTTTTTTACGTTTGATGCATTATCATGACAAAAAATAACCCCCACCCCCCACACATTTTTATATACATTCTTTGTTTATCCAACAGACCAAGGATTGATGCTCTGATACCAACTTGATAAATAGACAACCTCTCAATTTTAATGTTCAAACCAACAATTAAAGGCTAAAAGAATTCGGAATGATTTTAAGAACCTTTCCGAATGCTTCCTCTTGATCTATCAATAAATTTAAAGGTACCTTGAGTGTCACATTACAGAAGACCTATGATGCACAGAAACTTCTCCTCAAAGAGGCGTGCAGTGTGTGACACATATCTGATACAACACACGTCTGACACGCCTTCGACATGTATCAAACATGCTAAAAATGTATACAATTAAAAAAATATTAAATACAAATTGGACGCGTATGTCCGACACGCGTTTTAAATATTTTATGAATTTTTTTTAAATATATTTTTGTATTTAATTTTTTTATTTATTTATAATATAAAAACTAAATTTCTTATTTCATTTCCACAACACCAAATCAATCGTCTATATTTAATATTTCATTCATCGAATATTCTCATTTTCATTTCTCTTTTGTAGGTCGCGGCTTTAGTTTCACTACAATGTCCGATATCATCTCAACATCGATGTCTAAAGTCGTTACAAAATCAACATTTCAAAACCATCTCAACATTAAAGTTTAACATTGTCTTGATATTGATGCTTAAACTAGCAATTTCTACACTCACAGCTTGACAACTCATCTTTGTTCGACGTCATTTTAACATCGACGACAAACACCCTCTTTGACATGGATGTCCGATACTTATTGCATAACATCGCCCAACTCTCGACAGCATTATCGTCTCCTCTCTCAATGCCTGATACACGGCATCGATGCCCAACTCTTGGCATTCTAATATTAATCATTTTAAACACAAATCCTATTTAAATGACTTATTATTTCAAAATTATTATCAATATTATACTTATTTAATTTTTATACACTATTTTTAAAATATAAAATTATAATACCGTATCCAACCCATGTCCATGTCCTATATTTTTAATAATTGACGTGTCCCGTATATGTGTCGATGTCTGTGTCTATGCATCATAGCACAGGAGTGACAGGACTTCCCTTTCAGGTTTCTCCTCCTACTAGTTGCTGTAGACAGCAAATTTTCTCTACTTTAAAGGCATCTTCCATAAGACAGCAAGCCAACTATTGGATCTTTCTCCCAGCTTGCTGAAAAAAGCATGTTGGACTATTTTCCTTTATTACAGCAAGCACTCACTATTTTTTCCCGTGAAGAGCAACCTGTTGCTGCTCCAATTTCTATTTTCTGCAAAACACCAAAACATCAGCATGAAGGAAAGCAGAGCAGCAACATTAAGCTCGGGCAGCGGCAACAGCAGCAGTAAACAGCAAGCAGTACCAGCCAATTGGCAAAGCTAGAGTACTCTGGAACCTCGCTAAACACATGTAAAACAGCTGTTGAGTTTTCTACCGCATTACCTGGCACTGTAGCTGCAGTGTTGTTATGATGCCATGAAGGAAAATTGCGGCAGCAACGAAAACAAAACAGTGGCAGCAATTCAGCAGCGAGATCAATTTGTGGCATGCAAAAGGAATTGCGAAGAGAAAAAAAAAAGGGAAGAGGAAGGTTTTTTTGGATAGATTTCTGATTGAATTTTATTAAAAGAAATTAAGCCTATTTAAAAAAAAAACAGAAATTGTTCTAATTCAGTTCATGAACAAACTTCACAAAAAAGCCATCTATAAAATAACTTAGAGATAATCAAACTAAATAATAATTCCAGATGAAATTATGTTAACAAAAATTTAGATTCCAATACAGATTATTCAACAAATTTTAAATAAATTCGTCTTTTGTTGTAATCATAGATTTGATCAAATGGTCCAACTCACGGAGCCTTATCTCTCTATTTTTATGGCTTATTTACAATACAATCAGGCCTATGGACCCTTGGTGGCATCCTCTTTAACATCAACGGTGTGATCTATGAATCACCACCATCACCAATTTCTATGAGAAAATTGCATCGTTAAAACTTTAATGAACACAATCTTTATGATTTTCCATGATATGAAGCACAAATCACAAGAGATGGCTCATCTTGTAGTCTTCTTTCCCGTAACGAAATGTCCCAATTTCATCAAAGCAAAAAGGACCAATTCTATTCAAATAATAGTCAAAAGACCTATTTCAAAAAGTTATTACATGTCAAATAGAAGATGCTTTGGTTGTGGTAGCATCAAGCACTTATTAAGCGAACGCCTAAAGTATAATAAGCTACTTGTACAAGGACCTAAACGACGTATACAAGAATGAATACATAATGCTCACAAAATTAACTTACAAAAATAATTATCACTCAAGCATTGGCATAACACTCTATGAAGCTCCATGTGGAAAAAAATGCATATCACCAATTAATTGGGAAGATTTAGACAAACAAATTATATTGGCATCAAGTGTTTTAGACTAACCTGGATAGAGAGTGGACAAAATTGAAGCTAAATCCTTGCAACTCAAAATTGATATAAGAGTTCACAGTTAAGTTGATCTAAAAGAAGATAAATACAAACCATGAAGGAGATCATATATTTTATAAGGTTACGTTGGTGAAAGAAGTGCAACAATTTGGGATGCAAGGCAACCTGAAACAACGATATATTAGAACTTTTGAGGTTCTAGGGAAGATGGGGTTTACTGGCAACAGCCTTGTATTTATGTCCTTCTAATGTAGTCAAGAATTTATATTTTATGTAATTTTTTTTTGTTGAATGCTATGCTTTATTTTGTAATGCCCTATGATGGAAAACAACTCATGACCATGCTGGGTTCGGTGCTCTAAGGTCAGTTCACACCATTGTCTTTTGACTTGTGTTTCATGCTAAGTTTCCATCATTTTGGTGTTTGTTTATGTGAAAATTGAAAGGAAGTATCTTAATTTGCATTTCTAGTGTTCTCCTACTTGATTTAAGAACTTAGATTTGCATCAATTTGATATCAGAGACTTAGGTCACATCAATTTGGTATTAGAGCCTTAGGTTTCATCAATTTGGTATCAGAGTTTTAGGTTACTTGAATTTGGTATTAGAGTCTTAGGTTGCATTAATTTGGCATCAGAACCTTAGGTTGCATTAATTTGGTATCAGAACCTTAGGTTGCATCACCTTCATAGTAATGAAAACCTATTACACATTAGTTTTGCTACATGAATTTGGTGTTAAAATGACTTTCACCATGTATCGACTTTAGCAAGGTAACCTGTAGGTTGAAGGTACTGGCCAAATAATAATTTCAAGGAAAAATTGCTTACAAAAAGGGAAGAATGGAGAAGTATGTATTAAAATAATCTTTTTTGGGGTAAACATAATACAATGTTTAAAGGTAGATATGCCATAAGGGACAAAGAAGATCAATAATATCCAATAGCCAAAATCTATTGAGGCTGAGTTAGTATTAATGCTCCGTAAGTAACATGGATAAGGATGAGTTTATTTATCTCATCCTAATAAAGAAAAATGAATATCATAATATGCGCAAATTTTAGATATGTATATGTCCGGCAAATAGTAAGCATTGCTAGTGGCCACTGGCCAAGCACACTAACTATGCTAACAATAATTTGTCAATAATCATATAATTCCTTTGAAATGTCAGAAAATGTTTAAAAACATAACAAAATTGTTAAGTTCATCCAATAAAACATTATAGTGAACATAAAGCAAGCATAGCTTTCATCTACACCAACTAATTAAATTTTAAGCAAATAAGGATATCTATGTGCTTCTCAACTACCACTTACCATCTTATTTAATTATACTTCGTAAATAACTCCCTCCCCTCCAAAAAAAGCCATCTTAATTAATTAGCATAAGAGGTCAATATTTGATGCAATAAAAAGGTTTAGAGATGAAAGCTTTTGGAAAATAGCTTAAGCATGAGGGAATGAGAGATTCCTCATGTTTGGTAAATAATTCACTAAATGGAACAAGTGAGAGTCCTCTTTGGATGAAGGATTCACTAAATGTTATCTATGTAGTTTTAGGTAAGCAAACCCTCGATGATCTCATGCAATTTTTCATGCATAGTAATGAAATCCTACTTTCTATCGAATAGCAATTACATTAATTTTTTGCTAACCAAATCCATAGTAGAGACAATTTCATCATTTCTTGAGTATATTCAATGGCATCAATTGACCTAGAGGTGCTTCACCAATATCACACTCAAGGTGAACTTTCTTCTAGGAAATGAAGAATGGTGACATATGTAGTGGATATTAATTGTACTTACCAAACACTACTTGCTATTTAACAAGCATTTGCTTTAGTTATACTTCTTAACTACCCACATTAACCACCGCATTTAATTGTCTAAATAGTTTCTTTTTTTTTTGCCAAAGAAATCATATTTGATGATATAGGACTGAACATTAAAGGTTTTAATATGAGTGGAATATTCTTTTTGCTTGGTCATGTGATTTCCCAATGTAATGAGTGAGTTTCAATTGGTTGAGTGATTCCCTAAATGTTATGGATGAGGGAGTCCTCATAGTTTTGGGTGAGTGAATCCCCACATATATTCTGTGAATTCTCTTTCATGGCTACATTAAATGTACTTACCAAACACAACTTGCTACTTAACAAGTATTTTCTTTAAGTATACTTCTTAACCACCCACATTAACCACCTCATTTAATTGTCTAAAAAGTTTCTTCTTCTTTTTTGCCAAAGAAATCATATTTGATGATATAAAAGGACTGAACAGTAAAGGTTTTAATATGAGTGGAATATTCTTTTTGCTTGGGCAGGTGATTTCCCAATGTAATGAGTGAGTTTCGATTGGGTGAGTGATTCTGATGCAGGACTACTTAGATGAGATGCTTATGGGTTCATTTAGGCATTGCACAACTCTTCGATTAGAATAATTTTAGGATAAAGTTACGAGCAATTCTCAACGAAGATTCAAAACAAATAAAGAGGTAATTTGCTTAGGCGAAATCACACGCTCGGAGTTCTGAAGCTTTCAAGATAAATAAGAAAATATAACAATACAAAGTAGTAGCCTTCAAATTAATCTCTAATCTAACTACGAGAATTAGGATGCAAATAAAGCACGCTCAATTCCTATGATTACTAAGCTTAGCAAGAGCATTGGGAGGAGACTTTGCGACTACAATCACACCGTTGAGAATTTGGACTTAAAGAAATAAGATGCAAGTGTAGGAGAAAACCTTTGCTAAGGAGTGGTGGAGATCCTCCACTCAAGGCCTTCGAAGTGCTCGTCAATGGCTTCCGTCAAGGCAAACAAGAGCAAAGGGAAGGAGTTTCTCTTGAAAGGGGAGAGGATGCAAGCACCAAGTCTCTTCCCTTAAAATCTGAAAAAACAGCTTCAGATTTCCAACAAAATCTGAGATGAAATTTTCAGATTTTGGAGGGCTAGAACGTAGGGAAATTGGGGAGAAGTCTAGCCTTACTGTGAATGGAAAACTGAGAGCAACTTTCCCTGCACGGGTTCTGGACCAGAGAGTTATCTAGTGCACATAAGAGAGATGAGGGGGCGGTGGAGCATGAAGAGGGAGTTGGCGGGATAGAGAGGCTGAGGTGGGATTTAATTCCTAATTCTCTTAATTGATTTAGGAATTAATTAAGGAATTAAAGTTTCAGTGGAATACGGTAAAGAGGGGTGAGGTTTCAATTGTTTCCAAAAGGATGGGGTGGGGTTTTTAGGAAACAATTCCTTTAGGAATTATTTCCTGGGCCAGCAGTTAATGAGGTCAAAGAGGGATTTGAGGAGGTGATTTGAGGAGCATGACAGGTTTGGAAAAATAAGAAATCAATTAGTGAAAATCTATTTGAATTTGAAAATTCAAATTGATTTAATTAAAGACTTTCCTAAAATAGATTTGTCAAATTAGGAAAGAAATTTTGAAATTCACAATGATCAATTTTGAATTTCAAATCTACCATCATTCAACTCAATCTAAAATAGGAAACGAGCATGAATGGGGAAAAGGAGGTTGGATCGGCGGCTAGGTGGAGAAGGTGGGGAAATTTCGAGTGGGAGGCGATGAGGGCTTGGAGATGGGGAAGGGTTTGGGGAAAAAGATGTCCGATGGTGGTGGTGGAAGGAAGGAAGACAAAGATAAAGAAAGACCACGAACCCGGCCGTCTCCAAGGTTGGTGGATAGTGCGTAAGCTTCCCTCTCCTAGGAATATCTCTCCATCAAGCACTCAAACTCTCACAAGAGCTCATGCAAGAAGACAAATGCAGGAAAAAATTTTTCTTAATCATTCATTAACCTCAAAATAATACAAAGGGGGCTTTAAATAGCCTCATACAAAAGACTCCAAATAAAATGACACAAATGCCCTTAGGCTTACACATGACCACTCCCATACAAAGGGGTACAACAGGAAATAATAAAACACACATAAGCAAATAATAAAATGCATGAAAATAAAATACATCGACTCAAAAATATAAAGACTCGATCGTGGCCGTAGATCGGCGGCCACGTCGCTGGTAAACTTTCCATGATGATCTGATGTCCCCATCAGATTCCCTATATGTTATAAATGAATATTCTGGATGAGCGAGTCCTCATTGCTTTGGGTGAGTGAATCCTCACATATATTGTGTTAATTCTCTTTCTTGGCTACATTAATACCACTAGTTCCATATTGTACTAACATTTATGTTTGTCCCCCATGGAAGAAAAGGTGATATTTCAGAGTATTTAGTATTGAAAGGTAGTCTTTTGTAAATACATTTATAAGGATATCCTAATACAAAGGATGACATCCAACTCATATCTTAAACATTTAAGCACTAGCATTGATGCTCTTTTTTCACTATCTGTATTTGAATAAGATGAAAAAGTTTCTTACTTTCTAAGGAAGCACAACTTAAGCAATAGCATTTAACAAAAAGAATATGCACATTGCTTATGATAAATTGGTGTGATGGTCTGTGAAAAGTGATCTAAACTATTAAGTAAACAGTATTTTCAACCAAAAGACACTCAGTTTGTGCCCATAGTAATTAACATTCACCAAGAAATGGTCATGAACCAACTCCCGATCTACTAAATATTGGAAGATTCAAAAAAGTCAAGCAACATATTGTACACAATGCTAAGCATGAACTAAATATAATTAGCATACATAGTAGTAATAAAAAATTTCTTTCAACAGCTTCCAAAACATATGAATGGAATGGACATCAGTTTATTCTTTAAAACGAAAAGAAAAAAGAACCAGTAATATGAGAGCAATAAAAGATTTACATACCAAAGAGCTGCCTCTTAAGATCTTCCTGCATGGTATCATTGTTGCAAACAAAAATATAACCTCCGAGAATCTCATTCCTCGGTAGCATCTCGGTTGAAGGCAAAGTCTTAAAACGCTTGTCAGCAATATTGTTGTTGTTGCTGCTGTTGTTTCCATTTACATTGTTATTGTTGATGTTGGCATTGATGCCATTGCTATTATTGTTTACATCCTTGATTGTAATGCTATTAGCATACTTGTTGATCCCAGCGTTCATCTTAAAGTTGTTTACATTGTTAACATTATTTTTCTGGTACATGGAGTTCAAGTTGTACACATTATTTCTAAATGAACTCTTTGTTGCAGCCTCATTCATCTTCATATCCATATTCATCAGGCCTAGACTCAGGTTATCAAAGTTACCTTCTTCTTGAAACCCCAGCTTTTCCCATGGTTTGGTCTCAACAATGTTCCTAGGGTAATCAAAGTTGTTGATCCGCTCGCCCTTTGATCTAGTCATCTCTGCCAGTTTTGAAGTAATAACAGACCATTGGTGATCCTCTGAAACCTTAGACTGTCCCCTAAACTCATCCCCCAATTGCCAAAGGCTGTCCATCTTACAGAAAAGTTTGCTAAAGAAGGAATAAAACAAAAAAAAAATCATCAACTGATAGCAATCTATATTACTGTCAAGTAAAATATAAAAACAGTTTGTCTTACATATTATCATCATTATAAATAAGCTATATTCCCTTAAGACAAGGATTATGAGCATCATACTACAACAAAATCTATCATAATACCAGAAGCATGACATGGTAAATTGGAAAGACAACCATAAAGGTATAAGAACAATTCAGAAATTACGTAGCTAGTTATGAGCATATAAAAGCACATCTTTAAAATATAAAGAAAGCTATGAAGTACATAAGTGATTTCATCTTTTATCTAACTAAAACAATAATATTATAAGCTAAAGGAGCCATGAAAGAAAAATCTAGCTCGTCTGCACTTACCTAAGAAAAAAGACCACTCCAGCTACTTCCTTCTTTAAATATAAATGTAGCGGGATTTTGATCTGAGTAGATTTGGTCCAGGTGACAAAGTTGGGTTATGATCTGATGCTCTTAAGTGAGTTGACTCTGTTGTTGGGATTAAAAACATGCTTCTCAACAATTCATATCAAGCTAATAAATTTACCTAACAAAATTGAGGTTGAAGGGAAAGAATTAGGAGAAGCATCGTTTTTAATCCGAACAACCAGAGTCCACTACCTTTAAGAGCATTAGATCATCACGCAACTATCACCTAGACCAATCTTCTTAGATCAAAATCATAAGCACATTTACCCGCATTGCAAAGAGTGAAAACAGCGTAGTTCGGAGAAAATCTTCAATAGAAAAAGGACCATCAGCCAAAAAAGCCACATTTTCTTAAACTTGTTGCGAAATATTGAACCTTTAACTCAAACCAAAACCCTGAACAAAAAAACTAATAACTTTCACATATCAAACAAAACACGTTTGCAATCAAGCGGCCAATTGCCCTCTGGACAAAAGAAGATAAAAAAACACCTAGGCCGAGATCTCGTAGTACAAAACCCATCACAAAATTTTCAAAACGTCAAAGAATTATTTGAACACCGAAAGAAGAAGATAACAGCAGATTTCAGGATCCAACTGACCTAGTTCGAAGAATAAAGCGAACCAAAAGCGGCGGCTCGAGTGGTGACTACGTTATGGGTTGGATCCGTACCAGGCTTAACAAACCCTAATCCCTGTATTTGATTTGGTAGTGAGAATTGGTGAAGGATGAAAAAGGAGAAAACCAACTCCCCCTTTTCTCCTCTCACGCGCCCACGAGAGGCGAAATGGAAGAAGGATGGCATAGGCCTCACCTCATTTTAAAGAATCAACATAACAAAATACCCCTGGATTTTTTATAAATGCGAAAATGAGCCACTTCGCAATGGATAAAAAGTCTATTTGGGACAATTTTTCTCACTATTATGATTTTCAAATTGATATCATATTTATATTTAATTACTACTTTTCAATAATTCTATGATAAGAAGTTATTTTTACAATCATATTTGTAATTCATTTAAAAAAAGAAGATGAGAGGAATATGCTACATGATTTTGTTAAGGGTAAATCATGAATATGACTGACAATGTATACAATAGTTACAACTACACTTTTTATGTTTCCACATTTCTTTCTCTCAAATCAAATGCAAAAATTAGGGTTTATTAAGACACGTACGGTTCTAATCCATAACCCATATCATAGCTAATGATGCAGCTTTTGGTTTGTGCTATTCCTCAATCTTATTCAGTTGGATCCTAAAATATATTGTTCTCTTCTTCTCTCAATGCTCAGCTAATTCTTTGTTGCTTTGAAAATGTTGTGATTGCTTTTTGTAATAGGAGATATTGATATATGTATTTTTTTCTTCTTTTTCTTTTGTTTGGAGAGTAATTGATTACTTGATTGCGGATGTATTTTTTGTTTGATATGTGAAGGTTGTATTAGATTTTTCGTCCTTTGAAGTGACTTAAATGTTGAATGTTTAATAACCATTGTATATAAATGTGGTTTTTTGGCGGATGGTCATTTTTTGAATATTTTCTCCCAATTACGTCATTAGATTCCCACTTAACTACAATCGTGAGGTCACTGCACAATTATTGTCTTTAGTATATCGCTAAACCATCATCGTCAGATCACCGCCATGCACAGGATCGTCATTATTAGTGTGCTGCTTACATGCCTTCTTCAAACTACCGCTAAACTAACGCTATTAGACTAACACCCGATGATAGTCCTCCGTTGACTCTAATAGTCTTTAAAATAATTTCTGATGTTTTTCTCATTTTATTGGGGAGAATTGAAACTTGCATCAATGGACCAAGTCTTGATCACCGCTAACAATTTTTAAACTCTAATTGGACTTTTTTTCTCTTTTTGTAATGGAGAACTAGAGCGTGCATTGATCATCTTTGATGGCCTTTAAATATTTGATGAACAATTTTTTCCTCCTTTAATGGAGATGTACTAGAGCCTTGAGGGTGTTTAAATTTTTGACAGACAATTTGTTCCTTCTTTTGTGAGAGAGAACTGGAGCTACATCAATGGGTCGTGCCTTGATAGCAACCGTCATCAATGATATTTAAATTATTGTGAGATAACTTTTCACTCTTTTTAACTAGAGCCCCTTCTGAAGATTGTGCTTTCAAAAATTTATAGAACTATAATGAATAATTTTTTAAGAACTTTTCGAATATTTCTGAACTTCTTTTGTTGAATATTTCTGAAGTTCTTTTTTTCAAAAAAATTTAAAGTATTTAATGCATGTTTTGATTTTTTGCCTTGCTAAAAATATTTTAAATAGGAAAATTAACATTTAAAAAAAGTAGGCAACTTATACAGCCTAAATAGGCGCCTATAATGTTTATTTAAATATATTAACTTCACTATATAAAAAAAATCTATTAGAGAAAGATTTACGTTTTTCAAATCCTTCCTTTCAAATATTTTTCTTAAAAACTTTCCTACTAACAAAGTATTTAAAGTTTTCAAATGTTTATTCACTGACTTTTTCTTCGAAAGAATTAAATTTTTTAATAAGAAAATCTTTAGAGTAAAACATTTTATAAATGTTTCTTTATAGATATAAACATTTCTTTAAAGTTATTTTATAGGTATATAATTAAAAAAAAATCTCATCATAGGAACAAGCACGGGGACACGCAACAATAGGAGTAATTATTACGTCCGGATAAAAAACCGGAAATCCGGACATATACCGAGTAATACCGAGTTTTAGGTGATGTGGCGCAAGATTATTGGTCACTGGACGCGTCAGGTGACCTGACGTAATAATTGCTCCAACAATAGACAATTGACCAGCTTGACGATTTGCTGACCCAATCTAATTTAGGCTCAATTTTGGATCTGATCAAATTGTTTCCAGAATTTTTTAGATCCACATAAACATTTTTGATATTTTCAGAGCCCGGTGGAGTCTTTATTGTCACTTTCAAGGAATTTAAAATGATTCCAGATAAAATTTCTTAGTAACCTTTGCTATGAACGACACACCAACTTTAGTGAACATTAAATTTATAATTAAAGAAGTTTTACTTGGTTCATTTCATGGCCAAAAGAGGAGGTTTAGGGGTTACATATTTTTGGATAATACAAATTTCAAAATCTCAAATAGGGGGACAATTGATATGTTAACAAAAGTTACATTGATCGAGCATGAATCGCAATGCACTTTGGGTTCGAAACTTTCAAAATTAAATTTAGGGCAATCCAAACTTTTATTTCAGCCAGCTTTTAGTCAAATTGAATGTCTCAGTGAGACAAATCTAATGACAAATAAAATGGTCTAATCCATGTGCGAATGAGCCCAGATGAAGCACTTAAAGCCTGTTTGGAAACTCTACAACAATAATTGGAGTATTAAATCATCATGTTTATAGCCTAATTGAGTGTTTTGATAAAATAAATCTAACAAGCTCAATATCATTTAATCCTTACATCATTAAGAGACTTAAAAAGCTAAAACCCCATTAGCTTGAGATTCAAGAGAGCTTTGGGCTCTAAGAATCCTGGAGCATGACCATCTAGCCACCACCTGACCGCCATCACTGGATCCTAATCTGACTCTCATTAGAACACCAGTCAGTCATGCCACCATCATAGCACGACTATAGTCATTCCCATTATGCTAAAAACCCACAAGCTATATAATGAGCAATTGAGACTTTTTCAAAGACCTATATGACCAACAATTCCTTAATACCTCCAACAACGTTATTGCTAACACTTTAAAAGTTTTACTTGGGTGAAATAAGATATGGGGTTTGGGGCTTTTTTATTTTTTATTTAAAGAACACATTTTTATTAATAATAAGAAAATAAAGAAACATGAAAAAAAAAAAGCTTGTAAGGGAAAGACTACCACTTCAAAAAAAAAAAAAAAAAAACCGAAGGGGAAGGGTTTACAACTTGAGAAGCATCTCATACCAAGCAGCAGACAAAAGAAAAACAAAGGAAACAAAAAGAAAGAGCCTCTCAAGTGAGGAGGAGGACTCCTTCATTGTTTTGTATTACGCAACAATATACAATACAAACAAATAAAAAGAAGCCGCTTGTTAAGCACTTGAGGGGACCAAGTCCTCGCCTATTGAATTTGTTGAAGTGTTCTTCCTCTTCCTAGGGGAGGTGGCTAAAGGCCCAAGTCGGAGGAGCTCTTTGTCCAAGCAAGACTTGGACACTCTTGGTTGTTGCTTGCGAAAGTTCATGATCCTATTAGAAGTTTCTTCCATATGTTGTAACTTCTCGGTCGAGAATTGGATAGGGGGCTCGACTTGTTGACGGGTGTCTTGGTCTTTTGGAGCCTTCGGTTTGACTTTCCTTCTCCTGATGACTAGGTTCCAAACTCCAAGGGAGGATTCATCCTTGTCCTCACAAACAAGGAGCTCTTCAACAACTTTATGCTTCAGCTCAGAAGGAGGGAATGCTTGGGGGAAGCTCACAGGTGTGGCTTGCACCTTAGCTGCCCAGCGCCGACTGCTTTGGGGGAGATTGGGGGCCTTGGGTTGGAGTTTTGGACAGGCAAGCCTCATTGGCATGGCCAATGAAGCCACAATCGAAGCAAAAGTTTATAAGCCCTTCATATTTGACTCTTTTAAAAAGGTCGTCAATGGAGCCCATTGATCCAAAACCTTGATTGATTTTGGGGCTTTTGGGTTGATAGGGTATTATCACCTCTTTAGGGGCTATATTTTCTTCCTCAATATTAAATATATATTTTAGGAGCTTTCTTTAAATAAAATATAATATAATCAATTTCTAAAAAATACTATAAGAATTTATTTTCTCGTGTAAGAATATATCATTAAAAAATAGAGCATTAAATCAACACATGAAAAAGATATATTTAAATTTTAAACGCATTCTATTTTTATTGTTTTCAAAATTTAATTTATTTTTAATATTAAATTATTGAGTTGATAAAAAATATTATTCTAAAATAGAAGATTACTTTTTAAATTATAAATGTCAAGCTATGATTAGATTTTTTATACTATAATTATTTAGAACGGAAATGCAAATATTAATAACAGTTTTAGCCGCGCTGGATGCAGTCCGTGCACAATCTCTCTTCCTTGTTCTTTCAAATGCCCAAGATTCCTCTTTGCAACGTATGTCTTCTCTTTCACTTCTCATGAAGCCATTCTCTGGCTTCTCCGTCATCATCTTCCTTCTCCTCGCTCTTATCTCCGTCTTCTACCTCCAATCCAACTCCGATGGGCCATGGAAGACCCCCTTCCGCCCCTCGGACCTCCTCCCGCTTGTCCCTTTATCTGTCTCGAGGCCGATCCTCCGTTCACTTTACAGCGCCGTTGACCTCCTCCCGACGTTTGTTGGTGCCGTCTCATCGCCGGAGATTAAACTGCAGTGGAAAGGCGCGTGTTTTTACGAAAATACTGCGTGGATGGAGTTTCACAATAAAAGCAAGTCACCCTACGGAGGCGGCACTCTCCATATAAAGGTTGAATCCTGATCTTTCCTTTGTTTCGTTTGAAGATTTTGGTGGAATTGGGAACTGTATTTCTTATATTTGCCTTTCAGCGGGAGATAATTAGGTTTTTGGTATTATATTCGTAGAATTAGATTAATGAGCATTGTTGCTGTAAGTTCAATTAGCATGTGGGTGCTGAATTATTCGTATAAATGTTATGTGTCTTGTGGAGAATTTCAGTGATATGCGAAGACGGGACGTTTTAATGTTATCGGATTCCCCGTCAGCTGCGTTTTATTTGGGCCGTCCATTTTTTTTAATCAATAGGGATTGCGTGTCTATTTTTGTTGCCTGTCCTGAACGTAACCTTCTTTCGTGTTCATATTGGATTTGACCGACGATATGGTTTATCTTTACTTCAGCATCGAGATAGTAATACTTGGCTTCTGTTAACCTCATTAGTTACATTGGTTAGAGTAACAATTCATGTAGAGGAGTAGAAGTAATTTTTAGATCAAGTCATCTGGTAGGATTTTTGATACTGTGCTGCTTGAAGCTCTGTTCTTTTATGGCTTTGAATGAAATTTTAAGAAGAAGGCTCCTAATAGGGTCAGAAGAAATCAGTTTTACCTGTACAAACATGTGCCTTATTCAAGCATGTGGTGCTCCAGGGTTCATATCCATCAAAAGGTATTTTTATAAAATAGAATTTTCTTAGTTTGCCAAGCATTTGGAGTTTTTGAGGAACATTTGAACTTCATTCCTTGTTTCACTCCATTATTTTACCCCATTCTTAATCTTTAGATAACAATTGGTAATGTCAGAGGACATTTAGAATTTTCTCTGCAAGAACCTTATATTCCGTTGTACTAACATTGCTTTCTCTGGTTTAGGTAATCCAGATTGGAATATATAAATATATATATTGTAGTATTACATATTGATCCTATGGCATCTGAACTCTAGAAAATGAATATAAACTAGAAGTCAATAATGAAACATTTTTATTGCGATTTCTAAATTATTCATGGTTAGGTCCTTGTCATTTATATGTTTTTTTTTTCTTTTCATATCTGCATTTAGGTACTACATTTATACTCATTCCAACTTTTCATAATAGTAATCTGAGGAAAGCTAGCTTTTTGAATTTTGATTAAGCTGTCATCACCAAGTGGGTAAAAAGGAAGCAGAATGATTACATCATGAAGGAATTGAATCATGATAATTTTTCGACGCCTTCTAATCTGAAGTTTTTGTATCCATTTTTTCTGCATTTATTTATCATCTCATACAATTTTTAATGAAGAACCATCAATTTATTCATGCCAGTCAATACACAGTTTTTCAGTCCAAATTTTCAAATATTCACAATACACCCCAACATTCTCTTCTCTAATTTGGCCAGGTCACGAATGCTCATAGCTGGACTTGTATGGATCTTTATGTTTTTGCAACTCCATACCGTGTGACATGGGATTATTACTTATTGTCTCGAGAGCATACCCTTGAGTTTGATGAGTGGGAGGGTGAAGAAGAATATGAACATGTAAGTTGCCACCACAATCTATAAATTCAAGTCTATGAGGAGAAAGTTTTTTGTTTTATATAAATGCTCAAATAGCATTTCTTATTTCATCTTTGGTGTATATGAACTATTTTGTGGTGTCAGGTGAAGCATCATGGAGTGTCAATCTTCCTCATGCAATCAGGGATGTTAGGAACTCTCCGTGCTTTGTGGGATGTTTTCCCTTTGTTTACAAATACTGGATGGGGAGAGAACTCAAATCTTGCTTTTCTCCGGAAGCATATGGGTGCACAATTTGAGGAACGCCCAAAACCTTGGTTATCAAGCATCAATGTTGATGACATTCACTCAGGTGATTTCTTGACTTTATCGAAAATCCGTGGAAGATGGGGTGGTTTTGAGACTCTTGAAAAGTGGGTGACTGGTGCATATGCTGGTCATACTGCTGTTTGCCTAAAGGATTCGGAAGGAAAACTTTGGGTTGCTGAATCCGGACATGAAAATGACAAGGTTGGTATCATATATTAACACTAGGAATTTAACAATTTTTTTCTTGGTTCATAATGCAATAAATTTGCCAATCCCAAATAGTTGGGATGTGATTAATGTTGATGATAATGTAATGCAGTGGATTCTATGTTGTAATTTATGTTCCTAATTGTTATTGTAATGTTGATCGTCTTTTAATGGCATGCATCATACTGAAAAATATATTTCAATTGTTAAATAGTTATCAGTCTGTTTTAGATTGAACAATATCATGCCAGTTTTCAGAATGGGTTGTATATTTAAATGTTTATATGCCATTGCAGTGGAAACTTAAAAGCATGGCGGTAAGGGGGTTTCACACAATATCATTGAAAAGTTTGAAAAATGGTTTATGTTGTCTTTCATCACGTTAATGATATCTAATAAAAAGAATGGTGCGCAGTTTGAATTGCATGTTCTGGTAATCAATAGAGCATTCGATAGGACTTCATCAAAAATATTTTGCTACTTTTTACAGTTATACCTCTCTATTTCTGTTTTGTATATGTATAAATGTTTACTATTTTTTTCAGTTATGTCCACAAGTTTTGTTTGTTTGGTCTAATATTGCTCCACAAATTACAGTTCATTTATTCAATAACGTAATTGGGCATGTTTAATGCATTGTGGTTGCTCATTTATATATATATATATATATATATATATATAAATTATGATTATACATATGTTTTACAGGGTGAAGATGTGATTGCTATATTACCATGGGAGGAGTGGTGGGATTTCGAATTGAACAAAGATGACTCAAATCCTCAAATTGCATTACTTCCGCTGCATCCAGATGTCCGTGCCAAATTAAACAGTACTGCAGCTTGGGAGTATGCAAGAAGCATGGATGGAAAGCCGTATGGCTATCACAATATGATCTTCAGCTGGATAGATACTCCAAGAGATAACTACCCACCGCCAATTGATGCACATTTGGTATGGTTTGTTCTTGTTTATCTTTCAACAAGTACTGGGTTTGGGTTTAAGCATCAAAATTCTCCATGACGAAGGATGCTTCCATGGGGTTTTCATATCCAATTTAGATGCTCTTCTGCTTTGAAAGTTGATTGATAACACTATATGGTATATCTGATTCAAAATTTGAATGGGTTGTGGATTCCGAGTTGGATGTGGAGGAAATTTCAGAGCTGACGCTTAGTCTGGTTTCTCTAGTTTTGAAATCTCTAAATTGATTGTCTATGTGAAATCAGAATGCCAGATTTTGAATATATTTCAGACATAGAAAAACGAGATATGAACTTTATGATATATTGTAACCCTTGCATTATAGTTTTTGTTTTCCGTTTTCCATCTATGTTCTTGCAATCAAATCATCCACACTCACATTTATTGAACATACACAATGTCGGGTAATTAACATTACTTTTAGAATAGAAGGGTGCATTTTATACATATAAAAACATTTCTACACTCACTTCTTTGCGCTATCTATATGTAATATATGCTGACCAAAAATGGTTGGGAGAAGGCCAAGGATGATGGTAATGATGATCAAAATATACATAATATATTCATGCTTCATGGAATGATCTTGGAGATCGTCATTGAGTGAAGTTGGGTAAAAATGTGATTACGATATCAGAGCTGCTTTGAGTGGCATTATTGTGCTCTCATCCTGCCATATTTCCCATATTTTGTTTCTAGTTTTCTGTTGAGGAAAATGGGAGCTACATGATATTGTATTCGTTTTTATTATGTGAAGTTGATTACATATTATTATTCTTCGTAGGTTGCTTCTGGTATGATAATGTGGTCCAAAATTCAGCCAGCTTATGCTGCTAATATGTGGAATGAAGCCTTGAACAAACGGATTCAGACTGAGGTTTGTCTTTATCTGTTTATTTTATTGTCATAGTTCTTCCAAAATACGTTTCTCCTGTGACTATTTGACATTCATAATTAGGGATCCTCTTGCAAACAGTTTGTTTCTATACCTGCAAGTGTCCAACCTTTTTCTGTAGGCTCTCAACTGTCCAAATTATTAATTTTGCAAGTTTAGAATAATTAATGTTGAGGATTATGAGATTGGAGTATTGCTCATTTATGATGATTTATTATATAATACGCAATCACATACCATGGCTAAAAACCTCAATTTTGTTCTTCCATCATTTTCGGTTGGTATGCTAGGTCTGCCAATCGGCTTTGGATTGAAGTGAAGGGTAAAAATTATATAATTTGTGGTTTGACTATAAATCTACTTCGAGATTTTTAACTATACTTCTACTGGTTCTGTTGCAAGACGCTTTTTGGTCTATGTTTTTCCTGATACAAATCTAAAATTTGATACATGAAAATACACACAAATATAAAAATTCATATGCTTAAAGGCTTCTTATTTATAGATCAAAGCTAGTACCACAATTGATAGTTTCTCTAAACACAAAATCACAAGTCCATTCTCAAAATTTTCGGTAGAACATCAAGTTTCAGATCCTTGCTATAAGGAAAAATCACAAATCAAGGATTCCCGTGTCTCTGCTACAATAGAATCACATATAGGAGGAAGTCAACCAATAAATAACGCGACAATAAGCAGTTAATAGAAACAGGAAAATCATATATTGATGGAAATGAATGGTTATCTTCAAAACACCGACTCAACTACGACACGAAATCATGAATAGAAGAAAGCAAGCAACCAACTCCCAACTACAGTGCCGAAACCGAGAGAAGGAAACAAAGAAATCTCCTCAGAAGGAATCAATCAAATCTCCTAAAACGCATGTGAAGCACTATGGAAACACCTTTTCAAAATAGCGATTTGATGAGCAGTAGATAGCTACAAGTCTTCAGAGAAGTAATTTACCAACCAATGAACCAATCAATGATAAACAAAAAAATAATAGATGATCTAAGAAACCATTGGCTGAGTCGACTCAAACTAAAACATGAAATCAAACCAAACCAACATAGACTTTAAAGAACTCAACCTATTAATAAGGATCAACACTATAAACATTTTTACAATAACACTAAAATCAAACCTATGAAAACAATTAAAGCAACTCAAATGTGCTCATCTCAATGCACATAATTTGCTTTTTTGATGAATATATATTTTTTAGATTTGTATCATTCGAATTAATTTGAAAAAAAAAAAATTCTTTGATGTATTATATTTGTCATACAAATCTAGGTATAACTGTAGCACTTTCTGTAATCAACGAATCAACACAAGTAGGAGTTTTGTGCCCATACATATCAATGGCATAAAATGGCGAATGGCGCGATGCACATATGGTGCTATTTCCTTGGCACAGCACGACGCATCAAAATAACGCGCATTATTTGCGCCATACATGGGCAATGACGCATGGAGCAAGGCACAAATGACGCGCGTTATTTTGATAACATGTTATAAATTTCAAATTATAAATCATAGTTAAATTTTTTAAGATTTATGTATTAATATCATAATCAGTTATTTATTAATTAAATATAAAATTAATAAAATATAAAATAATTATAGTATTTAACTTTTTTGTGGGATATAAAGTTATCATTTTTGCTATTTGGCGAGATTTAGTTTAAATTATGCTTAAATCCTGCTCAAATCTATAGATGTAAGTTTATGTAGGATTTAAAATTATCTTTTTTGCTATTTGACTGAATATTTATACCTAAATTATGCTCTAATCAGCCTATTATTTGTTATTTAATGGTCTTTAATATTAATATTTGTATATATATTTTTAGTTATTTTGACTTTTAATATGACACAATGGAGAAAAATGATTCATGTAGCCGACCCCACGTAGTGGGATAAAGGCTTGATGTTGTTGTTGTTGTTGTATATTGCGCGTCATGACTAAAATGGCGTGCGGTGCCATGCGCTATACGTTATGGCTCCATGGGGAACTTTGGGTCGTGGTGCGTCATTCGCCATTGACAAGTATGATTGTGCCAATGCACATGATGCCTCTAATATCCATCATCTGTAATGGATATAGAATCTTATCATTAAAAATAGCTTTCAAAACAAGATGTGTTGTGCTATCTAGAAAGGTGTTAGATGTAAATACATGGGGAGATAAAAGAAAAAAAATCCAATTTAATGGTTGTAGATTCATGAAATAAATTCAAATCAGATACATTCAAGGCTGGGCTAATATCAGAACTTTGTAGAATTTTCAATTTATAAGCATTTGTTCTGATTCATTGTATGATTTTATATGGTTTGGTTTTTCTTGTATTTAATTTCTCAAAGGTCCCGATAAGAAATTTTTAAGGATTCAGACATAAAATTATCTTATCAATTTGTTTGAATTTCTCGTATTTCCTTTTCACATCAATTGTAGACTTATAATTGCCATAATCAACATTCAATTTATTGCAAGTATCTTCATGAAAATGACAAACGTGATATGAAACAAGTAATGTAAATAATAAAATACTAACAACATGCATCCTAATGGATGCTAATAAAAATCTATTACAATCGTCAGAAGACATGATAATAAAGAGACTTGAAAAAAATGCAAAACTACATGGGTAAGATATGCTTATATGGATGTATAATCTCTTCAAGTAAGACTATCCCAAATGACTTAAACATTAGTTGTCATGAATTAGACATTTTAGGTTTGACTAGATAGATAGAGTTTTAAACTAAAGGAGTTTTGAAGGTGTACATTGTTAATAAAATCATTTTAAACCAAATGACTTAAATATTAGTTGTGATTTCATTTTACTTTCTGGGATTCTTTTTTTGAATTTGTGAGAAAGAAATAAAAAACAAAATAGAAAATTAATTTTATTTTGATTTATTGAGATAAATTCATTTGAAAATTCATCGAGAGATAATCATCAGCTTCTTCAATTAGTTTATTAATTTTAATAGGCATGGTTAGTTTAGATTTATATTCAGGGATGAATCTAATTTCTATTAGAAGCTTAGGTATTTATCCAAGAGTTGGACTCAATTTCCCTTAGAAGGTTTAGGTTCAAAACCAAAATTATATTCAAATTTTATTTATAGTTTTGGTTCATAAGTAAATTTAAGTATAATGTAAGAAAGAGGGAGAGTAGACCTATCTAACACGAGACATAAAAAAAACAATCAATAGAAGGAAATAAGGGCAACTATGATTCACCTACTATAAGATAATAAGACATACAAAGGAGAATTGCTGTAAATTGAATGATAAACCAGTGATTAAGAATAAGGAAACCAATTATGATGATAAAGAGCTCATTCGATAGGACAAACTCACTGATGATGGCTAGAAAAAAAGGGAGATTTAACATTGAACAAATCAAAAGACTCAGACGTATTATAGAATCACTTGATAAGAAATGTTCCGGTGCATGTTCATTAGCATTCTGAGGTATGCCTCCACTTCCCCTTGGATTGAAACCATTTAGTATTTGGCTAACTTTTGGATAGTTGAATCACACTTCACAATACTTGAGCACTTATACTCCATAACCTAATAGTAGGGTAATAGTCATTGTAAATGTTTCTTTTGATATGATTGCACATTAGGATATATTTGTATGACACTCTCTTACCCTTAAAAATTTCGACGTGCCAAAATTTCAATGCAAAAACTCGTAGAAAATAAAAAATGTTATATAATGTTTCATTCTCATTACATTTTTTAGGGTCATAATTCAAGAAAGAAGATTAGACTTGCTAATGAACGGGTGGATTTGATTATCTTGAAATGTCTAGTACTTCAAATTGACCGATAAGTAACTTTTCATCATCATTTCTTAGTTCTTCGAATAAGGATGCATATGGCTTCATCAATTCCATCATGGCTACCCATCTTTTAAACATATATGTATAATGTTTCTTTTTTCAAAAATTGAATATTGGATTTTCATTGTAATATTTGTGAATGAGCTAAGCACACTCATGTAAGTTTTCCTATCGATAATAAAAAAAATTTGCATCCTTTTGGCTTGATCCGTAACGACATTTGGGGATCATCCACCATCCTTAATATTTTAGGAACCCATGGTTTTGTCTCCTTAATTAGTTATCCTAATAGGGTCACATTGATATCAGTGATAAAACAAAAATGTTATTAGTATTATCCTTAATTTTATCTCATTGATTCAAAATCAATTTAGTGTAAAAATAAAATACTTTAGATCATGTTGCAAAAGATTACTTATTTTGACTTCTTATTTTTTGAGGAAGAAGTTTTTCATAAATCTCTTGCATAAAAACACCATAATAAATTGGGATTGTTGAAAGAGAAGATGCTTAATCCCATTAGGGCATTGTTATTTTAAAGAAATGTTCTTAAATCTTATTGAGGGGATGCTGTCATTACTACAACCTACATGTTAAATATACTACTATCACAAACATGACAAATATGACTCCCCTAGAATACCTTACTAAAGTCCATCCACATTTTAGAAATTCTAATAGCTTTATGCATAGAATATTCAATTACATATTCAAAATAATCAGGTTTATTTCCATCTTACACATCGATCAATCACGTGGCACAGTCAACAACACCACACATTTAATAATCTCATTTTCAATAATTCTCTTGCAAAGCTTCTTAGGGTCTAAATATGTTTCTTGGGAACTTTTTGTCACATCCCAAGATTTAATTAGAAGAAAACTTTCTTATATACATATTTTTTAAAATATTTCCAAACATAGGACCTTTCTATATAATCAAATAAAATAGAAAATAACAATATCAACATTCTTTCACTAGTGTCAGTATACTCGTTAAAATACCTAAAGTACTAAATAATCGAAAATGCCCAATTAAAATTTAATTTATACATATTAATTGATCAAAATGTTTCATTCTATAATAGAATGAAAGTTACATTGTGAAAGTTTTTTCAATCTTCGTTTTTCAATCTTCGTAAACCCGAGTTTATCAGAAATCTAAGCAAATAAAATACCAAAAATTCACACAAAAACCACAAAATTGAAATATGAAATAGGTTAACAGTAACCTAGCTTGAGACAAACAATTTTTTCAACTGGTCTGTTAGGCAAAATCAGTTCTATGACATCCAAATCTTACTTTCTCTTTTTAAATTCTCTCCCTATCTCTAGCAGATTGTCCAAATGAGGTGAAATAGACTTTAGGAAATGAATTTGGATATTTATAGACCTAGTGTCACAACACTACTATCCACAACACCGTAGTACTTTCAAGAGAAGTTTTCAGGCACTCAAACAGAAAGCTTGGCGCTGCAGCTCCCCTAACCAATGCCACAATGCTACAAACTAGTACACGGCGCCACCACACTCATTTTTCAGCACTAAAATGCCTCCAACGGAGAAGACAACGCTGTAAAAATCCAACATCGCAATGCCCCAAGGAAAAAATTCAGAACTGCATAAATTTTTTGTAAGTGCCAATTAAACATGTAAATTCTTACTATATCCAAATTAGGTTACTATAGGTAGTCTTATTACTGTAGAAGCGGTCCTTGCACTTTCTCTCAGGTTTGTTTTGAGAACTCTTAACTACACTCAAATCCTCTCTAATTGCTAGTTCTTGGAACATCGATTACATTTCCATAAATCTCAAAGCATTGTAGCATTTTCTTGTAGCATCCACGACTGTGGTTGGGAGTTTGACACCTGACCATATTGTATACCTTATTTATTGCACGTGACAACTCGTGATTACTTTGCGTCGTAGTATCGTGCTTTATGCACTCATCAAGCCGCCATATTAAATATTTTCTTTATACATATTCTTAGTATTGATCTATAAAGTCAATCGTACCAATGTGGCTAATTCTAGCAAGCTGGCATCATAACGTAGTACATGGCTACCATTCCATTATGGAAAGCCAATCAAGCGTATCTTCTTGCATTCACCCATTTTTACTTAGCCTATCAACGGTCCTCTATGACTAAATTAACTCATGTTTAGATAATATTATTCTGCCAAAATGAGTTAAGAAAATGAATTAAACAAAAAAAGCAACCAAACTGCTTTTTTAACTTACCTCAACTTACATTTGTCTGTCTTTTTCACCAACAAAACAATTTAATCCTGCTCATGTGTTAAGCCTCTCAGCATTATTTTTTCTCTCCACATCTATTTTGGCGTATCTTCGCCTAGCTTAATTTAAGCTACGTTAGTCTGTCTTTTTTCACCAGCGAAACAATTTAATCCTGCTCGAGTCTTAAGCCTCTCGTCATCTATTTTGGCATATCTTCCCGTAGCTTAATTTAAGCTCCAATCAAACAACTATTCTTTTGGAGACTTTATGAGCTGGATAGTTTGAGCTAACTTTCTGATTAATTTGCAATCATATATATTGTAGCCATTTTTAACTACTATAATAATTGTTCACCTTGGCTAATGTGGAACAAAAGTTATTCCTCTTTTAAGTAGTGTTCGAGTAAGGATATAGCGCAAGATGTAAATAAATATATTTATGTTCTTGATAAGAAGGTAATTCTTTCTCCCTAAGTTGCATTTTTAACAGAAATTTCAGTACTCATATAACTGACCGAGTAGTTGCAGTAAGGATTGGTGGAGATGTGGTGATCAAAAGAAACTCTTGTTGTATATCTTGATGGTTAATTGTCTGTTAAAGGTTGCCGAAGCTTTAAATTATATCTCATGGTGCTTTGTTAGTAGTTCTAGTTTCTGACTATCACAATATCACTCTTATTTATGACGTGTTATGGTGTTTACTATTATTTTTGTATAACTTTAATTCATTAGTGTTTGTTTGTTTTGAAGGAATTGTAGGAAATGAAAATTTATTTTACTTCATAATTTCATATTGGGTGTTTGGTTTATTGTAATTTATAGGCAATTTGATTTACCTAGGAAATGTTAAGAAATGCAATTTTCCATTTATAATTTCCTACAAAATCCTATGAAAAACAAGACTTTTTTGGATCCTCAATGTAACTCACTTATAAAACAAATATTCAATTTCTCAATAATCAAATAAAAGAAAAAATAGTTTTTTTAAAAGAAAAAATAGTTTTTTGAAAAAAAAAAGAGAAATAAATTTTGTTTCAGCCGATTTTTCCTCGACCAAATAAATGGATGAAAATTAATTTCAGTTCAATTCCTTTTTCTTTCCGTTTCATTTTCTCTCTTTCATTTCTCCGAACCAAACAGCGATGCAGTGTTAGAACTGTTTATTGCGTAATATGCTATATGTATATTCAGCAATATCTGCTAGCTTTTCTTACGTATTCCTTGAGCATTTTACTTCTACCTATCCTGATAAAGATTAACCATTTTATATGATTTCTTCGCTTACCGTAGGGACTTGATCTGCCCGATATTATAGTCGAAGCAGAGAAGCATGGTCTTTCATTCGACAAATTACTGGCAATCCCAGAAGAGGATGATTGGATTTATTCAGATGGGAAATCAACTTCTTGTGTTGCTTTTGTCCTGGAGATGTACAAATCTGCTGGGCTTTTCGATCCTTTTGCCACCTCCATACAAGTCAATGAGTTCACGGTGAGTTAATCAACCTAATATGCATCATATATATACCAGTATAAGCATTCTCTTTTCATGAAAGTAGATAACTACTAACAATCTTCTGCCATGGATTCTACTTGAATCTGCATATCTAAGATTTTGTTTGGAACGGCTTTTTTACTGCTTCTTAAAGCAGCTTTCGTGTACAAAAACTTTAACTTTTGTACTTAAACGTTGTTTTAAGAAGCAGTAAGAAAACATTCCCAAACAAAACCTAAGTCAAAGTCTCATACTAATGAATTCCTCTTAAAACACAGATTAAAGATGCTTATTCACTTAATTTCTTTGAGAACAACTATAGTCGATTGCCTGAGTGGTGCAACAAAGAAGACACCGTGAAGCTTCCTTTCTGTCAGATTAAAGGAAGATACAGGATGGAACTACCTGGATACAATACGATGCAGCCATATCCTCACATGAATGAGAACTGCCCATCGTTGCCACCAGATTATGACAGGCCGAGCTTTTGCTGAAGCTGTTGTTGTTCATACTGCAATTATACTTCACTCTTAGTTTAGAATTTGTATACTTGTTTTCTGCATGTATTGACCCCCATATCTTGTATGGGATTGTATATATACTTAAGTAGGCTCCAATAACTCTTTGTATAACATAATATTGTTCATTCAATACGAAGATGAATAGAAATGTGGGCATATTTAACTTGCATTTTTCTTTTTCTTAAATATATGTTAGCACTTTTGTGCCAATAAGCAACTCTTAGGGGCTGTTTGGTTGCACCCCAAAATTTGATTTAAGTAGGATATCGTAAATCCGCAAAATATGGATTTAAAAAATCCTAAGGGGCCTAAATCCTAAAAACTGTTTGATAACATTCACGATAAATCCTATTAAATCATGTGTGACCGTTTGGATATAGAACAGATTTAACAAGCAGATTCTTACCCTCGAGCCAATGAATTTCGTAAATCCGGCAAAAAATAGGATTTCGGAAATCTGGGAATTAGCACGAAATGGTGGAATTTTTTGACTACGGTGACTTTCATTTGCCGTGAGATTTGGTTTTGCATTTTAGGCCGTTTGGCTGGATTTTGCTCAAATTAATCTCAAATCTGGCCTAAATCCTGCTACCAAACAGCTCCCTAAGTTGCCGTTTGGTTCTCAGCATTCCTTTTCAGCAAAAGCAGTTTAAGTTGTGAAAGCAAAGTTGGATTAAAGCAAGCGCAAAAACTGGTCCTTACTCATCTCCGGCTCTTGTTTTGTTGTAAGCAAGGTTTAATAGCCATAAAATTAAAGCTGTATATTGTTTTTGGCTAACTTTACTGAGTCTCTTTTTTTTTTTTTCTGGCTTAGTCTGCATATGATTTTAATTATTTTTGCTATATGAAATAGGCTTCCAAGATATAAAGGGTGTGTAATTGAGACCAGTTGGATCATAAGCCATCTCTATATAGGATTTGTGGTCTACAAGTTAATGAGTTGAGTTGGGAGTTGACCCTTATAATGATTTATTAGCTTGTTAGTCAGCTCATTAATTAACTAAAAAAAGAAAGGTAATTACTCGAATTAAATGATTCATGTCATGATTGTTCGACAAATTTCATGTTGGTTATCAACTATCTAAAGCAACCCACCATTTTTCTCATCCAAATTTGAGATCTTGTTTTTTTGGAAAAAATTCATAGTAGAAGCTTACACATTAATTAAAATCAAGGTTATAAGTTCTTAATAAATCCAAAGCCTCTAAAAATATAACATTTAAATTAAAACTTACGAACTTTAGATTCAAATTAATTACATGATCATGCAAAAGAAGCTAAAAGGCAAAACCAAAAAGCAAAATCACAAAGAGATCTAGCAAACAACGAAGGAATGGCTAACTGGAAGCAAGCAGACCTAATAACACTCAAAATCTTTATCAGCACTCGGTATCCAAGAAGACTGCACCTGCATCAACATTAGCAACCAAAACAACACCCAAATGAAAGGTCAAATGACCCCACGAGCAGCATCCCAACGAACAACCTCCACCAAGAGCAACCAAAACTACCCGAAAACAACTCCAAGTAAGGGAGGAAAACCTGGAAGGAACACGAGACAGAAACAAAAGGCGGAAGGGAGAGCAACCCACCCCCACAACCAACACTAAAAAAACCACCAAAATACCGACTAACAAAACACAACCATCATAGAATAGAGGGAACCAATAACAATTTAAAACCACTAGCCAAGCAAAAAAGAAAACAACCAAACAACAAAAGGCTACTTTCTAGATTTCCTCCTACGACGCTTACTGCCACGAGAGAGCGCTTTCTCAGCAACCTGACAAACATCTAAACCATACAAATCCTGAAAAGACTTATCTTGCTCAACATCTAAATCTTCACCCACCTTACCTGGCGATGATGGAGACCCATCATGCCAAACCGATCCAAATTTTGGGATATGATTAAATGTTAAATAATTGAATAATTAAATGCAATTACTAGAATAAAAAATAAATAAATGCAAAATCATTGCCTTGCTTGTCTTTATGATCGTTAATCTTTAGCTTTAGGTAATTGAGTCGAGTCAAATTTGAGTAAAAGGTGACTCAAATTGGACTCAAATCAATTGAACAAGTAATTATCCACAGTTAGGTGAAATGTTCACAAATGTGCATAGAACCTCAGTGGTGACTGTACACAAACAGGCCCCTAATCTTTATTTTATTTAGCATTGAAATTGCTTCCAAGCAACCAAAACAATTTTTTATGTGTATCTAAAAACAATTGGTAGACAAACTAATTCTTCTATAATGTATATAATAAAATAAAAATTAATTAAAAAATAATGGTACTGCTTGGATAAAATTTAAAATATCAAAATAAATATCCATTTTTTTTCAAAATTTAATAAAATCTATTAAATTTGAATTTTACATGATTTTTTAAATCTTACTTGTGGCCAAAGGCCCCTTTGAGTGTGATAAATATCATATGCATTTATTAAGAGAAGTGCTCAATGTTAGCTTTTTCTATATTTATTTTTTATATTAATAAATTATTATCTGATATAAAATAAATTATAGAATTAAAGCCCCATAATTCAATGAGAAAAAATGATAAAATATAAATAATAGTAAGGAATAAAATATAAAATAAAATATAGAATTAAAGCCCCATAAATTCAATGAGAAAAAAAATGATAAAATGTAAATAATAGTAAGGAATTAAAAAAAAAAGAGACAACAAATGAATGTCACTATATCTTCTATTTCACTCTAGATAATGCTAAATAATATTCATAATTTTCATCTAAATCTTGATGTGATTAAGCAACATAAACATTAAAAATAATTTTATTTTTTGCAAAAATTCACATTCCTTAATTTTTAATTTGAAAGAAAATCTTGAATAAATTAGCATTATTCTTTCACTTCATATTTATTATTACTCACAAAGATAATCTGATATATATCAAGTATTTATAAATCAAATGCCAACCACAATGAACCAAACTATTCGGACAACTAAGACGGCCCAAACTGGGCCGACTTTCCCTTCCGACTTATCACAACTGGTCACACTGAGTCGGCTGGAACAACACGGCTTCCTGCTCCAAATCATACAAAACATGCAAATTCTGCTGCTGAAAATTCCCGAATATCGACATTCCGCTCGATCCCATCACCGTCAAACATAACAATCCCGTCGACGAGTCCAATACAATGTAATTCTCCGCCGGTAACTCCAAATCTCCTACGCCGCTGCCGCCGGCGTCGAAGTGCAACACCAGCTTCGGAACTTCCACCTCGTCCTGCCCCGCCGGCGTCGAAAAACAAACATCTAGTCCTACGTCACTGCCGTCCGCTGCTGGCAAATTCACTCCTTCCAAAAACGCCTTTTTTACCTTCTTATAACCTGCCTCCTCCAAATACGTTATCGAAGTCCCCGAATCAATAATAACTCCTCCACTTCCATCACTCTGCAAATCAAATGTCCCATTTGGAATCGCCAGCTTCTTCCCCCCGACGGATATGCCCTGTAATGACAGATAATAAAAACTGGGTTGCTGTTCATTCTTCAAAAGCTTCGCCGTCGTGCTCGCTTTGAGCTCCGCTAGCTCGCCGAAGAGTAAAGGACTCGCCTTTGAGTCATCCAACGATGTAAGACAGTAAGAGAAGCGGTTGAGTTTGAGTTGAGAGATGAGGGAAAGAGGCCCCCGGCCGAGTCCGACGAGTCCGCCACCTTGTGAAAAGCCGGCGCCTTGGTTGTCGTCGCCACAACCGAAGGCGATGGCTGGCGCGGCTGTGGGGTCCGGCGAGCCGATGCGGAAGGTCTCGGCGGCGAGAACGCCTTCGGTAGAGGAGGAGTCGCCGTAGGTGTAGAGGTAGTTGCAGAGATCGGAGGAGATGGAGCAGGAGGAGGTGGGGAGGGCGGCGCAGAAGCTGCTGGAACAGGGGAGGTTGGAGTAGGAAGAGGATTTTTTTGGGTTGAAGATCGGCGTCGGCTGGTTGAAGCAATCGCTGCAGGGTAGGCATTGAGTCCAGATTAGATCACTGCCGGTGTCGACAATGGCAGCGAAGGCTGCCGGCGGAGTGCCGATAGATAGGTCCATTAGGAATTCGCCGTTGCCGGCGTGGACAGGCGCCTGAGAAGAAATTGTTTTAACTCAGTGAGTAAGAGTTTTGAAGTCTCTATAGCTAAGATAAGAATCGAATTATAATTCCCCAATCTAAAGGCAAAAACAGCATCATTTGAATTTTAGATTCAATCTCGACCATTCAAAATAAGTTAGGGGTATTTACATAAATATTACATAGTTTATGTATATTTAAAAATCTATTTTTATAATATTTTAATTACATCAAACATACATATATATAAACATTTCACTTAAAAATTAATATTTATAATATTTTTTATAATATTTAAAAATTCAAAAATATTATATGAATACATATAAAAATATCAGATATTAAGACTATAATAAGATAAATGTTAAATATTATAAAATCATAGCAAAATTTAATTTAGCTTTAATAAAAAAATAATAAGATTTCATCTGATAAAGATTATACAAAATAAATTAGAAATTAAAAGATTTAAAAACATTATATTTTAAAATAAAAACAACTCATCATTTTTTAGATAAAAGATGTATTCTTCATTTTTATTTTTGGTTTTTTAATGGTAAAAAAATTAGGGAAAGTTTAGGAGGCAATGTTGATGAATATTAGGAGTTAATCTAAAGAATCATAGGAGTAGTTTTCTTTTCAAATTAATGATATGAAATATTCTCTTCTTAACTTTTGTTGTTTACTAGGATTTGTCATTAATAAAACAAAATTATATATATATATATATATATATATATATATATATATATATATATATATATATATATATATATATATATATATATTATAACTAAAGATAATTATTTAGCCACATAAAATTGTCATTAGGATTTATTAATTACATAATCAATAGTCATTTTTCCTAAAAAAATGTGAATATAATAGCTAATATATGCTTAAAAATATTTTTTTAATCACACTTTTAAGAAAAAAATGATAATAATTTAATATTGAGTTATAATTTTAAATAATATATAGTTATAACTCAAAATTAACATAGTATCTATCACATACCGAATATTGATCTGTGGGAGGAGAGGCTGCAACGGATTTAACTGATCCAGCGATCAGCCGTGCTAGACGATGATGACTACGTCGTGTGGCTCGTTGGAGAAGCTCAATTTTGGTATAGTTACCGTTGGCATCAACACGAGTCAGATCAACACGGAATCCGACTTTTGGGGTTGGATCGGCTGTGATCTGAAATACGATGATCATGAAGAAGAAGCTAAAGAAGATGAACCTCCATGTTGTTTCCATGGAGGAGGTTTTGAGGTTATCAGTCATAATAAGGAAAGGTAAGATTGTTATGGAGATATGGATATATATAAGTTTGTGATCATTTATTATGGTAAGACAAAGGCTTAGGAACTCTTTGATACATTATTCTCATCTAATTTATTTTTTATTTTTTATTTTTGTGGATCAGACGGCTCTGATTAAATAATGGATTTTGGTGAGCGACATTAGGACTTGAAAATGATGGTGGTGGAAGGGGTTGTGAAGAAGGGATGTTAGTTCTTGATTGGTTTTCCAGCAAGAGATGATGCAATCAGAACCGTTGATGGGATGATGGACGGTGGATTGGGATTTAGGTTTGGTGAGCGGTGGCGTGTGCGGGCGGCTTTTTTTAAGAAAATCAACGGCCAATAATTACAATGGAAAGTAACACATCACCAGCTGAAAATCTTTATTTATTTTTATTTTTTAAAAGTGGGAGTGACGTGTAAAATATTTTTTGTTGAGTTTCTCCAATAAAAAAAGGTTAGCAGGTGAACGACCATCATGAGTTTCTCCTCCTTAGTTAGGAATTTAATAAATTGAATTACCATAAAGCCTTGGTTTAAATGATTTAATGAAATAAATAATAATGAGATTTTAATTTGAATATTATTTTTTTTAAATTTATTTAAAAAATATGTTGATTTGAGTGGATCTGATTTTTTTTTTTAGTAAAATATAAAAGAAATTTAAGATATGTTTGGGACGATTGTTCTAAAAATCAGATTTATAGGATATAAATTTATTGAAAATATGAAGAAACTAAAGCAATATTTGGGACAGTTTTTTTACTGCTTCTTAAAGCAATGTTTTAATTTTTGCACTAAAAGATGTTTTAAAAAATACTAAAAAATTCGTCCCGAACGGAACCTAATGGCGAAATAGAACTAAAAAAGTTGTCTTAAATGAATCTTTAGTTTTTGCAAGTTGGGATCCATTTGAGTTTTTTTAGGTCAACTACCAAATTGTTTAGAAAGAAATCATTTTGTTTAACTGTACCAAGCATATTAGGTTTGCAATTTATAAGAGCTTTGATTTTTTTTTTCTTCTGATTATAGCTGGAACAGGTTGATGACTGTTCTTTGCATGACATTTGAAAATGTGAAATGGTTCATGAACATTGATGAGGGCCGGGCTTATTTGGTAGCTTTATAAATAAAAATATATTTTAAAAAATAATGATTTTATTTTCAATAAATAAAGAAAAAATAGTATATATTTTATAACTTTCAAGAACAATAATTCTTTATCCCACTACATGGAGAGATTATTAGATGCGGAGTGCAGACGGGGAGAACCGTCTGCACACTAGTATAAAATCCAGCTAGGTACCGTTCGGTACCGCTGGGTACCACTATGTACCGCTTGGTACCCTGTGTCTGTGCAGACGGTGCTCTCCCCGTCTGCACTCCGCACCTAATAATTATTCCACTACATGGGGCTATTATGTGAGGTCATAATTTTTTTTTCTATCATTTTTTTATTAAAAGTCAAATTCTTACTTAAATCTATTAAAATCAGATGATTTTTAATACTTCCTAACCAGTAAATTAAAATTTCATTTGAGACAACTTTCTAAAATAATTTTTTAATACAAAAATTTAAGATAAAAAAAAAGTTTTTATACGAAAAAATTATTTTAAAAAGCAGAAAGAAAATTATTTCAAAAAAAACCAAAAGTAAGCCCTAATTTCATGAGAATCTTAAGAAAAATCACCCAGAAATGAAGTGATACCTAATCATGATTTATGTGGAGGAGTAACCAACTGATGTTACTTGGTTGTTATTTTACCATGATTTCTTCGTTGAACCAATCGAACGGTTCCTAAGAGAAGATGTCAAAAAATAGATCATGCTGACGTTCCACATGATCTAAGGGCGGCTTATTTAAAGACTGCTCAGCCACGCACTTGGCCTGATCTAATTAGCGGAAAATTTCGGGCTTATTTAGCGTGACCATTTGGTCGGCATTAAAATAAAATAATGCACCACTACGTACATTTGGCCTGCTAATTGGAACTTATTCATAATTATTTAGTTAATTAATCAGATAAATTTGTTTGAATATTTAGTAAGCTTCTAATACTTATTCAGCTTACTAATAAATTGGTAGATAACATTAATTATTAATAGACTCGTTAAGACTTGTTGTGTTATGGAGTATTCACGATGGTAGAAAAATATAAAGTTTAACGTCTTAGCTTTGTATGAAGATCCAGCACACAATCAGATAAGAGAGAGGGTGCATCATTTATAAGAGACACCAAGATATTTACGTGGAAAACCCTTGAAAAGGGGGAAAAACCACGAGTTCTAGCCCAGTTGGAATAAATCTACTAGTATTTGCATTTGATTGCAAATGAGGCCCTTCCTTGGGGGGGAAGGCATTTGCTTGATGTACATCATATGGAGTACATTACATAGTGAGAATACAAAGAATCACTGTTGACGTGTTCATTTGGTCAGAAGGACCATAATCTGGTGACGAAGGTCGGAAGGACTGTAGCTGGTGGGCGACGTAAGTTGAAAGAACCGTAGTCGGGGGCGACGGAGGTCATAAATACCATTGTCTCATGACGAAAGTCGGAAGGACTGTAATCGGTGGACGACGTAAATCGGAAGGATCTTAGTTGGCGGGTGACGGAGATCATAAAGATCATTGTCTGGCGACGAAGGCCGGAAGGATTGTAATCAATGGGCGACGTAAATAGGAAGGACTGTAGTCGATGGGTGAGTTATTAATAAACTCCTATTTGTGACATTTGATTTCTTAGACTTACTCGAAAACAAATTTGAAGAAATAAATCACTGTATCTTAGAAATACAATGAAGCAAATGATTGTGAATGTTAATAAACGGATATGGAATCCATTCCTTCCCAATTTTTTAAGTTAAAAAATTAGTACCATTGAATAATTAATTCAGTACATGAACAATTGAGCGCTCGAATTATGTAATACGGTCACAAAATTTATTGTTCATTAAAGAATTGATTGGAATTCAAGGATCAAGATATAATTGGTGAGATGACATAATTACTTAACTCTAATTATTAACTTTTTATGTATGATTATTTTGTATGTAATGATTACATCAATGAACAATTCAATCTTTTAAATTGAGCAAATTATACTATAAATTCAAAAATGCAAATTCATATTTATAATGGAATAATATTGAAATTAATAATTTTAATTTATTAGTTTAAGAGCTAGATTACTTGTCAAATTTATTGAAGCTTGAATTATAGATCCATAAGTCCCTTTTTCATCACCTTAATCATATTATATATTAATTGAACACTATTGTTAAGAATTTTGACATAATATAAATGTTAAATTATGATTATATAAGTAACACCTTTATGTTATAAATACACATTTAATTTTTATTATATAAAATTTCATGAGATGATGATGTATCATGATATATTTTAATATTAAAAGATAAAGATAATAATATATCATTAAATATAAAGATAATGATGTATAATGATAAATATTTTTTAATATTAAAAGATAAAGATGATGACGTGTCATTATCACACATAAAGATGATGTGTCATTAAAAATAGAGATAATAATGTCTTTATCGCACATCATAAATATCTTTATATATTAAAAGATAAACATGAAGATATATCCAAGATTCTGAAAATCGGACCGGATAACGAACCGGAAGGAGAGTTTCACGGTTCGACTGATCGAATTGGCTCGAACCGGATGACGTAATAAATAATAATATTATTATAAAAAATTAATAAAACTAATAAAATAAAGAAATATAATAACCATATAATTTAATATAATTTATTACTAATTTATATTACAGATTTAAATTTAATTTATAAATATAAATTATTAAAAAACTCACAAATATAAAATTATAAATATAATTAAATATTTTAATATAAAAATATTTCATTTAGTAACAAAAAAAAATTTTAATTTTGAAAAATTAAAACTTTGTACATTTTTAACATAAGAGTATTTCATTTGGTAAAAATTAAATATTATTAATAAAAAAATAAAATAAAAATTTTCCATAAAAACTACAAAAATTAAATATTATTAAAATTATAAAAATTAATTATTTATATTATAATTTATATCATATAATTTTTACTCATGACAAGAGCTATTAATGTAGAATCCACATAAACTTTATAATATATATAATAAAAAATATAAAAAATAAATATTATCAACTAAAAAAAATAAATATTATTCATATTATAAAAATTAATTTAAAATCGTTTAAAAAAAATAAGATGTATAGTATGAATATGAAACTAAAAAATAAATATTATCAACTAAAAAAAATAAATATTATTCATATTATAAAAATTAATTTAAAATCGTTTAAAAAAAATAAGATGTATAGTATGAATATGAAACTAAAGGTGACTCTTTGCTTTGTATGGTTTAGTCCCACATCACTTAGAAGTTTTACTTTGTATAGTTTATATAACTTCTTGTTTTCACTCATTACAACAGCTCTTAAGGAATAATTACGATATGAGATTGATGAAATTATAATAATATTATTTTAAATTTAATTTAAGACTTATATTAATTGCGATTGAGTTTAATATTTATTTATTATTAAATAATTTATTTAATTAATATTATTATAAAAACTTGAATCGGCAAATTTTAAAAAACCTAGACCGGTTCGCCGCAGTTCTTCCCCAAACCGGCCGGTTTAAAACTAAGGCAATTTTCAGATTGAACCGAACCGGCCCTTAGACCGATTCACAGTTCAACCGGTCGGACAAGCCGGTCCGATCTAATTTTTAAAGCACTGGATATATCATAATAATTATTGTTTTAATATAGATTAAAAAATATAAACTTTTCTTATAAAAAAATAAATTAAGTTCTACATGAGAGTATGAGACATACATATGAGATGAAAAATGAAATATGAAAAAAATTTGTCTCTTAGCATCTTATATTGAGAACAAAAAATTACATTTAAAAGAAAGAGTATTCATTAATAATTGATTGAATGTGCTCACTCACTAAAATATATTTGATGAGGTGATTAGAAAAAAAAAAAACTTACGATCTCAATCAACATTTCATAAAAGAAAATTTACGATCTTAATCAACATTTCAGTAAGTTTTCTTTACTTCATATTTTAAAAATAATTATTTATTACAAAAATTAAAATTAAGAAAGTCTCAATTTAATTTTCTAAATCTTGTTTTTCATTTCTCCTTTTATAAATGGATATAAAGATCCAACAGCAATATGTAGCTAATGCAGCAGATAGGTTCTAATTATGCTGAAGCCACAATAAATTTAAGCTAATATGTTTAAGACAGGATTATATCATTATATGTACCAAGGCAAGACATCATAGCCCTACATGAGGTCCTGGTTAGGTACCCATGCTCTCCGCTGGCGGGCTTTGCCCACCCACACCCACCTATGATGACTTTCCGGATGTCACACCCACCCACTTTCCACGCTTAATGCATGCAGTCTTCCATATATTAAGGCCTTGAGGTTTTTTACCATTTTCTCTGACTGCAAACTTTCAAGCCACATATCAAAATTTATCATGATTGTGATGCGGTTCAGTGTTGCGCACTGCGTAGTAAGAATTATGATAATATACTGCATGAATATGATGATTAGTAAAGTAAATCGGTTCTCCTTTGATGTTGAGTACCCACCCATACCCCCCCACGAGCCTATGGGCGTACCCATACCCACCCATGCCCATTGGGTATGGGCGGATACGTGGATATGGGTACCCAGTGCAGGGCTCTGCAAGACATTGCCCACATGTCTGGTTGGGTCATGCCAGTTAGTGTAATCTTGCACTCAAACCTAAGAATCCTATATGTTCTTCTCACGTTTCAGCAACAGCTTACTTGACATCTTTTCATTCCAACGGTGAAAGAATTCATAAAACATTTTCTGTTAAAGATTGTGAAGGGATAAACACAAATCTGCACTTCAATCTTTAAATGTGCTACAGATTGTCTAAATTAAGAGAATCCATTTAGATAGGCCAACAAGAGTCTTAACCATCATTAGCAGACTTGATTTCATTGCATTTACATTAAGTCTTACGAAATGGGAGGTCAGAGGTATTCTAAGGTACCTGAGCTTCCCTTTAGCTTCCGTGCTTCAACTACGTATAAATTCAGAAAGTTGAATCTTAGAAGTTTTTTTTAGCATTCAACAAATCTAATAAACGTTGAACCCTAATACTTCTTATAAACACATAATTGTAGAGCATTCCAACAAGTCTTTTTAAGCTTACTTTTCGTGTTAGCGGATTGGATGATACTGCGCTGAGACTCTTTTGGGAGGTAACTTACGGAGGATGTACAGAACAAGTGCTGATGGGAGTATCTCAGTAAGCTGTTGCATTAAATAAGCATGAAATCACTTAGAATAAGCATTAAGAATTAAGCTGTTTGATAATTTTACTCAAACACTTACCGTGTAATAGATGAGATCTAGAATCGGGTGATCCATAACCTCGAGAGATAATTCAGATTCAAATGCAGATATCACCACCTGAAATGGTCAACAGAAGAGGAGCAACAGGGAAAAAATTTAAAAATAGCAGACTTGCTGATTAAATTCGCATGAAAAGAAATATTAGATTTCAAATATTGTATTCAGTGAAATGAATGCTCACCACAGCACTCCTAATTAAGAAACAAGCGAAGCATATAGCCGTTACAGATCCAACCTGTAAGAGCAAAGGTGGAGATTTAGATTCTATTGAAAATCTCAATAAAGCGTATGGCAAATGATGGAAAGAAGGGGTTGCAGAATTATCCTGACAAACTTTAATGAATGCATTTTGATTTTAAGGAAACTAAACATTTTCAACAGTACAGCTATATATAAATGAAGCCTTAAGTCCAAATTATCATTATAAGAACCATATTATTCAATGACCATGGGGAAGAGCACAACCTCGTACAGTTTCTTCCTTCGGCCCTTGGACTCGATTGGGAATCGCCTCAGCATGAGAAAGAGACTAACAACATAATCATTTGAAATGTACTGTAATTAAAATTCAAACAAAAAGCAAATAAGCATGGACCAGGAAGTTTAGAAAATTTTTACCGTCCTCCATAAACTAAGAAACCAAGTGCAGCAATCAAGGACACCGCTGAAATTGCCAAAAAAGAAAAACAGAATCACATAGACGGATGCATTAAAGTTCATTATAGACACAGCGCAAGGTTAGATCGTAATAAGACTCATACCTGCTATAAAAATTTTGCCGATTTCCTCCACAACTTTATTGTCGTCTATCCATAAGTATATCCATATGCAGATCTGATACAAAAGTAAAAATCTGTGAACAACAAACTGGGATAGCCACTGTGATTTTAGCACACCAAAATATATTTGTTAAGTGAATCAAACATGTGAGAATAAATTTGATGTGCTTGTAAGCTAAACAAAATTGTAAAATATAAATGAACTTTTCAACAAGTGCTAATAAAAAAATTGCCCAGTGGCATACCAGACTTTGAATTTTAAAAGCCAATGCGAAGTCCTGTACAGGATAATATTTCAGAATTTTAATAGTACTTCCCAAAATTGGGATGTTTAACTTATATGCGGGAATCATAGCATCAACCTTCTAAAGGTTAAAATAACACGAGGAATTTGATAGATGCCACCGTAAAGATTCAAATAATCAAACAACCTGTTAAAGAAGGAAATTTCTTTATCTTATTTAGCAGAGATCCATCCTATTTATAATTGAAGAAGGAATGCAATGTCTGAAGTATACCCAAAATTGAATATAAAATTTTAAAAATAGAAAGAACCTTCCTATTTAGTGTAATTATATGCTAACACCTTCAGTTAAGCTAGAGAATATATGTTAGTTAGCTCCAACTTATTATATAAATAAGTGGAAGGAAAAAGACTCGGAACTTTAGTTAAAAAAGAGGAAGGTACAAGACATAAAGCTTTGATTAAAATATCAATTACTTATTATGAACTAAAAAGAGAAAGTTATAAGACATAAAGCTTTGATTAAAATATCAATTACTTATTATGAACTAGAAATATGGTGACAATCTTATTGAAGAGTGCATCATCCCAAATGAAGTGACAATCAACTTTAATATATTTAGTTTCTTCATGAAATATAATATTGATGGAGAAGCAGATGGAGCCATGATTATCATAATGCAGTATAATAAGTTGATTAATTGAAAAATCAAACTCTATCAAATGTCTTTATCCATATCATTTCAAATGCAATTTCTGCATTACCTACAATCTAAATACAATATCCTACGGATGACTTCATGTCTTCTACTACGCTACTATTATCCAAATGCTCAATCTTAATATATAGTGATCACTTTCGAGGACTTTTTGATATACCTGAGAATTCACATGATAGTCCCCAACACTTTAGTTTTAGATATTGCATGTGTGATTAACAATCCAACAGCAAATGAAATGTCAAGCGAGCAACGATCACCTAAATTGATTTTTGACTAACCTTTGATATTGAGATGGATCATCAAGGTGTTTTTAGAATTACAAGTGATCTGAGTCTCCATAAGGGAATCAATTGGGGCATGCATTGACATGAATCCTACTTTACAGACATAGAATTCCATTCCCCTTAAGTCAGATTGTAGTTAACAAAATTTCCCCTAAGCTTAGTGTAAGGATTTAATTAGATCCGAGTCCTTACTTCTTATATGCGCAAACACTCATAATTAATTACCCCTCTTAACACGTAAGAGATAACTCTCGATTAAGGATGAATTATTTTAGTGTTTTTAGTCTCAATTATAGGAAAAGATGAAGGTAAACCCGATCAAAGACCCCATGGCTCTATCATTGTTGACCTGTAACTAACTAAAGCCAGCACAAGCCAGCAAGCACGGTAGGCATGGGATCAAGTGCATTGAGCATGTGATTGAGTGAATGAGAATAGCAAGCACCCAGACGAGTGCAATGCACACATAAATCAGGGGTTCAAACAAGTGGTGGTGTCAAGAGCATTGCTAGTGAATGGATGATGATCAAAGAAAGAGAGGAGAATGGAGAATGCAAGAGGGCAGGAGCTAACATGGCTTAAATACCATGTAAGAGGATGAGATTGTTATGCCTATTCAACAAATATCTATTTATAATAGTAGAATGAATATAACATTCTAATGTACACCCAAAATATAAAATACCAAGCATTTCCTTCCATATCTAGGGAACTTTCTTATTTAGTGTAACTCTACACTAATATAAACATATATTCATTATACCTACAATTAAAAAAATTAAGAGAAGTGATACAACAACAACAACAAAGCCTTTATCCCACTACGCGGGGTTGGCTACATGAATTTTTTTTCTCTATTGTGTCCTATTAAAAGTCAAATTCTCATTTAAATCTAATAAAGAAAGACCATTTCTAATATTTTCTAACAAAGTCTTTTTAGGCCTGCCTCTACCTTTCTTAACATAAGTCAAATCTAATACCTCTACTTTCCTAACCGGGTCATCGGAAAGCCTCCGTTTTATGTGACCAAACCATCTAAAGCGACTCTCTCTAATCTTATCTTCTACTGGAGCTACTCCAACCTTTTCACGTATATGCTCATTTCGTATCCTATCTCTAAGGGTAAAGTCACTCATCCACCTGAGCATCCTCATCTCTGTCACACTTAACTTAGTATCATGCTTCTCTTTTAATGGCTAACATTCGGCACCATAAAGCATTGCAGGCCTCACCACTATTTTATTGAATTTTCCCTTAAGTTTGAGGGGTACTTTTTTATCACACAACAAGCCTGATGCATTCCTCCACTTCAACCATCCAACTTGAATTCTGCTAATAATATCCCAATCTATTTCACCACCACTCTGAACAATAGATCCAAGATATCTAAAACGTGTACTCTTATTAATGACTTAATTGCCCAAAGTCACAGTCCCCTCACTAGGTCTATTACTACTAAAATTACATTCTATATATTCTGTTTTAGATCTACTCAAGCGAAAACCTTTAGACTCTAAGGTTGACCTCCATAATTCAATTTTACCTTCAACTCCCTCTCTAGTCTTATCAACAAGAAGAATGTCATGAACAAAAAGCACACACCAAGGAAGTGATATTCTATTAAAAAAACATTTATCAATAATTTGGACGATAAACAAAAATTATAGAAAAATTAAAGACTACATGCCAGTCTCACCTACTAAAAAAGATGAGGAAACAAAACACTAGCACTACAATGTCAGGCAATAAATCTCCCACTTTTCCATTACATCCATGTGAACCCAAGTCTGGCTCTTGTCAACTACTGCTTTCTACTATTGCCTATTACTATTAATCTCAATTCATATCCCACTTACCTCCATAACTTTGTTAAGTGCATTGCACGTAATATTTTTCTCCAAGGTTCCTTAAATGCTTACTTTCATATAGCTTATTGGCAGTTAATACCTGAAGAACATGATAGTTAAATCTCACACATGTTGATGAAATACATCTAAATGCAAATTCAAGGCACAATGATATAAAACACCAAGTGGTTGTTTTAACAGCAAAGACATCAAAACATAGCAGCAACAACAACAATATCAAGGCTTTATCCCACTACGTATGGTCGACAACATGAATCCATTTTCTCCATTGTGTTCGCTTAAGAGTCAAATTCTCATTTAAATATAATAAAAAAGAGCCATTTCTAATATTGTCTAACCAAGTTTTTTAGGTCTACCTCTACCTTTCTTAACATAGGTAAAATCTAATACATCTACTCTCCTAATCAGGTCATCAAAAGACTGACGTTTTATGTAGACAAACCATATAAAAAGATTCTCTCTAATATTATCTGCCACTAGAGCTAATATATGTTGCACCGATACAGATACGGTGACATGGATACGACACAATACGGATACGAGACACGTCAATTCTTAAAAATATAGGATACGGGTACGGCACAGACACGACATTATAATTTATAAATCATATATAAAAATTAAGAAAGCAAACAAAGCATAATATTTGAAATGACAAGATTAAAAGTAGCATCATTTGTAGCCTTGTAGCTTAGCCTCACTAACTTTCTTTTTTAATTTAGCTAACTCTGATGAATTTATTTTAGGACAAATTTTGATCCTATGCCCAATAATCTTCAACAAATGAGTTTTCACTCTATAGTACGATTCTTTATATGTGACATTACAATAATTGCATTTGAATGCAACATTGCCCTCACCTTCAGAAATTTTCCTAATTTGGTGACATGACTCCACAAAGGTTTACTATCTTCATTGTTGGGCTCTGATTAACCCTCACCAGTCCCAATTCCACCTCCACTACAGCTCATCATCCTAAGAAAGAATCAAAGGGTTGACACCAATTGTCGGTTCAAATGTTACAACTCCAAATACAAAAAGCTCAAATGTTAGATAATTAATAAGTCAAGGGACGAGTTAAAACCTCGCTTGTAGCCAGGGAAGTAAATACAATGCGTATTTTTTTCAATTTTTTTTGTTTTTCAACGGGAACGCGTGTCCTTTTGAAATTAAATAGTATTTTAATTGGATACGGCTTTGTCGTATCCGACACGTATCGGTGCCATATCGGATGTGTATTCGTGTCTGACACGTATCCGATACAGCACGCCTTCATAAATAGGTGTATCGGTGCAACATAAGAGCTACTTAAAAACTTCTCACGCACATGCTTCTTTTGCATTGTCTCTAAAAGTAAAGCCAATCTTAATTTTAAGCTTCTCTTTTAATGGCTAACATTTTGTCCATAAAGCACGGTATTTCTCACCACAATAGGCCTGATACAGATTTAGAACAACCAAGCTTCAAAAAATCACACAAGTTTCAGCAAGCTATATATTCCAGTAAGAATCACTACCCCATAGGTATTCTTATGGAAGAATCCAAAAAATTAAAGGAAGAAAAAATAGTCTACTAAAAAAAAAGTTCTAAAGGTTAGGAGATTTTACTATTTTTATGGGCAAAATTTAGGAATGAAACAGAAGATGAGGCTTCCAAAGATTCATATCAAGAAGAAATATGAGTGGAACTATATACTACCTCAAGATACCATCATTCTAAGTAGTGAAAAAATGCTAAACATGGAACTCTGGAAACTTCAGAAAGTATTTCTCAAAAGCAGTACACATTTTATGTACAAGAATACTCTCCTATAAAAAAAGAATTCAGAGGGTTAAGATATTTTTCTATTATTTATGGGCAAAACTTTAGGTATGAAATAGCAATATGATGCTTTCAAAGATTCATATTAAGAAAAAATATGCGTGGAACTATATTGACTCAAGATACCACCATTCTAAGTTGTGAAAAAATATCAAACCTACATAGTGGACTCTAGAATCTTCAGGAAGTATCTCTCAATAGTAGCACACACTTTATGTACAACTACAGATTGAAGATGAAGGACGAGATGAGGAAGAAGAGAGTTGATTTAGGACAAGAAATATTTACTAAGATTTAAAGAATTGTGTTAATTATTGGAGTACATGGTCAACATTTTTTTTTATTGATAAAATCCAGAGACTAAGAGGAAGCCAATTGATTAAGAAGAAAAATTTTAGCATCATTCGCATAGAACAAAGTTCAAGGTTATAGTAATCACAAGAGAAATAAATTTATAAGACAAAATAGCATAATAAGAGAAAGTAACTGATTATAGGCCTAGAAAAATCACTTCTTTAATAAAAAGTATATTTAATTTTATACCAATAATATATACAATGGAGGTAATTTTATGCTAAGGCAAACACAAAACAATAGAAATAAATGATCTTAACATGATTGCTATTAATATTGAAAATGAATATGATTGAATATCTCAAGAATTAATTTATTTAGAATGATTGGACAAAGGATTAAAAGTGTATAACATGATGTTGGAGTTGCTAAAGATTTGTATGATAGACTTTTGACTATCATTCGAACTAATGGTAAAAAATGACGGAATTTTTAGTAATAGCGCAATTTACATCAAAGATCAACATCTATTATGCATTTTTCTTTCTGTATTGGTCATAGAGAGGTTTATAAAATGCTATTCAAGATATAGTTAGAACAATTGTGAGAATTTTGTAACATTAGGATGTAACTAATGAAGGTAATGATGATAGCTTTCAAAGGCATAATTTTTCACTAGAAATTGAAAATTTCGAATAATTGTCAAATTAATAAAAAAATTGAGTTAGAATTAGCAGAGAGGGAAAAAACATGGTTTTTTAATTTCTTTCATGCCATGATTTGTCATAATGTATGGAATATTTGATGAGGACATCGAAGATCAACGGCTACGATCTTGTCTGTTTATTTTTATGTATTTTATTTGTTATTTGTACTTTTTCCTTTCTACCCTCACTTAAGGGCTTTGTCTTATGTTTGCCATAGGGGCAATTGTGTCTTTTTTATTTTCCTTCATGTATTTGGCTATTTAAGCCCTCCCCTTCCTCTTGGAAAGGGATGATGAATATTGATAATGAAAATGTTATGTTCTTGGTGATCTCTTAGTGAGTTCATGATGATCTCTTAGTGAGTTCATGAGAGAAGAAGCCCGAGGAAGGTAATTTGCAATACCCGTCAATCTTTGGAAAAGTCCAAGGTTCGCGGTTCTTACGATCTCTTTGTGAGTTCGTTAATTACTTCTATCTTACTTGTATTTTTTTTGTTGTTCATCTCCTTCCTCCCCTCTTCATCCACCCAAGTAGTCCCCCTAGCTCCACCTCCTCAACCCACGGCCAACACTCCACCCGACCCCTCATACCGCCGGCCCAAGCTCTAGCCGCCGGCCACCATCCGCCTCCTTCTCCCCATTGAAATCCTTGCCTAATTTGGGTAATTTAATCTTTGGACAGATTTTCGAAATTCAAATCCAACGAATTCGAATTTGAAATCTTTCCAAATTTGTCATTCTATTTTTGGAAAGTTCTTAAATCACTTCTTTTGAATTTCAAATTCAAATGGATTTGTTTAATTACTTTCCTAATCCTAAATTTACAGTTAGGCAAGCATGACACCTCATCCCCACATTCCCTCTCGCCCATTAATGCCGCCGGCCCCTTCATTGGGCTTCCCATTAATTGCCCAATTAATCCCCCTCCCTATTTTGAAATTCAAACTTTAATTTCAAGATAATTCCCTCCATTATCACTTAAAAACTGAAATTCCTTTCAGTTTTCCCAAGCCCTACCCCTCATAAATGCCGCCGGCCCCCTATTGGCTCTCTCCATTGAATGAGCATTAATCCTCCTCTTTAATTTGGGAATTCAAAATTAGATCTCTAATGTCTTCCCTCCCAAATCTCTTAAACTGAATTTACTTTCAGTTTTCTAAAGTAAACTCCATCCCTCTTCCTCTCTCTACCGCCGGCATCCCCTCCTCCTCTCCAAGCCGCCCCTTCTCCTCTTGGAAAAATCTCAGATTTCCAAGGATTTCTACTGTGAATGGCAGCGGGCAAGTCCTGTGATCCGTCCAAAAGGGTTCCTAGCCTTACAAGCTGCTGTCCCGGGCTGTCCAGTTGCAGTCCAGAATTTTGGAGTCCTGAAAACTGCTGTCCAGCATCCTTGAGAACCAAAATTGCTGTCCGGAATCTGCTCCAGGCCACTGCTTGCTGTCCAAAGACTCCAGTAAGGATTGTGGCTGTCCAAGTCATCCAAGAAGCTGTCAAGCACCACCTACTTCCGATCCAACCCACAAAGCACCACCGGAACGTTGTATTACTTCATTCCTTGGGTGAAACTCTTCCCCTAACGCTCTTATCTTCCTAGTTTACTTTTCGTTGATGGTTATTAATGGATTCATGAAGATCATGTCAATTATTCGCCGCTGGAACCTAGTAATAGGAAGAGTTGTGTGAGGGATCTTTCATAGACTAATCTTATTGTTAGTATTGGAATTTATTGTTGGAACGATCCATGTATGCAATGTCGGAGTAAGCTGACTATCTTTTGAACTTAACTTTTATTCATGTGAATTAACCTAAGCTAAGTACCCCTTAATATTTATCTTATCGTTCAATTCTGCATAAGATCTTGCTTATTATTACCTATAAATCTAAGCGTACAAATTTCTTTACGCAAATCACTTTCGCATGGATTGTATCACATCAATATTCCTCAACCAAAAATCATGCTACCTACCAATTCATTCATTATTGGACTAGGGATAACTTATTCAAGAAAAAATTGTTGGAAACTATATCAAATAAATTAATCAATAATATTTCATACTAAATGGACAACAGCAATGATTCTTAAAAATTGAAGCAAATCTTTATACCCTAATTATACGCATCAATGCTATTAATTTATCAAATTGTAGCAATAGTGAGCGTGGAAATTTAAAAAAAAAAACAAAAAAGTTCTCAAATTGTAGTCTTTCCAACCATTAAATAATCTTAAGTTATAAGAAATTTGTTGATTCATATAAAAATTACAAAAGCGGATAATTTCAACTTCTCTGGTCATGTTTTTTCAAAATGCCATTAGCTCCTTATTAGTATCAACATGATTTTTTTTTTAATCTTTTCTTACCACAAACTTTTCAATTTCAAACGGTTTCTTCCCTTCAAAGGTCATTCAATTTTGATGTATTTTGATTGATTTGCTAAACATATTTCAAAAAGCAAATAATCAGTTGTATGTAAGGCTAAAGTAATGGAAAAACAGCATAATGTTAAACACAAAAATACCTGAACTACATAAATAACAGTGTTAATGGAGATGTAGACAATCCTCAGTTTGTCTGTTGGAAGACTTCTTGCCTGTTAAAAATAACAATAGTTTAACAAATATATGTTAGAAGGGTTGAAAATAAAAAAGCTCAGCATATCTATCAATATATTGTGCAAAAAAAGAAGAGCAGCTTCAGACTTTCCTGATGATAGATCTCAGCCCAGAAAAGGACAAGCAAGGTGTATGTAGAAAAGAACAACAATCCAGGAAGGTCCAATAATGCAGAGGTAAACACCTGCTCCAATATAAAGGAAACTCATATTAAACATAACACAAAAAGGAAAGATTCATATTCTAACTGGCTTAATTAGACGTTTTGCTCGATTGGATATGAACTTACTAAAAAGATGTGCAAATTTGAGGCTGTATGATGAATGTTGCTACAACAAATGAAGTTATATTTCTTTTCTTGATTCATATAATTGCTAGATAAAATAAGAATGCTATGTTCACCAAGTACATGTTTCATGTATGCCATCATATAATAAACTCAACAATAACAACAATTAAAGAATAGAAACATTAAAGAATTATAAGTTCCTATATTATTTTTGTATTTGTGGCCATACTGAGGAACATGATTAAAATATGACTTATGTCTATCATACAAAACAAAAGAAAAAGAACAAAAACAAGCAAACATACACACAACCCGTATTCACATTTCTCGGCCCCTAACTTCCTTGCCGCATCATATCCCAATGACTAGGCAGCTCGCACTCCTCTTACTCACCTAGAAGTGTACTCATGCTCCAATTCTCCCCGCACTTTTCCTAACCACCAATGTATGCTCAGTTCTCACCCTTCCCAAGTGTTTCCTTCATCTCATTTCTCCCTATGCATTGACTAAGCCCACTCATTTTCCCTCTACTCCTCACTTCTCCAACACGCTCCATGTTATTGACTTCCCCTCTCTGCCTCACTCGACTTCTCCAATGACTCGACCTCTCGCTCAACATCTGCATAAAACATGTTTTGTTCTCCCTTCCTCTATGTGCAAAGCTCCATACTAATGTTCTCCATCTCACTCCCCATCTCACTCCCCCTTGATTTTAATGCATTGCTCTCACGAGCTAAACCTCACTCCTAGCTCTCCCTCAAATCCATCAATCCTCTTGTTGCTTCCCCTTATGCTCCCTTCCTACTATACAAAATCTAGCCCTTGCTCCTAACTCTTCCTCAAATCAATCAATCCTCTTGTTGCTTGCCCTTATGCTCCCTTCCTACTATACAAAGTCTAACAACCCTCCAGCTTGCCTCTTTTAACTTTTTGCTCTAGTGTTTTACTTCTCTCGCAATAGCACATGTGCTTTTACCTTCCTTCAAAAGTGTACATCTCTTTGACATCGTACAAAGCTCGGTGTGCACATCTCTTTACCTAATCAGTCATCTTACAACTCTCATCTCCAACAAGCTGGCAAAACCATGTGCTTATTGCTCTAGACTCTTTCTCTCTCTTTGAACATCAATGGTGTGAAATGTGCCTTTCCCCTCTATGGGAGCTATTAGGGTGAGCTTCATAACCATTCCTACCATGTAAATCATGCCTCGCCAAACTATGGCATCTATCTGTAAGCTTTTTAAGATGTGAAAAGCTATAAAATTCATGGGAAATGTTGTTCATTTACAAACTCAATCAAACAGGTGCATTATCGGTAATGACCTGAATGATGTTTGAGGCCCCACTATCATGATAACTTTTTTGATTAAATTAGAAATGAAGAACTTATCCTTGTATTGTCCTTCACAGTTTACAGCTTTGATAAACATAGGATAACTCTCTGTTACAGCCATGAAGTTAATATGTGGTCTTCTTTGTGGATTTGTCCACCCATCACAAACCAAAGTAACTCCTTTTCCTTCCAAACTCCTCTATTAGGCTCGAGCAACTTCTCAATATTGTCCCTCTCTCTTTGCAACAATTTTGTTCTAATGACATTATATCCTGGTGGCACGTATCCTGCAAGATTGTTATTGCATGCATATGTAAAGACATTCTTATAATATGGATTCCTTGCTAGGTTAAAAGGAAGTCCAGCTGAATAAAACATTCAAGCTATTTCCCCGTCTAGTTGTTCTCTCATCTGTAAATTAAATGCTTTCTCCAAAGCACTATCTACAACATATTTTCTTTTTTTTTTGTTCAAATCCCTCCATTCGAAAAGGCCCTTTGTTTACAGTACTGTCATCACATCTAATTGAAGAAAACGATGAAGGATATGAAGTATGAGTGCTTGGAAGTGGAATATGTTTTGGAAACTCTTTTTTACTCCTTTGCTCAGCTTCACTGATTTTTCTTTGTAATTCAGCCATTTGTGATGAGCTTATCTTCGGGTAAACTTTGATTCCATGACCACTAATCTTCAACAAATGAGCTTTCACTCTATAATATGATTATTTGTATGTTGCATTACAAAAATTGCATTTAAATGCAATATTGCCTCCCCCTTCTGATGTTTTACTTATTTTTGTAACATAACCCCATAAAGGTTTGTTATCTTCAATATTAATTTCTGATGGACCATCATCAGAACCAATTCCTACTCCACTAGAGCTCATTATCCTACAAAGAATCTATACAAATTAAAACATATGAATTTGAAACATGAAAAAATTTAAGTGAAAGTGTAGATATGTTGCGACTCTACCGGGGGTCCAAGGGGACGCTGCCCCCTGGTGGGGTTCGACCTGCCAGGTCAGGTCGCGGGGTCAAGGGACAGCGCCCCTGCGGGGGTTTTAGGGGGCAGCACCCCCGAAACAAATTTTTTTGTAAGAGTAATTTTGAAGTGCTGTTTATTTTTGAAGTTATTTTTTATGGAAAGATACCGAGCGATACCGAGCATGTTTTAGCTTCTCGGTGCCGCTTGGTACCATTCGGTACCCCTTTATACCGAGCGATACCGAGTTACAGTACCGAGCGATACTGAGTTCCAATACCGGGCGGTACTGAGTTCCAATATCGAGCAGTACTGAGTTCCAATACTGCTCAGTATCGAGTAGCACCGAGCAATACCGAGTTCCAATACCGCTTGGTACCGAGTAGTACCAAGCAATACCGAGTTCCAATACCGAGCTGTACCGAGTTCCAATACCGAGCGGTACTGAGTTCCAGTACCGCTCGATATCGAGTAGTACCGAGCAATATTGAGTTCCAGTAACATTCGGTACCAAGCGGTACCAAGTTTCGATACCGAGCCTATGATTAAGAAAACGAAGAACGACGAAGAAAACGAACCTTCACTGCTCACGTCGCCCTCACTGTTCGCGTTGTCGAGCTGCTTCGTCGACGAAGGATGATCCTATCGACTTTAATGCTCGCGTCGTCAAGCCTCTTTGTCGACAAAGGATGATCCTGTTTGCTTCTATGCTCGCGTCATCAAGCCACTCCAACTATAACGAAGAAGATGAACACTTGTGTGGAAACGAAAAACCTAGCTCTTTGAAATGTTTCAGCTGCATAAATGAATATGGATATTGAGCGGAAACGGTGGAAAGTCGAAAAGAATAGGCTAAATCGTGGCTCCGTGTTTTTTTTAATAGGACATGGGTGTCCAGTCAAATTTAAATATAATTTTAATCGGACACGGCAAAGCCGTATCCGACACATATCCATGTCGTATCGGAGGCGTATCCGTATCCGACACGTGTCTGATACAGCACGCCTCATAAATAGGAGTATCCGTGCAACATAGGAGGCAAGCAATAAGAAAAGAATGATCCTAAACAATGAAAGAATTCAAGAAGTAGAATAGACTGCATAAAGTAATTGACATAACAAGTCTCATGGGAGCTTGCCAATACGTTTGTAAGTTCATTTGCCATTTTCAAGAAATTGCCTCTCCATTAAATGCTTTGACTAGGACCACCGCCAAACTCGAATGGAGACAAAAGAAAATACATTTCTTTTGAGATAAGCGAAGTCCTTCAGCCAGCCTTCATAAATTTGTAGGATTCATTCAAACCTATGTTGCACAAATGCACCTATTTATGAAAGCGTGTTGTATCTGATACACTGACACACGGATACGCCTCCGATACGGCACCCATACATGTCGGATACGGCTTTGCCATATCCAATTAAAATGCTATTTAATTTCAAAAGGACACGTGTATCCGATACGCGTGTCCGTTGAAAAACAAAGAAATCTGAAAAAAGACCCATCGTATTTACTTTCGCGGCTGCGAGCGAGCTTCTCTCATTTCCGAGATGGATTTGAGTCTCTTTATGATATAGGAATATTAAAAATTGCTAATCTTTCATTTGATGAGCCTGAATTAGAAGCTATGATATTTATTGAAGATGATATAGAAGTTCAAAGACAAACCACTGAAGAAGTTAATCATATCATTCCTTCTATTGAATAGTTGAAACTTCATATGCTAGATAATTTATGTTTATGCTTTTGTTGTATTACTAGACATTTAATGCTTTCTTTTATTTTGATATTATAAGCTACAAGGATACAAATAATGTTACTTTCATTTTTTTTTGTAATTTCAAATATTATGTTTTGATTACTTTCTTAATTTTTATGTATGATTTATAAATTACAACGTCGTGTCCGCACCGTACCCGTATATTGTATTTTTAGAAATTGATGTGTCCCGTATACATATCGTGTCGTATATGTGTCGTCGTATCCGTATTGGTGCAACATAGATTCAAACTGAAGATGAATGCTAGTGGACATGCGATGCGGGCAACATTAATGAAGGATGAATTACTTGTGTTTACCACTATGAGATGTTAAAAGGATCTCATAAGAATAATCCCACTTACAACAAGTAGTTGGTATTGAATCAAGCAATGAAGCATTCTTGTTCTAATTTTTTGTGGAAAAAAACTATGATATAACAAACCTCTTCAATATTTGCAGACATGGATCAAGTTGCAGCAAGCTCAAAATATGAATTGGATGACTTACCTCCAACAATTCAATCTAGTGAAAAGTAAAAGAAAAGTTCATCAAGAAAATCGACAAAATACTCTCTCTGCCACCTCTTGCGCTTTAATGTTGCAAGTACCATTATGTAAGTTTAACTTTCTATGTAGAAAGATTACCATGAGCGACCAAAAAATAATCCCTTCTTCGAAGGGATATTATAAGACTTCGAGAGGATAAAACTGTTAGACCGGTCCAGCCGGTCCCGCGAACAGAGGCGGACTTCTCTGCCTCTTGTACGCAACGAACGCACGCAAAACGTGCGTGAGCTATTTATGAAGGATTTTTGAGAGAATTAGGAGGAAATTTTGAATGTAGGGACTGTTTAGGAATTTCCTTTTGATTTGTATACATTAAATAGTTTGTTGTCATAGGGTTAGGGCATCTTGAATTTGGCTGAAATTTGAGATCTCTTAGATTTTTCTTGGGCTCTAGAGGCGTCTAGAGATTTGAGAGAGATAGATCCTCCTCTTGAATAGAGGATTAATTGTATCTTGATATTTTCTGTTTCCTTTATCAAATAATACAAATTCTCTACTGTTTACGTGACTTTGTGTGGATTTTTGTGGATAACTCTCGACCAAACTCGACCTAAATTATGATTTTACCTCAAACAAAACTATCCTATTGAGTTTAAGTTTGATTTTTGTGTCATGTCCAATATTAAAACCCTAATATTCAAGCAAAGATTGTCTTAAAGAAAGAAAAAAGTTGAAGTCGGTTAGGTATGGGCCTTTCAAAAAAATTAGAAAGATTAAAGATAATACTTGCTAGATGAGCCTACCACAAAATTTGGAGACATACTTGATAGTGAATATGGCAAATTTGAAACCTTTTGAATCTTTTATGCTTGATAGCTAGTTGGAAGAAATCCAACCTAATATAGAAGATGTACTAATAGAACAAAAAGTATCTTCAAAATTGGATACGCTCTTTCTTTGCTCAAGAAAAATGGCGCTTCAACATGAATCCAGCTTTCAGACTTAGGATTTAATTCTCCTGGAGGCAAATTGATTTTTAATTAGTCAGATTTCCCCCGAGGATTGCATCGGGTTTTGTTTAGATCTAGGTCCTTACTTTCTATGAGCGTAAACCCTCATAGTTAATTACCCCTCCTACATCGAAGGAGAGAACTCTCGAGTAAGGATGAATCACTTTAGTGTAGCTTAATAATTTTATATTTTAGTCTCAATTGTGGGGAATGTAGGTAGATCCAAACAAGATTCTATGGTTCCGTCGTCCCAGGAATACTGTAGGTTTCAGTCTACCAACACTAACAATCGTTGATCATAACGTCTGGGGAATCTGATTAGCAGTCATGGATTGCCTCCTCTCAGGGATCCCGAGTAAATTGACTTGGTTAGATGTGGGTTTAATGTTATGGTGGTTTGGAGCCTATATCTATTAGAATGGCTGTTAATTAATTTAATTTGGGGCTTATGGCTTCATTTAGAAGTTACTCATATGTTTGGTTTAGGATGGAGCTTACAGCTCGATTTAGGAATTGTGTGTATGTTTGATTTGGTTCGGAGCATATAACTCCACTTAAGAGTTACCCATACGTTTGATTTAGGACGGGCTTATAGCTCCGCTTAGGAATTGCCCGCATGTTTAATTTAAGTCGGGGCTTACAGCTCCGCTTAGGAATTGCCCGCATGTTTAATTTAAATCGGGGCTTATAGCTCCGCTTAGGAGTTGGTCGTATATTTTGTTTGGGGTGGGGCTTACTGCTTTCATTGAAAGTTACTTGTAAGTAGGTCTCACGACTTCTCTTGGAAGTTGCCTATAATTTTGATTAGGGATAGGACTCACTGCTTTCCTTGGAAGTAGCCTGTAGTTTTGTTTGGATGGGTTGTACGACTTCCCTTAAAAGTTGTTTGTAGGTTTTGCTCAAGAGTGCAGTTTGACATCAGTTACTTAGTTTTGTACAGTTTACCGTCTTGACCATAGTGTTGTTATTTCAGTACTAATATTTCTTGTTTTAGTACTTTCTCTGTTTAGTACTGCAGTCTTCATCACAACACTTATTTTTTTCTTTGCACTGTAGTTTGTTTACAGTATTGAGTTGATATTTGTTTGTTTGCTTGCAGATACCTTGGAGTCTGCACAATAAGGAGCTTGCTAGGAGCTGGAGTTTTGCTCAAAGCTTATAATTTAGTTGAGCTTTGTTTATAAAGTCTGTATTCTTGTTCAGAGTCTTTGTGAGAGTTGAGTTTAAGTTTTAATTGAGATGTTTGTATTAGGATGTTTAGTGCAAACATTGTTCTCCATGTTTTCTCTTTTGCATTGTTAATTTAATGAAATTTTAATTGATTGTAATTAATTGATTAAGTAGTTAACTAATTTAAAAGACATTAAAAATTTTAAATAAACTAATTAAATAATTTGCTCAGTCTTTAAAAATACAATTTCTCCAAAGTGGCTCTCTCCTCTTAGTTGGATTTTTCATTTCGCTCCTAATTAATTAATTAATTAATTGAAGGAAATTTTAATTTATTGTATTTTCAATTAATTAATTAAAATGGAATTTCAATTTGTTGCTCTTTAGATTAATTAATTAATTAATTAAAAAATTCCAGTTTTATTTTAAAATCCACATTTTGATTTTGAATAACAAATTATTTCAGAATCTTAAATAATTAATTAAAATTTCTAAATGCTCCCCAATGACTTTTTTCAACAAAAATTTTTTTTTTTAGAAAATTCGACAACCTCCCGACATCCCCTCCCCATAAGGGGAGATCGAGACGGCACTGCCAGGAAGAATCAACGGCAAGTGTCATCCCGACCGGATTTAAGATCAAGAGCACGAGAGCTTCAATTTGATTATTCATGGTCGGATCTAAGATCAACGGCACAGGTCTTCCAATCAAAACACCTTGTTTACTTGCAACTAATTAAATTATAAAAAAATCTCAAAACTTAAGCATTCCTGGCCAGATCTAAGATCTAAGATTGACGGCGAAGGGAGGTTAAGACGACATTTGTCATTGATTCTTCCAGGCAAGATCTAAGATTAACGACGCAAAAGCTTCTTTTGCGCATTCCTGGCAAGATCTAAGATCGACGGCTCAGGTCTTCGATTTGATTGTTCCTGTCTATTTATTATTTAAATTGAGACTGTCGATTTGAGTTAGTTTATGCTTGAACATGCTTCCAATTGTTGTCATGGACTAAAGCAAACGAACATTAGGCACTTAAATGCACGGTCAATGGAAGCGTAGACATAGACACTTACGCATACAGGGACAAGCTTTCTTGTGTGTTGAGTGGGGATCGGTACTTAAAGATTGGAGAGGTATTCAGACGGAAGTCATGCCATCAGGAGATGTGCGTGTGTGATCGCGTGTAGGGATGAGAGTCAGTGTGCACCTTGGTCGCGAGTCGGACAACACGAACGATAGGCTAGGTTGCTTGGAGAGGGCGTTCGTGTGTGGGGTGACGTTCGATCAAAGCGGGTAGGTACGGATGAAGCAGGTCACATGAGAGTGTTTCGGCGGACTGGTGTTCAGTCGAAGGTTAATTGCACGGGAGGCATAGGCTGCAAGGGGATTGCACAGTTTGCGCATGCTGGGTTGGCAGTGGCTAGTTAGACATAGTGGAAGGAGGGGATTGGCATGTGCATTTGAAGAAACCAAAGGCGGTCGGAGCAACTTCTGAACGGGTGCAAACTGGGAATCGAAGAGCATACGTGAAGGGATGGAGGAGCATAAGTTCCTTTTTTTAAGTTTTGGCTGTGTATTTATTGATCAAATGGTTGTATTGTACCGAATGTCGTTTCTGAAACAGTGCTCCTATTCGAATTTCCTACTTTTTTTTTTAATTCTGTCTTTTTTTTTCCTTTTTTTTTTTAGTCAACACTCTTCGAATAGAACCACAATTAGATGAGTCAAATGAGACATGTCACATTAGCAAGAAAGGTCAATTACCAAGAAAAACTACTTTACAAACTAGGGAAGCTAAGAAGCAACTTTCCCTCATCTAACGTTTTAATTTCAAAAGAGTGAAATCCACCAACACAAGAGACTGGTGCTCTAGTGACTAAATCTAGTAAGGAGATTAAAAAGATTGTCAACAATTATGATTTGGTGAGAAAATCATGGAAAGAACGAAAAGAAAGTATCAATTATAGTTTTAAAACAATGATTTCCTTATGGAAATTGTTGATCACAGTGATTATCATATCACACATTTACATTAAAGAGGATGTCACAAGAATTCTATAGGTGTGAACATCAATCAAACATCACACAAAGAAGAAACAAGGTCTTGGAAGCAAGATTGTTGGATCAAAAATCATATTACAACAACATAAAAAAGAGTTTGAATTTTTAAGCTTTGATTGGATAAGTTTATTTTTATAATTTTCATTCAATAGTAGCAGAATTCTTGCTAAAATTACCTTTTAGTTAAAACTTATCTAATTTGTTATATAGATGCGTTTTTCACTTTTGGTGAAGTTTATTTAGATAAATCTTATCCTTGTTATAACTTTCTCTTTAAATGATTGAAATTTTGCAAGAAATACAACCAAAATTCTCCCAAATATTTTTCCATCGCTTTTCTTATCTTCTCTATTAATCAGCCTCCAACAATAAGGTTTGAAAGGGTCTCTAATAGCAAGAACCAACTAAATCCAACTTAACACCTCTGTCAATGCATTGCTTAATCGTTATCTTGCATTGTTGATTTTGATTGTTGTTCTATTGCTACTACATCGCTACTTTCTAGCTAATCTATTACTATTTGGTTGTCACTAATCTGCTGCTAAGTGCTATTTTGCCCTTTTTTGTTGCATAACATTGCTGATTAGCTGTTGTTGTTGAACCCTTGTGTTAACAACCGTTATTTTGTTATTCTTATAGGAAAGAGTTGGTACAATAATCGATTACTATACCGTCAAGAAAACAAAGAAGGAATTCTATTTGCAACAAAAAACTGAATTAAAAGGTTAATTATAGATCACATTCAAACATCTAAATATTCATTGACCACCATGCAACTTATAGGACTTCAAACTATTTAACACCTTATGAGCCTTTAAACCTTTGATGTCATCGATCTCCACCCTACAGAATATTTTGGTTGTTGCCTTAGAATAGAAACCCACCATCGGGCTTTGAGTCCTTGTCATTCGCAGCTCCTTCACAATATTTTGGTTGCCAACGCTCCAAATCACTAGTATTTTATGCTTTCATCCAAGAATACCCTTGCAAAACTCTTATTGTTAACTTCTTAAAAATACCCTAAAATCCCACACAACATCCCACCAATTTGATGCATTTCAATAAATTTTAAAGGCAATGGGATAAAATAGATTTGGTTAGATTTAGATGGCTTAATTCTAGCAATTGATTTGAATAGATTTTGACACTGAAGTTGTTCTAATTTTTATTCATATTTGAATTTGAAACAAACTCTAAGTAATCATAAAATTTATCAAGAAGATGTTAGACCGGTCCTCCCTGGACCGGTCCAGCCGACCCAATCCAGCGGGCCGGTTCGCGTCTACCGAAGGAGGCGGGCGGAGAAAGGAGCGGAAGTCGCAGGGAGGCTAGAGGTGGGGCCCATTTGAATTTCAAATGGTTTCTTGGAGCCAAAACGAAGGGAAGTGAGGGCAATTAGGTCCTTTTGTGTCTATTTTGAATTGTATGCATTAAGTAGGGAGTAATGGGGTGGTTTAGGATTATGTGATTGTTTTGAAGTTTTTCTCTTGTTCTTCTTGTTGATTTGGGCTCTAGATCGTATTCTAGAGACTTGGGAGAGTGCGATCCTCCTCTCGAATAGAGGATCCTTGTATCTTTGCTATTTTCCTTTCATTTTCTAGTAAAATACAAGTTCTTACTTCGTGTTTCTATCATTTTTCTCGTGTTTTTCCCACTGTTTTGGCTGATTTCCTGCTGTGGACAGCAGTTTTGCTGTGAGATCTTTGGCTAAAGTGATTAGGAAATACTTGGAATCAAGTATTTCCTATCAGAAGATCCTTTGGGTTCAAATCCAGAGTTTCTTAAAAAATTTGACTTCACAAAAAGTAAGAGAAAGAGAGTGAGCGTTAAAAAGGAGACCAAATTGGTGTAAGAATAGTATTCTATCTTTGACTTCCACAAAGAGCTTTAATGAAATACATACAAAAGGCTTTGATTGACGCAAAGTGTCATATGACCCTTGAGAAAATAATGACGCTGAAATCCTCTTGAGCGGGCGAGAATGAAGGAAATAATCAATTTCAAGCACCATAAAGTTGGTAAGGGGGTGGGAGAGTGGCAAAAAGCCACCCCTATAATCAAATGCAACAAGCACCACATGGGCAAGCATGGTACTGCCCACTTTGGGTTATGTAGTTGTCAAGAATTGGTCCATCGCAAAATCAATACAATTCTTACAATTGCATTCCAATGAGATTGTTCAAATAGGAATAAGTGGAGAAAGTATAAATATATATCATAGTTTAATCTTCAATAAATTTCTATTTTACAAATTAAGGATATTGAAATTTATGATTCATGCAATCTCTTATACACTCAGCTCCAAACGTGAGGATGCTTTTAAATTGGCATGAAATTCATAAAGTTGCCTTAAGGAATAATAAAGCCCTTTTGCTTAAAAAAAACAAAAAAGACGAGGAGTGGGATTGGTGCACGCTTTAATCATCTTTCTTTAAATGTTGCAACTTGCAATGATCACAAATACAACAATCAGTGAGATAACTGAGGATGGTAGTTGTCCCATTGCTCCATGAATGGTTTCCATCTAATTCAACTACAAGATGCCCTAGACGAAGTTTGAGAAACTAATTTTTCAACTGTGCCACAATTAATTTGAGAGAAAAACCATTCTACACATTCTTCCGATTAGATTATTGATGGTTGGGGATGATCACAACATCAGATAATGGTTGCAACAACCATTAGCTCTCATTACCAAGCAATGTTAGCACTAAATGTGATCCATTATGGGAAAGGGCATAAATCACTACATGATCTCCACTAGACTACTTCTCCAAATTTAGATAATCACTTGGAGCATCAATGGAGAGTCCCACTGCTCATTGACATCTTAGATCAAGTAAATAGCTACCAAAGGGAGCCTTCCAAAGAGGCTTGTGAGCCGCCCTAACATTAGCATCCCAATAGCTAAATAAGCAAATTGGTTTATAAGCTAGACAATCAGCACTCCAAAGGTAAAGGTAGAATAGTAGTTTCAGCCAATGTCAGTCTTTACCCAAATCCTCCAATAAAGATGGCTAACGTAGGGTGAAGACTAAGGAAGGCAAACTTAATTTCTTGGTTGAGTGAGTGCATGAAATGAACTAACGTAATAGGTTACACAAATCTAATCGTACAACAAAAATTGCTGAGCACTATACTGTTACAAAGATGTGCAAGGTGTTGGGCAGCAACCCTAAAAAAATGACACTTCAAACAATGTCCATAAGCTTGCATTACATCTCTTGTTTTGGCTGATAAAACTATGAGCAAACCATATTGCGTATAGAAAATCACAAGTTCAACAATCATGGTAATTAAGAAGTTTGATCTAACAATAACACGCTAACTTTAGAGGATTATTTTCAACAATGATGATTCTGTAAAAGACAGCAATAAAAAAGATTCAGCAGAACAGGATGGCATGGCAACAAGGCCACATCTTAAGAAGTGTATAAGTATGAAACAAAAAACAAGGATTTAAAACGGATCAAACACCATAAATAATGAACATAGTTTAGAACTTATGATTAAAAAAAAAAAGAGAGAATTCACATATTACACAAACCAACTGCCAAATGTTAAAAAAAAGTATCATAATGCATCATTAAGATCTTGCTGTGATAAAAAATTTAGATATGAGGTGCATGACTAAAAGAACTAAAGAAACGGACAAACTTCAACAAGAATTAATGCGTCATAGTGACCTATAGCAATTGCATCATCATAAACGTAAAAGGAGCTCTGAAAAGGATTTCACAGAATATTCTGCAACTAAATTTAACCTGAGATCATGAAAGCAAAGAGAACAGCAAAGGACAAAGGTGCGTGCACAGCAGCGGTAACAATCACTAAAAAAAAGGTTTACAATCCATTGCTTTTAGAGAAATAAGCCGTACTTCTTTCTTAATATTTTTTTGAAAACATTAGCTGAAAACATACAGTGCGTGCTTACTTTTGGTTTTAAGAGAAAAACTTGAGCATGAAACCCAAATAAGATAGCTCGAACTGCAAAAAAAGAGCATGGTTTAGAAAGTGGGAAATCAATGTTACATAGTTGCGCAAAAAAATGACAACATGGTCCTAACTTCACCTCCATTCACAATAAAGTTCATAAGATGGAACACCTTCTGGGTTGTCCAGCCGAATTCAGGCACACGGAGCTGAATTCGAATTAGTTGAATCTGGAAAAAGAATTAAAAGCCCAAAATATGAAATATCATGCCGAGAAAGAATGTTACAGTAATAATTATATTTGATATGAATAATTAAGTTCCTTTATACTAAAAACAACCAAACCACATCTTTGAGTTAAATATACAAGACAATTATGTTTTGCGTGTAAATTTGATTTCAAAAGCATTTTGAAACGCTGAAGTACAAGACACTCTGAAGCAATAAAATGATGAATTTGTAAGGATTAATTTGTTCTCTATTGATTGAGATATAAACCACTGGTTTTCTTAGTTTAAAAAGATGACATTTGCAGTCTTCTCGAAGTTGACGTCTAATAGAAACAGATCAAGCTTTTATTGTGTGAACCTAAATGTACCGGATGATTATGAGATGGGATACACCAAAACGGTTTAATTGTTCATGAAAATAAGACAATGCATAATGAAATTCATGTGCTTTTCATTTATTGACTAGGGATTCAACATTAAGAGAGATTAATCTGATTAACAATGCTATTATTTTCTCAAACGAGAACTTTGTGTAAGGAACAAATGAACAATAGACATTGAAGCAATTTAATAAATAATGGTAGTTTGAACTAATTGGTGCCCTTCTTAGTTAGCAATTGGAAGTGGATATATAAAAATAAAACAAGATTTAAAAATGATAGTAACTTAACCGTAACGGCCACTCTATGTTTGTCACCTTTTCACTAGATTTATCCCGTGACATTCCAGGTGCCATCTCACATCACATCAAAGGCATGGCATCAAAATCGACAAAGCGACCTTAGGCACAATAATCAATTCAATGACAAACTATAGATGTTGTTGAGAAGCATCCTGATGAGGACATCGACAGACGCTACCGACATGTTTATTGCCGGCGAAACCGCAGATCGACGGCCACGATTCAGCGCCTCTACTTTTGATTTCGATGTCATGATGTATTATTTAGTATTTGCAGTTTTTCCATTTTTTACCCCTGTGGGGAGTTGCTTTGTTATTGAAGCCCAGAGGGCAATTTCGTACTTTCTTTTTTTTTATGAGTTGAGGCCTATATATAGTGGTCTCATGTGTTCTATGATGGTTAATGAATATTGAAATGAAAATGTGTGTTTTGGTTTCCACTTCTTGCTTGAGAGCTTGAAAGGAGAGAGAGCTCAAGGGGAGCGAGTGCAATACCCACCAGTCGTTGGAAGAATCCGCGACTCGTGGCTTTACTTTTATTTTATCTTCTTCTTCTCCACCTCTTGGTTCTCCTCCACGTCCACCCGCCAACTCCCTTAGCCCCACCGCCGGTCATCTCCCCACTAATCCTCCCCATCCTCCCAATCGTACGCCAGCCCGCCCAACCTCTTGCCGCCGACTCCTCTTCCCCCTTGAATCCCCTTGATTATGATGACATTAATCTTCATAATTACTTCCTAGTTTAGCTCGCATGAGAGGGAAATTTCAGTTTTGCTTGAAATTCAAAATTGAGATTCAAATTGTTACCATATAGAGAGATGTCCAAATTAGGAAACTTTTATTCATGCAATCAATCTCAAAAGAAACCCAAACGGAATTACTAATTCCTTTCCTAATCTCTCACCTCTACTTGGAAACTCCCAAAACTCCTCCAGAATTTCCTCTCCCCCTTCAATACGCTGCCGGCCTCCCATGGGGATTTCCCATTAAATGCCAAATAAACTCCCTGCTCTTGAAATTTGAAATTCTGGAGTGAATTCCAGAATTCACAAAACAATTTTTTTTCTTTTTTTCTTTTCAGCCGCCGGCCTCCCCTCTTAATGGGCCTCATTAATCCCTAATTAACCCCCTTAATCACATTCAACATTTGAAATTTATTTCAAATACTTCCCTCCAAATTTACTAAAACCTGAAATTAAATTTCAGATTTTAGTAAACCAATTTTAGGAGCATCCAACTTAATTCGCCCTCATCCTAGCTCTCTCCCTCTTGCTAGCTCTCTCCCTCTTACACCCGCCGACTCCCCACCCTCTCTCCTTGAGATTCCCGTCGGCCTCACCCCTCTCTCCCACCTTATCAACTACAAGTGTTCTCCTTCTCCATCCAGTCTTCTTCTCTTTCCGAGAAAGATTCTCCAACATCAAGCATGCATGGCGGATCCGGAGCTTGAGTGGGGTCTTGTATTCAACGCCAACGGAAGCATCAACATTCTAAGATCTCCGTGCTTTGACGTGGGATTTGAGGACAAAACTACTGTTGAAGAATACTTGGAGCGAGTCATCCCTATTCTCGCAAGCATCATCGACCGACGTTTCTCAAGCTACAATTGGAGCCTCGTCGGCCACCCACGACATCCATCTCCGCCGGCTACCTTTCCACCAACGAGGTTCTTCGGTGTTGCTTCTCTAGTGGTAATATCCTTCATCGCTTGGATCTTCTTTCTCCGCTAAAAGCCTACTAATATTTGAGTGAGACGGCCCCGAGGTGAACCTCTCATTGTTAAACGTGGGGTTTTGTTAATTGTACTTTGCATTTAAATCTCATTGGATTTTGAATGAATTGTTTTGGTTAATCTCTATTGCATATCTTTGGGCCTAAGCAAGTTAAACTTTCGAATTCGTAACTCACTTTCATGTGATAGTTTTAAATTTAAAATGAGCAAAGCTTTAACCTTTTGCCTTTTAATTTCACAACGTAACTCCTAGTGGTTTTACATCACATCCAGGCTAAAGTATCACAAGCATTAAGAATCTAAGGGCATGGAGTCTAGAAAGAAAGGAGAAAGGATTCGCTATTGCGTGGTAAGCAAAGGATACTGGTTTAAGTGACCTTAGGCAACTTTTCTAGTGCCTAACAAGTACTATATACGCTATAATTCTTCACATAGTGTTAGACCAGTCCAACCTGGATCGGTTCAGCCGGCCCTGGACAAAGGACCAGTCCAATTTCGAAGCCGCCTATTGTTTCCACCCAAGGCAATTCCCGCCCCCTTGGGATAGGGTCCACTGCTTGAATAGAGAGAGACAGAGGCGGCTAGGAGGAATTTTGAATTAGGGGAGAGTTGTTTAGTCTTTTTGAGAAATTATTGTATATTTTAAGTAGATGGGGGTGCATTAGGGTTAGGATTATCTATGTTTTGCTGAATTTTCTGTTGGAGGCTTTGACGTCTTGGGCTCAAGCGGCGTCTACAGATTTGGGAGAGAACGATCCTCCTCTCGAATTGAGGATCAATTGTAACTTGGTATTTTCCTCCCACTTTCATCAGTTATTACGTGTTTGCTCGTTGTTTTCTTGATTTGTTTGGAGAATCTTGGGGGAAGATTGCTGAAATCCCAATATTGGTAAGAAACATTGGAGTTCTACTAAAGTGTTTCCCATCAAATCGGTATCAAAGCGGTGTCTGGGGCTGGAATTTGGATTATTTTGACTGATTTCTGCAGCAGATTTCATCATCTACCAGCTGATTTTTTGCTGTTTTCTGGTTGAATTCCTGAATTTTGATTTTAGCACTGATCCGGGTGTCGATGGTGGCCAAGAAGGTTGATGCTTTGGAAGAATGTCTCAAGGGGGAGAAGAGCTAAATCAAAGAGAGGGTAGAAGACAGAATTTCCTCCATGGAAGACAAAATTTTTTACTTTCAGGAGATGGTGAAGAAGATATGGGAGCATCAAAACCAAATGTTGGCATCGAAGGCAAGAGTGCCGAGAGGAAGTAATACAAACTCTGAAAATCGTAGGGATGAAAATAATGTGGAGATCTTAGAGGAAGGGAGAAAACCCTATATGGAACCTTTCCAGAAGGAGGAAAGAGGTGGAAGGTATGGGAAGAGGCGTGGATATGTGAGCATGAGTAAAGGGGTGCTGATTGGGAAAGAAGTGAGGGAAATTATGGAATGAGAGGTGCTGATTTTGAAGAAAAGAGCGTAGAAATCAAAGATGGGTTTGGGTACAAATGTGGAAGGGATGATCGGGATACTTGGGGAAGGGGAAATTCTGCATAAATTAGAGGAAATGGGGGAGATCAGGAAGCTGAAGATGCCCATTTTTTAGGGAGAGGATGCACACAAGATGATTTATAAGGTAGAGAGATATTTCACCATCAATTGGTTAACGGAAGATGAGAGATTGACGACAGCCGGCCTATGTTCGGAAGGGAAGACGTTGGCTTAAAACCAATGGAGAGACATGAGGTGGCTCATATGGAGTTGGAGGGAGTTCACAAAGTGCTTATTGGAACATTTCAGAACAAGCAGGGAATGAGACTTCTACAAGAAGTTATTTGTCCTAACATAGGAAGGCTCGGTGGCAGAGTACCGCGAGAAAATTTGAGTACCTAGAGAGTCAATTGGATCTGCTTTCTAAGATCGTTCTGGAGGAAAATTTTATGAAGGGGCTCACGGTAGAGAGATTCATGATGCCTCATGAATTGGGAGATGTTATGGAGCTAGCTTAGTTGTTGAAGGATTAGAAGTACCAAGAGAGGAAAGCCATAAGCGGTGGTTCAGGTAGCTCATACAGGATGACTACCATTTTCTTAGTACCCAAGGGGTCTACACTGGGCAATCTTCGTGAGACCTCGAGGGAGAAGCCCATAGGAGGGGGGAGTGGGGAAATCTTCAAAAAGCTGACTAAGAGGGAGAAGGAGGAAAAGAGGGCGAATGGATTATGCTTCAGATGTGATGAGAAGTATACTCTGAAGCACAGGTGCAGGGACCGATCTCTTCAGGTTCTCAGTTTGTGATGATGAGGAAGCTAAGGAGGGGGGTGGGAGTGAGACATGGGTAGAGAAGGAGGTCAAACTGCATCTAGACGTGTCAGAGATCTCCCTAAACTCATTGGTAAGATTTACTCCGAGTCATACCATGAAGGTAAAGGGAGAAATAACATATAGGGAGGTGGTGGTGTTGATTGGCAATGGGGCTACCACAATTTTATCTCCAACCAGGTTGTGGACCAATTGAGGGTGACATTGGTGGATACAGGAGGTTATGGAGTGATTATGGGTACGAGGAAGGGGGAGACGGGTAAGGGCATTTATAGAGTTGTGCTGACCATACAGGGGGTTCAAGTGAGAGAGGATTTTTTCTCATTGGAATTAGAAAGCACTAATATTATCCTGGTGATGAAGTGGCTCCAGGCCTTGGGAAACACCAAGGTTAATTAGGAACCATAGAGCTGGTAGTGGAGAGGAGAAGAGTAGTGATCAGGGGAGATGCAAAGTTATCCAAAACCATGGTGTCCCTCAAAATCATGGTAACGGTCATACAAGAGGTGGGGGGAGAATTCATGGAGTTGTAGAGATTAGAAGGGATCAGATTAGAAGAGGGGGGAGACATCCCTCTTTCAGTATAACAGCTAATACAGCAATTCAAGGAGGTCTTTCAACTAGCTCAAGGATTGCCACCACCGAGTGAGCAGGAGCATGTCATCACCCTAAGGGAGAGGGTGTCACCCATCAGTGTCACGTTGTACCATTACCTTCAATTTCAGAAGAATGAAATTAAGAAATTGATCATAGAAATGCAAGAGGCAGGGAATATCATGCCTAGTGTGAGTCCTTTTTCAAGCCTAGTCTTACTGGTTAAAAAAAAGGAGGGGAGTTGGAGGTTTTGCATAGACTACAGGGCTTTGAATAAGGAGATTATGCCAGACAAATTTTTCATCCCAATGATAGATGAGCTATTGGATGAGTTGTGTGGGGCAATTGTCTTCACAAAGATATATTTGAAGTCCGGATACCATCAGATTCAAATGAAAGGAAAGGACGTATCAAAGACTGCTTTCAGGATGCATGAGAGACATTATGAGTACCTGGTGATGCCGTTTGGTCTCACCAATGCCTTAGCTATATTCCAGCCCCTCATGAACTGGGTGCTCCAACCATATCTCAGGAGATTTGTGCTGGTTTTCTTATCCTAGTGTACAGCAGGTTAGATGAGAAACATAAAGAGCACTTGAGGACGGTTCTAGCGGTGTTATAGGAGAGCAGCTGCTCTGTTCAGGCCAGTGTGGAGTACTTGAGACATGTAGTATCTCAGGAGGGGGTGAACGTTGATCAGACTAAGATTGAGGCAATTTTGAAATGGCTGCGACCAAGGAATATGAGGGAGCTGAGGGGTTTTTTAGGGCTGAAAGAATACTACAAAAGGTTCATGAGGGGATATGGCACTATCGCCTAGCCACTGACAGAACAGTTGCAGAAGGATAGCTTCTCGTGGGGGGAACCAGCCACAACAGTTTTTGAGAGGGTGAAGAAATCCATGTCCATTGTACCGGTCTTGGCCCTGCCAGATTTCAGTCAAGTTTTAGTAGCAAAGACAGAAGCATCAGGGTATGGATTGGGGGCAATCCTTATGCAAAGCCACCAGCCCATAGCTTACTTCGGCCAAGTGTTAACAGTTACAACTAGGGAGAAGTCAATCTACGAGAGGGGGTTGATGGCTATATTGTTAGCCATCCAGAAGTGGTTACCCAACTTGTTGGGTCAACATTTCATTGTCAAGACGGATCAGCGACGTTTGAAGTACTTGTTGGAGTAGATGATGGTGAAAGAGGAGCTCCAGAGATGGTTGTCAAAGTTATTAGGATATGACTTTGAAATCCAGTATAGGCCCAAGATAAAGAACAAGGTGGCAGATGCCTTGGCCAGATGTATAGAAGAGCTCCAGGGGATGACAATCTTGATACCCATGATGCTGGATTGGGGGGCCATTAAGGAGGAGAGTATACATAATGAGGAGCTGAGGAGGATTAGGATGAATCTACTGAAGGATAGGAAAAGCCATCCTGGCTATTCTCTGGAGAGGGAGAGCTGTTGTATCAAGGGACATTTGTGATGCCTAGGACATCAGTCCATATTCCCCACCTGCAAAAGGAATTCTATGGGTAAAAGAAGTGCAGAGATTCAATGGGCTTGCTAGTATTTATAAAAGATTTGTGAAAGATTTCAGTACCCTTGCTGCCCTGCTCACTAAAGTTATCAAGAAGATGTTGAATTTAAATAGGATGAAAAACAGAAAGAAAAAAATTTTCACTTATTAAACAAAAACTAACCCATACTCCTTTATTATCTCTATCTAACTTTAGCAAATCTTTGAGATTGAATGTAATGCATCAGGAATAAATAATATTGGAGTTGTACCTATGCAGGAAGGGGGACTGATTGCTTACTTAAGTGAAAAGCTAAATGGTGCCGCCCTAAATTATTCCACATATGACAAGGAACAGTATGCCTTGGTTAGATTCCTGAAAACATGGCAACGCTATCTATTGTCCAAGGAGTTTGTAATACACACTGATCATGAGTCATTCAAGCATCTCAAGGGCCAGCATAAATTGAAGAAAAAACATGCTCAGTGGATGGAATTCATTAAGCCCTTCCTATACATCATCCAATACAAACAAGGTAAGACAAATGTGGTAGTCAACGCTCTCTCTCGTAGGTATACTCTACTCTCTACTCTTGATTCTAAATTCCTTGGATTTGAATTTGTAAAGGAATTATATCCTGAAGATCTAGACTATTGTGAAGAATTTCAAGCATGTAAGCATAATTCATTTGATAAATTTGCATACTTGATGGATTTTTACTTCGAGATGGTGGGCTGCTAACCCAACTATGCACCCATGAGGACCTAAAAGGGCCAGCTAATAATAGCCTAGTAGGATCATTAAGGGTTAATCTCCTCCGAGTAATTGAATAATTACTTAAATAGAATTTTTTAAGCTATTTTTTAATATTTTTCTGAATTTGAAAAGTTGGAGGGATTTTTATATAGTTGTAATAAACTTGCCTATTTAAAGGCATTGGGAATGAGAAATGTATAAATTTTGGATGTTAACTCATTTGAAATGTCTTATTAATTACAGCTGCCCTTTGGGTCCCTCTTGAAGTCTCCAAGAACCGCTCTTCTCCTTCTTCCAAGTGCTTCCTTGGAGTCTCCAAGAACTGCACCCACCACTTCCTCCAGCTGTCCATCCCAAGTACAAGTTCCTACTCTTCCTTTCCCTGGCCTTGCCGCTGTCCACAGCCAGCTGCAAGGTTCAGCCAACCAGCCTCCCTGCTCGTTTCTGCTACCAGAACACTGGCTCAGTCTTCAAGAACCAGGTTTGTTTCCACTCCATACCGCCAAATTGCTGATTTCCCAAGTGTACTGCTGCTGCTCCAAACCGTGAGGCTTCAAAGAAGCAGAATCCTGCTGTTTCAGCCCCAACATCTGCGGCTTCCTTATCCTTCCGGCTACCTGCTGCCCCAGCTAACCGCTTTTCAAGAAACTGAAGGCCACGGCTGTTAAAGCCTCCACAGCCTCAAAGAAATCCCTTCTTCACTAAAAACAGAATTCCAAAAACTCTCAGTTTCTCAGATCTTCACAAATCAAACATTCAAGAACCTTCCACCTCTTAGGTATACCGCACAAACCATGGAAATTCGGTACATGAGTCTTTTTAATTAAGCTGGATCCTTTCTCTCCCTAAGCCCAAGTAAATTTTGAGATGATTTTGAACAAAAAGCCTAGCACGAAGAGCTCAAGTGCTCCATTTGTAACCATTAAGCATAGTAAATAAAAGAAGAAGCAGAAGCCATTCTTCTGGCCTACAGGCTCACTGTTCTCTCTCCTTTTCATTATCTCAATCTGACTCCCTAAACGTTATCAAGAAGTGATTTGATTGTAACCATTGAGCAAAGCAAATAAACGAAGAAGAAGAAGATTTTTTTCTGGTCCACAAGCTCATTGTTCTCTTTCTCTCCTTTTCATTATCTCAATCAAACTCTCTTAATGTCATCAAAAAGTAATTTAAAAGCCAAGTGTTGTGATGCAAACCGATTATGAACAACTCTCCCTTGATGCGCTTGGACTTCAAGGAGCATTAAATGGGTTTATTGTGAATCACATCTCATCACACAAAGGGCTCACTTACTATTCCAATTTTGCGCATTTAACCGACATCAATTCATAATTGCTCATCTTGTTAGTTCACGTGAAAAATAAATAAGCCACACCCTCGCATGCAAACAAGGAACGCATGAAGTTTTCTTCTCCATGCAACTCTCATCTCCATTTCTTCTCTTTAAGGTGTATTCTTCTCTATCGATTGACCACACCCTCACTTCAAGCAGACAATCAATAACACTTATGTACAGAACTCAACAAATTCTTCTCTATCGATTGACCACACCCTCACTTCAAGCAGACAATCAAAGACACTTATATGCAGATCTCAACAAACATGCAACTCTTAATCTCATGTATTCTCATCAATTTTAAGGTATTATTCACTTGATAAGCACAATTCCTCCCCGACTTTTAAATTATTGGATTCGCATATTTCAATCTTGATTTCTATTTCACATCAACTTGTTCAATTTTAAAATACTCTTCAAAATCTCCTAGAAATTGTTTAAAAACTTTTATGCATACTTTCTTTGGACTTGGTTTTAAATTTGATATATCATTGTTGTGATATGAAATTTTGGCAAAAATTTTGTTGTTTATTCTTGCATATATCATTATATGGAATGAAACAAAAATCTTATGTGGTTTAATTTTGGTTAATTACCATGGTTGTGTTTGCACACGCACATATAGACACATAAACACAATAAACAAATCATGAGTGCTCCATTAAAAAAGACTAACTTGATTCTTCACTTTAAGAGTTGCAAATTGAAGAAAAAAATATTGTGGATTGCATTGCGCTCTATGCTTTGAAAACATAACCCACATTGTCCTTCTCTCATTCTCAACTCCCTAGTCAATCTACAATAAAAGTACCTCCTCAAACTAAAGCAAAATGCAACTCACATACATTGGTTCTTTTGATGTCAATAGAAAGTTAGCAAACATGCATGGTGCTACATTAGGCAAAACTCCACCAACAAGTAACAAAAAATCCGCCAACATGTAACAAAAACTCCACCAACTAGTGATAAGAAGAATAATATAATGATGGGGGAAATAAGGAGAAAGCATAAGAAACACATGCGATTCAAGGCGAATAAAATTGAAATGCATGCTGCAAAATAAATTGTAAGATCAAAGTTAAAGGGCTGAACTTCGAAAGTGATTGTTGTTGCATAATTAATAAAATACAATTATTGTCATCTCTTTACTTATAAGCAGGACAAAACAAAAGACCATTATAAGTTACTAAAAGACAAAAAATCGTTTGGATTAAACATTGCAAATTATTTATGAAGTTAACAGCCTTCAAACTTGATAACTATAAAATATAATAGAAAAAGATGTTTTTTCAATTGGTGAATCAAGGAACCCACAAGACAATACACCTTTGAAAAAACTAGCATAAAAAATATTGTTTGAGCATTACTGGCACAATATTAGATTATAGATACTCACATAGAGTGTCAAATATGATTATTAAGAACTTTTTTTCAAATGGTTGATAAATTTTAAGATTCAAGATTCAGAAATAATGAAGAGTGATATTCCATAATGCATTAATTACTCTTTTATCTAAGCTTGAATAAAGGAAAATCCCACAAAAAAAAATTACAAAGTGAGGAACAAATGATAACACAGAATTCTAATCTATTTACATACCTAACACTTAAACATTTATATTTACATATACAACACCTTGGTGCCCAATCACATCAAAAGCATGAAAGGATGTATCTCACTTTAAATAAGTTAATTTTAATGATATTTTTCTTACTACATTATATAAGTAAATATAAAGATATAGGTGCTAAAGATGTAAATGCATAAGAATATTGTGGTACGCATGTAAATAACCAAAAAAAAAGTATAATGTTCCATGACCTCTATTATTTTAGCATACATGCCCAATAAAATATATAGCATACGGCAGAGAAAAATGAGAAGCTAGTATAGAAATTGTAAACCACTTGTTATGAAATTTTGATATAAGAAGAAACTTGCATGGCTGAAAAAAGGTCTGAGTGATAAACTGTAGCAACATGTGCTTCAAATCCTAGAAAGTCCATCTCACATCATACAATGTGCCAAGAGAAAGGCTTCATAAGCATCATTTCTACCCCTATATCTCAGCCAACCTGGAAACTAAAATTAAGGCTACTCATACAAATTTAAATTTATTCTAGATCATCGACTGCAATTCCGTATATCCTTGTAACCATAGGTGAAGTGCTTGGATAAGGAAATTGCTGCTGATGAGCATAATGTTCTATAAGCAATTATTCTAATTAAATCCTCAATTGATATTACAAGCATGAAAATATAGGAATCCGCAACTGCATGGCTGAAACTGTTGACCAACGGGTGAGAAAAAATATATATTTTTTATCAACATGAAGCATCAAAGATAGCAGATTCACCGTCTGAACAGCGGAGACCTAACTCTTAGCAGGATATTATCAAGAGAATCAAATCGCAAAAACCTTCTTTTGATCTAGAAACCTTCATAATCCCAAAAAATCCAATCGGCAAGCATAAAAACCGTTCTAAAGTAAACGTTCGATAACAACCCTGAGCTACAAAACAGAAGAAAGGCATAAGCCTGAAGTCTAACCAAAGCGATGGCAGATACTAGGGCGTATGCCGCGCAGAGGAAGTAGAAGACCCCATCCTGCCACTGAGTTGACTCGTTGATCTTATTCCACCAGCCGGAGATATTATTGTCGGCAGCCATCGACGCTTCTACATCCAATGCTAACCTCTTCATCTCCAATCTCCCCACCTTAAGCTCCCGCGCTAGGGTTTCCAAGTTCAACAATCACCAGTGAGATGAACAAGCGACTTGAAAGGATAGTAAAGCTACAGCTCTCTATCGAAGAACCAACAAAGGTCGGATAAATGGGTCAGAAAGCGAATGGGCGGTGAACTTTGGATTCGATCCAATTATATTTTTATCTTAATAATGAAATGTGATTTTTAATATTCCTTTTATAATTATTATTATTCATCCAATTATATGTTATTTTTAGGATTTTTAAATATTATATTAAAATCTTTCCTTTTATTTAAAATTATTAAAATTAGTGATAATAATTTTAGTATTTTAAAATTATTTGATCATTAAGTGGATTTATCAACTTTTTAAGTTGATTACTCACGATTAAATAATTATAATTTCATAAAATAATATTGGAATTTTTACATACCTAACACTTAAAAGTTCTTTATTTACTCATCTAACACTCAACTTGTCTATTTACACTCATACCACCTAAAACCTATTTTGCTCTCTAAAATACCATTCTGTCACTATTCCGTCTTCGAGTTCGTCAAAACCCTCCCGATAGGCACAAACCCTCCGCCTTGTTATTTCTTCGCAAGAAACTCAAAGGGCCTTTCCCCATTTCCTTCTCTCTCCCCTCGGTCGCCAGCCCTAGTCGACACCGCCGACTTGCCCTAGCCGCCGGATCTCCTTCCTTAGTAAGGTGAACTCTCTTTATTCATCCTCTCTATTCTTCTTCTCTTTGTAATATACTTCCTAATCATCCCTAAATTTTTGTGTTTGTTGCCTATTCCGAATTTTATTGCGAATGTCAAGGATAGATGAGTAAATTTTTTACGTTTAGGATTTTAGCGTAGTAATAAGAGTTTATGTTTGCTTTATAATATACTTCCTAATCAGCCCTAAATTTTTATGTTTGCTACCTGTCCGCATGCTTTGGAACATTGTGTTTTTATGTGTTGATTTATGGTTATTGAATTGGTTTTCCATCGATGGTTTAGTTATAGCATTTTCATCCTTTATAACTGATGTATGTAAGTTATTTGATGAAATGCCACTAAGAAAACAAAATGAAAAAAAAAAAGCTGAGATTTGACAAACCTATATAGTTTAGTTTTAAGATGGAGAGATATAATTTTGAGGCAAGATATAATTTCTCGCTCTCTTTTCATGTTTGCAGGAAACGATTTTTCGGCAATGCATTATGGGTTTATAAAATTGTTATTCAATTGGTATTAAATATAAAAATTGTGTTTTAATGTGGCCATTAAGGTTATCCGATTGGTTTGAATTAGTTGTGATTGGCAAAACTAGTCATTGGCAATTATGGAAGAATGGAAACTATGTTTAAAATGAAAAAACAAATTTGTAGACATTTTTTAAGTTTGCTGTCTCTGGAGTAATTTGTGTTGTAGTTTGTATATGCTTTAGTTAACTACATTTACCTATTTGAATTTATTTTGTAATTTTAGATTTCTGACATGAGTTTGAGCCGCTCCAATCCATCACCGAGAAGGCTATCTATTGTCATTGCAATATGCAATGTAAAATATATACTTGCTACAAAGCTAATAATCATGGAAGAAAGTTCTATAGATGCCCCCGAAACAAATCGGAAGATGATTGTAGATTTTTTAAGTGGTTTGATGAAGAAAATGATAAAGAGGAAGATATGAATCGCTTAAGGAGTGCAAATGGATCAGAAGTTCATTCAAAGCATGCAGTCTCAATTACATTTGAGTTGCTTCAAATTAAACTATTGTTGGTTATCCTGATTTTGCTTGTTGTTGTTATTGTTGCCGCCAATTCTCTATCGAAGACTTGTAATTGCAAATGAATGTATTTTTGAATGTTATTAAGAAGCACTTGTGTCTTATGTTTTAATGAAAAAAAATTGAAGTTATGTTGTCTTTTGTTCTTGATTTTTTGTTATAAATACAAAATATGAAGTTCTGTTGTGAGAAGATTTGAATCTCTTCACCATTGTTTGTCTTCAACTGTGATTGAAATTCCCGCAGTATGGGTACAATGTCTCCAATCTATAACTGCTTCACAATGTGCATAAAATCAATTACTGTTGCACAATGAGAAGTTGCTGTCATCAATGCAGAAACTCTTCAAAGATGTGTTGTTTATAGTTGATTCTAATTGAGTACATTAATAAAATAAATGGATCAGTACATGACTTATTTGAGGTTCATGCCTGAATGCCCTATTGTGACTTATTTGATCATACCAACCTGATCTCTATTTGATATGCACGTTAAATAAAATAAAATTTTTACTCATAAGATTTCCGTTTATATAGTTTTACCAAAATTTATAAGATGGCATAGAATAAACCAATTCGCAATTGAGAAGGCGTTGTGCAGAATAATATAAACGTACAGAATACTTAAAACATGAGCATTCAATTGTGTATCCGTAACAAAGTGTATTGTAGAACATCAAAAAAACAATCAGAATTGGAAGAAACTGTATGGTTATCTTTGCAAAAAAACTATGATAATAGCAAAAAATGTTCTACATAACAACATTTAATTATGCTAAGAACTGAAGTCTGCCCGCCGTATGGGTATCTTTGCCGATAAATTAGACTGAATATCTTCTCCATGAATGTTCAACGGCTCCTTGCAAGTGCTTCTATGGCGACCCCAAGAGTTACAACGACCACATTTATGACTTATTTTTTATTTCTTTGTAACTTCTAAGAAGTTTTTAATTTGTCTTTTCTTTGGTCGGCCACGAGGCCTGAGTGTGATGGGAGGTAAAACAAACATGCCATCACTCGCTACGAACCATTGTTCCTTCCCCGGAAGTGGTGCAATAGGTCCATCGTAAGCCATTTATACCGGTGAAATATATTGTAGTTAATACAAAATGCATTAAAATAAAAACTACTTTAATCATATAACTAACTTATAGCTGTAGTAGTGCTCATCCATGTATGTGTGCCACAAATTGTGATGGTTTGTTCCAACAAATGCTGCCGCATGCATACATGGTAGACCAAATAGCTGCCAAAAACCATAACTACAGAAATGATTTTCTATGTCTACCTCATGACGCTCAAAACTTCCTTCTACTTCGGCTTTTGTTGAAGTTGACTAACGTATAATGAAATGTTCTTTTTTGGTTGTAATATCTCTAATATAATCCTCCACAAATGGAACCAAAGGGCCCTTCTAAGATCATTGTTCCATCATTATTCCCCTTATTATGTCGATCAAATCCGCAATGGGTTTATTCCTTGCCTCCTCTATCCAAGAGTTGAAGGATTCGGCCATATTATTTGTGTTGTAATGGTTCTTAATATGCTTTGAGAAAGTAGGTTTTGACCACTTGCATGTTAAAGAGCTTAGGTAGGAATGAAGTTCAGGACTAATGCAATATATTTTTTCAATCTTTGCATTAAACTCAAGTTGATTATAACAATTTGCAGCACTCCACACCAACTTCTGCAATCTATGGCTATAATCATAACGAAAAAGTTTTTTGATATTTTTCCAAATGTGGCTCATGCAAATTCTGTGCTCAACATTAGGAAAGACAACCTTAATTGCTTCACTAAGACATTTCTCCATATTTGAAATGAATGCTAGATGTTCAACATCAACACTAAAAGCTTCTGCCAAATTCATCAAAAACCATTTTCAACTTCTCTTTGATTCAGATTCTGTAATGGCAAACGCAAGTGTAAACACCATTGTTACCATCCAAACAATTCGCAGCCATTAGCACACCTAAGTACTTTGACTTCAAGCTGATTAAATATCGACATCCAACAAAGAACCCATCAATGCAAACTTTGAAACTAACAAAAAACCTCTTAAATGAATGATTTTGGTTGTCACATAGGTATGTTATATGTGAGTCAGGATTCCTATTGATTAGCTCTGACTTCATTGTGGGCACCCAAATATAATTTTCACTATTGAACCAACATTTGCTCTCTTGCTAATTCCCTCGAGCGCCATATTTTCATGTATGGTAAAGACAAACCAAAAGTTATCTCTAAGTTATTATTTATGTCATTTGGTGTAATATCATAATTTTTTTTTACAACATCCTTGATTTCATGAGCAATCCATATTGTAGTTGCTTGCTTGTTTCCAGCTCTGTTTACCCCCGGACATAAATGTGAACCTTGTAATTTTCTAACTTCGAATGAATGCCCATATGAACATAATGAAGCACGAATTCTCCATGGACATCCACGGTATGTGCATGTAGCAATAACTCTTGATTTGTCACTAGCTTTAATCTTGATACCAAAGTTCTGCAAAATTGCATTTGAACGAACAGCTTGTTTAAAACTTGGTGATGAATCCTCATAATGCGAACCAACACTTAAGGAATGCTTCTCTTCCGCCTGAGATGCAAAGCCACCATCACACAACCCATCTATTATAATGTCATTGTTCACTCTACTGCTCTCACTTAAATCATGCATATCACCAGATTGAATGTTCTCAACATGACTCAAACTTTCGTCAAAATCTTTCACTATAACCACCACCTCAACTTTATTGTCATTACATGAACATGTAAGCATGTTCATTACATCTCCATCGTTACTAATCGGTATGTAAATCTAAGGCGATGTTCCATTAACATGATAGTGTAGGTCATAGGCTTGACTTCACAACCATCGGCAAACTGATTCAATTTGTTCTTTCAATAATAACAAATTAATATCAGCTTTCTTGAACCTAAAAGCTTTCTGAGTTTCATCTACATATTTCAACATGCTTTAACCCTTCACATCAGCCCAATAACCTCCATATTTAAAGACAATATAGCATAAATTGTTGCATTCCATTTTCTGCGAATCCAGTTATTAATGAAAAAAATTCAAGTAATTAGAATTAACATGAACAAAAAATAGGCAAATAGAAGCAGAAATAAATAAAGAACCAGCGGGAGCAAACTAGCGGGAGAAAATGAAGCAGAACTGAATAAGTTCAAACAAATTTTTCTCTATAATCTTGAACCTGAATGCTTAACCGGTTACCAAAATGAATAAAAATGTTACCTGAATAGGAACGGCGACCAAATGAGCAAGTGCGACGTTTGCACCGGTCGAAGATACAAAACTTGCAGAAATAATTTTGGAGATGTATTTGGATGTTTGCTCCAACGGGATGTTTTCACCGGAGTCGGACAGGACGTTTGCACTTGCAGAAAATGACGCATGCGAGAGAGCTGCACGGAAGGCGAGAGCTGTTCCTGGATTTTTCCCGCGCACGAAATGTTTTTTTCATGACTTGGCTTTGACGGGAGTAGGCGGAGTGCTAGGTTTGATGAGTGAGTAGGTCACTACGATGGTATAACAGTAAAAATTAAAGTTTAGATGTTTAATTAGTAAATAGAGAACTTTTGGGTGTTAGACATGTAAAAATCCTAAAAATATTTTAAAATACTTATGATCAAATGATTTTGTCCTTATAAGATTTTTTATTATTGGATGGATTTTATTGGTGAAATATATAAATAAATTTAGACTTTTAAATATATATATATATATATATATATATATATATATATATATATATATATATATATATATATATTATATATATATATATATATATATATATAAAACTGATGATATGTGTTATATTTATGACCCGTGATGCATATATTTTTATATGAATGTACTAAAGAGTGCATATAATTATAAAACAATCAAGTTGCAATATATTAGTATTAATTAAAATTTTCTTTGTAATGTTTTTGTTAATTAAAGTTAAAGTTTCCTAGATAGTTTTGTTTCAAATCTTTAAATAGGGTTTGAGGGTTTAAGCGTGAGAGGATGATTTTATTTTTCTCCAATATAGTAAAATCATCATCTCCTCCTCATGGGCATAGGCATCTTCAACGAACCACATAAATTACCGTGTTATTTGTGTTGGGTGAATTTTGGGTTTTATTTCCGCTTTATTTATTGCACAATAATTGATATCCAAATGAGATTTTGGTTTGATTTCTAGCAGTGATTTGAAGAATGTGAACAAATCTCTGAGTCAAGATCTGGTTAGAGCGAGCAAGCAAAGGCTGTTGATTTTTGCTCTGGATTATTGCTGAGCCGATTTGGTGCAATTTTGATATCGTAAGACAGTTACAAATGCTTGTTCCTTGATTAGAAATTGCATATATCAGAAGATCAAGTATAAGGTGATGATGGAGATTTCTATTATAAAGTTGTGGAAGACTTTGGAGAATAAGTATCTGACGAAGAATGTGGAGAATCGTCTTTATATTAAACAGTGACTCTACAGCTTTCAGATGAGACATGAGGTTATTATTGATGAGTATTTAAATGACTTCATAAAACTGTTTGCAGATCTTTTGAATTTGGATGAGGATGTTGGAGATGAAGACAAGACGTTCCTTCTATTGAACTCGCTCCCATATGAGTGCAAAAATTTCACAGTGCCACTAATTCATTGGAAGGAGGTCTTGAAATATGATAAGGTGACTAATGTGTTGATAAATCATAAGTTTTGGCATCGAAACAAGTAGTCTGAAAGATGGATTTAGTTGAGTCTCTCACACTTCAACCAAAAAGATTTGATAAATAAAAGAATAAAATGGGGTGGTAGTGACAAGCAAGGCAAGTCTAGTGAGCGCAGTCTTGAAAACAATTAGTGTGCCTTATATTTAGATACTAGTCATTGGAAGAAAGATTTTCCGAAGCTAAAGGAGAAGGAAAATAGAGTTTCCATTGAGGTTAAGGCAAATATTTGCGTGGAAGAGCGTGATGAAGACTCAGATGTATCATTATATAGAATTTCTCAAAGTTTATAGTTAGATAGTTCATGCTGGGTTCTGGATACTAGTCTTAACTATCACATGTGTCCCACCAGGGAGTGGTTTTGGATCTATAGGCTACAAGGAGCTTGATAGTGTTGTTTTAACCATGGGAAAAGATCAAGCCTGTCATATAGTTGGCGTATGGAGCATTTTTATTAGAATGCATAACGATACTGTGAGAGAGCTGAATGATGTGAGACGCAATCCAGATGTCAGGAAGAATTTGTTGTTTGTTGGAGCTTTAGAGACCAAGGATTACAATGTAGTTATTGAGGCAAGAATTTTGAAGATATATTATAGAGCATTGATTTTTTCTAAAAGGAATTTGTCATCATACCCTTTACTACCTTTATGGTAGAATAATGATTGGAGCAGTTAATATTGCTGATGATTTTTTTGAGGCCACCACATTGTGGCATATACGACTAGGTTATGCTGGAAAGACTTCTCTTATGGATTTGTTAAAGCAAGAAATGATAGAAGGAGCAAGCACCTACAAACTTGATTTTTGTCAACATTATGTATTTTTTAAGAAGACACGAGTATCTTTTGATACTATCATCCATAGTACAAAGCATATCACAGAGTATATTCAAATCGATGTTTGGAGCCCAACAAAGTTAGTATCATTCGACGAGTAGTGATACTTTGTCTCTTTAATTAATGATTACTCCATATATATTTGTATATAAACTATGAGGCATAAAAGCGAGGTGCTGGAGATTTTCAGGATGGGGGCAAATATGCTTCGAATGCATTCTTGCAGGAGTACTAGAGATCTGGAATAAAGCATCACTTTACTGTTAGAGAGACACCACAGCAAAATGGGGTGACAGAGAGGATAAACTAGACTTTGGCATATAAAGTTTAATGTATGTTATCCAATGTTAGGCTGGATAGAGTCTATTGGATTGAGGCGGTAGATAATGCTTGCTACTTGGTGAACCGTCTGCCATCTACAACTATTAGGAAGAAGACCCCAAAGGAGATATGGTCAGGACATCATGCTAGAGATTATGAACACTCGAGAGTGTTTGGGTGTTCAGCTTATTATCATATTCATAATGATAAATTGGAACCACGAACAAAAAAGGTAATCTTTATTAGCTTCGGGCATGGGGTCAAAAGCTTCAAACTCTATGATATAGCATGAAAGAAGATTATTAATAGCAGGGATATCACATTCAACGAGGAGAACATGTTGAAGCCTCGAGACTCGAATCAGGTGGAGAGTTGTTGGGACCAGAGATATACTACAGAAGTTGGAGTTTGATGCAACTTCATTTGCTCCACAAAGATAGATCACTTATAATCAGGTATATAATTCAACTATAGATCATGAGATAAAAGATGTTGAGAATGAGATAGCTCATGAATCAATTACAAAGAACAAGACCAGACACCAGAATGTCCCAAAATCAGCTTGGTTGAGGGATCATATTGCATTTGCACTTTCATTCACAAAGACTGAAATTTTTTGTCACTATAAGGAAGCAGTAGACAATCCTGATGCTAATCTTTGAAAAAAAGGCAATGGATTAAAAGGAGTTTCATCCCTAGACTTGTGTTCACTTAGCACTTGTAACATAATATGATTTTATTTTGGAAATCATCTAGGTGCAGTTGTCATGATATTGGAGCATGATTTATCATCTTTCACTTTCTAAAGTGAAAGGTGAAGTGAAGATTGTTGATTTAGAGTTATTTTCAAATATAAATAAATCTTTGTTTTGAAAAGCTTTAATGACAAATTTATGTGATTGATTAGGAAATTGATTGTTTTTCCAATTAAGTTAATTTGATTGGAGATTTAATTGATGCATTAATTAGGGGATCTGATTATTGTATAAAATGAGAGATTTAATTAGCATGATTGAGATATTATCTACTTGACATGAATATATTTTGCCAAATTATAGTATTAATTAAAATTTTCTTTGTATTTTTTTGTTAATTAAAGTTAAAGTTTTCTTTGTAGCTTTGTTTTTAATCTTCAAACAAGGTTTGAGGGTTGATGCATGAGAGGAAGAGAGCCAAATTATAATACCTATTTTCCTCCAATATAGTGAAATCATCATGCACTCTCCATGGACATAGGCATCTTTGCTGAACCACATAAATCACCGTGTTGTTTGTGCTGCATGATTTCTAGTTTTTGTTTCCGATGTATTTATTGCACAAAAACTTAAAATAAGCCCAACTACATTACCATTGCGAGTAACTTTTGAAGATAACAATGATGAAGAAGAGTAGGAAAACAAGAACACAAGAGGGAAAGATAGCTTACTGCTGTCATTTCGGAACAAATTGTCGACTACAATTTTATTCATAGAGTATTCATAAAGAGCGGCCTATATATAAAAGATCAAAATTTTAACATTGAGTAAGCATCATAAAATTTTTTTTAACAAGTACATAATTACAAATGCATCACCAAATTCTTTATGATTACTATAATATTATCATATTCTACTAAATTTTCTCAGGCATGTAAGTAAGACTTTTTGAAAGAATAGAGCCATATAACATTAGTTATAAAAGTTTTTATCATAAAGATTTTACAAAACCATTTCTTTTTCTTTGATTTGATCTTCACATTCCAAATTTGATAGATCCAAGACCAAAAGTATTTCATTATAAAAATCAAAGTCATGAAGGGAGCGGCGTGATATGAATCTGACGAGCAGATAACTGGTGTGAAGAGAATCTTGGTGATTGGGAAATCACCATGCTATCAAGCACTTCAAATTCAAGTTCGTTTCTAGTTCGAGAGAAACTTGAATGTTGTCGACTGACTCATCGGATGATTCGTCAGAAGACTCAGAAGAATTTGGTAAGGTACGTCTTTCACAATAGAAAGAGTAATAATGCACCATTTTTCATGCAAAACGTAAACTATTACTTCATATAGGCAATTGGTTAGTGACTTCATCATACAAGAAACTTCCACCTCCCAGCTTCTCCCACATCTCTTGTGTGACATTATAATCTGTCACATTTAGGTTTCATTTGGGACGGCTTTCTTACCGCTTCTTAAAATAATTTTTTAATACAAAATTTTGTACTAAAATATTGTTTTAAGAAACGGTAAGAACACCGTCCCAAACAAGGCCTTAAAAGAACATCATATCCCAAATAGAAATCTCCACATTTGTCTCATATATGCTCATTACAAAATACTTTATGATGACATCTGCTAGATACAACTTGGCTAATTTTTTATACTAATTTGCTATGAAGAAAATGCATAAATTATCTCTTTTTTTGTGAATGCTGCAGAGAGCAAACAAATAAACTTGGAAGAAATAAAACTAACACTAACACCACAAACATATGGGATAAAGAAACCAATAAAAAAAAACACAGAGATATGAACACTACAGTTTGAGCTGCTCAATCAAAAATGACCAACAATCAAAAGATGACGAGGTACTTATAATTTCATTATTAATATATACAGGTGTCAATTGAGAAGAGTAACAAACCAAATCAAATGTTTTTTTCTCAGAAAACTATTAAAAATCTAAGGCTTTAAAAGTATTTACCAAAAATAATGTTATTAACTTTTGATATAATATGATCAGACTTCTATGATGGAAGAATCTTATAATTGGATATATTAAAAGAAGCAGAGTAGTTAAGATTACATAATAAAAAAGGATACAAAAGAGGAGCATAACACTGCTCCCATATCAATATATCATCATTGAGAAATGAGATAACACAAAATGTTACGGGGCATGTAATAGTTTTATCGGAAATCCAGCTGGTTATGGCCAAGGCAAAAACGCTCTGTTAACTCGTCATGTATACTAGCTCGTATAATATATGAAGTACAATATAGATTTGAGCTCAAACTAGTGAATTAATAAACTCAACTCGTAGACTCATTATTTAGCTTGCCTCACTTACACTCCTAGCATCGAAAAATACGTGCGGCGTCCAGACACGTCTGGAGGCCAATCTGGATGCGCCATGTCACCCAATGCACAATGCATTGGGTGATGTAGCACATCCGGATTGGACTCCGGACTCGTTCGGACACCGCACAGAATAATATCTCCCTAACATCAGCCACAAAATGCCTTTCTACATAGCAGATGACTGAAGTGCGCTTTTCTTGACTTCCTTGGACTCTAGGTTGGCGTCCAACTCTACGTTTGTACTTTTTTTTTTTTTTGGACATTTAAGTTATTTAAGGCAAACTCACACACACAACACATACACATAGACTCGAACCCTAGACCTCTTAGTTGTAAGCCTAAGCTTTCAACCAATAGGCCAAGGAGAGTTGTGTACGTTTTACTTTCCACTATGTAGCAACCTTAGTAGTGTCAAATTTTGGGTGTTATTTGGAATTGCAAAGAAGAGCTTTTAAGATTCAGATATTCTAATTTGGCATTGTATTGTACATACGAAAAATACTAGAGGATCAGATTGCATATAACTAAGAGACAATCAAGAAGGTTTTGAAACATAAAAGAGTAGGATTCTCATATAATGATTGTTTAAAGATTCAATCCCAAATGATAAATTTAACAAGCAAAAATATGAAAGTTTTGGGGCTTAAAGAATGAGCTGAGTTGAATCTTCAGCCTCCCCTTTGCTAGAAGGGTTGCAATGAAGGAGATAGAGCATCATCACTTTAACAACCCCTCTTCTACTTCCTTCCACATGTCGGTACCTTTTGGAAATCTCTCCTTCACCTTCTCAATAAGATCCTTTGCCTCATCCACTTTCGAGCTACTGGCAAGCCCATTCACCAGCAGCTTCATGCTGGCAAAGCAGGGCACCCAATTTCTCACCATTGTGTCCTTGCAAACTCCCAATGCCGCCTCAAAGTCTCCACCTTTACACAAATAGTTCATAAGTGAGAAGTAAACCCAACTCTCCGCAACACAGCCTTTGCTACGCATAGACTTGTAAAATCTTTTGGCTTCCTCCAAATTCCCTTCCTTGCAAAATCCAACAATTAAATAACTGTAACTAACCCAACTTGGGTTCACCTTCTTCTTCAACATCTCGCCAAACAACTCTTTTGCCTGCTCCAACTTTCCAAGTTTGGTCAACCCAAGTATCCTCACATTATACGTGGAAACCCCTGGGTTGCAATCGTGCTTTCTCATAAGCTCTAACACCTTCTCCACGTCGTCAAACCTCTGCTCCTTATAAAACCCTTCAAGTGCGTTGCAGAAAGTGGTCGAGTTAGGCTTAATTTTTATCTTGAGCATTTCATCAAACACCGAGTAGAATGATCTTGTAGTCCCCGACTCCGCGAATGATTTAATCACGGTGTTGTAGGTTTCCAGATCAGGGCTCACCCCGTAGATTGTGGGGTATTCTCGAAAGATCTTGGCAAGCTCAGAGTGGTTGTTGGATATGATGCAGGCGAATAGAAGAGCATTGAGGGATCGAGGAGACGGTAATGATCGAAACGCACGGAGGGCGTCGTCATGCATGCCAGCATGGCCGAAGAGGACGATGGCGTGGGAGACAAAGCGAGGGTTAGGGTTTTTCGAAGACAGTAAAAGTTCATCTACGAGGGAACGGATTGAGGAGAAGGATTGGGAAGATGAGAGCTTGGAGATGGCGGAAGAGAAGGCGTTGCGGTCGAGGTGTGAGGAAGGAGTAAGGGCTGCGGCGCGGCAGATGTCGACGATGCGGGAGGGTTCGTTCTCCGATCTGAGAAGATGAAGAGCAGCGCGGGATTTCTGCTTGGCTGTGAGGACAGCAGAGGAGTCAGAGGGGCTAAGAATAGCGGAGGGGGATACGGCGGTGGTGGTGGTGGCGGTGGCGGTGGCAGAGAGGTGGCGAATGAGGAGGCTGGAGTGGAGTTTTGGGTGGCGTAGTTTTGTGTAGAGCGCCATAAAGCTAGGGTTTTGAAGGCGACGCGGGCGAGAATTGAGCAGAAGAGAGGGATAGGATTTATAACGGAGAAGCTGGAAACAAACGCGCTGAGGGCATCTCCGCATCTTCAACGGAAAATGTCATTTTTCACTCTAAAATGCAGAGAAGTCAAAAAATGCATTGTTTTATCTCTAATTCAATGCCATTTTGTCGTTAAAACAGTCGTTTTCTTTCGCGCCTTTCTTCCCAACCTGTTTGGTATAAAAAAAAATGGCGCAGATGAACAGTGCCACGCCAATATTGGCATCGCACTGTTCACCCGCGATCAAATGGCATCAAAAATGACGATCGGTTGTAGCAAAACATGGAGATGCCATGAGCAAGTGAGCAGGTTGGGCGCCTGTGCCCGGATTGTCGGATAAATATTTTTAGATTTTTGTTTTTTAAAGCAAAATTTTACTTAAAATTTTAAATTTTTTATATTAAAAAACTGTTTTAAAGAAGTTAAATTTATTTAAATTTTAAATATAATTTTCTCATAGTTAATAAAATTGATTGTACTAAAACTCTTCAAAATCAAATTTAGGGATTACCAACTTAAATAATTTTGTTATGTGTTACTTGTTGGAGAGTAAAATTACTTGAGTAAATTATATTATAATATTTATATTAGAAGTGTTAAAGAACGTCAAAGATGCAAAATATCGAAAATATTATTTTTCATCAGTATTTTATAAAGGTTCGAGGATAATAGGAAATGCTATATCAATAAAAAAAACATAAGATAATTGCTCTTTATATTGACTACCTAAATATGTCTCGTCATAATTGGCTTGGAGGATGACTACTCTTAATCACTATTTCTCTGTTTTTTTAGAGTCTTGCAATGCCTAGTACAAGAGTGCAAGTAGGTACGGGCAAATTTATATCTTAATGGGCTAGTTTGGATTTGGCTGAATAAATATTTCTTATAGCGGAGATGAAAATCGTAGTTAACATTACTTTGTCATGAATGGCGATGAGTTGCCATCCCTTGGTGGAGAGCAAATGGTAAATTGTGTAATTCATGGTAACATTCTCTAAATGTTTGATCGAGTTTAGTCTTATGATCATTAGATGAGCTCCTTCGTAGGCCCACAAGGTACGAATCAGTTTGTTATGGTCACTGGGCTACTTATTAAATACTTAAGAAAGTATTGACAAGTATATATATAGTAGATGGAATTTTATTTTTTATTAAATCAATGCTCAATTATAAAAAAATTATTTAAATATTAAAATTCATAATAAAATGTTAATCCTATATATATATATATATATATATATATATATATATATATATATATATATAAAATACCATAGAGGTCCGGTGAATTTTACTAAAGATCGTCCTAGCGGTCGACTTCCCTCGCTGCAGACCACCAGCCGGCTGTTTTCTAGCTTCCCATCGCTGCCCTAGCTCGCAATCTCACTGTCTCCCGTCATCGCCGTATTCCCTGACAATTTCTCACCGTCGTTTTGCCCATTTTCTATTTATTAGCTCTTAGGCGTTGCATCTCGTCGCTCTCAACTCCAGATTTCTCGGCGAAACCCCCATTTTTCCTGCTGGGTGGGTTATAGCATCATAACATCAAGATGTAAAAGCTTTATGAAATTAGAAAAGTTGTCGTTTTCCTATCGGGATGTTGCTGAAATTCTTGTTTGGTGGGCTGTGACCTAGCTTTATGGATATACTACATAGTCATCATTGTGGATTCCGACTACTGTTGTTGCTTAGTATTTTGTGCATCGTTCCCTTCCCCAGCAAAGGAGATTCTGATCCTCTTGTTTCTTCGCTTAAGAAGGTTGGCTTGGATAAATTTTTTTCTTCCTGGTCTTAATAATTTTATCTTTTTCCTACTTCTGACTTTTGATTTGGCATTTTGCTTCCAAGGGCGGATCCAAGTTATGCTCCGGGGCAATTGCCCTCCCTAATAAAAGTAAAATTAACTTGAAGGGGCTGTTTGGCAACAGGATTTACGCCGGATTTGAGCAGGATTTAGCGTAAAGCCTGCCAAACGGGATTTACACTCTATGTGCTGTTCCTTTTTTTTAAACATTTGCCTCAGTAACTGTTTAGTCAGCAGAAGATTTAATCCTTTACATTTCGTACGTAGTGTAAAGTCTCAATTTTGAAATCAAATTGTGAGGAAGCATCACAAGTTTTTAACTTAGGAGCTCTTGATCATGAGTCCAACTGAGGATTTCTCAAGCAATAAAGAATTCTCTATGCATCAGCGTACTAAAACTGTTGTTGAAATGTCTCAATCATAAAAAAAAGTGCCGAGAACCATCTCAAAATGATGGCTCTTGAGAGATTTCAACCCCTTCCACGTTCCACGATGTAGACAACCCGAGTGATAAGAAGTCTTCAAACACTAATTATCTCTCTTATAGATTTACTAACAACCAATGTAGAAAATTTGATAATTGCAACGGTATATTTTCATTACCACATTAATGTTTATGTGGAACTTCTCTCCTGTTTAAATTACTAAAGAGTTAATTGAAGTTTATTTAATTGTGTAGTGGTAATGAAGCGATTATTGAAGGGGAAGTCCACACAATGGTAAGAGTCTAGTGTTAACACATGGACTAAAGAAGCTATGTCGATCAATACGCGTCAATACAAGGGGTTTAACAGAACACCTAAGTGGCCGGAGCTTCATAATGATGTGCTTAGTGAGTTATTGATAGAGCAGTTCCTATGTGAAACCATTACAAACAACATACTTAAGAAGGAAGCATGGGGCGATGTCGCGGATGCTTTAAATCTTTGTTTAGGCACCAATTATACAAAATCAGTTGTAATGATCGGATACAAAAACAAAATCTGATTTTCGGATGGTTTAAATCTTTGTTTAGGCCCCAATTATACAAAATCAGTCGTAATGATCAGATAAAAAAACATAAAATCTGATTTTCACATGGTCTATCAACTATCAAATCGTAGTGGTGGGGATGTGATGCAAATTTACATATGCATTGATGAAGATGGTTTCTTCCATTTTTTCTTCTGTCATAAGTGATTAGTAAAGAATATCTTAATGTATATTAATTTTTGGCTGAAAGAAGTCATACCTGGAAGCAATAGTATCATGTAAGTTGGAATAGAATAAAATATTAGACTGCATGCTTTAGACTTTGTTTTCTATATTGTCCTTTGGAGGTATCATATTTGAATCACATAATTAATTTCTTTGTAAATGTAGGTATTAATGAAAGTAGGTTCTTTTAACTTTGTAATTTCTGCTTTTAATGTTACACTCACTTTATCAATATTTTGTTATTTATATTCTATTCTGATAATAATATTTAATCAATACAGAATAAGACTAAACAAAAGTATTGAAAAAAAAAAATGTTCATCTTCTTGCTTACAAAAGTATTGAAATTGCTTCTGCTATTAGTGGATTCCTAATCTGGGGAGACATTTGATTAGGTGCAAATCTAGGGTTGATATATTTGACTTGATTTCAAATAAAATTGTAAGAAAATTCAAAATAAAATGCAAAGCTTGTATTTTTTTTAATAATTATAATACAATATAAGAATTTATTTTGAATTTTTTCTTATATAAATTTTAATTTTTTTATAAGTACCCAAAGCTGGTTCCACCCATGTTTGCTTCCATTATTGGATAACGCTTCCTTTTGAGATGTTGCTATATTGATTTCAGTTGTAAACTCTGTTTTAAGTGATACTTACCGTATAACTACTTTGATTATATTACTTTATGAGAAGATTCATATGTTTCAGCAGTGAATTTTATTTTTTTAATGTAACTTCTGCTGCACTAATTACCTTCCTTTCTTAGGTTTGGTTGTGTAGAAGTAGGGATTAAGGTGTCAGTTGTTAAGAAGTATTAGAAAAATTGATTAGCTTTGTAAGACATGAAAATTATACCCGGTTATATTTTTTTTGGTAAATTACTACTCTGTCTAAGCCGCATCTGAGTGGAATCAAGAGTTTTCATTGAACAAAAAATTGAATTTCTTTCCGGAGTAACTCATCAATTAAGTTCTGATTACTTTCATTTTGCTGAATTATGCATCTTGGTCTGTTTTATATTTGTAAATAGGCTTGGAATTTGTGGCTTGAGACTTGCATTTTGATTATGTCTTCTTCATTCACTTGTGAGCTATAGCTATTTTTCTCACACTAGTCTTCTCTGACTACTAGAAAGGGATTACTTTAATCATTTTCTTAACTATTAAAGATGCTATGCTTGATGCAATCTTGTGTTTTGGTTGATGATTTGTCTTTTCATTCATAAATTTCATAATTTGTTGGCTTTGAATTATTCCTGATGATGACAGAAATGTAGCCATCCAAATATCATTGGCTGCCGCACTTGTTCACAAGATAATCTGATGGGGTCTTTCTTCAATAGCCATGGACATCTACTTGAACTAAATTTTAGTAAGTTTTTAGATGAAGAAATTCGCTCAGGTGATTTGTGTGAAGAGATGCTTGTCAATGCAGATATTTTTGGACTCTCATCCCTCCTAAGTGAGCTCATGGGTGAAGGTTCCCATAGACAATTAGTTACCACAATGGTATTCTGCAATCATCCAAAGTTTACTCATTTTGTTAATGAGCATTTTTGTGAGGCAATTGTTATTGAGTATCTTCCTAATGGGGTCTTTTCTGATCCCTTCGAGTTGCAACAACTTGTTACTCATGGAGGTTAGAAGCTTATTTTGTAATCTTAAAGCATATTCTACTGTGTAAATGTTAACTTCTTTTTGTTTTTGCAGTGTTTCTCAGTGCTTCTGTTTTTGGGGACTCAAACCTGGAATTGCCTTCTGCTCTTTCCAATATATCAGTAGTAGAGATTCACATTAATGTCAAGGCTGATTCCAAAAAAATTGTTTTTCAGCTGCCTCTTCATTCTAGATATCCGGTGAGCTTGTACTTTATATTAAATTATCCTTTTATTTTTTAGATATAAGTAAAAAAGAGAATAATTTTGAAGTATAGCTTTAGCGAGCATCAAAACCTTATTCTCTTCTTGCAAAGCAAGCATATAAATGATTTATTATGATTATGTTTCTTCCTTTATGTTCTAGAAATTAAGAAACTGGAATGGAAAGTTCGTGCAGTTCTCCTTTTTGTTGAAATTGGCCTCCTTCTGGGTGGGTTAGGTTTAACACTGTTGAGGGATGGTGAAAATAGATTTCATGTAGATTTCTTTCAGAGGTAATTCAGAGCTTCTAAACTAGTCATATGAAGGACTTAAGATCTTATATGGATAACTTTTAAGGCTATTGAGTCCCAAAAAATACTGTGGTTCTATTATCAAGCGCCTGAAATATAAAATGATTGATGAAGCAGATTATAGGAATTTTACAAATGAATATCACGAGAGAAAAAAGAGGAGGGTTGGAGTACAATATGAGATTAGGAAAGAAGTGCTAATAGACAAATAAAGAGGATTCTGTTCAGTGTAAACCAAATGTGATTTGTTAAACTATACTTTTTCTAGACCTTCATTTCTTGTCTCTTTTAAATTTTGGGAAGGTACGAATCTTGCTTTTTGAAGGTTCTTTTACAGCTGTAATGTAGATGCAATGGTTGCACAAAGTTGATTTTAGTTCTTAATGAAGAAAAGAATGTTGATTTAAGTTCTCATATGCCTCTTGAGTCTCCACTTTTCCACCAAAAAAGTTGGTCAACTTAAGCAAGCCTTTCAATATGCATTCTATGTAAAAGGAAGAGGGTATGTCTGGAGATGTGTTTAAGTTGACCTTTATTGTGTGTCGGGATATTCACGGTGGTAGAGAGAAAAAAGAATTTGTTGTCTTAGTGTTTATATAAAGATCCAACACATACATAGAGAAGAGTGAAGCGCAACGCTAGATATTTCATCCATAAAACTCAAGAAAGATAAAAATTATATGGTATGGTATGACCTAGTTAAAATGATATCATTAGTGTTTGTCATCTGTTATAAATAATGCCCTTCATCGAGGGAGGCATTAATTCAATGTAGTAAACATACAATTTATAGAACATATTACATATTTAAAGTTGGAAAGGCCATGTGCCATGGGAGCTCTCTTTAAGAGATCGCTTGGTTTTTTTTTTTTTGGCTGATCTCCTTTGAGAAAAGGTGGCCAGAGGCCTCGAAGTCCAACCTAAATCCTAGTATTGACATTGGGAGTTAGAGTTGATTTTAATGACATTCATTGATCTTATAAACAATAACATGAGTTGGCATCATTCACAATGGTAGGTGATGAAGTGAACGAACGATGGTAATTGGGGGACTGTTATTAGGCAATAGAGGTCGGAGGAGTATTATCGGGCGACGGGTGTTAGAAGACTGTAATTCCCAGGATAAGAAAATCTTGCATGTTCATCATGCGAATAACCCTATCTTTCTTTCTTTATTTTTTTCCTTCCAGCAGAAGTATATTGGGATTTACCTGCAATAATACTTTTATGTCTTTTTGATGCCCCATATATCTAACTCTACTCTCATTTTTTTTCTCAGCCTCTTAATTCAAGTGGCTACATAAACATAACAATAGGCAAACCACATTTGTTCATACGTTGCAGACCAAAAATCTCCCAAACGGCAGCCTGTTCATGGACTCTAATTGATTTCGGTGTCATGTCTGGAAACACAATGACATGGAGAATTCCCTGTGGAAATGCGGTGCACACAAGAGCTGTAACTGTTATAACCTTTCTATCAGCTATTTTTTGCTCTTTTTTTATAGTGTTGTCAACCATATATCATTCCAAGAACGACAAAAGCAAAATGGAATAGCCGTAATTTAACAATTATCATTCTTATGTTCTATTAATCTCTCTTGATTTGATGGGTGAAATCATGAATTTAGAATATTTGAACAATGCTAAATTGGATGAGATTTTTGTTCGAAATGGTTCTCTATGAGTGAAAGGATGTTTCATTGGTTGAAAGAACATGTAATTTTTTTACAACAACAACAACATCAAGCCTTTGTCCCACTAAAATGTAATTTTTTTAAATGGAAAAAAAATTAGGCTTTATCATAGATATTGATGACACTTAGGTGAGAATATTTGATTTATATTTGGTTTTGGAGTGGGCTTATAGTTATTAAACTTTGAGATAATTATGATATATGGCTCATCAAAAAATAAATTTAATTATATATAAACCATTAGCAATTATTAATCAAGATATTTTGATTTTTTTTTCCTATTAGTACATTTCATCTTTGCACGGATCTTTTGGAATAGACAGACTTTAGAGTCTGTCTTAGGAAAAATTATTAGGTGCAAAGTGCACACCGTCAACACAAGTACTGGGTACCCAGCGGTACCGAGTGGTATCTAATTAGGTACTCAATGTTTGTGCAGACAGTTCTCCTCATCCGTACTCCGCATCTAATAATCTCTTTTGTCTTAGATCTTCTCACCCGTGTAGCTTTTTAGGTGGGAGCCCATAGGATAGTTTGTCCTAACAAAAGAAAACTTAAATTTCTACTTTACTTCAACTAGTTCACCCCAAATTAGAGAAGACTATCCTCATTGTTAGCCATGCCCAATTAGGCTCAATTGATTCACTCAACTCTTCCAATGCATTTATTGTCAGAACATTATAAAATAGATTATATCAGAACAAGATTAAAAATTATTAAATTTGATTAAATACTCATTAATTATCATATTATTCTCAAAATAATTTAGCTATTTTTTAAGCCAAACTTGATACACTGTATTAAGATATAGCTTTATTTGGGACAGTTTTCGTACTACTTTGTAAATCTATTTTTTAATAAAAAATCTCTTAAAAATGAAAAAAAAATAATGGTTCAAAACTGTCGCAAACAAAACCATAATCACGCTAATTTTCTTTTTTAAAATTTGATTAGGACTTCTTAATAAGTCTCCAAATTTATAGGCTACCGCAAAGTGATCTTAAATTTAGAAGATTATTAAAAATACTGTAGCAAACATAGAGTTTTATTGAAAATTAGTGAAGAGTGTAGATGATTCACTTCTTCAAATGACCCGAGTACTAATATAGAATTTTATTTTATAGGAAAAGCACAAAAGAACTAAATGAAATTGAAATACAAAATTCATTAGCTGCTTTTGTAAGTACAAGTGTGCTCACTAACCCTATGAAATTTCGGCCAAAGATTAAATTAATGTCTAACTTCAAATACATCTCCAAGCCCTTTAATACCTATAATATACACAAGTGGCAGTTCAATAATCATTACGTATTAGAGTTATCTTATCATACAAGAAGCAATAAATAATACCTGCCTAATATTTTATTTTTTCCTTTTAGTTAGGCCAGTGCTCTCCTGTGAAGATACTGTTTTAGGTAGGCCGTAAAAGAAGCTGCAGTTGTTGAAGCAACTAACCAACTGCAAAAATAAGAAACGTGAGGAAACAAAGTATTCAAATTTTGAGTTGAAGACTAAGAAAGAAATGTATTGCTTGAAATAAATTTCTTTTGCCATCATTTAACATCAATGAATTCAAGAGAACAAAAAAATTTGAAAAGAAAACGTCAGTGAATTCCAATATCAACATAGTATAATAAATAGGTCAGGAACTAATGGGATGGGATCAATTATAACAATTATTAATGAAAATTTTCAACATTCATTGTACACAACTTTAGTCTTTAGTTGTCTTCACATTTTACATGTATTGGTTGGGTCATAGCAAGAATATTCTTTCTCGGGGATAAAATGCCCTACCGAATTCACGGGGAAATCCGTCCGGAGAGAGGACGTCACTCACCAGCATACACTCTAGAAACTCGCACTCTGTGGGGCAATCATAAGGCCCCCCTCGGTCCAAAGCAGTTCATTGTTTGGAGCCCTTAGAGCTAGTAGAATGTTCATGCAGGAAAGCGCCTAGCTCAACAACCTCTTATTATGACACAATTTATTCTAGATTCGGAGACTTCCATGCCGACCCGCCCTTCAGTTCACCCTATCAAGAAGCCGACGTCGAATACCCTATATTATTAACTTAAGTTACAAGACATCCCGTCGGATGTGCATACATCCTCATAGAATTCATCCTACGATAATTCGCCCTTCATTGAGCTCGCCCAACAACAAACTGCACGGCAAATCATTAACTTTGCCTCCTCAAAGGACCTATCAAGTTGTGCCATGTGTCCTTGGATTCATGGTTTAAAATTGCGCAATATGAGGCTCGCCTTTGCACAATTCCAGTAAAAAACAATTATGTAATTCTTAACTCTGTGTTATAATCAGTTAATAGTATATCTGGATATTCATTGAAAAATATAAAATCCTGCACATACTTCAAAAGGCATAATAAAATACACATTTAAAAGGTTTCCTATCAAATAGCACCAAATCATTCATATAAATAGATGCTCGAGTTATTGCATATATCATGATCGATACATAAATGGATCGAGTCATCTGTTCTTTTACCCAAGAAAAAGTCTTTCTATTTTGCATGGTCCAATCATTGATCCCCGGAATTTCTACAATAAATTTGATAGGTAACTAGTAGAATTCTTGTATGTATATGAATTATTGTATGTTTCCTATCAAATAGCACCAAATCATTCATATAACATCCAAAACAAATGCCTCCATGAACATTAAATTAAATGGTCATAAGCTCAAACTAACAATAACAACAGCAACATCAAATCCCACTACGTGGAATCAGTTACATGAATCATTTTTCTCCATGGTGTCCTATTAAGAATCAAATTCTTATTTAAATATAATAAAAAGATAATTTTTTATACTTTGTAACCAAGTTTTTTTAGATCAACATCAATTTTTCTTAACATAGGCCATAATCTAATACATCTACTCTCCCAAATGGGTTATCATAAGCCCAATGTTTTATGAGACCAAACCATCCAAGTTGCCTCTGATGAGGACATCGACAGACGTTTTCGACAAGTATATCAGCACAGGAGTCGCATATCGATGGCTACGATCCACAACCTTTATTTTGATGCTTAGTCTTTATTTTGATGGTTTATGTATTAATTGGTATTTATGGTTGTACCCTTTATTTTGAGTCTGCTTGAGTTGTAGCCCCAGAGGCATTTGAGTCATTGTATTTTATTTTCTTAGGCCTATATAGTATGGCATCCTCTATTATATCGGATGATGAATGATGAATGAGAATTCCACTTTTCTTACTTGATCTCTTTGTGAGTTCTAGAGAGGAGAAGCCCTAAGTGAGGGTGAGAGCAATACCCGTCAACCTTAGTGGATTCCTAGGTTCGAGGTTCGTCGTCTTCTTCTTTTCTCCTACATCCCACCCCCTCAATTCCCCATAGCACCCGCCGGCCTCCCCCTTCAACCTTCTCTTTTTTTTTTCTCTCTCTCTCAAAGACTAGCCTCCTCCCTGAACCCCTACCGCCGGCCCCTTTGGCTCCCAAGCCGCCGGCCTCCAGTCAAGGCCCAACAGTCGACCCAGCCCGCTGGCCACCCCTCCATACTCCCCTAAGTTTGAATTTCAAATTTCAAATTACCCATAATTACTTTCCTAAAATACATCCATGCTATTTAGGAAATATTCATTATTGAGATTCAATCTATTTTGAATTTCAAACACCTTCCTATGAAAATAACCCCTCATTAGGAAGTCACCTTAATTTAAATCAAATCTGAAATTAAAATCTGATTTGATTTAAATCACATTAACTCCATTGGGGACCACATGCATTGCATCTAGACATATTCTCCCCTCCTGGCCGACCCCCTCCTCCATTGGATTTTTCTCTCTCCAATTAAACCCTCACCCCAATTAATACTCCTTAATTCTCTCCTAAAGCTGCCGCCTCCCATCAGCCCTAACTTTGGGGTTAATTTAAATTCAAATTTCCCTCCCACTAATTAATTCTAAAATATGAAATTAATTTCAAATTTCCCCCCAACCTAATGCTTGTTAAGCCCTTATCTGCTCCACTCTTACCCGATCCCTCTCCCTCTTCCTATCACGGCCGATCCTCTCTCCCCAAACCACCACCCCTCCCTCTCTCCTTACCACCTCTCAAGGCAAGTATGCATGGCCAATCTTGAGATTGACCACGGCTTTGTTTACAATGCCCGAGGAGATATAGATATCTTCCGATCTGCTTTCTACAAACCAGATTGGGAGTACGACGGCTCGGTGGAACGCTACTTCAACCGCATCGTTTACTGCCTCGCCGAGACGATCGAGCTCCAATGACCTAGAACACCTTGGCTCCTAGTCGGAAGATCCTTACATCCTCCACCACCGGCTACCTTCCCAACAACAAAGCTCCTCGGTTCTTTCTTACTAGTGGTGATTTCAAGTCTAGTTTGGAAGATCTTCATACGCTAAGCCCTAGAACCGTAGAGTGAGAAGACCTTCAAGGTGAACATCACATTATTAAATTTCATATTTATGTTACAAGCTATTAGTATTTCTATTGCATTTGTATTTGACTAAGAGTGTCTTGGTTAATCTACATGTGTTTCTTTGCCTAAGCAAGTGAAAAACTACGAATCCTTAAAACTTCCTTTTGTCTTGAAGCATAATTTTATAAAGGTAAACTTTTAACAACTTTTTTATTAGTTTTCTCGCTAACTCCTGGTAGTTTCACATCAGGCTCTCTCTAATCTTATCTACCATTGGACCTACTCCAACATTTTCACGTATATACTCGTTTCACATTCTCTCACTTAAGTATAAAGCCACTTATCTACCTGAGCATCGTAATCTCTGCAATACTTAACTTAATTTTATGCTTCTCTTTTAATGACTAACATTTTGCACGATAAAGCATTACAGGTCTTACCATCATCTAATAGAATTTTTTCTTAAATTTGAGGGGTGATTTTCTATCACACAACAACCCCGATGCATTCACTCAAACTTTAGAATAGCTATAATCCTAACAAATTCAACAATAAAATTACGCCACATCAATTGCGCCAAATTCATTAGTTAATATCATAAAAAGATGTGCTAAATCAATGATCCGCATGGTTTCCCATATATAGGTCAAATAGCTTATATCTGATAAAATTTTATTTATGACTCAAAATCCTTATATTTGGTTACAAAATTTTACATACTTTATAATGAGTATAATGAGTAAAAGTGTAAAACCATTTCTATTGGAATAAAACAGCACATATGCGATAAAACCTTATGGTTGAAGATCAATGATCTCGTGTCAAATTAAAGGCTGAGAGAGAGAGAGAGATGAAGAAGTCGTTTTATAGCATTAATTGCTGCTAGTTGATCTGGCCGCACTTTAAGTGCAGTTCTAATTATCAACTTAACATTAGTCATAAAAATCAGATTTCAACATAAGATACTGGATAATATCTAGACTTCAAGTATCAATTTAACATCAAATCCTAGATTATATCCAATATATTAATGTGGATATTAATGTAAAAATTTTGACTAATGACCAGATTTGAAGCTAGTAGGTTTAAATCCAATTTATTCATGGAGTTTTCAAGGTTCTAATGATTAGTAGAATTCTTTATGTATAGTGCTCAATGGATGTCAACTAATTACCTCAAGTATGTTATGTACAATTCCGATTGTTCATCTCCAAGTTCTGGTTGTAGAAGAGCAGCAGCTACTAAAAGTAGTTGGAGGACTGTATTCACCTGATAACAGTGTATGTTCGTGGGAACAATGAATAAGAATAATTTAATTTCAAAAACATTGAAGAAAAAATATGAATGGAAAAGGGCATACTTTGCTAATCAGGAGAGGCTCCACCTTCTCCCTATGAGCATCATCCAAGTTTACAAAATCAGACCAGCTTTTCCACTAAATGGAAGTTAACGTTCAAATGGTCAGATTTTCTCAACAAGCTCATGTGGTTATATTCTCAATGGATATGAGAATACTCACCTGCCAACCCAAGCTGGAAGCTCTTGTGAAAACTGCTCCGCATACAAGAGCGGCATCTCGTAATATAACAAGGCCCACGAGGCCAGCTTCAAAAACCCAAAAGTTTTAGTCAAAAAGACAACCATGAATACAGGCTTCCAAAGAAAGCACTGCAAAATTCCACCGAAATTACGATACAAAACATGAAAAAAAACTCTTCATTAAAAACAAAGAATAGTGAACAACCATAAGCAATATTTACTGATGGATGGTACTTCGCCATTTAAAAAAGAAGAACACATAGCGTTGGGGTATATTAAATATAATTGATAAAGCCAAATTTCTTCATCTCTTAGGGGCTATTTGATGTGATGAAAAGTGTGTAAAGTGTTCTAAAAGCAAGGGTTTTAGAATTTTGATATTTGGTTTGATGAAGAAGGAATGAGAGTAAAATTTTGATGAATTCCAAATTCATTGTGCAGCTAATTTTTTTAATTTATTCAAAGCTCATTTGATTGTGGCAGAATTCTGAATACACCGCAAGCCAACTATGTTGTTGACCCCAATTGTCGGCCACAACTGCCAGCCAGTGTTGGCCAATCACCACTGTCATCGACCACCGTCCGTCGATGATGCCCACCACTGTCGCTACTAGCCACTGAATATCATTGACCGCCACTGCTCGCCATCTCGCCATCAACGCGCATGAGCCAGCCCACCCATAGCGATTCACCACCTGCCCACCCGCCTGCAATTAGCCGCCAAATGCTAGTCGTCCCCCCTCCACTCACCAGTACCGCCAACCATCATTGTCATTCAGCTTTAGAATGCATTCATTTTACTTCAAATCAAATAAAAAAAATCACCTACATTTATTTTACACTTCCAAACAACACTAAACATTTCAAATACATTGTATTCTATTTTACTCTATATATTTTTTTATCAAAACAAACATCCCCTTAGTTTTTACAAGTCATAAAAGTACCAAGCTCCATTTTTGCCCAATAGTGATCAAAGAATTACAATATATTTACACAACACCTCTATACATATAAAATTATATATAAACGTCAGAAGCTTAGCTCTGCTTTGTGTTCTAAAGTATACTTATGCCTTATCAATGCTCCAATGGCTAGCGTCATAAAAATATATTCAAAATGAAGAATACACAAATTTAAGTTCTTCATGCTTAATATAATAATTAAAAAAATCAGCAACCAAACAACCATAATAAATTCCCACAGATACAAACGAAAGCGATGAATGAATGAAACCCAAAAAACGGTTCAATAAGGTTAGAAGATCTAGAAGTAATGTCTAGGACACAAATTTTCAGAAAACTACAATGAAAGATCTAAAAGATAAGAAGATGAAGATAGAGATATCCACCCAAGAGATGATATCACAGGAAGAAGTTGAGAAAGGAAAGATGTGGAGGAGATCGAACTTCAGTAACTCTAGGAGTCTGCATCAAACATGAAAATCAGTACCCATTTGCTTGAATGAGTGAAAACAGGAAAAAGAGAGGAAGGATACAGTGTTGTAACCCTATATGAAGCAATATAATCGACAGATTTCTGGCTTTTTTTTTTTTCCTTCTAGGCCACCACAAATATACCAAGTTTTTCTCCAACAGAGAAAGTACCCTTAGAAAGCAAATAAGATTCTCTAAATTAAACCATTACAAATTTAATCATAGTTCTCATGGCAACCTGTTGATTGGAATAATAATGGCATCCCATCATTTAGGGGGAAATATGAAGAAACGGAACATCCAAAGTATAAATAAAAGTCTACAAAAAAAAAAAATACAACTCACCTATTTGAAACCAAATTAAAACTTGTCAATGTGTAGCTACCAACATTGAAAAATGCTAATAGACATCACCATCACAGTTATAATGCAATCAAGTGATCAACATCAAACATTTATCCTACTACGTGGGGTCGGCTACATGAAACGTTTTTCTCTGTTTTATCTTATTAAGTCAAATTCACATTTAAATCTAATGAAGCAATCAGGTGAAACAGACAAAAAAATATTTCCACAATCACATACTAAAAGTAGAGTGGCAACTACAAACCCAAGCAAATTTAATAGTTCATATTAAATTAGGAAGCCAGAAGGGGATGTTTCTATGACCACAAACTATTTTAAACAATAGAGAGAAACAAATCAAGGAAAATCAATAGCAAAGATTTCGGCTAATTATATGGGCAACAAAAATAAATTAATAAAGGAACTGTTTTGCTATTTTAATTGCAGTGAAACTTACAATTTAAAAGTTCTTTTTCAACCATGGCAATAGCAACACAACCAATCAAAATCTGCAATATTAAAAAATATGAAAAATCATGATCATTATTTACTAATATTGTAAATTAATATTAAGTTTAGATATGGCCTAATCTTAATTCTCAACCAGAAAATTAACATTGAAGATATGGCTTTGATGTACATTTTTCAATACCGTGATTTACCCAAATAACCCAATGAATAAACATGAAACTAAATTAAGCAATACATGTTTGGGCTAAAAGGGTCGACCTTATCTGCAAGTGGATCAAGGTATGATCCAACCACAGAATTAATATTCATCTTTCTGGCAATGAAACCATCCAGCTGTAACACAAAAAGGAAAATAAAATAAGATATAAAAGCATCAATACCATCGAACAAACTAATTTGAGGCCCAATCATAAGTTAAATACTCACCCAATCAGTTGCTCCAGAAACAGTCAATCCGCAAAAAGCATGAATATACCACTCATTCATGATCATCCTGTAATGATTCTAGAATTCCATAATGCTTTCATTGGGAAGCATGCCAAATGACAAATGATGATGAGTTTTAAAGATTATCATTCTCCACTATGCTAACAATTAGCATCAATGATTGAACGTAGATTTCTTTCATATAATGTCATGCTTTATTTATGTCTGGGGTCAAGGAGTATATTAAGTTCATTGTGCATGACAACCATGATTTGTCAATAAATGGCATCATCTGTGAGCTACTAAACTCATTGCTATGCATCATTTCAATTTTAATTGCAACACAAAATTTAAGTATGATGTGTCTCAACTTTGAGTTTCTTCCACGAACCAGTTGCCAACTTGATATCAAGAATGAGGGGGTCGCAAGCTCAACCAAAAAAAAAAGTTTTTTTTTTGCTTAAATATCCATATCAATGCATCATAGTGTGGCACATCTAGTGCTAAAATACAGAAGGTACAATAGACAGATACTACAGAAACTAAATTTGGTTGCTCAGGCCCATAGTGATCAAGTCGGATTCTATATGATACATACTATTAGAATGGTAACATTTTTCTGACTGACATTACCTATTTTGGTCTACTTTCAATTATCTCAGGTGGCTCAAGCATGAATAAAGATAGGAGAAGGCAAGCAAAGTATCCTAAAAATACTAGCTCATGCGCAGCTAAAGTTATAATCATGTTATATTCCATCCTAAAAATAGAAACAATTCTAGAATTCAAACTCAAAGAACCATTTGAAATGTAATCAAATGGAGATTAAATGCTACTGAATCAAATAACATGCCATGATAAAAAAAACTCGTGTGGTGATATGATTCTAACTAATCAAGATTTGGATGCAATATGAGTGGCGAATCAGCAGAGTGCTTTAAGTTTGAATGGACTTGAAGTTTTGAAATAGGGCTACAAAGGAAGATAGGAATCTTATTCTTTGTGATAGAGCATGTTATCCATATTAGTTAGTACCTTGTCATTACTTAGTTATTAACTATGAAAAAAAGGGAAAAAAATACTAATAAAATCAGCTATAAACATGTAATCGGTGGTACCAACCTTATTACTTAACATTTAATTAACGAGCTTACAAGTTCATGCTATCTAATTGCCTGTTTTTCTCTCAACCAAAAGCATGGATTAAGCTGAGATTATTTTCTTTTCTGCCTAACCAATTCAGGTGATTAATCCTTCCATGAACATTACCTCAGCCTCGGTTTCGGCCGAAAACCCCACTATCTAATATATCATTCTAATGACAAACAAAGGCCCACTAAAAAAAAATAACCTACCAGCCAATGACAGGCCCTGAGATCATTCTGCTGATCGAGATCAGGTTCGGTAAATTCAACCATCTTTCATCACCACCAGCCCTTTCGGCCACCACAGGACTCTTCAACTCTGTTCCACATCGGAAGCCTCCAACTAAACTGCTTCCCAATCCAATAGGTAATGTCCTATCCCGAAACAAATCACCCGGCAATATCGCCCCCCTCCCTCGTAGATACAAAGGAGTCGCCGACTGCGACAGTTTCCAAGCCGGCCGAACGAGGAAGAGCGGGCCTAGGAAGGGAGGCCATCCGGATATAGGGAAGAAGAGCCTTGATCTAGGAGAAGCGAGGAGGGGAAGGAATATCGGGAAGTGAGAGATGGCGAAAATTGGAGCCGGCAGCGAATGAGGAAGAGGTAAGGGAGAGGGGAGGCGATACGAATGGAAACTGAGAGAAGATCTACAGTAGTCGTTGTTTCGGAGGCGAGAGATTAGGGTTTTGACAATTGACATTTGAGCATCTTTGATTACGAGTTGGCGAACTCGGTTTAGGGTTTTTGTAAGGGGTCGAGCTGACACCAAGAGTTGCAGCTTACGCGTGGCAGAGCGACGGACCCAAAGGGTGCAGTGAGCGAATTTAATTTTAATTATTTAAAATTAATAATAGTTATTATTATTATTATCTCTATTCAACTATGCTTCTTAAATTTAGGGTAAATGCTTTTGTTCTCTCTGAAATGAGAATATGAGGGGAAGGATTTATAAATTAATCTATTTATGAGTATTTTTGACCGTTGAAAGAAATAATTTTATGTCTTTATCTTTATTTTGTACAAATATATAAAAAAAGATGAACGTAAAAATATCAAATGTATCGATAAAAAAGTCAAAGATGAAATTAAAAAAATATGTATATGATACTTGACTGAGTTGAAATGATTCCACTAATATATATTTTAAGTTAAAAATAATATTTTTTACACTAATCAAGATAAAATATTGATATAATATATTAGACAAGAATTGTTGATGACAGATTTTATGGTAGAAGTTGGAGGAGCCTTAAGACATTAGATGTAATGATTATTTGTATAATAATTAAACTACGTGTTATAACGTAATTTTGGTACGATAAGATTTACATTTTTTATGACATTTATTAGGTTTTTTTAATTATTAGTTAAATTAAATTTTCACTATCCTCTCTATTTCGTGACGCTGCAGCACTATCATGTGGCACTGCGACACTAATCTCTTTATTTTTAAAGAAATTTATAAGTGATAAATATCACTCAGGGGCACTCAGATGTTGTAATGCTGGCTTTGTAGTGCTCAATTCTTTGTTGTGTGGGCAGAATTAGACCTTTAAGAGCGATGCGGCGCTAGGCAAGATATTTTGCATATAATGCATTAATTAGAAGATTTGATTTGGTCTTTGATTGGATCCAACTATGACATTGATTTGATTTGCCATGTTCTTGCATTAATTATGTTTTTCTTGATTGTTTTCTCTCAAATTTACAAATTAAGGGTTTAAGAGTTGTTGTATGAGAGAGAACGAGACAAAGAGTGTTGACTTTGTTTACTGAGTAAACGATTTACTAACACTAATACAATATTAAAAAACATCGTGTAGCAATAAATTCTTACTTATTTAGTGAGACTACTGAAATGAAAATTATTGGGACAATATTCATATTACTGTGGATTATTATTAACAATGTTATTGATTTATTATTATAAAAATCATGATATATTCATTTAGCACGTGATATGCAGGATATATTAAGTATATGATTAAGATATTGATTTAATACTGATATAAAATAATTGGATAGCATGCTTGTATTCCCATATGAGAGTTTTGATCAAATTGTTGCCAAGAATGGTATAGTGGGTTCGGTTGAAGTTCGTTGGCGGTAGAGAGGGTAATCTTGGGAGGGCATTTGGAGGTGTCGTTGAGAAAGTCGTCAAAGTTGTTTGGCTAAGAAAATCCTTAGGACTTGCAGATGATAGAAAGAGTAGTTGTTGATGCTCAACTAGACATGTATTATGTTCTTTGAGGTTGAATATCAGGAATTTCAAATATGAGGGTGTTGCGGTGTCTGGTATTACGGCAGTAGTTAGCGACGTCTTTGAAGTACTATAAGAGTTAGCCATTGAGGAAGATGAGTAGAAGAATAGTTGTTAGGCTTTGTTATGGCTCTGATACCATGTAAGAACGAATAAATTAGAGAAGTACAAAGAACATGAGAAAAACCATGAAATGTGTGTTTTTCATTAATCTCCTTTGTTCTCATGTGAGGTATAGTGACTAGTATATATAGTAAGAAGAAGGAAGCAGACAATTCTGCATTTACAACGGAAGAACAGAGCTAGTAATGATTCGTTTGAGTGGAACTGTGGGCATCGCGATGTACAAGGTTGAGGAAATGGCTGAGAGAGCAGGGATCTTGCTGCTTACATATTTATAATAAGTGGAGTGGCTTATCAATTTTGGGCTTCTTTCGGGGATCTTTCTGATTGCTTTGTTCTTCTTACCACAACTATGCTCAGTTTATTTACCTTTTTTTGCTGCTTTCTCAATAACTTCAAAAAAAATTTTGCATTGGAAAATGCAACCAGATCTACCAATGTGTGAGAGATATAAAGAATTCTATTCAACTTTTTTAAAAAGGACATATTTATAATACCAATAAAAAGAAATAAAATAGTGTATTCCTATTAGTTTTTATAACAAATTTATTGTTATCTTATCACTTCTACATCATAAAATCAAGATTATACTTATTCAAGATTTAGATGCAACAACTTTTTAAATCTTTGAAAACTATAGAGTCCAAGAGTTTAATTAATCAAAAAGTATTCGTGTTTCTAATTACATGGCATACATTATTAATCTTCACTCTTTGATTGAAGGCAATGCCATTATTTAAACATAAGGGAAAATTAATTGGAATGGCGAATCCATTACTCAATGAAAAATTTTGGATGCTAGTTTTTAAAGATAAAGAGTAATGGTGGTCAGATGATAATAGTCAAACATTATTGTTCAAAGGATCATATTAAGCTATTATGATTAGGAGACCATAGTTAGACAACGATGGCTAACATAATAACAACATAAAGCCTTTGTCGCACTACGTGGGATCGGCTACATGAAACATTTTTCGTTATGTGTCATGTTAAAAGTCAAGTTATCATTTAAATCTAATAAAGAAAGATCATTTCTAAAATTTTCTAACCAGCCTTTTTAGGTCTACCTCTACCTTTCTTAACATAAGTCAAATCTAATACCTCATATTTCCTAATCGGGTCATCGGAACGCCTCCGTTTAATGTGACCAAATCATCTAAGGAGACTCTCTATAATATTATCTTCCATTGAAGCTACCCCAATCTTTTCACGTATATTCTCATTTTGTATCCTATCTCTAATGGTAAAGCCACTCATCCACCTAAGCATCCTCATTTATGCAACACTTAATTTAGTATCATGCCTCTCTTTTAATGGCCAACATTCGACACCATAAAGCATTCAAACAACGATGGTTAAAAGAGAATAATCATGCAACAATTGTTAGATAGCAATATCAGCAATCAAATGGTGGGTTGATGATAACAGTCAGGCGGTGTATTGGCCACAACGCTCGGGCGGTAATCCAAGGGTTACAGTTAGGCAATGCCCAAATGATGGAGGTTAGGCGATGGCTTGATAGTGGCGATTGGGCGATGGTGTTGATCTGATGGTTGTTCATAGGTAGTAGTCGGGTGGTAGTTCGATGTCAACGATTGGATGTTGATGCATGGTGGAGCTTCAACATTCTTTAAACCTTCGAGCTCTCTTGAATCTCAAGCCAATATCCCGACACCCCTTTTATATAGAGAGCGAGTTCTATTTTTAGATTATTGAGATTCCTCGTAAATATAGTCAAAATTCGGAACACTCTATCGGACGATTTTGTATTGCATCTCTCAATATTTTATTTTATTTTAAGCATTTAAGCATCTTGATGATGTTAGAATTAAGAAATATATAGCTCTTCGAATTTGTCTCATCTAAACACTCAATTTAATTATGAGTATGCAAATTTTGGATATCATTTGATCCTCCAATTAATATCAAAATTTTTTTTATTGTGCTTTAAGTGCTCAATCCGGGCTCATTTGAACTAAGATTGGGTCACATTGAGGCATGTAATTTGACTGTAAATTTTCTAAAATAGGAGTTTAGATGGTTTTGAATTTGAATTCAAAAGTTTTCAAGTCAACCTTCCTGTGTGATTCGTACCTTTGCAAATCAATTTTTGGTGATATATGCCCCCAAACAATCTATCTTCTCAAAATTTTTAGATCAATATGAGTAATTTATGAGCTTAGATTATTTACTCGGTCTATATTAGATAAGTACTATATCACACAACTCGTCTTGATCTGTTGATTGGGTGCTTTGACTATCACAGAAGATGTTTTGGGTTCGAAGCTTGTAGATGTGATGTGTACGTGAGTTTGCCTTAATTGACGTAAATGTCAAAAAAGTGTACTATATCTATATCTGAATACTAAATAATATTTGTATGTTGCTCGATATAGGAAATTTGTTTTCCTAGAAATTAACTTAATACAAGAAAATTGATTTTCTAACAAATTGAAATGAGATTTGAATTTTGCTTAATATAGTAAATCTCACTTCCTAACTATTAAAATCAGATTTCAATTTAGGAAATCTGATTTCCTAACATCAGGCATATGTATGTATTTTTTGCTCAGCTATTATTTGATGAATGATGCCTTATTAATTGCTATTAAATATGCTGAATAATATGAGATAGTTACTACTGAAGATAACCTGCAATTCTTTAAGTATTTAAACATGATACTCTTATGATTTCATTTCTTAATCATCAGCAACATCATCATCATAATCAGCCTTATCCCAACTATTTGAAAAGATTTTGCAAAGCTGTTGTGATAAAGTAACATCTAACGATGCATAAGAACTCTATTCCGATCACTACTTCCTTTTGTACTGCATCCCAGCAATAATGATTTCCAAGGGCAAGAAGATAAAGCTTTTATCAATTACTGGTAATAAATCCAAGCAACGTTAATAGTACTTGAGACAAAGGTCACAAAACCATAACACCAAATTTATTCAATTCAACAAATAAGTTACATAAATAAATTCCAAAACATTAAAAAATGATGAAGAAATATAACATGAGAAAAATAAAAAACAAGTAAAATATTATTTACATGGAAAAATAAGTTTGGACCATTTCAAAATACGAGAAATCAACAAGTTGGAAGCTCAAATCTTGAAAGGGGAAAGATGAAGCAGCTCAAACACTTGACACTTGACACTTGAAATATTGTCTACTTTGGCGCAATGTTCTTAAGATTTTGTACGATAGGTGTAACTTCCCAAGAGGTCCACCCATCTCAAGATTTCTCCTATATGAGCACGCTTAACTTTAAAGCTTCTAATAAAATTCTGACCGTTACATCAAAAGGTCCCTTGATGTTTAAGAGTTTAGGTTTATTTTCTTAGGGGGTTTCTGATAGGAAATACTTGAGTTCGCAAGTAACCCTAAGGGAATACTAGAGTTCGCAAGCAAACATAATCGAAATTAGTTAGAAAACAAAGAGAAAACTGTTGTTTACAGCAGTAAATCAGCCCAAACGCAATAGATTTTGAATAGAAACAACGAGAAACGTGGAGAAAAACAAAGGAGTCCACTAGTAGATGCAAGAAAGCAATAAAAGATACAATGTTCTTCAATTCGAGAGGAGAACAACCCTCCACAAGTCTCTAGCAAACCCTAGAGCCCTAGCACACGATGAAATCTCAAATTACAATTCAAATTCAAGATAATCCTAATTCCCCCCTAATCCCCTCATTAATCCCCCCCAAAAGGAGAATTACAAATCACCTAAACAATCTTTTTCAATCAAAAATCACCCCCCCCTAATTTGCATTAAGACCTGCATGGGCCCATAGCCATCCCGCCTCCTCCCTGTTGGGTCTTTCGCCGTGCATAGACCCGGACCGGTCCATACGGTTCCTCCTGGGCCGGCGTGAGCGTAACAGTTTCACAAAAGACCAATTGTGTTAATCAGTGATTTAATGGCTTTCCTCTGCCCATAGTGAATCCTCGAGTTCCGTCGGGCATCCTTGGTCTAGGAGAAGCTTGTTTGATATTGTTCTCACATAGGCCATGGCCAATCTTTTGTGCTTCTTGAGGAGTTTTGGATAAAATACCATGACCATTGTAGTTTTGAACAAGTCCAGTTAGTTTCCCTCGTCCTCTTCCACATGCTTTCCTTGCACCATTCTGATTTTCACTAATCTGTGAAGAGGAAATTTACTTCTATCATGAATTCAATTTGCTATTACAACATGTTAGATTGATGTTTACAAAGAAAAAGCTCACATTATGTTGAAGTACCTGTTTAATTTTGGGAGATTCTAATTTTTGAGAGAGAAGAGACTGATCATTCTCTGAGTTCAAGTCAAAATGATCATACCTTTTGCCTTTGGTTACTGATCTTAGCTGAAGGGAAAATGTTCAATATATGTAAAGCTTGATACAACATAATTCGCATACTGTCTTCTTTTTATCATTCAGAATCATTTAAAGTGAAACTAATATGCAAATATATCAATTTAAAGGTAAATTACCATGCATTTATCCAAAGATCTCACACGAAGTCCTTTCCTCCAGTTGCTCTCATCATTTAGCTTCTCTACCTATATGAATTCCATCTATTCTTTAAGTTATCCAAATAAAGCATAAGCTCTTATTTCAATATATAACAAGAATAGTGAAAAAATTAAGATGAGAGCTTACAGCCTTGGCTGCTTGAACAGTTGTCTCAAACTCCACAAATGCATGCAACTATATGAAAAAGAATCATTATAATTTAGAGAAAATTATAAAAAAAATATAGAATTTATGTTACTTAAAAACTATAAGAATTGATATGTCATGGAAACTTCTCTGACGTGAAGAAATCACCTTGTTACTAATTATAACATCAATCTTTGAAGGACAAATTGAATTATGTTCTTTTGGATGACAGATTCTGATATTCTTAACACTGTTACATATAAAAAATAATATCATTATTTCATTGAAATGTGACAATTTCTTCATCTTTTAAGTGAAACATTGGCTAAAAACTTCATTTATCAAACCTTCCAACAATGCTGAATAACTTCTCAATGTGTTGGCGTGAAGAATCTTCTGATAAATTTTCTACTATGACCATGCGCGACTGTAAATGAAAACAAATATGTCAGAAAAACAAGTAGTCAAATATAGTTTTATAATACTATTTGCTAGAGTTTGATGTCAATAACCATCTGCTCCTCCTTGGCTTTCTCTGTAAAGAGCTTCTTGCGTCTCACTTTCTTGCCATCTTCACTCACCACCTGAATTAATAAAAGAAATAACATTGAAATTATCATAATAAATTATAGGAACCAAAAGAGGAGATTTATAGGAAATTCACAAGTTGTGATGATGTTCTAAGAGCTTTAACAAGCATCTGATTGTTAACACCGAGATTTTGTATCTTCTTCCATGAGGCAATGACAGACATTGGAACTGTAAGAAAAAAATGCATATGAGAATTAAGAGTTTATATCAAGATACTTCTTAAGCTAATTAATATTTATTTGTAATTTTGGTACCGTATCCTTCGGGATCTTTGCTCATAATCTTCACAAGGAAATCACTTGCAATCAATTTTTCATCGCTGAATTGGTATTCAACCTGATCATAAGTCAATTGCATAATTGTTATTGTTTTGTTAAAAAAATTCATTTCAAACAGAAGAATGATCAAAGTTGGAAGATATGGACTTAAAACCAAACTTCTTATGTTCCTTTACTTGCTATGTAAAAAGAAAGGCAATCAAAAAGAAGAACCTGTTTCACAATCTTCTGAATCCGATCAGTGCTGTTCTTGTTCTGATTAGAAGCCTTGACGTTTAATTCAGGAGGGACAAAATTCTTTGGTTTCTGATCTTCAAAGTAGATACAATCTGGTTCCATTCCGCCGCTGCTGCCGTTGAGGAAATTGAGATATTGGCAGAAGTAATTTGGTGTCGGCATCTGGATGAAAGGATCAGGGAAGAATTCGGGTGCGTTTGGATTTAACTTGAACTCAGCGGCAGCCGTGGCGCTTGAGCTCTGATATTGCATTGCCTTGATCATCGTGTGTTTCACTTCTTTCTTCTCATCTGCCATTGCTTCTACTTTTTTTTTTCTTTCCTTCTTGGTGAGAATCTATGATAGTCTTTACCTTTTGATCCTTATATATTTCACTTGTTTTTTGGTGGTTTTGTGGTGGCAATTTTTCTCGGAACAGTTATGTTAGTTGGAAGAAGATCCTTATTTGGCGCCAGAAAAATGAGGCTCGATTCACGCTTTGGTTTGCTTTCAACTTTGACCCGGACAGAATTGTTTGAATGGTGCTTTGATAATTTCAAAAGAGCTGAGGAAATCTTGGCTCAAGGAGACCAGGCTGGATTGGATTGCTAGGACTTATAAGGCCAATTCTAAGTAATTGAAGTTACTTAGAAATTTTCAGTTTTTATACAGAACAAACATCAAATCTGGAGCTTATTCACAAAAATACATAGGATTAATCAGTCTTATTGTTGATGTCTAATACATAAGAATTCTAAACAAAGTGCTAAATGAAAAATCGATATATAAAAGCTTTAGGCTACTTTTGAGACGGCTTTTTTATTGCTTCTTAAAGCAGTTTTTTAGTACAAAGTTAAAAATTTTGTATTAAAAAACTATTTTAAGAAGCAGAAAAAAAGCCATCCCAAACTAAGCCTTAATGCTAGCAACTTGTTGGCTTTTTAGAATATTATGCTAAGGGCTCATTTGATTGCCTAATGTTTTGAAAAGAGATTGAACTTTTTAAACTATCATTCGAATTAATATTGATTTTAAACACATAAATACTCTAAAACTCTCACGCTTCAAATTGGTGAAAATAAAATCATCATTTTCTAAAATAAATTTTCATTTGGTCGCTTAGTATTAGAAATCATGCTTTTAAAATAATGAAATATGTCAAATCCATTATATGATTGACTGTAGTTAGAACTTAGAATGCAAAAAATAAATAAATAAATAAATAAAAAGCTATTGAAATCAGGTTCTTATTGGATTTAAATCATGTCCAAAATCATAAATAATTCTATATGCAAAAAATCTAAGAACAAAAATTCAAAGATGCTAGGATCTACGTCATTAAATTTATTTATGACCTATAGGAAATCTGATTCTTAACAATTGAAACCGAAATTTAATTTTATTCTTATTTTCTCACAAGCTCTTATTTGCGCCGCATATTATTCTCGAAATTATTGCATCATAAAATTCCTTAGGAGTGCACTATTTATCTTTAAAATTTTCCTCAATCTAATCTATATCATATATTAGCAATGAAATCAGAGGTACGGTCCACGGTTGTTTCTATTTTAGGCTTTGTTTGGAACAATTTTTTTACTATTTTTTAAAGCAGTTTTTTAGTACAATGTTTTTTTTTTAAATTAAAAACTTTGTATTAAAAACCCGCTTTAGAAAACAGTAAAAAAATTGTTCCAAATTTGATATAATCGAGACTGAAGCACGATCATTACCATACTAATAATCTCAATAACATAGATCCTCATATTTCTTTGAAAACTTTGAGATTCGTCCCTCTAAGCATTAGGATATTATTTACTTGGGCTAAGATATCCGTAGCAATAGCAACCTAAGTTGTATATATATCATTACCATACTTGGGCTAACATTAATTATTGGTCTTTGGATAGAAAAACTGATTATAAGTGCTAATCTCGATGAAATGCTCGAATACTAATAATTATTTCTGTCAACAATAGCCTTTCTTCTGCTGTTCACATGAAATTTTTTTATAAACTTCGATAATTTATTAGATACTTTCATTTATGTAGTAAATGAAGTGTTATTTGATGTTTTATATCAATTTTCAAATAATGAAAAGTATCAGATGATAGATGATGGAAAATATTATGTTTATGTATGTGATACTCTTCAATACTGTTTAAGGATATTGTGAGGTATTACAGCTATAGCGCTCCTTGGCAAAGCAAGGATTTGGACTTTGGAGCGCCGCAATGCTCCGCTCCCAGTTTGTCAAGCGAATGACAATTATATGTTCAGCTATTCTTTGATGAATGATGCCTTACGAATTGTTAGAAAATATGCTTAATAATATGAGGAAATTACTACTGAAGAGTGAAGATAACTTGCGAATAGATCCATTAAGCATCTAATCATGATAATCTTATGATTTCATTTCTTTAGATCAAGTCTAAATTACACAGAACTATAATTATCATCATCATAATCAGGAGAAATTCTCCCAAGCATTTGGAAAGACTTCGTAAAACTTGTTAACCGGCTAAAAGCTGCCACAGCAGGTCCACTACCATTGTTTGCCACTTCCTCTGCTGTCTTGATCTACACCATACATCTCAATTCTCTACTTTAATCTTAGCCGTTAACTTGTGACAAAACCTGCAGCTGTAATGATTTGGTTTTGTCTTTGCTAGTATAAATGATTTGTACTGTTCACAGTAAAGAACTAATGAGAAAAATGTTCTGCTTCCTCTAACCTTTCTTCCTGTTATCTGTACTCGTTCTCTCAGTTATGCAAAGAGTTTTGTTGCAGGTTCTAGTTGATGAAGCCTCTACAAAACTATTGTGATAAACTAATCTCTATTAATGCTTAAGAACTCCATTCTGATTATCATTTATATTTGAACTGCATCCCAACAATAATGACTTCCGACTCGGATGTCATTATGGCTTAATAAAGCAGTTCTTTGCTAATGTACTGCCCACGTTGCATCTGCCCGCCGCGCTAACCCGCCTACCATGCTTAAGGCCAGCTTGTCTATGCATGGCTTAATAAAGCAGTTCTTTGCTAATGTATTGCAAACATAACTCCATGACCACTAAAAATTATGTTACATTCCTTGACTTTTGGACTATGTTTCCCAGGTTGCTGAAGTGTTTTCCAAGTGTAGATACATTAAAGTGGTAAGTGACTTTGACCCTTTGTTTTTTTTCACGACTATGACTTTGAAACACACAAATCTTACAATTGTTGAAACCATGAATGCCACTTATTCTCTGTTTTTGGTATTTTGAGCAGATTCAATGCAATTGGTGAAACCGTGAATGCCACAATTTTTGTTTCAGGTATTTTGAGCAGATTCAACACTTATTCTCTGTTTTTTGTTTCAGTTTGAGCGGTAAGATTGCTTATGAATTTTGCTTTTTACACAATTTCTAAAATAATTATTATTTTGCTTTTATTAATTTTACAGGTTTTTATCATATTAATTCATGGTTGGTAGTAGAGATGGAAGAATTTGAAGAATATGGAACATCCAAATATCAGATAGACAAGGACTATATAGTTCTATCTTCTATTTAGTTTCTATTTATGCTCTATTATAAAACTTCTTAATGACTTGTATGATTCCAAATTTCCAATTGTTTTTTTTTGTAATGATGATATGAAATGCAATTTGATCAAATCTTTATATTATTGAAAAATTCTATTCTATATTATTCAAGTTTTTATAGTACTTAACCATATAAAAATTGTAGTTGATAAGTTGATATTGATCAAATTTTTAAATAAATTTTTTTAAAGAAAGATGATTGCTCATAGTATATAGAATCCTCTACAACTTCAATTTTTTTTTAAGGAATTTAATAGTTAAAGTTCTAGATGTTTTATGTTTAATTAAGTTAATAGTTAAAGTTCTAGATGAAAAAAGAGAATTTTGGTTTAAAATTAAAGACTCATGCCAATTAAAAGAATTAAGAGTTGTGTTCGAGCTTTTTAAACGAGCTCGATCTCGAGCTCGAGCTTTTTAAACGAGCTCGAGCTTTCGAGTCGAGCTCGAGCTTGATATTTTTAAAATGAGTCGATCTCGAGCCCACTTATCGAGCTCGAATTCGAGCTCGAGCTCGAGCTCGAGCTCATTAAGAATTAAATGAGCCAGGCTTGATAAGGCAAATACTCGACTCGACTCGACTCGTTTACACCCCTACTTCCGAGCATAGTAACAGAGAGCTTTTTATTACAAACAAACAAACAGAGAGCTTTTTATCAAGCATTGGAAAACATGAAAGAATTACAACGAAATACAACATGATAAACAGTAGAAAACATGAAAGAATTACTATTCAAGCATTGAAAAACATGCTAGGTCCATTTCAAAACAATAGAAGGCAACAGTAAAAAGCTCAAAGATTGATGGGAGAAAGATCAGTTGTGGTCGTCAGTGATTTTAATGGCTTTCCTCTGCCCATAGTGAATCCCCGAGTTCCATCGGGCATCCTTGGTCCAGGAGAAGTTTGCTTGATATTATTCTCACACAGTCCATTCCCAATCTTTTGTGTTTCTTGTGGAGTTTTGGATAAAACACCGCGACCGTTGTTATTTTGAACCTGGCCAGTTTGTTTCCCTTGTCCCCTTCCACATGCTTTCTTTGCGCCATTTTGATTTTCACCAACCTGTGAAGAGAAACTTCACTTCTATCTTGAATTCAATTTGCAATTAAGATTTCATTTGGGACAGCTTTCTTACGTAAAGCGGCTTTCTATGACTAACATTAAATTTTTTTATTAAAAAGCTGTTATACGAAACAGTAAGAAAATCATCCCAAACGAAGCCTAAATGTTAATATATTATCACAACACAAAACAAAAAAAAGCTTACATCCTGTTGAAGTACTTGTTCAATTTTGGGAGATTCTAATTTTTGAGAGAGGGGAGACTGATCATCCTCCATTTTCAAGTCAAAATGATCATAATCCAACATTTTGCCTCTGATTACTGATCTTGGCTGAAGGGAAAAAGTGAAATAGTTGTAAAGCTTAATGAAACATTATTCACATAGTCTCCTATTTATAATTAAGAACCATTTAAAGAAAAAGTTAAACACTAACATGTCAATTTTAAAGTAAATTACCGTGCATTTAAGCAATGATCTCACACGCAGACCTTTCCTCCAATTGCTCTCATCATTTAGCTTCTCTACCTATATAAATTCCATGCATTCTCTAAGTTATCTAAGGCTTTGTTTGGATTCTTACTGCTTCTTAAATCAGCTTTCTAATATAAAAATTTAAAATTGTGTACTAGAAAAAGCTGGTTTAGAAAGCATAAGAAAGCCGTCCCAAACAAAACCTAAATAAAGCAGAAGCACTTATTTGAAAAAATAAATAAATAAATAAAAACAAATGAATAGTGAAGAAATTAAGGCAAGCGCTTACGGCCTTATCTGCTTGAACAGTTGTCTCAAACTCCACAAATGCATGCAACTATATGATAATTTGGTGAAAACAATACAAAATATACAAATTATGTGAGCTCCAGAACTATCAGAATTGATATGTCATGGAACTTTTTTCTACTGTGAAGAAATCACCTTGTTACTAATTATAACGTCAGTCTTTGAAGGCCTAGTTGAATTAGGCTCTCGAGGATGACATATTCTGATATTCTTAACACTGTTACATATAAATGATATAATAAATAACCTCGTTATTTCATTAAAATGTCTCCATTTCTTCATATTTTTCAGTGAAATATTAGCTAAAACCTTGTTTTTCAAACCTTCCAACTACGCTGAATAACTTCTCGATGTTTTGGTGTGAGGAATCCTCTGGTAAATTTTCAACTACAACAGTGCGCGACTGTAAATGAAAACAAATATGTCAGAAGAATAAGTAGTCAAATATAGTTTTATAATACTATTTGCTAGAGTTTGATGTCAATAACCATTTGTTCCTCCTTGGCTTTCTCTGTAAAGAGCTTCTTGCGCCTCACTTTCTTTCCGTCTTCACTTACCTCCTGAATTAACAAACGAAGAAAAAAACAAAAAGAAATAGCATTGACATTATCTTAACAAATTATAGGAACCATAAGAGGAGGTTTAGAGGAAATTTACAAGTTGTGATGATGTTCTAAGAGCTTTAACAAGCATCTGATTGTTAACCCCGAGATTTTTTATCTTCTTCCAAGAGGCAATAACAGACATTGGAACTGTAAGAAAAAAATACATATGAGAGTTAACAATGTAAAGCTAATTACTATTTATTTGTAATTTTCGTACCATATCCTTCAGGATCTTTGTTCATAATCTTGACAAGTAAATCGCTAAAAATCAAATTTGAATCACTGAATTGGTATTCAACCTGATCATAAGTCATTACATAATAAAAATGATTAGAACTATATAAAAAGTCTACAGTTTGTCCTGTTTTTGATAAAAAAACTCAATTCAAACGGAAAAAATAAATCAAAATTGGAGCATATGATACTTAACAATGCAATATAAAGTAGAATGCAATTTTGGGCTTCGTTTGGGGCTCCTTTCAAAATGTTTTCTAAAGAACTTTCCAGTAAAAAATTTTCTAGTTCAAATTTTTTTTTACTAAAAAACTACTTAAGGAAGCAGTCAAAAAACCGTTCCAAAAGAAACTTTGTGTTATTTTGAAGAGGTTGAAACTTATAATTTTAAATATATTTTATCCAATAATCTGAATCAAAGTTTAGCATAATAAATCAACAATAAAACTCACACTCAAATAAAAATCTTAATCTAATGAAAATGATCAACTAAAGTTAAGTTGTGATTCCTGATAAGCAGTTAAAACATAGGCGTGGATCACCTCTGTCAAATTCGGTTGCCATACTCTCAGCCAACCGCAAGCACTCTCCCACGTTAGGCTACCATGTTCTCAGCCAACTGCAAGCATTCTCTTCTCTACAGTGATCTCAGCCTTCAATCTACAACTGAATCATCGTAGACGTTAAAACCTCTGTTATGCTGCATTAACTTTTGTTATATATATGCAATTCAATCTAATGTAAAGTGACATACAATAGTAACACAATTCTACAGATTTCTGTATTGTTCTTTCTCTTGCATTTCTCTGTTACCATTCTATTTTCTTTTCATGGTATCAGAGCCCCTAAGCTTCACAGCTGCTCTCATCTAAGTTCATGGCAGAAATCAGCACTGCAAGCACAGCAGATACCCAGATGGCGGCAACCAATCTCATGGGAGAAAATACCATTCCTCTCTCAAATTTCTAATGTCAAACATCAAGAACATAGTGCATACACAACTCACTAGTGAAAACTATCCCATATAGCGGCTTCAAATACTCAAACTATTTTCAGCAAATCACTTTGCTGGTTATCTCACAGGAGATCTCTGTTGTCCTCCCAAATTTCTCGCATCCGCTACTGAAACTGTTGAGCCAAATCCAGCATATACAACCTGGCAATTATTAGACCAGAATCTTTCTGCTGCACTATACTCCACAATCTCATATACCATTCTTCCTTACATCCTAAACCTCCAAAGCTGCCATGAAATTTGGATCATCCTTGAGAAGAGACTACAACCCACGAATCGATCTAGAGTAATTCAACTTAAAAATGAGTTACACAATGTCACCATGAAAGACTCTTCTATGACCCAATAACTGTCTACCATAAAATCCTTAGTTGACAACATCATAGCAGCAGGTACTCATCTGGACACCGATGATATCATCCTCCACATTCTAAATGGTCTATCTCCTTTATATCAAGCATTCAAAACAGCCATCAGAACCAAGCTAACTCCCATCAGCTTAGACGACATGTATTCTCTCCTATGCAGTGAGGAAATCAATCTAGCGGCAAAGAACCTGAAGATTTCCCAACCAGATGCAGCCTTTATGACAACCAGAGGCCGCTCGACGAGATACAACCGTGGCCGCTCTACTAACTCGTCTTTTAAGCCTCGACCAACAAATCCAAACTCCATACCGACTATCTGCATCATCTGTCAGATTTGAAACAAACATGGTCATGCAACCAATACATGCTGGCATCGCAGCAACCTCAGCTATACTCCACCAGTCTCTAACTCCATTCCGGGACTCTACACACAGCAACAACAATCACCTACGTCCACTGACTGGTTCTTGGACTCAGGTTCCTCGGCGCACCTTACGACGGATCTCTCCAACATCCAAAATCCCACTCCTTACACCGGTTCCGACACCATTACAGTAGGTAATGGGAACAACCTACCTATCACCAATAGTGGCAAAGGTCTTCTCCCGACTCCTCATCCTAACCGTAAGCTACACCTTAATCCTCTTCTACATGTTCCCTCCATATCCTACAATCTTCTTTCGCTACATAAGCTAATCTCTAACAATAATTGCTCTGCTCATTTTGATGCTAATGGCTTCCATCTAAAGGATATCTCGACTAGGCAGATGCTTCTTCGGGGTCGCAGCAGTAACGACCTTTATCAACATTCACGACTCAGCGTCACTCGGACTCTCTCTGGCATGACCGACTAGGCCACCCACATCTGTATTATACAAGCTTTCCAAATTACTTAATTTTAATTGTCCGAGTGTTTCGTCTACTACTTGTAATGCTTGTAATGTAGCCAAAAGTCATCGACTACCATTTAGTTCTAGAGTCACTTGTAACTCCAACCCATTATCACTAATACATATAGATGTTTGGGGCCCGTCTCCTGTTCCCTCTTTAAATGGCTATCTTTACTATGTAATCTTTATAGACGATTATTCCAAATTTTCTTGGATATACCCAATGCAATATAAATCTGAAACAACAACTCATTTAATCAATTTCATCTCCATGGCGGAAAAACAATTCAATAAATTCATACAGACCATTCTGTCTGATGGTGGGGGAGAGTATACCTCTCATTCTCTAGCCAACTTTCTTGGCCAAAAAGGCATTACACATCAATACAGTTGCCCCTACACACCAGAACAAAATGGTGTTGTTGAACTCAAACACAGACATCTAATTGAAACCACTAGGACTCTTCTTCATGCAGCACGCCTCCCTCTCACCTTCTGGTTTGAAGCACTACTTATCTCTCTATATCTCATAAATAGATTACCCTTCCCTAACACCAAACATAAATCACCCTATCAACTACTACACAGTCAACTCCCTACCTATGATCACTTAAAAGTCTTTGGCTGTCTATGTTTTCCCTGGCTAAGGCCTCAAGAACCCCACAAGCTAGCACCACACTCAACACCTTGCCTTTTCCTTGGTTATTCACCCTCTCACAAAGGCTATCGCTGTTTTAACCTCCAAACTCAAAAGATCCACATTTCCCGCTAGGTTATGTTTCATGAGTCCACCTTTCTCTCTCCACCACAAAACAAGCTCTACCAACTTCCCTACCACCCTTACCGCTAATCCCACACTCACAATCCACAATTTCACATACTATCAAACCCCCACCTGATCCAAACTACTACCGTTTCCCTCAACTCCCTCTTATAACCGCAACATTACATCCTCTACTTCTCCAATTTCTTCACAAACGTCTTCATCCACATCCTCCTCCACCACAAGCCCTCCACCACCACCTCTCACTCATACACACCCCATGGTTACACGGGCTCAAATGGGTCACCTCAAACCGAAAACAATTTTTACATTAACCACTCAACTTCCCTCCTCCTCAACTCCCACTTGTTACACTCAGGCCTCCAAATTTCCACATTGGCGACAAGCAATGTCAATTGAATTTCTAGCCCTCCAACACCAAGCTACTTGGTCACTAGTACCACCTCCAATTGATCAACCTATCCTAGGATGCAAATGGACCTACAAAACCAAACTCAAACCTGATGGTTCACTTGAACGATACAAAGCCAGACTTTTTGCGCAAGGCTTCAATCAACAACATGGTATCAATTATCATGAGACATTCAGCTCTGTAGCAAAAATCACCACCATCCGGGTCCTCCTTGTTGTTGCTTTACACAATCATTGGCCAGTTCGTCAACTCGATGTATTTAATGCATTTCTTCATGACATCTTGGATGAAACAATATATATGACTCAACCCAAATATTTTATTGATCAACGTTATCCCCACTACGTATATAAACTTCACAAAGCCATACAATGGCCTCAAACAAGCTCCATGTCAATGATTTTATACTTTTTCCACCTTATTATCCAAAAACTTCTACTTCAGCTCATCAGACCCATCTCTTCTCATTTATTCATCTAAGAGCACCCACGTATTTCTCCTTCTCTACATTGATGATATTCTCATTAGTAGCAACAACACCACTTTCCTATCAAATCTTCTATCAGATTTACAGCAGTAATTCCTTCTTAAAGACCTTGGTAATATTTCCTTATTCCTTGGCATACAAGTTTCCACTCAAGCAGATGCTTATATTTTACATCAAACTAAATATGCAACTGATCTTCTTCGGAAATCTGGACTCATGGATTGCAAGCCGGCTGTCACGCCTCTATCAAAAAAACCTACACATGCTGCTCACTCTGATCAGCCTTATGACAATCCAATATTTTATCGCCAAATAGTTGGATCACTACAATATTTAAGAATCACACGTCCAGACATCGCATTCGCTACTAATCAGTTGTGCCAACACATGCATTATCCTCTTCAAAAACACTACCAGCAAATGAAAAGATTGCTCAGATATATAAAAGGCACAATATATCTTGACTTACCAATTCAACAAGAAGATCTCTCATTCCACTCCAACTCATACTCTGATTGGGCTTCTGATCCTTCAGACATAAAATCCACTACATGATTTTGCTCATTTCTAGGGAAAATACTCATATCTTGGAGCATTAAGAGACAACCAACCGTAGCCAGATCGTCGACTGAAGCATAATATAGAGCCTTAGCTACAACAACGTCAGACATTGTTTGGCTCCACAGACTACTTCACAACTTCAACATTCCATCTTCAAATTCCACACCTCTTCACTGTTACAATATTTCAGCCATGTCCCTAGCTAATAATCCTGTTTTTCATGCTCGCACGAAGCATATAGAGATTGACTACCATTTTCTTTGAGATAGGATCAAATTCAAAGAAATTGAAGTTCATCACATAGACACCAAAGATCAAATTGCTGATATTTTCACAAAAGCTCTCTCAACAATCCAGTTCTATCATCTACGAAACAAATTGACTCTCCTATATGTGGATCCTCAATTTGAGGGGAACTGATAAGCAGTTAAAACATAGGCATGGATCACCTCTGTCAAGTTCGGTTACCATACTCTCAGCCAACCGCAAGCACTCTCCCACGTTAGGCTACCATGTTTTCAGCCAACTGCAAGCATTCTCTTCTCTACAGTGATCTCAGCCTTCAATCTACAACTGAATCATCATAGACGTTAAAACCTCAGTTATGCTGCATTAACTTTTGTTATATATATGCAATTCAATCTAATGTAAAGTGACATACAAAAGTAATACAATTCTACAGATTTCTGTATTGTTCTTTCTCTTGCATTTCTCTGTTACCATTCTATTTTCTCTTCAATTCCTAATTAATATTCCACTAAAAATAACTCACATAGATTCCATCCTGAATTTTTAACACAGCAAAATTTACTTGTGTTTTATGCGTTTATCTTCCGTCTACTTTATTTATCCTCAGCAATTTGAATTCTGTCTCTTTTAATTCCCAATAAGCTACCAATATTTCTACAGCATATTCCTTTGGCAATTCAATGGAATTAAAAAAAAAAGGTTACTTCAAAACGGAAAACCTGCTTCACGATCTTCTGAATCAGATCTGTAGTGTTCTTGTTCAGATCAGGATACTTGATATTTGAATCAGGGACAGAACTCATGGGCTTCTGATCTTCAAAGTAGATAAAATTTGTTCCCATTCCGCCTCGGCTGCCATGGACGAATTGGAGATATTGGCAGAAGTAGTTGGGATTTGGCATCTGGATGATAGAAAGAGGGACGAACGGAGGCGCATATGGATTTAACTTGAACTCAGAGATGGCGCTTGAGCTTGGATCTTGTATTTCCTTGAACTTGGTTTGTTCGTCTCCTTCATTCTCTCCTGCCATTGCTTCTATTTACTTCTTTCCTTCTTACTGGAATGTAAGAGAGTCTCTGTATTCTGTTCCTTATATATTCACTTTTTTCTCTGTGGTTTTGTAGCAGAAGGGTTTCTTGGAACAGTTATGTTAGTTGGAAGAAGGTCCTTTGGCGCCAGAAAAAACAGGCTTGATTTATGCTTTTATATGCTTTCAAATTTGACCTGGTACGAATTGCTTCAATGGTGTTTTGGTCATTTTAAAAGAAATCTTGGATTGTTCGGTTCAGGAAAAATGTTTTGTTTGGATGGGTGTAAAATAAATGTTGATGAATATTTTTTTATTTGGTTTGAAGTAAAATAAATGTATTATAAAGTTTAAATATGATGGTGGCCGGTGACAGTGCTAGTAGTGGCGACGACTGACAGTGAAGACGATGATGGATTACAGAGAGTGGAGGTGGGCAGTGGTGGGTGACGGCCAGCAAGCGGCAACAGTGGCCGGTGGCGATCAATAGTGGGTGGCGCCGTCAGCAGGTGGTAGTGATGGTAGATGATAATAGTGTTTTCCAGCGGTGGGTGGTAGCGACCTTCTCTATTTCGTTCGGCTTCTTTCCTTCAAAGCGTATAGTTTTGCACGAGTTCTTTTTCGTAGCTGTTCGGCTTTGCTCCTTCGACGACGTTCCCTTCCTGTTTGATCGGAAGTTAGGACATTTTTTGATCGGAAGCAACAACGGGAGCTCTCTTTCTTTGAAGGTAACTTTCTCCCTTTCTCCGCCGAACCAAAGGATTTCGTAAATCCGGGATTTTCCACGAAAAGAGGGAATTTTCCGTCAACTGCGGCTTTGATTTACCTTGAGATTTGGTTTTGCATTTTTTAGGGGGTGTTTGGTATAGGATTGGATTAAATTTTAGTAGGATTTACTAAATCCTGTAAATCCGGATTTAGTAAATCTTGGGCTCTTAAATCCGGAATTGTGTTTGGTATGACAATTTTTAAATCCTGTTAAATCCAGAAAGATGTTTGGCAAGAGATAACAAGATTTAAAACGGTTGGAGATTTAAAATTGAATTAACTAATTATTTTGAAATAACTAATTATTTAAATAATATTCCTACTAATCATTTATTTAATAATTTAATTACTATTTTATTAGTTTTAATTATAAATTTTATTATTAATTATCTCATTAATCACTTAAGAATTCTAATGCTCATTAATTATTTAACTATTATTTATATTATTAATTATATGTTTAATAATGTATAAGATAATTACATTAATTTATAATTACTAATTATATTACTAACTATTTTATTAAGTTAAATTAGATAATTAATTTATACACTAATTCTACTATTAATTATTTAATTAATTCACTTATATTAATTAAGTAAACGCGTAATGAAAGCTTCTTCGGCTCCTTCGTTGCTTCGCAGGAGGTGTTGAGATTGCACGAGTCGCTTCTTCGGCTCCTCGTTGCTTCGCAGGAGGTGTTGAGATTGCACGAGTCGCTTTTCAGCTACTTTGTTGCTTCGAAGGAGGTGTTGAGATTGCACGAGTCGCTTCTTCGGCTCCTTCGTTGCTTCGCAGGAGGTGTTGAGATTGCACGAGTCGCTTTTCGGCTCCTTCGTTGCTGTTCGACTTCGCTCCTTCGACGACGTTCCTTTCCCGTCGGATCGGACGTTACAACATTTTGATCTTAAGCAACGACGGGAGCTCCCTCTCGCTCGATGTGAAGGTAACTTTCGCCCTTTCGCGCGGTTCTTCGGCCAAATCCCGTAAATCCAACTACTAGCTGGATTAGGATTTACCGGGATTTAGCGGATTTGCGCCGTAAATCCGCAAATCCGGGATTTACGGATTTGCCGGATTTACGTCGACGTTTTTTGCGTTTGGCTGGATTTACTGTAAATCCTGCTTAAAATCCCGGTATAAATCCGATACCAAACACCCCCTTACAGTTTAGCTGGATTTAGCTCAAATACGCTTCATATCCGGCCTAAATCCTACATCCAAACATCCCCTTCAAATACCCAAGATTCCTCCTTGCCAGATACTGTCTCCGCTTCTCTCTTCTCATGAAACCATTCTCTGGCTTCTACATCATAATCATCCTTCTCCTCGCTCTTATCTTTGTCTTCTGCCTCCAAGCCAACTCCAACGGGCCATGGAAGTCCCCCATCCGCACCTCGGACCTCCTCCCGACGTTTGTTGGCGTCTTCTCATCTCAGGAGACTAAACTGCGGTGGAAAGGCGCGTGTTTCCACAACAATACTGCGTGGATGGAGTTTCACAATAAGAGCAAGTCAACCTACGGCGGCGGCACTCTCCATATAAAGGTTGATTCCTGATCTGTTCTTTTTTTTTTTGTGTGTGAAGATTTTGGTGGAATTGGGAACTGTATTGCTTATATTTGCCTTTCAGCGGGAGATAATTAGGTTTTTGGTAGTATAGCCGTTAAATTAGATTAGTGGGCATTGTTGTTGCAAGTTCTTTTAGCATGTGGGTGCTGAATTATTCGTATCAATGTTATGGGTCTTGTGGAGAATTTCAGTGATGTTATCGGATTCCCTGGTTTGTCTTAACTTCAACATCTAGATAGTACCACTTGGTTTCTGTTATCTTCATTTATTACATTGGTTAGAGTAACAATTCATGTGGAAGGGTTGAAGTACTTTTATGATCAAGTCATCTTGTGGATTTTGGATATTGTGTGCTGCTGCTTGTAGCTCTCTTCTTTTATGAATTTGAATGAAATTTTAAGAAGAAGTAATAGGATTAGAAGAAATCAGTTTTACCCGTACAAACATGTGACATATTCAAGCATGCGGTGCTGCAGGGTTTATATCTATCAAAGGTATTTTAATAAAATAGAATGTTCTTATTTTGCCAAGCATTTGAAGATTTTGAGGAACATATGAACTTCATTTCCTTGTTTCACGCCATTATTTTGCCCCATTCTTAGGTTTTGTGTGGGACGGCTTTCTTATTGCTTTCTAAAGCAGTTTTGTAGTATAAAAATTAAAATTTTTGTAATAAGAAGCTGCTTTAAGAAGCAGAAAGAAAGTCTTCCTAAACGAAGCCTTAATCTTAGATAACACTTGGTAATGTCAGAGGACATTTAGAATTTTCTCTGTAAGAACTTTATATTCCGTTGTACTAACATTGCTCTCTCTGGTTTAGGTAATCCAGATTGGAATATATATATATATATATATATATATATATATATATATATATTTTGTAGCTTTACATATTGATCATATGACACCTGAACTCTAGAAAATGAATTTAAGCTAGAAGACAATAATGAAACATTTTTATTGTGATTTCTAAATCATTCATGGTTAGGTCCTTGACATTTATACGCTTTTTTTTTTTCCTTCATGTCTGCATTTAGGTACTACATTTATAGACCTCCCAACTTTTCGCAATAGGAATCTGAGGAAAGCTTGCCTTTTGAATTTTGATTAAGTAGTCATCATCAAGAGGGTAAAAAGGAAGCAGAATAGTTACATCCTTAAGGAATTGAATCATTATAATTCTTCAGGGCCTTCTAATCTGAAGTTTTTGTATCTATATTTTCTACATTTATTTATCATCTCGTACAAGTTCTAATGAAGAACAATCACTTTATTAATGCACTCAATGCACAGTTTTCCAATCCAAAATTTCAAATATTCATAAGATACCCCAACATTCTCTTTTCATAATTTGACTAGGTCACGAATGCTCATAGCTGGACTTGTATGGATCCTTATGTTTTTGCAACTCCATACCGTGTGACATGGGATTATTACTTATTGTCTGGAGAGCATACCCTTGAGTTTGATGAGTGGGAGACTGAAGAAGAGTATGAATATGTAAGTTGCCACTACAATCTATAAATTCAACTCTATGAGGAGAAGGTTTTTGCTTTATTTAGATGCTCAAATAACATTCTTATTTCATCTTTGGTGTATCTTCACTGTTTTGTGGTGTTAGGTGAAACATCATGGGGTGCCAATCTTCCTTATGCAATCAGGGATGTTAGGAACTCTCAGTGCTTTGTGGGATGTTTTCTCTTTGTTTAAAAATATTGGATGGAGAGAGAACTCAAATATTGCTTTTCTCAGGAAGCATATGGATGCAAAATTCGAGGAATGGCCAAAACCGTGGTTATCAAACATCAATGTTGATGACAAGGTTGGTTCCATATATTAGCACTAGAAATTAACATTTTTCTTGGTTCATATTGCAATGAATTTTCCAATCCTAAATGGTTGGGATGTGGTTAATGATGATAATAATGATAATGATAATGCAGTGGATTCTCTATTGTAATGTATTTTCCTAATTGTTTTTGTTATGTTGATTGTCTTTTAATGGCACGCATCGTACCGACAACAATATTTCAGTTGTTAAATAGTTCAATCTATTTTAGATTGAACAATATCTTGCCAACTTTTACAAAAAAATTTATATTTGAATGGCTATATGCCATTTTAGTGGAAGATTAGGAGTTGACAGTAAGTGGGTTCACACAGCATCACTGAAAAGTTTGAAAAATGGTTTATGTTGTCTCTCATCACGTTAATGATATCTAATACAAAGAAAGGTGTGCAGTTTGGATTGCATCTTCAGGTAATCAATAGAGCATTTGATAGTACTTCTTCAAAAATATTTTGCTATTTTTTGCAGTTGTACCTTTCTATTTATGTTTTATATATGCATAAATATTTACTATTTTTTGCAGCGATGTTCTCAGGTTTTGTTTGTTTGGTCTAATATTGCTCCAAAATCATACTTCATTTATTCAATACCATAATTAGACATGTTTAATGCATTGTGGTTGTTCATTTGTTGTTTGAAAACTAAATTAGTGGCTACCTTTATTCTTTGCATGTATGTTTTTCTGGCATTGAATTGGTTTTGAACTGGAATCTATCCTTTATCGTTATTTATCTCTTACATCGGTGTATGAAAAAATTTTAATCCCACTAACTCATGTGGGATCACTTATGAGTATATTGAGTTTGAAAATTTAAAAGTTTGAAGATTTCAGGCCAATTTAGTTGGGGCTTAAGTTTGACTTAAGCTAGTCCTTTGAGCTCAGCCAAACAACCCAATTGACACTCTTAAGCCTGTTTTAGCCCTTTTGTGTCTCCTCCTACCTTAGCACATGTCATTTGCTTCTCAAGCGATTGACCTCTTTTTTTGCCACTACTCTTCACTTCTTGGGTGATTAGCTTAATTGTTAGCTTCTGCTGCTCGTGATTACCCTAGTCAGGAGTTGTGCTCTCTGCTTCCCCTAATTATCCTGTTTGAGCTACCATCCTCTTTGACTAAGGTTTCGTTTGGGACGGTTTTTTACTGCTTCTTGAAGCAGCTTTTTAGTATAAAAATTAATTTTTTTATTAGAAAGCTATTTTAAGCAGTAAAAAAGTCATCCCAAACGAACCTAAATGTCTAAATTAACTCATGTGTAGGGAATATTAATATGCTAGGATGACTTGAGAAAATAAATTAAACAAAAAAAAAGCAACTGAACTGTTTTTTTAATTTACCTCAACTTACATTTGTCTGTCTTTTCCACCAACGAAACAATTTAGTCCTGCTCAAGTGCTAAGCCCTAGCTTAATTTAAGCTACATTAGTTTGTCTTTTTCAGATTATTTAGGATGATTGGATTTATTTAGATGGGAAATCAATTTCTTTGTTTTGCTTTTATCCTGGAGATGTACAAATCTGCTGGGCTTTTCATTCCTATTGCCAGTTCCATACAAGTCAATGAGTTCACGGTGAGTTAATCAACCTATATTTATCATATAAACTCAAGACAAACAGATATATAGATATATATTCTTTGTGGAATCTGATTATGTCGATCAATCGGATTTGTGTTGTTGCCTTCGGCATCAACATTTGTCGCCTTGGGCATCAACATTTGTCGTGCTTGCTGGGGGTGCGGGTTTTCTTCCCTTGCGAGCTCGACAGATGTTTTGGCCCAAGGCAACAACACAAATCAGATTGATCAACACAATTAGATTCCACAAAGACTAACAAAATTACTTCTCTCTTAGCAGTATATGAGTGGAATCAAGAGTTTTCATAGAATATAGAATTGAATTGCTTTTTTGAGTAGCTCATCAATTATGTTATGATTCCTTTCATTGTGCTGAATTATGCATCTTGGTTTGTTTTATATTTGAAAATAGGCTTGAAATCTGTGATTTGAGAGTTGCATTTTGATAATGTCTTCTTCATTCATCTATGAGCTATAGCTATTTTTCTCACACTAGTCTTGCCTCACTACTAGAAAAGGACAACTTTGACAATTTACTTAACTATTAAAGATGCTATGCTTGGTGCAATCTTATGTTTATATTGATTTGTCTTTTTCATTCACAAATTTCATAATCTCTTGACCCTGTATTATTCGTGATGACAGAAATGTAGATATCCAAATATCAATGGCTGTCGCACTTGTTTGCAAGATAATCTGATGAGGTCTTTCTTTAATAGCCATGGACAACTATCTGAATCAGATTTTAGTAAAGTTTTAGATAAAGAAATTTGCTCAGGCGATTTGTGTGAAGAGATGCTAGTCAATGCAGATATTTTTGGACTTTCATCCCTTGTATGTGAGCTCATGGGTGAAGGTTCACATAGACAATTAGTTACCACAATGGAATTCTACCATCATCCAAAGTTTACTCATTTTGTTAATGAGCATTTTTGTGAGGCAATTGTTATTGAGTATCTTCCTACTGGAATCTTTTCTGATCCCTTTGAGCTGCAACGTCTTGTCGATCGTGAAGGTTAGAAGCTTATTTTGTAATCTTTAAGCATATCCTATTATGTAAAGTTAACTTCTTTTGATTTTTACAGTGTTTCTAAGTGCTTATGTGTTTGGCGACACAAACCTGGAATTGCCTTCTGCTCTTTCCAATATATCGGTAGTAGAGATTCACATTAATGTCAAGAGTGATGTCCAAAAAATTGTTGTTCAACTGCCTCTTCATTCTAGATATCCGGTGAGTTTGAAATTTATATCAAAATTATCCTTACTTTGTTTTGAAATTTTAATAAAATCATGTCTACTAAGAGCATCTCCAACCGAACGTTATGACGTCGTTTGGTCGCTTCAGCCGAACACCAAATCTTCCGCTAGTTGTTTGCGGGTGAACAGTGTGATGTCAATATTGGCATTGCACTTTTCACCTATGCGATTTTTCTGTCTCAACGGGATTTGCCGAAGAAATGCGCGAAAAAGAAAAAAGACGGTTACCTTCACAGAAGAGCTCAAAATGGAGTTCGATTGGAGATGAATCACGACATTTTTGAGCTTCACTATATTTTGGAATGCAAAATGAGATTTTTGGTTGGAGATGCTCTAACACTGGCATTTACTTACAACAATACTTATACTCAAAATATATATCTTTTTGATGCCTCATATAATCATATATCTAACTCTACCCTCATTTTTTTCTCAGCCTCTTAATTCAAGTGACTACATAAACATAACAATAGGCAAACCACATTTGTTCATACGTTGCATGCCAAAAATCTCTCAAACTGCAGACTGTTTATGGACTTTGATTGATTTGGGTGTCTTGTTTGGAAACAATGTGACATGGAGAATTCCTTGTGGAGATGCAGTGCACACAAGGGTTGTAACTATTATAACTTTTCTATCATCTATTTTCTGCTCTGTTTTTATTGTGTTGTCAACCATGTATCAGTCCAAGAAGGACAAAAGCAAAATGGAATAGCCATAATTTAGCACATATGCTTCTTATGTTTTGTTAGGTGTATATAAATCTCTTGATTTGGTTTTTGAAATCGTGATTTTGAATCTTTTAACAATGCTGGATGGGATGAGATTTTTGTTCAAAATGATATTATGAGTGAAGATTAATTATTCTGTGCGGACATCAGACGTCGTCTGAAGGCAAATTAGAGCATGTCACGTCACCTTCTTGCTGTGTATTCATTATGTACCGGGTGATTTGGCATGCTCTTATTCGTCTTCGTACACAGAGCTACGTCCGGTGCCAGAATAATTTCTCCTGAGTGAAAGGATGGGTTGAAGGAAAATATTTTTTTAATGTCAAAATTTAAGCAATATGCTTAGTGATTTATCCGTTATCATATAAATATATATATATATATATATATATATATATATATATATATATATATAGACACACACATGAGTGCCAAGTAAAAATACTATTGAGCCGTAACCCATTTGTAATAATATTTTTTATTTTTGTTATCATTGAGATAGTAAATGATTGGTCGGGTTCATTTTCTAAAGCCTCAAAATAGATGGCTTCATGTTTATCAGATGATTTTTTTTATAAATATTTTAGAAGTGAAGGCTTTGAGTTGAGCACAAGCTAATTTTAGATAAATAAAATATGAATACAATGAGTCAAATATATTAAAATCATTCTTCTTATCTACTAATCAAGTAAAAAAAAATCTGAAAGACTATTAAATATTTATATATTCCAATCTAATAACCACCCAATTACCCAAATAAGATCTTATTTGTGTTTGGCTCATTAAAAATAAAAAAATAAAAATTACTGAGCGATACAAATCAAATTTTACTGATGGAATATAGGTGAGGATATTTGGTTAGGATTGGGCTTATAGTCATTAAACTTTGAAATAATTATCATACATGGTTCATCAAAAAATAAACTTAATGATATATAAATTGTTAGCAATTATTAATCAAGAGCATTATTTTATTTATTATATTTGTTGCTTTCATTGTATGTATTTATTGTTATAACCTCATTATATTATGTTTGATAAATAAAATGATTATTTGAATTGGAAAGAATTTCATAAAAAAATTTCATAACATAAAAAAATTATACACCCAATCCATCTTTCCTATTGAGTTTTTTTACTCAATAAACATCTATCCTATCAAATTAACACTTCAATGCTTATATAAGAAATCATCTTTATCAAAGAATATGATATTTTCTCTTCTTTAACCATGGCCTTGCATTTACCTATAAAAATTGTGCTATCCACCAAATACTTGGCCAATATTGTTGTATCATTTTGCTTCATTGCTGATCAAAATTTATGCAGCGTTTTGCTTTCTTCTTTGAACTTCGGAATGTAAATGAAATTATTAGGACATGAACACGCATCGCCAGTTATGGAGAAAGCCTTGCACAAGGACTCGACGAGGAGAAGGGGATGGAGTTTAAGACCAAGTCTAGGTGGTTGGTGAAAGATTGACTTATTCGAGTGTCTTGCATTGCACATCAGATGGGTATTCTCTCATGCAACTGATGTGAGGATCAACTCTAGTACTCCATTTCTGAGTAAAGCACCTTTGAAGATACATTTTCTATCTCTTCAATGTTCTGGGTGTTTCCCAATTCCTTAAGCTCTACCATTGTTTGATCATTCTCTGCTACTTTTATTTTCAATGTCATCACCACCAACTCATCATTTCTAGGACAAATTATTAGGTGCGGACGTCGGACGGAGAGAACCGCCTGATTTTCTCTGTCTACAATAAAAGCACATTTACAGAAGACGTTTTTCTCGGTTGCACCTAATAATTTGCAGAACATCTTAAATTTTATTTTACAAAAATTTACATACATACCACTTTATAACATCCTATTTACATATCTAACATCTAAAACTTTAATATTACATTCATACCAACAATTCCAAATCCTCTTCCAGCAGATCGCAGAAGCAAGCTTAGCAATGCCGAATGCCTGGAAGAAGGAGAAGTCATCCCCTCTTCTCCTCTCCTTCCGAGGTATCTTCCTACTCGTCCTTCTCTTCTTCCTCCTCATCCTCATCTTTTTCCGACCCCTATCCTCCCAAAACCCTAACCCTAACCCCATCTTCCTCCACTTCCAAATCCCAACAACAAACCTTCCCACTGGCCTCCCTCTTCTCCCCTTCGACTGTGCCGCCTCTCCCCAAGCCTCTCCTGTCTTCGCTGCACGCGTTGAGGGTCTTCATTACCCTTTCCTCTACTCCCTCGCCGATTTCGGATCTCTCCCCGAAAAACCCCACAAAAACATTGTTCGTATGATGAAAGGCAAGCCTTTTCGCCGCCCGGAGATCTCCTCTACTATCCAGGAGTTCCTCCATGGGTCTAAGCCCACCGATGGGATTGTAATTGATGTTGGAGCTAACGTCGGGATGGCGACATTTGCCGCCGCCGCCATGGGATTTAGGGTGGTGGCGTTTGAGCCAGTGTTTGAGAACCTACAGCGGATCTGCGATGGGGTCTCTTTGAATAGAGTTTGGGATCGGGTGGTGATCTTTGAGGCAGCTGCTTCAGATCGTCTCGGGAACATCACGTTGCATAAGGTAGGATCGTTTTTAAGATTTATTGGCATTGTTTTGATATTTGGGTGATTAAAAAAAAGAAGATATTTGGGTGATTTAGGATCTGCAAATGACATTTGTGAGGTTGATATGGATTGGATGTATGTTATCTCACATTGATGTCACTGGGGTTGAGTTTCCGATGGATTTGTGTTGTAATCGTTCATGTATGGAAAATAGTTTTTAGAATTTTTTTTTGGGGGACATTTAGGCCATTTAAGACAAACTCACACACACAACGCATACACAAAGACTCGAACCCAAGACCTCTTAGTTGGAAGCATAAGCTCTCAACCAACAAACTAAGGTGAGCTGTGTTTTTTGAAATTCATAAAGGGCTCTTTTGATTGATTGAAGTTAGACAACATGTTTCCATAAATTATGGAATTGTTAATCTTTGGATGTTATTAAAAATCAATGTAGATTTCAAACTCGATAAAGCTTCTCAACACTTATTCAAGTGTGATAATTTCATTTTTCATGTTAGTGAAAAATAAATCATCAATTTTCTTAAAATATTTTTCTAGTTACAACAACCAATTGGGCCCTTAGAAAAAAAAGTAAAAGAGAAGTGTTATTGAGAGTTCTAAAAAAAGAAAGGGATTAATAATGCGTATATTCAAGTCATTAGGGATATGTATGTTGGAGTTGTTACTTGTGTTCAAATACAAGGTGGTTTGACCAAGCATTTTCCAATTTCAGTTGGATTACATCAAGGATCAGTTCTAAGCCCATATGTTTTTGCTTTAGTCATGGATGTTCTTACTAGAGATTTGCAAGAGGATGTTTCCTAGTGTATGCTTTTTGCTGACGATATTCTTCTTGTTGATAAGACTAAAGAGGGAGTTGAAGTTAAACTTGAATTATGGAGCTCAACCTTAGAGTCTAAAGGTTTTCATTTGAATATTGTGGTTTGATGTTATCCTCTACATAATGCACTGATTGAGAGTTATAAGGAGATCATTACCGTGCTGACGGTCAAAGAGTGACGACTCTATTTACTAAACCAACAGTTTACTGACATTGATACTAACACTGAAAAATACCATGATAGCCATGACTTCCACTTGTTTAATGTGACTACTGAAATGGAAACTCACTTTCTCATAAGCTAATCTGCTAATGATTTGCTTCGTCTATGTAGGATTGTGAGGAGACCAGACACAAGGTAAAGCCCATTTTCTAGTTTTAATCTGCATTTTCAATTTTCCTATTTTGCTAATATCATAAGCGGTTCATTTGTTCTGCCCTTTTTGAAATATGCAAGCCTGGAACTCAAATTGTGCTAGAAGATTCAACACTTTCCATACAATAAATTTAGTGTAGACAATATTTTTCTCAGTAAAGTTAAAATGAAATAACACATTCATAGAACCATTTTCTTAACTATTTGGGGTCGGTTGTATGGATTTTCATTTTTTTCATTCATTTGTTTTAAGTATTACATGAGGTGCTAAATATATTCTTCAGAAATCATGTTGAAGAACTTCCATCTATTTTACTCTACGTCAATTCGGTCTCTTTAATATTTCAACATTAATTTTATCTTCTTATTTGATTGGTCTTTCCAATCCTTTGTTATGCACGTTTGAACATCTAAGTTTATTTTCAATTAACTTATCTTCAATATATATAACTCCATACATTACTTTAATAGAAACATTCCTTAATTTTTTCTTCTTTGTTTTACAACCACATCTATCTTATCATTCTCGTTTTCATTTTCGCTATGTGAACTTGAATATTGAAGAATTTTTACCACCCAACAGTTGGCTTCATATGATGGTTTTATATAAGCTATCTCTAAGTTTTCATGTTATTCTTTTATCAACATAATACTCTTGAGACATTTCTTTATTTTAGTCATTCAATATTAACTGTAGAAGTTCTATCATTATATTTTCATATATACATCTTCATTTTCTATATAATAGATCTAAGAGACTTAAATCAATCAGAAATATTACTTTATCTTAGATAAAAATATTGATTGATAATTGTTAATAATACATCCATTAATTGCATATAATTATTTCAGCATTTGTTATATTAATTTAAATTTTTTATCTTCTATTTTTTTTAATTTAATATAATTTTTCATTTATTTCAATGAATTTCTCAATGATTAGAACTATATTGTTTACAAAAATTATATAGGACACCTCATTCATTATATTATTCGCAAGTATGTCTAAAATAAATATCAGAAGATAAAAATTCAATGTTGATCATTGATATGATATCATTACAATTTATATGTTTTTTATAATCTCAATGCTCTATTTGAAGTTGTTACATTTGGTGTGAGATATGCTTCTTAATTCATATGTTTTGTATATTTCACATTATCATTGTAAGTACCAAGTATATCTTAATTTTGGTGATTAAATGAACTTTTTATGCTTCAAGTAGCTGTTAGCCCATCACTTCCATGCTACTTCTTGATTTATCGCCAAGTCGGCTTTAACCTTGAATTTTGTTTTGCGTATTTCAATTGTTGATGCTTGCTGAGCTAACTACTACTTCACATTATATGATAAGCAGCTGGTTGGCCGCCTAGACAACAGCGCCATATCTGCAACTGGTGCTAAATTGGCCTTCAAGTCCAACAAAGAAATTGCTATAGAAGTCAAGACGATTCCATTAGATTTAGTTATTCCTGATAATGAGAAAGTTCTACTGATCAAAATTGATGTTCAAGGCTGGGAGCTCCATGTACTTGAAGGAGCTATCAAGTTACTATCAAGAACAAAAGGAGAAGCACCATATCTCATATATGAGGAAGATGAGCGGTTGTTAGCGGCTAGTAACAGCAGCAGAAAGGAGATAAGGGAATTCCTTCGATCTGTGGGCTATGATCACTGTACACAGCATGGAACAGATGCTCATTGCACCAAAAACTGGGATTAAAATCCAAAGGCTGCGTTGTGGATGCTGTGAATATGAATGGGAGGAAATGAAATAAAGGTTGTAGATTTATTATCAATCAACAAAATATTATTGAAGTTTTATTTCATTTCCTTCACCTTTCCTCAATCCAACCAAGCTGTGCTGATTACAAGTTTTTCTGAAGTTTCTTGGTATGGCTGCAGTTGCTGTTGATGTTAATAGAATGGCGCCTGTACTGATATGCTGATAATAGAATGGCAACTTATCTGTAACTTTTGTTTTCACTTCCCACTAAATAGAGTGTTAGGTTTCGTTTGAGACGGCTTTCTTTCTACTTTTTAAATTAGTTTTTTAGTAAAAAAAAATTAATATTAAAAAGCTGCTTTAAGAAGCAGTAAGAAAACCGTTCCAAACATTGAATAGCAAAGATCAATCAACTTGATTTTGGATAACAAAATCCATCAAATGCTGAGTAGTGGCATTCATTGTATAGATTGTCTTTGTATTTCTTTCAGCTGTCTGTTCTACTTGGTATAATAATAGGGCTAGAATTAGAAGTTTTCCCTCTGGTGGCTGAAATTTAAAAACGCTCGATATGATTGTAGTTGAATCTAAAGTTGATTGTGGAGGATCAGAAGAACCTTATTAGAGAATACATTGAGTTGGATCTAAAGTTGATTGTCTAATTCGGTATTATCAGTGAATATATTGAGTTAATATTCCATGTGAATGGGTGAGACTATGAGTATTTCAAGGTCAATAACTTAATATTTAGGATTTTGTTAGGATTAGGTTGTGGGCGACTTGATAAGCTAGTAGTTCACATTCAATAGAGTGCCACATACATCAACAAGGCGAGCACTACTTGAACTATTCTTGGAATACACGCCTCAAAGTTCATTGACTTAGATTTCATAATCAGATAAATGATTGTCATTGATAACTAAAATGAAGGTCTCGAGAGAGATGAATTATTCTATGCGAATGCCGAACGTCTTTCAAAGCTCAATGAAAATGCGTCACATCATCCCCTGCTCCGCACCGTGGCTCGGTACTGCTCAATATTGGATGATGTGACGACACCTGATTCGCCTTTGAACGGTAAGCTGTGTTCGATGTCCGCACAGAATAATCTCTCCTTGAGAGAGGACGCAAATTCGTAGAGGGAATAAAAAATCCATTTCAAGGTACAGATAAAACTCATCAAGTCACAATAATTCTACAAGTGACAAAATATGATTGACATCGAGGAGTGGAAAATAAGTTTGAAGGTGGATATTTCATATGACCCCAAATCAGTAAGGAGTGATTGAAGAGGGAAGAGTAAATAAACAAACAAATTTTTTTATGGATAATTCAATATTCTTAAGAAGTTTAGAGACCATGTATTGTAGATATACCTTCTTATATAATATCTACCTTGTGTTGAATGTGCAAAATATGAAGTTATTAGAGCCTTTCTTTGGTGTAGGATGATGAGATGAAAGAGATCCTACCCCTCCTAATGCCCTATTTCTAAGATCAATTGATCATATGAAAGATGACAAATTTTTAAGGAAGATAACCACAATTACTTGTTGTGATACCATTTTATCAAATAGACAAGAAGGTACAAATGACCTTCAAGATAAACGGCTATATTTAGGAGAGATTAGTTGAGCTGTTACCTCTCTTATAGATTGATTTATAGGAGTGAATCACCTCTTAAAGAGAGGGTGTATGATTTGGAGCTTAGCTGACTTAGGCTTCGTTTGGGACGATTTTTTTACTGCTTTCTTAAACGGAGTTTTAATACAAAAATAAAAAAATTTGTACTAAAACTCCGTTTTAGAAAGCAATAAAAAAGCCATCCCAAACGAAGCCTTAATGATACAGGAAAAGCTAAGAGGATTTGAAAACCTAGAATAAGACCCTTAAGAGGAATTCTAAGTTATTGATAGGAACTTGAGAAGATTGATCAACTCTCAAGAGAAATTTATCAATTTGAGAGGAACTTAAAATTTATTTCGAGAAAATGCCTAAGAGATAAAATTATTTCATGATCTAAAAAAATATTTTTGAGCAATTATGATGTTGTCTTGATATAAGTAATCTACAAAATCAATATTAAATAGACTTAAAAAGATTCTAAGAAAAGAGAAATAATTCTTTTTTGTGATATTTCAAAAATTTTAATTCGAAGTTTTAAAAATACAATATGAAAATATACATAAAAGAGTATTGATAAATATAGCTCTGTAATTTCATTTAAAATTTATGAAAAGAAAGAAAAACAAAGCAAAACAATTTCATTTTACTCATTTGTTTTAGAAAAAAAAAATATTTTTAACTCGAGACTAAGGCTTGGTTTGGGACGACTTTTTATTGCTTTTTAAAATAGAGTTCAAGTAAAAAAATAAAAAAATTTGTACTAAAACTCCGTTTTAAAAAACAGTAAAAAACAGCCCCAAACGAAACGAAGCCTAATATTTATACAGAAACGCCCCTTATCCTCGCACTATCAACTCCTCAGTCCTCACTATCCACGACGGCCTCCCCCTTCTGTCTCCGATCTCCCACTCTCTGAATCCAGAATCGAAAATGGCATCGATTCCTTGTACTATCCACAACCATATCTCATTCTCTTCTTCGTGTGCTCGCTCTTCCCAGGTATTGCGTTCGCCGTTCTTGGCTTTCACAAAGAGACTCGGGTGGCGGAGAGATTCGCGGTTAATGAAGAGAGCAGATTTAGCAGGTGGAGGCGGCGGAGCTCGGTGTTGGTTTAAGTTTGGAAACCGCGGCGTCGACGCCGAGGGCGCTGGGATCTATGGCAGCCAATCTCGGGACGATTTCGACCGGGATGATGTGGAGCAGGTATTTACGATAAAAAACTAAGTTGCTGCTCTCTTATTCATCTTCTAGAGATTATTTTTTATGTGAATTTTATTAATCGATTCATCTCATTTTTTCAATCTTGCATGAAAACAATTTCTTGAAAATAATTGTAAATTTTTTTCATGTTTTGCAGTATTTCAACTACATGGGGATGCTTGCTGTAGAAGGTTCATATGATAAAATGGAGGCTCTTTTGAATCTGAAAATTCATCCTGTCGACATCCTTCTCATGCTGGCAGCCTCTGAGAGCGATAAGCCAAAAATAGAGGAACTTCTAAGGGCAGGTGCGAAATTCGATATCAAAGATGTTGATGGTAGAACTGCATTGGATAGGGCTAATGATGAGATCAAGCAATTCATTCTTGGCTTCTCTGTGCAGAAAGCCGCCTGACTGAATTAAACACAGATTTAACACCTGGAGCTTGTTAGTTTTACATATATGCACCTTTTATACATTTGAACAACTAGTTAAATCTTTGTAATTTTGAGCATGCAGGAAATGCTACCGCAATCTTTATTATTATTATTTTTTTCTGATAAAAACTGCAATGCTTGAGATTCTGGTGTGGAACCGGCAGTTGAACACTCCAATCTCCTGCACTGAAGACCACAAAGACAGCAACCAAGGCAATGGAACAATAGAAACTGATATTGATAAAATGTCTAGATGATTTCTTCTCTTCACTACATTAGCTTAATATCATAGCAGCTGAAATAAGTAAGGGTATTAGCGTAATAACTAGAAAGCAATAATTAAAATACTAGGTGCACTTTGTATCTGGCAAGACCGTTGGAGATGTTCAGAGGAAGTGGCCACGCTGGCAAGGCCGTTGGAGCGGTTCTGGTGTTCTCCCTCACATCCCTGCTAAATGATACCACATCAGGTGCCCCCGGCCGCAGAAAATTCAGGTTCTACCTGAATGTGTGGGTCTCCTGTATTGTCGGGTGGATGATAAGGAAAAATGTCGGCTACATTGAAGGTTTTGGAGGTTTTCATTGTATCTGGCAAACCAACGACATAAGCATTGTCGTTTATGCGTTGGAGAATAGGTACCGACCCGAACTTGTGGGGACTTAATTTGGAATGAGCTCCAACAGGAAATCGATCCTTACTGAGCCGAATAAGTACAAGGTCCCCTGGTTGAAACGAAACGTGCCTCCGATGGCTGTCAGCGGCCTTCTTATATGAAGAGTTAGAAGAGATGAGTTTCATGCGGACTTCATCAAGGACCGATTGACATTGATCGGTCAAAACAGCAGCGCCTTTGTTAGCACATTTCGGTAAAATGGCAATATCAAATAAATGATTTGGGGCCTTCGTATAGACAATGGTGAAGGGGCTTTGTCCGGTTGAGCGATTAGGCATAGAGTTGAAAGCAAATTCCGCCTGACTAAGCACATTTTCCTGTTGTTTCGGCTGGTTTTGTACTAAGCATCGAAGCATGTTACCAAGAGTGCGGTTGATGACTTCAGTCTGGCCATCAGACTGAGGATGGTACGCAGAGCTAAGATTGAGTGAGGTGTGGAGGCGCTTCCATAGTTCACGCCAGAAATGACTTACAAATTTGACGTCTCGATCGGACATTATGCTCCTCGGTAGACCATGTAGCCGCACAATCTCATTAAAAAACAAGCGTGCTATATTGACAACATCAAGAGTCTTTTTACAGGCAACAAAGTGTGCCATTTTTGAGAACCGGTCGACAACGACCATGATAGAGTCTGCTCCTCTTTGTGTCCGCGGTAAGCCCAGTACAAAATCAATGCTAATGTCTTCCCAAATTGAATCAGGGACGAGAAAAGGTGTATAGAGGCCAGTGTTCTGTTTATTACCTTTGAACTCTTGGCAGATAGCGCATCGCTCAATGAATCGGGAGACGTCACGGTGAAGTTTCGGCCAAAAGAACCGTGCCTTCAGCTGTTGCACCATTTTTTCTCAGCCAAGGTGGGCTGCTAATCCCCCAATGTGCGCTTCTTTCACCAGCTGCTGTCGGTACGAGGAGTCTGGTATACATAAACATTGCTCTTGAAGAGATAGCCATGTCGGAGCGAATACTCTGTAACTGGTTGCATTGCAAGGCACTGTTTCCAAATGATAGAGAAATCAGGGTCTTCAGCATAGAGCTCCTTGAGGCATTCGAGACATGTGAGTTCCGTCTGGAGTTGCGTGACTAGTGCAGTCCGCCTACTAAGAGCATCAGCCACTCTGTTTTGATTACCGGACTTATGTTTCAGGACGAAGGTGAACTTCTGTAGGAAGAGAATCCACCGGGCGTGCATGCGATTAATCGTCTTATGGCTATTAAGAAATTGTAATGCTTTATGATCACTGCTTAAGATAAAATCCTGATGCAACAGGTAATGTTCCCAATGCTTAAGAGCACGAACAACCGCATAGAGCTCTTGCTCATAAACATTCCATTTTTGCCTTGCGGTACTAAGCTTTTCGCTAAAAAACTCCACGGGCCGCTCGGACTGAGACAAGACTGCGCCAATGCCGACAGTAGACGCGTCCGTGTCAACTTGGAAGGGAAGATCGAAGTTCGGCAAGGTCAGGACAGGGGTTGCACATAAGGACTGTTTCATTGTATCCCAACTTCTTTGGCACTCTTTATTCCACGAGAATTGTTTAGATTTTAAACAGTTTGTGATAGGAGCCATGATAATACTAAACCCACGAATGAATCTTCTATAAAAATTGGCGAGGCCGTGGAAGCTCCGGACGTCAAACAGGCTGCGTGGAATTGGCCAATCGCGTATAGCCGCGATCTTGTTTGGGTCGGTCGCCACATCGTCCGCAGAGACGATAAATCCCAAGAAGGAAACTTGTGCCATTGCAAATTCGCACTTGGACGAATTCAGATAAAGTTGATGGGCTCGTAAGGTTTATAGCACCTTAGTAAGGTGCTCAATATGGTCTTCAAACGATGGGCTGTAAATCAAGATATTATCGAAATAAACAACACAAAAACGGTTGAGATGATCCTTGAGTACCTCGTTCATTAATCGCATGAAGGTGGCCGGTGCATTGCATAGCCGAAATGGCATAACACACCATTCAAATAGGCCTTGCTTAGTCTTGAAGGCTGTCTTCCATTCTTCTCCGGGACGAATGCGTATTTGATGGTATCCGCTGCGGAGATCGAGCTTGGAGAAAAATTTGGATCCCGCGAGCTTGTCCAGCATCTCCTCAATGCGGGGTATAGGAAATCTGAATTTGGTAGTGATCTTATTGATAGCTCTACTATCAATACATATTCGCCACTTATTGTCTTTCTTTGGAACAAGCAATGCTGGCACTGCACATGGGCTAAGGCTGGGCTGGATCAGCTTTTGTTTTAACAGATTCTCGACCATATCCTGCAACAGTTCATGCTCCTTAGGACTCATTCGGTAGTGCGGCAGGTTGGGTAGGTTAGCTCCGGGTACCAAGTCAATTTGATGCTGTATCATCCTCATAGGTGGCAGTTTGGACGGTAAGTCAGAGGGCATAACATCACGGAATTCCTGGAGCAATGCGGTGATTTCAGGTGACTGAGCGGGTTGCGGAAGATTGGGAGGTCCATCTACTGTCACCAAGGCGTAGATACATGCTTGCTGCTCGGATAAAAAGGCAGCTCCAGATACAATATTAAGAACAGTTTTGTTCTTATTGGCGTTGTCAACAGATACAGGGGAATGTGGTAGGAGCCGGAGTTTTCGACCTTACCATTCAAAAGAGTAGGTGTTCTGGCGACAATCATAGACAACGCCGTTGTCATATTGCCAGGGACGGCCCAAAATCATATGGCAAACATCCATGTCGATAACATCACAAAGGACTTCACAGGTATAATTCTTGCCGATAGAAAAAACTAACCCTGCACATGTCCGAAATGGAGATCTCTACTCCTTTCTTAACCCAACTAATTTTATAAGGTTGGGGATTCTTTGTAGTTTTGAGTTGTAATGCCTGTATCAAGGATCGAGAGACTACATTTTCAGTGCAACCGTTATCAATCAAGAGTTCGCAAACTCTTCCGCCAATTGTGCAACGAGTGCGAAAAATCGCATTCCGTTGGGAATTGACAGGATGGCGGGGTGCTAGCAGTAATCTTTCTAAAATGCAAATAACAGCGTCCCCTTCATCCGGTGCGAGTTCCTCTATACCGTCGTCATAATCTGCTGCAATTTTATCGTCGGTATCTTCGTTGTCACCTTCAACTATTTGGAGTTGGGGTCTCGTGGGGCACTCATTAGACTTGTGCTCGGGCTGAAAATAGCGAAAACACTTCAGGGTTGTGGGCTTAACATATGGGTTATCTCGTGGTGGCTGCGAGGTTTGAATGGTGCTTTGCTGTCGGAGGCGGAAGCGGTATTGGTACCTGTAGGCAATCCGGGAGGTGTAAATTTATTAGGACCGAAACTACGGGAATCACTGGATTGCTCAGGAAGTAGCCGCCGAGATGAGTAAGTCTTAGAATGTTTAGACAGCTGCAATTCAGCCTTGAGTGCAAAATTTATAGCCTGGGAGAGTGTCCACAAGGAATTTAACTGCAATTTATCTTGTACCGAGTCTTTTAACCCTCCCGTATACCTGGCAACGAGCTGATTCTCTGATTCCCGTAGGTTGTTACGCGCACTCAGCCTGTAGAACTCTTCGGTATAGTCACTGACAGTGCGCTGGCCCTGGGTACAATGCTGATACTGATGAAAGAGCTTCTGTTCATAGTCTGTTGGAAGGAAGTGACCCCTCATTAGTTGTTTCATGCGGTACCAGTTTCGGACAGCTCCCCGACCTTCTCGCTGCCTATTTTGTTGTAATTGCATCCACCAAGCGCTAGCACTTCCTTTCAAGCGGCACGCGACGTACTTGACCTGTTTTTCTGGTGGAATCTCCATATAGTCGAAGAACGTTTCGACGACCCTCTCCCAGTCCAAATAATCTTCAATGTGTAGGCGTCCTTCAAGAAAAGGAATGTCAATTTTGACGCGGAACTCACCTTGGTGAACGGGCAGCCGATCCCGAGTTCGTCTGGCTCCTAGTCATCCGCCATATCCGCCATATCCTCGTTCTTCTTGTTCAAGAAGTTCCGCTCCCGTCTACAATTCGTCATCATCCTCCGAGTCTGAATAACCGGGATAGACAGTAGGAAGTCCTCGCGGCGTCCGTTCGGCGTTCGCGCGTACTCGCCGCATTGGCGAGGTATCCTCGCGACCCAATCTTCGGCCTCCAGTGGGTACGCCACTGTTCTGCTTCAACTCCTGTATATCCCTATTCGTCTCCAATGCGAATCGCCGGAACTCGGCAGCAAGCTCCGTCAACTCATTAGAGATGTTGTTCACGGCGGTCCGCAAATCCTCCTGGCTCCGATCTTCGTTAGGAGCAACTCGTCGGCTAGTTTCGGCCATCCCAGTGCTGATTGTCGGCGGCTCTGATACCAGTTGGTGTGGAACCAGCAGTTGAACACTCCAATATCCTGCACTGAAGACCACAAAGACAGCAACCAAGGCAATGGAACAGTAGAAACTGATATTGATAAAATGTCTAGATGATTTCTTCTCTTCACTACATTAGCTTAATATCATAGCAGCTGAAATAAGTAAGGGTATTAGCGTAATAACTAGAAAGCAATAATTAAAATACTAGGTGCACTTTGTATCTGGCAAGACCGTTGGAGATGTTCAGAGGAAGTGGCCACGCTGGCAAGGCCGTTGGAGCGGTTCTAGTTTTCTCCCTCACATCCCTGCTAAATGATACCACATCAGATTCTTTATTAATTTTTTGTTTGCCTGTCAGGCTTTTTTCACTTTAGCTTTTCAAAACTGGATGTCGAATTTTCCAAGTGCCTCTATACTATAGATAAGATAATCTCCAACTGAAATGCATACCACCATATGCAGTCGGTCATTCGGTCCATTCGAGCTCCAAATCTCACACTAAAGTTTGGTAGGTGAACAATGCGATGCCTTGTTCACCTACTCCAAAAAATTGGGCTATGAGCTTTGCCGAAGATGAGCGGAAAGAGGAGTAAAGTGCGGGAAAGAGGAGAAAATTGTTACCTTCACAGGAAGCGCACGAAAGAAGAGAGAAAATGCCGTTTGATTGGAGATGAATTATTGCATTTTGAAGTTTAGTTGCATTTTGGAGTGAAAAATGCGTTTTTCGGTTGGACATGCACTAATCTAGGTCCAAGAAAAAACAACTAATGAATTAGTAGGATCATATTTTCCAAGTGCCTCTATAGTATAGATAACCTATATATAGATGCATGACTCAGCTTGTTTCTTTTTTATTATAAGAAGAAAGAAGCATTTAATTACAACCATGGAAAGCGAAAAAAAATCTGACCAGCTGAAATAAACTATATTAGCTGCTATCAAGTGGCTTTGTAAAATGTCTTCATTCAAGAGTCATATATATATTTTTATGAATCGGAAATCTATCCAAAACATATCTATGAAGAACTCACTGCATTTCTTTTCTCATCAACTGAATGAGCATATCAAACTAGTAGACTCTGGACCTTTTACCTCTATATAATCTTATTTTTCTTGTTCTATATGATAGTCTACCATTTGTTATGATTTTCTGTCTAGTTTATATTTATCTTTTTTTCAATACCCAGCCTAATCTTAGTGCAAAAGAATAGAAAGTTTAAAAGCTGAAAGTGGAAGTAGAGTCATTCAAATTGTACATTGTTGTCTTCTTAACATAAGCATCTATAAAAGACATGGGAACGCACAAAATCCCTTTACAAGTGGCCTATATCTCTGAAAAATTACATAAATGTAACATGCCAATATCCAAAGAGCTGAGAAACCTGCCTTTGAAGTTTGAAGTCGCATATCTTTGTGACTGTAAATAATAAATGAAAAGGCAAGAAAATGGTAACTTCAAACAATCATATTGAAAACCAGTATTTTGTCTAGTCAATGGCTATGGCTTTTCTTTTTCAACCTCCTAAGGATGTGATTACATATACTTGGTCTTATATTATACTATCGATTGTGATTTGTTCGCCAGGTTCTAACCGATTCACAATTTTAGAACTGGTACCTTGCATTATATACATATCCACGAGAGAGAATACAAACCTATAATAGCCCCTATTTTAGACCAAACCAGTTCAACCCAACCAACCTTGTTGATTTAGCTCGTACAGCCTTAGTAGATCCTTTTTAAATCCAAAATTGGGTTTGTTTAGAACTTGATCGAGAGAGCGAGCAAGTGGAACATATCGAGAGGGTCAAGGCTAGTGGGCAAGGTGGCGAAGGCGAATAGCAGGACTCAAGGCTACGCTAGAGATCATCTATTACGGCACGCATTGTTCGGGCAAGTACAAGGAAGAGGAGCTCTCGACTTTAGCATATTCTATGAGGCCAATGGAGAGGATATCGAGGGAGGGGGAACAAGGGAGCGATGACATCTTCTTCCTCTTATGTTTGGAGGACTAGGTAAACCCGAAATCCTAAAATCTTGTTGAACCTACTTATGTATGAATATAAATTAACCTAAAAGTTTGATCATCTAAGATTTCGCTATTTTGTGAATAAATTAATACATCTATTGTTAATATTCACTTACAAGCATGTTGCATCTATGCATCCAGTGAATGTTTTTGCATTTGAATACAATGATCATTAGTTTACATGTATAATTCTTTATGAAATATGATGTACCATAAACATTATTAAATGATTCTCAAATTTAAAAACCTTGTCTTTTTTACACTATCTATAATTTTTATGGTGCATTGTATATTTTTATTTGTCCCTTTTTTTTCCGCTTAAATTTATACTCCATATGTTGCCATTATATTTTACTCAGGTGAGTTTCAACTATGGAATTTTTTTCTTACAGAACTTATTACTTGATGATTTTCTAAATTTTCAACTTATCGAGTTTTGCGATTTACTTCTATGCCCGCTAGCAAGATCTCAATTTTCCACTTGTTTGTTCTCTCATTTGAGCCCTAGGCAATCCCAATTTGGGATATGAAAGGAAATACAATCGGTCTGACTAAACCAGTTTACTCTTATGGTCTGTTACAAGTTGATTCAGGTTAGTCTAAAAAGTTTAGAGGTAAATATTAAGGATATTATGAAAGAAAGAATATAAACTTTTGACGTGTCATGTTTTTTTTTTTAATACTTTTTGCATAATTAGTAGTCCGATCATTGCATAGTACATAAATATCATAATAAGAAAATGCAAGCAGCTTCCATTCAACTTTTAATGCTGGAGGAGGAGGCAAACACATTATTAATGTGTGCGCGAGTCTCCATATATGTATCATTTGGTTTTTCACTCTCCCTCAACTGATTAAATCGGCAAAATAATTAATCTCATCATATCTAAGGCTTTGTTTGAGACGGCTTTTTTATTGCTTCTTAAAGCTGCTTTTTAGTTGAAAAATTAAAAAATTTGTACCAAAAGCTGCTTTAAGAAGCAGTAAAAAAACCGTCCCAAACTAAGCCTAAATCTACTCGTATAAAAAAGATGTAGGAGTGTGAAGGGCAGAAAATGGTTGGAAAAGGAATGGAGAAGATTAGCCCAAGCTCCAGCCACTTGACTGAAGTAATTCAGAGAGAGCAAAAGAAGAGGGTATAAGAGAGAAGATAAAAGTGACAAGGAACAAGTTTTAGGTGGTTTGGCACTCTGGGCTTCGTCCATTGTTCGATGGGAGATGGAGCTCGCACTATTTCTGGAGACATTAAAGTTACAAGCTCTCTCTCTACCATAAGAAGTACAAATGCTTGAATTGAATCTTATAGATCTCATTTCAGCTTAAGGTGCTGTTGAGGTGGACAAAGATGCCAGACCACAACAGATTAGTAGGAGAAAAGTAGAGGTAGTGGTCCACATGCAAGAAAAATTATTATGTGCGGATGCCAGACACAACCCTACGTCCGTATGTCTTGATACTGAGCGGTACCGAGCGTCAGTACCGGTACCGAGTTCCGAACGTACCAAGCCGTGGTACAGTAAAATAGTGACGTGGTGCATTTTTATTAATCTCTAGACGTCGTTTGGTGTTCGCACAGAATAATTTTTCCCTTGGGGCTTAGGTTTGGAGACCATCAAATCCCACATGGCTGACATTGGTTGGATGACTGACTAGCAGTTTGATCATTCATAACAAGGAGGTTTTTTGCCTTTTTTTTTTGGAGAATTTGGGGCAGAGCCTCTTTCATTGACTATAAAATAATTACAAAAAGGATGAACAATTACATATCAAGTGTAAGAAAATAAAGGACTTGCAAAAAGTTGCAACAAAAATGAGCAACAATGCTCGGACCAAAACTATGAAATAGAAAGCAGTATGCCATCCACAATAACATAGAATGCAGGCAGAAACTCAGAATGGGCAAAACTACATCAAAAATATCACAAATACTTCATGAAGGAGGAGGCCTACCTGAACAATTTTTTACACGACCCGAACCCGACCCAGGAAAATTCGGGTTCGGGTTGACCTGATTAGCAAACGGGTCGGTTTCGGGTTTGAAAAACTGACACGATTTGCGTTTCGGGTCCGGTTTGGGTTGACCCAGAAACCCGGAAATGACCCGGAAATGAATCTGCCCATTTCTGTTGCCCGGCGTGCCCGCCCTGCCCGCGAAATAACTCGATGCCTCGACGGGTCGAGTCGCAGTCCCAATTGCGTCATTGGGCGCTGTCCGGCTCTAGCGATTGGCGTTGCGTCGCGTAGCGTGCTGCCGCTGCGGTACTGCTGCGCCGCCGGGAGGCCTGGGAACGACTGGCGCTGCCGCTGTTGCCGCGCCGCCTGCCGCTGTGCCGTGCTGTCGCGTAGTCCCGTGCTGGCGCTGCCGGTGTGAGTGTGCGACGTGCTGCCGGAATCCGCTCTTCGGTGTCGTGCTGCCGGAATTCCGTGTCGGGTCATGTTGACCCGAACCTGATCCGGGTCGGGTTCGGGTCCAGAGAATTGACCCGAAACTTGTTTCGGGTCGTGTCCGGGTCGGGTCAGATACAACCGGGTCAATTTCGGATCTAACCCGAACACGACCCGCCGACACGAATCGACACCCCTACCCCCAGGTTGCCAATTATGACCATCCAGGTTGTAAGTGCAGGTTGCCTACAAAATGACGTTCCAAGGGGGCAACAGGTTGCCTCCAGGTTGCCAATTACTTTAATTTTTGTACTATAAAGCTATTTTAAGAAGAAGTAAAAAAGCCGTCCCAAACGAAGCCATAGTCGAGTTTCTTTGATGAATCAACTCAAATATGCATCACAAACTTTCTTTGCTCGCATTAAATTCTGTCCACGAAATCTTTAAGTGACTACCCATCTCTCTCAGCAGAGAATAAACAATTCTCTTTTTTGGGCTAAAACCTAACAAATTATCCTCACTCAAAATATCAACATTGACATTATCCAGTTCAACCAAGCTCACTCCAGCACGCTTCTGCAAGCCCCTCTCCTCAATCATCTCCCTAACCTTGTCCACCTCTTCCCAATTCCCCTCAGCTGCCCATATATTTGATAACAAAATATAAGGGCCAATCTCCTCAGGCATCATTTCTATAAGTTTCTTACCTACAAATTTCCCAATCTCCCAATTAGAATGTCTCCAGCAAGATGACATCAACGCACCCCATATCGCCTTCATTGGTTTCTCTGTCAAATCCTTAACGAACTCTGCGGTGTCTTTCAACAAACCGCTGCGACCAAGAAGACCCACCATGCACCCAACATGCTCAACTTTAGGTTTAATGTTATAAGCACGAATCATGTGATCAAAACACCACCATCCCTCAAGCACAGAACCTGACTGAGAGCAAGCACTGAGAACGCATACAAAGGTCGATTCATTTGGCTTTGAGCAACTCTTTTCCATCTCCAGGAACAGCTCAAGTGCCTTGTCAGTTTGACCATGGAGTCCATAGCTCATGATCATTGAATTCCAAGAAACTGTGCTCCGTTCAGGCATTTGATCAAACACTTCCTTTGCTGATTCAATTGCACCACACTTGGCATACATTGTAAGAAGAGCAGTCAATAGGAGCACATCAGGTTCTAAGGATCCCTCTCTAATCAGGGAATGTATCCATTTTCCTCTGTCAAGCTGACCAAGGTTAGTACATGCTGTGAGCACACTAACAAAGGTAGCTTTGTCTGGCTTTGCATTCCTACAATAAATCATTTCATCAAACAGATATAAGCACTCTCTGTAACACTTCATCCGAGCATAAAGAGCCAGTAACACATTCCAAGAAACCAAATTCCTCACAGGCATACTGTGAAAGAGCTCTCTCGCAATTGAAGCCTCTCCAATCCTGGCATATCCATCAATCATGGAGTTCCATGAGACAATATCCCTCTCAGGCATCATCCAAAATAGCTCTTTGGCACCATCCATATCACCCTTATTTACATACCCAGCAATCATGGTGTTCCAGCTTACCACATCCTGCGCGGGCATTTCGTCAAACACCTTGCGTGCATCGGCAATCCTCCCATTCTTAATATACCCATCGATCATGGAATTATAAGTGACAGTATCGCAATCATGATTATTTAAAAAAGTAAAAATCTTTTCAGCGGCGAAAATGTCACCTAATGAAGCGTACATGTGGATGAGGGAGTTGCGGACGAAGAGATCGGTGTCAAAGCCGAGCTTGGTGATGCGGGCATGTGTTGTTTTGCCCTCGAGAGGCAGATTGAGTACAGAGAAGATTTTCATAAGGAGAGGGAAGGTGAAATGGTTAGGAACAACCGCAGCGGGAAGGAAAAGGCGGCGATAGAAGTTGAAGGCAGCGGCGGGGAGACCAGCGGCGAGAAGGGAGCGAAGGAGAATGTTGACGGCGAAGGCGTCGGGGTGGGGGAGGACGAAGAAGAGAGTGACGGCGAGGGGGAGGGAGGAGGGGAGTGAAGAGAGGGCGAGGAGCGCGCGACCGGCGGCGAAGGGGTGGAATAGGAGACCGGAGACGAAGAGCTTGGCGAGGATTTGTGTGAGGGCGGATGAGCTTTGGTGGAAGCGATAGAAGTTGATGGCGCGGAGGAGCGGGTGGCGAAGATTTATGGGCGGTGAAGATAGATTAGGAGAAAGATTGTTGTTTGAAGGCGGCGCAGGCGGGTGGAGTGTGGCCGGAGATGGCCGGCGGCGAGAAATTGTGGTTAAGATATCGTTGAGATGACGAGACGTCGTTTCTGAGATGAGAGGAACCGCACTGTTCATTTGGTTGCGTTTACGCGGTGCGGCAGCTCGCCATTTTGAACAATGATTAGAAATCAATTTTAAAAAATTATTAATAGGATGAACGTTTGAATTAAATCCCCAAAAAATTATTCTTTATATGCTTAGTAATTGCAGAATTTTTTTTTTAAAAAATCTATACATTTATTTCATATCAAATTATACTCTCTATATGGGTAGATTATTTATTTAAATTTATCACAAATGAATTTGATTCAAATTATTTCGAATTCAAATATTTCTTCGAACCTTGTTCAAATTTATGCTCAGTCTGACTTGAATGAGGTTTGAACAAAGTTCGAACTAAGTTTGAATCTTGTTGAAATCTGCAATTGAATTGAGCTAAATCGTTATTCGCCAATAAACATCATTGTTTGCTAATGCCCGATTGGAAGGAGATCGTCGCTTGGGGATGGCATTGATGGGACAACGGTGTTTGAAGGTAGGATGTGTTCGTGAGAGGAGCTTGCTTGGCAATGGCATGGACGGGATCAACAACGTGTGAATGTGAGGATATGATTGATATGGATATAGTTTGATTGACGAGCAACAAGTGACAATCTTATTATAAATATTGAAATGATGCCTCTAGAAAATAAGAATGATTTGATAATGGGATATGATCGATGGATCTACTAGCCAATACTAGATAGTAAGTGAATTATTAGTCATGTTATTAGTGTAAGGATTAGTGTTATAGTCACTTATTTATTTATTGATACACTTTGGTAATAGGTATTGCCTAAGGAGATGTTTGGTTGTCTGAAAAATGAATGCAGTGCAAAAGAAATACTTTAGAGTAGTTTGGATCAGTGTAAAAGAAATGCATGATTTTACTTTTTTTATTTGGTTTGAAATAAAATGAATGCAATGTAAAATTGGAGGGCTACACCCGGTAGTGGCAATGAACGACGATAGGCTTCAAAGGGCGGCGACAGCCGGCAACAAGCGGTGGTGATGGAGGGCTGCGGCTATGGCTTGACAACAACAGTGGTCAGGCGAAAGGAAGTGATGGTGGCGGACGGTGGTGATAGGCGGTGGGCACAAGGTGGCAGTGGAGACAACGACCATCATGGGTGATCAAGGAAGCTTGAGAGCGGTGTAAATGATTCTTGCTCAAAATTGGGTGAGAGCACTTTACCTCAAAAATGAATTAGAATGAGATACAGTGCATTTACTATATTTTGTATTCACTTTCCATCCAACCAAACAACTCAAAAGGATCTTGCATGCATCTTTTATGTTTATGTATATCTATATTTTCTAATGTACGCAAGTGACAAATCATGATTAATGTAAATAATTATTTTACATTTAAATAATGCAATCATGCTAATGAAATTTATTGTCTTACTTTATTATTTATTATTTGATTTTCTTTAAATGGGTTTGTATGTAGTATAAATGAGTTATTCATCCCTTACAAATAGATTATTGATTATGAGCGACTTGTATGTTGAATATTGTGTTAATTTAATATTGTAGATTAAGTCAGATCAAAGTTCTCCTTATTTAACATACCAGCCTAATGTGATATGGTACAATGTAAGTGTCATATTGGGTTTGAGTTACAGATAACTAAAGATTCATTTGGGACGGTTATAACTTTTTTATAAATGTGATTGTAAAGTTGTTGTGGCGAAAGCAATTTTTTAAAAGCCGTTATAAAAAGTAGTTACATAGTACAAAAATTTATTGAAACAAATGAAAAAACAGAAACTAATTAAAATTTGTGGTTATAGCCTGTATACAAAAGCAGTAAGAAAGCTTTCGAACGAAGCCTTAGAGTGGTCAGGATAGTCCTTATCTTGAAAAAATGGGGAATTGAAGGGTCAAAAGTTAACCGGTGGTAAGAGCCTAGGAGGTGGTCAATACATCCACTATTTTGAAAAGAATGTGTTTGAAAGATCCCCAGTTAGCAAATAAATAAGAATGGTTGGGATAGTTGCTTAGTTTGAAAGGAGAGGGATTTAATGACCCTTGATCAACAAATGATTATGAGGGGTTAGGATAATCCCTCTCATGAGGGGAGATTGAATGATCTAAAATTGATCGATGTGAGCGATAGTATTATTCCTCTTATGGAAGGGTGAAAAGCTTCCAACATGAACAATTATGTGGCGGCATCCATTTCACAACTCATTTTAAGAGTGAGACTATCCTGATTTCCTTAGGTTCAAATCAACTTCCAAGTCATTTAGGCTTTGTTTGGGACGAATTTTTTATTGCTTCTTGAAGCAGTTTTTTAATATAAAAATTAAAATTTGTGTAATAGAAAGCTGCTTCAAGAAGCAATAAAAAAGCCGTCCCAAATGAAGCCTTAGGCTTCGTTTGTGATGGCTTTCTTAATGCTTCTTAAAACAACTTTTTAATATAAAAATTAAAGCCGTTCCAAACGAAGCCTTAATCTCCTATATTTCAAAAAAAGAGAATATCCTAATAGCTTTCAATCATTCTGCCAAGTATTGCTCCTTCAACCCCCTCTCCACTTTAGTAGAGGAATTGCTTTAATTGTCATTGGACGCCTACCAACTTCAAGTCTTTTAATCCCCTTTTTTCATAAAAAGGAAATAATCTCTTCATCATTAGTCGAAGTCAACTTTGAGTCATTCAACTCCCATTCTTGATGTAGAGCTTATATTTTGATAATCTTTAATCACTTGTCAACTTTGTGTTATTCAGTTTATCTCCTAAAAGGAGAGGGTTGTTCTGATGACCCCAAATTGCCGATCTACTTTAGTTTGTTTAAACTCATCCCCACGTTTAAAAAGCGATTTTTCCAATCATTTTATGTAACCTATTTGTTAGGAAACGACGAATCAAACACAGAGAAAGAATAAATCACGATTTGCAAAACATAAATGAACACAAGAGACTTACGTGGAAAACTCAAATCTGAGAAAAACCATGAGGGAGGAGATCAGAGAACGGCTTCACTATAAGAAAAAGAGGCGAAGTACAAACGGCTTACCAAAATTTGTTTCATTCACCTCTCCTGTCACTATTAGAAAAAGAGGCGGAGGGAGAACGGTCGAACATGCCAGGTGGCGCTGCCCCCTTAGAATCCTGATATATCTGTGAAGCGTATGAAGATCAAGGACATGAACAATCAACGGTCGAACCAAATTCGAGGAAACTCCAAAAGTGTTAAATTCATGTCATTTATAAAAACACTTGCATCACCAAAAGATTAAAGATTTTTATAGCAACATCTTTATATTTAGAAATGTAATTATTCGCATAATTCTTAGTCAACTCCAAGACCATCTTGCATCACCTCTTTGATGTGTCTTCTCCGCTTCCATAAGGAGGATTATCTTGATTGCATTTAGTAATAGCCAAGACATTCTTGTGTCGCCTTGCCATCTAGCTACCTCTACCTCTACTTCTTTAAAAGGATGACTATATTGCCCATAATCTTCCTGCCCTATAAGTACATTTTCTTCTTAAGAATATTTGCAAGGCTATTAAAATTTATAATCTCCTCAAAAAATTTTTTGAACAACCTATCAACTTTAAAATAATTATAATTATTAAAATCAAACTTAATTTATGTCTTATGTATATTTTTTATTTCACCTAACATATAGGATTTATCATTTCATGCCATGAAAATCATCAACTATAATATCTTTAAAATAAGCATATTTTAAAATAAATATATTACTAATCTTCTCTTTTGGTTGTACTTTTAAATAATTAGAAATTATTGATGGAATAGTTACATAATTAATCATATAAAATTTAAGGTGCTAAATGTATAATGTTGGAAGGATATGCAATAAATATTTACAATAAATATAATAATTTCAGAAAAATACAAATGTAAAATTTCAGCTTTTGATTTATTTTTTTGTAATAATTTGATTAAGCTTGTATATAAATGTAAAATTGTTATAGAAACAAATAACTTTTTGGAAAGATGTTATAGAAAGGATCTTCTTTACAGTTTTTTTTTTGAAAGCACAGAAAAAAATAATGGCATAATAGAAGTTGTAATTACATTTTGAGAATCTAAACATTAATAAAGCTATCCCGAATGAAGCCTTAAACTTAATTATTTGATTTTTGTTTATGAATATCTATTTTTCATTCATTTTTTCTGAGTATTATTTGAATATTGGACTTATTATTTATAAATTATTTCGTTTTGAATGTCGTCTATGCTATTTTTTTTTATATTTTCTCCTTATTTCTAATTCTCTAATCCTCATTTTATTTGCTTATATAATTTTTCAACAATCTTAAATCTTGAAAATATTTTAGATCATTAATATTAATATTTATATCAAACAATCTCAAATATTTTACAATTATATCCTACAAGTCTTAAGAAATCTTGAATCTCATATATGTTAGCAGGATGTGACCAATCCACAATTATTGAAATCTTTTAGCAGTTTACTATAAATTTTAAATGATAGTCCTTTATAAACGATTTGGTGTGTTTATCCCCTTAATATCTTTAGATTTAAAAAAAATAAAAAAATAATGTGAATAATATTTTATAATAATTTTATAATTTAAAAATAGAAGTAGGTTGAAGTCCCTAGAGTAAATTTAAATGTCATAAATGTATAATTTATTGAGAGGTTTTTCAGATCCAACATATTTAATAAAATATCATATGGATCATGTCTTTACTCCAAATCTAAGCTACTCTTTGTCTGCTAGTGATATCTCCTTATCTTCTATCCAATATATATATTTTTTAATAGTAAAAATATTATTATTAATTTGTTCAAAGTAAAAAAAAAAAATGCATTTTTCACACATTTGTGTTGATGAGATAATATAAATAAGTATAAAAATTAAAACTTTTGATAGGTAATTCAGTGTATGAATGTGAATCCACATAGAGAAAATCCAATATGCTAATGGCCCGTTCTATGTAATTTGAACTTCATTTCATCGACGTAGTCCTTTCAACTGCCTCCGAAATCTGTAATGGGATTTGTCTCCGGTGCCGTCGATGCGGTCATCGTGCTTTTCTCGGCGGTGCTGATTGTGGCGGCGCCGCTGATCGACGGGCAAAACTGCCTACCTGCTCAGTTCTTCCATCCCTTGTTGATCGATCTCAAGCGCTGGTACGTCGAGGAGTTCGGAGACTACTTGTCCAAAGAGAAACCTCACTTTTTTGTTGGCCTTGTTTGGATCGAAATCGTCCTGCTCTGGCCCCTCTCGATCGCCAATGTATATGGGATACTTGCCCGTCGGCCCTGGGTTGCCACCACCTTATTAATGGCCGGAGTCTCTATCATCACTTCCATGGTATGTGGCTATTTTTTTTTTGTCTTTGATTGAAAATTTTAATCTTGGCGTTTTTCATGCGTGATTGAGTGGGCAAGAGGAGTGGTGGGTAAGTGATTTGCTCCTGAAAGGGTAGTGGAATTAAAGGTGTGAAAATTTAGGGTTTTTCGTATGGATGTGGAGTTGTTTCTCACTTTCTCTTTCTCCTTGCAAAGCACAATTAGATTGGGTCACCTCACTTTTTATCCTTTATCGGTGTTGGGTACCAGATGACGCGGCGCTTTATGATTAACTCCCGAGACGTCTAGTGTCCGGACAAAATAATTTCTCCGTGCAAAGATCTTAAATTTATGATGATTTTTCCGTTGATTCTGTGTAGGGGCTAGGGGTGCAAACGAGTCGAGTCGAGTCGAGTTTAGTTTAGGCCCTTATCGAGTCAAGCTCGTTATTTGGAAAGAGAGCTCGAGTCGAGCTTGACAGGCGAGCTCGAACTCGAGCTCGTCTCATGTAAACGAGTTCGAGCCGGCTCGCAAGTCATGGGCAGGAATTTTTAAATTTAGGCTGGATTTTTAAAATTAAGCAGGATTTTTAAAATTTAAGCGGGAATTTTCAAACTTAGTTAAAATTTAGAAAAAATTATGAAATGTTTAACATATAAATAAAACTTAGGTGATTTTTATTAATTTGTTTAATATTTAAATTTAATAAATAAAATAAAATTATTTAAAAAATATTAATATTTAATCGAGCCGGCTCAAGCTCGAACTCGAGCTCGTTTACTTTAACGAGCTCAAACTCACGCTCGAGCTTGACTCGTGAGCTCGATAAGCTCGACTCGCGAGCCTATAAAAGAATCGAGCTCGAGCCTGCTCGCGAGCCGGCTCGGCTCACTTACACCCCTAGTAGGGGCTGCTTGGCTGGTGGTAGAATTTAGTAAGTCTGGATTTAATAAATCATCCAAAGGTTAAATCTTGAAACTCTTTTGGCATGAGATATGTTAAATTTAGTCAAGTCCCTCTAAATTATTTGGCTGTTTATTTCAATGTTTTAAGTATATTTGTGATTTTGACATTCACAACTAGCTAAAACATCAACAAAGAAACCTTCTCTTTTCATTAGGAGTGTCAAATCGTGTCTATGGGTCGAGTTCGGGTCCAACCTGACTTTGACACGACAGATTTTGATCCGACCCAAACCCAACATGATTTGAGAATCGGGTCACTTGTTCGGGTTCGGCTCAACCAAACCCGACCTATAAGCAATTGAATTGCAAATTGCATAATTTTATTTGAAAAAAAATACACATATTTGGCAAGGTGAATTACATTAAAATCTTACAGAAATTGTACAAATGATACATAATAATTTTACATTTTAACATACTACATAATATATTATAAATATACAATTTAGAATTTACAAATGAATTGAAACGGTCAAATTACATACATAACAACTTACAGTTACAATCATAAATTAGAAAATAAACAATCTGAAATATTAAATTACATATCCAACTCATTCAGCAACAAGTTGATATCATAAATCCTCCTATTCTTCAAGTTGAATTGACTACAAAGGGAAGATGGTTAGACAAAAAAAACATAAAACTCTTAAGCAAATAGAATTGACTATTCTAAATCATGAGATAGTGATATTGTGATACTATAACGAGAAAGTTTTAATGTGTAGCTCAAGTAAATCCTCCAACTCATTCAACATTAGTTGAGTCAATTTTGAGTCATTCAACTCCCATTCATGCAGTAGAGCTTCTATTTTGATCGTCTTTAATCACTTGTCAACTTTATGGTATTTAGCCTATCTCCTAAAAGGAGAGGGTTGTTCTGAGCACCACCAATTGCCGATCTATTTTAGTTTGTTTAAATTCATTCCCTCATTTAAAGAGCGGTTTTTCCAACCATTTTTCTTTAACAAGTTTTTTAGGGAACAATGAACCAAACATAAAGATAAATAAGAAATCACGATTCACAAAACACAACCGAACATAAGAGATTTACATGGAAAACCCAAATCTAGGAAAAACCACAGGGGATGAGGGAGAACGGCTTCACCATAAGAAAAAAAGGCGGAGTACAAACGGCTTACCCAAATTTGTTGCCTTCACCTCTCCTTTCACTATTAGAAAAAGAGGTGGAGGGAGAACGGTCGAACTTGCCAGGGGGCAGTGCCCCCTTGGACCCCCGGCATATCTGCGAAGCGTACGATGGTTAAGGACATGAACAATTAAGGGCCGAGCCAAATTTAGGAAAACTCTAATAGTATTAAATTCATGTCGTTTATCCCCCTCTTTTTGGAGATGAATTATCCTAGTCACCTTTATTGACATCACCATCTATAAAATAATAACAACACTTCAATACCCTTTATTGCCTTCACCTCCCAAAAAAGAGCAAATCCTATCATCATTATGGAGGAATTTCCTCCTTTCTGTGATCATTGTAAATCTTTGGGTCATTGTAAAAATAATTGTATCATTCTTCACCCTCATTTAGATAGGGTCCAGTTGATTGTGGCTAAGCTTGTTGTGAATTCTATGGGAAATGGTATTGTTACAAATTCTAATTCTGATGTTGTGATCGCGCAAGGCGTGAGTCTTAATCTTGTGGCTTCAGATCCTATTCTGACCCCTCATGTTGTTGATATTGTATTTAATGGCATTATGCCTCAGGTAGATCCTTTACTTAACCCTTTGCTTGCTTGGGGTGTTGTTGGGCATGCTGGTCCCTTCGAAGCTGGTGTCTCCAATGCTCTTGTGGGACCTTGGTTTCAAGATGCTTCGGTGGCTTCTGATGTTCCAGATGCTTTACCCGTTCTTGATTCTTCTTTGGTGGATGGTTGTATTTGTTCAAATTTTAATGCTCCTGCTGTCAATAATTCTGTTATGCTAGTAATTTCTCCTTTAACGGAGTTGTTTGCTCAAGGAGCTTGTGAGGATGCTAATGTTGAGGTTAACATTATAACGATAACACCTGTTTCTGATATAAATCATGTTGATTCGGCTAACATGGGGATTTGTGATGTTAACAAGGTGGTTTTAAATGAGTCTTCTAGTGCTTTGGTTGTAGCATGCGATGATTCTCTAGTAACTTCATTGGAAACATCTGATTCACCTATTAGTGTGCCCCTTATTGATGTCCTGATTAAATTTATTTCAAACTATGAATTAAAAGCTCATTTGGAGTTGAAAGTGAAAGATTCTTGTGAGGTGCAATCGGATTGGCTTGATGATATCTCTCCCTCGCCTTGCGGGAAAGTTGGGGAAGGCTTTGATGGGCATGACAATGAGTTTCAGGCATTATATAATTGAATGTGGGTTGTGTTGTTGATTAGGATTTTTCTAATGGTGATGGAAAGCGTCGTAGACATAAATCTAAAAAGTAGGTTTGGTTTATGTGATTTTTCTTTCATTGGTCATTACTATTCTTACTGTTGGTTGATGTGCTCTCTTGGTCATGGGCATCTGTGTGGTTATTGACTGTGTTGTGGTTGTTGCCTCTTTTGGCTGCTGGGCTTCTTGGTTTTGAGCATTATTTATATGATTTGGACAATGATGAGGCGGTATTTTGCAAGCTTCCTGGTTGGCCTTGGCTGAAGGCAACCTTGGTGGTTCGGCTTGTGTGCTTCTTGAGTATTCTCTAGTTGTCGTGTGGCTTATTACCTCTAATAGATGGTCTTGGTCAGCCGGCTGGGTTGTTGTAGGATACTTCTTGCCACCTCCTGAGTCTGATTGGTTTTTATTCCGAGGCCTTCTTATTGTCAATTTTTTTGCTCCTTTCTTTTGGTATCCAATTTCTGTAGTGTTGTAATTTTGTCTCTGCTCTTTTGGGCTTTTGTTGTAATCCTTTTATGGCTGAATGGATTTTGGGCACGTCTCTTTTATTAAAAAAAAAAAAAAAGCTGATCCTATCATCCTCAATGATCTTAATAGTAAAAATATTAATATTAATTTGTTCAAAGAAAAAAAAATGCATTTTTCACACATTTGTGTTGATGACATAATATAAGTATAAAAATTTAAATTTTTGATTGGTAATTCAGTAGTATGAATGTGAATCCACATATAGAAATCTAATGCTAATGGCCCAGTTCTATGTAATTTGAACTTCATTTCATCGACGTCGTCGTTTCCACCGCTTCCGAAAGGAAACGCCCGCATCTGCAAATCTGTAATGGGATTTGTATCCGGTGCCGTCGATGCCGTCATCGCGCTTTTCTCGGCGGTGCTGATTCTGGCGGCGCCGCTGATCGACGGGCAAATCTGCCTACCTGCTCGGTTCTACCATCCGGCGTTGATCGATCTCAAGCGCTGGTACGTCGAGGAGTTCGGAGACTACTTATCCAAAGAGAAACCTCACTTCTTTGTTGGCCTTGCTTGGATTGAAATCGTCCTGCTCTGGCCTCTCTCGATCGCCAATGTATATGGGATACTTGCCCGTCGACCCTGGGTTGCTACCACCTCATTAATGGCCGGAGTCTCTATCATCACTTCCATGGTATGTGGCTGTTTTTTTGTCTTTGATTGAAAGTTTTAATCTGGGCGTTTTTCATGCGTGATTGAGTGGGCAAGAGGAGTGGTGGGAAGTGATCTGCTCCTGAAAGGGCAGTGGAATTAAAGGTGTGAAAATTTAGGGTTTTTAGTACGGATGTGGAGTTAATTGTTTCCTCCTTGCAAAGATCTTAAATTTATGATGATTTTTCCGCTCATTCTGTGTAGGGGCTGCTTGGCTGCTGGTAGAATTTAGTAAATCCTGTAATTCCGGATTTAATAAATCATCCGAGGGTTAAATCTTGAAACTCGTGTGGCATGAGATGTGTTAAATTCAGAAGTCCCTGTAAATTATTTGGCTATTTATTTCAAGATTTAAGTATCTTTATGATTCTGACATTCACAACTAAAACATCAACAAAGAAACCTTCTCTTTTCATGGTGAGCAACATCAAAGATACATTATAGAAATCCATTCTAACAAAAAAATGCTTTTTAGCATAATGACTATATAAAGCAAATACTATGAATATCGAAAAGTTCATCAAATAAATTTCAAGGGAATGCAAGATGCATCATGCGATAAAAACTTGCAAGTTCCAGAAGTTTTGCTACTTCTGAAATGTGTATAAATGTCTATTTGCTAGCATAACACAATGCACATACCCAGCACTTCCAGTAATCATCAATTAGGGAAACTATGGATTTGGGTTCTTTATAATTAGAGTAAATGAGTTCTTTTTGCAAGATGTATGCAGACTAATGGAGCTCTGATCCCGAGGATGACAGACTGATATAGACTGGAATGAAGAAAACTTACTCTTTTGGCTTGCTAAGAGCAAAATACAGCTTTAGATGCAGCCTTTTAGAAAGACCGATCCAACCAAAAACAAAATAAGGACATGATTAGTCTATTAATCATGAAGAATAAAAATTATGGGTATGATTGTTATTGTAGGATTTCACACAATTTGCTTGAATTATCTGCTTGATTTTGCTTATCCAATTGTAGATTTGCATTGACAATCCTTGTACCCTAAACATCCTGCATCACTAATTTTATGGCATGTTTCTGATAGGAAACACTTGAAGATCACAAGTAATTCCTATCAATATTTAGAAAACAGCGAAAATCCTCCACAAAAATATACACAAAACCACGAAAACAGTAGATAATTTGTATTATTTGATGAAAGGGAAACGGAAAATAGCAACATACAATTGATCCTTTATTCGAGAGGAGGATCGATCTCTCACAAATCTCTAGACGCTGCTAGAGCCCAAAAGAAAATCTAAATCTAAGAGATCTCAAATTTCAACCAAATTCAAGATGCCTTTAACCCTAGGAAAACAAACTATTTAGTGCATACAATTCAAAAGGAAATCTCTAAACAGTCCATACATTCAAATTTCCCTCCCAAATCCCTCAAAAAATTTTCCTAAATCTCTCCGTTTGGGTGTTCAGATTGCCTGATCTCCGTAGGAGGCGGAGATCCCGCTTTGTTTCGCAAGCCAGTCCTGTATGGACCGGCTGGACCAGTCTAACAGTTTCTTTATGATAAAGCATTATCCATCAATCATTCTCTTCTTGGTTTTTTCTTCTTCATTATTAGCCCGTCATAATTTAAATCCTGTCAATTTTTGTAATTAATTAAATGTTTTGGAATATTATTTCTGTATACTAGAGGAAATATGCAAACACATAGAAGCGTTTCCTAGTTAGCTCTCCGTTTTGTTTAAATCATATGAATGCTGGGAAGATTATTACTATAGGATTTGGCACATTTTGTAAGAATTATATTGTCATCTGTGAAGATTTGTATTATTTTGGTTTGTGGATGCCAACATTCTGAATATCTGGTGAAACTTGGACCCCATCTTGCATAATAACCAAAGTGAACAACCTACAATGTGAATTGAAATAAATAAAAAATGAATATCTCATTATTGATTTTGTTTTGTACCTTTTATTTTGATATTCAAATGAAGCAGTCACTAATCTCGATCAAAAATGGTATTGCTCGGTAGTTGTAAGCGCAATCCAGCACAGACTTCATAAAGTTCGTAGTGTCCTTCACCAATGTGTTTTCATGTTGGTGAATTTATCATTTACTTTTACTAATGTCTGGCTTGGGGGCAACTTCCGTGAACTCTCAAGCTTCATCCAATTGAGAAGGCCTTCACAAATTTTTATACTAAAAATATGCTTTAAGAAGCAGTTAGAAAGACATCCTAAACGAAGCTTAATTGGGGCGGCTTTCTTGCTGCTTCTTAGAACAACATTTTAGTACAAAAATTAAAATTTTGTACTAAAAAGCCGTTTTAAGAAGTAAAAAAGTTGTTCCAAACGAAGCCTTAGTCTTGGGTCAACTTGTGGGCTAGAAGGGGAATGAGAGCCCTCTTTAAGAAGTTTGGGAGCGGAGTCTTTGAAAAATATTCAATATTTACAGACTATTTCTTTGATGATGTTTTGAGAATTTTATTATATCTTTTAGATCATCCTAGATTTTTTTTACAAATAGAGGCATAATCTTATATTTGTATTAGAAGAATTAGGATTGTATTCCATATATTTTTTACTTATAAACTTATTTTTATTTTTTGTTTTTTTTTCACCCTCTGTACTTTGAATGGGTTTCACCCCTGTGCTGCTCCAACGCCATATGATAAACTGAGCACCAAACTAGCTACCCCTAAATCGGACAAATTATTTTGTTTGGACCCAAAAGCACAGCAAAAGGATAACAAATACTCAATGAGTAAGATATTTGCTACGTTTTTGTTGTATTTTTGCAAATACTCAACAAAAGGGCAGTTAATCTGCAAATAAAATTATGTATTAGCTGCCTCTTGCAAAAATACATTAAAAGTGCAGCAAATCCGGACGCAAGCTTGCATCCAATGTCCGCACAGAATAATTTGCCCCTAAATCGATATTAGTTCATCTATTATCCACACTTTCTGATCTCATCTTATTAATGTGCTATCAATATTATGTTTATATTCTTTTCAGGCTCCACTGATGGCAGAGCTTCTGGGTTCTGGTAGATCATCAGATAAACTGTTGCAGATATACTCCCCATTTGTAGCTTTCTCAGTTTTGGCAATCCTAAAGGGACTCTTCTCTGGACCTCTCCACACAGTTACCAAGCCATCACAAGCACCCTCTGCTAGAAAGAAGAGAGCTTAGTCACTTCGCAAATCTGATTACTTCTAGTGCTCTTGAACTTAATTTCTGGTGGAAAATGGGCAAGATCTCTAATCTTTTTTCCCCTAGAAATTTACAGTCTTAATGTATGCTGTTGAATTTGTTGAGAGCTTAGTTGAGAGGCTTGAGACTCATAATTGTTCCTTTTATGTGATATTAGTTTTGTCAGACTATCCTTCACAGGAAGAGCACCATGCCTAGTCAATCTTGTTGGCTTTTGCATCTAATTTAGGCTTCATTTGGGATGATTTTTTTGTTGCTTTTTAAAGCAGCTTTTTAGTATAAAATTTTTAATTTTTAAACTAAAAAGCTGTTTTAAAAAGCAATAAAAAAAATGTCCCAAACGAAGCCTTAGAATTCAGGATTGTTCTGTGTTCTTCAGAAGCCAAATATTGGATGAAAGAAAACTTTTTTTTTTTTGGTGATTGAAAGGTTTTGGACTAGATTAGTAGTGCATGGATTGATACTTCATACAATATTTTAATAATCAGTTGATGACAAAATGAGTGTTGGATTCTTTTATTTTACATATAATTGTTGTATTTTTATTTAATTTAAATTACTATTATTATTTTAAAAATTTTATGTTGAGAATGACTTTTATAAATAAATTTAGTAATGTGCTAGCTGAAATAAAAATGTCATTAATTTTTTTTAAGGAAAAAGTTTCTAATATCTATAATAATTTTTAAAAACTCTCTTTTTAACATTTTTTTTTATATAATCTGTTGCAGGTCACTTGCATCTATCTCAAATATATATTAAGCAAATTTTAACAGGAAATACTTTTTTTTTTGAGTTTTTAGAGATATTTAAAGGATATATTTTATGTTGATTTATTGCTAGCTAGCCATCATGAAAAAGAATATAATATTGATAAATAAAAAAATAATTTTTTATTCAACCGCTCAAATGAAAATTTTCAAATATTATTAAAATAAATATAATTTAGTTTTATTTAACCACTCAAATGGGAATTGAGTGATATAAGCTATAATTTTCATAAATGATAAGACTATTCTATTAATGTGAAATAATTGTATAATTAAAAAAAAAAGTGAAACAAAATAAAAAGGCACCAATGATTTTTTTCTTTTTCATGTCATTTTCAGCTTATATAGTAATAATAAAATAAAATATTGATTTACTTGTACTTTTTATAGCCACATGTCATCCATATGAAGAGGATTAAAATAATAATATTAAATTGTGATTTAATAAATTATTTATATATAAAAGACTCCATGGAAAAGTAGGCTCCAAATGGCAATGATTAGGCTTTTATACCATATCTATCCAAAAATATATATAAATAAAACCAAATAAACTTAGAAATAAAAAAATAAAAATAATAATAAGAATTTCTATAGATCATTATTGAAGAAGTCTTGCCACTAATTTATAATTTAGTTTTAATTCTTACATCATTTTCTATTTAGTAACATCTTAATTATTACTTGGCTAAATAATATATTATAAATTTTATAGAAATTTTCAAAATATGATTAATACTCAAATATGTAAGTTATCTTTTAAGAAATATTATTAATATTTATATTTGATGGTTATTTTGCATATGCTTCAAAGCTATACAAGCTTTGATAATAATTACTTTTGTATAATATAATGCTAAAAATGTTCTGATATTACATGGAAGCCAATCATAAAAAGAAAAAAAGCTTAAATAAATTTACTAATGTAATACTAACATTTTAGGCTAGTAAGCTTGTTGGACCACCTAAATTTCTAACTATTCAACTAAATACAAGTGAATGCTTTATAATATCAACAAATTTCAACTTCCTATATAAATGAATATCAATAAATAAGTTTTTTATAGGTTTATGCACATTAATTTTATAATGCTTAATTTTCTTTTTATCTAAAGAATATAATCTTTTTATTTCAAGTGAGATGATCATTTTGTTATAGATGATTGATGTGCTTTTAAAAAGCTTATTTGAGCCCGTATGAATTTGATCGAACATAAGCTTGATGATCTCAAAATTCTTCAAATATTTGAATTAAAAACTAATAATAAGATTGTTTTATAATACCTATAAAAATAGTGTTCCGTTTAACATGTTTTGACCGAAAAGATTTAAAGAAATCCGTTAAATTTCTGTATTTGAACCCTTAGGCATGTATTTGGAAATGTTCTTTGTGCATGTGAGAGTCTGCATATGTCCTGAAATGGATCTTAATGGTTTGTTTGCATGTTTGGAAAAGGTTGAAATTTGTTCCCTTGGGGCATCGTGAGGTTAGGGTAGGCAATGCCGCTGCGACTCTTTGTGCTCTTTGAGGGACAGTCGAAGCCCTGAGTTTGATTTTAAAATATAAAATATTATTTTCTATTAATTGAACCATTTCATTCTCAAATGTGGTAGCCCACTAGTGTGTGTGTGAGAGAGAGCGAAAGATTTCTAGAGAGAGAAAGTCAAATTTGGGTTATTTCGAGTCATTTTCAGCTAACGTCCTAGTTCTTAAAGTTGCTCGAATCGAGGAAGGTGACATTTTACCTATCTTAGTTCATAAAAATACTACAATTTTGATAAATTTCTAAATTAATTTATATTTTCGTATTGCAAAAATGAGGATAACTTTACACTTGCAAAATTTTCACTGTGTAAACTTTATATATGTTATGAAGACAGAGATTTGAATATTTAGATTTTTTTCTGAAATTTTTACACTAAGGATTTTTGAAATTACACTATTTTAATTGATTAGAAAATAATCATGACTTTTTAACATAATGTTGTAGTACAATTAAAGTTTTAAAATAGTGTTCTATACAATCAAACAGTATATTTTTGTACAATAGTACATTTAACCGTTTGTCGTTATAGCATTTTATGAAATTTTAGATTAAGTTTATTTATATTTAATTACTGCAATGCAATGAATTATACGGTTGACTGAATTTTATGTGTGATTATGAGGAAATCTTGTGTGGAAGGAAGAAGTTATGGTCAAGTGCCTACGGAAATGTTCTAGTGGTATATACATATTTTGTTATGGTGGAGAATTTGTTATTTTCTGTTCTGATATATAAAATGCTTGTTTATTTATTCTCTTATAATTGCAAGTATGATCATGTTCAATATAATGATTTAATATAAATTGATATACACTCAATTGCACATTTGATAAATAAATTATTTAAAAATTTAGATTGATAAATTTGACTGAGAGAGGGAAATGACTAGTTGAATAGTTGTTTTATAATATGCTCTGTCTATATATGTATTTCTTTCTTTTGAATTTTGTACCGTCGTTATTAGTTGTTATTCTACTTTGTTCTGTACTGCTATCAATAGCCATGCATTGTAGTTATGGGTGTCAATATTTGACACGACACGAAAATCCGACCCGGACCCGACCCTAAAAATTCGGGTTGGACCCGAGACCCAATTTCAAAACAAGTCAGGTTCGGGTTCCCGGATTCAACTCGTTTGAAAAACGGGTTGGGTTCGGGTTGACCTGACGGGTTGGCGGGTCAGCCTGGAAACTCACTTAGAATGAGCTGCCCGAGGCTGCCCCGGCTACCTGCGCTGCCGCCAATGTTGCCCGTGCCTTGCTCGATGCTGCCCGCGCCGCACAGCTGCCACTGCCCGCTCGCAAGTCGCGCTAGCGCTGCTCGCGGCCCTGCACGCGCCCGCCCTGCCTGCACGCGCGCACCCTGCCCTCATTCTCGCCGCGCTCCCGTCACGTGCCCATGTCCGCCGCAAACCCGCCGCGCAGTGACGAGCACCCGCCCTGCCCGCATGCTCACCCACATCCGCGCACCCGCCCTGCGTCCGCCCGCCTGCGCGCTCGAGCTCGCATCCCATTTCGAGTCGGGTCAACCCGGCAACCAGACAGGTCAGGTTCGGGTTTGAGTTTTCGACCCGTTTGCCTATTCGGGTCGGGTTACTGTCGACTCGATTGAACCTGGGTCAGTTCCGGGTTCGACCAGGACTTGACCCATGACCCGAAATTGACACCCCTAATTGTAGTTTAATTATTATATATACATTTTAATGATAAACAAAAGGATAATTTTTTGGAGGAGTTTATTTTCTGTATATTAACAGTTATCAGTAGCTCTATGATTTTTGCTTATTTTAAAGTAAAAATGGGTGAAAATTTTTCAAAACTCAAATCCTGGGGTTTGCATGTTGCAAACTAATACGATAGGACATGCCCAGTCAGTGGGTCTTATTGGGTTAGGCTCTGACATATTCAAACTTTATTTTTTAAATAAATTCATAGTTGAAATTATCATATGAATAAGGCAATCTAATAATACCAAAATGAATCTAAATTAAGCACTTCTCGAAACCTTTCGAGGGATTAAACATCCTCTAAATGTTACATGCTTATAATCTAAATGAATATCTTAACCAAATAAGTTGAAGAGCCCAGGATTGCTTTGATTTTGATATCAACACTAAAATGTCTAAAAAAATATTATATGATCAAAGGAGATCAATATAAATAGTCTAATGAAATTTTAATTTTTAGTTAAAATGACCAAAATATCCTCATCTACCATTTTATAAATAAATATATCATGCTTCTACACATTGAGGTAGGAGCTGATGAAGGTTGATACATAGCTCCTTAATGATTCCCGTAAAAAAAAAATTTTTCTCAGGAGAAATTTTATTATATAAAACGCCATTTTCAGGACTAAATTTTAATTAAAAAAAACTAAAAATTTGATGAAGTGAATCGTTTAGGATATGTGTTGCGTCCCTGATTAAGGGACTGGTTCCGAAATTGATGTGAATTGGAGCGAGAGGCTCCCAAGAAATAATTACTGCGCCTATTGGCTATTGCAGTGGTGCTTTTAGGATAGTGGGACTGGTGTTCCCACAGACGGCTTCAAACTGTTACGTGCTGGATCTTCTTCGTACAATGCTAAGACTCTGCTAAACATCATTTTTTTCTATCATTGCGAATATTCCTGGATGCAACAATATGTAACAATGATGATTGAAGATATTAATTTATTAATTTTATACATTATATTTTGATGTTCACCCCCTCAAAAATAAAAATGCTAATAAATAATTATGGCTCGGTGAATCTATAGTCCATGTACTTTTTTTTTTTTTTTGGGACATTATAGTCGATGCATGTACTTAGATATTAGTATAGAGGGCTATAAAGGAGATCTAAATGTGGTATGGGAGCCATGAAATATGTTTTTATTAGTTCACAGTTGTACCAAACAAAAGTAATATGCAACCAAACAGTTCGTGGGAGAGAGAATTCAATAGTGAAAATTGAAAAGGTAGCTTTGCATGTACGTTTGAGTAAGAAAAATTCACTTTATAAATGGGTGGGTGGAAAATTATGATGGATCGGTACTTTATTGGACATATATATCTTAAATATTTTATAATTTTTTTAAATATAATTCTTGTACATAAAAATTTTTATTTATTAAAAAAAAATCTCTCCATAGCCTCAATCAATCACTGGTACTTCATATTATATTCCATGAATATTCTTGTTGTGGGTTAGAATATATTCGGCGATAGAATTATAATTATACGTCTTAGTGTTGCAAGGATATTCAACTCACACACAGATAACACAAGATTTTGTATGTGAAAAATATTGGAAAAGAGAAAAACCACGGGGTCTGACCCAATTGAAAATGATTATACTCGAATTTCAGTAGATTACAACGGGCCGACTCGCCCTCGAGGGCAATCAGATTACAAATGTCAATCATATGGTTGAAGTCGTAGGTAGATGAAAGCCTGATATCACTTGGTAGTTTGGCGGAAGTCCGGTCTTTAGTTGGTGGTCTGACAGAATTCTTGGTGTCAAGTGATGGTTCGGTGGAACTCTTGGTGTCAGGAGGTGGTTCGATAAAAATCTGGGCGTCAGGTGGTGGTCCGGCAGAACTCCGATGCTAGGTGGTTGTCTAACGAAACTCTAGGCGTTATGTGGAGGTTCGGCATAACTCTCACGTCAAGTGGTGGTCTTCCGGAACTCCGAGCATCATGTGGTGGTCCGGCAGAACTCCGGTGTTAGGTGGTGGTCTGACAGAACTCCGGGTGTCATGTGGTGGTTCGGCGGAACTCTGGCGTCAGGTGGTTGTCCGGCGAAACTCTGGCGTCAGGTGGTTGTTCGGTGGAAGTCCAGGCGTCAGGTGGTGGTCCGGTGGAACTCTGGGCATCAGGTGGTGGTCCAACGGAATTCTGGGCGGTGGTCGAGGAGGCAAGAAGGCTAGAGTAATCTTCAATCTCTCTTTGTTTCTGTAGGCTTAGGGCTCCCTTTTCAAAAGGAAGGAGATGTCTATTTATAGATTTTCTAGAGTGGCACGGCCTGTAAATAGGAGCAAGATTAAGAGTAAATGAGGAGTGGTTTGGATGGTCGGTCGATGTTGAATCTCTTAATTGTGGACCATTTGCTAGACATTTGGAGTCTTAATGATGTCAGAATTCTGTGATCTTTGGCTCATTTGATTCATCTCGTTGAGCCAATCAATTCAACTATAAGCATATCACGTTTGAAAACCGTTTGGTAATCCAAATTGTGCTTTGAACCATCCAAAGGCGCTTTGGGTCCTTGATTTGGACTCATTTGGGCTCGGATTGAGTCAAATTTGGTGTCCTTGGGTTCGTATTCTCGAGAAGTTCAGTTCGACTGTAAGTTTGCAGAAATCGGAGTTCAAATGATCCCAATTTTAATTTTGGAAGTTTCCAGCTTATTTTTTCTCAAGATTCGTGCCCAATAAAGATGATTTTTTGATGATGTATCAATTCTCATTTCGGATTACGACTTAGGTTTCACAATAATGCATGATGTCATCTCTTCGATGTCATTACAACATCAATGTTGTAAAATCATCTCAGCATTGAAGTTTAATGTTGTCTTGACATGGATGCTAGACACTAACAATTCTCACACCAGCAATCACGCCCATGCGTCATCTCAACATCTCATATTTGTCCAACGTCATCTCGATATTGACGACCAACATTATCTCGACATTGGTGCTCGATGCCCATTTCACCATCTCGATGTCGGACTTTTGAAGCATTGTCGTCTCTCCTCTCGATGTCTGACACGATATCCACACCTAACTATAGACATCTTAATATTAATCATTTTAAGCACATATTTTAATTAAATGACTTATTATTTCATAATTATTTTTAATATTCAGTTTATTCAATTTATATACACTATTTTTAAATATAAAAATTATATTACTGTGTCTAACCTATATCTGCATGACTGCATCCGATAGTTTTAATAATTGATATATCCCACATATATGTCGTGTTGTGTTCATATCCGTGCATCATAGGTGAGAACAATGAATGTTTTACAGGAAATATAAATGGATGACTCGAAAATAATTTAAGCAGCCTAAGAGGTCACACGAAGATCATGAGTCAAGTAGTCGAGCTAGTGTTATAACCTGCTTACGATCACAACACGAAATAAGACAATAGAGAGCTCGGAAAACCATTTATTGCTGCATAAAGATAAAAACAACTATTAAAGTAGGTGGTGGCCTCAATAAATTCATCTCAAATGCAGGCCGGATTTGCTCCTCTGTCTCTCATTAGACCCTTCAATATATAAATATATAAAGCAAAGAAAAGGTTTATCAAGCAAAGCTTTACATTAAAATTGTTGCATTCCTATTCCTTCAAACTTGTTATAATAATAATAATAATATTATTATTATTATTATTATTATTATATGTCACCTTCATCTTGATTAGACACGAATCTCGATGCAAATAAGAATCGGAGCCTCAAAAAAATTTATTTTAGGACCATCCTAATTCCTACTTAAGCAAACTTATGGTCAAATTAAACATCTAGGCGAGACGAACCTAACGACACCAAAATCAGTCTAATTCGAGCCCAAATCAAGGGTCCAAAGCATATTTGAATAGTTCAAATCATAATTTTGATTACCAAACGAATTCCAAACATGACATGCTTATAGCCAAATCGAGGGGCTTGACGAGATGAATCCAACGAGCCCAAAATTGTCAAATTTTGACTTCATTAAGGCACCTAACCCTTCGATCAACGCTCCACAATTAAAAGGATCAATATTAATCATCCATTCAAATCACTCCCATCTTGACATTAATCATCAACATATTTACAAGTAATGTCACTCTCAAAAAATTACAAATAGCCCCCCAGGGGAGGAAGAAAGGAAGAAGAGAAGGGAATAATTTGGGAGCTTCCTCGCTGTCAATCACCATCAGAGTTCTCCTAACTGCTATCGAACTTCCACCTGTTCGTTGACCATCATAGGACTTCCGCCTATACATCGATCACCAAATAACTTCCACCAATTCGTCAACCACTTCATAGTAGGGCTGCAAGCGAACCAAACGTTCGACGAACTACTCGTTGGGTTCGATTAAAGCTCGTTTGTGATCGTTTAATTAACTAACAAACAAACTTGAACAATATTTTAAATACTCGATTCTTAAATAAACAAGCTTGAACACTAATACGTTCAGCTCGTTTATGTTCGCGAACAACATCAGTTGATGTTCATGAACAAGCTCGATAAAAAGCTTGATTCGGGTTCGATTAAAATTGCTCGATAAAAACTTAAATAATATGTTATTATAAAATTGATAAATATACATAATATAAAACTTTAATTATAACATAATAATATAATTATTTTTTATTAATAACAATAAACATTTCATATTTGTCCATGTTTGTTAGATTGTTTGTTTAGGATGTTCATGAACAAATTTAAGGTTTGCTTGTTCAACAGATTGTTTGCGAAATATGTTCACGAACATAGCTTGTTTAAAGCTCGATAAGCACTAAACAAACGAACATGAACCAAACATGAACACCCTTAAATTAAATGAACCAAACATGAACACAAATAATAAAGCTCGAATCAAACACGAACCAAACATGAACAAGCTAATGTTAAACAAACACAAACATGAACACTCACATACTCGGCTCGGCTCGGTTCGTTTGCAGCCCTACTTCATAGTTCTTTCAGACCGCCACAGGATTTCTGCTTGTTCGTCCACCACCGCCGGACTTCCACCCTTTCGTCGATCACTACCGGAGTTATTCCCGACCACCACTGGACTTCCGCCCGTTTGTCAATCACCAACGGATTTCAACCAGTTCATCGACCTCCACTAGAGTTCTTTCCGATGATAGTCGGACTTTCTCTTATTTGTTGACAACCGTCGAGTTTCTACCTGGCTGTTAACCACCGTCGGAGTTCTTCCCAACCACCGTCGGACTTCCATCCGTTCATCGATCACCAACGAACTTCCACTTATTTGTTGATCACCGTCAAAGTTCTTCCTGACAGCCACCTAACTTCCGTCTATTCATCGACCACTATTGGACTTATGTCTGTTCGCCAATCACCGCAAAAGTTCTTTACGACCACCGTCGTACGTCGACTACGGTCTGATCATGTTGCCCAACTACTCTCCTCGGACCTCCTTCACCCACTAACTATGATCATTCCAACCACCATCACTGTAATATCAGTTTTGCTCCAGGTTCGTCCGGGACGAAGTTGGATCGTCCGGGACGATCGGTACAGGTTGTGCAGAAAAACTGTTCTGTCTGTATGGTCCGTCTGGACGAAAATTCTCCCGAGGACCTGTCGCCGGGGACGATAATTAATTTCGTTTGGACGAAATTCGTCTAGAGCATATATCGTCCGAGACGAAGTGCGATCGTCCAGGACGATCAGTCTGGATATATATAGAAATGAGATATTTTGAAGAGAGAGAAAAAGCTGAGGAGAGAAAAACGAAGGAAAAAGTGGAAAAGTGAATTTTTGGACGACGCCGAGCTGTTTTTGATCGACGAGACTGTTCAAGAAATTGTTGTACGCAAGGTAAGGCACAATCCGACTTTCTAAATTTTCAGAACCGTCGCTGTTGACGGTATTTTCTGTCCGGATTTCGTTTTTGTTAGCAATTTTCGTCCGTATTTTCCGACTGGTTTAGTTTTTACCGCGTAACTTTCTGTATATCGTTGACGTGCCGGGTGTGCACATTTTGAATATATTTTGGAGATTTTTGTCCGGACCGTTTTGATTTGACGGCATTTTATTCCGACTGTATTTTTCTGTGTGAATATTAAAGGCTGTGGCAGTAGAATAAACGTTCTGAAATGTTGTTATCTACATTCTGTGTGAATTTGGTATTCTGTGATTTTTCAGGAAAATTGTGTAAATTTTGTATACTGCCGTTATGCTGCCCGATTTTTGGGTAATTTCTGATTTGTCCAGATTTCTTCTGATTTGATATGCTATCTGTATATGCTATAAAAAGGGAGTTATAAGGGGTCTGGATCCTATGAGATTCAGTTAGTGTGTGGGAAATCTGAAATGAGCTCAATATGAAATCTGATATCTGTTCTGTTCCGGATCCGAGGAAATTTGTTTAGGTGCTATAAGCACTATATATATATATTCTGGTGCTGTAAGCACATCTGTTCTGGTGCGGTACACACATCTGTTCTGGTGCCGTGAGCACAAAGGGAGGCATAAGGGGCCGGAATCCGTAGAGATTCCGTCAGTGTCAGGGAATTTAGCTATTAATTATATATCTGATATCTGAGAAATGATTTCTGATTTTCCGTATCTGTTCTGTAAGCGAATCTGATTCTGATTCTGATATGATTTGATATTTGTCTGTTTCAGTTCCGATCTGATTTTGATCTGATATATGTCCATATATGTTCTGATTTGATATGTTTTGTTATGAACTGTCCGCTTCTAATTTCAGTACAAAGATTCTGATTTCTGTCTGATGTGTTTGGTTTTGGATTCTGAGAATTTTGATTGGAGGTTTGTTGCTTTGCTGAGCTGTTGAGCTCACTCTTGCTTTCTGGTGGTTTTCAGGTTCTGGGAAAGGGAAGGAAGTCCAGGACTAGATTTCAGAGTCTGATCAGTTATAGATATTTTGTACTTTTGATTTTTGTACAGTCATGGCTTTTCTGTTCCGTCTTTCTTTATGTTCAAAAGCCATGTACTGTAGCTGTGTAGTTGTAGATGATTATTTTGAGGAAAAAGAAAAGATAGATGTTTTGTTCCGCTGTGTTTGATGATGCTTAGTAGCTCTGTGTCTGTGTGTCTGTTTGAGTTGCATATTTGGAAGATTCAGTTCAGTAAGCAAATTCCAAAGCCAGATCCTGGTCAGTCCGTCCGTTTTGCTTTCCGTGTCGCGGCCCGGTGCGAGCGGGATCCGTCCCGGATCGGGTCGGGTCGTGACAATCACCAACTACAGTCCTTCTGAACTTCATCTCCTGCCGACTATGATCTTTCTAACCACCGTCGCTTGCCAACTACGGTCCTTCCAACCACCGTCGCCTACTTACTACAATCATTCTGACTTTCATCTTCAGCCGACTATGCTCCTCCGAACCTTCGTCACCCGCCGACTACAATCCTTCCAACTACCATTACCAATTACAGTCCTTTCTGGCCTCTGTCGCTCGCCAACTACTGTCTTTTTTACCCCTGTCGCGGCGTCGCCCAACTTTGGTCCTTCCGAGCACCGTCGCCTAACTATGGTCTTTTTGAACTCCGCCGCCCGACTAAGGTCATTCCGACCATCGTCATCCGATTACGATCCTTCCTACCTACATCGCTTGCTGACTATCATTTTACTGCCCAAACGAACATATCAACACTGATTCATCCAACGCCCACCATATAATAACTCTATATGATGTATATTTACTGCATCGAGCCAAGAGCTTCCTCCTAAGAAAGGGGCTTATTTGTAATAAACTGCAAACACTAGTATATTCATTTAAATTGGGTAAGGCCGCATGGTTTTCCCCCTTTTTAAGGAGTTTTCATGTAAAAATTCTAGTGTTTTTTATAAGCTATGCACCCCTACTTATTAATTTGTTTGTGTTGGATATCGTACAAAGCTTAGACGTAAATTTTATATCTCTCTACCGTTGTGAATATTCCAGGACACAACAAATATTATTGGATTACTCAAAGTCTGTTTGGGATAGCACAATGTTTTATAAAGTTGGTTGTGAAGTTGCAATAGGCGAGTAATTTTGCTATTATGGTTGTAAAAAATAACTTTCTACTAAATAAATTACTTTAAAAAATAATAGCCAAACGAAATAGTGATTAATATCTAAAAAATAAAATAACCCTTAGATAAATTAGGGGAATTGTTGTTTTAGATTATAAGTTAAGAATTCTTGCAAGAGGAGCTTTCGCCTTCTTCCCTTCTTTGGGTTACCCTAACCAAAGGTTTTATTTTTGCATTTTTAAATTATTGTTCTAAATTGACCCGATACCAAAAAAAAATTAAGAAAAACAAAAGTTTTTTAAAATGATAGAAAGAAGATATAATTGAATAGCTCGGGCCTCAGCCTGGTAATTAAGATAATTAATATCATCAATTAATTTATTTTTATTAAAATTAAAATTAAATAGCTCATTATACTATGAATTTATATAATTTCATAAAAATTTAAAGTACAAAGTCTAAATTTTCATTATATAAAAGTACTATAAATAAATTTGAAATATTTTTAAATTACAGAAATAATAATAATAATAAGGGAAGGGACCATCCCAACCACTCATGACTTAGTGTGACGAATGGCCCATATTTGCTTGCTGATGAACCCAACTATTCTTTAAATTGAGGAGCTTCCTCTTCTTGGACCACATCATTTAGCTGCTAAAAGGCTTCAAGAGAAACTATTTAATAGGAAAATCAGCAGTTGAATTGTCCTTATCGATATGGATTAATTACATGGTGGCCCAATTATTTTATTTTTTCATATATTTTAACTATAAAAAATAAAAAAAATAATCATATTTAGGCATAATGTATAGTGTAAATATCGGCCCATCATAAATATCCTTCGTCCGCTTCTTGAAAGAATGGAGATTAAAAAATATAAATAATAATTAAAACTAATGTGTCCATCAATTAATAGATCTTAATAGGCTAACAATAAATGTTATGAAAATATTATTAGGAAAACACTATTTATCAAAATTAAATTAGGTCTAAAGCATCAATCACAACCAATCGAAAATAGAGCAATTAACCAAATTGAAAAGTGCCACACAAAAGAATGCGGTGAATAAGCTGTCTAGAAGTTCGAAGACCTTTAGTACCTTACCCTACCCCCGAACCAGCAGCCTTCCCGCCAAGCGATGACCGCCCTTGTCCGCACCTTTCCTTTTTTCATTAAGCCTACTTCTTAGATTTGTTCCGTCAGTCTTAGGCAAAGCTTTAGTGGTTCGCCTAGCTTACCCACTTTACAAAAGCTTCGTTCCGTTTCCGAGTTGATGGATGGATTCAGTCAGCCTCACTCCGAGGGGGTCAAGGGTTGTTTCGAGCAAGCTTTCGCTTTTTCTCCCGACTTTCGACAACTCTATAACATAAGTTATAAATAGAAAGAAATTCAATAATATAAAATCAACCATATACTTATATAGATAGATGAAGGAGAAGCAATAGTCATTTGTTGATGCCTCTCGATGTCTACCATCACTTTTCATTTGTTGATTAGCATTCACTAATGAACATCATACTCTAATCATCATCTTTCATTTTTTCCGATCAATGTCTACTGACCAACCTCCATCGACAAATTCATGATACTACTCGTCACCCTTTAATTGACATAAAATATCTGTCAATCAATTTCGTCTCACATTCTAGTCAACCAATTCCTGATATCAACCTCCACCTTTCATTCATATAATAGACCCCACAATGCATTATCGATGTCACGACCTCCTCCATATAACTTAGGAAATACTAATATTGAATTCTTTCATTTCTTAGTTAAGAGGAAGGGTGGGTTGACTTTCATAATTTCAATAGATTCATTTTCAATGGGCTTCTCTATTAACTCTCAATCTACGTAATGAAATGATTATTTTAAATGAGTATTGTACCGTTCTAAATATGATATACTACTAACTACACAAAGGCTTTTCATGCTCACTAAAACTTCGTTTGGGATTGCTTTCTTTCTGCTTCTTGAAGCAGCTTTTTAGTACAAAAATTAAAAAACAGTTTTAAGAAGCATAAAGAAAACTGTCCCAAACAAAGCCTAAGTCAATTCTTTTATCTATGATCTATTGTTATTATAATGTTTATAAGTTGTAACATAGAGAGTAATCTCCATAAGAAACCCATAACCCCACAATAAACAATTCCATTAGTGAATATGATTAATTAATCATTAATCCATGCTTAATTAGTCTAAACCTAACTCTCTCTACATAGTCTTTTACCTTATCATTATTACTTTATTATTAATTAACAATGTGATAATGATAATTACTTACTTTATACGATTGCTTGGGTGCGCCCACCCATACAATAATTATTTAATTATGCATTACTGATCATATAATTTAATTATGTATTTGTCCATATTATCTCTTAAGAATAATCAAAATATCAAAAAGCTAACTTACTTCATTCAATGAATCATAAACATATGGAAGTATCAGTGAGTTGATAGAAAAAATGAAGCAATTTCATTTTGTTGCCAATTGTAATTAATCTTTTCGTAGTTTATAAGAATCACTAACATAATCACATTCATAAGAGACAAAATTAAGCAATAATCATTAAATAATATTAAGATTAATATTGATTACACGATTTGCTAATTACTTCTGAGGACTGCGTCCTTCTTTCAATTTAAAGGATTTGTAAAAGTCAAGATAAATAATTTATAAATAAGTCAGTCAAGTATCTGCCTAATCGAATTAAGCTTGTTTAGTTCTTATTGAGTTTGAACTCGACTCAAGCTCATTGACTAAGCTTGAGCTCAGCGCGTTAAAAAAGTATAGGCTCAAACTCGTTTGGAAAGCTCGAGCTTGACTTGATTATTGAGCTCAATTTTTTAGTTTTAAATTAAAATTATCATTTTTTTATTTTCATTTGTAATAAAGAATTAGTTTTAAAAGATTAAAATATATTATTTAATCTTAATTTAAATTAGTTTTAATTATATTTTATATTAATCAAGTAGCTCAACGATCTAACGGACCGAGCTAGGCTGAGCACAAGCTCGAGTTTGTTTAATATATGAGCTTGAGTTTAAGCTCAAGGTTTGGCTTGAGCTTGAACTCGTTGCTCGATAAGCTCAACTCGTATGACTGTTAATGAGTCGAGCTCGAGCAGACTCTGCTCACTCACTGCAGTCCTATGGGACGTTTGCAGGTATGTCTTAAAGATCTCACAGTAGTTCTTTTTTTTTTTGGACATTTAGGTCATTTAAGACAAACTCACACACACAACGCATATACATAGACTCGAACCCTAAATCTCTTAGTTGGAAGCTGTAGCTCTCAACCAATAGGTCAAGGAGAGTTGTGTTGCTCTATAGTTCTTAACCACTCCCCGTTCATAAAATCAAAAAATAAGGGATTATCTTTATAGTAAAATACATTTGAGTGCTATCAATTATATTAAGGTAAATTTATAATGAATAAAATTAATCTCATAATGTTCTATTTCTGTTTTTATTTTTTATTTTATATTTTCTCTTTTCCAATTTCCCAATTTACTCCCCAATATAGTCGACAACTTGGACCAGCAAATAGAACCTTCTTCTTCGTATTTCTCATCCATTCCAGCCCTTTCAATTTCTTACCATCGGGTCGTTAAACCCAACAATACCAGCTGAGCGTGCAGAGAGACCAAGAGAGACGGAGGGAGGGAGATGACCGCCGCCGGCCTTCGTAGTCGACGATGAGCGAATTTGGCCGGGCCGTCGTCCGGCCTGACCTCCGGTTGAGCCGCGTCGTCCGCCTCGCCTTTCTCCGCCGTCTCCTCCGCCTTTTATGGCGCCACGTCATCGCCTGCTCCTCCTGCTCCGTTGCCGCTGCCTCCTTCACTGCCGCCGATGGCGACCACCCTCTCCGCTACAACCGCCTCCGGGATGACGAAGAAGAAGCTTTGCCGGTGGCCGCCGTCACGGATGCCGCTCGTCCCCTGTCTCCACCACTACGCTCGACCGCCACTGACGAAGGTTTCGACGACCTTGTCTCCCTCAAAGTCTGCCTTCTCGGCGATGGCCGGATTGGCAAAACTAGTTTCATGGTATGCCATCTGATCTATGTAGCAATTTTTTTTCTTAAGTCTATAATGAAACCATACATAGAATCAAAAGAACTGTATCTAATAAAATATTGATTACTTTTTTTTCTTTGTTGGATTAAATTTGATTTCATTTTTTAAGGTGAAGTATGTGGGGGAGGAAGAGGAGAACAGGGGCTTGCATATGAATGGGCTAAATTTGATGGATAAGGTTTTCCTTGTAAGAGGAGTGAGGATAGCTTTTAGCATTTGGGATGTTGGAGGTAATCAGGCTTTTTATTCTTACTATTTCTGATTTCTCCCTTTATCTTTTTAAGAAATTGTTTTCATAAATTCAGCTCATAAATTTTTTTGAAAATTTGAGGGATTTAGGTGATAATTTACTTGTGAGCCAGCTTATAATCTCTATACTAAATAAAATATAATTTAGCTTATAATTTATTCTCTTTGATGTAGCTTATACTGTTTTAATTGGATATTTAATGCCGCTTCAATGCCTTTGTTTTTATACTGTTAGTTTTTTCTTAGGAGATGGTCGGTTTTCAAATCATATTCCATTGGCTTGCAAAGATGCTGCTGCAATTCTGATAATGTTTGATCTCACAAATCGAAGCACACTTAGCAGGTTTGTAAATTTTTTCTGCCGAACCGACTTATTCACAAAATTAATTTATTTCTGTTAAAGAAAATCATTTACATTTGTTTTTCTTTTGTTTGTTTTCTTATTTGGATTTTGATTTGATGCAGCACAACAAATTGGTATAGGAGAGCAAGAATATGGAATAAGGTAATTCATTTGCGCTTTTTTAACAATTTGCAATTGTTTTGTTTCCTTGTCATACATGATTGGAGTGCCAGAAGCCAAAAAAAGTAAATTTAAATTTTTACAGACTTACATTCATTGCAATACTGAGCAGCTAAGCTTAGCTGCCCCATCTGATTCTTATAGTTTGTCCTTGGTAGTATTTTGTCTTGCTTTTTCAATTTTTGGTGCTTAATAGTTATTACTTATTTTCGTGCTTGTTTTTGTGAGCTTGTGCTGTTTTAATGCATTTTAAAATTTTCAGACGGGGATTCCAATCTTAGTAGGCACTAAATTCGATGATTTTGTTCAGCTTCCTCTTGACATGCAATGGACTATTGTGACTGAGGTAATTAACCCCCATTACATTTTCCAATGTCATTTTAAATGAATGTAACTTTGTTTAATGATAAGATGCATTGCTTTGCTTGAAAAATGAGCCTACAAATCATGTTTAGAGATATGTTAGTACAAGAGATTATTCTGTGCGGACACCGGACACAGCTTACTGTCTAGAGGCCAATCAGGTGCAACCACGTCTTCCAGTACTGAGCCGCAGTACGGAGTAGGGGTGATGTGGCGCATTTTCATTGGGTTTTGGACGGCGTTCGGTGTCCGCGCCTAAGTGATTACTGAATAAGGTTTAATTAATCAACACTCACATTGGAAGTAATGCTAAAAACAATTAAATGTAGCTTTCTATGCATACTTCTTTAATCAATTCTTAGAAATCAGGTTAGCCTTAAATGTAGCTTTTTAATCTAGTAGGTGATTGAATTTGTTGATTATTTTTTTCATTTTTTAGTTGGAAATCCATGCTGACTTTGAATTACATCAAATTAAATGGAGTCTACAAGATTGTATCATTGACAAGAGACCAAATGGGCCCTTAATAAATGCTCAATGATTTGGGGTAAATTCTTGATGTTCATACGTAGATGATAAACTTAGAAATTATGATGGGCAAATGTCACTTTCTTGGATACTCGTTGTATGAAAACAAGGTACCAATTATTGATTTGGTAGACACTGATTCATCACGAAGGTGTCAAAATAGATTTTGTTGAGGAGTCTCAATCATGAAGACTAATATGGAAGCCCAACTTTCATCTGTTAGGTATGAAAGACATCAAAATGCAAAATTCTGTTCTAGAACTTTCACATCAACTGATAGAATAGAAAGGCCTCATTTTAGGAAAGAAAAATGGAGGTAAAGACATCTTTCTGCATTTACTTCAGAAATATTTTAGGGCCATATGACTCTTACCACTCAAATGTTGATTCTGCTAACCATAGTTGCTCTTGTTACTAATTCATAGTGCTTTCTGTATTATAATTAGGTAAAAAAAACATGGCAAATGGAGATTAAACTTGGAACAATTTGTTTTCCAACTCTTCATGATGTGCATATAAAGCTAATTCTAGGCCACTGTAGTTTATCTTTTGAAATTAGTGGATACATAAGAACAGTGAGTATATTTTTACATTAAACTGGAGTAAAGCTCTAAGTGCTCCTCTTCAATTTGAAGACTAACTCTAGTTTCCTCATCCAAAATATCAAATCAAAGTAAATAAAGAAATGCCAAAAAAGTGGCCATGTGCTTCATGCATAGTCGTCAAACCAAATTCTGGATATCACTTTTCAAACTATATATGGTGAGTCACTAACTTTTGATTGTGACAAAGTTCATTTTGTCCACTACAATACAAAAGCATAGAATTGAAGTTTTTTGACCTTGTGGGTGATCTTCGAGATGCCAATTTTTTCTCAGTGATGGAAGTACCATTTCCTTATTGTTTTTATTTTGTTAGGTATCATACATTAATGATTTATTTAGAAATAAGATGAGCAAACATGATCATCTTACCTTTATCATGTTAATGAGTTAAGAATAAAATTATTGATTTGCTACTGTAGAAGTTGCTTAAAAAAGGATTATACATAATCGGATCAAGGTTTACGATGATTTATGATAGTTTTTTGTCATTGTTTTTTACGCCGCTTTCAAGAAATTTTTATATTAGAAAGCTGCTGTAGAAAGCAATAAGAAAATTGTCTCAAACAAAGTCTAACTCTTTATATAGTACTCAACAATAATGAATATGAAGTAAAGATTTATGATTGATTTCCTATATATAATTATATTTGTATGATTTTGGCAGGCCAGAGTATATGCAAGAGTGATGAAGGCGACTTTGTTCTTTTCGAGCACGACACATAACATAAATGTGAACAAAATATTTAAATTTATTACTGCCAAGCTCTTTAACTTGCCATGGAGTATAGAGAGAAATTTAAAAGTTGGAGAGCCCATAATTGATTTTTAGGGCACCTCCTTTTTCACATTTTATTGCTCTCTTTTGGTTTCTTTTTCTGTCTCACAGGTAGCTTCATAACCTTTATCTTGTGCAAGGCTGTAAATTTATCTTCTTTTTTTCTTGTAGAAGATTTTTTTAGTGAAAATTCAAAAGCTTTATCAGCTATGTTTTTTTTTTTTTTTTTTGAACCGGGTCTCCACCTGCTGCCAACCCGAAATGGGCGCTTGACGGTGTAACTAATCCTTTGCTGACTTAAAAGAGGCACCTACCCCAAAAATCTCCTGGCCCGCACTTGATTGGGTCCCACTTAAGAGACGTTGCCATTTGAGGGAAATCGAGTACGGGTTGGGGGTTCCCAACCAAACTCGCCGGGTTTCTTAGCTATGTTTAAATAGATCCAGTTAAATGACGTGCTATAATCATTTCCTCAAAAAGTTCTTTTTTTTTAAATATCTGCATAGACATCATGGGAAAGTGGTGGAGCTTTGCCTTGCGCACACGCAAAACTCAATACAACATTATTCCTTTGTGAGTTAGATGATAAAATATGTGCAGGTAACCTAATATAATGTAGAGGAGATTAAAAATATGTTTTATAATTTTTAATTTGCAAAATAAATTTGTATTCAATATGGAAGTTCAAAGGATAAATTTGATAAATTATTATATTATTTTTATAATATGATAAATTAAAATAAGTAATATTTATCATATATGTCATAAATAATTAGTTTAAAATGTAAAAAAATTATCAGTTTTTAAATTAGAATAGTAATTAAAATTAATTTATGTATTTAATAATTAATTTATAAATTATTATCAAAGTTTTTAGTTTAAATCTCACACGTGTTTCAACTTTCAACTTTCTATTTTATATCTTGGCATTCATCATTTTAAAAAATTGTTAATTAATTGAAAATGAATAAAATAAAATTTTATAAATTATAAGATATATTTTAATTTTTTATGGCATCGCTTTGACAAATCTGTAAAAAGTAAGTCGTGCTTCTTCCTAAAATTTATTCGTAATTACGCTTCTTCCCCTAATAACACCACGAATCGTGCTTCTTCCTAAAATTTTGCCGCTTTTTAATATTAGTGTGATGGAACACTCTTAATGATGGAGAGAAAGAGAGACGCATAAAAAAAAAGGCTGAATCTGCCCCCTACCTTTATTTAAGAAATGATCGGTGTATTTGACAAAATTGAAGAGCTATATTTAACAAAAATATTTATTTTATGACACATATTTCTTTAATTAATTTATTTTTCTTAAATATAAAATTATCATATGTATAGAGCTATTATTAGAATACATAATTGCTTCCAAGATAAATAAATAAATAGATAAACTATATTCCCCCATTAATAAATTTTCTTGAAACCTACAAACCCATAATCTCTTGCATTTATACCGAGGAAAATTTCACCTTGCTTTTTCACTATTCTAATACCGTCATTCAATGGCCGAATATTGAGCCCCCTCCCCCCTTCCAATCCAACAATCTAATATCATCAAATATATGATATGTTTGGAACGGCTACAGTTTTTTTTATAAAAATGACTATAAAATAACTATGAAGAAATCAACTTTTTTGAAAGCTATTGTGCAGCTTCCTACCATAAAAACATTTTAAAATCAACAGAAAAGTAACTGTCAAACATAAATTTTGGTCGTGATCCGAAAAACTAAGTAGTAGAAAAGCTATCTGAAACAAAACCATAGTTTGAAATGAACTTCTATTGCAATATCAACCAAATGTTTAAACACAAATAAATATATAATTTAAAGGAAGAATATATGAACTTATGTTTGGTCTTACTATGTTTGATAAGGGCTTGTTGGTTTGATGGGCTTATTAGAATGGGCCAAGCTCTTTACAAAGACGTTGAGATATTTCATATTTATTACTTGCGTGAAGTTAGAATTATAAGTGAATAATTTTGTCTCTGGTTGGTAAGAAGCGAAACCCAAAATATGAATAGAGCAATGAACACTTTTGATCAAAATTTGTCTACCACCCATACACAAAATTTTAAATTCCCACGAAGAAAGTTTGGATAAAATATTCTGAATAATTTTATCAAGAAGGAAGTTTTTTTTCCTACCTTTATACAAAGAAGTTTTGCCAATAATAAAAAAAACATTTTTTTTATTGAAACAATATTCAACTTAAAAGTTTAAAAAACATAAATCTTACAAGGGTTGAGATTGCTAGAAACTCTAAATTTTTTATTATGGTAATTTCCTCAAAATAAAAGGCTCAAAATTTATCTATATTTGAACTAGTCAGTTCATTAAAAAAAAAAAAAAAAGACTGGTTCACTGGTTCTACGGTGCAACTGCTGGTTTTAATCGATTTTGGTTGCTTCTAATAAGAAGCCAATATTTTGGGCTGGCTCGAATCGTCCAGAAGATTGATTCATGGTTGGACTGATATGACCGGCCGATTTTTAAATCCATAATTGATAAGCATATCTCATGATTCTAAAATAGAGAATGAAAGTGACGCCCCATACTTCTGAGAAACAAGATTCTCTAAAATATGCATTTCTCCATAATCAACGAACAAAGATTTTCAAACTTTTTGAGAGGAGAATCACCTTTGATAACTTGATGATCAATAAAAGAAAAACATTGGGTAAATGTTGGAGAGAATTCGAGTATGAAGAACAGAAGAAATGTCGAAACCTGTATTCTGTATACAGTGAAAAGAAAAAGCAGAGAACTAACTGTTTGAAGATAAAAGCTGAAATAGAAACCAACGGAATTTTATTAAGTGCAACAAATATGTTTCGTAGTATTTCCTTACATTGTATAATGGATAGTTTTATTTTTTTTTTTGGGGGGGGGGTTAAAACCCACATAGGGATTGCATGTTAATTATAAAAAAAAGATAATAGATTCTTAAAAGTGATCGAAAACTCAGTAAATGCTAAGTGAGCTATAACCAAAAAGAAAATAAAACCAAATAAGTCTAAGATTTCTTGCTAGTTACATTTTTTTTTCTCATGTAGAACAACCTTCGATTGCTAGTTACATATAGAAAAGGAAATGGAAGGCAAAAAGCCAAACTCAAACAAAGGCTCATCAAAGATCATCATCAGAGATTGTAGCACGAGTACAGAGGAATGCGATCGAGTCTGCAAAAGAACCAAACAAAAAAAGAAAAAGAATAAACCAAATGGAATTGATACGCAAGAGAACATCAACAGGTGCAAAATCCCACAACTGCAAAAGGAAAATAACTTAGAGATAGAGAGTGAAGAGATTGTAGTATGCAACATAATTGTGCTGCAGTCTTAACTTAGAGATAGAGAGTGAAGAATTGTAGTTCTCTAGAGCCAATGATACGGACGCTATAAGTCAACCTGAAGATAAAAAGTGCAATGTTGTGACACTCCAAACCCTTGCAGTGCAAGTTGGTCTGGCAATTTTCTTTCTCATTTTTCATACTTAACTTAGGGGTTGCATCCCTTAATGTAATTTAAGTATGTCTTTTTATTTATTCTGAATAATGAACGAAGTGTGAAGTAAAGAGAAGCAATGAGAGAGTGTGATGGAAGAGTTATTTGTAATTTGTCCCAAAATTTTTATTATGAATTTTCTACTGTGGTGTGGCTCACTGATTTTTATTTTCCAATTTTGGGTTTTTCCACGTAAATCCTATTGTTCATTTCCTTTGTTTTCTTTTGTGATTTTTTTTCTAACATTCTACTATAAACCATGTAAGATTTCGATATCATTTGGTCAGTCAACTAATAAGCTACAATTTTCAAATACATTTCAAGTGTTTGATTTAGGTTCATTCGAACTCATCTTGAATCACTTTTTGTATTATTAGGCTTTGTCTTGTCAAAACGTTCAGTTTAACTACAATTTTGCAAAAATCGGAGTTCATATTGTTCTAAATGTAATTTTTGAAGTTCTCATTCAAATATACATAAAGCTTCATAATAGCATATCAATAAATAGAGTAGTGTGGTCACATATGATATGCAAATAAAAAAAAATATTATAAAGGGAGTCACATATGATAATTCATAGTAAATTTTTACTGGCAAATTGCTTTCGTCCCTTCTAACAATAAAAAAAATTCATTGCATTTTTGTAAAGATGAGCAACTTTTACAGCACTACAGCAGATGCATAGTATTAAAAAGAGATAAAGCAGAAAATAGGCAAAGAAGAAGAGAAAACAAAATCTAGAACATCCATTTATGTATATGAGAGTATTTCATACATGCTTTATTGTAGCATTGTATATGTATTTATATGTGAGTGTGGTGTTTGTTTTACATGTGTATGGATGAGATTGCTTTCGTTTGTTGGAATCCTACAGTTCTTACACTACAGGAAAATTACGTATTATACTACGGTTCTTACCTTATGTGTTTTTCCAATGAAGGAGATGTATGGGCATGTAATTGTGAGGTATTGGAGAGAGCTAGCCTGAGATTTAATAATATATGTTTGGATTGGAAAGCAGAATCTCTGTTGTGGGGGTTGGTGGGTAGTTTTGTGTATGAGAGGTTGGAGTGAATTTCAATGTTCTAGGCTAGCTTGTTGTAGGATGTTATGGGCATAAGAGGATTGGGAGAGGTGGAGCTGGTTTACGTGTTTGGATATTTGAATGTCACGAAAGTTGGATGGTGGTCAAAGGTTTTTGATGGAGAAGTTTTGGTTTGTAAGAGTGACTAGTAGATCTAGATAAAGAAAGTTTGTGACCTTTTGAGGCCTTGCATGATGATTAGACTGAAATAGAAGAGGAATTGCTAGAGAACTATTTTGTTTGAATATTATAGCCATAACTTATATGGATGGCCTAGTTGATGGTGCCAACTCAGTGAAGAAGGTATTGTGGCTAAAAATGCTTGAAGGAGTTGGTTGCATTGTGGGTTAGTTGATAGTGGATAGTTGCCATCATGACATGACCTTGAAAGAATGTTTGAATTTTTTTCGGGTCCTTGATTTGATAACCAGAAGCATTAAAAAGAATAGAGAGATTATTATCATTTGTAAGGTTTGAAATGAAGAGAAGGTTGTGAGATAGTTGAGGAAGGTAAAGTAGATTTGGAAGGACAAGCTTACGGTTGCATGTAGGAAGTATCCCTTAGCCTAAGTGGGCTATGGGAAAAGAGCGGCCATCTCTGACGATGGAAATATTTGTTCCTTGGTATTCCATAAGTTGGAAGAGGTTTCAATGTTTTGATTAAATAAGATGATGAATACGAGTCGAGTGTCCATTTAGAGTTGTTTTTCGAGTGGGAGGAACTAAAGCTGTTGATGCATAGTGAGGAGTTGGGTGTTGATGCATAGTGAGGAGTTGTGTATTGAAGCATGGTCGACTGACCCATGGAAATGTTATGGAACTTGTTCATGAGTTGTATTACTCTTGAATAATTGTTGCTTGCAAACAACATTCCAAGGTGACCCAAATGTTTGAGTAGGAGTCAAGGTTGACAATGTATGGGAGAATGGTTGGCGATGGTGTAGAGCATATGGTTGCGGCAAGGTTCTAGTCTAAGAGTGTCCACTGGTTAAAGGCCTGGTTTTGTTGTGAGGCGCTGTTTGGTTGGACGATTAGTTGAAGAAGAGCTACTATAGTTTTGTCAAGAAAAGAGGCGTAGTTGTTGGCATGAAACATTTTTTTGGATTTAGGATCTCTAGGTAGGATGGTTGTCATTTGATAGTGAGATTGGAACTATGCACATGATGTTGGAAATAAGAAATTTCAAGGAGGATGGAATAGGACTGTTGTTTGAAGGGTTTTCTGTAAAGGCCTCACTAGTTTGAGAAGAGGGAGATGAAGCCTTTTGGAAGGTATTAGCTGTGAGTCGATTGACTCTGATACCATGTAAAGATGAGCAACTTTTACAACACTACAACAGATGCATAGTATTAAACAAAGATAAAGCATAGTATAAATAAAGAAGAAGATAAGGTTGAATCGTGGACATCCATTTATGTATATGAGAGTATTTCATACATACTTTGATATAGCCTTGTATCTCTCTCTCTCTCTCTCTCTCTCTCTCTCTCTCTCTCTCTCTCTCTATATATATATATATATATATATATATATATATATATATATATATATTATGTGTGTGTGTGTGTGTGTGTGTGTGTGTGTGACTGCGGTGTTTGCTTTACATGTGTATAGATGAGATTGTTTTAGTTTGTTGGAATCCTATAGTCCTTATTTATTCTGCTTTAGAGGTGGTTCTTCCATCTGTGTTGTCGTTGTTATGTAGCTGAAGGCTGGTGGTGCTTTTAATTTTTATGACACATTTATTGATGAAAATTCAGTGCTTATTTTTATTGACAAATTTTTTTCATCCCACCTAACAATAAAAACTTCATTGTAGTTTTTTGATGATATATATTTATAAAAAAAAATGATCAAACACTTATTTTTGTTGATGATGGTCTAATTGATGACAACATTTCGTCATAAATTTTATTTTGTCAATTATCTTGATTTTTTCCAAATTACTTGTCACTTTTTATCTTTAACTTGCCATTTATTTTGGTTATTTTAAAGCTTAAATTATTCAGTCAGTAACCTACTACAATAAAGAAGAATTTATAGGCACATGAATGATCTTCTCTCAAGTTGAGTTTGGAGTAGATAATAAGCTAAGAGCAATGGGCAATGGGCAAACAGTTCTTGTTGCAGCACGCATGGTGGTTCCTATGGCGGGCTAAGAAATAATATGCATTAAGTTGCATGCCTTGTGTTAGATCGTCGCCCTCATTCAAATCCGTCCACATAAAATGTCAAAATTTTAACGATCTAGAATCTTATAAATCTAAATAGTAAGAGTTCATAAGTATTCAGAAATCCAAAGGGGTCTAAATCCTGAAAACTGATTGGTAACATTCATGATAAATCCTATTAAATCATGTGTGACTGTTTGACTATAGAGCTGATTTAATGAGCGGACTCTTCCTCTTGAGTCAATGTATTTTGTAAATCCGGCAAAAAATAGGATTTCGGAAAACCCAGATTTAGCACAAAAAGACGGAATTTTTCGTCTACGGCGACTTTCATTTGCCGTGAGATTTGGTTTTGCATTTTAGGCGGTTTGGCTGGACTTCGCTCAAACTGCCTCAATTCCAGCCTAAATCCTGTTACCAAGCAGCACCTAAATCTTCCCGTCATTTCTTTGTGTTGCCCTGATACTTCAATAGTTTTAAACTAATAACAAAGGCACGAATCTGAGCGACTTTGGTGTCATATTCCATGAGTGGAAAAGGTTTTGGCTTGAGGAAAATAGTTGGCAGGCCGTACGTGACAACAAGGACGATTATCACTACAAGAAAATCGTCAATTATCGACGGCTTGTCCGGCAGTTGAGGTAAGTTTTCCGGCGGCTTTGAAATTTTCCGGCGGCTTATCGGTGTTTAACAAACTGCCAGAATAAACGGCGTAGGAAATGAATTCCGACGGCCAAATTCTGGCGGCCAAAAGTTCTTGCGGTTCTCCGGAGGTAATTATCGACGCCTAAGGAAAAAATTGGCGGTATTTCCGGTAGTCAGTTTACCGTCGGCATTTCCGGTGGTTTATTATTAAAAACCTCAAGTTAATACCGACGGTCGAACCGCCGGTTTAACAACCCGTAATTCCTGAGGTCAAATGACCGCCAGTAACCAGCGAATTTCCTGTGCTGTACTGCGAATGACATCTTCCCCAGCCCCCTAATTACGATCAAAGAGGAAATCGTCAACCTGAATCTGGAAGTGATGGATCGTCACAACGAAGAGGTGTTGATGTATGTAGCAGCTCATCTAATCATAACTTCGCAGGTGATCTTCATAGATGTGCTTCTCCCTCTGATGGCAAGGAAGATCAGACTGAGGCAAAGGCAAGGAAGATCAGACTGAGGATTGAATGGTTAATTTGGAACGAAGGTCGGTGAAGCGGGCGAAAGAGAAAGGTTTGGTCTAAATGTCAGTAGTCTGATCTTTGGAAGGAATGTGAGGGAGGGAGATGTCGGCGGAGGTGATGTGCCACTACAGGAAAATCATCCATTTCCAGGGGAATTTTCCGTCGAAATTGATCATTTTCTGACGGTTTTCGAATTTACCGGCAATTTTTCGGCGAAAATTTTGCCGCCGATAAAACCCGCATAGGAAAAATAATTCCGGCGAAATAAGCCGCCTGAAAATTAAAAAAAATTCCAGCCCTCATGCCCGAGACAAGGACTGCTGCAGCCTAGCCTAACCGTGCCCATGGCTCGCTCTCGCCCCTGAGCCCGCCTGACCGCGCCTGTGGCCCGCTCACGCCCACAGCCCGCCTGGTCCGTGCCTTAGCCCACCTGCCAAGGGATTCGAACTCGGGTGGGTTGCGAAAATGTCAAACTCCCAACCACATTGCTGAACATGCAAATACAATTTTATAATCAGTTTTTTTTTATTTAAACTATATAATGATCCAAAATCAATTTATTAAATAAAATTAAATATACTAACTAATTTAATTATAAAAATTAAAAATAATAAGTAATATAAAATAAAAATTAATAATTACTAATTAATTTTTAAATGAAAATTAATTAAAATAAAGAATTACAATTAAAATTTAATAAAAACAAATTATTAACTTAATAATGAATTAAAATACTATTAAAATTATTAATTACTAAAAAAATTAAAATTTAAATAATAGTTTTAAATTTAAATCTTTTTACTTAAATTAAGAAAATAGTTTTAAATCATTTAAATAGTTAAAACTTTAATCATTTTTTTAAATCATTTAAATTGTTAAAATTTTAATCATTTTAATTAAATTATTTAAAAGCCATCGGAAAAGTCGTCAGAAATTTTCTCCGGAAAAAAACTGCCGGAAAATTCCATCGAAAAAGTTATGTAATTGTCTACCGTCGGAAAGTCACTGGAAAATTCCACCGGTAATGAGTGATTTTCTTGTAGTGTGCTAATGAATAAAGTGGTTGTCAATCTTGATGTGTTTTATTCTGGCGTAAAAGACCGGATTCTTTGAGAGAGCTAAAACAGAGTTGTTGTCACAGTGAATAGTGGTCAGTGATCTTTGATGAATATATAGTTCGATAGCTAGACGACGAAGCCAGATGACCTCGGATGCTGCTGTGGATAGAAACCTGTATTCCGCCTCCGTAGAGGATTTAGCGACCGTGACTTGTTTCATTATGGACCAGGAGGTGAGGTTTGGACCCAGGAATGTATAGAACCCGGAGATAGATTTTCGATTGGAGGTGTCTGAAGCCCAATCAACATCGGTGTAGGTCCGGAGTTGTAAGTCATCGGTCGTGGTGATAGGTAGACTAAAAGACAAAATACATTTTATGTAACGTAGAAGGCATTTTAAGGACTGGTAATCTTGAACCGTGGGTTGCTGCATATGTTGGTAGACGTGATTTGTTGTGAATGTGATATTCGGACGAGTTATAGGTAGGTATTGGAGAGATCCTGCGAGCCGACGATAGAGAGATAGATCTTGAAATGGTTGATTGTCGGTGAGTAGTTGTTTTGTGGTAGGAGTGATAGGTGTAAGAGCTGCTTTGCAATTGTCGAAGCCGGAGTCATGAAGCAGCTTTGTTGTGTAATGTTTTTGTGCGAGGAAGTAGCCCGTGCTTGTTTGAATAACCTGTATACCGAGAAACAATGAGATTTGGCCTAGTTGTTGAAGGGCGAACTGAGATTGTATGTCTTTGAGAAGGGATTGAATTGCAGTGGGATCGTTTCCTGTGACAAGAATATCATTCACATAAATTAGTAGATAAAGAAGAATATGATTTTGATTGAGAATAAGTAACGAGGGGTCAGAACGACTGAATCCGAATCCGCGTGTTTGTAGAAAGCTTGTGAGCTTTTGGAACCATTGTCGCGGTGCCTGTTTGAGACCGTAGAGAGATTTATGTAATTTGTATACATAGGTTGGGCAATGACTGTCCACAATTCTGGGAGGTTTGCGCATGTAGATGTCATCCGGAAGATCGCCTGACGGAAGGCGTTGGTGACATCGAGTTGTAGCATAGGCCAGTGGAGATTAAGTGCAAGCGTAAGAAGCATGCAGATGGTTGGCATCTTTGTGACGGGGCTAAAGGTTTCAGTATAGTTTTCTTTGAATTTTTTATCATAGCCCAAAGCGACTAGCCGAGCATTGTAGCGACCAACTTGACCGTTAGGAAGTACCTTGGTTTTGAAGGTCCATTTACAGCCTAGAATGGGCTTTTTTGAAGGTGCAGGAATAAGAGACCAGGTCCCTTATTTTTGTAGAGCATTAAATTCGTCTGTCATGTCGGTCTGCCAGTGTTCGTATTTAGCAGCTTGCTTGTGTATTGTCAGAGTGGAGGGTGAAACCGTAGTGCTGAGTAGAGTGGAGATGCTTTTGGGTTTTGATATACCAGATTTCGATCTGGTTTGCATGTGGTGAATTGGATGAGGAAGAGGTGTGGGAACGGATTGAGACACGGTGCTTATGGTGAACGGCATGTTAGAAGGCAATTGGTGCGGAGTGAGATGGTTTCCATGGTTTGGATTGGTAGCAGTATATGATGTAACAAAAGTAGGAATCAGGATGAGAGGGGAGGTGTTGTGGGTGGTTGAAGCAGTAGTTGAGTGGGGTGTAGGCGATGAAGGGTTGTAAGGGAAAATGTGTTCGTGGAACACAACGTGACGGGAAATGTGAGTCTTGTGTGTGTCAAGGTTGTGACATTTGTAGTCTTTGTGAGTGAGTGAGTAACCAATGAAGATACAATCGTGCGACCGAGGAGAGAACTTGCTTGAGGTATAAGGTTGTAACCAAGGGTAGTAGAGGCAACCGAAGGAGCGGAGGTGAGTATAAGTGGGAGAAATCCCGTGAAGATTTTGATAGGGAGATTTTAGATAGGTGGATTTGGAAGGAAGTCTATTTATGAGGTAATTAGAAGTAGACAGAGCGTCAGCCCAAAATTTATTTGGAAGGTTGGAAGCATGTAGGAGTGTGCGAGTGAGGTCAAGAAGATGTCTGTGTTTACGCTCAGGTACGCCATTTTGTTCAGGCGTATGAGGACAGCTGAGCTGGTGGAGGATGCCATGCTCTTGAAGAAAGGACTTAAAGGTGTTACTAGTGAATTCGTCACCGCCGTCAAAGCGAAAGATTTTGGGGGTGGAGGAGTGATGTGTTTGAATTAGATTGCAAAAAAGTTTAAACTTAGTGAATGTCTCTTGTTTGGAGTGCATTAAATATATCCAAGAAAAACATGTAAAACCATCAATAAACACTACATAGTAACGATAACCATCTAAAGAATTTTATTGAGCTGGTCCCCAGACATCCGAGTGGATGAGCTCAAATGGCGCGAAAGACACGGAAACACTGGTATTAAAAGTAAGTTTTTGGCTCTTGGCCATGTTACAAGATTTGCACAAAAAAGATAAAGAGACATTTCTAAATTCAGGGATTCGCTTTGCAAGAAAAGTGAGAAGACGACTATGCTGGTGGAAACACTAACGTGAAGAGCAGTAGGTGGTTTGTCCGGAGCCGTCTTGATGTGATATAGTCCATTATGAAGATGCCCACGAAGAAGCGTTTTATGGTCATGTATATCCTTAATTTCAAAGCCATTAGCATCAAAGATAATAGAAATGGAGTTATCTGAAGTTAATTTTGAGACGGATAAAAGATTGTGAGTAAGCGAAGGGACATGAAGAAGATTACACAAACGAAGCTTACGGTTTGAATCCGATAACAGAAGCAGACCTTGGTCGGAGTTTTGGATAGTTAAATTTGATCTGTTAGCGATGGAGACCGTGTCATGCCCTTGATAAGTGGACGGGTTGTGAATATTGGAGTTGTCCAGAGTTAGATGAGTGGATGCGTCGGAGTCGAGGATCCAATCTTGAGTCGGGTACGATGTAGATTGAGCAATTATTGCACGTGGTTCATTAGGAATAGTTGGTGCGTATTTGAAATTGCAGTGGTGCCAACAATTTATGGCGATGTGGCCAATTTTGTCGCAGATTTGGTAAGTTGGACGCGAGGTGGTAGTAGCGGCAGGAGTAACATTTGGTTGGCTGGACAAGAATCGCCTGGAAGGGGAGTTCGAGTTCTTGAAGTTATGTTTCTGGTTGCGCCCATAATTTTGGTTGTGGGATGTTGTGTGAAGAGCTGTGACAGCCGAGCCTGTAGATGAATCTTTGAGAAGTTCTTGGTTTACATGTATTTCCTCGCTGCAGAGGAGATAATATAGGTTGTCAAGATCGGCAGGGAGAGGGGATGTTCGTATGGCCGTTTTGAACGAGTTATAAGTTGACGGAAGCCCATTTAGAATGTAAAGAACAATGTCTTCCGGATTCTGAGGCAGCGAGTTTGTCGATGATGTTCTTTATTTGGGAAAGATATTGTTGCATGCTTAAATTTTTCATTTGTATGTGGTGGAGATCGTTCTTGAGTTGAATTACTCGAGAATGACTCGTTGGTTGAAGACGACGTTCAAGAACGATCCACACTTCTTGGGCGGTGGTGGAGGTGATTACATACGGGAGAATCAAAGGCAATATGGTGGAGAACAAAGCGAAGATCAAATTGCTTTCGATGAGGTGCCACCGATTGTAATCTTGAGATGCTTCGTCGAACGGTGGAGGAGCTTTGGTTGTGAGATGACCAGCATACCCATTTGCAGAGAAGTCTTGTAAGATTTGGATGCGCCAAATTGCATAGTTGTCGACGGTGAGAGGATACGGTAGAAGATTTTTGATGTTGGAAATGAGAAATTTGAGAGGTGCCGGGATGGAGAGCTCGGAGGAGGTGCCGACGAGATTAGACAAAGCGGGAGGGAGGGAGGTTGCTGAATCTTGGTCCCCCATGTTTGGCTCTTGATATCAAGAAATATTGGCCAATAGAAAGGCCACTGAGTGGAGACGGAGATGAAACCGGGAGATAGAGAGAATAATTTCATTACAGGCTGAGAGGTTACAGCCGGAATAAATAGACTAATACATATAGAAATGTAAAAACATAAGGTACATCTTAACGGAGAGATTCCGCAGGCTAACAGTCTTAATTTCCTCACATTTAAAGAAGAATACCTACATGAATGAATTCTAGTCCTCTAAGCAGGGGCAGATCCACATTGACCCTAGTGTGGGCAATTGCCCGCCCTCAAACTTTACAAAAGAATATGAGGGGTAGTTTTGACTTTTTGTCCCCCTAAATTTTTTTTTAGCCTAATCTAAAGCATTTACTCAACTCCCACTTAAATCGCTGACGCCTTCGTTTTTGAGGGGGAAGAACATGTCTAAAATGATATATGTTGATGATATATATATATAATTTTTATATTTATTTTTTATATATTGAGTTTGCTCATCTTAAAATTATGGTATTCCATCAATCCAATATATGTTAAATAATTAGAATTATTATCATTTTCTTTTAAAAAATTATTCATAGTGAATAATTGAGATCGCTTCCGGCCTGCATCTATGATCTATGTGATTATACAGTTTGATTAATAATTGGAGAGATTGGAATCCCTTCCTCACAAGTAAAAACCAATCAATAAAGAAGATCGAGCAAGAGGGTACGCACGCAGAAAGAAAGCCACGTCAGCTACAGTGAAACTTGCATGGCTTCACGTGCGTGCATGTGCACGATGAAATGATCTATCAAGATCGAGCACGTCAGTATGGCTTAACCTTTCCAAAAGTCCTGGCGCTATAAGGGACTTCCATCTTTGACAACTGCGCGTCTATTAGTAGAAATAGTAATTGCATGTTTTTTTTTTTTTTCATAACAAATTATTGATGCTGAAAAGTAAACTAAGCTTTTATAATTTTTTTTAAATTAATACAAATTAAATGAGTTTAATATAAGTATATATATATAATAAATCTGTTAAAATAAAAAAGAAAATTTTTAAATTTAAAATGATGCTAGTCGTTAGGCTAACGCCCAACTCATGTTGGCATGGCCCGAATCATTCATGGGGTGCCCTACTAGCCCAAGTCTTCCGCCTCGCCCGATTGGCCCTACGCCACTTAACTCGCTCCCGGACCACATTACGCACCTCACTGGCCAGATTGGCCTCGACTTGCTCCTTGCCTGTGCCCAACCCACTCACATGCTCGATTGGCCCAGACCTGCTCCTGACTCCCGATTCCCTTTGCGACTAGCTATATATAGGAGCTCCACTCCTTACTCCCTTTGAGTCTATATAATCTTATCACTCAATTTTATGTCCTGATACCTACTTCCTAGTTTTGCATTACTTCCTGCTCCCAAAACAACCCATCTTCCTCCCTTCTTCCCTGCTCGCAATTATGTTAATAAATGTATTCTAAGTATATATATATATGTATATATGAAGCAGGAACTGATGAGTTTTTGTTCTTTGTAGTTTGTTTTAATAAGTACTATATTTCGCTTCTGATTTTGGGGGCTGTTTGTAGCTAGTAGTTTTGGACTAACTCCATGTTTGTACTATAGCATATTTTTCCCTATATATATGTAATAGCATGTTGGACCAATCAAATAAATTTTTCCATGAACGGTGGTTTGATGATGATCCATGAACGGACAGTGTTCCGATGACGGTTAACAAAAGTTTGTCGACTGTGCAGTGCTTGAGAGTTACGCTGTGATCCTTAGAGCCTCAGAGCTCTCTCCAATATCCAGCCAAAATTTCCCTTCCTGATGAGAGCATGAGCTTATTTATAGATTTTTTGTGAGTGTCATGCTCCATAAATATGAAGAAAATTCTCTGGGTAATTTTGGAGTGCTCCATCAGATGACCCACATTGATTAATTCCCTCGATCATAAAATGTTTGTAAAATATTTAAGTGCCTTAATGATGTTAGAATTATGCGAACTTGGGCTCGTTGAGCCGCTCAATTCGACTGCAAGCATATTATATTTGGATATCATTTTGTCATACAATTTATGCTTTGAATCTTCCAAATGTGCTTCAACTCCTTAATTTTTACCCATTTGAGCTTGGATTGGATCGATTTTGGTGTTGTTAGTCTGGCTCTTCGAGATGTTCAGTTTGGCTATAAATTTGCTAAAATTGGAATTTGGATGATCCTAAATTTAATTTTGAAAGTTGCCACTAAGATATATCTCAAGATTTGTGCTGCATCGAGGTAATTGTTGGTGATGTATCAATTCTAATATGCATCGATAATTGTGCTTGACCGAATAAATTTTCATATTTATTATATTAAACTGTACTCTATTCTTGATAAAATTTATAAACCAACCAACTTTATCCCAAAAGAGATCGGGTTTGCGGGAGTGGTCGACGGAGGAAATTCCTCTCATCTCATCCGGGCTCGAATCCCTAACAATCCAAAAAAAAAACTTCATCCCAAAAAATACTAAACTGCTCAATCAATCACCCTCACATTTTTCTTGTTTTTTTTTCCTTTTTTTGAACCGCCCGCACATTTTCAAAGGTGAAGCTTTCATCCTCTTTGATTCATTGACTTAAATTTATGAACTATATACGGCTAATAATTAAATACTAACATGACCTGATTGGAATGCTTTGAGGAATTGAGGTCCCCTTGAAATTGGCAGCAGTCCAATTAATTTCGGAGGCACATATTTCCTTTGTGGACCCATCCTCACTTCTCCACTAAATTAATTAGCTATCAATCATGGCGTTGACGATTTGATGTCACTTCATTCAGTATTTTTTTCTTTTTCTTCTCATTAAGGTCAGTTAAAAGAAATGATAGATATCACATACATAATATTCGAATTCAAATTTTTTAATTAACAATCAAAGCTCTCAACAAACCAATAGATCAAAATGAATACGGTGTACTTCATTCTTTTTTAACTAAACCAAATATGTTATATAGATGTCACTTGAGTTTAAAATATTGAAGTTTAACGTCATCTTTCCTTAGCAAGCAGTGAAAGTCTTAAGTGTTGGTCCGTGTAAATTGGTGTGGGTTGCATGCTAGGTCGACCGGGATTTTCACTGGCCTAAAGACAGTTCTTCCTGATCACAAAAAAAAAAAGGAAAGAAAACGTCCTCTTATAAGTAGAACAATTAAGATGAACATCCATTATGGCTTATGTTTTGATATTCATTATTTGTTGTCATCCGATTAGCACTTATCAATGAGTAACATATGTTAGCCAGTACTAACATCCAATACTCATCTTTTTAGTTGTGCAATGCCCATTTTTATGATTAAAGAATGATCTTGTCATATGTTACCTAACTTTCGATATCCTCATCAGCCATCTTATAACTCCTCTAATGATTGATCGAAACTTGATGTTCTTCAATCATTGTCATATGACACATACCTTATCAATCACTTAATCTCCCTTACTATCCAAAAAATGACCACCATTTGGTCCTTTCTTTGGAGAAAATTTTGACCCCTCAAGTGTATTAGTCTTCGCAGCGCACTACCATCACATGAGAAGTATATCATGTTTCATGTATATAATATTAATTAACACTTTTTTAAATATGAGGAAGGGGGCCATTTATAAAGCTTGATGCATGCACGCCAGTGAAATAATTTAAAAATTGGGATAGGCCTCGCAATATTTTCCCTTCTAAGATTTTTCATGAGAAAATTATGTATCACAAGCATGTTTCTCTTAGCCTATATGCTTGGGTACCGGTGCTTAGCATTTTGAATGAATATTTGCAGCACTCAAGTATTTTAGATTTTTTATCTACAAAGACATCTCTTATGTCATTCCTGTATATTTTAGGTATCTTCCCACTACTAAAAAATATGGCTTTTTGCAGCCCTTGCTATTTGCGGTTTAAAAACCGCTGTCTAAACTAGGCATTAGGAGCGGTTTAAACCGGTACTAAAACCACCAATTTTATTGCTTCTATAGCTGAAACCCTACTTATGCCGGTTGGACTATCGCGAACCGCAACATCTCCTTCGTTGAATATATACATCATTTTAAACTAATTTTTGTTAATGTTTAGAGGATCAAAGGATCAGTATTATTGGTTTAAATTTATTGTTGAATGAAAAAAAAAAATTTGATCTACTAAGACATCTCTTATGATGAAGAAATGTGTTCCTAAAACTCATCAATTTTGATTTTAAAAGGGTCTCATATGCCCTTTTAAATATATATATATATATATATATATATAATTTATATATTATAATATTTATATATATATATCTATATCGTAGAAGTGAATGGGCGTAGTAAAGGCGAAGGAAAAAGACAGAGAGTAAGACAGAAGGAAATATTATTGTATATTCAAACTATGATTACAGTAGCCTGTTATATATAGGCCTTAGGAGGACGCTGTAGAGTAACATATGGACCAGTGGTAGTTTTACAGTGTACAAGCCAGTTTAATACAACATATTCTAATTTGTTTCTGCTAATACCCGCCCTCAATGAAGGGCTGTCGAACGTCCGTTGTTCCTGGAATGAAAACGCGAAATGGATAGGATTGGTTAGATGTCCGCCGTTTGGTCTACAGTGCTAATAGGCAGCAGACAGATGGTGTTACTATGTATAAGATCACGAATAAATCGGTGATCAATTTCGATATGCTTGGTGCGGGCATGGAAGACCGGATTGTTCGCCAGGAATATGCTGAAGATTGTCGCAAGGAGTGGACGGTGAATCTGTGGGATTTGACTCACCGAGTAGCCTTCTCGTCCATATAGATCCGCGAGGGCTGCAGACTCTCTGTATTCGGACTCGGTCGAGGAGCGAGCAACGGTGGTCTGTTTCTTGACCGTCCACGAAATCAATGTGTCGCCAAGAAAAGAACAGAATCCAGTCGTAGATCGACGTGACGTGGGATCGCCCGCCCAGTCCGCATCTGAATAAGAAGTAAGACGAAGATTAGTTTTAGTTATAGGAATTCCGAAATCTGACGTACCTTTGATATAGCGGAGGAGACGTTTTAGCATATAGGCATGCTTCGGCTGTGGATCATGCATATGTTGGGAGAGTTGATTGACACTGAACGCAATGTCGGGACGAGTTATTGTAAGATATTGTAGGGAACCGGTTAGTCGTCTGTACATAGTGGCGTCCTGGAGAGAGGAAACAGTGGGCGTATCAGTGGGCCATTTGGTACATGAAGGGTTGGCCAGCGAATTGCAGCGACCGAGATCTGCTTGATGCAGGATTTGCTCTGCATATCGTTGCTGAGACAGAAACAATTGTTCCGCACTCCTCTGTATTTTAATGCCTAAGAATTCAGCTGCGGTACCCAAGTCTTTCATGGAGAATTCATGATTGAGTTTGGTAATGATGTTATTGATGGCATGCTTATCATTGCCAGTGATAAGAATGTCATCAACATAAACCAAGAGATAAATGGTAACTTTGTTTTTATGGTAGAGAAGTAATGAGGGATCCGATTGGCTATGATTGAATCCAAGGGAGACAAGAAACGAAGTGAAAGTGTTATACCATTGTCGTGGTGCCTGCTTTAGTCCGTAAATTGATTTCTGAAGGTGACATACGTAATCTGGATGCAGGGCATCTTCAAATCCCCTGGGTTGAGCCATGTATACGGTTTCCGATAATTGACCATGTAGAAATGCGTTGGCAACGTCCAACTGCTGAACTGGCCAATTGTGATATAATGCAATTGTAAGCAAAATGCGGATGGTGGGAAGTTTGGCAACTGAGCTGAAGGTCTCCGTGTAGTCGATCCCGTACTCCTGATGATTCCCTTGAGCAACCAGACGAGCCTTAAATTTGACAATTGATCCTTCGGTATTACGCTTAGTTCGGAAAGTCCACTTGCAACCTAGTTACTGATGCTTTTGGAGGAGGCGGGACAGATGCCATGTTCCCTGCTTTGTAGGCAAGAATTCGGCTGCCATTGCAGCTCGCCATTCTGGTTTCTTTGCGGCTCAATGTACGAAGTAGGATCTGATTCCTCGTCAGCTGAATTTATGATGTAGTAGATGAGTCGGTTGTCTTTAGAGTTTGGAGCGGTTTGTGCTTCGAGTATTCATTGAGTTTGAGTTGGTTGGCGGGAGGGTAACTGGGGATGAAGTGGATCCAACGTAGAGGATTGTGGTTCAACTAAGCGGGAAGGCATGATCTTCTGCTGATGCTGAGACGGAGCAGAGACCGGAAGATCTTGCGGCCCACCAGGAGTTGTCATAGTCCTGAAAAAATTAGGAACACGACTTGCTGAAGCCGGTGTTAGTAGAAACGGGGAGGTGTTAACAGAAGTATTATTGGTTTCCTGAGATGCATTAGCAAAAGGATAAACAAGTTCGTTAAAAGTAACATTGCGTGATATGACAATTTTGTTAGTATGTATATTCAGGCAGCGATAGCCTTTGTATGTGTCAGAATACCCAATGAAGACATGAGGATGAGCATTAGGTTGGAGTTTATGCCGAGCTTGAGCTGGTATGAGGGGAAAGCATTCTGAACCGAAGATCCTTAAATGGGTGTAGGACGGTTTTGCTTTGTGAAAGACTTCGAATGGGGACAAGTTCTGAAGCGTAGGTGTGGGTAGACTGTTGATCAAGTAAGTCGCAGTGATAACTGCGTCTGGCCAGTAAACGTAAGGAACAGATGCTGTATGGAGCAGCGTACGAGTTATTTCTATAATATGCATGTGTTTGCGCTCAGCTAACCCGTTCTGCTCCGGAGTGTAAGGACAAGAAATTTGATGCTGGATTCTGTTTGCTTTGAGGAAGTTGGTAAAGATGTTATTAACGTACTCAAGTCCACCATCAGTCCTGAGACACTTGATACGCTTATCAGTGTATTTTTCAACTTGTAGTTTAAAAGTAACAAAATATTCGAAAACTTCAGATTTATGCCGTAACGGAAAAAGCCACGTAAATCTTGAAAAATCATCAATAAAAGTAACGTAAAATTTGTATCCCTGATTTGAAATAAAGGGAACGGGTCCCCACACATCAGAGTGGATTAAAGCTAATGGGGAGTTCTGACGATTATTCGAGATATCAAACACGAGCTTATGACTTTTAGACATATTGCAAGAAATACAACTTGTAGCCAATTTTCCTATGTTTAAAGAAGGATTATAAGAAGACAGTAAATCAAGGGTTCCTTTGTGAGGGTGCCCGAGACGATGATGCCAAGATTCGGCTGAGCTGATGGATGCCGTGAGTCCTTTATTCTTTGTGGAGATCGCTGCAGGCATGGTATAGAGACCGCCACTACACGGGCCTTGAAACAGAACTTTGCCCGTCGTCAAATCCTTCAAAACAAATCCGGTGAGATCAAAAGTAATAGCTACATTGTTGTCTTTGGTTAGTTGCGAGATAGATAAGAGATTATAATGAATGGAAGGAGAGTGAAGAATGTGAGATAGAGTTAGCTTACGAGACGGGGCCTTGAAACAGAATTTTGCAGTTTTTGAGATATTTTTTTGAAAAAATTGTATATGGAACCTGTTATAGAAATTTTTACAAATAACTTTTATCTCCATTCATTTTGCAATGAGACTTATGATCTTCTGATTTTTTTTTCTTTGACGTCATAATTTCAATAAAAGTAAATTAGCACGAATTTTTTTAATGATTTCCAATTGGTCTTTTGTCCTCTATATATATCTATCCATCCTTCTTCTTTCTCTACCTTCGCAGAATAAATAACCACCACAGCTTCCTCCAACTTAAAACAGCTTTCTCTTTCCTGAGTTTTCCCCATTACAAGGGAGGAATCCACTGACCACTCCATGAACAGAGATCTACTCAGCCTCAGCTACCTCTGAGGAGAGTGGCTGGACCTTTTACTTTGATGACTTTCTAGCTTCTCGGCAGCGAGAGCTCGCCCATCTTCTTCCTGTGTCTCCATTGCCTCCATTACTTCTTTGGTCTCTGATGCTGCTTCGCATGTTGCAAGGAAATCTACAGTGAAAGCAGACCCGAGCTTGAAGAAAAGAAAAGCCGAAAGAGTCCTCTTTTTAGAAGACGACTCTTTGGAAGACATGCTTGCTCAACGATCAATAGCCCAAAGGTTAATCAAAATTGAATTTTTAGTTTTTTTTTTCCTGAATTCTTATGTTAACCTTCTGTTTATTTATTTTTAATGAGTAGGTTGTTGGAATGGAGGAAGATGACAAAAATGTTTCTCAGACAAATGAGGGTTATTTGTCAAACATTTCCAATTATACACTTCTCAAATTAATAACTTACAAGAGTCTCACATCCTTCACCTCGTTTCACCCTACACAGGCTACCAAACTTACAATCATTACAAAATTTGAATTTTCCAGGTCTTTACCTATCACCAAATTTTCCCCCCCCCCTCCCCCCCCCCTTATTGTACACAACCTTTCTTATTATTTCACATTCAAAAATAGTAGGTTTGCCCTTGACATGCAGCCCCAACCCCATCAAATGTTTCCTCAGAAAACAGATCTTGGAAATATAATAAGTTAAAAATGTAGGAAATCCTTCGGTCCCCACTTCTACAGTGATAATCAAATTTTTTTGGGGGCTCTACGAGGACTGTGACCGGTTAAGAAGAAAGAGATGTACAATAAGAAGAGCCCTTTATCTCTGTCAATCTGTGATTTACTCTAATGACTATCTACCCTCCTCTCCGCTTTCTCCCCCCCCCCCGCGTAGGGGCTGTACTTGTATGCAAGTTGTATCAAGGTAGGAGCATTTCTGACTGATAAACGCCCCCGAGCTTTCAGTGTCTTGCTTACTTAGTGTTGAATCTCTAGCTTAGAGGGACTAAGAGATATGCTTGTTTAGAGAATGGGATGGGTGCGATGCTCGAGTTAGAGTAAATATGTTGAGAGTGGTGAGCGATGTTGTGTGCTTAGTAGATGTCCTGGTAGTATAGACCTCATCTTAAGCTAGGTCGTGGGACTCCTATTGCGTTGTTGAGAAAGATCCTCGCTACGCAGACTGAAAGTTCGTCTGGTGGCGCGGTGTTAATCTCCGTTCTCACTTGGGTTGTTTAAGTTGGCGTTGGTGGTGGTGAGTTGGTGGTGTGTTGGCGAAGTTGCGCTGGGTATCTCTCTATAGAGGTCTAACTATTTATAGTGGACAAATAGGGGCATTCGTCTTCCAGCAGTTGGATAAATATTTATAAGTATACCCCAAGAATTTATAATATTTCTCAACATTAATAAAATATTATTGCAATTCTTTTACTGTCAAAGAATAATCTTTTTAAGATTTTGATATTAGATCTTCAACATATTCTCGTAGCTCATGAAAATGGTGTCAAAGAATTGCCTTTAAAGATCTAGAAGATTCAATCATAACTTATTAAGATTTTATTATAAATAAAAATTTAAGCTCCATAATTCCATAAAAAAACATTTATTTTTGTCCTCAAAAATATAGTTTATAATAATAAAATTTATCTGACAATCAATTAGCTAGAAACCATCTCTTAAATCAGGATGATTATCAGATGTTTTATGCAGAAAACTGTTTTAAAGTCATAGGTTGTCTTTTCATACTATATTGATATTATTTTACCACATCTAATTCTCTCTCATCACAGTCTTAGGTTTTTCCCGGGATAGATTTGGTTGGATTTTATAGATCCCAAGCTTTATTTGTGCTAAATAAAAATCCTATCAGGCAGATAATAGATTATTAAATGCGGAGTCCGAACGGAAGAACCATCCAAATTCTATGAGGGTACAACAACTCACAGAATTTGGACAGTTCTCCTGTCCGGACTCTGCACGTAATAGTTTCTCCATATTTGGACATACATGTGCGGGCAAAGACATCTGATGACTCCATAAACATATTTTCAGAGTGAAACATTCATCCACAAAGTTGAATAATTAGTGCCAAACCTTATTAAAATATCTGTCAAAGGTATCTCTGCATCCTTAAAGCAGGAATTGAGCAACCTCCATATGAACAAAAGGATGAGTAAAATCCAACGATTGTTGAATTATTAAATAACAACATGGTGTCTTTGAATTTCCTGCACTGTTGGTAATCTATAAAGCCCCACTTGGAACAATGAATTATGGAAACCTAGGATCCCACAGCATTTATATTTGCTCAGGCATGTCACATGGCACCTCTGGCTTTGCTGGCAATAATAAAAAATTTTAATTACAAAGATAGGTTGTGGGATCCTTTCTATATTCCCTGACAAAAAGCAATGGCATGTTTGGTTAGATCAAAGAACAGGCAATTAGGTTGAGTTAATAATTCTTTTAAGTGATGCTCGTTTTTATCTAACATTCTTTCTTCAATATAGTTATTGTTAAAATTTTAAAAATGTATTTTTAAGATGCCAAAAGTCATTTTATAATTATTTTTAAAGTTAATGAGCTAAAAATGATAATTTAATTTACTACTAAATAATCAAGCATTTTAAACAATTAGTTGCTTGTGTTTATGAATAAAAGTAATTTAATCTAGAAAATAAATTAAAAGGCTATCATATTAAATAAATTTGTAATAAAAAATAGAGCTTTTTGACGAGTTTATCCACGAGCATTAAATGATATTATTTATGATCTCAAACAAATTGAACATCAAGCGCTATTCAAACTTGTTTAGTTATAAATTGAGTATTCATAAAATAGTTCAAACTTGCTCTGATAGTTAATTAAATGATAATAAATGAACTTAACAAGCCAAGCTATAATCAGCTTGCCAAGTTGATTCCTTTGTAGCGGTATTTGGTGGTTTTAAAATTCATCAAGATTATAGTACTTTGATTAAAATATACTCACCCATCTTTTCTCCCTATGAAGACCTGAGCCATTTTGGATTCTTAAGGGCTAGGACATGATTCCTAGACTTGGTACTTGTATATTAAAGATGAGGGGGTCCATTGTTTAATCCAAGTTACCTCCAGGAATTTCATATTGTTTTGTAGTTATTTAATGCTTTCTTAAGTTTCTCTTTTTTCACTCCATATGTAGTACCATAGATAATGTTTGATTTCTTCTTCATACTCATTTGTATTATCAGAGTTGGATTACTTTATTCTTTGCTGCACTTTTATCTTGAGCTAGTGAGAAGAAAAACTCCTTTGGCTTAACTTTTATGTGGTAATCAGTTTATTTCTTAGTGACTGATTATGGTATAGTGCTAATGTTGAGTTCTCTGCAAAGATGCTTTGTACAGTTATGAGAAGGCTCTATTTCTCTGTCTTATTAGATTATATGCTTGTAATTGTCTTCTCATTCATATTTTCTGTGAAATTAGGGAAAGTGGCTGCATGCACCTGGATGTTTTGCTTTCTTCCTACTCTGAGAGCTATTCATTTGGTCATTTCTGTTCTAATTTATATCTTGATTGCTAGTTGGTGTTTGTTATCTATTTCTTTTGGCTACATTGTTGATCTAGTTGATAGGTTTTTGGGATCTATCCTTATTGTTTTGCAGGTCCTTTGTGTTTATGGCCTGAAGATTGAGCTGAATAGAATTATCTGGTTTAGATTTTTTTGGGTGCTAGCTTCTTACTGCCCTAATATGTTATTAGGTTTTATTGTACTAGTGTTTAGTGGGGAACTCCTGTCATGCCCCAAGATCTAACTTGGAAAGAATGTCGATCAATAGCCAAACAAATACCAGAGTTATCTAAAAACTTCAATAAGCGATCTATCAAACATCTATAAATTTAAAATAACATCAATATAATAGTCGATTATATCTCAAAACATCATGTACATTACTCAGGAACTATACTATCAATACAAGTAAAGAACTATCTGTCCTGAGTACAAAAGAATCATCAATCGATCAAAAGAACTAAAACCTGAAGATCTGGATCAACTCTATCTCTTGCTCCCGAACCCTGACTGAAAATATCAACCACATATAATGAGCTTTACAAAGGCCAGCAGGTCACCTAATACCTATGACTGAAATAAAAGCACGGCGATGCTATCAATAGCATGGCAATCCATCAATTGAAATCAGTCAATGGTCAATGAATCTATGCAATCCGGAAATCCATGAATCAATGATCATCAATTCTATGCTAGTTGGAAAATCCATAGTCAATAAAAAACCAGTCAATGCAGCGGCAGGCAATTCGATAAATCAATGCAATCAATCAATATCGTCAATCAAATCAATACGGTCATTTCAGTACGATCTAATCATGAAGTCAATTGAGAAAAAGCGATACGAGACAAGGAATCTAAAAACAGTCAATACGGTATTGAACAATAGCAACCGCGAGTCTATAAATCTATAGGCAGCAATATCAATGACATCGTTAGTAGGCAGTAGTCCAAATCCATGCTATCAATGCAGTATCTATTATCTATCAATATCATATCAATGTCAATTAGTCTCTCTGTTCACTAGTAATGAATCGCAAAAGTGAAAAGTAGAACAGTCTATAACCAACACCCTACTCCCTTCACACCCTCAACTCATACACAACACCCTAAACCATCCAACCACCCACACATCCTACCCCACCCAATTAACATAATATAATATCCATAATTTTACTTGACAATAATCTAGTATCTATGTCACACAACACCAAATAGAGAGAGATACCTCCAATCCTCCAAGACACTTTCCTTTTCCAAAACCCACCACAACAATACAATATACCATTATATAATAATGTAAAAAACTCCCTCTACTTACCCCTACCTTACCAAAACAAACCTCCTCCCCACAATCTATTCTAACCCGTTCACCCAAATTAAAATAGTAAAACCCACTACTATATCCCCGTTTACAACCCCCCCCACATGCTCACCAAAATATTATTATAAACTCTATACACTCTATCGTTTGTGTGTCTCGCTCACCACACCAAAAAACCCCCCTCACACTTCCACTCACACACTCCAACACTCGCGTACTCCCCCATACAAAGACACTATGATATAGAGATACACTCATTGTCATTCTTCACAACAATTAGTTAAACTGTCAATACATTCATATTCTTCACTCCATCTCAACCATATTAATACTTGCTTCACACACCACTGACACACCACCTCAATCACACACCAGTACAAGATAACCACGATCGCTCAACGCTTCTCGTCGCAAACACTCACAAACGTACTACAACTCCCACTACCAGTTGTCCATGATCCACTGCCTCACAGAGTACCCACCCCACCCCAGAACTCCGTCCCTATGTTAACCATACGCACACATCACACTCCCCATAACCGTAAGTCTCACTCTCTAGAACACATCTCATCTATATCACGTGTCTCCAGCTCGCCACCATCTATCACTCTATATTTTTCCTCACACACCTCAGACGTATATCCGCATATACGCCTGTACATCACTATCTCACTAAATTAGACTCACAACATAACACTCCAACATTGCACACTGCCACAATAAGATCCCTATGATATGTCTCTCCCGCTCATATCTGTACACTTGACTCACTGGTGGATCTATTATCTATGCCCAAGCCACTATGTGTGCTCGCATCCCGTATAAGTATATGACCATGTCCAACTCCTAGACATGCGACCAGCGCTTTAACACACACGAAGAGAAGATATACACTCTTAGATGACCGAAGACATACGCTCAGACACAGACTCATAATGTAACGCCTGTTCCCCTACTCTTGTATACTTCTTTTGTGTGCTCCTCGACTTTCTCAGATACCAAATATCCCCCATATCTACAGATCCACCTGCATCTCGCTTTTACCATAGATATAGATAGATTGTTACCAGTCAAAGCACGTAGCGAGATAGAGAGTGACCTGCACACAAGATCCGACTATCTAGTTCATGCATCTTTTAGAGTTTACTCTCATGATCTGTCTGTTCACTCTCAGAGTAGTGATACGTCGTCTGTCGTATCTCAACTCTATAAGACTCCTTCGATGTCTATATAGAGTCCAGCAAGAGCTCGTCTTGTGACTGCACGTTTGATGAACAACCAGTACCACGTCTCGTGAGCACTGCACGAGCTCAGAACCAAGGAAGATGTCAGATTGTCGGCTATGAAGTCATGAGTGGAAGGCTCTAGTAGATTGCTGTGTATCGAGATGCTTCTGCACACTTCACTCTGTCACTCACTAAGTTGTCCTCTGCGACGCCTGGGATAGGAGCTAGACAAGTGCTACTGTCTCTATGTGCGATCCGCGAACTGGAACTGGTAATTGTACGTCCTGCCGAAACCTGGACAGACAAGTACAGGGAGATGTGTGTGTGTCTCAGAGCCCCGTCACCAAGCGAGATTGTATATATGCCCGTGCGGTAACGCGACGACCTCACTCACACTAAGAGCTCTCGTCTACACGTACCAGTGTTACGAAATTAGTGTTAGGTGCGCACTACACCTTCTCCTCCTATATGCTCCGAACGGTTTAGGGATAAGCATAGTAGAGTTGATTTCGATCAGCTCGACTAATCACTCTTCTTTCCATTCGCCTGCTTGTAGTGCCGAGATAAGAAAGCTTGAGTCGTTGTGCCATCGCAAGTTGGCGCTTTCAAGTTAAACTCAGTGTACCTGCCTAGCTACACTGCCTAGTCACTACATCTCATTCTCTCATCCAGACGTGTTCTCTCTACCTGACAGACTCGCATCCTCATTACACTCCACTCCAATCCTACTGTGTCCAGATGAGATCGCACATTAAACATACATCCATACCACGATACTAGGATCAGAACCACACTGAATCCACAATCAAATGCTCCCAATTTGCCCCTGCTTATATGTCAATATCACTCACGGCTTCAGTCCAACCTCACCAACTCCCCCCTCTACCTCGCCTCAGAAACTCATCAATCCTAGCGCGAGTAATGCGAAGCAGTCTCCAATAATCCCCCCCCCCCCACAATACCACCCCACCACCAACCACCAAACCCACATCCACCCACCCCCCCAACACAAACAAAAATCCTGCGCTAGCACATCCTGCTACGCACTTCCCGCTAGCACTCCCGGCACATTCCTACGAGACCAGCCTCACTGCTAGATGCGTGGCACCACTGGAGGAAGTGCGAAGGTCGTGGCGCACTGTTCTCCTTGGTCCTGACAGACTCTATCATCTATCGGTTCCCTGATTCTCTCACTGTAAGTCCTCGGGTCCAACAGTCCTCTGCTGTCATGACCCGTGCCAGGTGAGTTGGCTGTCCGCATCACACAACAACGTCCCCCACTTTCCTTGAGGACAAGCTGCTCTTTGCCCTCTTTCCGCTCTTAGTGCTGCTGCGGGGGCCAGTGAAAAGGCACTGCCGCCGCTGTCACCCGCGCTCAACTCGACTCGGATGTGTGTGAGACAGTGTAGACGTGTACTGTCCAGAGAACGAGACTGAGATAACGATGCAGATCGCGGTACAGATCCCGATGGAGTTCATCCGAACTCTCATATTGCTGCTTCTTCTCTCTATCTCTATCTCTACCAGATCATCTAGTCGTACCGCATCTTCTCCTCCTTCTGGTATCTCGTACTTCGGTACGGTGGTCGCCAGATCAATTCTTATCAATCGAGCTCGCCTCCAATAGCTCAGAAAACTCATGGATACGGAAAGGTACTATGGAGCTCAGCTACTCTGTATCAATCCGTTGCAGGATAGGAATCTATACATTTTTCCTTCGGCCGTAGGAATCATGTGGCAGCTTACATCGCAAGAGCAAGTGTATCTCGGCTCGTACTCCTTCACGACTTGCATGGCCTTTGCTCCATTCATGGAAGCTTCCTGCATCTTGTCGCTAGCTGGACGGTGGTACAATAAATCCTGAGATACTGTAGTGAACTCTATCCCAGGTGTATCTCAAGCATTTGTCCTTCCCTGGAATTTCTCTCTCTCGGTCCGATCCACCCATCTCTTGCCTCACTCTCAACCATGAATATGCCAATGGTACTTTTCATAGTTCCCCGACATTGCATGCTATTCAAAAATCTTTTTCCACCTCATGATCAATCCTCAGCAGCTGTGGTCCTAAAGCCCCTTTGAACAAGGAGCGGCTTCAGCTTGTGGAACATTTCTGCAAGTGGCTGTCTACCTCTTCTTCCTTGCTTCCACTCATCTTTGCTCTGAGCATCCCCCATAACATGTGCAATCGCAGTAGCCAAACTGCATCATACTCTCGAAGGGCATTGGAGCTGCGCTGTGTTGATCATTTGGTACGACTGGATTCTGCTGGAGGCTCACATATCTTTTTCACCGGCACATTCAAAACATAATGATACACACTCATGCAACGATGTATGCCAATGAAGCTCTAAAGCTTCCCAATCTACCCAATACTCTCGATCCAAACCTACACTCTGGTAACATCCATTCTTCCAATAACACTGCTCATGATACAAAAACTTGTCATGCGCCCCAAGATCTAACTTGGAAAGAATGTCGATCATAGCCAAAACAATTTACCAGAGTTATCTAAACTTCAATTAAGGATCTATCCAAACAGCTATAACATTAAAACTAATTCATATAATAGTCGGATTTCATATCTCAAAACATATTGTACAATTACTCAGAACTATACTATCAATACAAGTAAAGAAAACTATCTGTCCTGAGTACAAAAGAATCTCAATCGATATCAAAAGACTAAAGACTGAAGATTGGATCCAACTCCTATCCTCCTGCTCCTGAACCCTGACCTGAAAATATCAACCCATATTAATGAGCTTTACAAAGCCAGCAGCGGTCACCTAATACCTATGGACTGAAATCTAACCGCACTGGCGATTGCTATCAATATGGCATGTCAATCATCAAATCTGAAATCAGTCAATGGTCAAGGAATCTTTGCACATCCGGAAATACCATGATCTAACTGATCATCAGTCTTGCAGTGGAAAATCCAATAGTCAATATAAATCCAGTCAATGCAGAACGGCAGGCCATTCGATAAATCAATGAATCAATTCAATATCCGTCAATCAAATCTCATACCGGTCAATTCAGTACGATCTAATGCAATGAAGTCAATTGAGAAAAGCGGAATAGTCGAGACAAGGAATCTATAAAACAGTCAATACGGTGTAGAACAGTAGCAACAGCGAGTCTATAAAATCTATAGGTAGCAATATCAATGAATCGGTAGGCAGTAGTACGATGTCCATGCTATCAATGCAGTATCTATATCTATCAATATCCATATCAATGCTCAGTAATCAATGCTCGGTAATCAATCAATGAAATCAATGAAATCGTACGATACAGTAAATCCGATCAAATCAATAAAGCAGAAATCGATAAAGCAATAAATCCGTAAATCAATACAGTAAACATGCAATTCAATACTATATACTGGACAAGTAAAATCAACTGGTCATGTTGCTGTTGTAGAATCCGTTGCTGTTGTAGTCCGTACGTTGGTCTATCAATAAGAGTCGTCACTCTTTTTGCCCGTCGGCCGCCCGTCGGCATATAAACTCCTTATAACTCCCAATCGTTATATCAATGATCAATGGTTTAAAGGAAAGCCCGTCGCCCACCATCCTGTACAGGTCAATATCAATCTTCACCAACGTTCAACCAGGTTCCACTTGGGTTCCAGTATCAATAGTCAATTCAATCAATAAGCAATTCAATAGTCAATATTAAAGCAATCATATCAATAATCATATTCATATCGATTCAATCTATCAATCTCAGACAATTCGGAAATCATACGAAAATCGGGCAGCGTAACGGCAGTCGGTCAATTTACACAAAAAATCCTGCAAAAAAGACACGATTTCCAAATTCTACCAAATTACAATAGAATATCTATAACATCAATGCAAGACTTTTATTCTATAGAAACCAAGTCAGAAAACATCCTGATAATTTTCTATTCGATAAAAACCGCGTAGAACCAATTCCGACCGAAGAAAATTCGTAGAATACAGTCAAATCGTGTAGAATAATCATATCTATAACACTCTAAAAGTTGTGCGGTGAAAGTTGTGTCAATCAAAATCATGTCAAAAGTCGACTACGAAAACACAACAGATCTCAACTCGGTCAAAACACAACATCTTTGAAAACAGAAACAGGTTCGGAGTCCTTACCACGAGATCTTCACTTTTCCCAACAGCAGCGTCGGACGAAAAGCGCTCCGCGGTCTCCGAAAACCAGCTTTTCTCTTTTCCTTTTCTCTTTCTCTCTCCTCAGATATTTCTCTCTCTTCAAAATATCTCATCTCTATATATATCCAGACTGATCGCCTGGACGATCGAGCTTCGTCCCGGACGATCCATGAAGAGAAGAATTTCGTCCAGACGAAAAATCACATATCGTCCTGGCGAAGGGTTCACTGACTTATTTTCGTCCAGACGATCCTGATTTCGTCCAGACGAACCAGACAGCCCAAACAGGATTTTTCTACACAACCTGTACCGATCGTCCCGGACGATCCAACTTCGTCCCGGACGATTCTGGGAGGAAAATCCAATTCAGAGAGGAACAGTAAGGGAACGAGATATTACAATCTCCCCACCTTAGAAAAATGTCGTCCCGACATTTCCCTAAAGGTACGAAGCAAAACACGATGCAAACCAAATCGATCGAAATCCAAATCCAAAACAAAACTCGTCGAAATCCATACAAAACACACAATGCAATCAATCAAATGTCAATATGCAATGTTCATATGTCAATATCAATCGGTTAGTCAAATCAATCTTACCAGTAGAACCTTCTGGTCGTTGCTGATCCTCACGATGCTGTAAACTCTGTAGACTGTAGATGCGTGGCACCACTGGAGGAAGTGCAGAAGGTCGTGGCGCAACTGTCTCTCTCTGGTCTCTGACAGCTCTATCATCTATCCGGTTCCCTGATCTCTCACTGTAAGTCCTCGGGCCAACAGTCCTCTGCTGTCCTGAACCCGTGCCAGAATCAGTCCGTCCACCCAGTCCTTTCTGAGGACAAGCTGCTGCTCTGTGCCCTTGCTGTCCACAGTGAAAGCACTGCCCCGTCAACAGGTAGCATCGACCTGCATGTCGTTTACCACAGTGAACACATGCTCCAGAACTACCAGACGACACTACCGATGCAGATCGCGGTACAGATCCCGATGCAGATCCTCTCGAACTCTCATATCTGCTTCTCTTCTCTCTATCTCTATCTCTACCAGAATCATCTCGTCGTACCTCATCTCTCCTCCTTCTGGTATCCTCGTACCTCGGTACCGGTGTCGCCAGATCAATCTCTATCAATCGAGCTCGCTCCACTAGCTCAGAAAACTCATGGATCCGGAAAGGTACTAGTGGATGCCTCAGCTCTCTGTTCAATCCGTGCAGGAATCTATAACATTTTTCCTCGGCCGTAGGAATCAGATGAGCAGCATACCTCGCAAGAGCAGTAAACTCGGCCTCGTACTCCATCACTGACTTGCGGCCTTGCTCCAATCTCATGAAAGCTTCCTGCATCTGTCGCTGAGCTGACGGTGGTACAAACCACATCCTGAATACTGTAGTGAACTCATCCCAGGTGATCTCAGCATTTGTCTTCCCCTGGAATTTCTCTCTCTGCTGTCCGATCCACCATCTCTCTGCCTCACTCTCCAACATGAATACTGCCAATGGTACTTTTCTATTCCCCGGACACTGCATGCTATCAAAAATCTTTTCCACCCTCATGATCCAATCCTCAGCAGCCTGTGGTCCTACAGCCCCTTTGAACAACGGAGGCTTCAGCTTGTGGAACATCTGCAAGTGTCTGTCTACCTCTTCTTCCTTGCTTCCACTCATCTTGCTCTGGGCATCCCCCATAACATGTGCAATCGCAGTAGCCAACTGCATCATACTCTCTGAAGGCATTGGAGCTGCGCTGTGTTGCTCATTTGGTACACTGGATTCTGCTGGAGGATCCATATCTTTTTCACCTGCACAATTCAAAACAAATGATACACACATGCAACGATGTATGCCAATGAAGCTCTTAAAGCTACCCAATCTACCCAATCTCTCAATCCAAACCTACAACTCTGGTAACAATCCATTCTTCCAATAACACTGCTCTGATACCAAAAACTTGTCATGCCCCAAGATCTAACTTGGAAAGAATGTCGATCAATAGCCAAACAATTTACCAGAGTTATCTAAAACCTTCAATAAGCGATCTATCAAACATCTATAACATTTAAAACATCAATATAATAGTCGATTCATATCTCAAAACATCATGTACAATACTCAGGAACTATACTATCAATACAAGTAAAGAAACTATCCTGTCCTGAGTACAAAAGAATCATCAATCGATCAAAAGAACTAAAACCTGAAGATCTGGATCAACTCCTATCTCCTGCTCCCGAACCCTGACCTGAAAATATCAACCACATATAATGAGCTTTACAAAGCCCAGCAGGTCACCTAATACCTATGACTGAAATCAAAGCACGGCGATGCTATCAATATGCATGTCAATCCATCAATCTGAATCAGTCAATGGTCAATGAATCTATGCAATCCGGAAATCCATGAATCAATGATCATCAATTCTATGCAGTGGAAATCCATAGTCAATAAAACCAGTCAATGCAGCGGCAGGCAATTCGATAAATCAATGCAATCAATCAATATCCGTCAATCAAATCAATACGGTCAATTCAGTACGATCTAATCAATGAAGTCAATTGAGAAAAGCGATACGAGACAAGGAATCTATAAAACAGTCAATACGGTATAGAACAATAGCAACAGCGAGTCTATAAAATCTATAGGCAGCAATATCAATGAATCGGTAGGCAGTAGTCCAAATCCATGCTATCAATGCAGTATCTATATCTATCAATATCCATATCAATGCTCAGTAGTATCTATGTTCAATAGTCAATCGATGAAATCAGTGAAATCGTACGATACAGTAATTCTGATCAAATCAATAAAGTAGAAATCGATAAAGCAATAGATCCGTAAATCAATACAGTAAACATGCAATTCAATACCATATACTGGACAAGTAAAATCAACTGGTCATGTTGCTGTTGTAGAATCCGTTGCTGTTGTAGTCCGTACGTTGGTCTATCAATAAGAGTCGTCACTCTTTTTGCCCGTCGGCCGCCCGTCGGCATATAAACTCCTTATAACTCCCAATCGTTATATCAATGATCAATGGTTTAAAGGAAAGCCCGTCGGCCCACCATCCTGTACAGGTCAATATCAATCTTCACCAACGTTCAACCAGGTTCCACTTGGGTTCCAGTATCAATAGTCAATTCAATCAATAAGCAATTCAATAGTCAATATTAAAGCAATCATATCAATAATCATATTCATATCGATTCAATCTATCAATCTCAGACAATTCGGAAATCATACGAAAATCGGGCAGCGTAACGGCAGTCGGTCAAATTTACACAAAAAATCCAGAAAAAAAGACATGATTTCCAAATTCTACCAAATTACAATAGAATATCTATAACATCAATGCAAGACTTTTATTCTATAGGAACCAAGTCAGAAAACATCCTGATAATTTTCTATTCGATAAAAACCGCGTAGAACCAATTCCGACCGGAAGAAAATTCGTAGAATACAGTCAAATCGTGTAGAATAATCATATCTATAACACTCTAAAAGTTGTGCGGTGAAAGTTGTGTCAATCTCAAATCGGGTCAAAAGTTCGACTACGAAAACACAAAACGGATCTCAACTCGGTCAAAACACAACATCTTTGAAAACAGAAACAGGGTTCGGAGTCCTTACCACGAGATCTTCACTTTTCCCAACAGCAGCGTCGGACGAAAAGCGCTCCGCGGTCTCCGAAAACCAGCTTTTCTCTTTTTCCTTTTCTCTTTCTCTCTCCTCAGATATTTCTCTCTCTTCAAAATATCTCATTTCTATATATATCCAGACTGATCGTCCTGGACGATCGAGCTTCGTCCCGGACGATCCATGAAGAGAAGAATTTCGTCCAGACGAAAAATCACATATCGTCCCTGGCGAAGGGTTCACTGACTTATTTTCGTCCAGACGATCCTGATTTCGTCCAGACGAACCAGACAGCCAAACAGGATTTTTCTACACAACCTGTACCGATCGTCCCGGACGATCCAACTTCGTCCTGGACGATTCTGGGAGGAAAATCCAATTCAGAGAGGAACAGTAAGGGAACGAGATATTACAACTCCGGCTCATAGGTTTTTATTTTCTTTTTAATGATTTTATAGCTCATTCGAGCAGTAGAGAGCTAGAGTTCCCCTTAAAAACTTTGTACTATTTTTTGAATATTAAGGCTTAAGCCCGTGGATCTTAACCAAATAGATATATGTATATATGTATATGTATATGTATATATGTATATGTATATGTATATATGTATATGTATATGTATATATGTATATGTATATGTATATATGTATATGTATATGTATATATGTATATGTATATATATATATATATATATATATATATATATAGATATACATATATATATATATATATGGACACACAATAAGAAATTTAGCTAACCAGAGGACTGAGAGATCCACTTTGTGGGTTTTTGCTTCGGTGCCATGATTAGTTTTAATTTACTCCAGTTTTATTATGTAGCTGCTGATTTGCTGAAACTAGTAGAGCACAATATCAGATCCTCTGATTAATGCGTTTTTTTTCTGTCGCGTCCCTTTCAGCTGTGGGGACATATTAAATCTGGAGTGCACTTTTCTCTTATTTAATATGATGTTTTGATGTAACCCAAAGCATTTATGATGAATAATAGATCACGACAAGCCATGGGTTTCTAGGAGTATATAGCCCTGCAAGGTTATGAGTGCAAGAGGCTTTCTGCATTAAAGAATAAAACAATTAGTCTTTCTTCATATATATTACATGAAAAGAAGAGGATGGAGATGTGAGAAAATGGAAGAAATAAGATGCTGGAAGGTTGTCATTAGTCGCTTTTCTGGATGATTGCTGCTTATGAATGATTGGTTGATGAGGAAAATTCATATGATCGATTAGTTTATTATATAATTTTCTTTATTTGTGAATGGAATTCTGCACATATTTTTCAGAAAAGAGAAAGATCCATTATTGCAGCATCATGGAAGTTCATATAAGTTGTATCACTAATCATTCAGTCAAAATGAGTAAAACGAATAAAAGTTTGAACATGTGCAACAAGCAAAAATTAAACAGAGGCCTTATGATGATCCGGTTAGAAAAGTTGAGGTATTAGATTTGGCTTATGTTAAGAAAGAAGAGGTAGACCTAAAAAGATTTGGATAGAAAATATTAGAAATGATATTTATTTATTGGATTTAAATGAGGATTTGACTTTTAACAGGGCACAATGGTGAAAAAGGATTCATGTAGCCGACCCCATATAGTGGGACAAAGGCTTGATGATGTTGTTGGACGTCATGCGCCGCCCAGAGATCAACCAGAATGCGCCGCGTCACCCTTCGCATGGTACCGCGACTCGGTACTGCTCGGTACCGCTTGGTATTGCGGCTCGGTATGATTGACGTGACGTATTATTGTTGGTTTCCGGACGGCATTTTGCGTCCGGCCTCCACACAGAATAATTTCTCGTGCAACAAGATATCACAGGATTATGAAGCAAAAAATGCATATCTCAAATTATTTGATGAAAGTTGTTTAAAATATATAATTCACCAAGAATTGATATAACATTTTAGACAATATTATATAAAAATGAATAAAAATAGGGATTCACAATGCTGATCTCAAATAGTAGAGATATGGCACCCACCCCAGAAATCTCCTGATCCTCATTTGATTAGGTCTCACATGAGAGGCGTTGCCGCTCGAGGGAAATCAAACACAGGTTAGAGGGTTAAGGTAGTTTTCACATTACTCTCACAAAATTTCATATAAGTTGAATTAAAATATTATATCATAACAAAACCAAGAAATGGTTTAGGAGAAAAAAAAGGGGAATAGAGATGAAGAGTTGAGTCTTTGAAGAGTTTTTGCAAACTGTGGGAAATCAGAAATGAGGGAAATGAACAGCCAAAGTTTGTTGGCTTGTCATGTTGATTTAATGGACATGGCCAATACTGTATGTAGTACAGTGCATGAGTCATCATCAGAGTCCAGTACTGCTACAGTGATCTCTGCAACTGTCGTTTCCTCTTGTATGTTAATCTTCTCCATACTAGTTTAAGGTAGTTCTCTAATCAATGGCCAACAACTCAGTTGTTTTACTCTCGATCTATCCTTCAATAATTTCATCATTTTTTTTTCCGATATACTTGCAGATTAATCTTTACTGTCCACATCATAATTAGTTTTCATTTGGTTTTCCAAGGAGATGGCTTCACTTGCTTTTAAGATTTCATTTGGGACTGATTTCTTACCGCTTCTTAAAATTATTTTTGAGTTAAATTTTTTTGATTTTTTAGCTAAAAATTTATTTTACGAGCCGTAAAAAAACCGTTCCAAATAAAGTCAAAATATCACTGCTGATTTTCTAAAGAAGCGCTTTAATCAAGAATAAAGTTATAATTTATGAAATCAAATAAGTTTTTCAAAATATTTTTGAAAGTGAGATTCGATTACTTTTTGAATAGTTTTGGCGCAATAAACTAACTCATAATCCAATCACTATTAAAAAAAGGTTTTTGATAGTGAAAATTTTGAGCTTTTGTGACAAATTTCGCCGACACAAAAATCCAACAACGATTATAAAACTACTACAAGACCGTCATAAGTACATTTCACCACAAACTTCTTTTTCAGCAATTTTGCAACAACTAAGATTTTATATTTATGACATCACTTTTCACATTATTTTAACAGCCACTAATAAATCATATATATATATATAATATATATATATATATATATATATATATATATATATATATATATATATATATTTGAAGTATAGAATTAAAACAATAAAGAGAGCTCATAAAGATAACATCTAATGAATCAGAAATATTTCTTCCTGTAATCACCTCCTAAAACATTTAAATTAGCAAAACTAACACATTTCAATTTTCTTATAACACTTTGATGAATTTATAAACTAATCAAATTACCATCAAGCCGGAACATGGTTATATAAAATGAAGTTTTGTTTATATTTGATTAATTACGTAAACAAGCTTATACAAATTGATCCAACCAATACTAATTATTGAGTGAAATGTGACCACAAAATGACCTTTTTATAGTGTTTTGCAACCATTTTTTGGTGAGTCGTGTAATTTCCGAATTCTGATGGCAACCACATAACATATCTGCGTAAGATATTATTATTTTATGGTAGGGGAAACCATATGGAAAAAAAATACTGAAAGAAGCTCTAATTATATATACACTTCATGTGTAGAACATTTTCATCAATGGTTCATATTCAATAATCTCGTCAAGAAAATCTCGAGTCATAGGTTAAGGTTTTGTTTGGGACTTCTTTTTTATTGCTTCTTAAGACAGAGTTTTAGTACAAAAATTAAAATAATTTTACTAAAATTTTGTTTTAATAAGCAATAAAAAGTCATCCCAAAGGAAGCCTAAGACTTCGTTTGAGATAACTTTATTATTATTTTCGAAAGCAATTTTTTAGTACCAAATTTTTTTTTTTAGCAAAAAAATTTTGTACTAAAAAGTCATTTTAGAAAGTAGTAAAAATAACACTGTTCCAAATCAAATCTAAGTCAAGAAATTTTATTGCCTCCCTATTATTAATAATTAAATTATAAATAAGTTACATTATAATAAAAAATGAAATAAAAATTAATAATTTATACAATATGAATAAGAAATTAATAAAAATAATTTTATATCATCTCTCTTTTATCTTTGAATGGAACTCACACGACTCACTCTATGAAGATAAATTTGTTTATTTGCATTTATAGTAATTCTTGCCACTTTTTTTTTTTTTAATTTAGTATTTAGTTAACTATAATATTCTTTTATTTTTTATAGAACCAATAATTAAATTCAAGTGAGGTACTAACTTGGTCTTTTTAGTGGGCTCACTATCGTTATGTCACATTAATATCATCTGGGACAGCCTTCATAATTTTCTCAGTAGATCTACTTTCTTAATGCTCAGTTCAAATTAGCCTTTTATATAGTGATACACATGTCAAGGAAATTTAAATTTTGATTGCGATTTTAACATACTAAATGATTATTAATAAATATTAAAGTTCATACCCTTATTTTGCCGATCTAAGAAACAAATCAGTGCCAATACAATGTCTAGAAATAACTCCCAAAATGATCCCAAAGAATGAACACAGAGATATTTTAGGTGGCATCATTGACATTTACTTTGAGATGCACCCACGTACTTGGGAAAAAATATTTTGTGTGGACTTCGAATGTCATCCAGAGACCAATCAGTATGCACCATGTCACCCCTTGGTTTGGTACCGCGACTCGGTACTGCTCAGTACCGCTGACGTGGTTGCACCTAATTCGTCTCTGAATATAGAGCTGCGTCTGACATCCACACAGGATAATTTCTTTGTACTTGGAGGTATACTCTATTTATATATCAATGCATGTAGTGTGCCCCATATGTTTTATAAACGCCTTTGTTCATCTGAATAAAATGTAATTTATTATAATGAACTTCCAGGGAATAGAGTGCAGGACAAATTTCTAAAAAAGAAGAAGAAAATAATACTTATAAGTCATATGCCAGCATATGGTCCTAGAGCTAGCTCATGAACAAAATGATGTGATGGTTGATACTGCACTTATTCTCCTCCTATGAATTTGGGAAAATTATTAAGTCTAGACATCGGACTTCAAAATATGTCCGGATATATCAAATTAAAATTTATCACATAGACTGTGCTTTGATTGCGCTTTAACTGTGCTTTATCTGTACTTTACCTGCACTTTTGGCACGCTTGATTTAAAATTCCGCGACACGTATACATTCCACATGTCAATATTTTATTGGACACCGGACGTATCTCTACGCCTGTGTCCTGACCTAATAAGTTTCCATGAATTTGAGTGTGCTGCAATAGAGGGTAAAATCACATATTACCTATAACATGGATTTATCTAACTTTATTTAATAAGATAATCTAATTTGACTTCCTTCGTTAAATGACTGAGTAGATGAACTATTTTTTTTTTTTTTTTTTGGTTAAAACCCACGGAGGGGCCTACGTGTTAAATTCAAAAAGGAGGTTACAAAGTCCTTAAAAGGATCCACTAGCTCGCTAATGCTCGAAAGAGTGAGGGTGAAATAATATTTCTATTAGACATAAAAGTTGTTTTAATATTATTATAAAGCTTTTCTAACTCACTTGAAATAATAATATTAACACAAATTGATTTTAAAAATTCTAAAATCTAAATAAGAATGCTCAGAACCTTCTCTGATGGTGTACAAGCCTAAGAACGTTTTGTAGAATTTCTTCAATAAAAGACATACATCTTGAGAACCATAATTTTACAAAGTAACATTTATAACTCTAAAAAAATTTGGTGCATAGTTTTTAGCCATTTTCATAATTTTTAGAACTTCACATACATCGATTTATATTTCTTTTATACGAGGGTATCAAAATCGGGTTGCGGGTCGGATTTGGGTCAAATCTGATTCTGACATGCTACTGTTTGACACGATCAGAACCCTAAGTAATGTTTTTATAAACATGTTAAAATTTTCAACCCGGACCCGATCCGTTTCTTGCTATAGATATATTCATTTGACAATCTAATTACTTATGCATGTTGAATGTTGAGAGCGAAAAATTATACTGGACTATTATACATTTTTTTTTTTTTGATGAAAAGATGATTTTGTATATATTTATTTCTACTGTAATTGGATATTTCTAATTGGCTCTTGATGTTGAGTATTTATGAGATAAATTAGGATTAAGAATAATTCTTTCAATTATTTCTAGAGTGTGATAACATCTATTTTGCTCGATTGATAAGGAATAATTATTCTCCTTCAAGTATTGGATGCCAAGACTAGTTTACAATTGTAAGAAGAAGGATATAAGAATGAACAGTGAAAGCACACTGTGGTTCCAACAATTGAATAGATATCATGATCATAATTCTTTTAAGTTATTAAAAGTATAGTTCTAATTTTGAACAATCTTTCAACTAACTTCATTTGTTTACAAGACATGGATTCCTTATGTTGCTTAAAAAAAGTGAATTTGATGATACCGAAAGGTTTATGTTCCTATCAAAATTATTTTGGATATTCATTATTTTGGATGAATATCAATAAGACATAGCAACTTTTTTTCACTTTTTGGAAGCTAAAGAGACAATTATCTTAAGTTGTTTGATGTGGCACTCATGCATGCCATTTAAGAGGAGGGGATATTCCTAAAGTCATGGGTCGATGCATAACTTATATATTTTCCAATTACTAAATAGAAAATTTTTTTATTAGATCATATGTAAGATCTCACTTCCTATAATATTCATGATATCATGTAACGAACCCGACCCAAATACCCATTTTGACACACTTACTACAATATCCTCAAGCGCTTACCAATTTACAAATAAGGAGACAAAACTAAAACACCACAGTGCCCTCAAGAGACTTCCAAATTAACATAAAAGGCAGTGTTGTAGCATCGTAGTGCTACCAAAACTTTGCTACTCAATATGTCTTCACTTCTCTAATTCAAACAACATACCATTTTTTAACAAAAAATTAACATTAAATAAATTCTAAAATTTCATAAAAAATTAATAGGCATTAAATGAACTAGTAAATTATTACCATATTTAATTCTGGTTATTATCAATATTACAGGTGGACTCAATACTATAGCAACAGTTATGTGCATTGATTTAACATCTTATGATTGTTTTTTATGAATTTGAGAAATCACTGATTAATTAGGTACTTCTTACTCTCTTAATATATATATATATATATATATATATATATATATATATATATACAACATTCTTTCGTATAACATAATAGATGAATAAACCACCTCCTTACAAGTATATATAGTATTAAGGGGTTATTCACCAGCCTCTCCCCTTTCTTATCTATACATAATAATGTCAAAGAGGTTGATCATATCTCTTGACTCCTCTATCTTCTTATTTCTATATACAATGACAAAGGGTTGGTCCTCTAACTCCTCTACCTCCTCTCCTGCTTTTACATTATTCTCTCATTATACCTCATCTTTAAGCTCAACAAAGTCAAATGTTGGGTTAATGGAAAATACCTTCTTTCTCCCCTCCTCCTCCACTCTTCATCTTTTGATGTTTTCTATCTAAAAAATTAGGTATAATATTAATTAGAGCATATGATTTTTACTCTAGTATTATCGGGTTATTGTCCAATCTAACTCAACTCTAGAAATAATTAAAGACATAAAGCTACTCTATTCCTTATTGCAATGAAATAAGCTAACTTCTAGATGAATGTGCTTCTATTGCAACCCCAACTCTCTCCTAAAAAATAGGGAAGCTTACGTTCTTTTAAATAATTAAAATTGAGATAGACTAAGTATGAGTATGTACAATTGACTTGTAAAAATCATCTTAGTAGCTCTACGCTCCAACTTAGGATGGACAACTTCTTTCAAATAAATATGATAAAGAGTAATAGTGAGCATATCATGTATTGATATCCTTAAATATAAATAATGGTAAAGAAGGCACTCATATCATTATTCATAAACTGTAGCAATCCTTATATTTGAGCATCTTGTCACTCGTTTAGTTTAATATCCTAATTGTTTTCTTTCCAAAAAACTCAACACATCTCTTCTCCAATTATGGGATGGCTCTATAAGGCTAGTATTATAGTGATATTGCATATCTATTTATAAATACTGGGTTAAGGCATCTTATTTAGGGTAGTTTACTTTTATTGCACCAAGCCTCTCTTTAGCCCTCAAAGTATTTTCTCTCATGACATCCTATCCTATGGGTATCTAAGAAAGTACCTCCTCATCTTTGATCAAATGAAGCATTTTTGTGAAACAATATTGTGTTTGTCAATATTGAGGAAGATACCATCCACAAAGCATATCCCAAGCTTTTATAGATAATCTTTATTAGTGCATTTCATTAAAGTATTTTTTAGGTATGTATTTTTGAATTTTTTTTTTCCATCCAAATATCAAATGAGTAGTTTGATGCTTTATATTATACTCTTGAATTCATCATAAGAAAAGAACTATTTGGAATTCACACATTTACAAAAAAAAAAAAAAGGTTAGCAATCCTAAATGTCATGTTCCTCCCTTCATGTTGAATATAATGGAGTGCTTTTTATTTTCATAATCATTAAACATCCTTAGTAACAATTGAAGCATGAGGGACACCAGAGAATTGTATTTCACGAGCTTTGAAGAGTTACCTAAAATGGGATATCTCAATTAGGGCAACGAGGTCATTAGCTTCTAATCACTTAATTAGTTTCTTCATACACCCCTAGTTCAATATGTGATATGAGCATTATAATGTCTCTTACCTGGCGATATAAGATTATATTTCTACATACACAACATAACAACTCAAATGAGTAAATTGTAAGAGATTTGATGCAGACAAAAACACGTCCTCAAACCATATTCGATATTGATTGAATAATCTTATATCATTTTCGAATAATCTTTAATAATGGTTGAACCAATATTAAAAAATAATCTGTCACGACCCGACCCGAGACGAGACGGATCCCGCCCGCGCCGGATCGCGACGGAGAGAATAGCTAACCAGGATCTGGCTTTGGATTAGGTTACTGAACTGATCTTCCAAATTCTTAACTCAACAGAAGCACACAGAACAACAGAGCTACTAAAAAAACATCAAATGCAGCGGAACAAAACATCTATCTTTTCATTTCCTCAAAATAATCATCTACAGAACAGTACATGGCTTTCAACAGAAAGAAAGACAGAACAGGAAAGCCATGACTGTACAAAAATCAAAAGTACAAAAGTACCTAATCTGATCAGACTCTGAAATCTAATCCTGGACTTCCTTGCCCTTCCCAGAACCTGAAAACCACCAGAAAGCAAGAGTGAGCTCAACAGCTCAGCAAAGCAACAAACCACCAATCTAAATCCTCAGAAAACAAAACCAAACTTATCAGACAGAAATCAGATCAGAAGTCGGAACAGAATCGGAAATCAAAACTTACGGACAGATATCAAATCACATCAGAGTCGTACAGATCGTATCAGAACAGAACAAATCAACAGAGTCAGAAACAGAAATCAGAATCGTACGGATCATATCATATCATAATCACAATTTCGTACAGAACAGAACAGATACAGAAAGTAGTACAGATGCATATAGCTAAATGCCCTGACACTGACGGAATCTCTACGGATTCCGGCCCTTATGCCTCCCTTCCCAGACACTGACTGAATCTCATAGGATTCAGGCCCCTTATGTCTCCCTTTGTGCTCACGGCACCAAAACAGATGTGCTTATAGCACCAAAACAGAATTCATCGGATCCGGAACAGAACAGATATCAGATTTCAGATTGAGCTCATTTCATATTTCCCGTTTCACTAACTGAATCTCATAGGATCCAGACCCCTTATAGCTCCCTTTTTATAGCTTATATACATAGCATTTCAATTCAGAAGAAATACGGACAATTCAGAAATTACCCAAAAATCGGGCAGCACAACGGCAGTATACGGAATTTACACAAAAATTCCTGCAAAGAAAATTTACCGAATTCGCACAGAATACAGATATCAACATTTCAGAACCTTTATTCTACTGCACAGATAAATTCCAATTTCACAGAAAAATCCGGTTGACTAAAAACACAGTCGAATCAAAAATACCCGGACGAAAATCTTCAGAAAATAACCAAAATGTGCACACTCGGCACGTCAACAATATACAGAAAGTTACGCGGTAAAAACTGAGCCAATCAACAGATACGGACAAAAATCATTAACGAAAACGAAATCCGGACAGAATATACCGCCAAACACGACGGAACTGAAAATTGAGAAAGGCGGAATGTGCCTTACCTCGAGCACAGCAATTTCCTCAACAGTCACTTCGATCGAAAACGGCTCCGCGTCGTCCGAAAATCCACTTTTCTCCAAAATCCCACGACTTTCTCTCTCCTCAGAAAAATCAGATATTTATTTTTAATTTTCTGATTTTTCTCTCTCTTCAAAACGACTGAAATCAGCCTTATAATACACAGATCGGCCTGGCCGATCGCAGCATCGTCCCGGGACGATCTGACCAAAAGGATCGGCCTGGTCTCCCTTCAGGGCTATTGCAGGGACGATATTTTCTACAGTGCCAATCGGCCTGGCCGATGTCTCCAATCGGCCTGGACGATGCATGCAGAAAATCACCTGGAGCAAAACTGGGCTAAAATCTGGAACTGATTTCCACTGATCGTCCCAGGACGATCCCAGATCGTCCTGGACGATACTGGAGCAGATCTTGATATTACAATCTCCCCAACTCAGAAAAATGTCGTCCTCGACATTATCCAGTCCAAACTCAGTCAAAACAAGTACGGGTACGACCGTCTCATATCAGACTCCTTCTCCCAAGTTGCTTCCCGTGCAGTCCGGTGCTTCCACTGGACTTTAACCATCGGAATCTCTTTATTTCTTAACTTTCGGACGTCGTACGCCAAAATAAGCTCTGGCTCTTCCTTGTACGCCAGATTCTCCTGAATCTCCACCTCATCAGCTGACAACTTCTTCCCAGAGTCTGAAACCCACTTCCTCAGAGTGGATACGTGAAACACATTATGCACATCCGGCATAGAATCAGAAAGCAATAGGCGATAAGCAGATTTTCCAATTCTTTCCAAAATCTCAAATGGTCCAACATACCTTGGACTAAGCTTGCTTACCTGACCAAATCTGCTCACACCTTTCATCGGGCTGACTTTGACATACACAAAGTCACCAACCTGAAACTCAACAAATCTGTGCTTCTGATTGTAATACTTCTGCTGACGATCTTGAGCGGCTTTCAATCTTTCTCTTATCAAATTGATCTTCTGAGCAGTTTCATCAGCAAAAGTGGCCCCCAAAGCCTGTCTATCTCCGAAGGAGGTCGGAGTCAAAGGAGTACGACACTTCCTGCCATACAAAGCCTCGTACGGTGCCATACCGATACTGGACTGAAAACTGTTGTTATAGGCAAACTCAATCAGCGGAATATGATCTTCCAGCTTCCGCTAAAGTCCAGAACACAAAGCCTCAACAGATCTTCCAGTACCTGAATCGTCCTCTCAGACTGTCCGTCGGTCTGAGGATGAAAGGCTGTACTGAAATGCAGTTTCGTACCCAAGCCTTGCTGAATGCCTTTCCAAAGTCTGGAAGTAAAACGTCCATCTCGATCAGATACGATCACACGAGGCACACCGTGCAATCTGACTATTTCCTTCACATAAATCTGTGCCAAGCGATCAACTGAATCCGTCTGTCTGATCGGAAGAAAATGGGCTGACTTGGTCAATCGATCTACGACCACCCAAATGGCATCATGTCCTTGTCTAGATCGAGGAAAACCCATCGCAAAATCCATCGTTACCTCCTCCCATTTCCACTCAGGGATAGGCAACGACTGCAACAGTCCACCTGGTCGCTGATGCTCTGCCTTCACCAACTGACAGGCTTCGCATCTCGACACAAACTCTGCCACATCCTCTGTCTCAGATTCAGATCCTTCTGAGTAAAAATGTACTTCAGGCTCTTATGATCAGTAAAGATCTCACATCTGACGCCATACAGGTAATGACGCCAAATCTTCAAAGCAAAAACAACTGCAGCTAACTCCAGATCATGCGTCGGGTAATTCTTCTCATGTGGTTTCAACTGTCTCGAAGCATAAGCAATTACCTGACCATGCTGCATCAGAACACAACCCAATCCTTTCAGTGAAGCATCACTGAACACTTGAAAACCCTCCGTACCTGACGGAAGTGCCAACACTGGAGCTGAAGTCAAACACTCCTTCAATCTCTGAAAACTAGCTTCACACTCCGGTGTCCAAACAAAAGGTACTGACTTCTGAGTCAGTCTCGTCAGAGGAGTCGAAATATGTGAAAATCCTTTCACAAACTTCCTATAATACCCGGCCATGCCCAAGAAACTACGTACCTCAAATACCGTAGTCGGCCTTGGCCAATCAGCAACAGCCTGAATCTTCTGGGGATCTACAGAAATGCCTTCTCCGCTAACCACATGCCCCAGAAATGAAATGCTCTTCAGCCAGAATTCACACTTGGAGAACTTGGCATACAACTGATGCCTCCTCAAAGTCTCCAACACAATCCTCAAATGTCTGGCATGCTCATCCTCAGATGCAGAATATACCAGAATATCGTCAATGAAGACGATCACAAACTGATCCAAATACTCCCTGAATACTCGGTTCATCAGATCCATGAAAATCGCAGGCGCATTGGTTACCCCAAAAGGCATAACCAAAAACTCGTAGTGCCCGTACCGAGTACTAAAAGCAGTCTTCATCACATCAGCTTCCTTCACCTTCACCTGATAATATCCGGATCTCAAATCAATCTTCGAAAATACCGAAGATCCGGAAAGCTGATCAAACAAGTCGTCAATCCGAGGCAAAGGATACTTGTTCTTGATCGTGACCTTGTTCAAATCTCTGTAATCAATACACATACGGAGTGTACCGTCCTTCTTCTTCACAAACAGAACAGGTGCTCCCCAGGGCGAAACACTAGGACGTACAAACCCTCTGTCAACCAACTCCTGAAGCTGAACTTTCAACTCAGAAAGTTCTTTCGGTGCCATCCTGTACGGAGCTTTCGATATCGGAGCTGTACCCGGAAAAACATCGATAGAGAACTCCACATCTCTATCCGGAGGTAAACCAACCAACTCCTCAGGAAAAACATCAGCAAACTCCCGTACCACAGGGATCTCAGAAACAGAACCAACTTCTAGGTTCAGATCCCGCACCGAAGCTAAAAATACCGGACATCCCTTCTTCCACATCCTGCTCACCTCCAACGCAGAAATCAGACTGGAGAGAACACCTCGTAATCCCTGAAATACAACTCTCTCTCCAGCCACAAGCAAACTCACTTGCTTCTTCAGACAGTCAATCTGGGCTTCATACTGACTCAGCCAATCCATGCCCAGAATCACATCATACGAAGAAATCGGCAATCGAATCAAACTCGATTTCCACTTCTTGCCAGAAATCTCGATCTCACACAAACAAAACTGTCGAGCAATCAAAGGATTCCCAGCCGGTAAAATCACAGATAAAGAAACCGGTAAAACTATCGAATCCAAATGTAAAATCTCAAAACAATGCTCGGACAGAAAAGAATGACTCGCTCCAGAGTCAAACAAAACACGACAGGGCTGATCAGAAATGTAAACCGTACCTGTCACAACATCCGGAGCATCACGAGCCTCCTGCTGACTCAGACTGTAAACTCGTGGCTGAACTGGAACAGGAGCTGAAGCAACAGAACTACTCTGCTCCCTCTGAATCGTAGGTGGTCTCCGTGGTGCAGAACTAGAACCACCACCTCTACCAGCAAATCCCTCAGGGCGTGGAGGAACAGTCCTCGGTCTTCCTGCTGCTGAACCAACAGGTCTGACAAAGCCCTCAGATCGCTGCTCATATCCCATCTGTGGACATTCTGCAATCCTATGTCCCGGCTGACCACATCTGAAACAAAGACCAGCTATCCTGTAGCACTGGCCATGGTGTCGTCGTCCACAACTCTGGCACACAGGTGCCGTACTGACTGATCCAGAACTAGTCGTACTGGTAGCAGTACCAGACGATCCTCCGCTCTTCCTGGAGTCTCCAGATCCAGATCCAGGAACAAATATCCTCTTCCCAGAGGAACCACTACCAGATGTCTCTCCTCCAAACCTCTTCCTACTCGCAGTCCACCGCTGCTGAGTAGCCGTCATGTCATTCTCAATCAGACGAGCTCGCTCCACAAGCTCAGAGAAATCGGCAATCCGGAACGGTATCAGAGGCTGCCTCAAAGTGTCTCGTAAGCCTCTCAGAAATCTGTAGCACCTCTCAGCAGATGTGCTAACCAGCTGCGGAGCGTACCTGGCTAATGCAGTAAACTCAGCCTCGTACTGCATCACCGTCTTGCTCCCCTGAACAAGTCTCAGAAAACTCTCCTGCATCTGCTGTCGTGCAGAAGGGGGAACAAACCAGTCTCGAAATACTTCAGTGAACTCCTCCCAAGTGATCAAGGAGTTCAATCTGCCCTGAAATCTGGCTGCTTGCTGGCCATCCCACCAGTGCTCAGCCTCTCCGTCCAACAGAAAAACAGCTAACGGAACTTTCCTGTCTGCAGGACACTGCATCCCGTCAAAAGTCTTCTCCAATCTCCTCAGCCACTCCTCGGCTGCTCTGGGCTCAACAGCGCCCTCAAACCTCGGAGGCTTCAATCTCAAAAATAACTGCAGGTGTCGATCAATGTCCTCAGATCTAACAGTCGAAGCTCTGCTCTGAGTCTCGCTCATCATCTGAGCAACAAGTGAAGCAAACTGTGAAAGCGTATCAGCACCGACCACTGGGGCTGTACTCCCCACTGGTGCTGCCTGATCGTCACTCTGACCGTCTGTCATGTCTGGGTCTGGCTGATCCATACAGAAAAATCCAGAAAATCCGGAAAACTATCACAAAACAACACAATAAAAAGCCAAACGACCCAAAACTATCTCCCAGACAGACTCACTGATCACTTCCTAGAGCTCTGTTTTACAATCCAACCTGTTTCCAAAACCAGTGCTCTGATACCAAAAAAAAAGCTTGTCACGACCCGACCCGAGACGAGACGGATCCCGCCCGCGCCGGATCGCGACGGAGAGAATAGCTAACCAGGATCTGGCTTTGGATTAGGTTACTGAACTGATCTTCCAAATTCTTAACTCAACAGAAGCACACAGAACAACAGAGCTACTAAAAAAACATCAAATGCAGCGGAACAAAACATCTATCTTTTCATTTCCTCAAAATAATCATCTACAGAACAGTACATGGCTTTCAACAGAAAGAAAGACAGAACAGGAAAGCCATGACTGTACAAAAATCAAAAGTACAAAAGTACCTAATCTGATCAGACTCTGAAATCTAATCCTGGACTTCCTTGCCCTTCCCAGAACCTGAAAACCACCAGAAAGCAAGAGTGAGCTCAACAGCTCAGCAAAGCAACAAACCACCAATCTAAATCCTCAGAAAACAAAACCAAACTTATCAGACAGAAATCAGATCAGAAGTCGGAACAGAATCGGAAATCAAAACTTACGGACAGATATCAAATCACATCAGAGTCGTACAGATCGTATCAGAACAGAACAAATCAACAGAGTCAGAAACAGAAATCAGAATCGTACGGATCATATCATATCATAATCACAATTTCGTACAGAACAGAACAGATACAGAAAGTAGTACAGATGCATATAGCTAAATGCCCTGACACTGACGGAATCTCTACGGATTCCGGCCCCTTATGCCTCCCTTCCCAGACACTGACTGAATCTCATAGGATTCAGGCCCCTTATGTCTCCCTTTGTGCTCACGGCACCAAAACAGATGTGCTTATAGCACCAAAACAGAATTCATCGGATCCGGAACAGAACAGATATCAGATTTCAGATTGAGCTCATTTCAGATTTCCCGTTTCACTAACTGAATCTCATAGGATCCAGACCCCTTATAGCTCCCTTTTTATAGCTTATATACATAGCATTTCAATTCAGAAGAAATACGGACAATTCAGAAATTACCCAAAAATCGGGCAGCACAACGGCAGTATACGGAATTTACACAAAAATTCCTGCAAAGAAAATTTACCGAATTCGCACAGAATACAGATATCAACATTTCAGAACCTTTATTCTACTGCACAGATAAATTCCAATTTCACAGAAAAATCCGGTTGACTAAAAACACAGTCGAATCAAAAATACCCGGACGAAAATCTTCAGAAAATAACCAAAATGTGCACACTCGGCACGTCAACAATATACAGAAAGTTACGCGGTAAAAACTGAGCCAATCAACAGATACGGACAAAAATCATTAACGAAAACGAAATCCGGACAGAATATACCGCCAAACACGACGGAACTGAAAATTGAGAAAGGCGGAATGTGCCTTACCTCGAGCACAGCAATTTCCTCAACAGTCACTTCGATCGAAAACGGCTCCGCGTCGTCCGAAAATCCACTTTTCTCCAAAATCCCACGACTTTCTCTCTCCTCAGAAAAATCAGATATTTATTTTTAATTTTCTGATTTTTCTCTCTCTTCAAAACGACTGAAATCAGCCTTATAATACACAGATCGGCCTGGCCGATCGCAGCATCGTCCCGGGACGATCTGACCAAAAGGATCGGCCTGGTCTCCCTTCAGGGCTATTGCAGGGACGATATTTTCTACAGTGCCAATCGGCCTGGCCGATGTCTCCAATCGGCCTGGACGATGCATGCAGAAAATCACCTGGAGCAAAACTGGGCTAAAATCTGGAACTGATTTCCACTGATCGTCCCAGGACGATCCCAGATCGTCCTGGACGATACTGGAGCAGATCTTGATATTACAATCTCCCCAACTCAGAAAAATGTCGTCCTCGACATTATCCAGTCCAAACTCAGTCAAAACAAGTACGGGTACGACCGTCTCATATCAGACTCCTTCTCCCAAGTTGCTTCCCGTGCAGTCCGGTGCTTCCACTGGACTTTAACCATCGGAATCTCTTTATTTCTTAACTTTCGGACGTCGTACGCCAAAATAAGCTCTGGCTCTTCCTTGTACGCCAGATTCTCCTGAATCTCCACCTCATCAGCTGACAACTTCTTCCCAGAGTCTGAAACCCACTTCCTCAGAGTGGATACGTGAAACACATTATGCACATCCGGCATAGAATCAGAAAGCAATAGGCGATAAGCAGATTTTCCAATTCTTTCCAAAATCTCAAATGGTCCAACATACCTTGGACTAAGCTTGCTTACCTGACCAAATCTGCTCACACCTTTCATCGGGCTGACTTTGACATACACAAAGTCACCAACCTGAAACTCAACAAATCTGTGCTTCTGATTGTAATACTTCTGCTGACGATCTTGAGCGGCTTTCAATCTTTCTCTTATCAAATTGATCTTCTGAGCAGTTTCATCAGCAAAAGTGGCCCCCAAAGCCTGTCTATCTCCGAAGGAGGTCGGAGTCAAAGGAGTACGACACTTCCTGCCATACAAAGCCTCGTACGGTGCCATACCGATACTGGACTGAAAACTGTTGTTATAGGCAAACTCAATCAGCGGAATATGATCTTCCCAGCTTCCGCTAAAGTCCAGAACACAAAGCCTCAACAGATCTTCCAGTACCTGAATCGTCCTCTCAGACTGTCCGTCGGTCTGAGGATGAAAGGCTGTACTGAAATGCAGTTTCGTACCCAAGCCTTGCTGAATGCCTTTCCAAAGTCTGGAAGTAAAACGTCCATCTCGATCAGATACGATCACACGAGGCACACCGTGCAATCTGACTATTTCCTTCACATAAATCTGTGCCAAGCGATCAACTGAATCCGTCTGTCTGATCGGAAGAAAATGGGCTGACTTGGTCAATCGATCTACGACCACCCAAATGGCATCATGTCCTTGTCTAGATCGAGGAAAACCCATCGCAAAATCCATCGTTACCTCCTCCCATTTCCACTCAGGGATAGGCAACGACTGCAACAGTCCACCTGGTCGCTGATGCTCTGCCTTCACCAACTGACAGGCTTCGCATCTCGACACAAACTCTGCCACATCCTCTGTCTCAGATTCAGATCCTTCTGAGTAAAAATGTACTTCAGGCTCTTATGATCAGTAAAGATCTCACATCTGACGCCATACAGGTAATGACGCCAAATCTTCAAAGCAAAAACAACTGCAGCTAACTCCAGATCATGCGTCGGGTAATTCTTCTCATGTGGTTTCAACTGTCTCGAAGCATAAGCAATTACCTGACCATGCTGCATCAGAACACAACCCAATCCTTTCAGTGAAGCATCACTGAACACTTGAAAACCCTCCGTACCTGACGGAAGTGCCAACACTGGAGCTGAAGTCAAACACTCCTTCAATCTCTGAAAACTAGCTTCACACTCCGGTGTCCAAACAAAAGGTACTGACTTCTGAGTCAGTCTCGTCAGAGGAGTCGAAATCTGTGAAAATCCTTTCACAAACTTCCTATAATACCCGGCCATGCCCAAGAAACTACGTACCTCAAATACCGTAGTCGGCCTTGGCCAATCAGCAACAGCCTGAATCTTCTGGGGATCTACAGAAATGCCTTCTCCGCTAACCACATGCCCCAGAAATGAAATGCTCTTCAGCCAGAATTCACACTTGGAGAACTTGGCATACAACTGATGCCTCCTCAAAGTCTCCAACACAATCCTCAAATGTCTGGCATGCTCATCCTCAGATGCAGAATATACCAGAATATCGTCAATGAAGACGATCACAAACTGATCCAAATACTCCCTGAATACTCGGTTCATCAGATCCATGAAAATCGCAGGCGCATTGGTTACCCCAAAAGGCATAACCAAAAACTCGTAGTGCCCGTACCGAGTACTAAAAGCAGTCTTCATCACATCAGCTTCCTTCACCTTCACCTGATAATATCCGGATCTCAAATCAATCTTCGAAAATACCGAAGATCCGGAAAGCTGATCAAACAAGTCGTCAATCCGAGGCAAAGGATACTTGTTCTTGATCGTGACCTTGTTCAAATCTCTGTAATCAATACACATACGGAGTGTACCGTCCTTCTTCTTCACAAACAGAACAGGTGCTCCCCAGGGCGAAACACTAGGACGTACAAACCCTCTGTCAACCAACTCCTGAAGCTGAACTTTCAACTCAGAAAGTTCTTTCGGTGCCATCCTGTACGGAGCTTTCGATATCGGAGCTGTACCCGGAAAAACATCGATAGAGAACTCCACATCTCTATCCGGAGGTAAACCAACCAACTCCTCAGGAAAAACATCAGCAAACTCCCGTACCACAGGGATCTCAGAAACAGAACCAACTTCTAGGTTCAGATCCCGCACCGAAGCTAAAAATACCGGACATCCCTTCTTCCACATCCTGCTCACCTCCAACGCAGAAATCAGACTGGAGAGAACACCTCGTAATCCCTGAAATACAACTCTCTCTCCAGCCACAAGCAAACTCACTTGCTTCTTCAGACAGTCAATCTGGGCTTCATACTGACTCAGCCAATCCATGCCCAGAATCACATCATACGAAGAAATCGGCAATCGAATCAAACTCGATTTCCACTTCTTGCCAGAAATCTCGATCTCACACAAACAAAACTGTCGAGCAATCAAAGGATTCCCAGCCGGTAAAATCACAGATAAAGAAACCGGTAAAACTATCGAATCCAAATGTAAAATCTCAAAACAATGCTCGGACAGAAAAGAATGACTCGCTCCAGAGTCAAACAAAACACGACAGGGCTGATCAGAAATGTAAACCGTACCTGTCACAACATCCGGAGCATCACGAGCCTCCTGCTGACTCAGACTGTAAACTCGTGGCTGAACTGGAACAGGAGCTGAAGCAACAGAACTACTCTGCTCCCTCTGAATCGTAGGTGGTCTCCGTGGTGCAGAACTAGAACCACCACCTCTACCAGCAAATCCCTCAGGGCGTGGAGGAACAGTCCTCGGTCTTCCTGCTGCTGAACCAACAGGTCTGACAAAGCCCTCAGATCGCTGCTCATATCCCATCTGTGGACATTCTGCAATCCTATGTCCCGGCTGACCACATCTGAAACAAAGACCAGCTATCCTGTAGCACTGGCCATGGTGTCGTCGTCCACAACTCTGGCACACAGGTGCCGTACTGACTGATCCAGAACTAGTCGTACTGGTAGCAGTACCAGACGATCCTCCGCTCTTCCTGGAGTCTCCAGATCCAGATCCAGGAACAAATCTCCTCTTCCCAGAGGAACCACTACCAGATGTCTCTCCTCCAAACCTCTTCCTACTCGCAGTCCACCGCTGCTGAGTAGCCGTCATGTCATTCTCAATCAGACGAGCTCGCTCCACAAGCTCAGAGAAATCGGCAATCCGGAACGGTATCAGAGGCTGCCTCAAAGTGTCTCGTAAGCCTCTCAGAAATCTGTAGCACCTCTCAGCAGATGTGCTAACCAGCTGCGGAGCGTACCTGGCTAATGCAGTAAACTCAGCCTCGTACTGCATCACCGTCTTGCTCCCCTGAACAAGTCTCAGAAAACTCTCCTGCATCTGCTGTCGTGCAGAAGGGGGAACAAACCAGTCTCGAAATACTTCAGTGAACTCCTCCCAAGTGATCAAGGAGTTCAATCTGCCCTGAAATCTGGCTGCTTGCTGGCCATCCCACCAGTGCTCAGCCTCTCCGTCCAACAGAAAAACAGCTAACGGAACTTTCCTGTCTGCAGGACACTGCATCCCGTCAAAAGTCTTCTCCAATCTCCTCAGCCACTCCTCGGCTGCTCTGGGCTCAACAGCGCCCTCAAACCTCGGAGGCTTCAATCTCAAAAATAACTGCAGGTGTCGATCAATGTCCTCAGATCTAACAGTCGAAGCTCTGCTCTGAGTCTCGCTCATCATCTGAGCAACAAGTGAAGCAAACTGTGAAAGCGTATCAGCACCGACCACTGGGGCTGTACTCCCCACTGGTGCTGCCTGATCGTCACTCTGACCGTCTGTCATGTCTGGGTCTGGCTGATCCATACAGAAAAATCCAGAAAATCCGGAAAACTATCACAAAACAACACAAAATAACACAATAAAAAGCCAAACGACCCAAAACTACCTCCCAGACAGACTCACTGATCACTTCCTAGAGCTCTGTTTTACAATCCAACCTGTTTCCAAAACCAGTGCTCTGATACCAAAAAAAAAGCTTGTCACGACCCGACCCGAGACGAGACGGATCCCGCCCGCGTCGGATCGCGACGGAGAGAATAGCTAACCAGGATCTGGCTTTGGATTAGGTTACTGAACTGATCTTCCAAATTCTTAACTCAACAGAAGCACACAGAACAACAGAGCTACTAAAAAAACATCAAATGCAGCGGAACAAAACATCTATCTTTTCATTTCCTCAAAATAATCATCTACAGAACAGTACATGGCTTTCAACAGAAAGAAAGACAGAACAGGAAAGCCATGACTGTACAAAAATCAAAAGTACAAAAGTACCTAATCTGATCAGACTCTGAAATCTAATCCTGGACTTCCTTGCCCTTCCCAGAACCTGAAAACCACCAGAAAGCAAGAGTGAGCTCAACAGCTCAGCAAAGCAACAAACCACCAATCTAAATCCTCAGAAAACAAAACCAAACTTATCAGACAGAAATCAGATCAGAAGTCGGAACAGAATCGGAAATCAAAACTTACGGACAGATATCAAATCACATCAGAGTCGTACAGATCGTATCAGAACAGAACAAATCAACAGAGTCAGAAACAGAAATCAGAATCGTACGGATCATATCATATCATAATCACAATTTCGTACAGAACAGAACAGATACAGAAAGTAGTACAGATGCATATAGCTAAATGCCCTGACACTGACGGAATCTCTACGGATTCCGGCCCCTTATGCCTCCCTTCCCAGACACTGACTGAATCTCATAGGATTCAGGCCCCTTATGTCTCCCTTTGTGCTCACGGCACCAAAACAGATGTGCTTATAGCACCAAAACAGAATTCATCGGATCCGGAACAGAACAGATATCAGATTTCAGATTGAGCTCATTTCAGATTTCCCGTTTCACTAACTGAATCTCATAGGATCCAGACCCCTTATAGCTCCCTTTTTATAGCTTATATACATAGCATTTCAATTCAGAAGAAATACGGACAATTCAGAAATTACCCAAAAATCGGGCAGCACAACGGCAGTATACGGAATTTACACAAAAATTCCTGCAAAGAAAATTTACCGAATTCGCACAGAATACAGATATCAACATTTCAGAACCTTTATTCTACTGCACAGATAAATTCCAATTTCACAGAAAAATCCGGTTGACTAAAAACACAGTCGAATCAAAAATACCCGGACGAAAATCTTCAGAAAATAACCAAAATGTGCACACTCGGCACGTCAACAATATACAGAAAGTTACGCGGTAAAAACTGAGCCAATCAACAGATACGGACAAAAATCATTAACGAAAACGAAATCCGGACAGAATATACCGCCAAACACGACGGAACTGAAAATTGAGAAAGGCGGAATGTGCCTTACCTCGAGCACAGCAATTTCCTCAACAGTCACTTCGATCGAAAACGGCTCCGCGTCGTCCGAAAATCCACTTTTCTCCAAAATCCCACGACTTTCTCTCTCCTCAGAAAAATCAGATATTTATTTTTAATTTTCTGATTTTTCTCTCTCTTCAAAACGACTGAAATCAGCCTTATAATACACAGATCGGCCTGGCCGATCGCAGCATCGTCCCGGGACGATCTGACCAAAAGGATCGGCCTGGTCTCCCTTCAGGGCTATTGCAGGGACGATATTTTCTACAGTGCCAATCGGCCTGGCCGATGTCTCCAATCGGCCTGGACGATGCATGCAGAAAATCACCTGGAGCAAAACTGGGCTAAAATCTGGAACTGATTTCCACTGATCGTCCCAGGACGATCCCAGATCGTCCTGGACGATACTGGTGCAGATCTTGATATTACATAATCAACCCATCCTTGACATATTAGATGAGTCTTTGCAAAGACTTCAATTCACAATTGATAAAAAAAATCAAGTTGTCTTTGATGCATAAAGTAATCTTATTTGAATCGTCTTCTAACCTTCTTCGATTCAACAACAACGATACAATGAAGGGTTGAATAAGGCTATAATATGTCAAATTTAGCTTAAATATTATGTAATCGTGGCTTGAATAAGTTGCGGTGGCTTATCAAATGGGCTGATCATTTTTAAAAAAATGATTATGGTTCCAATATTGCTATTTAATCATCATTCTAACTACGAATATGTTGGGAATCGACTTTAACATGATATGTGGCACCCAAGTCTAACAATAAAGGGGCTTATGATTTAGATTGGGAAGCTTATTTTCAGTCATAAATAACAAATAAAAAAATACTAATATTTGCACATGATGAATAAAAAAAGATCATCATTATGATTTATTTATTTTCCACAATTTAAAGATGTATGCCTTGCAATAGTTGGAAATGAAGAAGGTGATGAAAAAAAAAGATCAATAAGCTCATATGATCAAAATATACATAACTATTCATCGAGAACTTTGATTCTAATTGTTAAACAAAATAATATTTAGAAACGGAAGGAATATTCAAGCCCATTTTTTCAATAAATAAAATTATACATCATTATCATTTATATTAAATAAGATATATTCGTTCAATGGTTAAAAAATTAAAAAATATAAGTTTTAGAATTTCTTTAATATGTAATTTGTAAAATTTATTGACGTAGTATTATTTTTAATTGTCCTATGCATCACGATAGAAATGAAGTACAGTAAAAACATCGCTGCGCAGGCGAGCGAGAGAGAGAGAAGAGAGGGGAGGGTCCTCCTTCATTTCCCGAGAGAGAGAGAGAGAGAGAGAGAGAGAGAGAGAGTACTCCTTCATTTCCTTCAGATCTCACTCTCGACAAACCCTAATAGAGAATAGGATTTTTCCAATCTCCGGAGCCATGATTTCCTCCAGCAAGCTCAAAGCTGTCGATTTCTATAGGTCAGACCTCCCATCCCTACTTAGACGATTGCAACGATTATCTGATTCCCATCCCTCATTTCAGCACTCATCGTTGATGGGCGATTGTATGATCTTCTCATTGGCATTCGATCTAGATCTTCTATCATTCTCTTTACGGAATAATCAATGAACGTAAAAGTAATCGCTTCTAATGCTGAATATTTCTGCTTCGCAGGAAAATTCCTAGAGATTTAACTGAGGCTTCGCTATCTGGAGCAGGATTGTCCATAATAGCGGCGCTTTCTATGGTGTTTTTGTTCGGAATGGTGCATGCTCTTCTACTTCTTTGTCTCATTTTATCATCTAACTGATTGAATGTTTAATGCTTGCATTGTGCTTCGAGTTGCTTGCACGATGATCGCTTGCGTCCTGTTATTATTTTTAATTATACTAGAAAAACCGTGGATCAGTTAATTAAAAACTGAGTGTTGTTTTGATTCTTTTTAACAAGTTTTTGTTGAAAATTTTATGATATTTCAGGAATTGAATGATTACATGACTGTAAATACATCTACAGCTGTAGTTGTTGATAGAAGTCCTGACGGTGAGTTCCTGAGGATTGACTTCAACATAAGGTAGATTTTTTCCTTACTTTTTATCTTTGTAATTAATGAACTTAGTTCCTTTTTTTGTTTAGTCTTCTTATTTGCCCAATTTTTTCAATATGTTTTATTGGGCACTTCTAGAACTAAAATGACATTTTTTTTATTTTTTTAGTTGATATCAGTATTCTGAACTCGGAAGCAGATAATACATGAGATGGTCTTTCTGATTGCTTGGTTATTAGCTGCATCATTTCTCGTTTGTAACATGTTTGCATTTGCAGAGAGAAAAAGGAAATAATATTTTCCCTCTTGTAAAACTGCTTTCTAAAGCCCATGCCTGGGTTGGTAGTGGCGGGTTTCATGAGTTTGGAAGGTGGCAGTGGTGTAGGGGAGGGGTGGGATGGGTAACAAGGATTGGGGGCAGTGAGGTGAGTTGTGGGGCTAGGGGCCTTTTTTAGTTGGTGTATGAGCGAACTTTAAAATGACTATGCTTGACGAGGTATCTCAATCTCATTTTCCCATGCGTAGAAAATTAGATTTTGTGTGCAAATAATGTGTCAGTTCAAATGCACGGTATCATTGGAATTCTGCTTTTTTGTTTGGGATTCCAATATTGATGCAATAAAAAAAACACAACTAAGATTGCAAACAAAAAGTCTTCCTTTAACATAAATATGACAAACATAAATCATATAACTTATATTCATTTTGAGAAGAAGGATACAAGTGAGGCGGGAATCATGGATAGAGAAGAAGAGGATAGAAGACCAAGATGAATTTTAAGACGAGAAGTTGAAAGGAGAGTAGCTCGCAAGCTAAAAAACCCGCAGGTTTTTACATTCCAAGCATTTTCACACAAAACTTCCTTTTTTACTGCAGGAAAAACAACCACTATTTATAGGGGGAAAGAGAAAAAACATTTAATGCAAGGTAATTAAAACACCACCCAAACAACCACTAGAATTCCTTTGAAAACCACAACAAATAGGGACCGAAGGGACAATAGCTCGGGGGAAAGCGAGGCATTAAAACAACAGTTAATGCGCACAAAAGTCAAAGGGACAGCTACCTAAACCAAAGGGACAGCATTGTGAACCAGACAACATTTTTAGGAATTCTAAACAACACACAAGGAAGTCCAAACATCACATACAACTCCTAGGGAATTCCAAACATCATTTTTGGAATTCCAAACAGCACCTTGATTGCATCAAATATTTATCTGAGAATTTGTTTCATTTAATTTTCTTTTGTTTTATGACTTTTATTCACTTTATCAATTTAGACTTTTTTTTGTTTCCTCAGAAAGCCCTATGGCTAGGCGAATGTTAGTTGTGTTCTTATTATTAGTCGCTTTCTCAAAGCTGTAGGTGTATCTGATTTTCATTGTCTCAATTCTGTAGATGTGTTGGCCCATGGCAATAATACAATTTGTATATTCACTATACGCATGGGGAATACAAAGAGGGGCATGGGAGTTTTTTTGTTTCACTTTTTTTTCCATTTGCTTATGTATGACTACCTTAAGGGTTATAATTATTGATCTCTCATGTATTACAGTGCTTTTAATTTGATTGTTTGACCCAAGAAAAATCTGTTTTGCAGTTTTCCTTCACTTTCCTGTGAGTTTGCATCGGTAGATGTGAGCGACATATTGGGCACAGTAAGTTTTTGTCTTTCATTTGGTTATAAATGCTGTCCATCTTATCTGAACCGTTACCTATTTTAGTGTGAAGGACTAATCACCTTATTTGTTGTTTTGGAAATTGCAGAACAGGCTAAACATTACAAAAACTATTCGAAAGTTTTCAATAGATCCAAATTTAAAGCCAACTGGATCTGAATATCATCCTGGACCAATCCCCACAGTTAGCAAGCATGGGGATGACTTTGAAGAAGAAAGCGGTGATGGTTCAGTTTTAATAACTACTGCCAGTTTTGACCAATATGCTCATCAGTAATTACACAATTCTCACATACCTTATTTTCAGCATCTCTTTGTTCTGTATTCAATAAAATGCAGTGGCCTTAAAAAAATAATGCATGTTGACAATTAGTTTTATTTTTCTTGTTTTCTTATTGCAAATCTTCACCTAAATCTCCACTCTTAGCTAACAAATAGCCGCTTGTATTGGGTGCTTGTGCTTAAAGTTAGTAGCCTGCTATGTCCATCAGTTAGATTAAAATGAACTTTTGATCAGATGAGGGCATGCTTCATATCATTGTTCACTAGGGAATTTTAAATGTATTAAAGCCTAATTATTAGGATATTGGTGTTAAGAGATTAAGATCAACAAGAGGCTTGTTTTAATTTCATATTTTTCTGAAACAACCTCTTTGTAATAGCTAGCCATAGTGAGGTTGCCTCCATCGTGGTTTGTGGGCAATGGTTTTGGAGCATTAAAACATTATCTCAGCTTTTTAGAGGTGGGATTGCATAAAGTAATTGAAGAAATTGTTTTGAGGGAAATTCAAATTCTATTTCATTCATTAGAATCATTACATATATATACATTATAAGAGAATAAAAAAAAAGAAAGACATTTAATCTAATTAATTATAATAATCATATCCCACGGATCTCCAATTGCAACCCTCGGATTATTGCCCACGGATCTCCAATTACAACCCTCAGATTGTTGCTCACGGATCTTCAAGTGCAGCCCTCGGATTGCTGACGTGGCCTCCTCTTGGCTACATGATTCAACACTCCCCCTCAAGTTGGATTGTACAAGTTGCACAAACCTGACTTGCAAACAAACTTATCAAGTAGAGATCCCGGTAATGCCTTTGTTAGAACATCAACAAGTTGTTCATGAGTTGGGGCATGTACTACTTCAATTTGTGAGTTCTTTATTCTCATGTATAAAGTATCTATCAATAGTAACATGTTTTGTTCTTTCGTGATGTACTGGATCCTTGGACATACTGATTGCTTAGGGCTGCAAATGAACCGAGCGTTCGACGAACTACTCGTGGCTCGGCTCAATAAGAGCTCGTTTATGTTCGTTTGATAATGTAAATGAATAAGCTTGAACAACTTTGATAATACTCGATAGCTAAATAAATAATCTTGAACACCTTGGCTTTCGGCTCGTTTATGTTCACGAATAAGATTGTTTAGAGCTCGTGAACATGCTTGTTAAGAAACTCGATTAAAAAGTTCAATTATGTCTTATTTAATTAAAAATAAATATTAGACTATTATATCTTATTTAACTAATAAAATAATTAAATCTAAGGTTATATATATATATATATATATATATATATATATATTTGAAATTATTGATGCATAAAAAAGCAAAACAAAAAATAAAATATTTTACTTACACAACCACTGACCCAAGCAAAAACAAAAAAATTATTGATGTCTGCTTCTCTCTCCTTCGTGACCCAAGCAAAAAAAAAAAAATGCTGAAGGGAGTTTAGTTCCACACTGCCTGGAAATGCATGATGTTGCTGTATAAAAGAAAATATGTGGTCATTGGCAGTTGAAAAGCAGGCAGCGGAGGAACTAGACGGGTTGGGTTAGATATTGGAATGTTATTTGGGCTGGCCAGTGTTGGTTGTTTGGCTCAGCTCGGTTTGATTTAAAAAAGATTTTTTGTGAATTTCGAGCGGGCTTGGCTCGATTAAACGAGCCGCTCGATTAGGCTCGATTAACTTGAAAATAAACGAGCTCAAACTAAACAAGAGCCGAGCTCGAACATGTTGGTTTTGAATGAGCTCAAACTCGAACATCAGCCCAAGAAGCTCGACGAGCTTCAAGCCGAGCTTGAGCTCGGTTTTGGCAAACGAGCTCAAACACGAACATATTGAAGCTCGGTTCGGTTCGTTTGCAATCCTAAGATTGCTGCTTGATTGTCACATTTCAACTTTATTGTGCCTTCAATCTTTATTCCTAGTTCAATCAATACTTGTATAATCTAAATACCTTCACAAATAGTAACGACTAATACTCTTAGTTTAGATTTTGCACTGCTTTGGAAAACAACAGATTGTTTCTTGCTCCTTCATGTCACTAGGTTCCCTCACACAAATGAACAATATCCTGTAGTCGATCGACTGTCAACCTGGCTTCCTACCCAATCTGCATCAGAATAAAGGATAGATTTCCTATCTTCATTTTTCTTGAATAATAACCTCTTTCCAGGAGTGTTCTTGAGATATCTCATGATTTGATATACTACCTGCATGTGCTCCTTCATAGGATTACTCATATATTGACTTACCATACCCATAGCAAACCCAATATCTGAATAGGTGTAGGAGAGGTATATAAACTTTCCTACAAGACGCTGATATCTTCCTTTATCTATTGGAACTCCCTCCTTTTCTATCCCAAGTTTTTTCCTTGGATCCATAGGTGTAATGACGTTGAGAAATAAATATACTTTTGCTTGATCGAGCTACCTCCATACCAAAAAAGTATATAAGTGATCATAGATCTTTAACTTCAAACTCCTTGGACAAAGCTTGCTTGATCTTCATTATTTCTTCTATGTCATTTCTAGTAAGGATGATGTCATCCACATATATAATCAGTACTACTACCTTGTCTCTTTTTGAGTTCTGAATGCTTCACAAGCAAGGTATGATCTGCCTGGCATTGTTTAAAACCATGGCCTTTACATACTTTGAGAATCTTCCGAACCATGCTCTTGGAGATTGCTTTAATCCATACAAAGATTTCATCAGTTTACACACTTTATCCCTTCCATAAGACTTTTGAATTCCCATTGGAATCTCCATGTAGACTTCTTCTTTCAGGTTCCCATTGAATGCATTCTTGATATCTAGTTGATGTAGGGGCCAATCTAAACTTGCTGCTAATATCGTGCTTATTTTAGTTGATAAATCAATTAAATCATTTAATAATATAACTTTTGATGATGTATTGATTGAAAGTATCTCTTAGCAATGAATAACACTTACATTGATTTTGCTTTTGGCTCTTAGTTTCTTAAATTACAAATTTATTAAAAATATATTACGTGAAAGTGAAATTGAGTTAAAATTTCAAAGGATATTGATAATTGGTTCGAAGAAAACTTAAAATTTAAGACACCATCTATTTGGTCAAATCAAAATGTATATAATGTATTATGATTGTTCAAGACATTTGAGCTAGTTATCTTTAAGGAGTTCGTCCATTCATTTGATAGACATGTCATATTTAGGTGGTTTGATTGTTATTAGAAGAAAAATATCAATTTAACTTTTCATCTTCTCCTTTTTTTGGCCTTTGTATTAGTGTTCCATTCGGAAATGCATTACTATTTTAACATCTTTACAAGCATTAGATACTGTTGCTTCTTTTTTTATTCATTTGGATGAATATATTCACACAGAATTTACTATTAATTATGATAATTATAAGTTTATGAAAGATGTAAATCAAAGTTTTTAAAATTCAAATCATGTGTTAAGGTAATAGTTTGTCTAAACCCATAGAAATTTTAGATTGAAGTACTTAAAAATTAAATGCTAAAAAAAGGGATTATATAAACTCATATAAAAATTTTGGAAGAGTGCTTATAATTTTTAAATCCTAGGAAATTCTAGTACTTCTTAGTTTTTATTATATCTGATTTAATCTTATGTCAAACAATTGTTGGAGCCAAGATTTTTCAAATTAGAAAACATTTGTCCAAATCTTAAAGTTTACAATGGCTGAGAGCCTGAGAACACATTACATTGAGATGAAAGATGAAATTTTAATTTATTAAATTCTTTTTTATTTTTTAAATTTCAGGAGTTTTATTGTTGTAAAATTCTAAATGTACATGTGCTTATGATGTTATCTTATCATGAAAGTCAGTTTTACAGGAATTTTTGATTTTTTTTTGCATGGATTCCCTTATACCGTCAGTTATTTTCTTCATCTTTTGTTGTAATTGGAATTTAACGACTATTCTTATATTTGTTTAAAGAATATTAACTAAACAATCCATATGAGTCAAATTTTAGTCAGCAGAGTTTATTGGTGCAGCTTGTTTTGAGCTGTGAGTTTTGAAGGCTTTTGTGTTTGCTACAATGGAAGATTTTTAATTTGCGTTGTTTTGTTTGCTGGTGGAGGTGGTGTTTTATCCTGTAGTCAAAGTGTTCCAACAAGTTGTTTATCTACTGGTTTTATTACTGCTTTGGGTGATCACATTCAGGATTATAATTCTTGCTAGAAATTTGCAAGATTTTTGGTTGATGTCATTTCATGATCTTTTTTTGCCGGATATGAAAATTAAGGGGTAGTTTGGTTTGAAGTAAAATGAGTGTAAAATATTCGATTTTGAGAATATTGGTGTCTGATTTGATGCAAAATAAATGCAGTGGGCATATTTGAAATTCTTCAGATTTGGGCAATTCCCAAATACACAATAAATTCATTGTCATTGTCATCGCTTGCTGCGAGCTGCCATCATTGCTTCCCGCCATTGCCGCTGTTAGCTGCCACCCTTCGGTCACCACCGCTGTCACTGGTCACCATCCACCTCTGACCACCACCACTCACCTTCGGCAATTGCTGCCTGCCGCCACCGCCAACCACTGCCTCTTGCCGCCACCGCCGCCGCCGCCGCCGGTCACCACCACCATTACTGGCCTCCAACTGCCATCTTCTTTAGACTTTATATTGCATTCATTTTACTTCAAGCTGAACAAAAAAAAAAGAAAAAGAAGTCTTTTATGCAATCCTTTTACATTCACCCAAACAACTCCAAAGTATTCATTTTACATTGCATTCTTTTTTCAGCCAACAAAACAGCCCCTAAGAGAGTTTCTAATTATAAAATGGTGTCTGATCTTGTAGAAAACATTCCAATTATGTTTTTGAATAATTTTTTTGGATGTTCTATTCTTTCTTGTCTACTTTTACATAGAGTTTAGTGAGAGGTATTTAATTGTACAAGCAAGAGGTTTGGTATTGTGACTTATGTTCCTTCTTTGTTATTTTTTCTTCAAAATCTTGTTATTGGTTTATGTTAGTGATTGAAATCATTTAAGTTGGATACAATCTATCATTTTTAGTAAGTTTATGGTTTTAAATTAATTTTGTGATTTTTTTTGTGTTTCCGGACTTCTAAACACCGTCTCCGTAGAAATGATTGAATAATCATGTGTTAAATCTTTTCACACTTCTGGTTTAATTTCAAGAAATAATTAATCATTCAAATTAAGAGTTTGTGAACTGCTAATTTGCATGTACTTCCATGATTTTGTGCATCTCATTATAGATCTGCAATATTTTAGATATTATGATATCTTGCATCGCTTTTTAACACCATCTATAACCTTGATTGATGTTGTAAAAATCCTAGATTCTTAATTGATATCCGTATTAGCAAGACTTGCATTAAACTGATTACAGAGCCTTTTTTTCCCGTTATATTTTAAAGTATGCTAATCTTAATATATACTAGGGCTTGCCCCTCTTAGGTTTTCATTTCTTTTCACTGTAGATTCTGGTATTTATGGAACTGAATCTTAGCTACTTGTACAACTCAAATTTTATTTTATTGCTTACGCTTTATGGAGGCAAATAATTCGCACTTATTTAAGTTTCTTAACTACTAATGGCTTAGGAATCACCTTTATCATTCCCTTGCAGATATGCTATTCTCGCTGTCAACTTCTATGCGCCATGGTGTTATTGGAGCAATCGCTTGGTACTTCTTTCATGTTTTTCTTATATCCATTATCTGATTATAAGTTATGTTACATAGATGATGCAGTAGAAATTTAGATTTTGAACTGAATTTCTGAGATAATTGCAGTTATTTTTTGCAATGCTAAATGCCAAAGTAGGTATCCTATATGTGAGCTGTATCATCAATAATATGTGTAGGGTCAATTCGGGTTCTATTCCTCACTTACCCATGAATGACGACTACACAATCTGATTGCTTTATGCATACAGTCTTAGAACTAATGGCTGTACTTTTTTTTTTTAACTTGCTCACCGTAATTGCATCATAACCAAAATCCAATCAGGTTTATAGCAATATAGTTTCTCATGTGTTTTTGGCAGTCTTGTTGTTACGTCATTTTGATTAGTTATTCTTGTGTTTCCTTGGCTACTAGAACCAACTGATAGGAAATACTTGATTTCAAGTATTCCCTAATCACTTTAGCAACAAATCTCAAGGCGAGCTGCTGTCCACCGCAGGAAATCAGCCCAAAACAGTAGGAAAAATGAGGAAAACTGCTGGAGACTAGGAGAAAACACCGGTATTTTACTAGTAGATGATGAAAATAGCAAAGATACAATTTGTTCTTCGATTCGAGAGGAAGAACGTACTCTCCAAAGTCTCCGGCGAAGCCAAGAGCCCAAAACAAAACCTAGATCTCAAAGAGAAAACTCAAATTCAAGATCCCCTCTCTTTCCCCCCTAATCTCCTAATTATACAAATTAATCATAAAGGACCATAATGGACTTCCTAAAACAGCCCCTCATTCAAAATTCTCCCTCCCAAAATCAATTTTCAGCAACCGTGGGGTCCACAGGGGGTTCCGCCCCTTTTGGCTGTTTCCGCCTGGAATAGCATCGGACCGGTCCAGAAGGGACCGGTCCGCTCGTAACATTACTCCCCTCCCAAAGATTCACCTTGTCCTCAAGGTGAAAGTCTGGAAACTGCTGCTTTACCATCTCGTAGGGCTCCCAGGTAGCCTTGTAATCGGGAAGATCTTTCCATTTGATTAGCACTTCCTTGGTTCCTATTTTATTAACTCTTACTCCTTCCAGCTCCATGGGTTCCATTACCACCTCCAATTCTTCTGTCAATGATGCTGGTAGCTCGGGACTGGCTACATGCTCCCCAAGCGCTCTCCTTAATTGTGACACATGGAACACCGGGTGTATGGTAGCGGACTGGGGTAACTTTAGTCGATACGCTACTGCTCCAACCCTTCCAGTGACCTCATAGGGACCAAAATACCTCGGGGCCAATTTCTCATTTCTCCTGTTTGCCACTGATCTCTGCCTGTAGGGTCTTAACTTCAGAAATACCTTCTCTCCCACTTCAAATTGTATGTCTCTCCTATGTGTATCTGCTCGTTTCTTCATGATTTGTTGTGCTCTTCCCAAATGCTTCTTTAACTCCTCCAGCACCTGATCTCTTTCTTCTAAGTACTGCTCAACTGAAAAGATCGCTGTATTTCCCTTTTCATAATGCACTAAATGTGGGGGGTCTCGTCCATAAAGTACCTTGAAAGGGGTCATTTGGGATGCTGAGTGATACGAAGTGTTATACCAGTATTCTGCCCAAGGTAACCATTTGGCCCACTTACGAGGTGTTTCTGAAGCGAAACACCTCAAATAGGTTTCCAAGCTCCGATTTACCACCTCTGTCTGTCCGTCTGTCTGTGGATGGTAAGCTGTACTCCTTTTGAGAATAGTGCCCTGCATTCGGAAGAGTTCCTTCCAGAACTGACTAAGGAAAACTCTATCTCTATCTGACACAATGGAAGCAGGGAATCCGTGTAATCACACCACTTCTCTAATAAATGCTGCTGCCACTGAGACTGCTGTGTACGGGTGTCACAGGAGGATGAAATGGGCATACTTACTGAGGCGGTCCACCACTACCAAAATGACTGTGAATCCCTCTGAACGAGGTAGGCCGTCAATGAAGTCCATGGACACTTCCTCCCAAACTTTGTTTGGAAGTTCCAAGGGTTGGAGTAGCCCTCTTGGTGCCATCGCCATATACTTATTTCTTTGGCACACCTCACACCTTGCCACCAGCTCTTCCACATCTTTATGCATGCCCTTCCAATAGAGCTCCGCTGCTAGCCTCCTATATGTCTTCTGGACTCCTGAATGGCCTCCAACTGCACTGCCATGGAACTCCTGTAACAGGTGGGGGATATGTACAGAAGTTTGTGGCATCACAAACCTCCCTTGATACAATAGTCTCTCCCCCTCAATGCAGTAGCTCGGATGGCTACTTTTGTCTTTCTGTAGGTCCTCCCTGATCTTCCCCAATTCTTCATCTAGCTTGCTTTCTTCCTTGATGGCCCCCCAATCAACCATCAATGGCACCGACAGAGCTAGCTCCTGGAGCTCCCCCACACATCTGGATAACGCGTCAGCTGCTTTATTCTCCAAGCCTGGTCTATACTGGATCTCAAAGTCATAGCCTAATAACTTGGATAACCAACGCTGATGCTCCTCAGTGACCATTCTTTGCTCCAACAAGTACTTCAGGCTTCTCTGATCGGTCCGGACGATGAAATGTCGTCCTAACAGATAGGGTCGCCACTTCTGAATCGCCAAGACAATGGCCATCAGCTCCCTCTCATACACTGACTTCAGTCTAGCCCTGGTCGACAACACTTGACTGAAGTATGCTATAGGTCGATGGTTCTGCATCAGTACTGCCCCAAGTCCATATCCTGATGCGTCCGTCTCAACCACAAAGTTCTGGCTGAAATCAGGCAAAGCTAAAACTGGTACTGTCGTCATGGCCTGTTTCAATTTCTCAAACGCTTGAGTTGCTGCTTCCCCTCATAGGAAACTGTCCTTCTTCAACTGCTCGGTCAACGGCCAGGCAATGGAACTGTATCCCTTCACGAATCGTCGATAGTACCCCGTCAACCCTAGGAATCCCCTCAGCTCCCTTATGTTCCTAGGCTTTGGCCATTTCTGCATTGCCTCAATTTTAGTCAGATCTGCCGCCACTCATTCTTGGGACACCACATGTCCCAAGTATTCCACACTGGTCTGGGCAAAGCTGCATTTCTTCAAATTGGCTTGTAACTGATGTTCCTGCAATACTCCCAAAACCACCTTCAAGTGTTCTAAGTGTTCCCCCTCAGTTTTGCTGTACACCAATATGTCATCAAAGAATACAAGCACAAACTTCCTGAGGTACTGCCTGAAGACCCTGTTCATCAGAGACTGAAATGTAGCAGGAGCGTTAGTCAAACCAAAGGGCATTACCAGAAATTCATAATGCCCTTCATGTGTCCTGAAGGCTGTCTTTGGAACATCCGTCTCCTTCATTCTGATCTGGTGGTATCCGGATTTTAAGTCCAGCTTGGAAAACACTACTGCCCCAAATAGTTCATCCAATAGTTCATCAATCACTGGAATTGGGAACTTGTCTGGTACAGTGCCCTTATTCAGAGCTCTGTAATCCACACAAAATCTCCAACTCCCATCCTTCTTCTTGACCAGGAGGACTGGACTAGAGAAAGGGCTTACACTTGGCCTTATGATCCCTGCCTCCAACATCTCCCGGATCAGCCTCTCTATCTCATCTTTTTGGATCTGGGGGTAGCGGTAAGGGCGAACGCTGATCGGTGTCTCCCCTTCCTTCAAAGTAATGGCGTGCTCCAGCTCCCTCTGAGGTGGCAAACCCTGTGGAGGTTGGAAAACCTCCTTGAAATGCTGTATGACCGGTTGTACCTCAAGAGGAATGTCTCCCTCTTCCCCCACACTGACTTTCTCCAATCGTTGCAGCTCCACTAAGTATCCACCCCCAACCTCCTGGATGGTTCGGATCATGGACTTGAGAGACACCCCCGTCCTAGACAGGCCGACATCTCCCTGTATCACCATTCTCCTCCCCCCCACTACCAGTTCCATCCTCAGTTCTCCCCAGTTCACCTTGGTCTCCCCCAAAGTCTGCAGCCACTTCATTCCCAAAATCACATCAGTACTCCCCAATTCTAAGGGAAGAAAATCCTCCCTCACCTCTATTCCCTGGATGGTAATCACCACTCCCTTACAAACTCCTCTACCCATTTCTACCTTCCCTGTGCCCATCATCACGCCATAGCCTCCTGTATCCACTAATTTCATTCCAAGCAACTCCACCAGCTGGGTGGAAATGAAATTGTGGGTTGCCCCACTATCTATCAGAATCACCACCTCGTGGTCAGCTATCACCCCTTTCACTTTCATAGTGTGACTCGAAGTGAATCCCACTACGGAGTTCAGAGAGACTTCTGCCACATCCAGGTGCAACTTCTCCTCTTCCTCCACTTCGGACCTGCTCCCACCTACCTCTTCGTCTTCCTCGTCTTCGCAAACAAGGAGAACCTGAAGAGTCCGGTCCTTGCACCTATGTCCCGGCATGTACTTCTCATCACATCTAAAGCACAATCCCTTGGCCCTCTTCTCCTGCATCTCCTTATCAGTAAGCTTTTTAAAATTTCCCCCAGGCCCTCCTCCTCCAGATCTCTCCTTTGGTACTTCTCGTGTACCCCCCTGTGCAGCTCCCTTGGAAGCTAAAAACGTGGTCGTCATCCGGTGGGATCCCCCAGAACTGCTGCCTCGATTCCCCCTCTCTAGATGCTTCTGGTCCTCGACCAACTGTGCCAACTCCATGGCCTCCCCCAGGTCGTGTGGTCTCATCACTCTAACGGCTGCTCTGATTTCTGGTTTGAGGCCCTTCATGAAGTTCCCCTCGAGCACGGTATCAGAAAGACGATCCAACCTGCTAGCTAGGTACTCAAACCGGTCCCGGAACTCTGCTACTGTCCCCTCCTGTGTCAGTGCAAAGAACTGCTCGTAGAAATCCCCTCCGCTGCTGGTTCGGAAACGCTCTAGCAGGCAATCTTTGAACTCCCTCCAGTTTCGAATAGGTCGCCTCATGTCCCGCCACTGGTACCATGCCAGTGCCTTCCCTTCCAAACACAGTCCTGCCGCTGTCAGTTTCTCCTCCTCTGTCAACCCGTTGACTGCAAAATACCGTTCCACCTTGTAGATCCAGCCATGACCATCTTCCCCCTCAAAGATGGGCATCTTCAACTTCCTCACCTTCGGATCCCTTCCGTTACCTCGGTACTCTCCATAACCTCCCATTCCTCGAAGATGAGGTGCTCCCCAAGTATCCCGGTCTTCCCTCCCACGTTGGTATCCGAGTCCATCGTCATAATCCCCTCTTCCCCTTTCAGAATCAGCACCTCGACGCTGAAATTCAGCACCTCGACGCTGATATTCTCCTCTTCTTTCGCCAAAATCTGCACTTCCCTCATATTCTCCCCTCCGGCCTTCAAAATCCACACCTTGACGCTGAAAATCAGCACCTCGACGCTGAAAATCAGCACCTCGACGCTGAAAATCTGCACCTCGACGGTCATTCCCCAGGCTCATCTCCTCTCTAGAAAGTGGCTCTAGAGGTGGCATGTCGTCGTCTCCCTCAAGGATCTCCACAGCCGGATTCCTCCTCCCCCGAGGCGGGTTCGGATTTCCTCCTACGCCATGGTCGCCGACAGTCTCTTTTGCATCCGACGCCGTCGGATTAGTCTTCATCTCAAGTAATTTCTTCATCATCTCTTCCATGGCCGTGAATTTTCCCTCCAACCTTTCGTTGTTGGTGGTGATTTGATTTTGAAAATAAAAAAATCTTTCCTCCAAATCGGTTTTTAATTGACCGACTTCGCCTTCCAAGACATCCACCTTCTTTCCGGCCATTGTCCTTCTAACGGTTCCACAAAAACTTCTTCCGGAGACAAGAAACTTGCTGAAATTTCAGAATTTCAGCCGCCGGTGGTCCCGAAACGATGCTCTGATACCAATTTGATAGGAAATACTTGATTTCAAGTATTCCCTAATCACTTTAGCAACAAATCTCAAGGCGAGCTGCTGTCCACAGCAGGAAATCAGCCCAAAACAGTAGGAAAAATGAGGAAAACTGCTGGAGACTAGGAGAAAACACCGGTATTTTACTAGTAGATGATGAAAATAGCAAAGATACAATTTGTTCTTCGATTCGAGAGGAAGAACGTACTCTCCAAAGTCTCCGGCGAAGCCAAGAGCCCAAAACAAAACCTAGATCTTAAAGAGAAAACTCAAATTCAAGATCCCCTCTCTTTCCCCCCTAATCTCCTAATTATACAAATTAATCATAAAGGACCATAATGGACTTCCTAAAACAGCCCCTCATTCAAAATTCTCCCTCCCAAAATCAATTTTCAGCAACCGTGGGGTCCACAGGGGGTTCCGCCCCTTTTGGCTGTTTCCGCCTGGAATAGCATCGGATCGGTCCAGAAGGGACCGGTCCGCTCGTAACACCAACATTGAGAGGAAAATTGTCATCTTGGTGGAAAGAGCTGTGCCTATTCATAAATCATAAGCTTCAGTAATTGCACGGCACATCAAAATCAAATTCTGTCAACGGAAGGGTGTATTTCGGACTGGACATGTAAGGGCATGTGCCCTCCTAAATTTTTAATATGTCCTTATGATAATGGATATACACCAATATACCTCTTGTAGTTGATGTTTCCCATGCTAAACATTCATTACATGCCCCCTTAAAAAATTTATTAATTTATGACCCCCCCATTAAGAAAAAAAAAATATTCCAAGGAAAAGGTTTACATATCAATACTGGATCACCATTGTCTGTGCAGATTGACTGAGCCTTTTTGTATTAGGTATTTTGTTGTGCATATTTAACAGCATGTTCACTTATCTTTCTGAGATTTAAGTCTCATAAATTGTTTAAACATTTTGGTTCAGATCAAAGGTTCAAAAGTTTCTTTTATCCTCTTGTTGAATAAGTAAAACAAATATGAGAAATATCAGACCTACCTGCCATCGTTAAGCATAACTTCTGATACTAAAGGGAAACAATAGAAGATGCCATCTTTATAATGCTGACCTTTTTGTCATTCACTACTGTCACCATTTTGAATTTAAGCGGTTTATATGTAAATGATACTGCCATTCCGGTTCTAGATTCTGGACTTTCCTGTTTTTGGTTATCTGTTTTCTGAATTTTATAGTAGAACATAATATTTGCTTGGAGTCCTAGCATAACATGAAATGTGTCCTATTATTTCATTCAAAATTTATGACATTCTATCATTTACTTATAGAGACCAGCATGGGAGAGGACAGCTAAAATCATAAGGGAAAGGTAGCCTTTTTATTTATGCATGGTCTCACTTGGATACCAACTCCCTCTTAATCACTTAACTGGGAAAAGTTCTCATGTTTTGCTTTTAACTGTTCAGATATGACCCTGAAGTGGATGGGCGGATTCTTATGGGGAAGGTGGACTGTACTGAACAAATTAATCTATGTAGGAGGTAAATCCTTTGAAACATATGAGAGGACACTTCTGATAATTAATATCTAGTATCAGTTTATGCAGAGTTGATTTCCTGTCATCTTTTAACATAACAGTTTACCATGACTGCATTATAATCTGATACTCATATGTATATGTAAGTGAAACTTGACCATGAACTTCTTTTTGATAAAATTTTTTAGGCATCACATCCAAGGCTACCCATCTATCCGCATTTTTCGTAAAGGAAGTGATGTTAGGTATGGATTAATTTTTTATTTAATCTTAGGAATATTTAATTATTTTATTTTAGATGAATTCCTTTCCTACACCGATCATATTTCTTGGCTTGAAATTTTTATTTTTCTTGTGCGGGATGAAAACTGTTACATTCTGCTTTAGTCAACATGTGCAAATTAATAGCTAGGCTATTAATTCCTTAAATTCTATCTTTATAGCTAACTAATTCTTCTAATCAGTTTGCAACTTTGAAGCAATTAATAATTTTATAGAGTTTGTTCTTGTAAAGATTGTAGTGTATGCAAAGATGATGGTGTAGAACTTAAACTTTATGTTTGCTTCCTGTGTAATTTGTTCCTTTGTTTTTTAACTTAATTGCACATATTAAGGAGATAATGGAAGCAGATGGTGGTCAATTTGGCTCATTTATGCATAAGCATATCATTACAGCCACAAATGCTGAGTGATGGAAGAGGCTGTCATTTGAGTAATGCAACACATTATTTATATTCAGGGGCGACTTTAAGGTCAACAAAAAGCCACTGATAAGAGGAGTATCTTTAGGAAAAGTTGATGCAAGGGATGATTTTCGAGAAAGAAACTGGTAAGTTGCCAACAAGAGGTGAGCTCTCGGATCAAGTCATCGTGAGGGGTTTACTTCCTGGGATGTGGCATCAACAAGGCATTGATAAGGGAAAAGTTCTTACAGCAAGTTGTTTTAAGGGGAGACTTCTCAGCTATGCTGCACCGACAATTCTCCTCAAAGAGGCGTGCAGTGTCCGACACGTATCCGGCACGACACGCGTCCAACACTTCTCCGACACGTGTCAGACACACCGAAAATGTGTCCAATTAAAAAAATATTAAATACAAATTGGACACTCATGTCCGACACACGCATATTAAATATTTTATGAATTTTTAAAAAATAATTTCTTGTATTTAAAATTTTTGCTTATTTAAAATATAAAAACTAAATTTCTTATTTCTTATCCATAACACCAACTCAATTGCCCGCACTTAATACCCTATTTATAGAATATTCTCATTTTCATTTCTCTTTGGTGAGTTGCAACTTTAATTTAACAACAATGCGCGATGTCATCTCAGCATCGACTTCTGACGTCGTTACAACATCAATATTTCAAAATGATCTCCATATCAAAGTCTGACATCGTCTTTACATTGATGCTCGGTGCTAGCAATTTCTACACCCACAACTTGACATCACATCTTTGTCCAATTGTTTCTCAACATCGACGACCAACGCATCTCAACATCGACGTTAAATGCCCTCTTAACATTAACGCCCAATATTTACTGCATAACATCAATGCCCTACTCTCGACAGCATTGTCATCTCTTCTCTCGATGATCGATAAACGACATCAATGTCTGACTCTCGATATCCTAATTTTAATCATTTTAAGTGCAAATTCTAGTAAAATGACTTATTATTTTTAAAATTATACTTATTCAATTTTTATTCAGTATTTTCAAAATATAAAAACTATAATACCGTGTCCAACCCGTGTCCGTGTTTTATATTTTCAATAATTGACGTGTCTCATGTCCGTGTCGTGTCATATCCGTGTCGTTGTGTCCGTATCTGTGCTTCATAGCTTCTCAGGAAGGAGTGCCAATATGGTGACAATAAGAGGAGAGTTCCATGGAGATTCCCTCAAATGGCGCTAGAATGCTCAGTGGTTTACTAGATGGGTCTAGGAGGTGCACATAATTGGCGTTACTTGGCCTAGGAGAGTTCTAGGTGAAATTTAACATTGGTTTGCCCAGAATGTAAGATGCGAAAAGACTTTTTATGGGGTTTTTATTATGGTCTTAGTAGTCTTGATGAGTGTTAGGATTGCTGAAGAAAGGGCCTAATATTGAGCTTTGTGCCTAGATAAACCATTAAGGACTAGATTGGGCTTTGGATCAGCTAGTACATGGTTTATAGCTTTGAGCAAGGGTTGCCAATATTCTCCTAGCCCTTTAAGGAACCTATGCCATCAACTAAGTGAGGTGATAAGGAGGCCATCTAAAGAGGTTAAGATCTTAGCTAAAGGAATTCTTAAGACTAGGGTGATCATGTTAAGACTAGGGCTCCATAGTCTGAGTGCTTAAAGGTAGGATTTAGATTATGATACCTCGAATGGTCAAAAGAGAGGTCGACAATAGGCTAAGCACCCGACTTTAATTTTGTTGTCTCCCAATTGATATAAGAGTTTTGACTTTTGATGAGTCATCATCTCAACATAATCACTTAAATATGTGATACATCAAAACCAATATGAAACCAACTTAATTAAATGGCCCGCAATGCCTACAAGGCAAGGTTATAAACTACCATATGGGCCACATGCGGAGGATATTTATTGTTCGGATTCTGTGCTTATATGTACCACCTCAAATGGTATAAACATTTTTGAATATGAGTTAGAGAGATAAATATATTTGAAATATGATTATTTTTGTAACTGAGTATTACATGAGAAATGCTATGCTATCTTGAAAGATGGAAATAACATTCTGTTACAAACTTAAGAACAAAAATAATAAAGTTTTTGAAACTTTTGTGCTCAATGATTTTTTCCCTATCTAATATGATTGAATTGAATTTTTTTTTTTCAATATGCAATAGAAGTTTCTCATGAGGGTAAGCTCCTATAGTTAATTATGTGCAACAACAACAACAACAACAACAACAACAACAACATCAAGCCTTTATCCCACTACGTATGGTTGGCTACATGAATCCTTTTTCTCCATTGTGTCCTATAGTTAATTACATCTTTAAAAAAATTATCTTCATAATAATATACTTGTTTAAAGTAGTGGCAAATATTTTTATGATTTTTCAAAGTTTAGTTGTTGGATGTGATTTTTGAATTTGCAAAATGAGATTGGCTTAATTTTGGAATTGAATTTTCTAAGCAAGCCAAAGGAGTAGATGTAGGAGTATTGCATTATTGAGATATTAAAAAATGCTCAAAATTATCCTAAATTGGGGTTTAAAAATTCATAGTTTAATTTTGAGTTTGATTTAAATAAGGGCATTGACCTTGAATCTTTAGATTTAAGGTGAGAACCACCACTAAGGTAGCAATTCGATCCGAATTTGAGGGACTTATAAATTGAAATTGCACAAATTGTTAAGAAATCATGACACATTAGTCTGAAAAGGTTGCCAACTAAATCCATCTAAGCATTTTGAAAGCCATGATACATTTGTCTTCATATTAATGCAAGACAGACTAGGCTATTTGAATCTAAGAACTTTGCATTTTAACTTGCCACTAAAACTAAGCAACCCAACCATGCGAGTGTCGATGCATACTCATTAATAAATGTTTCTTTGCTTATTTATTCTTAATATAGGATGGGCAATTATTTTATAATACGTGACTCATGAAGCTTGCAAATTTATTCATTAGCCCAAAATGAGGGCTTGGTTCTACTTTAAATTGAGTAAATTCTTGTGGATAAGATTGTTAATCAAATATCGTTAGTACATTAAGGCCATAAGGAGGTTTATTGATTCATTTAGTTTGAAAACTTGGCTTACCTGAATAATCCATGTAAGTTTTCTATGAAAGCATTTTGCCCTGTGATTGATTTTATGTTTACATTTGGGATAAAAAAATGTAGGTCTTTGAAAGCCTATAAATGCATTAAAATTCTAAGCCAATTACAATCATAATGAATAAACCTACAAAAAAAGGTAATGCATTTCTATGCATCATCCAAAGTAAATTAATAATTTAATAAATTAAATAAACATAATGCATAGAAGGGCTAGGTTGCAACTGAGTTTTGCAATAATGCCAATCAATGAAAACTATAATAAGGGAGTTGGGCTCAGCTATAATATATCCCAACCTAGACTTTTAAATATACTTGGTATTGTGGTGTGGGCTCCAAAAATTTGGCCCCGGCCTCCCCCGCTTGTTTTCTTTGGGAGTTTTAACGGATTAAGTTCCGGGGTAAATTTTGGGAAGGCAGATTGGGATTGATGATAACGCTGCCATTCGAAGCCAAATTAATTGATGGAGATGAGTGAGAAATTTGAATTCAAATTAACAAAAAAATAAAGAAGGGGCGAAAAAATTAGATAGGGAATTGATGGATTGATTGTGGAGCTTTAATGGACCTCATAATTAGATGAGAGAGAGAGAGAGAAGAGGGGGCAGCCAAAAGAGGAAGGGGAGGGGCCCACATGATTTAATGTAGATTCGAGGGAATTAATGGGCTTAAATGAGTTGCCAATCTAAGCCAAATTAAAATAAGAAAGAGAATTTAATGCAATTATCTCTCTAATTTAAATTCAAATTTAAATGGCCTTGATTGGAGGAACATTCCTAAAATAACTCATTTTATTTAAGGAAGGAATTTCAAATTCAAATTTGAATTAATTGACCTTCCAATTTTACAATGAGATAATTTAGGAAAGTAATAAATGCATGGATGAATTTGGATACAAGGGAGGGTTGATGGGGCGGCGGTTGGATGGGGGTCGGCCTAGGGCGTGGGGTGGAGTTCGGCCAAGGGAGGAAGGGGAAAGGTGGGGGTCAGCTTAGGGTTTGGGTGGGGAATTTTGGCCAAGGGAAAAAAGAAAGGGGGATGGGGCGGCGGCTAGGAGAAAGAAGGAGAAGAAGTTGGGGGAGGAAACGGGCCACGAGCCCGGACGTTTCCTGCAGCTGATGGGTAATATGTTGCCCTCACCTAGGGACTTCAACTCTCCAAGAACTCTCAAGCTCTCAAACACCAAGTGCATAATTTTTCTTCTCATCATAATCATCTTCCTCCTTCAAAGAGGAGAAGGGGGCTATAAATAGCCAAAATACAATAATAACTCTAAAGACGAAAGTGCCCCCTGGGGTCACATGAACCTACTCATTCAAGTGAGGGTAAAAACGAGAAAATACATAAATAAATCAAATACAAATAATAAGTAAAAAATAAAGTGGTCCAATCATGACCGTAGATCTTCATCCTCTTATCTGATAAACTTTTCACGGTCGGATGTCCTCATCATCTAATCAGTAGGTTGGCCTCAATCCAACACCCTACACACATCCTAAAAAATCCTTGCTCATTTTTTTATGAAATGGAATGAAGTTATGAAGATAACTTTGGATCTTCAAAACTACTCATTAAAGATCATTATTAATGCAAGCTTTAAGCCGGCAATCAAATCCCTCATGAATCGTTATTTAACGAGCGTTCTTACATCCAGACGTGCGGTTGCCACCTCTAGCTTCGCCGTAGTTTTATAACAATCATTTGGCCTCTGTCATAACTCACAATCGAGCCACCATCAATGCCATAAATGTAAACTACAACTTGATAATGCAACCATGGACTTATTACATGCAATAACTCTGCCAACTTATTTTGGAATATTGTGTTGACTTCATCTGATATCGGAGGGAGGATCTTTTTTATTTTCATTTATAATTGTGAAAGTTATTTAATGCAAAGCCTTATGATTTTACCTTCTTTGGTTCTCCATGTAAAAAAAAAGTGCCTTTCTCTTTTTATCTAATCATTTGTGCGAGCTCTTAAAAAGATAAGGTGATCAAGATCCATTCACTCTCACCACTTGATTTCTTGCTTGCACACAACAAGGAACCCATTATCCACGATTTATGCTCCATATCACGTCAAGCTATGAAAAGCGTATGAAGGCATGCTGAGGAATAGACATCTTGGAGTAGATTTGAAATGTTTTGCTAGTGTTCCATGAATCCCCAAATAATATTTTCTTAGTTTTTTTTCCTTTGTAATGTTGTATTGACAATCGCATGATCAACGAAAAACAATCTTATGTTGTGTATATATACTAATTGGTATCTGGTTGCTAGTACTTAGTGCAAGTAATAAACTATGCAGATGTCTATTATACATTTATAAAGCTATAGAAGCACAAATTGGATATAGTATGAATATAGTCTTGTTCTTGTTTTATATCTATTGGTTTCAATGAATTGACAATAAAATAACATTTGACACAGGGAAGATCATGGACATCACGAGCATGAATCTTATTATGGAGAGAGGGATACAGATAGCTTGGTTGCGGTATGCTTGCCAGAAGTCTTTTCAGAAGTGTAGTTATTATTCTTTGATTAAATCTATGCTCGTGTGAACTTTTTTTGTACATTTCTTATGCCGTATTAGTAGTTGTTAAGGACTAGCTAATGATTCTAATGCTTTTTTGGTGGTAGGCAATGGAAACACTAGTAGCTAGTATTCCGAAAGTGTTTCGTGAACTGGCATTGGAGGACAAATCTGAAGCACAGAATGATTCCGTAAAACGCCCTGCACCATCAACAAGTGGATGCAGAGTAGAAGGTTTCGTACGTGTTAAGAAGGTAATTCTTTTTTATTGCTCTTATTGTCCTTGTTGTTGAAACGCGTGACCTTTCTAGATGGTACCTTGGACTAATATTTGGAGATCTAGCATAAACGGCAATGGTTTGTTAACCTAAGTATACGCTGCCATTTAATGTTTAGTTTGAAAGTAAAACTCCTATGTGTTAGAAATAAAAAGAAAAGAAAATTGTGAATTTTAACATCGAATCTTTCAATTTCTTCTTATGCTATTGAATGATTCTATTTGTTAAGAAGAAGTTTAATAGGGCCTTGGACAGCATTGAAACAATTGGGGCATTGTTTATTGAATCTTTATGAGTTTTCCTTTCCAATTTTTATCACTTCAGCAAATTGCAGAATTGCAAGAGAATACCAAAATGTGAGACAAGCTGTGGGTTATTGGTTGTAATAATCTGACAACATAATAAAGAGGACCTCATAGATGTTGATGAGCTCATTTTAGTTTTGGAAGATTTGAACGTCATGATCATTTGATCCTTTTCCTTAAAGGGGGATGGAATTGACACTTTCTTCTGGTTTGGTGACATAAGTGGTTCGGGGTTGTGTAAGATTGTTGTCATTTTGACCCACTTTCATCTCGAATTAACCTTAAAGAAGCATAAGGGTTTCAAAATATGACTTCACAGCGTTGCCTTTAGACATGTTATGATAATAATTTAATACTCAATTTATCCTTTATATAAGTGAATGATTTAAATGCGTTCTTTTGTGCAATGTGGCAGCTAGGGATGCCAAAACGGGTCGACGGGTCGGATTGAACCCGAGTTGACCCGGGTCTAAACGGGTCAACCAGAGCCCGACCCATTTTTGCAAACGGGTCAAGTACTTCAACCCGGACCCGACCCGCGTGGGTTACCGGGTTGACCCGACAAGACCTGCCAACCCGTCTAATTCAAAAAATGGGAGAGTGCGACATCTGGCACTCAGGCGAGGCAGCCCGGCCGACGGTGTAGGCGCGACCCGGTGGTGTGGAGCCGACGTTGACCACGAACGGGCAGGACTGCGAAAGGACATGTCGTACATGATGCAACTGGGTCGATGCCGGAACGGGCAGGACTACGAAAGTGCGTCGGAACGGGCGTGACTGGGTCTCATGATCGGATGGCTGATGCGAACAACGGACAAAGTGCAGAGGACCGGACGCGACTGGGTCTCGTGACCGTACGACTGACGCGAACGGTAGACAGAGTGTGGAGGACCGAACGCGACTGGGTCTTGTTACCGGACAACTAACGCGAACGGTGGACAGACTGGTCGGCATCTCTTTTGACGTGACGGACGAATGCGACTGGTTCGATATTGATGCGACGCATTGACGGACTGAAATGGCGGACAAATTTCCCAGGTCAAATTGGGTCGACCCATGGGTTGTCGGGTCAACCCGAACCCAACCCATTTTTCAAACCGGTCAGAAATTCGAACCTGGACCCAACCCGTTTCACAAACAGGTTGACCCAAACCTTGATTTTTCCGGGTTGGGTTTTGTTCGGGTTTCGGGTCGTGTCAAATTTTGACACCCTGGGTGGCAGGACTTGTGCTCCCTCTCATGTGTTTTCTTGCCCCCTACTCGTACATTCACTTGATTGCTTTTACACATGCTCTTTTCCATGCTCGGTAGCTCCCACTGGCCACTACTTGCATGCTTGCTCATGTAACTATGCTCCTTTACTTTGCTACTTTTGTGCCCATGCACTCTATTCCCTTCTATCTTCTGGATTGAATCCTATCAAAAACTTATCTTCTACAACAGTAATTTACCTAACAAATTTTGATAGTGCAAATTCAAACATCCAAAAGGACATCAAGGGCATACATTAAAGTCGGATAGATCTCATGGTTGATAGAGGCAAAGTTCATGAAGGAAACCTAACATTTGGAAAGACATCTATTCATGGAAGGTCAACTGTGTTCTATGTTAGGTTTTGATGTCTATTGAATTCAGGTATCGTTGAGGCATATAAAAATTTTGTTAGAAATTGCATTGGATGCAGCCCTTGAAATAGCCAGGGAATTAGTGAAAAGGATCCAAAATAATATGGGTTCTTCATTTTTTCTACCATGTCACACCTCTTAATTTTTATCCTATAATCCTTGGAACATTTGTTGTCTTGAATTCAGTGTTCTTAGTTTTGACCTTTTTTATTTACTGAATTAATATATTTTATTCTAAACTGTGCAGGTCCCTGGTAACCTAATAATCTCAGCACGTTCTGGTGCACACTCTTTTGACGCATCTCTAATGAATGTCTCGCATGTTATTTCTCATTTTTCATTTGGAAAGAAGCTCTCTCTAAGGATGCATTCTGAAATGAAGCGGCTTACACCACTTCTTGGTGGAAGCCATGATCGACTAGCTGATAAATCTTACATAATTAGTCATGATGACAATAAAGCAAATGTCACTGTAAGTATTTGATTATTCTTCACTGTTTCAATTAATATATATATTAGTCTATTTAAGAGAAAATGATCAAATTTGTTCCTTGACTTTTATGAAAGACAAAAATAATTTTACCATGGGATTATTTTGATTCCATTTTGAAGACTTAACTGACCAAAATAGTTCCCAATTATATTAAAGGATCTTAAAATAGTCAATTTGGTCTTTCATAAAGGATTGAGGGATCATTTTGGTCCTTTTCTTATCTATTAAATAACCAAAATGATCAATAGACAATTTAGACGTATTCATTTCAGTTCATGACTTTTTTCAAGTGTCCAATTTATTCCTTTAACTCTTAAAACATGAATAAATTTAGTTATACCGTCAACTCTATCATTTGTTTTAGGTGGAAGTTAGTGAAGGGGAGTTTTTTATAAGAGTATTTTGAACTTCTTACTGTAATCCTATTAGTTTGAGTTGGTATCATGTAGTTATCCTAAGAAGTCCCAAAATGTTCTTATGGAGAGTTTTTCTCTACTAGTTTGCATTCGAAGAAACAATAAAGTTATTTTTATGATCAAATGGTTCAGTTTTGATATTTTGAGAGGCTAAGTTGAACACTTCGAAAAAAGTTACGAGTAAAATGAAATGGACACGCTTAAAAGTGTAGAGAACATTTTCATCGTTTACTCGCATCTAATCGAGTAAATGATCAAAATAGTGCCTATAGGTTTTAGACATTCATTTTAATCCTAACCTTTTAATTAAATATATTCAGTTGATACCTAATTTTAGGGCTCAGGTTTATCAAGAAGACAAAAAAAGTACTAACTAAATCATCAATGTTTGTTTGTGAAGATTGAGCATTACCTTCAACTGGTAAAGACTGAGATTGTCACAAGAAAGTCCTCTAAGGAGCTGAAGCTGTTCGAAGAGTACGAGTACACAGCTCATAGCAGTTTGGTGCACAGTCTGGACATTCCTGTTTCCAAGTTCCACTTTGAGCCTTCTCCCATGCAAGTGGGTATTGTAGCTTTTGAAGTCCATTTTAATATATGTAGGGATAAACCTTAAATAGTCCTCAAATTATTTATATATGACCAATTTATTTCTTGAGTATCATGTTGCTCCAATTTACTTCTTTGCCTATACAAAATAATCCCTTAGGGATAAAATTGGGATCAATTTTATATAGTCGAGGGGCTAAATTAGAGTGACATGATATTCTAGGATTAAGGCTTCGTTTGGGACGGCTTTCTTACCGCTTCTTAAAACAGCTTTCTAGTATAAATAATTTAATTTTTTAACTAAAAAATTGTTTTAAGAAGCAGTAAGAAAGCTGTCCCAAACGAAGCCTAAATCATTCACTCATGAATAGTATGGGGATCATTTTGGAATTTTCTTTATATATATATATTTCAATTAAGTATTTAATCTGTTGATTTCAGGTCTTAGTAACTGAAATTCCAAAATCCTTCTCACATTTTATCACCAATCTATGTGCAATTACTGGAGGAGTTTTCACGGTACAAAACTAATTTCATAGATGCTTGCTTGCTTGCTTCTCTTCTATCATTTATGTAATTGATATTATTATCAATATGTTTCAGGTTGCTGGGATACTGGACTCAATCTTGCACAATACAATGAGAATTGTGAAGAAAGTTGAACTAGGCAAGCAATTTTGATAATCCAACTTCAAATTTTTTTGTCTGAATGGCAGTGTCGGCTTCTCTAACTGACCTTCTTAAGAGCAGGAGTTTTCTGACCGTTAAACTGGACAAGGTAAATCTTTATTATTGAACAGAGCATTTATTTAGGCTTTGAAAAGCTTGTATAAAAATTTTCACCTTAGATAAATTGCATTGAAATATTTGTAAGATGAAAAACAGAGTTATGTTACGTAAAGTTGGTGATTTGAGAATGAGATCAATACAAACCATGTTTTTTTTTTTGTTTCTCCTCTGCAGCCCTTTGTGTAAGGGAAACTGTTAAAGAAACAATACTTAGTGAAAAGAGAGGTGCATTTGTTGGATTTATAGTTGTAAAGGCTGTTTTTATTTACCAAGTTTAGTATAAACTGCATTCCGACCCTACGTGGGATAAAGGCTTGATGTTTGTTGTTGTTGTAGTAGTATAAACTGCATTGACAGATCAAAAAACTGGTTGGAAGGATATTCAAATAGCTCTGTAAGTGCATAGATCTGTAAAAAAAAAGAGGGGTTTTTTACCTACATAACACTTAAAACTATATTATTTGCACATCTAACACCTATACTTACCTATTTACACACATAGCACTAAAAAGCTATTTATCTTTCTAAAATACCACTCCGTTTCCTCTCACGTGAAAACCCACCCGATACCTTATTTGCACACAAAACTCATCTTCCTCAGCGCTTGCTCATCTTCTCCATTCCGTCGAAGAACAAAATGCATCTCTGCTCCCGTCAAAATGCGGCCCACCGTTCCCATTGACGCCTCTCGTCTTGCCTCATGTCTGTTCTACCTCTAAAACAGAACAAAATTGATTAGGTAAATAGCCTCTTGTCCCATCCAAACTCATGTTTCAGCTGTTCAATGCAAGTAATGAAGCAGATAAGGAGGCAGGGGTCCAAGGGGGCAGCGCTCTCTAACGGGGTTTGACCTGCCCAGTCAGGTCTCGGGGTCAAGGGTCAGCGCCCCTGCGGGGGTTTCTGGAGGCAGGGCCCTCGAAACAAATTTTGGTTTAAAAGATATTTTTTGAATTCAATGATGAATTCTCTTTACTATTTGTTGGGGGTAATTACCTAAAGATCATAGTATTTTTAAATTTTTGGGGGGAGGGCAATTGCTTAAAAACCCTTGTAATAAAGACTAAAAAATGAATGAAGATGGAAAATTTATTTTAAAAATAATATAATCAATTTTTTTAAAATTTTATAGTGCCCATGAGGCCTAAAGCCTATAAACAATGAAGTATTAGATATGGATAGCAGCTAAGGATAGCTAATAAGAATATTTTGCATACCTATGGCTCATTTGTGACAGTTTTCTTATTATTTTTTAAAATAAAATTTTGTTTGTATAAAAGATTTTTATATTAAAAAATTATTCAAAAAAGAGTAAAAAAGCTGTTTCAAATAAATTTATATGCAACTTTTTAGCTATCTGTCTTCTTATAAATTGGAGACAATAATCTCTAAACTCTTCTCCAGCACATGCTCAATTTAAAAGTACCACAAAAGAGTTGAACTCTTCACTGTTGAATCTCTTTCAAATCTTGCAGGTTGATTTGGCCTATTTTGACAAATTGTGTGAGCTCATTCCTTTAATAGAACAGCTTTTCCACTTAATTCTCATCTTAGCTATCCATCCAACAAAGCTAATTCCTCTTTGCCAACCCATACCCATATTGCAACATAAATAGAATTTTAATTAATTAATAAATATATTTATATTAAAATTGCTGTATTCGAGTCTAATTATGATTTTAAGTTACACGTATTGCGCTTGTTTACTACAATATTATTCATTAAATATAATAATATTAAAATATTTGATGTTTTCCTTATTAATAAAACACCTCTAAATACTGCTTATTAGAAACAATTTGTGCTTAGTTTGATGATAACGACAAAGAAGAAGACTTCCTCTCAAAAAAAAATTTTTTTTTTGTATATAAATAGATCTGAGAAATTTTTAATTTTTGAACCTTTTGTCATTGTAATGAAAGCAGTATTTTTTTTCTTAAGAATAAAAAAGAAAATCGAATGGTACATCTTCTGAATGAGAATCAGCAAATATTTATTTAAAAAAAAGGCTTTCTGCATACAAGAAAATATATTTTTGAGTGTTGTATACATTTTTATTAGATCTTGGTAGGGGTGTCAATTTCGGGTCACGGGTCTGGTTCGGGTCGAATCCGAAATTGACACGGCACTATTCGGGTCAACCCGAACCCGACCTGTTTTTAAAAACGGGTCGGTTTTGTGGACCCGAACCCGACCCGCTTTGGGTCAGGGTCAACCCGACATGACCCAAATGACCCGTTTCCAACAAAACAACGGCTAATTTTCGGGTAAAAACGGGTCAATCTCCTCTTTTCGGGTCAAAAAACGGGTCAAAATCCGGTCAATCTCGGGTTTCCAGGTCAAAATCGGGTCACTTACGGGTCAATTTCTGGAAAGAATTAACCCGAACCCGACCCGATTTTTTAAACGGGTGGAAATGATGAACCAAGATGGTAGGGCAGAAGAAGTCCTCTCCATTTTTTTTAAGGAAATGATTAGGTGATTAGGTAATGTCATACAATTGACTTATTACTTAGTTGCATAAGAGAAGTTGTAATCACCATTAAAAAATGACTCTGATTTCAGTTTCAGTAATCTCTTAGAAGTTTCATTTCAATAGTTCCTGTGGTTTTCATCATTTCAGTTATTATATTTTTATATTAATTAGTTTTAATTACTGATCAAAAACAAAAACAAAAAAGAAAAAAAAAATATTTCAATCTTAGTTTAGATGAGATACCGACATTGAGGTTTCATTTGAGATAGTTTTTTTTACTATTTTATTTTTCATACCGTAATCATAATTTCTTTTTTGCCACTGTTTTTTCATTACTTTCAAAAAAAAATTATATACTAGAAAATTATTTTTTATAATAACTTTAATAAATTATTTTCTCAACAGCAGCTTTACAAAGCAATAAGAATCCAAAAGAAACATTAGAAAACTTTATTGAAATTGTAAACATAAAATATATAAATTTAGGCTTTGTTTGCGACGGATTTCTTATTTCTTTTTAAAGTATTTCTTTAGTAAAACCAATAATTTTAAAAATCAGCAAGAAAATCGTCCCAAATGAGACCTATTCTTTATGACAATAAATAAATAAATAAATAAATGGAGGCAAAGCTGCTAGTTGAATGGCTCAATATACCACAAAGCTATTGGGTGCTGCCATATGGCGCCATTTATTACAATTATTATCGTCGTTAATAAATAATTTATTAGGAGAAAATGACTTAAAAAATATTTTATTTTTTTATGTCATAAATAATGCCAATTCATCTTTCCTGAAAGTTAGCAGAACTTGCAGAAAGGTATCCCATTTTCCCACAAGCAATGGTAACTGAAAACATCACTATCACATATGAAAATAAATTTGTAAATAACTTTATTTATTTATTTAGAGTGAAACAAAAATTTTTTTTAGGTGAGCATAATAATATTTTCATATCCCTCTAAAAGTAAATGAATAATGATATAAAAAATTTAAATATTATTTATATTTAATAATTTTTTTTAAATAATGCTTAATCGTCGGCATATTATTAGTCAAATACTATAAATGGGAGCTTAACATTTCATATTCATGTTTAAATTAGCGAGTTTTCATCACATAGTTACAAAAATTTTGAGTTATATTTATGCAATCGAATAATAATAATAATAATATATATATATATAGTGCAGAAAATATATATCATTTAAACAAGCTTGATTGCCTTTCTTAAATTTATTTTAAAAATCTTTGAATAGGGCTACAAATGAATGGAGCTTAGTCGATTAGGAACTTTAAGCTTTAGCTTTTATACGTCATAAAAAAATGATTTGATCAGAGATAAATCTCAATGCATATTTTTGATTCAAAACTTTTTAAAGCAAATCCAATACTATCCAAACCTATAGTCAAATTGGATGTATCAAATAAACGAACTCATTGATACAAAAAGCGATATGATTCAATTCCAAATGAGCTAAAATCAAACACTTGAAGTATAATTGAATATTAATGAGAGAATCAAATGATCTTTGAATCTCACATGCTTATAATGAAATTGAGCATCTCAACAAGTTGAATCCAACTAGCCCAAAATCTTCAAATTTCAATATTATTAAGGCACTTAAATATTAAAAGAAGGGAGCTAAAATAGGCCATTTGACGGAGGTTTTGAATATTTGCTATACTTATGGGGCATGACACTCGCAAAATCTATTTGTAGGCTCCCACTCTCTATAAGAAGATGGCTTGGACCTTGGATTAGGTTTAAGAGAGTTTAGAGGCTTGAATAATTGCGGAGCTCCACCCAAGCATCACAATTAATCATTGCTTATTCAACACCATCAAAACATTGCCAAGTCACCATCTCTTGAATTCAATCATCTAATCATTGTTTCTCAATTATGATCCTTTGACTATCATTATATAATCATGATTTATAGGCCATCATCACTTCACTGTAGTTTTATGACCACAGTTACCTGAATACGGTTCTCCAATAATTGTCTATCAACTAGTCCTCTGACCACTGTCGCTTAATTATAATCCTATTATCATTGTTGTTCGACCACAATCTTTTGACTATTGTCCCAAGGTTATAGTTCTTCTACTAATGTTGCCGCGACAATCTTACACTCACAATTTCTCAACTATGGATCTTCAACCACCATTGTATGACTATGATCCTCTAACTACTGTAACTTGACTAACCATTATTACTCCAATGTGGTCCACTCTACCAACATCGCTCAACTATCATCCTTTAGCCACCATCACATGATTTCTACTCTCTGATCATCGTCACTTAACTATGACCCTCTAACCACCGTCTCTAGACTCGATCCTCCAACCACTATTGCTTGACTATTATCCTTTGACTACTATTACTTGACTACATTCTTATAGATACCATCACCTGACTATGATATTATGACACTGTTAACCAATTACTATACTAAAATGACTGTTGCTTGACAATGATCATCCAACCACAGTCATTTGACCATTGTCTTTTGATCTCCATCATCCAACTACAATCCTTTAGTCATTATTGTCCGATTAAAGTCCTTCGACCACTATCACTCAATTTTGATCTTCTAATGATCGTTACTCGATTATAATCCTTCAACCATCATTGTTTGACTATGTTCCTCAGCCCAAAAATACTTAACTATGATCCTCCAAATACTATTGTTTGACTATAGTCCTCTGACCATCCCATCCCTCGACTATTGTCCTTCAACCATCTTATAGATGGAATATTCAATCTTTTGTACTATTTAAACCAAGCACCTTCTCTAAAAGTTTCTTGGTTATCTTCTTTCAAAACCTTTAGCAAGAAGCTTACTTCCAAGGTATGTTTTAATTTTTTTTCTATATTTGATTAAGAATGTATGTAGTGACCCTTATAATATCGACAATCCTCTTGATTACAAAAGGATGTAAAAGTAAGGATATCGGTTTAACAACTACACTCGAACAAATAATTCGAACTCTAAATTAGAACCCTAGGTTTGAAAATAAACTTTAGATGATGGTATGAGATGTGAATTGAAGTTCAAATAAGATTTAGACCCCATTTTATCAGCTTGAATCAATTAGTACATTAAGAATCTTGTTTGAACCTTTTACAAATCCTTGTTCAAACCTTTTTCCTCAATACTGCTTAAGAGTTTGAACCTTTTCAATTATTTATACTTGTATATATACCAATTAATAATTCTTGTGGAGAGAAATTCATCTCCAAATAGCTTTTCACCTACGAATGGCCTATCTTGTTCCATGATCTTAACTCATCAACTTCACAGAAATATATGCATATTCTCTTAATTTAATAGTAATTAATACTTCATGTATAATGGTTGATCCAATTGTAATGTTTGACAAATGTTAAAACCAAGAACTTAGTCACCTATTTAGCAAGTTTATTGATTTAAAATATTTTGCTAATCATAAGATCCAAGTAATTGACATACAAATCATATAAACTCAAAATATCATAATGTGATAATAGTAATTATTTGTTATAATATGAAGCAAAAAGAAATAAAGGTCTAGGATTGATATGTCATCAAAAAATTATCTTGATCGGGCACATATCTCATTGCAAAATCAATTTGGAAACTTCCAAAATTAAAATTGGGACCATCCGAATTCCGATTTCAGTAAACTTATAGTCAAACTCAACGTTTCGGAAATACAAACCTAATGACACCAAATTCGACTCAATCAGAGCCCAAATGAGTTCAAACCAAGGGTTCGAAGCACTATTAGAAGATTCAAACCACAATTTGGGTTACCAAACAATTTTCAAACATGACGTGCTTATAATCGAATTGAGCGGCTCGACGAGATGAATCCAACGATCCCAAGATCACCAAAATCCGACATCACTAAAACATTCAAATGTCCATCAAATGGTCCATGGTCAAGGGATTCAACATCAGCCGTACATCAAACCATTCCACATTTACCCTTGATCTCTTACCTATTTATGGGTCATGCCACTCCAGAAATCTATAAATAACCCCTCATTTCTTTTGAAAAGGGGACTAGATCAAGAAAAGAAGAAGGAAGAAGAGAAGGAAGAGAAGAAAGAAGCTCCTCCTCGACCACCGTCAGACTTCCACCGGACCACCACTTGAGAGTCTCACCTCCGCCGGACCACCGCCTGACGTCGTTGCTTCGTCGGACCCACCACTTGAGGCCCTCACCTCCGCCGGACAACCGCTTGACATCGTTGCTCTGTTGGACTACCGCCTGACGTCGTTGCACCGCTGGACCACCAATTGAAGCCCTCACCTCCGTCGGACCACTGCTTGACATCGTTGCTCCGCCGGACCACCGCTTGACGTTGTTGCTCCGCCGGACCACCACTTGAGGCCCTCACCTCCGCTAGACCACCGCCTAATGTCGTTGCTCCGTCGGACCACCACTTGAGGCATTGAGCTCCACCTGACCTCCTGAGGCCCGGACTTCTGCCGGACCATCACTTGATGCCCGAACTTCCACCGGACCACCGCTTGAGGCCCTGTACTCCACCAGGCCACCACATGAGGCCCGGACTTCCGCCGGACCACCACTTGAGGCCCTGTGCTCCACCAAGCTACCACTTGACACCCAGACTTATGCCGGACCACCATTGGAGGCCCTGTGCTCAACCAGGCCACCACTTGACACCCGGACTTCTGCCGGACCACTATTTTGAGGCCTTGTGCTCCACCAGTCCACCACTTGACGCACAGATTTCTGTCGGACCACCACTTGAGGCCTAAACTTCTCCTAGACCACCATGTGACGCATGGACTTCTGTCAGACCACCACATGAGGTCTGAACTTCTGCCGGACCACCGCCTGATGCCTGTAGTTCTACCAAAATATCGTCTTACTACTACGATCTTTCTGACACTTGTCTCCTACCAACTACGATCTTTTAGACCTGTCTCCTACCGACTACGTTTCTTCCGACCTCCATCACCTACTATGGTCCTTCCAACATCCATCAAGCAGACAACGATTTTTCTGACCCCGGTCTCATGCCAACTACGATCTTTTAGACCTTTGTCTTCTGCCGACGATGATCCTTCCGACCTCCATCACCTACTTATGTCCTTCCAACCTCCATCAACAGACAAAGGTCTTTCTGACCCCGGTTTCCTGCCAACTACGGTCTTTCAGAGCTTTGTCTCCTGCCGACTACGGTCCTTTCGACCTCCGTCACCAACAATGGTCCTTCCGACCTCCATCACCAGACAACGATCTTTCTGACCCCGGTCTCCTGCCGACTACGGTCCTTCCGACCTCCGTCGCCTACTATGGTCTTTCTGACCTCCATCACCAGACAACGGTCTTTCTGACCCCGATCTCTTGCCAACTACGATCTTTTAGACCTCTGTCTCATGCCGACTACAATCATTCCGACCTCCATCACCTACAATGGCCCTTCCAACCAAGCAAACATGTCTATGTTGATTATTGTAACTTCCACCATGTAATGCGCTCTATATGACGTATATTTGTAACATCAAGCCAAGGCCTTCTCCCTAATAAGTAATAATGACCTCATTTATAATCGACTGCAAATACTAGTGGATTCATTCAAACTAGCCAGACCCCGTGGTTTTTCCCCCTTTTCAGGGTTTTCCATGTAAAATCTTTGGTGTCTCTTATGAACGATACACCATCTCTCTCTTATCTGATTGTGTGCTAGATCTTCGTACAACGTTAAGACGTTAAACTATATATTTCTCTACTACTGCGAATACTCCAAGACGCAACTAGGATAATTTTTAAATGAATAAAATGAACAATCAAGATTTGATGTGAAGAAGAAAATTCAAACGACTTTTATAATAGTAGTATAAATTATGTCATTTAAATATTTACATTTTCATGAAAGACTATCATATATTGCTTAATGTCTTTCAGATATATTTTTCTAAATAAATATATAACGAATGTATTTGTGTGAGTAATCACATTATGGATCATATTAACTTAAAATTTATCATTTTTATGTGAAAGTAAAAAATCTTATTTTAAGAAAATTGAGGTTCTTGAAGGAAAGAACATGCGAGTAAAGTCATATATAATTGTTTGGTGTTTACGCCTGCACAACGCGGACCAATGAACTGATGGCTATGCCGGAAAATAACGAAAATACCCCCTCTACACCCAAGGCCCCATCCTCTCGAAATCCCCCGCCTCGCTAAATCCATTCTTCCTATGCCCCCGCGCCCGCGCACGAGCACGCGCTCGTTCATTCGGTGCTGGGCGGTCTCGAAGCCTTCTCAATAGCTCAACTTCTCCTTCATCTCCTTTTTTGATTCCTATTAGAGGACTTCCTATTAGAATTTGAAGTTCTTCGATTGCGTTTAAGAGAATGTGGATGAATTCCGGACAACCGGCGGATTCCTACTACGAAGTCAGGCCGGAGTACACTGACGACGTTCCCAAGACCCGATTCAAGATCAAGGTTCTATAATTTCAGATCTTATCTTTTCATGATTTTGGCAGCTGGGAATTCGATTTGGTTTGCGTTGTTTGATTAGGCAGTTTGTTTTTCTAGTTTCTATCCTCGTTGTACCCTTTTCTGAAATTCTGGATTTTGATGCGTTCGATGTGATAAAAATTCCATTTTTGGTTTGCGGTTAGTATTTTCCATCCTTCTAGTTTTTATCTGCTTGGGGGATCTGTGTAGTAAAGATTGAGTATTTATGTTTCATGAAATTTTAGTTTGTTCTAGGTTAATTGCTTATTTATTTATTTTGATATTTTGGATCACCTTCAATTTTGCGAAATAACGAACACGACTTATGTTAGTTGGATTGAAGATGGTTTTTTGGCAGATAAGTTATTCTATGGATCAGTGGATCTGTTATTCATCAAGGTGGTTTCTGGAGATTGCTTGATTTAGTAACAATGCTTCATGAATTGACCCACTTATTCTATTCGTTGGAGTACTTTTCTTCTTGAATTTTATTTTTCTTGAGTTGAACTTTTTCATTCACCAGAGCTTGGTTTTTCCTCTTTTCTTTTGAATATTTATTTCAAAATATCTATGCTTGGTGGCTGGCGGCTGCTAGCTTAGTTACTTGCATTTTAATTTGTTGATGCAGGCTGGAAGAACCCTTAGCGTTAGAAGATGGCAGGCTGCCTTTAGCTCTGAAGGATATTTGGATATTGGACCAACTCTCAGTCGAATTCGACGTGGGGTAGGTCGATGATTTTCAGTTGCTATAGAGGTTTTTTTTTTACTATAGAGGATTCAGTGTTGAGGATAATTGTTTGATCACTGGTGCTTATTTGAAACAAATATTGCCTCAGGGGATGTAAGGAACATTCTATTAGTAGCTTATGATGATTAATGATATGTGTCTTCTGTGCCTTACCTTGTTGATATTTTGTTCTAATAGTTTTTTGCTTCTTGTCACAGAATAGTTATTAAATCTTAGGTTTCTCCAGCATTTTTTTGTTTTGTTTGGCGAGTGGTTGATGGAATGGTTATCTAAGGATTGATAGCTGTTACTAGGCAACAGTGATAGCTAGTTAGGAGGGAAGGAACAGTGAGATTAGACTAATGTAGATTTGAAGTTCAAGGAGTGCAAGATCGATAAGGCGATTAGAGAAGATCAAGAGGATGCTAGATCATGACTAGTAAAATGTTAGAAGGGAAGAAACTGAGGAATTGAAAGGACAACATTTTTACTCAAATTGTCTTGCTGCTATAAGTTTATTCACACTTATATAGACGTAAGACAAGAGAAAAATAAAGAAAAATATAATAATATAAAATATCCTCAGTAAGTAGTAAGTATTGTAATAATAAACAGTGGAGATTACTACTATAAATAATTTAAGCCATGTTATAATTAAAATGTGGTAACAAAATTGAAACTTCTAATTTTTTGCTTAAATTATGGCCGAGTTCTCTCTCCATGGTAGTTGACCACATACAATTGTTTGCTTGCCCGCTTCTTCTTTGAAATATTTTTTTGTGCCTTCGGTAAAAAGAATTTGCAAATTCACTCAATTGACAAATAAGGGAACAAAAAAAAAAGCGGGGATTATTGATATGCATCATCTGACTACAAATGTCGAAGGCTTTAAGCTAGATTGATATGATAGGTCTAGGGACTACTCTTCACTCTTGTTTGACCATGATTTTCTTAGTACACAAACTATCTATTCTAATTCTTTTTAGTTTGTTCTAAAGATGCAAATGTGAACCATGCACTACATTTTGAACCCTCTATTTTTCAAAATCACAATCTTCCTCACCACTTGATTAAAAGATGCTAGACCAGAATTCAGAAAATTGGTCTGTTTAAAAAATCTTTTAAAAAAAGGAGGGTAAACTTCTCCTTCACTGATTCTTTGGTGATGCTTACAGTTATATCCATTGTTAGTTGTTAACATTTCAGATTTAGTTTGTTTATGAACACCGAAAGGATGAAAGAATGGAATTGAATACTTGGTTGGGCGGGAAAAAGGTGTTTAATAAAGAAGAAATTAAAAAGAGTAGACCTTGTTAAAAATATTATAAAGAACAATTTTTTTATTTCACCTCAAGTTCAAAGGAAAGAGTGACTAATGGTAATATTGTCAAAACTTACTAGCCAAAATAAAGTTTTGAAGCATTTGGCTGTCTCAGTCACAGCAACGCTGCTAGGAATTATTGTTGAAGACCTTTTTCATAAACCTAAAAGCAAGTAGCTAGGAAATGATTTGATATTTTTTGTTCGTGCCTAGGTCTTGCAGCTATTTGCACATTGAATGATTTTTAATACTTATCAAGTTAAAATATAACAGTTGATCTCTTTTGAGTTTAATGCTAATGCTTATATAAAAGTTATGAAGAAAAAGTGGAGACCAACCTGAAGAGCCATCAAATCATCTGAACTGGTGTAGTATTGCACCCTTTTTCCACCTTTAATTTGACATTTATCATATTATGTTTTATTCCAATTTCAAATAGTCGGGATAAGGCTAATAATGATGATGCTTACTGTGCGTTATATACATCGTATCATCATGTACAAAATATCTCATGTTTCTATCATCTTTCACTATATTGAGTTTCTGGAAGGACTCGTTACAACTTACAACATAGATTTATAAAGTTCATCTTGAGGATGTATGCTTTTTTGCATTAGTCTAGCAAGAAAATCTAAAATCAGTGATCATCTCCGTGATAGCATGAATGCATATGGAGTTGAAAGTTTTGACATATACTTGAATATTCCTCATTGCGAACGAGATTTAATTCTGTTTTGTTATTCATGTATGATTAATGGATACTTTCTATTGAATTTCTGACCTTTCTTTAATAGGGAATACATCCATCAATTAGAGGCGAAGTTTGGGAATTTTTACTTGGATGTTTCAGTCCAAAGAGTACGTTTGAGGAGAGAGAGCAGTTGAGACAACAACGAAGGTAGCTCTTCTACAATTGCAAATTCATAGTACTTATATGAAAAAATGACCTGACTTCTTTCTAATATTTTTGTTTGTTAACCCAATTGAAATACTGTTATAAAAATGTTTAGATCATTGAAAAAACATTTTTATTTAAAAGGAATTATAGTTTAACCAATTTTATAGAAACTTCCATTTCCATAGGAGTCATGCTTAAGATTACTATGCCTTGTCATGCAGAGTAAAATACGCTCAATGGAAGGAAGAATGTCGGCAGATGGATGCTCATGTTGGTAGTGGTACCATTATTACAGCCCCAATAATCACTGATGACGGAGAACCAATCAAAGATCCTCTTGTCCTGATGCAAGCTGTGCCTTCTGCTAACCTTCTTGACGATGTTGGAGCCAATGAAGGGAGCGATGATGAAACCCAAATACATATAACAGACAAAAAAATTATTCAGTGGAAACTAACTTTACATCAAATTGGTAGGTATTCTTTTTCAGCTCCAATTTCTGTTTTTTTATTTGGTTATTTCTTTCATTTTAATGTAGACATCTATCCAGTCATATCAAATTCATGCACTATTTTGACTTGTCTCCATGCTTCTATGCATTTGTTGTTGGTTTAAAGCTGGTTATACGTTATTGGAATGGTGAGCGAAAAATTACAAAGTATGTGGCTCAAATCTATGACATTGTAGAAACAACTTTCTCCTTTATCCACTTGATCATGGTCCTTTCATGTTGGTTCTAAAGCTTATATACAACTAGGGTATGTATCTGTCAAAATTCAGCTAGTCATAGTATCGATTTGTGTTGTGTGCTGTAAAAGCGTGTCTTGTCAGTATACCAATGAATGTCCAAAGGAGTAGGTGAGGGGTTCAACTCTCTACACACCCAGAAAAATACTATAGTTTTCTTTTAAATATTCTGTCCGGAATTCATAATACATTTGTCAAGGCATTATTTATGACTATAGGCATATTTTACATGTTTCAATGTAAGATAAAATATGACTGAACTAATCCTAGCATTGGCAAGTAAATTCTAGGTTAAGCTATAAATATTTAACTTAGTTTATTCTAATTTGTTATTATTTAATTAATTTCATGGTAGGTCTCGATGTGCTTCGTACTGACAGGACTCTAGTATTTTATGAGAAGCAGAGCAATTTAGCAAAGCTTTGGGATATTCTGGCCGTTTATGCTTGGATTGACAAAGATGTTGGCTATTGTCAAGGTGGCTATATATATTTTATATATTTTACTAAATGATTTGTTGTATGACACTTTCAAAAAGATATTCAGGTTTCCTTTCTACAATTGCTACTGTAGCAGCTATTTTGGCTATGCAAATGCTTTTCAATTATTCAGTTATCCTTCTTTTTCATTCCTGTTGTCAGAGTAAAATTATTGCATTTTTGTAAAGATATATTACCTTAAGTGCTTGGAAAATATTATGAAATTCTCCTTTGATATATCTGAGATCATAGCTAATTGTGTGCAGTGCTTTTTCAGGAATGAGTGATCTTTGTTCTCCAATGATAATGCTTATTCAAGATGAAGCCGATGCATTTTGGTGCTTTGAACGGTTGATGCGAAGATTGGTATGATTTGTTTAGCATGTTAGGCAAATTTGAAACTTTAATTTCTCGACTTGTTGTAATTTCTCTGCTTATTATAAATTTGATGCCATCGGCTATAGGCATGGCAGGACAACCAACAACTATAAAGTTTATCAAAGAAGAAGACGACATATTCCACAAGCATTAATGACAAATGAGTCCACATATATAATAAAACAATAGTTTAGTCTTTCTTATAAATTTGGTTAAGCAGATCGATTCTATATTGTAAATTTGGTTTACCCAAGAATTATAAATACATTACTTATTGTAAGAAAAGGTATTAAATGAAATAATTCTAGTTTCTTCCTTTCTAGTCTCTCTTACTCCCCTTTTCTTTCCTAAGGAGTCTGCACCTACTTAGAAGATGCAAGGTTTCTTGGATCACCAAGAAGCATAACAAATGGTGCTCTCATTGCACAATACTCACCTCTCCTCCTGATTCTTCAGCCGGCCAGTCCCTTCCACCCCCTTCTTCTCTATTTCAACTGCCAAGATTTTATTTCTCTACTGGAAAACATTGCTTCACTTCAGACCTTTTTTTTTTCCAGCCCATCAGCCACCAATGCATCGTTGTTTTCCAGAACCACGCCTCTCTCACATCCAGTTTTCTGGTTCTTTCGATATCAGCAGTTGAAGATCTGCTGTTTGAAGACGAGTCGTCCCATCAGTCATCCATTCATGCTTCCAAGAACCGTCATCTGTTTTCCAACACGGCAGTTTTGCAAATTCTCCATTGGCCAACTGCTGTCCTACCCGCTCCATCTTTCAAGAATGCATTAGGCACCAGTTTTTGGTATCAAGTATCACCTCTTGCTCAAACTCTATCCGCTCATATCAAATCAAAATGAAGAATGCAGATTTGGCGGAAACCATTCGGGCAATGCAAACCAAGCAAGAATTTTATTCCTCAAAAATACAAAAATCTCTACAATAAGTGAATGTTCAAATTGCCTCCATTAGCTTATCACTTCAACATGTTCATACTTTCATGCATTATATTGATAAAAAACTTAACATTGACCGCCCACCTCCTCCCCTTCATCAAGATCCTTCCTCTTCCGCCAGCATCCTTGGTTCGTCCAACTGAATCCCTTCTTCACAATCGCCACCTGCTTTGACCATTGACCATTGGATTCATCTTCCATCCTTATCTCAAGTTGACATTAAAAATGATGAACATTTGATATTCATAGATATAATTGAAGATGAAGATGCCTTCCTTGAAGACCCATTTAGTGATGGGACATAATTGTATTTTAGATGTTCTTTCTTATTTGTACTTTGGGAGTTTTGATAGACTTATATTTGTGATTTTGTACTTTGAATTATGCTATGAGATGCATATATTGCATCAATTTTATTGTTTTATACTAATTTCACTTCTCATTTATATGTTTTTATTGTATGATAGACTCTTACTGTTATTTACCTGCTAGAATACTTAAATTCTCATTTACGCAATTCTTCGTCCGTGAGGCTTACGTCTCACATCGCCTCGAGGCTTACGCCTCACCTTACAGACGAAAAACGCTTCGATGCTTATTTACGCAATTTTAAACCTTGATCTCAACTATATAACATCCGACCTTATCATTCTCCACATTTTCATAAGGATGTTATTCCTATTTCAAGCTCTTTTCTGTTCCAATACTACTTGTTCATAAACTAAATGTTACTTGGCATTTTTACATTAATTCTAGAGTCCTTAAAATACTCACCATTCAAGATATATTTCCTATTCCAAAAGTACATGAATTTTTAGATGAATTACATATATTTTTTTTTCTTCCAAATTTCATTTTTGTTCTGCCTCTCTGCAAGTTAGGATCCATCTTAAAAACTTTCATCAAACTATTCATGAACTCAGAATTTCTCCTTTACTTTTTTTTTTCTCCTTCTACCTTTTTGCAACTTCACAATCAAGCTTTGTTACAAGGTAAAATAAAATGCCGGTTGATGTTGCATGAGAAAATTTTGCACCCCTCTCTTCATCTTTTCCTTCTCTCAACCTTGTTAGGGGGTATTTGTTGATCCATACACCAAAAAATGAGCCAAAAGAGGGAAATTGAGCTACTTAAGTGATAATCGGCGGACGCGACACGCCACTGAAGGGTCAAACAACCTTCTATCATCAAACGGATTTCGCCATTGCGATCAGAGCACCGAATTTGCCTAAAAGGGAGTCCCTCGCAATCAATTATGGTGAAAATGATTAAAATCGACAACTGACACCTAAATTTATGCGTGACATTGCCTAAACGACGTTCGATTGCAAAATGGATTTTGTCATTGCGTTCGGAATGTCCACAATACCCAATAATGATTATAATTAGATCCAATAAAATTTGTCTAGCAAAATCAGCGCAAATTCTGAGGCAACGATGCGTAAATCAAGGCAACGATGTATGAATTTCGAGGCTATGAAATTCTGTTCCATTTCAATTATTTTAATAATAATAATATCATTATTTAACAAAAATAAATTAAAATAAAAAATCTAATCAAATCAAAATTAAGATATATTCGCCTTGCCTGCGCCAGCTCTACTAAAATCCCTGAAATCCCAATGACGTTAGCGTCTCCTTCCACGAATCCTGCGACTCGCCTTGATCAAACTTCGCTCTCGTTGATAAAACGAGACTAAACGACCTCTCTTTTCCGATTCTTCGACACACGAAAACTTCTCTCGCTCTCTGTTCCCAATTTCGACCACCGCCGTGCTCGACGTTTCACTCCTATAAGCCGAACTCCTCCACTCGATCAAATCCCCACTTGCTCCCTCCCAGCTGTCTGCGACTAAGACTCGTTCGACGTCACAACCAGGCAACACGACCCGTTTAGATTCCTGATCGAAGCTGACCTTCAACCGATCTCCAGAGCCATGAAACAGCTCCAGGCCACCAGCTTGTGCTTGATTTCCTTCTCTACAGCCAATTCTTGTCTGTTCCACACAGTCGCAATTGACGAACCCTTCCAACTATCTGCAGTCGTTCGGTCGAGTCCCCCTGCAAGCCACAAATACGGCACTAACAGCCTGAGCTAATCCAATTCGACCCTCACCCAACGCCTCTTGCTGTTGATCCCGCCTCCTATTCTCCATGAAACCGAACACCCCCCCGACTCTGTTCCTTCCTCACCTCAATCGAACCAACCGACCTCTTCCCTGTTCGAATACACTCAAACTCTTCACAACCTACAACTTCTCAACTCCTACTTCCAACTGATCCCACCACGATAACCTTATACTCACCTCAATCACAACAGCTCACACTTTCCTCTTTCCTCATTCCTCTTCTTTATCAACTACAACAAGGCCACAAGCTAAATTCCCACTCCAATTCATAATTCCTATGGCAACTACCAACCCATCTCCAAAGCCAACACAAGTTCAGCCTAAATCAGCCAACCATTACACTTTCCCTTTGGTATCCATATTATTAATCATCATCATTAATGATTGTTATTAATTAATAGTGATTTTGTTATTATTATTATTATTATTATTATTATTTGGTAAAAAAAAAGAAGAAAGAAAGAAAAGAAAAAAAGAAGAAAAGGAAAAGAAAAAATTTATGGTGTTCAGTGCCTCAATCCTTGTGCCCCCAATCTCGATGCCATCGACACTGTCGTTGCAACCTCGCGAAGGTATAATGTTAAAAAAAAAACTAAAAAAAAAATCCTAAAAAATCCCACTTTGAATGCTCGCAGCGCATCAGGGGATCACCCACACACTCTCGTTGCATGGGAGGGAGCCCGATGTAATGCTTGCGGCGAAGCGGGTAGGCTCTATACGCGCTCTCGTAGTGTGGCAAAGACAACCTTAAGTACTCGTGTATGAGCTACAGTGTTTGCGGGGAAAAATTGCAAGTCTTTTATAAAGGTATCTCGAAGACCCATACACACTCTCGTAGCTTGGTGGGATTGAAGATTACGGCTGCGGTGTCACCCGACACCTACCTTACGTGCTCTCGTAGAGTGGTAGGGAAGGCCTAGCTCTCAAAATTTTTCCTAAACGGGGGAGGCATCAGGAAGCTGCCAGATATTTAAATGACAGAGGACTTGCACTTAAGCAAAATCACTTGGAATAAAACTCAAATTAAAATGGCAAGGAACCAAAAATTAAAATGAAAAATGCATAATCATAATTAAAATACAAATGCTAACTAATAATCTTGGTCATCCAAATGAACAAGCAGAGGCCTGGTGTTGAACAAAACTCCAAGCATGATTTGCTTGCAAGCAATGATCATAAATTAAGGAGGTGTGATATAGTTGCAAGTAGATGCACAAGAATATCCTAGCAAGCGTTACAAATCATATACGAATGATAGTGATTGATGTGTGACATTCGTATCGACCTTGCAAGAAAGCGTATCAAGAAACAATGCACAAAATGAAATATTCATGAATGGTAGTAAGAGATATGCAGTGATATGCTCATGAGCAAAGTGTGGAGAATGTGCAATGAATGCAGCAACGCTCTACGATCAACATCAAAACACAAGCAACTTCATCGAACCCTTGCAAGTAATGAAGGGAAATGCATAATGAATATGATGAACTCCTGCAAATGGTGACAACCAGTATGCAATAAACATGAAGAGCTCTTCGCAAACATAGATAAGAGGGCCACAACGAATACAACTCACATAGCAATCAACATTAGTTTGCGAATGAACATGTTAATCTACCTGCAAGCGGTAATAATAGATATGTTGTAGGTATTTGTTGGGGGAGATGAGGAGTAAACACCACAATGACGAAATAAGCAAGAAAGTAAAAGCATCAAAAAAGTAAAGGACGCCAGAATTTAACATGAAAGACTCAAAATAGGGAAAAAATCATGGAGCCACACCACACCAAAAAATCCACTATGAAAATTGGGAGAAATAAGTAAGATCTCTCTTTTCTCTCACCTCTCCTTGTTTCGCTTTTCACATGAACCATTCTCGATGTCTACTTACTCAAAATATAATAGAAAGCCAAGTACAATAACCCCAAGGGATGTAAGCCTTCATAGAAACGAGAAAGAAAATCGTCCAATTTGTCTTGCAGTTATGTGGCGTCAGTATGGGGCGCTGCGTCGCTCAAGCCCCTGTCTTGCATCGCTGCAATGTCGTATCTATACCGTTGCGGCGCTCTGCTTGTTTTCGTTCAGCACCGAGGCGCTTGGGTACGTAGCGCTGGGGAGCTTGGGTACGTAGCGCCCAAACCCAAGTAGGGGTAATCCGCACCCCCAGCGAGCACGAGAAACTTGAGGTCTGAGAAAATATAATAATTCGATTGATCAACACAATCAGATTCAACACATAATAGTATGAAGAATCCTCTGTAAACGTAAATATTCATGCAACATGCTTTCTGCAAGAAAGGCCGGATGATTGGCAATACACACGAGTTCCTACGAACAGTTGTAGGAGACTCTTTATCTACAAGCAAATACAAAAGAATTGCAGCAAATGCAAACACCTATGAGCCACTACAATGCTAGAAGATTTGCATGCAAAGTAATTGATGCAGCAGCTGCTAATGGAAGTAATCAAAACAAAGAAATCAATGCAATAGTAACTCTGAATAGAGATGTGAAATTGTTCATTCTACTATCTTCTTCCTCCCAAGACAGCTCATATAGTCATTAACTAAGCCTAGGTCGATCACATAAGCATTTTTATTAATCTTGTGGATAATCGAGAATGGGCCAATTTTCCTGGTGCTAAGCTTAGAATAATTTATTTGGGGATATATTTCTCTACGCATTCGCAACATCACTAATTCATCGGGATTGAAGACCTTGTGGCGACGGTGAGTGTCTACCTGTTGTTTATACTTGATAGTGGTCTCCTGGAGCTTCTTCCTCACGGCCTGAATGGTTTCAACTGCTTGCATTACTGTTTTGTTGACGGTTGTTCTGCTGCACTTTGGCAAGTTGGCCAAGTCTACTAGGTGGTTGGGCGGTTTGGTATACACAACCTGAAAAGGTTTGGAACATGATAAACCAATGCTATATATCGACTAATTATGTTTTTTAATGCTAATAATTTAAACATATGTGCTTATTACTAGATATAATTGGATTATGAGATTTAATAAAAAATTTCATAATTCACTAAGTATTATTGATGTTGTTTGATGTATTTCAAATATTTATAAAAAATAATTTTAGTCTATATATTTACCTATTTGTTTTGCAAATACTTATACCTCAAAATAGCTTATGTAGTTTTAAAAGTGTATAGAATAAAAGTAAATTGACATAAAACATAGAATAAATTATCAAATAAATAATCAATTATTAAATGAGCATTTTATGGAGGTCTTAGCAAGTTATTGATGAACAACAAATGGTAATGTTCACAAACATATATGAATTAGTGTGTCAATATTTAAACTTCTTTATTTATATATTGAGTTCTTTAAATCTTGATCAGGCTAGTCCAATTAGCTAAATGAACAAACAAAAACGAGTCATATATGAATGAATATTGAGTTGTTCATTGAGCGCAAATGTTCGCTTACAACTCTACTCTAACATATACACTTTTTGTCTTATTACTACACATTTATTATATGAATATGTATTCATATTCAATAACTAATGTACTTTCCTTGGTTTTGGGATCATGTCTTAATAATGACTATCTGATGCTTCTTCAATTTATAGTTATATAACTGAAATATTTTGTAGTTTTTTGTTTTGATAATTGCTTTACATTGTTTTTAATACTTTGTTATTTGAAATTTTAAAGCGAGGAAATTTCAAATGCACAGACAAGTCCGTTGGGGTCGAGAACCAACTGCAAAGTCTGGCATCCATTACTCAACTTCTCGACCCTAAACTACATCAACACCTAGGTAAAGATAATTTCATTATGAGGATCCGTTTGGAAGGAAAATCTAGTTTCTAACATAGAGACCACTTTGTTTATTCCTGACTGTAGAAAAAGTTGAAATATCTTTTTGAAGTATAGTCTATGCTTATCTTTTTCTTATTAATTTTTAATTTATATGAATATGTAATTGAAGTGTTCATCTTTAGCCTCTTAATTTGCTGGAAGTGGTCTTAATATTAAGGCTTCGTTTGGGACTGTTTTTTTGCTGCTTCTTAAAGCAGCTTTTTAGTACAAAAAATTAAATTTGTTTACTAAAAAGTTGTTTTAAGAAGCAACAAAAAAGCCGTCCCAAAAGAAGCATAAGTCTCCTTTGAGCAAGAGTGGTATGTCCGTCCTCATTTTGCAATGTTTTTAAACTGCTGACTTTTCCATGTTTTGTTGCTGAATGGGATGAGGGTGAATAAATAATGTATAAGAAAATATAGAATATAGCTCCATGATTCAAACAATAGGATATAATGTATAATAAAGTATAGAATGTAGCTCCATGATTCAAAGAATAGAATATAGCTAACATGGATCCGTTTCAAATTTAAGCCAAAAAAAAGGACGCCTTGTTGCTTTTATAAGTAAATGTACAGCGCCACCCTTTTGATTAGTTGATAGTTTTCTTCCCTCCTTTCTTTTGGTTGCAGAAAAACTTGGTGGAGGTGATTACATCTTTGCTTTCCGAATGTTCATGGTCTTGTTCCGACGGGAATTTTCATTTGGTGATTCATTATACCTATGGGAGGTAAGGAAATTGCCTTTGAACCTGTATACAACTGTACATTTATGAACTGGTCTTCTTTTTATCTGCTCGTTTTAAGGTTAATATGTTGCAAGAATATACTAGTTAAATATTACTGTAGAAAGCTGTCTCTTTGATTTAATACCGGAGGCTCATTATCCAACTGCATGGTGCATCACTACAACAACAACAATATCAAGCCTTTATTCTACTGTGCGGGATCGGCTACATGAATCCTTTTTCTTCATAGTGTCCTATTAAGTGTCAAATTCTCATTTAAACTAATAAATAAAGGTCATTTCTAATATTTTCTACTCAAGTCTTTTTAGGTCTTCATCCACCTTTCTTAACATAGGTTAAATCTAATACATCTACTCTCCTAACCGGTCGGAGGGCCACCGTTTTATGTGACCAAATCATCTAAGGCGACTCTCGCTAATCTTATCTGCCACTGGAGCTACTCCAACCTTTTAACGTATATGCTCGTTTCATATTCTGTCTCTTATAGTAAAGCCACTCATTCACCTGAGCATCCTCATCTCTGCAACACTTAACTTAATATTATGCTTCTCTTTTAATGGCCAACATTCTACGCTATAAAGCATTGCAGGTCTAACCACCCTCATAAAATTTTCCCTCAAGTTAGAGTGGTATTTTTCTATCTCACAACAAGTCCGATGCATTCTTCCACTTCAACCATCCAACTTGAATTCTACTAATAATATACCCATCTATTTCACCATCACTAATATTTAATAAAAATAATCATATGTTTATTATGAAAACAGCTCTTCTAGTTAATCTTTTTATTTATCGTGCTGTAATTTGTTTAGTTACTAATTCACGAAGAAAATAGGGTCACTATTGTACCTTTATTATTTATGGGGGACTGTTTTATTCTCAAACTATTTGATGTGTCAAATTTAGCCCCCTGGTTTTTCAAATCTGAACTATATAGTCCTTCGATTTCTCAAACCTGATTCAAATTAATCCAATAGAGGAAATATTTTGGATCATATTTGAGGTGCCAAGAGTTTGAATGCATTAGATAGCTGGGTTAAAATGACCTCTTTTATAAATTGTCTAAGGACCATTTTTTTACCTTTATTTTCGTTATTCACAAAATCTATCAAGTAAAGCTGAGAAAAAGAATTAGTCCATTCTCAGAATTGCACTCTGTTGAACTTTTTAACAAAAAGATCTTTTTATCAAATTTAATTCGAATTGCATATCATGTTCATAAATGCAAGTTTTACCACCCGTTTTTTGGTATTTTCCCACTTCTGTGTTTCTGGCTTAATTCTTCATCCTTGAATTTAATCATAGATGATGTGGGCTCTAGAATATGACCCCGGAATCTTCTTGGTGTATGAAGAACAAGTGCTCTCTAGTGATAGAAATGGGGGGACCAGAGAAAAAATAAAATCAATCCGCCAATTCGGGAAGTATGAGCGAGAAAATCTGAGGAATGGAAGCAAAGGTTCTGAACCCCCTCTCCCCATTTCAGTTTTTCTTGTTGCCAGTGTTCTCAAGGAAAAGAGCAATAAACTATTGCAGGAAGCCAAAGGTCTTGATGATATTGTGAAGGTAAGCACACAGATTGAACAAAACAGTTAGTTTTTTTTCGCTTAAAATGCTATAAATTTAGTATCTGACCTTCACAAAATCCCCAAATTTATTTTTTGAAGATCAGGTAGTTGAAAATTGATTTAGGTGGTTTGAACATGTACAATGAAGAGTAGAAAATAAACCCATTAAACCAGTAGAAGAAATTAATGTTGAAAGATTAGGAAGGTAAAATAGGTAGACCTAAGGTAACATGGATGGACATTATTCTATGAAGAATAACATACAAACCAATACTCAACAAGAAAAAAAAGAGAGAGAGAATTCATAAAGTTGAACGCCAAATGGTTGGGATGAGGCTAATGATGATTATTATAACTCCCATTAGATACATAAAATGTGGCTTCACTAAATTTAATATTTCAGAGTTCTTTATCTCCTTTTTTAAACTTGGGCATCCTCATGCTGTTGATTAATTTTCTTCTCCCTCAGATTTTAAATGACATTACTGGAAATCTAGACGCCAAGAAAGCATGCAGTGGAGCCATGAAGCTTCATAAAAAATATTTGAGAAAGGTAATGCTGCTTTTGTACCAATGTCTCATTGTTAAGATTTTGTGAATTACATACATTCTCTCTGATGCACTTAAATATTAGGTTGCATATCAAATGACATGGATGTATAAGAACTTATTTCCATCAAGTTTGAATTGCGGTTTTGGAGACGATAAAACTCTATATTAGCCTAACAAAGACAATAAATTTAATGTTAAGTTAAACGTTTTGTTCAATAATGCATTGTTCTTTACTATTTTATGATGAACTTGAATAAGTTGAAGATATTAATGAAAACCTCCCTATTGAGAAAAATCATGGAAATCTCGCTGCTGTATCCTTTCACGTCTCCTCGCGGGATTCCTGCGACTTGCCTTGATTGCGCTTGCTCGTGTCGTTAAAACGAAGAAGAAACGAAGCCATTCATTTCTGCTTTTTCTCGCACGAAATCCCCTTAAGCCGTCTCCTTCCTCTTCAATTCATAGCCGACAGCAATCTCCAGCCGCAGATCCCTCCACTCATGCCTTTCTTTCTCACCCGTTATCCCCAATCCAGCCACAACCCCTGCCGAAGCTCATGACATTTCCCCAGCACGCGAAGGCTCGATCTCTCCCCCTGCCGAAGACTACAGATCTGATTCCCTTCGTCTTGTCGGTTCAACCAGCCGAATCCAACGACAACCTCTAGATCCCGACCACCCCCAGGCTGAGCTTCAATTCAACTGCTTGATCTTGATTCCATCGAACCAGCCTCCCTCTGTCGATCCTAACCCATCTGACTGTAGCCCCTCATCTGTTCGAGACCCCTCTCAAGTCAGAAACTTGCCTTTCCCAACCAAACTCAGCTCTTGCCCTTCATACAAACAGCAGCAGCTCCACCTTCTTTCTCTATAAACAGCCGCCTATCACTCCAACCCAATCTCCCATTCTCTGCTCCTACTCACAACAAGACCTGCAGCCCTTTCATATCTGTCGTGCAGCTTTGCCGAGCAAACAACAGAAGCTGCTCCTCAAAACCCACCAACAAACAGCCACCTACTGTACCAAGCCCATTTCTCCTCCTCACTTGCCAACCTTACTACCTACATTAGCCTTCTCCTATCAAGCTCAACCCCAGCCCACCAAGAAAGCCCCTTTTCTCCCTTTCCTGTGTACATTCGCTCACCATCTTCTCCTTCAACTAACCAAACTACCAGCCCACTATCAAATGCCCACTAGAATTAACCCAAAATCCACCTCAAAACAGCCATCATACACCCAATACCAAACATCAATTTCGTTTTTTTTTTCTATAACTATTAACTATTACCACTAATCTGTATTATTAATTAATACTATTAGTTATTGTTATTATTATTATTAGTTCAAAATAAAGAGAGAAAAATAAATATTTAAAAAAAAAGAGGAGAAAGAGCAGTAAAAAAAGATAAAAAGGAGATTTTTTGTGCCTTGATCTTTGTGCACATTTTCCTCGACATCATCACCACCTCATTGTCATCAACATCGCCCTCACGTTGGTAGCCAAGATATAAATATTTCAAACTAAAAAAAAAACCTCTAAGTCCCATTCTCAGCATTTGTGGCGCACCGGGGGACTCCATAAGCATGCTTTTCTTAGTGTGATGGAAGGGAACCCGGTGTGACACTTGCAATGAGGCGGGAGAGCCTTATGCACGCTTTTCTTAGTGTGGCGGTACAAATTTAAGTATCTGCATGTGCCTCAGTGCCTACAGGGAAAAACTACGATTTCAAAAAGGTATCCTTGAAAACCCATACACGCCTTTCTTGATGTTGACGGGTTGAAGACTACGGTTGCAGAGTGTCACCCGACATTAACCATGCACATCTTTCTTGATTTGGCGGGAAGGCTAATACTTCTAAATTTTTTCCTAAACAAGGGAGATGTCGGGAGATTGCCAAAATTCAAAGTGACAGAGGACCTGAACTTAGACAAAATAACATAAGACTTGAATAATCAACAAACGACAAGACTTGAACTTGACAAGACAACAAGGGACTTGATCAAATTGACAGGTAACTGCATATTAAATGAAAAAAATATGCAATTGTAATGAAAATACAAACATTAAATGACAACTTTGATTATTCAATTAAAAATCAAATGTAAATATGCAAGCAGGGGACTTGTAACATTCATCATGACTCATCCCCAAGCAATAATCAATGAAAAATGTAGAGGACGTGGTGACCTGCTTACAAGCAACAATATAAAAACCTCAATAAATTGGGCAACTCACTTTTAATGACCGCATCCGCCGAAATATAGACGCCAACAGATAACAATGGCAACTTGATTATGCAGTCCATTCTACAAATATGCCCATTTGCAAATTATGCCACTTAACTACATACAAGCACATCAAGCTCCTGCAAATGATGACAACGGGCATGTAATGATTGCAAAGACGCCCTTACCAGTCAAGCATTTATCAAATGCACGAGTCCCCTACAAATGAAGGAGGTTGACATGCAACGAGCACTACGACATCCCTCCTATAGCCAACATCAACTAGCCTGCAAATACATGCTGCTACTCTCATGAATGTTGAAAGACATGCAAGCAAATTGCAGCACCTAACACATTATGCCCTGCAAGTAGCAGAAGGATTCAACATACAATGAACTATCGACCATGATGTGCTTGAAAAGTTCAAAGCAAATCCAGTTCTCATGCAGTTAATGTCGCTTAATTACAAAGGAATATACCAATCTACTTGTGAACAAGAAGTTTACTACATATGCAATGATAAATTTATAAGTAAAACATAGAGATCATGCAATAATTCTTGCAAACAACGGAGTCTCTTGCCAATATGTTTAGTGCAATATACGATGAATATTAGGACACTCCTACAATCAACAATAGTTCAATGCTAAATAAATACATTAACCCCTTGCAAGCAACAACTATAAGTATGTCACAAAGGCGGCGGGTCTCCTATAAACACGGATATACTTAATATGTTTGCGGGCAGAAGCCATATATTTGCAATATATGCCAACACCTATGGGTTGTTGCAACAAGAGACATTGAATACTACGACATATTCACAGTCAACGACCACTCAGTGTCAATTAAATACACCGGTCTCCTGCAAGCGAGGATAGTCGATATGCAACATATGCAGGTATATGACCAGCCACATGCATAACATATCATTTGTAAGCAAATGCAAGAAGAATTGTGGTAGATGCAAACACTTGATGGCAATAACGACAATGCAGCAATTTGCCAGCTAACATGCATGGGAAATCCAGTGGTGAATGCAGTACACTAAGTATACATGTCACATGAGAACTACGAGCAAGAATCAAGAATCTACAATAAATACAAGCATCTACGAACACATGAAATGAAGGATAATCTATATCAAAATGTCACGACACCGGATCCGCAACGTGCATACGAGCGGATAAAAGGCGTGTACAAATTCTCAAGTAAATTCCTGTGCATTTCTCAACAACAGCCCATCTGCATGAGCAACAAATAATTTATGATGTAACGTCACACCAACGGATCTGCAACACTCATATAAGTGGACAGAAGGCGTCTACAAGCTCTCAAATAGAACGTCACCCACATTTAAATGACAATTGCACGTACAACTGATCAGTGTCAAATATTTCAAAATGTCCTCTTGCATTCATTGCAACATCTATATACACAAATATGTAAATGCACATATAAGCACATTAATATGTAAATAAAAGTATAAGTGTACATGCAAGCATGTAAAGATGATATAAGAGAATGCATATGCAAGCATACTCCCACATGGGCTCCGATGCGTGCTATGAGTATACACGTGACGTCTGAGAATGTTTCACCGGTCAAAATGATAAATTTAAGTTCAAACATGATCCTCCTATGCGAGTAGATTGAAGTAGACACGACTCGAACTATCAAACAAATATACCGCGGCGTCGACAAAGATATTTATTTTAATATGTTCATATTAGGCCTTCAAGACTTATAACTAGGAAAGTTGGCTAATAAAGGCATAAACCCTACGAAAAACTCGATCCTCTGGTAGCAAGTTGACAGAGTCGACAAGATTCAATTAACAAAATAAAAATTGCCCATAAACACCCCGATGATGGCCATGTTGAATATTTATCTCAACCGGAAAGGACCACAAGCATTCAAAATATCCCTAAATTCTCAAACGTACATGAGATTTAAAATTTCAAAAACTACCAAAACGCAAAATATTTAAAAACCTAAATTCAGTCATCAAACGGTTAAAGAAAAATCCATCAACTCTCCACAATAATTTGCCGAGAAGGACATTTAAAAATATTCAACTCATAAAGAACTAATGTCTGGTCGAGAATATCACTAAAATTCATTCTCAAATAATCTCTTGCCAGTAAGGATTTGACATTGGTCCTCTGATCTGCGATTTGGCCGGACGGCTCCGCAATAAACCTATGGCTTGTCTGGATGGCTCCACATCATTAAAGATTATGATGGTGACCCTTTGACCTTGTGGCTTGGTCCAATGACTCAACTGTATAATGGTTACGTTCACAGCCCATATGTTACCTAATGGCTTCAAATCCTTGAGATACGAATCAATAGGATATAATCGACTGGGCACAAAGCCTTGTGTTAGCTAAGGTGGATTCAAATTTGTCATCTTAGACAATTATTCACCCCAAGTCTACAAGGTACCCTTGAACAAAGCAACCCATGACTGCCGATAAGAATCCATCTATCAGGTTGAGTCGACTACCTCTTCTGACTAAGTAGACTAGGGACCATGATGACCCGGGACGATGGAACCATGGGATCTTGATTGGGTCCATCATCACTTCCCCCACCATCAGCTTTAAGTGCAAGTTTGTAAATTTCTGATTTTAAATATTAAATTTTCAAATACCAAGCTCATGTTGCTACTTATACACCAGATACTATGTATCTCTACATATATGCTTGACAACTAGCTTTAATTGAAAGTTCTCTCTCGTCACCGGGAGAGGTAATTAACTATAGGGGCTTGCGCTTATAGGAAACCAGAACTCAGATCATAAAGTCCTCGCAAAATGAGGGCGAAATATCTGGTTAGTATCTTATTTCAAACCCAATCTACCTTCTAAAAATTTACCTCGGAACTTAATTTGTTTAAACTCTCCTGAAAGAAGGGAGGTCGGGTCGCGAATTTTCGGAGCCCGTAATAATCCTCTCTGAAGGTTTATTAAATCCTACTTCAGTTGAATCTAACTTGTAGCCAAACAGCTCCCTTAGTGTTATCTGTCTTTATCCAATGACAGTAAATTCGTTCTTAACATTTGGCAACAAATTTTTGTTGAAGCACAAATGACTGAAATGACTCTTACATGGTTTTTTTTTTTTACAGGCCAAAGGGGCATAGCTCTGATGCAATAAGCAGAATACAGTGCATTTTTACTGTAAGTAATTGAAGCATGCTCAAGAATATCATAACACGGCGCAAATGTGTTACTATTGTGGGACGAATCAACTTTTAAAAGCTCAGAAGCTGGTTTTCTTTTAGAAGCAATAGTTGGACCCATGTTGTGCCTATGTTGTTGAGCATGTTCATTGCAGTTTATTTGAGCTTTTTTTACTTATCTCAATTCATTGTACGCGCTGTACCATCATATGCGTTCTTCGTGTTCATGTATAAACTGGAAAATATGCCAAGTTTCCTTTCTGAGGAAAGCTTCTTATATATTATTAAAAATAAGAAAAAGAAGTTTTTGATCATATCTCCTATTTATGCAAGTTGTTCCGTTTGCTTTCTGGTGGATTAGTAGAATTATGCTTCGTTTGGGACGGCTTTCTTACTGCTTCTTAAAACAGTTTTTTAATAAAAATTTTAAAGCTGCTTTAAAAAACAATAAGAAAGTCGTCTCAAACAAAGCCTTATTCGTTTGAACAAAGCAATCGAGTGGCTGAAGCTGCATTCCACTCCTGGATCCGAATGATAGCAGTAAATGTTTGGAACAATGTTAATGGTTCTGTGTTTCTAGTAGACCAGTTCTTCTCAAAGCTGCAGTTCATAGCTACGCTGCTTTTGCATGAGAAAATGTTCATCTTTTTTGCTTGGTCCTGATCAAGATTTTTGCATGGATGTCTCATGGCTGTGGATTTTGTTCTGAATTGCAGCCATCTTCATGATCTTTAAGGGCTCAAAAAAAAAAAAGTTTGGTGATTATGTAATCCACAGTATATTTGATTAGAGATTGGTTTCAATTGTATGGAAAATATTTGAGATTTTACACCATAATATGTGTTTTAAGTATCTTGTATATATGTTTTTATTTTCAATAGAATGGGCTAGGCCCTAATTTTACCCCAAAAAAAAAAAAAAATCTTATAACTTAAAATACGCGTTGCTTATAGTGTTTCTAAGTATATTTGATGGCCATGAGTAGTAAAATATATGTACCTTAAACTCACCAAAACTAATACATTTAGAACTTCGCCCCTGCTTTGTCATAGAAAAGCAAACTTTTTTTTTTAGGACCAAAAAAAAAAAAAAAAAGTTTAGGATTGCTTTCTTACTATTTTCTAGAGTAGTTTTCTGTTAAAAAAAAAATTTAATTTAGAAAAAATTTTATATTAAAAAATTGTTTTAAAAAATAATTAATAAAGTTGTTCCAAACGAAGCTTAAATCAATAATGATTAGCCATGATCAAATCAAGTATCCACTAATTCCCATTTGGAATTATAGTAATAAACACACATTGGAGTCTGAATTGGGAGAAATTATTACAAGTGTTCATCGGATCGTTTGGAGGCAATTAGGATGCACCATGTCATTCGGTACATAACAAAAAATGTGATGTGGCGCGCTGATTCGCCACCGGTGTCTTATAGTAACTGCACGTAATAATTTCTACTGAATCGGTGAATAAATAGCTACCGGAATAGCATATGGCCATCAAATTTTTTTTAAAATCTTGACCGTATGATATAGATTTTATTCATTTAAGAAGGTCAAATACATTTGCTTTTTTAAGACTTGAAGAAAATTATGATTTTCAAACATTCAAAGTCTGAGGATAAATTTGAATTTCATAAGAGTTTAGTGTACATATGAAGGGAAAAATATTTTGTATTTGAAAAAAAAGAGTAAGGAAGAGAGTGTGATCTATGCCTTAGTAGTTGTAGAGCTGAATAATGGATTACTTGAAATCATGACTTTTTCTTACGATGTTAAAGAAGTGTTTGCTGGTTTTAAAGATATTTGTCCTAATAAACTTTCTAATGGGTTAGCACCACCTGAGGGATATATAGCATGCTATTCATTTAGTTAGTGGATCATCATTATCTTATTTGCCTAATTCTAAGATAAATCTATTAGGATATGCTGAACTTAAAAGAGACATTGATGAATTACTTGAGAAGACATTTATTAGGAAAAACATATGAACTTTTGTTGCCCCTGCTTTGCTTAAACCTAAAAAAAGGCTAGAGTTAGTATATGCATGTAGATAACAGAGCCACCAATAAAACAAGGCATCAGGATGGTATATTAGATATGTTGAATGGTGCATGTTGCAGTAATTTGAAGATTTGTTGGATTCAAATTTGTCCTTGGATGGCACCCTATTTCACTAGCAGGCTGGCTCTATGAGTGGGTGACTTGGAACTTGTGCGAGAATGGAGAGAAAGGAATACACTAGAGAAATGTTATAGTAAAAGTATTCAAAAATTCAATCAGTCTAGTACGAGGGACAAGTCTGTGAGCGAGTACAACCCAAAGGGTGCTCAATAGTTGAGCGTTGTTTAGGAGTTGTTAGCAACTTGTGCTAGGATTTGGATTGCCTAAAATAGAAAGAAAATAATATGAGGATGTGGAGAAGACGAACTCAGTAATCAGTCGGTCATAGTGGGTTGAACGGAGGGTTCTTTGGGTAACCGCCTTCTTATAGTTAGATTTTGATGTGTGGGGGATAAAGGCATTGTGATGGCTAGGCCTTAATGTTCGTTGGGCGAGTTCCTCTATGAGGCCCACTAGATGCTAATCCTCTCTTGGTAACCCATTTACTACCTATTAGATACCTATGACGGCATATGCGAGCATACAAGATTAATTTGAGAAGTGAATATATCAAGTTAGAATGAAGGAATATGATGAGTAAAAAAATGGTCTTTATGAATAAAAATTGATTACATGAATTATTTTTTATGCATTTTGGATTAACCAATGCATATAGTTCTTGGTTTTAATAAGATATTGATGTTTCTAGTGATAAGTCAAGATTAGGTTGTAACAACCTAGAATTCTTAAATGAATTTATTTGCAAATTTTGAAATTTCTGCACTGACGCAGCGACACTGGGATTTTGAGCGTTGTGGCTCTAGGCGGTGCAACGTTGGGGAGCCGGAATTCGAAGCAGTGACATTGATACTCTCTGCCTTACAGTAATTATGGAATGAGCATGTGGCGTTGCAGTACTAGGCACTGAAATATATTTTTTAATATAATTTTTCTCTCTATTTAGCCCATTTCTCCCTTTTGTTTGGCTTGCTGAGAAAGGAAGGGAAGAAGGGGGAGAAGGGAAGGGGAGAGAGGAGAGAAGTAGGTTTCTTACCACCGATTTGTCTCACCGCTTCAACAAAAAATATTCTAATAATTATAGGTGACTTCTATCCTATTTTTGTTTTCAAAAATCTCGATTCCGAGATTTCTCCTTTTGTTTAAATCAATATTTATTATATTTTCTCATATTTTAGTGAATTTCCATGGCATAAGTTTTGATATATTTTGGTCATTTCGACTGGATGGTTTTGTTTTTTGTTTTGGTTGAAACATTATTTATTGCATTTTATATGACTTGAGAAAACTAGTGATTTGGGCATTTTGATATGATTATACTATTAATACAGGCATTGCGAATGAATATGAGCATGTGAATGAGCAATAGTCAGTCATTATTACTTTTACAATATTATGTGTGTAATAACAAAAAAAGACTAGTTTATTAACAAGGTTTGTTGAAAACTAATTTATACTTGTGCATGATGGTGGACTGACATACTTTCCTTTAAATATTATGATTTGCAATGATATCCTCTATTGACTTACATTATTTACTGATTTAGAGTTATAATGAGTAATTATTGTGCCGATGGCTAAGAGTGAAAACTCTGATTATTGAAAGACACCTGAATACTAAACTAAGAATGCTTTTTGAAAAATGTCACACAAGTCAGAATTTCTTAGTTATTTAATATGACTTATTGGACATATACATAAGACATTGATTTACTATTATTGATTCATTATTGTTGATTTATTGTAACTATGCATATGATTAAGATATTGATCTGAGACTAATACAGAGCAATTGAACATCATGTGCATTTCTATATGATCCCTTAGTAGTACTACATTGTCATAGATTTCTAACAGTTTTCATAAATACTTTCGCTTTACTGATTTAAAAAAAATTTCTTACTACTTGGATAATCGTGCTATGGCGTTTGGTTTAAAAATGATAGTTTACAGCCATATCGTTTCATCATTTGTACTATATTGTTTTACAGACTTTATTATTACCACATGTATTTTAGTGTTTATGCACATAATCATGATTATATCGATTGCTATCATTTTGAACTAAATGATTTCATGTGCACTGTTTATTTTTCATACTGTTTATTTTTCATTAAAGATATGTATGCAGGAGCGATTACTTGTGTTCAAACACAAGGTGGTTTGACCAAGTATTTCCCTATTTCGGTTGGGTTACATCAAGGATCAGCCTTAAGCTCGTATCTTTTTGCTTTAGTCATGTATGTTCTTACTAGACATTTGCAAGAGGATGTACCTTGGTGTATGCTTTTTGCTGATGATATTCTTCTTGTTGATAAGACTAGAGAGGGAGTTGAAAGTAAACTTGAATTATGGAGGTCAACATTAGAGACTAAAGGTTTTCGCTTGAGTAGATCTAAAACGGAATATATGGAGTGTAATTTTAGTAGTAATAGACCTAGTGAGGGGATTGTGACTTTGGGCGATCAAGTCATTAATAAGAGTACACGTTTTAGATATCTTGGATCTATTGTTCAAAGTGATGGTGAAATAGATGGGGATATTATCAGCAGAATTCAAGTTGGATGGTTGAAGTGGAGGAATGCATCGGGCTTGTTGTGTGATAAAAAAGTACCCCTCAAACTTAAGGGAAAATTCTATAAGATGGTAGTAAGGCCTGCAATGCCTTATGGTGCTGAATGTTGAATATTAAAAGAGAAGCATAATATTAAGTTAAGTGTGGCAAAGATGAGGATGCTCAGGTGGATGAGTGGCTTTACCCTTAGAGATAGGATACGAAATAAGCATATATGTGAAAAGGTTGGAGTAGCTCCAGTAGAAGATAAGATTAGAGAGAGTCGCCTTAGATGGTTTGGTCACATAAAACGGCGGCATTCCAATGACCCGGTTAGGAGAGTAGAGGTATTAGATTTGACTTATGTTAAGAAAGGTAGATGCAAACCTAAAAAGACCTTGTTAGAAAATATTAGGAATGACCTTTCTTTATTAGATTTAAACGAGAATTTGACCTTTAATAGGACACAATGGAGAAAAAGGATTCATGTAGCCGACCCCACGTAGTGGGATAAAGGCTTGATGTTGTTGTAAGTTCAGTAGTAGAGTTTTAGAGACTTGTTGGGTTTTATAAACTCAATATATGTAGTTTAATGATTTTAGATCAGGGAAGATGTTTGACAGTGTGAGGCTAATCAGATACATGATTCTTCAAGTTTCACTATCATTTTGTCTTTTAGTTTTTTTTTTTGTTTTTTTTTGAACTCATGAGTGGGTAGACATTGTGTGTGATTTTTGGGTATTGAACTTTGATGTATATTGATGTTTTTATCAATAGATTTATTTCTATCGGTATTTTTTTAAGAAATTAGATAACTCTGATTTTTATTATTAAAAAAAGATAGAATTATTTTCAAATTAGATTATGGGGCGTTTTATAGGCATTGGAGGAACATTGAACAGAAAAAGATATCGTATCGCAATTTTTAGTCAAAAAAAGGATGAAAATACACATAAATATAAACTATGATAGAGAATTTTATGTTGTACTTCAATCATTAAACTTTGAAATAATAGAGAAGTTAGGTCATAAACATACCAAGTGGGTTGAGTTTCTATAAAAATATACTTTTGTTCTTAAATATTTTGTTAAAATAGGGAATAAATATGTTAGTATTTTGAGCAGAGTTTCTATCTTCTACTTATAATGCAGATTAAGATGATTGATTTTGATCATCTAAAATACGAGTGCATCTCTTGTAAGGATTTCGATGAGATTTATTAAAATATAGATAGTAAAATATCTTTAATTAATAAAAATTATATGATGAAATATAGTTATCTATTTAACAGTTCACTTCTTATATTCTTGTTTCATCATAGAAGGATTTTGCAATTTTAAAATTACATGCTTTGGGTTTAGTTGGACAATTTGAGAGATAAGATCATCGCAATTATTAGAGATAGGGTCTCCAACAAAATCTAAAAGGAGATGTGGATGGATTGTGTAATTTCAGTTAGCTAAACTAAATATTGTGTTGTATTCATCCTAATAAAATTTCATTAAAACCATAAGAACAGCTTAGTATGAACTTTATATTAAGTCATAAACAATGAAAAATCATAATCCTATTTATAGAGTGACTGAACATTAAAAAAAAAGTCACATTTCATACCATCTCTGAAAATTATTGATACAATTTTAACACTAATTAAGCACTGTTAATAATTAAATTAATCATTTAAGCATGATAAAAATTAAATTTAAAATTAGGGAAAGTCGCCCGTTATCATGGCAACTTATGCTGAGTTGGCATAGATGAATTAGCTAGCCGTTATATGTACAAAGTAGGACAAAAATGGCGAGTGACTAAAAATAAAAGGAGCTATTCCAGCCTTCTCATGTATATGCTCATTTCATATCCTGTCTCTAAGGTTAAATCAACTCATCCACCTGAGCATCCTCATCTCTGCAACACTTAACTTAATATTAATCTTCTCTTTTAATTGTTATCATTCTACACCATAAAGCATAGTAGGTCTCACCACCATGTTATAGAATTTTCTCTTAAGTTTGAGGGAGACTTTTCTATCACACAACAAGCCCAATGACACCAAATAGATATTTCTTATTTTCGACCCAATGACCGAATTAGCCATGCTGTGCTTTAAAAAAAATTAAATGTAAGGTAACTTGCCTTAAGTCGTCAATTCTTTCCAAATTAGTGATGTCGTGCAATTTCTAAAAGCATTTTCTTAAAAAACAAAATTTTAATGTAAGACGCCCATCAATTACATCCTATTTCTTCAAATGGTAACAACCATCTGACTCAGTTTTGCTTAGTCAACATAAGTCGCCGATTAAATAAGTTATTTTGCCTCGTTCTAAATTTTATTTTAATCATGTTTAAATGATTAATTAAATTATTAATCATGCTTAGTGTTAAAATTTCTTCTCTCTCTCATATATATATATATAGCTCAACTTAGCCTATTGTATTTTCCATAGAATATCAACTTAGCCTAATGATTTTGTTGACCTTTCTACATCATCAAAGCTTAGTAATATATGATTTATAAGCAGATAATCATGGATTATTGCTGCTAATTATAGTAATTATAAGCTTTCTATTGATGGAAATTGAAGGTGCATGAAATTTCAGTATGGTGATTAGCCGAGGCTTACATTCAAGCAATTAGTATTATGCATCCTATTAGTTATATTAGAGAATTCTAATTCTAAATCATCCCAACATAATAAAGGTTGCTTAAACCAATTAAAAAAAAATCTTTCATGAAGGTATTCAGATAAGAAAACAAGCTTCATTATATAATACGAAAATTAAAGAATAGGAAATAAATTACACAGGCCTCTGTCCCAATAATAGTTCATGTAAACTATTCCTTTCAGAAAAATTCCATAGTAAGAAAATCTCCTGCATTTATGGAGAAGCTCACAAATTTCAAGAAATATTATTACAAGCCACATCCACTACGCAAAATATACTGGAACAAATACAGGGACAGTGAGATCTCCACAACGGACCATAGCTTGAATTATTCCTCTTATTTCATGTAGGAGAATTCCTTCTTCTGATCATTTCAGTCCTCCTGATCATATATGAATGTTACTTCTGGGAAATTACATGCTCAAAGGAAAAGAGACCATATAGTGCATGGAAATTTTGTCATATATTTATATAGAAGAAAGTCTCTCTATTAATCTTACTTTTCTCTTCCATTTTTTATCTTAGGCATCCAATAGTTCATCAAAATGACAGAAATCTGTGTTATTTTAGACACACAAAGGTTCACTGATGACAGGTTGGAGTTGATTTGGCATTTCAGGTATAACTTCTTCATAAGTAACTGGAAGATGATTTTGTGTTTCAACAGGTTCTTCGGAGGTCGTTGTGGGGAATGAAGAGCTTGAAGAATATATAGATGTCACAGGGGATGAGACCAGAACCTTCTTTCTTTTCTTCTTCTTTAAAGGTTTTGGTATCTCGGGGCACGAGCTTTCTATAGAATTTTCAGATGAAGAAACTGATTGCCATCTTCTGGCTGCTTAAACTCTGTTATGAGAACAAGCAATAATGTATGAGGATTCTGTCAATATAGGATTTGAAATGCGTTTATATATGTATCCTTAAATTGTATTGCAATTAAGTAATTGGATAGATTGAAGGTTTGATCTTCAGAGCATAATAAATAGGCAATCTGATTATATCTTCATGATTCTCTCTTATGGAAGAAATGCCAAACAACTTTCATTTGTCTTAAAAATGAACTGTTGGATATTGAAGGAGTATGATGGAAATACCTCAAGATCATGAGAAAACTGCATTTCACAACTACTGCTTTCTTTACAGTCAACTGTGAAACCAAAACTTATCAAAATAAAGGAAAATTTTGATAACAGAAGGTGATGTTCATAAGCACTTCAGTTTAAATTTTCCTTTTCAAAAAAAAAAAAAACTTCTGATTTAGTTCTGGTTGTAATCAACTTCTCCATAATATAAGCAAAAGGCATAAATTAAAGGTTTTACAGCCTACATTCATGATATTTCTGCAGCACCATTCAGCTCAGATAGACAAGAGCAACATTTTACTCAGATAATATGCAAGTTCAAACAGTCATTCCTAGTTTCGTTAGGGTCCCCATAGCTTGAAAACAGTACCATATAATGCTATCTTTATTCTTTTAGACAAAATGTAATGATGCCCAACTTTGAATAAATCAATTTCATAACAAGGAAAAATTACTCTATGCGGAGTCTGGACGTGGTCTTGAGGTCAATAAAAATGAGCCACATAATCCCAAAAGTGTACCGTGCTCGGTACCAAGGGCAGTACCAAGCGCCGGTACTGCTCGGTACCAAGCGGTACCAGACGGTTCTCTATCCGCATAGAATAATCTCTTCGTAACAAGACAGGAGCAAAACTATATTCTTTTTCATTAGGATCATTTTGATTGAAAGAAAAACCTGTAGAAATGTTATTTCAATGATAACTTGCACTAATTATGAAATGAAAAAGAAAAGATAGAGAGAGAGAGAGAAAACAAGCAGTGAGAAAACCAAGAGGTCTCCATAGACTGACCAAAATCATTCAAAGAAGCTGAATTGAAACCATTCAGAGATGCAGGGGTAATATCCGATGCAGACTTGTATTTACTCATCTGCTCCAAAAAGAAAAAAAAAATTACAAAACATCCTCCAAATTTTTTCACCAAAAGAGCAATGCAGAAAAGAGGAATACCCAGCTGGGCGCGTGTATTGAATCGCTGTCGAAGCCTATGTGTGCAATATGCCTCACATCTGTAGGGTGCCCTATCTCCATCTCTTGTTCCTTGTAAACTAGAAATTAGAAAACAACCCCTCTACTCTTCAGAATGACAAAAAAACACAGCAAAACGCAAGGTAAAATTGTGCAGAAAGATATCAATCAGTCAATCAATCAATAATAATATTACCAAAGATCTGTGAGATATACTTTAATCCCTTGAACAAACCCTTCACCTTTGGGGTCATCGGAAGAGGCTTAAGGGTTATGAAGCAAGATAGAAACACACACATAAGAGACAAGAAGAAAACATTCAATGAATTAGAATGAAAAAAAGAAATGGCATTGAAATCATACCTTCAATGAAAATAAATTATAATCCTGAACAGGGAAATATAACTCAGAAATTAGCTTTTCCTACCCCTTCCAAACGCCATTCTCCATCTTCTCTTTCCTCCATTCTTAATCTAACAAGAAGGAAAGAACATGGAGAACATGGCCTGTTTGTCCATATATTAAAAACAAACAAAAAGGCGATGTTACAAATAAAAATGTGAAATTTCAGATTCGAAAGAAGAAATGGAGTGAGGAGAGAGAGAAAGGACGGTAAAAGAAGCGATTTTACTTTGTTTGGGAGTTGTTAGGGAGATAAGGGGTGGCTCTCCTTGCAGAGGAAAGCTGTTTCTGGTATTTCTATCTCTTGAATAAGCTGTGGAAGGATAACACGAAGTTAATTAGGTGGGGTCAATTGTGCGATGAGTTGTAAGGAATGGTGCAGGATGCACCATGTTATAGTTAGTGAGGATTCGACATCTGTGCTTTGATGAGCAGTTTTTGGGAATTTTTTTTTTAGCAATCTTCATAGATGATTGATTAATGAATCACATGTCACATTGAGAAAGACAGATCGTCACAGTACTATGATTTATGTTCATGCATTTTTGTTGAATATATTCTTCATGTGTCACAGTGTTGTACTGCTTTCATGATATATCTTTTTTAGTTCATTCATGTAAATGTATTTGTATGTGTGGGTAAAAAAAGCCATTGTGCAGAGGTAGTAAGTAGGGGGTGTACACGAGCCTGCTCAAGATCAATTTATTTATGGATTTGTGAGTCGTGTTTATCGAGTTCGAGTTTGATGAGATTCAGCTCGTGAGTTCGCTAGCCGACTTGAATAGTTATTATTTTTTTAAAATATTTTTAAGTTATTTATTAAATTTAAATATTTAAAATAATAATAATAAAAAATGTTTAAAATATTTAATAAAATTTTAAATATTTAAAATAATTAATAATATTTACAAAATCCCATCGACGCTTATGAGCTGGCTCGAGATCATTTATAGTAGGACGAGCTCGAGTTAACTCGAGCTTGAGCTCAAGTTCGAGCTCGTTTTCCAACTGACGATCTAAGCTTGATAGTGCCAAAACTCGACTCGTTTATACCCCTAGCGGTAAGTGTCAATGAAACCTAGAACAGGCTGATCCGTTATGACCAAGAAAAAATTTTAAGCTATCATTGATCTAATCTGGTTGTTTTATTATGTTGTGAATAAGAATTTGTGTAGCGCAGGGATGGAATTATAAGAGCTCAACCTAAACTGTAATAATGCGTCATACGGAAGGGTGTACAGGGGCGGAGCCAACCCTAATTTTCAAGGGGGGGTCATCTATGTGGGGGGTCCAAGGGGGTAGCGCCCCCTGGCAGGATTCGACCTGCCTGGTTAGGTGGTAGGGTCAAGGGGCAGCACCCCTGCGGGGGTTTTCGGGGGCAGCGTCCCAGGGTCAGGGGGACAATTGCCTAAAAATCCTTATAATAAAAACTAAAAAATGAATGAAAAGTATTAAATTACCTAAAAAAATTATATAAACAATTTTTTTGAGGGGGGACAATTGCCCCCCTAACCCTAATGGGGTTCCGCCCCTGAGGGTATATTCAATGGAATGCGACAAACCATATGACACCTTCCATTGAATGCGTCAAACTATTTGGCTTATTCTAAATACACAAATAGCTTGGTGTATTCAATGGAATGTGCCTTCCTATTTGACTAGTTTGCTTCTTTTTACATATATTTTTAATATAATGCTCATATTCCTAATTTAAATTAAACATGTGCTACTTTTTAAAATCAATCACATCAGATGCTTGTCATCAATCAATCTTGACTTCCGATGTTGTAACCTCTTTTACTTAGTTATTGATCATCATTATAGATGTTGCGTCCTGGAGTATTCGCGGCGGTAGAGAAATATTTAGTTTAACGTCTTAGCATTGTACGAAGATCCAGCACACAAGCAGATAAGTGAGAGGGTGTAGCATTCATAAGAGACACCAGAGTTTTTACGTGGAAAACCCTTAAAAAGGGGGAAAAACCACGGGGCCTGGCCCAGTTTGAATGAATCCACTAGTATTTGCAGTCGATTACAAATGAGGCCCTTCCTTTGAAGAAGGCCTTGTATTGATGTAGCAACTATACATCATATAGATTGCATTACATGTTAGGAGTTACATATACATGTTTGTTCAGTCGGAAGGACCGTAGTCGGCAGGAGACCGGGGTCTGAAAGACCGTTGTCTGTTGATGGAGGTCGGATGGATCGTAGTAGGCGACATAGGTCGGAGGGACCATAGTCGGCAGGAGACCGGGGTCAGAAAGACCGTAGGCGGTAGGAGACAAGGAGTCAGGTGTTAGACCTAGTGTCACTTGGAAGATCGGGTGTTGATAATCTGGCCTTGAGTAGGATGTCGGGTCTGAATGTCGGGCCTTAAGCAGGATGTCAGGCCTTCAGCGGTACGTAGAGACTAAACGTCGGGCCTTAAGCAGGACGTCGGGTCTTCAGCGGGACGTCAGGACTGAACGTCGGACCTTAAGGCAGTGGTGCAATGAAACTCCGGCGGTGGTCCGGCGAGGCTTCGGTGGTGGTCTGGCGAGGTTCCTGCAGCGGTCCGGCGGTGGTCCGGCGGTGCTTCTGCGCTGGTCCAGCGATGCTTCTGCGGTGGTCCGGCGGTGGTCCGGCGGCCGTCGAGGAGGAGCTTCCTCCTTCCCTTCTTGCTTCGGCCCCCTTCTTATGAGAAATGAGGGCTCTATTTATAGATTTTCTGGAGTGGCATGACCCGTAAATAGGCGTGAGATCAAGGGCGAGTAGGGAGAGGTTGAATGGACGGTCGATATTGAATCCTACGATCGTGTATCGTTCATTGGTCATTTGAATGACTTAGTGATGTCGGAATTCAGTGATCTTGGGCTCGTTGGATTCGTCTCGTCGAGCCCGTCGATTCGAGTATAAGCTTGTCAAAATCGAAGTCCGTTTGGTTACTCAAATAGTGGTTTGAACCTTCCAACAGCGCTTCGGATCCATGATTTGGACCCATTTGGGCTCGGATTGGGTTGATCTTGGTGTCGTTGGGTTCGTATTTCCGAGACGCTCAGTTTGACTATAAGCTCGCTGAAAACGGAGTTTGGGTGCTCCCAGAATTAATTTTTGAAGTTTCCAACTAGCTTTTGCCTCGAGATTCGTGCCCGATCAAGCTAATTTTGCATGACGCATCAGTTGCCCTCCTATTTTCGGACGTCGAAGCTCCAGGAGTCCGAAAATATATGTGTCGACAATTTGCAATGGCCGAAACGCAAAAAATTGCACCCCAAAAATTAAATGCTTGCTCAAACTAGATCGTAGAGGCCCCGTTGAGCTCCGAAAGTGCCGAAATCGAGTTCGGAACGTCGAAAAACGTGTCCGGGGACCCCAAAAAGGTCCGATTTGGACTTTCCGGGCCCAAAATCGGAGCCCGGAAGCGTCTGGCGGCTGAACTGCCGGCCGGCCGGCCGGCCGCCGGCTGCTGGCGGCGCCGCCGCCGGCGAGAGCCCGCGCTGACGCGAGGGCTGGAGGGGCGCGTGAGGCGCCCCTTGTGAGGCGGTTACATTTTTTTTTTGGTGGGGCCCACACGCATTTAAAAAATGCGAAAAATTCCGAAAAAAAAATCTAGAAAATTCCAAAAAAATCCGAAAAAATTCAGAAAAATTCAATTTTTTTGAAACTTCTAGAAAACTCTAGAAACTTCCCCTCTTCTCTCCAAAAACCTATAAATAGACCCCTGAGGTCTTTAGAAAAATTGCCCATCTCCTCTTCTCTTTCTTTTCTTCTCTTCTTCTCTTCTTCTTCTCCTTTCTTCTTTTCTTCTTTTCCTCTCCCTCTGTCCTTGCTATTGAGGCTTTCCCTCGATTTTTCGAGGCCCCTCTCTTGGCGAGGAAGTCCGGAGATTTCCCATTCTTCTCTTCTCCCTCTGTCCTTGCTATTGAGGCTTTCCCTCGATTTTTCGAGGCCCCTCTCTTGACAAGGAAGTCCGGAGATTCTCCCTTCTTCTCTTCTCCCTCTGTCCTTACTATTGAGGCCTTCCCTCGGTTTTCCGAGGTCCCTCTCTTGGCAAGGAAGTCCGGAGATTCCTCATTCTTCTTCGAGAGATCCTACAGAGGTCTGATGTTAATCAGTTGGTTGGAGATGGAGGTCGGAGAGACCTTTGTAAGGATGGATGTTGAAATGACGGGCATACTTCCAGCGTCGGGGAGAAGTATGATGACAGGTAGGAATTCAACGTCGGGTAGTCATACAGTGTCGGGCAGAAGACCGACGAAAGTCTATTAACTGGTAGAAGTCCGACATCCGGTAGAAGTACGAAGTCGGGTAGAGGTGCAGCGTCAAGTAGAAGACCGACGAAGGTATGTTGACGGGCAGAAATCTGACGACGGTTAGTAGTCCGACGGTAGGCAGAAGTCCGTAGTCGGGTAGAGGTGCAACTTCAGGTACAAGAGCGACGAAAGTCCGTCGACGGGTAGAAGTCCGACGACGGTTAGTAGTCTGACGACAAGGAGAGGTCCGACGTCGGGTAGAAGTACGGCCTCGGGCAGAAGACCGATGAAAGTTTGTCGACTGGCAGAAGTCCGACGACGAGTAGAAGTCCGCTGACGAGCAGAAGTTCGACGACAAGGAGAGGTCCGACGTCGTGTAGAAGTACGGCCTCGGGCAGAAGACCGATGAAAGTTTGTCGACGGGCAGAAGTCCGACGACGAGTAGAAGTCCGCTGATGAGCAGAAGTTCGACGACAAGGAGAAGTCCGACGTCGTGTAGAAGTACGGCCTTGGGCAGAAGACTGATGAAAGTTCGTCGACGGGCAGAAGTCCGACGACGAGTAGAAGTCCGCTGACGAGCAGAAGTTCGATGACAAGGAGAAGTCCGACGTCGTGTAGAAGGACGGCCTTGGGCAGAAGACCGATGAAAGTTCGTCGACGAGCAGAAGTCAGACGACGAGTAGAAGTCCACTAACGAGCAGAAGTCTGACGACATGGAGAAGTCCGATGTCGGGTAGAAGTCCGACGACAGGTAGAAGTCCGCTGATGAGCAGAAGTTCGACGACAAGGAGAAATCCGACGTCGTGTAGAAGTACGGCCTTGGGCAGAAGACCGATGAAAGTTCGTCGACGGGAAGAAGTCTGACGACGAGTAGAAGTCCGCTGACGAGCAGAAGTTCGACGACAAGGAGAAGTCCGACGTCGTGTAGAAGTACGGCCTAGAGCAGAAGACCGATGAAAGTCCATCGACAGACAGAAGTCTGACGAAGGTACGGGAAGAATTCTGGCGTCGGGTATTAGTCTGTCGAAAGTCCTGCAAGGCAAAAGTTCAGCGACAGGAGGAAATTTAAAATCGTGTAGAAATTTAACTTTGTGCAGAAGTCTATTGACGACATTCTGATGACGTTAACCAAGGATGTATAATCTATCTGAGGTTGTTTGTTAGAGCTTTTGCTCGATGATGTTAATCGATATTGGATCCGCCAATGATGTAAGGCCTATCTGAGGTTGTATGTCGGAGACTTTGCTCGACGACGTTAATCTGTGTGGAAGAGGTCGGGAGAATCCACCAAGGATGTATGACCTTTCCGAGGTTGTATGTCGGAGCCTTTGCTCAACGACGTTAACCTGTGTGGAAGGGCTGGGAGAATCTACCAAGGATGTAGGACCTTTCCGAGGTTGTATGTCGGAGCCTTTGCTCGACGACGTTAACCTGTGTGGAAAAGGCTGGGAGAATCCACCAAGGATGTAGGACCTTTCCGAGGTTGTATGTCGGAGCCTTTGCTCGACGACGTTAACCTGTGTGGACGAGGTCGAGAGAATCCACCAAGGATGTAAGACCTATCCGAGGTTGTATGCCAGAGCCTTTGCTCGACGACGTTAACCTGTGTGGGAGAGGTCGAATCGGATCCCCCTGGGATCGATTTTGCCTTGATTGGGAGAGGGCGTATGCCACGTGTATCCCGAATCAAAGGTTAAGAAGGGCCTATCTTTAGACCATTACTGCCTTTTTGAGGTTGAAATCAAGACCTTGCCCAAGGAGTAGAAGTCCAGTAAGGGACTGTACATGGTTTGAAATTTATCGGAAGTTTCCTTGCATTTTTAGGAAGTTTCCTTATATATCATCTTTGATATGAATGTTTTTGAGAGATCTTCTTAACTAAAATTGTAGTCAAGGCTGCCCCCAGTCCGGATTTGGTTCCAATAACACGGAAGCATCAATAGCAGTTGAATAACCTTTTGAGGTTGGAGCAAAAATTGGGCCCCCCAGTCGGGAACTAGGTTCCCACAGACGGCGCCAAACTGTTGCGTCCTGGAGTATTCGTGGCGGTAGAGAAATATTTAGTTTAACGTCTTAGCATTGTACGAAGATTCAGCACACAAGCAGATAAGTGAGAGGGTGTAGCATTCATAAGAGACACCATAGTTTTTACGTGGAAAACCCTTAAAAAGGGGGAAAAACCACGGGGCCTGGCCCAGTTTGAATGAATCCACTAGTATTTGCAGTCGATTACAAATGAGGCCCTTCCTTTGAAGAAGGCCTTGTATTGATGTAGCAACTATACATCATATAGATTGCATTACATGTTAGGAGTTACATATACATGTTTGTTCAGTCGGAAGGACCGTAGTCGGCAGGAGACCGGGGTCTGAAAGACCGTTGTCTGTTGATGGAGGTCGGATGGATCGTAGTAGGCGACATAGGTCGGAGGGACCATAGTCGGCAGGAGACCGGGGTCAAAAAGACTGTAGGCGGTAGGAGACAAGGAGTCAGGTGTTAGACCTAGTGTCACTTGGAAGATCGGGTGTTGATAATCTGGCCTTGAGTAGGATATCGGGTCTGAATGTCGGGCCTTAAGCAGGATGTCAGGCCTTCAGCGGTACGTAGAGACTAAACGTCGGGCCTTAAGCAGGACGTCGGGTCTTCAGCAGGACGTCAGGACTGAACGTCGGACCTTAAGGCAGTGGTGCAATGAAACTCCGGCGGTGGTCCGGCGAGGCTTCGGTGGTGGTTTGGCGAGGTTCCTGCAGCTGTCCGGCGGTGGTCCGGCGGTGCTTCTGCGCTGGTCCAGCGATGCTTCTGCGGTGGTCCGGCGGTGGTCCGGCGGCCGTCGAGGAGGAGCTTCCTCCTTCTCTTCCTCCTTCCCTTCTTGCTTCGGCCCCCTTCTTATGAGAAATGAGGGCTCTATTTATAGATTTTCTGGAGTGGCATGACCCGTAAATAGGCGTGAGATCAGGGGCGAGTAGGGAGAGGTTGAATGGACGGTCGATATTGAATCCTACGATCGTGTATCGTTCATTGGTCATTTGAATGACTTAGTGATGTCGGAATTCAGTGATCTTGGGCTCGTTGGATTCGTCTCGTCGAGCCCGTCGATTCGAGTATAAGCTTGTCAAAATCGAAGTCCGTTTGGTTACTCAAATAGTGGTTTGAACCTTCCAACAGCGCTTCGGATCCATGATTTGGACCCATTTGGGCTCGGATTGGGTTGATCTTGGTGTCGTTGGGTTCGTCTTTCCGAGACGCTCAGTTTGACTATAAGCTCGCTGAAAACGGAGTTTGGGTGCTCCCAGAATTAATTTTTGAAGTTTCCAACTAGCTTTTGCCTCGAGATTCGTGCCCGATCAAGCTAATTTTGCATGACGCATCAATAGCGAACATCGCCTTATATTAGTTATTGATCATCATCATAGACTCATAGTGACTGCTCGTTCTTGTCACAAATATGAACAAGCTACCTCTTATTTTTTCTTTTTTTTTTTTAATTATCAAGCTACCTCTTATAGCTACAAATATTAAATATACTTTTTAATTATTATTTATTACAAATCAACCTGAACAAATAACCAAGATGTACTTATTTTTTATATTTCAATACTAAAAGTAATTATTGAAAAAATTTACCAAATAAAATATTCTTTTAAGTTAGTGAAGTGCTTTTTAGATTAATATCATCTAATTAAAATGGATATGTTTATAAAAAATAAAAAATATATATGTAAATAAAAATTTATAAAATTTAAATAATCCATCACGATTCATTTGCAATATGCTGCTAAGGCGACAAAGCTAGCACGCCTTATGATTAATAATTGTGTTTTATCTTTTCGTATGCATTGCCCGAAAAAAGAAAAAAAAAAAACTTTTCTTAAGTACATCACATCGAAGCAGGTAAATTTTTTTAAATGTTTTTGGCATATTTCCGTCAACCGATAGGCCGCATCTCGAACTTAATTAAAGAAATAAATAAATTTTAAATTTCATTATGTTAAAATTTAAATTTTAAATTTCAAAAATAAAATTTTAAAATTTTATCAATTAAATTAAACTAATTAATAACTTCATAATCATTATTATTAAAAAGTACAGACATTTCACATATTCATTATTTATACTACTCATATATCACCAAAAAATAATTTTGATTGGGCACGAATCTTGAGGCAAAATCAAGTTGAATATTTCCGAAATTAAGTTCATAATCATATGAATTCTGATCTCAACAAACTTACAGTCGAACTGAAGGGCTCGACGAGACGAATTCAATGAGCCCAAGATTGATGAATTTTGATATCATTAAGACATTCAAATGCCCAGTAAATATTCCATGATCAAGGGGATCGATCAATTTTGACCGTCCATTCAAACCACTCCTAACATATCCTTAATCTCCCTTCTGTTAACTGGCCATGCTACTCTTAAAAAACTCTAAATAGACACTCATTCCTCATGAAAAGGCGACCCAATAAGGAAAATAATGAAGAGATGGAAGAGAGATAAACTAGAGTTCTCTTGCAACCAAAATCCTCTGCCACTGTCGAACCACCGACTATTGTTGTATTTCTACTTGGCCACCGACTATTGCTAGACTTCCGCTTGGTCAGCGACTGACGTCGGACTTCTGCCCGGCCACAGACTAAAGTCAGACTTCTGCCCAGCCACCGACTGACGTCGGACTTCAGCTGGGCCACCGATTGATGCTGGACTTCGCCCGATCATCGACTGATGCCGAATTAACTTCCGCTCGACTTTCAATTATTGATGGACTTGCATTTGACCACTGATTATCGTCAGACTTCCTCTCGACAACTGTCACCAGACTATGGTCATTACAACCTTCGTCACCAGACAACGGTCTTTCTGGCCATTGTTGCTTGCTGATTACGATCCTTCTGATCATAGACCATGATCCTTCCAACCCCTGTTGCTAGATAACAATCTTTCTAACCACTATCACCCGTCAACTACTGTCCTTCCGACCTCCGTCGCTAGACAATAATTTTTCTGACCACTGTCGCCCGCCTATTATATCCTTCCAACCCCAGTCGACAAACAACTATCTTTCTGACAACTGTTGTAACAACACTAGCTCTTAACTATCGAAATATTGTCCGCTTTGAATCTACTCACAAAATATGCAATAAAATTATGCAAGTGATCGATATCAAAAAGGAGGTCAACAATTATCAAAATCAAAATCTTTAAAAATATAGATTGGATAAAAGTTCCCTAACTCAATCTAAGCAATGTTTGTAAAAGAGGTGAAGTGGATCGGCGATCAAATATGAACTTTTCATTCCTCTCTCCCCCCCTCTCCGCAAGTCAATGCAGGTGGGTAAATACGTGGCTGAGTGGAGAGAATATTATATATATATATATATATATATATATATATATATATATAATATATATATATATATATATATATATATATATATATATATATATATATAATATATATATATATATATATATATATATATATATGTGTGTGTGTGTGTGTGGCACCACATCACGACCATCCAGCGTCGTAGCGCTGCATGCATGTTGAATCTAAAATTACTATAAAACACAGTATTCAATGTTGTGATGACATTTTCTAGCATTGTTGCGCCCTCAACCAAGCACCGCTGTGCTCAAACATGAATTTAGGTTTTCGTTTTCAAATTTTTAGTATTTTGAGAAAATGAATTTATTGAGAGGGGTTGTAGTAGTTAAATGCATGTTCTATTAATTAAAAAAAAAAAGAGGAGGAATTGTCCATGACAAGCTTTTCTAAAATTAGCCTCTACTTTCATCTTGGGGACTTATCTCTCAATCCTTAGAACATGCCTCTAGCATTTATAGACTTCACCTCACACACTTGCCCTACCCGCTAGATCTCAAAGAATTGCCTAAGGCACTAGCGACTTGCCCTAGGGCACCCGTTTGAGGTGACATAACCAAGTTAAAGATAAGGGTTCATATTCACATCATCTAATTAATCCACATATCTATATCAATCTATATTGGCCTTCTATAAATTATAAGTGAATATATATATTTTGGATCATCATGATAATTTCATGTTGTGTGATTTCTCTATGCTCACTAGTTCCTTCACTTTGTTAGGTATAAATTGTAATTATGAAAACATCTCCTTATAAGAAAATATTTCTAATATCTAATATCATATATAAATTCTCATTTTATTTTTAATTATCAAAATTTTATTTTATATATTTAATACATAAATATCTAATTTTAATCTTATGTAAATTTTTTTGTTGCACATGTTTACATGTGACTTCACTGGATAAACACAGATAAAAAAATCACCAAAAAAATAAAAAACTTAAACATAGATATCATAAAATATGAAGTAGTGGTAAAATATAATAAGCATAGCTGCACAGAGCACCTTAATAAAAGAGCTACCGCAACTTCCACGCTCTCTCCTTCACGCCTTACATAGGAAACCAAAAAGCATATCTTATATTTCCCGATCGAATCAGTCAAAGACCATCCGTGAAGTCGACGCCTGTCCCCGTCAGCCACTGCTCTCCCTGTATCAATTTCGCTACAGTATAATCGTTGGCCACTTTCGCATCAGTTATCACATGATACCCGGCCCAGTTAACCCGACCGGCGGTTCCCGCACCCGGTCCATAATTCTGATACTCACCGTAGAACAAAGTGTTCAGCGCAAAATTGCCATCCCACTCCAGCCATCCTTTCGGATTCACGTGATTATCAATACTCGACTGCATCACCACCGTCCGTGAGTACTCTTTCCACGGCCGGCCCAAATAAGTCGGAAATGAACCGGTCACCGGCTTAAGGTCCTGCGACGGCACCAACCTGCACTTTTGGATTGAAGTCCCAGTGTTCTGGTTCGGGTCGATCCGGCCCTGCGCCGTGACGGCGTTCTTTTGGCCGGCCATTGGTTTTCGGGCCTGTAAGTCGGAGTTCTGGAAGACGACCGCCGCGTTGCCGAATATGAAATCGACGGTTCCGGATATGAGAGAGTCGCGGTAGAATTGACGAAGAGAGTGGGCGTATAGGGTGTCTTGATAGGCTCTTATTTGGCACCGGTTCACTACGGCTTGATCCGCATTGATCCGGAGGGCAACGGCCTGGTGCTTCGCTGGACCGGCTGTGTTCTCCACGCACAAATCTTGAAGAATGAATCCGTCACCCATAGCCGCTGCATGTATAGACAACGAACATATAAAATTATTTTTAGATTCTTGGTTCCCCACCATATGCCAGACAAGTTAATCTTTTTTGTTTTTAAATATATTTTAATAAGAAGATTAGACGGAATAAGAATATTTAAAACATTAATGATGAATAGAGCACGTTTTGTTGACAAAATAGATTTATTAGAGTCAAGATAATATTTTTTATTCATTCATGATAAATTTTAAATTCATTAAATTTGTTTTAAAATTAATATAATAACATTTTTTATTCATTTTTATGTAGTACACTTATCTTAAAAGATTATTTTTTTTAATGAAAATATTTTTGTATATGATTAGCCGATCGATTAGTGCTCTAATATCTTACTAATTACAATTAAAACTTTTAACGAGAGTTTTAGTTAGTTAAACAGACCCAATGTGGCGGAGTTGTAAGTGGTGGAGCCGTCAACGAAGTTTAAGCTCCCCGTTATAATGGTCGCGTTCTGACCGTCTCCAACGATCGTCAAATTTTTCTTTTTCTTCCCTACGATCACATTTTCCTTATAAGTACCTTTCTTCACATAAATTACAAAACGAGCCTTCCCGTTGTCCGGCGCAGCGTTAACGGCTGCCTGAACCGTTTTATAGTTTCCGCCGCCGTTTGCATCCACTGTTACGTCGGCCTTTATCGCTGCCAGCGAGGTTGCCTCTAGAAGCTTCCGGCCGACTGGACTTACCCATGAGGGTAACTCTGTAACGGTTTCTGTTAACTGGCCGTCATCAACCGTGATGGCGCGGAGAACGGCGAGGGCGGCGCTGGCTTGCTCCGTCAGGGAGTCTAGATGAGCTTTTAATGGCGACGGATCTTTAAGGCCGTCAAGGCAGGTGACGTGGTTGGTGAGCACGGCGCTAAGCCAGGTGCGAGCATCCCCATAGGATCCGGCTGCGATGGCAGCGTCGGAGCTGAGTATGCGGTCGCGGGAGAGATCGAGGAGGTCGACGCAATCAAGGATGTGGGGATCATTGATCTGACGGAGGAGGTCGGTGGATTGGGAGAGGGAGGCGTGGATCTCGAGGAGGGAGCGTCGGAGGAGGGAGTGAAGGAGGAAGGTGGGGGATCGGACGGCGGCGGCGGAGGCGGAGTCTGACAGAAGGGCGGCGCAGTTGGTGGGGTTTGGGGAATGGACGCAGAGATCTGAATGCTGTAAGTAGGTCGGGTGAAGATGGACGGTTAGATGGCGAGGAGCGAAGATGACGAGGGAGATCAGAGTGGCCAACGAGAGGAAAATGAAGAAGGGTTTGAAGAAGGAGCGAGATTTTTTGGTGGGAGAAGGAAGAAGTGAGTCTCCAATGGATGATGAAGATGCCATTGTAGGTCAGATGTGAGTTCTTTAGGCGAGGCTTTGATGGTATTTATAGAACACATATGGATAGCTTGAGTTCTCTTTATTTATTCATAATAATAATTAATATACTTGAAAGTAATTATTTGAATTTAATTAGAAATATTATATAACAGAGAAAAATTAAAAGTAAACAGCATAGATCAAGGCGCATAAAAAGGAGAGGTAAATGAAGTGGACCCCAGCATCCAAGTGCTTTTAATTAGGGAACATGAAAGAATAGTACAAAATAAAAATATATTTCCTTAAATTCTCAATAATAAAATTTTAATAATAGGAATGACATTTTTAATTAATTAGCATCTATGATAAATTAGTGTCACAAAATAATTCTATTTATTTTATGGATTATTTAACAAAGTTGATTTAAAATGACAAATAATTAATATAAGTTTGATTATATTTAAATAATTTTTCATATATCTTCAACAAATTATCTTGATGGGGCACAAATCTCGAGGCAAAATTAAGTTGACAATTTTCAAAATTAAATTTGGAGTCATCCAAATTCTGATTTCAACAAACTTACAGTCGAACTGAATGTCTCAGGATTATGAACCCAACAACACTAAATTCGACTAAATCTGAATCATCTTTAGAATGTTCAAACCAAAGTTTGGATTACCAAACGAACTCCAAATGTAACATGCTTTTAGTGCAATCCAAATGTGCAATAAGACAAATCCGATGAGCCCAAGATCACTGAATTCTGATATCATCAAGACATTCAAATGTCCATTAAACCGTTAAATGTTCCACCCTCAAGAGAGTTAACATCGGACGTTCATTTAAACCACTCTCAACTTACCCTTGATCTTGCTCATATTTACTGGTCATGTTACTCTCAGAAAAGTATAAAAAAACCACTTATTGCTCATGGAAAGAAAAACCAAGCTAGGAAGAGAAGGAAGAGAGCTCCCTTGTTGTCAGACTCCTCCTCAACCATTGTCGAACTTCTGCCCGGCCCTCAATTGCACAGAACTTTCGCTCGGCCCGCGACTAACGTCGGACTTTAGCCCGTCCACCTACTCACGTCGGACTTTTGCTCGTCCACCAACTGATTCCAAGCTTCCGCACGGACACCAATTGACGCCGGACTTCGACCCGACCACCGATTGACGCTAGACTTCCGCCAGTCAGCCAAATGACGTCGGATTTCGGCCAAACCTCCAACTAATGCTAAATTTATGCCCAACAACTAAACATCATAGGACTTTCACCATTTTTTGTTCATTACTAGATTTCAACCCCGACGTTGGCTATTGTATTCAGATTGTTCTCAATTTTGAGGACGAATCATTCACTTATAATCAATTCAGATAATAATAGAATTATTTCAACTGGCGTGGTTCCGTGATTTTTCCCTTTTTTAGGATTTTCCACATAAAAATCTTGTGCTCACTATTTGTGTGCTGAATATTCGTACAACGTTGAGACATAAAATTCTAACTCTATCGCCGTGTATGTTCTAGCCCGCGCGCAACAATTATATATTTTCATTATTAGTTGTTAGAAGTTGCAATGCAAATTTAGGTTAATTCTATTTATTATACATCATTTATCTTTGAGATTAATAAGATATGTGCCAGCCAAGAGCAAAAAATCTTAGGAAACAAGCAATTTGTATGTAAACGGATGACTATCTAAATATTCCAAATGGGACAACACCAAGAATAGTAATAGTAGATCCTCAATGATACAAAAATCAACTTCAAATACATGAGATCAAGATAGTAGATATAACACATGAGCTTTCAATCTCCAACCACAAATTTTAGCTTGTAAGGCAGATTTAATATTATGACAAACATTCGATATATTGCTGAAATATCGCTCAATTTTTCTAGAATTCCTTTTATGCCAAATAAAGCGTATAGAGCATTAAATAGCTAGAAAATGATAGTATTTTTTAGCCTTATGTTCATAATTAAACTCTTCAAATAGTTGAAAAACTTGAAAAATGTTGAGTCTAAATAAAAAATTTCCAGTTTTCAGTAGAATCCCCAGAATGATAGCAAAAGTGTAATCACATTGAAATAATAAATGTAATACACTTTCAATTCCACTGAAAGAGAAGCAACAATTCATTCCAAGATGCAACCCACGTTTAGCCAATACATTAGATGTTTTCAATCTCCCAAACAAAGCCAGCCATGAAAAGTAGAGAATTTTCACGCATTTTTTTTGTGTCAAACCCAATTATACCAATTTAAAGGTTGCAAATTAGTATAAAAAGAGGATAACATAGGTTTAAATGTAATGGTATCAGAGTTGTAGAAAAAGATATCAATTGGAGAGTTTTCTGCAATCAGGACAGCCCAAATAGCATGCTTTAAGTATAGAGGAGTGTAAAAAAAAGGCAGGTTTCAATTGTTAGAAATAATGTAGTTGATATATCATCAAAAAATTACATTGATCGAGCCCGAATCTCGAGGCAAAATCAAGTTGGAAATTTCAAAGATTAGATCGGAGACCATCTGTATTCCGATTTCAGCAAACTTACAGTCAAACTGATCGTCTCGGAAACACAAACCCAACTACACCAAAATGGACCCAATCCGAGCCCAAATGGGTCTGAATCGAAGACTCGAAGCACTGTTGGAAGGTTCGAATCACAATTTGAGTTACCAAACAGTCTCCGAATTTGACGAGCTTATAATCAAATCGAGCGTCTCGACGAGACAAATCCAACGAGCCCAAGATCACCGAATTCCGACATCATTAAGACTTTCAAATATCTGATGAACGGTGCACAATCATGGGATTCAATATCAGCCATCCATTCAACCACTCCTCATTTGCCCCTGATCTCACACCTATTTACAAGCTATGCCACTCCAGAAAATCTATAAATAGAACCCTCATTTCTCATGAGAGGGGGGAGGAAGCCAAGAGAGAAGAAGGAAGAGAAGGAAGAAAGCTCTAGCCGCCTAGCTCCTCCTCGACCACCGCCGGAACCTCGCCGGACCACCGCCGGAGCCTCGCCGGACCACCGCCGGGCCTCGCCGGACCACCACCTCAAGGCCCGACGTTCAGGCCCGACATTCTGCTAAAGGCCCGACATTCTGCTCAAGGCCAGACCATCAACACCCGATCTTCCAAGTGACACTGGGTCTAACACCTGACTCCTTGTCTCCTTGCCGTCTACGGTCTTTTCGACCTCCGTCGCCTACTACGGTCCGTTCGACCTCCATCAACATACAACAGTCTTTCTGACCCCGGTCTCCTGCCGACTACAGTCCTTCCGACCGAACAAACATGTATATGTAACTCCTGACATGTAATGCAATCTATATGATGTATAGTTGCTACATCAATACAAGGCCTTCTACAAATGAAGGGCCTCATTTGTAATCGACTGCAAATACTAGTGGATTCATTCAAACTGGGCCAGGCCCCGTGGTTTTTCCCCCTTTTCAGGGGTTTTCCACGTAAAAACTCTGGTGTCTCTTATGAATGCTACACCCTCTCACTTATCTGCTTGTGTGCTGGATCTTCGTACAATGTTAAGACGTTAAACTGAATATTTCTCTACCGCCGCGAATACTCCAGGACACAACAGTTTGGCGCCGTCTGTGGGAAAGTGATTCCTGATTGGGGGGCAATTATTGCTCCAATCTCAAAAGATCGCCCTTATCAATTTCCCGACATTAGTCATTGTTACATCATATGCGGACTGGGGGGCAACTTTGATCCCAATTCTGGTCAAAAAGATTCCTCCAATACTTCCAACATGAAGAAGATATGTCAGGAAAGTCTCAACAAATGCAAGGATACTTCCGATCAATAATAAGCTTCACACAATCCCTTGCTAGACATCTACTCCTTGGGCAAGGTCTTGATCTTGACCTCAAAAAGGCAGTAACGGACTAAAGATAGACCATTATTTACCCTTGATTCGGGATACACGCGGCGTTCGCCCCCTCCCAATCAAGGCAAAATTGATCCCAGGGGGATCCGATTCGACCTCTTCCACACAGGTTAACGTCGTCGAACAAAGGCTCCGACATACAACCTCGGATAGGTCCTATATCCTTGGTGGATTCTCTCGACCTCTTCCACACAGGTTAACGTTGTCAAGCAAAGGCTCCGACATACAACCTCGAAAAGGTCCTACATCCTTGGTGGATTCTCTCGACCTCTTCCACACAGGTTAACATCGTCGAGTAAAGACTCCGACATACAACCTCGGAAAGGTCCTACATCCTTGATGGATTCTCTCGACCTCTTCCACACAGGTTAACATCGTCGAGTAAAGACTCCGACATACAACCTCGGAAAGGTCCTACATCCTTGATGGATTCTCTCGACCTCTTCCACACAGGTTAACATCGTCGAGTAAAGACTCCGACATACAACCTCGGAAAGGTCCTACATCCTTGATGGATTCTCCCGACCTCTTCCACTCATGTTAACGTCGTCGAGCAAATGCTCCGACATACAACCTCGGATAGGTCTTACTCCTTTGGTGGATTCTCTCGACCTCTTTCACACAGGTTAACGTCGTCGAGCAAAGACTCCGACATACAACCTCGGAAAGGTCCTACATCATTGGTGGATTCTTCCGACCTCTTCCACATAGGTTAACGTCGTCGAGCAAAGGCTCCCACATACAACCTCGGAAAGGTCCTACATCATTGGTGGATCCAATATCGGTTAACATCTTCGAGCAAAGGCTCTGACAAATAACCTCGGATAGATTATACATCCTTGGTTAACGTCACCAGAATGTCGTCAATGGACTTCTGCACAAAGTTAAATTTATACACGATTTTAAATTTCCTCCTGTCGCTGAACTTTTGCCTTGCAGGACTTTCGACGGACTAATACCCGACGCCAGAATTCTCCCTGTCGTCGGACTAATACCCCTCGTCGGACTTCTGTCTGTCGATGGACTTTCGTCGGTCTTCTGCCCGACAGTACTTCTACCCGACGTTGGACTTCTCCCTATCGTCGGACTTCTGCTCGTCAGCGGTCTTCTACTTGACGTCAGACTTCTGCTCGTTAGCAGACTTCTACTCGTCGTCTGACTTTTGCTCGTCGATGAACTTTCGTCGATCTTCTGCCTGACAGTACTTCTACCCGACGTTGGACTTCTCCCTATCGTCGGACTTCTGCTCGTCAGCGGTCTTCTACTTGACGTCAGACTTCTGCTCGTTAGCAGACTTCTACTCGTCGTCGGACTTTTGCTCGTCGATGAACTTTCGTCGATCTTCTGCCTGACAGTACTTCTACCCGACGTCAGAATTCTCCCTATCGTCGGACTTCTGCTAGTCAGCGGACTTCTACATGTCGTCGGACTTCTGCTCGTCAGCGGACTACTACTCATCGTTGAACTAGTGCTGTCTGTCGATGGACTTTCGTCGGTTTTCTACCCGACTTCGTGCTTTAACCCGACGACAAACTTCTGCATGTGACCGTTGATGAACTTTCGTCGGTTTTCTACCCGACTCAATGCTTCTACCAGACGCCGGATTTTTGCCTGCCATCGGACTACTACCCGTCGTGGGACTTCTGCCCGTCGACACTCTTTCGTCGGTCTTCTACCCGACATTGTACCTCTACCCGGCGTTGGATTTCTGCGTACCGTCAGATTACTACCCGTCGTCGGACTTCTGCCCGTCGACGAACTTTCGTCGGTCTTCTACCCGACGTTGTACCTCTACCCGGCGTAGGATTTCTGCGCACCGTCAGACTACTAACCGTCGTCGGACTTCTGCCTATCGACAGACATTCGTCGAGCTTCTGCACGGCCTCCATGTGACAATAGTCTTGCACCCGACTTCAGAGTGACGTCGGCCTTCTACCTGGCCTCCAAGTGTCACCGGTCTTCAGCCTGACCTCCAAATGATGTCCGGCTTCTATTCGATCTCCAAGTGACGCTGGTCTTTTGCCCGATCTCTAAGTGACGTCAACCTTTTACCCGGCCTCCATGTGACGTCGATCTTGCACTTGACTTCGGAGTGACATCGGTCTTCTACCCGGCCTCCAAGTAACGTTGATCTTTTACCCAATCTTTAAGTGATGTCAGCCTTCTGCCCGACCTCTGTGTGACGCCGGTCTTGCACCTAGCCTCGAAGTGACGTCGGTCTTCTGCCCGACCTCCAAATGATGTCCGGCTTCTACTCGATCTCGAAGTGACGTCGGTCTTCTGCTCGACCTCCTAGTGACGTCGGCCTTCTTCCTGGCCTCCAAATGACACCGGTATTCCGCTTAACTTATAGGTGACATCAGTTTTCCGCTCGACATCCAAGAGACGTCGGCCTTCTGCTCGGCTTTCAAGTGATAACGGTCTTCCGCCTGACCTCCAACCTCACACCTTCCTCTTACTCAGTGAGGGGCCCTAGGGCTGAACAGGGGATACCCATCTGAACAGAACTAGGGGAAGACCTCAGCTTGAGAAAGAAGAGAAGAGAGAGGGAGGTGCAAATTTTCTTACCCTACATGGGAGTATTTATAGTTGCAAGAGGAAGATGAAAAGTTCTCTAGAAATTTTCATTAAAAGAAAAAAAAAAAAAGTTAATTTGAGATGGCATAACAACCATCTCAATTAAAATGTGAGGCGGCAACAGTTTCGCCGCCTCAGCTATTAAGAGAAAAGGCCAAACGTTGGCCTTAAATAAGTATATATTTTCTTTTTCTTTTTTTTTAAGGAGACTTCATTGATGGCATTAAACTGATGCATATAGTATAATATTATAACAATAATATAAGAACGTTATAATGGCACTGATTCATTGTATATTTATTTAAAAAATAAAATAAAACACGGTGACATTTTAACATAATACATGGCGCTAGAAGAAGGGCCTCAAGTGGTTACTTATTCTGACAAACATTCAAGAGAAGGTACAAATATATATATTTTTGGACTTTGTAAGATTCGACGTCCAAAAATAAGGGGGCAACTGATATATCATCAAAAAATTACATTGATCGAGCCCGAATCTCGAGGCAAAATCAAGTTGGAAACTTCAAAGATTAGATCGGAGACCATCTGTATTCCGATTTCAGCAAACTTACAGTCAAACTGATCGTCTCGGAAACACAAACCCAACTACACCAAAATGGACCCAATCCGAGCCCAAATGGGTCTGAATCGAAGACTCGAAGCACTGTTGGAAGGTTCGAATCACAATTTGAGTTACCAAACAGTCTCCGAATTTGACGAGCTTATAATCAAATCGAGCGTCTCGACGAGACAAATCCAACGAGCCCAAGATCACCGAATTCCGACATCATTAAGACTTTCAAATATCTGATGAACGGTGCACAATCATGGGATTCAATATCAGCCATCCATTCAACCACTCCTCATTTGCCCCTGATCTCACACCTATTTACAAGCTATGCCACTCCAGAAAATCTATAAATAGAGCCCTCATTTCTCATGAGAGGGGGGAGGAAGCCAAGAGAGAAGAAGGAAGAGAAGGAAGAAAGCTCTAGCCGCCTAGCTCCTCCTCGACCACCGCCGGAACCTCGCCGGACCACCGCCGGAGCCTCGCCGGACCACCGCCGGGCCTCGCCGGACCACCACCTCAAGGCCCGACGTTCAGGCCCGACATTCTGCTAAAGGCCCGACATTCTGCTCAAGGCCAGACCATCAACACCCGATCTTCCAAGTGACACTGGGTCTAACACCTGACTCCTTGTCTCCTTGCTGTCTACGGTCTTTTCGACCTCCGTCGCCTACTACGGTCCGTTCGACCTTCATCAACATACAACGGTCTTTCTGACCCCGGTCTCCTGCCGACTACAGTCCTTCCGACCGAACAAACATGTATATGTAACTCCTGACATGTAATGCAATCTATATGATGTATAGTTGCTACATCAATACAAGGCCTTCTACAAATGAAGGGCCTCATTTGTAATCGAATACAAATACTAGTGGATTCATTCAAACTGGGCCAGGCCCCGTGGTTTTTCCCCCTTTTCAGTGGTTTTCCACGTAAAAACTCTGGTGTCTCTTATGAATGCTACACCCTCTCACTTATCTGCTTGTGTGCTGGATCTTCGTACAATGCTAAGACGTTAAACTGAATATTTCTCTACCGCCGCGAATACTCCAGGACGCAACAGTAGTCATTCACAAAGGAAGAAGGATTAAAAGTAAAGTGAAATATTTTCCAATCCAAACAGATCAACTAAGCTCCTTCCTTGACACCAGTGTTTCCAAATCATAGAAATAGAGCAATGCATATTAATATCAAAAGGAAAAGAAAACTTAAGCTTTATCAGCCACCATAAGCACAAATTTCCTAAAAGGTTAAGAAATTTTCATGTAGTAATGTATTTAGCTATGCACCAATAAGCTAAAGGAAAAAAAAAAGAAAAAAAAATGTAAAGCGAGAGATAGGGAACATATATAAGCATAAGTGGATAAATTATTCTGCAGCTCTACGTTCATAGGCGAATCAGATGCAGCCAGGTCAGCAGTACCGAGCCATGGTGTCAAGCAGTATCGAGCCGCGATACCAAACAAAAGAGTGATATAAACATTCTGGTTGGAATAAGTTTTCGCATGAGTGAGCCTAGAAATACTTGGAATACTCTGCAACAGTAATCCTAATGTTTTTTTTGGAAATAAATCCTAATGTTTTTCAATAGTCTTGTTTTAGTTGTTTTTAATTTGCTGTTTTGTGTATTGGTGTTTTTAGCTGGCAGCTCTGAGCTAATTGGTTGGCCATTGGGTTAGCTATTATTTTGATTCATTTCTTTGTATTTATTTTTCATACAGAATGAAAATAGCCTAAATTTTCCATTAAAAAAAAAAAAAAAAAACTTCTGCAATCGCACCGACACCTACTGAAAAATGGCAAAATGATTGCTGGAGACTATACAATCAGCATCATATATATATATATATAAGATTTTTTTTTTTTTGATTTATAAGAATTTGAACGAGACAAACAAAAAAACAAAATTTGCGTCGTACCTATTTAAAAATTATTATCAATTATGTATCGTCTATGCCTTATTGGTGATAAAAATAATCATTTATGTCTCCTTAGCACAAATTGAGTAGTTTTCTTATTTTAAAAATTAAGATTGGTCCAAATAAATGACTGTAGTCATTAGGGCAGTCTCATAAATGTTTTTGTAGTTGATTGATTCGTTAGTTAAACAATCTGATGATACCAAATTTAATAGTTGTTAGAAGATTGTGGTTAGACGACGATAGTAAGAGATTATAATTGGGGATAATGATTGAAGGATTGTGGATAAGGGTTTGTTATTGAAGGATTTGAATTGTTTTAGTTTTGTTGAATGATCATAATCAAGATATGAATGTCAAAAGATCTTGGACAAATAGCGGTGAGACAATTATAGTTGCACTATGGTGGTTTGTTGGCCAAAGTCATGTAATGTTGCTTACATGATTGTGATAAGGTGATTTTCATCAGTGATTGGTATTATGACGGTAGTGATAGATCGGCAGTTTGGCCATTGTCTAATGGCCAGAGATGATCTGATGGTTTCAATCAGTTGATGGTATAGTGTTGATGATCGAAAGTTGGTATGATGGTGACTATATGTGGTGTTCTAATGGTGATATTTTGATAATGATCTCACGATGGTGATCGAGTGGTTGTCAGACAGCAATGATCAGATAATTTTTTGATGACAATAATTAGGTGGTGGCTTGAAGAGGCTACTTGGTTGAAGCTCAGAAATTTCCTATGCCTCTAGGCTCTCTCTCTCTCTCTCTCTCTCTAATCTCTCATCCTAAAAGACCACTAATTTCTCATGGAAAGGAAAACCAAGCTACAACACTAATTTGGGCAGGCTTTATTGAGATTTGTATAGTCTATGCACATCCTCCATGCTCCACTCCCTTTTCGAACCATGACAATATTTGACAGCCAAGTAGGATAGTGCACCTCTCGAATGAATCCAGTTTCTAAGAGTTTGTCTATTTCTTGTTCGATCACCTGCTGACGATCTGGTGCAAAATTCCGTTTCTTCTGGATGATTGGTTGTTTATGCGCCGGATCAACTTTAAGGGAGTGTACGATTACTTCAAGGTCAATACGGGGCATATCTGCCAGACTCCATGCAAAAATGTCATGATCTTATGAGAGAAGTGACCCAATTTGCACTGTCTTTAGAGGATGGTCTTCAGAGATAGATACAATGGTGAGTTCTTCTACTGGAGAAGCTCTCTAAGGGATGTCCTCATTCCGGAGATCAAAGTCCTCAATATTTAGAGTATCCGTCGGGCATGATTTGACCTGCCTGAGATAGCATGTTTGTGCTATTTGTTGATCTCCGCATACCACACTAACTCCTGTTGGAGTATGGAACTTCAACTTGAGGTGAGGGATGGAGGCGACAATCCCAAAAATTTACTGGAGTGGCCTCCCAAAGATAGCGTTGTAAGCTGATTCAAACTTTACAACGATGAACTGGACAGAGTGTGTAGATTGTCGGGGGAATTCTCCAAGCATAATTGGGATACTGGTTATCCCTTCTGCTCGTACAGGTCGTTTATAAAACCCGTACAAAGGGCCTACAGCGGGTTGAAGCTTCTCTCTTGTGAGACCCATATTGAGGAATATAGAGTAAAACAGAACATCCACGGAGCTACCATTATCCACAAGAATTCTCTTAACATTGTAGCACGGGTCACCTATGCCTGTATTGATAACGAGCGGATCTTGGTGAGGGATTTTTACTCCCTCCAAGTCAGAATCGTCGAAGGTGATGGAGTGATCTACATGAGCTTTCTTTGGAGTTAGAATTTTGTCTACAGCCAAAAAGACTTTGTCGGATAACAAAGGGCCTCCAGCTATTGTCTCAATTTTTCTGACTGCTATTCGGTTATTCACCGGTGGCCTCTGTTGTCGATTTTGGCCCCCAGCGGGATGAGTTTCCTCTTGGGTAGGTGGATCCCGAATAAACTGCCGAAGATAGCCTTGAAGGATAAGCCTTTCAATTTCCTCCTTCAGTTGTTTACAGGCTTAGGTAGTGTGGCCACGACTATGATAAAAGTGACAGTATTGATCCTGAGACGTAAAATTTTAATTCTATCGCCGTGTATATTCTAGCCCACAACAATTATATATTTTCGTTATTAGTTGTTAGAAGTTGCAATGCAAATTTAAATTAATTCTATTTATTATACTTCATTTATCTTTGAGATTAATAAGATATGTATTAGCTTAATATGGTTTGATAAAAATAATATTATAATAAATCTTAAGCTAATGGAATTATAATTAGTATTTATTAAAGTTAAATAACACAAATATATATATAAATTAAGATCAGATATGAACTCCCCTAGTTGCCAAGATAGCCATCTAGACAAAGTTGTTGCAGAGATGATTGTCAAGGAGGAGAAAATGATCCGAACAACTTCATTCCACATAGGCCAGCCAAGAGCAAAAAATTGTAGAAAGCAAGCAATTTGTATGTAAATGGATGACTATCTAAATATTCCAAATGGGGCAACACCAAGAATAGTAATAGTAGCTAGATCCTCAAAGAAACAAAAACCAATGTCAAACACATGAGATCAAGATAGTAGATATAACACATGAGCTTTTGATTTCTAGCCATAAATTTAACTTGTAAGGCATATTTAATATTATGACAAACATTCGATATATTGCTGAAACATCGCTCAAATTTCCTAGAATTCCATTTCTGCCAAATAAAGTATATAGAGCAGCAAATAGCCATAAAATGAAAGTCTTCTTTAGCCTTGTGTTCGTAATTAAACTCTTTAAATAGTTGAAAACATGAAAAATGTTGGGTCTGAATAGAAAATTTCAAGTTTTTGATAGAATCCCCATAATGATAACAAAAGTGTAATCAAATTCAAATAATAAATACGATACACCTATAATTCCACTGAAAGAGAAGCAACAATTCATTTCAACATGCAACCCACGTTTAGCCAACAAATCAAATGTTTCACTCTTTCAAAAAAAGCCAGCCATGAAAAAGTAGAAAATTTTAAAGCATTTTTTTGTGCCAAATCGAATTATACCAATTTAAAGGTTGCAAATTAGTATAAAAAGTGGATAACATAAGTTTAAATGTACTGGTATCATAGTTGTAGAAAAAGATATTAATTGGAGAGTTTTCTGCAATCAGGACAGCCCAAATAGCATGCCTCTGTAAAAAGGCAGGTTTCAATTGTTAGAAATAATGTAGTTCTTCACAAAGGAAGAAGGATTAAAAGTAAAGTGAAATATTTTCTAATCCAAACAGATAAACTAAGTTCCTTCCTTGACACCAGTGTTTCTAAATCATAGAAATAGAGCTATCCTTATTAATATCAAAGGAAAAGAAAACTTAAGCTTTATCAGCCACCATATGCACAAATTTCCTGAAAGGTTAAGAGATTTTCATGGAGTAATGTATTTAGCTATGCACCAATAAGCTAAAGGAAAAAAAAAATGTAAAGCGAGAGATAAGGGAACATATATAAGCATAACTGGAGAAATTATTCTGCAGCTCTACGTTCAGAGGCGAATCAGGTGCAGCCAGATCAGCAGTACCGAGCCACGGAGCCAAGCAGTATCGAGCCGCGATACCAAACAAAAGAGTGTTATAAACATTCTGGTTGGAATAATTTTTTGCATGAGTGAGCCTAGAAATACTTGGAATACTCTGCAACAGTAATCCTAATGTTTTTTTTTTTGGAAATTAATCCTAATGTTTTTCAATAGTCTTCTTTTAGTTGTTTTTAATTTGCTGTTTTGTGTATTGGTGTTTTTAGCTGGCAGCTCTGAGCTAATTGGTTGGCCATTGGGTTAGCTATTATATTATTCTGATTCTTTTCTTTGTATTTATTTTTCATACAGAATGAAAATAGCCTAAATTTTTCATTAAAAAAAAAAAAATAACTTCTGCAATCGCACCGACACCTATTGAAAAATGGCAAAATGATTGCTGGAGACTATACAATCAGCATCATATATAAGAATTTTTTTTTTTTTTTTGGATTTATAAGAATTTGAACGAGACAAACAAAAAAACAACATTTGCGTCGTACCTATTAAAAATTATTATCAATTAGGTATCGTTTATGCCTTATTGGAGATAAAATAATCATTTATGTCTCCTTAGCACAAATTGAGCAGTTTTCTTATTTTAAAAATGTTAAGATTGGTTCAAATAAATGACTGTGATAAATGACTGTGGTCATTAGGGCAGTGTCAAAAATGTTTTTGTAGTTGATTGATTCGTTTGTTAAACAATCTGATGATACCAAATTTAATAGTTGTTAGAAGATTGTGGTTAGACGACGATAGTAAGAGATTATAATTGGGGATAATGATTGAAGGATTGTGGATAAGGGTTTGTTATTGAAGGATTTGAATTGTTTGAGTTTTGTTGAATGATCATAATCAAGATATGAATGTCAAAAGATCTTGGACAATAGCGGTGAGACAATTATAGTTGCACTATGGTGTTTTGTTGGTCAAAGTCATGTAATGTTGCTTACATGATTATGATAAGGTGATTTTCATCAATGAATGGTATTATGACGGTAGTGATAGATCGGCAATTTGGCCATTGTCTAATGGTCGGGGATGATATGACGGTTTCAATCAGTCGATGGTATAGTGACGACGATCGAAAGTTGGTATGATGGTGATTATAGGTGGTGTTCTAATGGTGATATTTTGATAATGATCTCACGATGGTGATCAAGTGGTTGTCAGACAGCAATGATCAGATAATTTTTTGATGGCAACGATTAGGTGGTGGCTTGAAGAGGCTACTTGGTTGAAGCTCAGAAATTCCCTATGCCTCTAGTCTCTCTCTCTCTCTCATCCTAGGTTCACTTTTGTGCATAGAGTGGGGATCTCTAATAATTTTTTAGAATGACAATCTTCATAAATATAACTAGAATCCAAAATACTTTATCGTATGTCTGGCATTGATTCTCTTGATCATAAACTATTAATTTTCTATTTAGGTGCATGCGTTAATGACTTCAAAATTCAATGATTTTAAGCTTGTTGGATTTGTTATGTCGAGAAGCTCATTTTAACAATAAGAATGCAAGATTTAGGGACTATTTAATCCTTTGATTAATTTCACGAACTTTTGAACTATACTTCAAATACATGACTTGAGTTCATTCAGACTCAGACCATATTATTTTTTATGTCATTAAGATTGCCTTGTTGAGATATTGAACTCGACTATAAATTCATCAAAATTAGAGTTTGGATGATCCTAAATTTAAATTTAAAATTTAATTATATATTGAGATACATATTTGACCAAATAAATTTTTTGGTGCTATAATTGTGAGATAAATAACTGGCACCCTAGAAACTGCCTTCAATGATCACCTACATGAAATTAAAAGAACAAAAAAGCATGCGCTTAGGGATTCTTTCTATAATTTAAGATAAAAAAAAGGAGCACTTAAGGAGTAAAAGTAAGTGAGAGCTGAACTAAATAGTGAAGAGAGAATAATGCTTCAAAAAGAGAAAAAGGAACCGATGGTACTAAAAGGGATGACACCATTTTTTTTCCTTTTTTGTTTTGTGTGGCCATCAACACATGAGAATTTATTACGTATGTTCATCAGATAGTCTGAAGATGAATCAAGATGTCCCAAATCATCCGGTACAGAGTGGTACATAATACTGATACACAACAAAATAATGATGTGGCACGTCTTGATTCGCCTCCGAACAATATCCGATGACCGCATGTAATAATTTCTCCAATTAAAGTCACACAGATCCATTACATGAAAGAAAAATAGAAAGAAGTATTGATTAGTCCTATTCAATGAAGTAAAAGATACAGCCGAAAATAGCGACAGTTCAAAAAAAAATCTTAATTTATTGCGTTGTCAAGTCATTGCATGACAATTTGTTAGAAGGCGGTGCACGTTTTTTTTTATTTTTTGGGGAAAAATTATAGGCAAGGCCCATTTTCATTTCACTATAAGATAATTACAGCAGAGTTAACAGCAAAGCCATATAAACAGCTGGCATCTCCAACACTTGTTTTCTGTTCTTACTTTGCTCCAACCGATCGCTATTTTTGACGCCATTTGATCGCGGATGAACAGTGCGACGTCAATATTGGCGTTGCACTGTTCATATGCGCCATTTTTTTCTCTCTACCAAACAGGTTGGGAAGAAAGGCGCGAAAGAAAACGACTGTTTTAGCGGCAAAATGGCGTTGGATTGGAAATGAAACACGACATTTTTTGATTTCCCTGCATTTTGGAGTGAAAAATGACATTTTCGGTTGGAGATGGTCTAAAGCACAGGGAAGAAAAAGGTGGACTCAGAATTGCTAAACTACTACATCACTGTTGTCTACTATTAGAGCATACAAGCAACAGTTGTGTTTAAAGATTGTATAGCCCTTTATATTGCTGTCTGTATTATATCTGTTCATAATTGAGTACTCTATAAATAGAGTGGTATTGTATAGAATAGGAGATTAATAAAGATCATTCACTTCTTTCCTTTCTGTCTGGTTCGTTCATGTTCTTGTTCTACTCATATCTCGAACAGGATTTCCACATCTACAACCTAGCTTACTGTATTTAGTTTAATATAAGATAAAAGGAAGCAGAGCAGATGAAGATCAAACCGTTGATGAAGTATATCGGTGGATGGCTGAGATGAGAGCTACGGTTTTCAGAATTAGTGAGTAGAGATAGTTGAGCAGGTTTTGAGTTCAACATCTCTGAGTTGAATGTTAAAGTTTTCAATCAATAGATCAAAGTGAGTTGCATCGTTGAGACCAGTTCAATTATATATGCAAATAGCTCACTGATCAGTAAGATTGCATATTAATACTCGAAAGCTATTGAGATTAAATTTGAGTACGAGCATAAGTGAGTGAAGTCGAGCTCGATGAGCTAACAAGTAAAGCTTGAGCCGGCTCTTACTCTGCTTTAGGGTTTAGGTTTTCATTTTTAGAATTTTAAATATAAAATTGTTTAAAATGTTTACAAATTACCCCACACTTTTTATATAAAACAATTATCTTTTATTTTTATTCTAATTTTTCATTCTTTTAACTATTTTATTATAATATTTTTTGAATCATAAACATTTTCTCTCATTTAAAATAAATGAGTTGGCTCGTGATCCGGCTCGAACTCGTGGAATAAAACTTGAGTTGGAGCTAGGACTCAATTAATTAATCAAGCTCAAATTTGGTGTGACTCGAGCTCGGCTCGGCTTGTTTAACCCCAAGACTTGAGCCATAAAAAAGAAAAGACAAAAAATGCTTTCATTTTTTAGGTTAGCCATTCATCTTTTCAAAATAACTCGACGTCACAAGTGATTCTCATTCTGATCAAGTCATGAAAGCTTTGAACATTTACACCTTGAACGATGAATTGTATACAATTTGGGATATTTCAGAACAAATTTGTACTGAATCGCGGCAGCTCATGACGAGAAGAGTATGCTTCTGATCAAGTTTAGTTTTTGAATGGTTTTTTTAAATGCTTTTTAAAATAGTTTATTTTTTGTGCTAGAAAGATGCTATAAGAAGCAGCAAGACGGCTTTCTTTCTGCTTCTTAGTAAAAAATTTATTTAATTTTATTAAAAAGTTATTTAAAAAAGCAATAAGATTATCCCAAACGAAACCTTAGTCTTTAATCATAACATCAAATTACTTAACAAGCTTCATTTGTTATTAAAGAAAAAGGTTATTGACATATCCTCAAAAAATTATCTTGATCGGGCACGAATCTCGTGGCAAAATCAAGCCGGAAACTTCAAAAATTAAATCCGGGATCACCGGAACTCCGATTTTAGCAAACATATACTCAAACTGAGCATCTCGGAAATACGAACTCAACGACACCAAATTCGACTCAATCCGAGCCCAAATGAGTCCAAATCAAGCACCTGACGCGTTATCGGAAAGTTCAAACCATAATTTGAGTTACCAAATAGTTTTCAAATATGACGTGCTTATATTCGAATCGAGCAGCTCAAAGAGACAAATCCAACAAGCTCATGATAGTCGAATTCCGACATCATTAAGACATTCAAATGTCAGACGAATGGTCCACGATCAAAAGATTCAATATCGACCGTTCATCTGAATCACTCTACCTTAACCCATGATCTCTCACCTATTTACAAGTCATGTCACTCCAGAAATTTATAAATAGACCCCTCATTTCTCTTGAGAGTGACCTCGTTGTTTTTTTTTTTACTTTCCAGGGGTTTCCACGTAAAAATCTTGGTGTTCCTATTTTTCTCCTGTTTGTATGCTGGATATCCATACAACGCTGAGACGGAAATTTTTTAACTCTATCGCCACATATATTCTAGCCAGCAACAATTATATTATTAGTTATAAAACCTAAAATATAATTACCATTATAATTGAGTGAATTGCGGTGCTTTATGCAGAAATCCCTCAATAAAAAGCATCAATAAACTTTCCAAATAAATGAACACAAATGTAGGATTGGGCTTTATTCTCTCAAGCCAATTACATATATGAGATTGCTTGTAGGCCCAGCCCAATAAAGTACAGCCCAATTTTATGTTTTACATGAATTCATTTTAGGAGTGAAGCTTTGCCCTAAGAAATTATCAAGAGTTGCATAAATTGCTTTATTAACAATAACAAGATTGTTCAATGCAAATAACAACTTGCCATTTTTTTAAATAATTATTTGAGTGATGTCTTCTAATACAAGAACATAGGACTGTCAATTCGTGTCAGCGGGTTGTGTTCGGGCCAGACCCGAATTTGACCCAGCTGTATCTGACCCGACCCAAACACGACTCGAAACAAGTTTCGGGTCAATTCTCTTGACCCGAACCCGACCCGGATCGGGTTCGGGTCAACACGACCCGGCATGAAATTTTAAAAATTGCGGGTTTCGATCACGAAGTAGAGGTAGCACAGCGGCCGGTGGTGGCACGCCACAGCCGCAGGCGGCAGCAGCATCTGCACAGCGGCAGGCGGCACTGCGGCGAGGCAGCAGTGGCACAATGGCAGCGCCAGTCGGTCGACTTGGTCCCGGATACGCGGCGGCGCGGTAGCAGATGTAGGCGGCAGCGGTGGCAGCACGCGAACGTTGAGACTCGATTGGGACTGCGACTCGACGCAGCGCCAGTCGCCAGAGCGGCAGAGCCGAGACATCGCCGGTGATCACCAGTGACGCGATTGTGACTGCGACTCGACGCGTAGAGTTATTTCGCGGGCAGGGCGGGCACGCCGGGCAACAGAAACGTGCAAACTCATTTCCGGGTCAACCCGAATCCGACCCGTAACACAAATCGTGTCAGTTTAATTTTTTGAACCTTAACCCGACCCGTTTGCTAACTGGGTCGACTCGAACCCGAATTTTTTCGGGTCAGATTCGGGTCGGGTTCGGGTCGTGTCAAAAATTGACAGCCCTACAAGAACACTTGGTTAATACCTTTTAACAAAGTTATCTTGTAGTGTATATTATTTGTATAATTTTTTGTTTATAAATAATTATGTTATAGTTATAGTAAAAATTTTAAGCATATGTATGTAATATAAATTATATTTTATTATTATATAATGTGAAATTATTATAAGATAAAATAAATAAATAAATATTTTTAAGAATTATTTGCTTTCCAAAGTTATCAAAATAAAAATATTAATTAAAGTTTAAAAACTATATTATATTTATTAGACCCAAAATTATATATGCATATTGATCATATTTTGTAATATAAAAAAAAACTATGCTTTGAAAACTTTGAATTTAATCAATTGATAATAAAGAAAAAAAAATATTTTGTAAACTTAAAATAATGTAATCAAATAATAAAAAATAAAGATATGTTAAATCGTCTACCATATTTTTTTCTCTCAGCTGTATATATAAATACAAATAATGAAAAACAAAAAGCTGTATTTTCGAAAAAAAAATTAATTTAAAAATGTAATTTTTTTTATTTTCTCATCCCAAATATTTTAAAACTTTCATCACAATCATAACAAATACAATTGACGGAATTATTACAGTAATTCAACGAAAATAAACCATCCAAAAATTGCAGCCAAGTAAAAAAATAATCTTATACATAAATATATAAAATATTTCTAAAATCCAATCAATTCATTCCTTTGATCAGACCGAGCAGATTTTCATCCATAGTTCAGCCTGAATATATCATTTTGCACGTAAAATCTCCCCTCCGTCGTCTGTACGAGCTGAAACATCTGCAACATTACATATTTGCGCAGAAGATCTTTCATCAATTATGTTATAAATGATCTCTTTTGTTGGAAGAGGTCGAATCGAATGAGAGAGTAATCAAAGCGGAAAGTTAACCTGGCTAAAGCTGAGGCTGTGTTCCTCGCCGGAAAGTTGCAAGCTTCCGGTGACAAACACAAGGATGCCGCCAGCGGCGAACGGGGACCCCTGACAGTCGACGGTGGCCACCATGTGGCGGCAGAGGTCGAAGGGGAGTTCAGAGAGATGGCGGCCGATGCTGTCGGCTCCGTCGAATCGCCGACCTTCAAAGGATAGAATGGAGGTGGAGGGGTGGTAGAGCCCGGCGAGCGCTGGCCTGCTACCGGCGTCGAAGAGACCGTAATAGTGCTTCACGAAGGCCTTCCCCACGATCTCCATTTGTGCTTCTCCTCCTCCTCCTCCCATCTCCACCTCCTCCTTCTGCATTTGAGATCAGTCTTCTTAATTCTTCTTCTTCTCCTTCCTGCTGCGCGATGATTCATATATATAGTCGAGATTAAGATAATAAATAATGGGAATTTTTTTTTTTGAAGTGCGCTTTAATTTATTATTCGGTGGAGGGCGACTCTGTAAAAGCTTAGAGCTTTCGCTGCTCTGCATTTGAAAATTAAAAGATTGCCCTTCAACTTCTCTATACTTACAAACTAATCGAGAAAAATGAATTTTTATTTTTTAAATTTAAATATGTTCTTATTTGATTTCAGATTAAATACATAAATTATGGTTCTTAATTAATAAATGTTCCAAAAAAGCCCCAAACAAAAAAAAAATTGCGATTCAGTTTTTATTGGAAAGAGTGATGGCAGCCTAGGGAATTATTCGAAAAAAGGGGGCCATTTACGAATAAATGAAGAAAAAGATAGGAGAAAAGAAAAAAAAAAAGTGGCTTATGCGGCATTTGGACGCGAAGAATCCATCCTGCTTATCAAGCGAAGCAAAGTGTCCAAAAATAAAATATTTTTGTATATGATAATTGGCATACATAAAAATAAAATAATAAAAGTAAATGTATTCATTTTATTTTTTTAATTATTGAATTTTTTGCATTTTTTTTTAAATTATTTCGTATGTCAAGTAAGCTGTTCTACAACTGATCATTTCTCAATACAGTTTGCATAAAAAAATGCGAGGTGAAAAAAAAAAGGAAAAAGGGGGCGAAAAGAACGGTCGGTGGATATCTTTTGATGAAAAGAGGTTCGACCTTATCTACCGCCCAAATTATAAAATTTGAGATAAGATTCGATATGTTGCGTAGAACAACAATGCATGGGTGGAAGCTCAAAGAGTTTAATGTGGGTAATGGTCTATTTTAAATTTTAACTATTTTGCTCTAGAGGCGTCATTGAGCCGGGCCAGCTCGAGCTCAACTTGTTTATGTTTATCAAGCTCATGAGTCGAGTTAGAGCTTGATGAGGCTCGGCTTGTGAGCTCGTGAGCCTGCGCGAATAATTTTTAAATTAAGTAATTTATATTTTTATAAAATTTTAAAATCTAAAAAAATATATGGCTGAAGCAAAAAAAGTACGCTGTAACAATCAAAATCGAGCGGCTCAACGACCAAGCTCAAGCTCGTTTATTGTGGGACGAGCTCGAGTTCGAGCTTGCTTTCCGACAAACGAGCTGAGCTCGAGTTTGAGCTCGTTTTCCGACTGACAAGCTGAGCTCGATAGTGCTAAAACTAGACTTGACTCGTTTACACCCCTATTTTGTGCATCTTCAATAAATACAATTGCTCAAATTTCAAGAAAAATAAATTCATTTTCTGTTTCACATGTAAGAATAAGCATTTCACAATTTTATTTTATCTATCCTAAAAAAAGAGGCTGGTTCAACCCCTATTCTCACTTAATTTTAATAACTTTTGTGGTCCTCTAATTTATTTTAAAATAAACAATAATTCATAATTATTTAATTGACAATTATATTAACCTTATCTTCTAGATCAAAGGATTGGTAAAACCTATTATTATCATTTTTTTTATCAGCCTATATTGACATTTTTTTTTTCTGAAGGCTGAGAGGTTAGAAGATAATCATCTAGTAATGCTTTATTAGAGCTATGGTAAATTTAATGTATGTTTCAGGACTATTTGTAATAGAAATGTTATTAATTTATTTGATTGTTATTTGTTTGTAATAGAAATTTTACTTTTTATTCTTTTTTTTAACAACTCAGACCGTCCTTCAATCTCTTTAATAAAGAGAATTGCAATTTGCAAGTAGGGGTGTGTCAATATTGGACCCGACCTGAAAATCCGACCCGAAAATGACCCGGTTTTGACCTGAAATTCCTGTTGTTCTGCGTATTTATAGGATTTGGCCATGTCCGTGGAGCGAAATCGAACATCTACGACGAGAAAGAGAAGATAAAAAGAGTGAGGGAGCTCTCATCGTTGCTTCCGATCAAAATGTTGTAACTTCCGATCCAATCGGAAGGAGACGCCGTTAAAGGAGTGAAGTTACCTTCACAGCGAATGAGCTCCCCTCGTTGCTTCCGATCAAAATGTTGTAACTTCTAATCCAATCGGAAGAAAACGTCGTCGAAGGAGCAAAGTTACCTTCACAATGACGAGCGAGCTCCCCTCGTTGAAGAACGAAGTCGAACAACAATGACGAAAAAGAAAAGATAGAAAGTAAATTTATGGGTCGGGTTTGGGTCCGAGAAATCGACCCGTTCGTAAAAACGGGTCAGGTCAATTCCAGGTTGAACCTAAACCCGACCCGTGACCCGATTTTGACAGCCGTATTTGCAAGTGCTTAATGAGTACATAATTAAAAGAATTATAGGTTAAGAAGGCATGATTGCAACCCCTTAATTCCAAAATTGCTGATTGAAACAAAAATATACATTTTTCAAATCATTTCTTTACACATTTGAGAGTGAAAATCTTGACCAAGATCATATTCGAACATATTTTTCAAGCTCTGCAATTGTAGTCATTTTGCAGATTTTTCTTTCAAAACAACACAATAACTACTCTACTAAGCTCCCAAAAAAAAATTTCAGTATTGATCCTTCAATAAAATTCAGATCTCAGCTAAAAAAACACACAGAATTCAACCAATTTATCTTCCATAAACGAACAAATTGTTCTTACTGAAACCCAGTTATCAAGCGTTTGTAAGTTGCAATATCTGGCTTAAGCCCTAATTTAAGCATCTCATCATGGAGATTCATTGCTTTCCTCAGCTCTTTTTCATGACAAAGTGCACTAATCATAATCACAAAACTAAAACTACTCAACACATTCTTCTTCCTCATACAATCAAAAACTCCAACAGCTTCCATAGCTCTTCCATCCACAACAAGAGCTTCCAACAAAACGTTGTAAGAATCAACATCTAAGAATCCACCCAAGCCGTTCACCTTCTCATGCAGACCAATTGCCAGATCCAACAACCCGTTCTTGCAGAAATGATTCATCAGCAAGCAACAGCAAGAACCATGCATCAATACAGACTTATCCAAAGCCAAATGCAGCAGTTCCGTAGCCTCCTTCCATCTCCCTCTTCTGCAATTTTCAGCTACATAGATCGATAAATCAGAAGCTTTGGGCAAGAAATCATTTTTCATAAGGTTCATTATCACTGCATCAACTTCCTCCACCGGCTCTGCACCACAAATGCTACTCAGAAACACATCAAGAGTTCCTGGATCCACAACAATTCCGTTTTGCGACATTTTATCAAACACCTTGAAGGCTTCTTTTTCTCGTCTTTTCTGAGCCAATGCACCAAGCAGACAAACATACGAAGTACTCTGCAAATCAAAATTCCAACTAAGGGCCTTTTGAAAGATCAACATAGCTGCATAAGTCTTCCCCAGCTCACAAAAACTAATGATAATCCAATCAAAATCAAAGCTTGGAGCCATGGGCAGCAAATCCCTGACAATCATTTCTTTCATGAAGAAACCAGCAATCCTAACATTCCCAAACCTACAACTTTCTTCAAGAACAGAGCACAAAGTACTCAATCTCAACTTCAAACCTCTCTCTTCCATTCCATTCAACACCTGGATCGCCGCCTTGAAGTCTCCTCTACTAGCATAGCAGTCCACAACCAAATCATAGCTTGATAACCGGCAGGGAAAACCCAAATTCAGTAGCATTTCACCTCTTTGAACCTTATCTTCCAGACAGAGAAGCCGCACCAGGACCGGCCAGCTTCCATGATCCATCTCGACACCAATACGCAGCGCAGCTGCACAAACCAACCATGCAGTCCGGCATTCACCATTCGAGCAAAGCATATTAAGAAAGGCATTGAAGCTTTGACTGCTCGGGACGAGCCCAAATTTCCTCATTCTATTGAAAGTTTCCATGGCATTCCAAGATGGCAAATCTGAGTACAGTTCGAGAACAAAGCTGAGAACTTTGGACGGAAAAGTTTTGCAACAGGACGAAGAGCGAACAAGAGCGTCCAGAACGGTGGGGGCCGGATAGGAGCGGAGTGCGGGGCAGAAGAGGTGAGAGGCTGGGAAGAGGTGGCCGGCGGCAGCGAGGATGGAGAAGATGGTGGCAAGGTCGAGGAGGTTGGGGGAGAGTGAAAGGTGAGAGCTTGCGAAGAGGAAGAAGCGGAGAGAGATGTTGGGGTTGGAGCGGGTTAGGCTTAAAATGCGGCGGAGGAGGGACGATGGGAAGGGACGGGGAAGGAGGGAGGATTTGGAGCGGAGGAGAGAGAGGGGGTTGTTGTGGTGGAGGAGGAGGGAGGAGAGAATGTAGGCGAAGGTGCGATGAGCGACGGATCTGCGCCATGTGAAGGAGGTGGAAATGGGCATTCGGGTAGGGAAGTATGTGTGTTCGATTGTTTTTGCCACTAGATAACGGAAAATTTTATTAGGTCTTCCGACGGACGTAGGGAAACATCCAGTTGGAGGTCAAATCACGTCAAAATTTGAGAAATATCGAGCAAATACTGAGCAATATCGAACAATAACGAGGAATACCATCACGTGAAGATTCAATACCGAGTTATACCGAGCTATACCGAACAATACCGAGTTGTACCGACAACTCGGTATTGCTCGGTATAGCTTGGTATAACTCGGTATTGATCTTCACAGAGCGGTATATCTCGTTATTATCAAATAATATCTAATAATACCGAGCAAATACCAAATTTTTTGGCAGGATTTTGCCTCCGACCGGACGTTCCTCTACGTCCTTACACCGGACCTAATAAAAGTTCAGGAGAACGAGGTTGAAGGATGCACGATTCTGATGATTTTTATTATTATTATTATTGGACGAGGCAGATATACATACATATTGTATAAATTTTAAGCATTTTATACTTATATAATATCTAAATATTTAAATTAGATAAAAATATCACTAATATCAAATCTTTTTATTCATATATGTTGCATCCATAAAAATTCACGATGATAAAGAAATATAAAATTTAGCATCTTAATTTTGTATGAATATTTAGCACACATACATATAAAAGAGTTGTGGTGTGTTGTTCAAAAGTGACACCAAGATTAGTGACATCAAAATTTTTATGTGAAAAATTCTAAAAAGGAAAAAAAATCATGGGGTCTAACCCTGCTTGAACGAATCCATTATTATTGATGGTTGATTATAAACAATGTCCATTTTCGGATGAGGGTGCTGGCTTAATGTAGCAAATACACATTATACATAGCTCGTTATATGGTAACTCTTCTTAAAAGAGTGTTTACATATTTGTTTGGTCAATATGACTGTAGTCGGCAGACGACAGTGATTGGAGGGACTACACTTGGCGGGCGATGATGGTCAGAGAGACTGTAGTCGACAGGCGACGATGGTTAAAAGGACCATAGTTGACGGGTGCATGATCGTGGTTAGAGGGACCATATTCAGGCCACGGTTGTGATGCCCTAGAATCTAATTTTAAAGAATTTTTTTATCTTTTAATAAACAACACCAGAACTATCTAACTTTATTTATCAAGACAAAACAGTGGTAACAAATTTTAGAATTCAAAATATCTATATGTATATATGTATTTATTTGTCAAAAATCATATAATTTTTTTTTTCAAAAATCATATATATTACTCAGGATATGTACAATCATATAATAACTGCTTTGTCTTAAGTATAAGAGAATAACTAAAAAAAAGAAATAGAATTTGATGAATCTTAGTCAATCTCACATTTTAGATCCTTTACCATAATATGAAAATATTTAATCATATATAATGAGCTCACAAATCCAACAAGCAAGCAATCAAATCATATAATTGAACTCAACACAAGGCAATGAAGCAATATGCATGTGAGCAAACCAATCATTACATTTATATTCATATGATCATTAAATCACTATATAAATAGTAAAACTATATGGTACGGAATATAATAAATTAGTACAAATGTCAAATCACTAAAGCAATCATTATATCAATATTATAATCAATGAAAAAATCATATAAAATAATAAAATCAAACCATCGATAAAGACTGTCAAAATCAAATTAATATAGTAAAATCATATAGAAGTGTACACATACTATCAAGTTATTCTATATCAATATTAAATTAATATCTTAATCACATGTTCAATATATCATGTGTTCAATATAATTTTTGCATGTATATATATATATATGATTTTTGTTATATATATAAATAAATAAATCAATAACAGTGTTAATAATAAATCCGTACAGTAATATGATAAGGCCTCAATAATATTCATTTCAGTAACCACACTAAATAAATAATGATCATGCAATCATGCATGGCTATCACTGTATTTTTAGTATCGTGTCAATGTCAATAAACTGTTGGTTCAGTAAATTGAGTCATCACTCTTTATCTGTCGGCATAATAATTATTTCGTTATAACTCTCAATTAGTGTATCACGTGAATCAGTAAAGGATAATAAAATCATAACAATTATTCCCAATTGCTTGTCTTTTACACACACATTATTATCAAAATACTATAACAATAATTTCAATCATATATTCACATTCATTTCTAATGCATTGCAGCAAATAAAATATAATTGAGCTTAATGATAGTAAACAAAAAATCATACTCAGTAAATTTTTTTATTTTTAGAAATTTATCAAATTATTAGATATCACATCAAATAATATTTTAAAGCTTAAATTGAACTAAAGTACTATTTTAAGATGTTAAAATAAATTTCAGATTATATAAAAAATAATAAATAAACATTCAAAAAGTTCATAATCTCATTATCTATAATATATAAAAAGTTAATGACATGTATTAATTTCTTAAAAAATTTGATTAGTGCCCAAAAATTATGAAAGATCATGTAATTAAAATACAATAATATATATCTTATGGTAATGATGATTTTCAACTTTGAATTATAATGACTCCTAAAAAAATTATTTATTTGAGTCAAAATATGAGTTATTACAATGGTAGTTTGAGGGAATACAATCAAAGGGTGACGGTGGTCGGAGGCAGGGGTGTCAATTTCGGGTCACGGGTCGGGTTCGGGTCGAACCTGGAACTGACCTAGGTTCAATCGGGTCGACCCTAATCCGACACGGGTAGGAAAACGGGTCGAAAACACGGACCCGAACCCGACCCGTCGGGTTGTAGGGTTGACCCGACCCGACACGGGACGCGAGCTTGGGCGCGCAGGCGGGCAGACGCGGGGCGCGCAGGAAGGTGCGCCACGGACGTGAGCGCCAGGGCAGGGCTGGCGCATGCGGGGTCGCGGACAGCACGGGCGCGTGCGGGGCCGCAGGCAACACTGGGCTGGGCGGGCAGCAAGGGGCGTGCGGGGTCGCTGGAGAGGGCGGGGTCACTGGCTGGGTCGCGGGCGTGTGCGGGGTCGCAGGTAGCGCGGGCAACGTCGGGCAGGGCGGGCAGCTCATTCTAAGCAGGTTTCCGGGTTGACCCGCCAACCCGTCGGGTCAACTCGAACCTGACCCATTTTTCAAACGGGTCGAATCCTGGAACTTGAACCCGACCCATTTTGAAATTGGGTCGGGTCCAACCTGGATTTTCCTGGTCGAGTTTTCGTGTCGTGACAAATATTGACACCCCTAATCGGAGGGACCGTCATCAATGAACGATGATGATCGGAGGGACCGTAGTCGATGGGCAATAGTGGTTGGACGGACCATAGTCCTTCACTAATGTTCATATTTAGTTGAAGATTAATAAATTAGATATTATTGGAGATCAAGTTGCACAAAATATAAATATTAACTTAAATATATATATAACTTAAACATAATTTGTTAATCATATTTATAATATTTAAATTTAATATAATTAATATTTATAGTTAATATTTATAACTATTAAATTTTTTATATTTAATATTTATAACTATTTAAAGTTTAATATTATATAAGATTAATCAATTAATTTTGATTTAATCTCATGTCTCTCTCTCTCCCCGGTATCTCTCTCAATATTCAGCAGAAAACGTTAAAAAATTTTGTTTAAAAGGAGAATGCAGAAAAAATCTTGCGTTTTTTTTTTTTTTTCACGCAAAACACAAAAACGGACTATTATTTCTTAGCGACTAAAAAATTTTCTATCTCCACCGCTGAATAGAATATTTTTGTTGCTATGATCGACCATTGTCCAAAATAAAAATTAGTCGCTTATATGTCACACATTATGATGATAGTAATTTATTTACAGTTCTTCTTTGAGTAATTTACTTATGCATTTTCCATTATAATTTACGATAGTATTATCGATGTATTTTCTATAAGTAAATTTTAACGATAGGGTGGAATCAAGTTTTCTTTTTAAGGTTGGATAAAATAGTATTGCAAAATACATAAATTTATATATGAAATAAAAACATTTCTTAGAATTTAGACAAATGCATCTATTAAGATGGGTAAAATAGTTAAAATACTTATTATTCTAAAGAAAAAAAAATATTTCAAGGTGATCAACAATTTCCACCCTAAGCTTTTCTTGATTCCACCTTTGTTTAGTAATAGAATTAAAGTCAATAAATTTGATGTACAAGTTAATTATCTAATTTCCCCCGCGCCAGTCCCCATTCTCCTTCCGTTAGGGTTTCCCTAGCGGCTGATTGGTGGCGCTGGCTGGCCCTTGTTTCACCATTCAAAGTTTAGGGAAGTTCCTCCTATTCCTTTTTTCTCTGGTTTTCTTTTAATTCGTCCACCTTCGGCCTCTTAGCCAGAATGGCGGTGAATCGTTTGGTTGACCATGGTTTTTTGGACGGTCCGACCAAATCTTGCTCTTTCATTGAGGCTCTCGATGGTATCTACAAAATTATTTTTCCTGAATTGAAACCTTCATCTTTTCATGGTCTTACATCTCTATGGATATCGGAGGAAGAAATTTTGGCACTCGCAGCTCCTTTTCAATATGTCTTAGTCGATTTTTTCCCTCTAGTCGCCCATCCCTTGATTCTATTCGTAGGTTTTTTTTTAAGCTTAAGCTTCAAGGGGATTTCTCTATTACATTATCGGATCCTTTCCACAATTTGATTAAACTTTTCAATTACATGGATTATAGTTGTGTTTTCTACCATAAATCTTATCTGGTTAACAATTGTTATATGAAGTTGATTAAATGGTCTCCTCTTTGTAACATTACTGTGGAATCTCCAATTATTCATATATGGGTTTCTTTCCCAAGCCTTCACCCACACTTATTCTCTCCACGCATACTTCATGGGCTCGGATCGCTATTTGGTCAGCCTTTAATGGTTGATAATGCTACATCGTTAGGGTCACGACCTTCTCTTGCATGTGTTTTGCTCGAGCTCGATATTACTAAAAATTATCCAAAAAAAGTGTGGATAGGTCCCAAAAAATATGGTTACATTCAAACTGTGGTTATGGAGGAATTTCCTCCCTTTTGCGTTAAGTGTAAATGTTTTGTGCAAGTGCTAGGTGATTGTCGTTCTACTCCCTCCACTGACCCGCCGATTAATGGTGGGGAGGGGGTTTGAATAACTTGGATAATTTAGATAGTAGTGATATGATTCCTGTTTCTTCTGTTCCTTATGTAGCATTGTGCAATGAAATTATCTCTAATGTGGATATTGTCAATTCTGTTAATGTTGGCAATGGGAATGCTGGGGGCAATGTAGACAATACTATGTTGAATCCTACTCTTTTTGATGAGGATGATGAGGTTGCCGTGCCTTTGTATAATGTTCTTGTTGATGATAATGAGGTTATTGTGCCTTCGGCTAGTGGGGGCTTGGATGGTGAGGTTGCTCATGTTTCTGGAGGTTGTTTTCCTCCTCTAACTATTGGCGTTGGGGATGTCGTGGACTCTAATGTTGATGGTATGGTTGTTGTGCCTTTGGCTTGTGAGGGGTTGGAGGCTAATAACATTATTATTAACCTTATAGCTACCCCTATTCTTTCGCCTACTTTAGTTGATGAGGTTGTTGATGCTGTTGAGGCTACCTATGGCTCTCTTGTGATGCTGTTGGAATTGCTTATTTACATTCCGGTATCTCTCATTTTTAATGAGTCTTTGGTAGCCCAATTGGCTGGTAAGTTGGAAAATAATTGTTTGGAGCAAAATGATTGGTTTAATGATTTTGACTCTTCACCCTGCAGGTGTGATGGGAATGACTTGGATGAGCCTGAAGATGCTATTCATGCAAGTTATAATTTGAATGTTAACCATATTATTGAAAAAGCTTTTGCTTTGGGTGGTGATAAACATCATAGGAGGAAGCCAAAAAGGAAATAGTTTGGTCCTACTATGTTGATATTGTATTTTTTTCATTCTGTTCATTGTTTTGGTGGTGTTTTTGGTTGTTGGTTGTGGAGCTATTGGTTGTCCTATTTTTATTTTTTAGGATGGTGACGTCCTCCTTCTTAGGCTTTTCTTCGTCATTAGCAAGTGGTTCCTTAGAACTTCGGGTTTCTTCTCCTTTTCCTGATATGTTTTGTTGTATTCTTTGCAGGCTTCTTCTTGGTCATTGTGTTGGGAGTTTTAATTGGGAGGCTACTGCTATTCAACTCAATCAGTCGTTTCATCTTCTTGTGGGGCTTTGTTGGCTCGTTGACCTGGTCTTTTTTTCTTGTTTTATTTTCTTGAGTTTTATTGTAATAGATCGAATAAAAGGCTCATAGGTTTTACTTTAAATGTTATATTTGTAGAAAACTATTAATTCGTTAAGGGCTTGTAACTCCCTTTTCTTATTAACGCGTAGGCATGAGGGTTTTATCCAAAAAAAAAAAAGAAAAAAAAAATATTGTTATATTATCTATGAACTTCCAACAATAATAGGATCTATTGTTCTTGCAATTGAATTGTTTCCGATAGTCCATCAAAAACCCATAGGATGAATAAAAATCAATCTATACTCTGCACTTACTTTTCTAAAACAAATCTACAATATCACCCTCATTTCATCTAAATAAGTCATAAATCCTAACCATTATGATATCCATTCTTTTAATCATTTACTTAATAATCAAATCATATGTTTGTTCTATTAATTCATTTAAATGTAGGAGGATTAATGAAATTAATGAATAAAATTATATTTTTTCCTTTTATTTCCTTTATAATTTCTTTCATTATTATACTAAGCAAGAAAGCAGCTAGGCATTTCCAACTGTTCAGCCCAAGCCAATCATAAAACAGCAGCCCAATGAAAACACACAAAGGCCCAATCATGATACTTCATTTGTAACAAAAAAAAAAAGGGTGCTAAACAAATATTTTTAAGAAAAATTTGTAATCAGAACTATTTTATAGAAAATAAGATATTTATACGATAATTCAAAGAAAATTTTTTTATTAGAAAATAGAACTATTTAATTTTAACCAAAATAAAATTATGTTATTATATTATCAATTTTTTTTGTTTTAATTCGAGAATTAAATTCTGCCAGATTTTTAGTGTTTAAATATGATATTAATCATATATTTTGATAAAATCAATATTAAGATTTTTATTTTCATAAGTTTTTTAAATATTTTATTTAAATATATTTTAAAGAATTTGTTCTTAGTTATACTAAATTAAAGTCAAAATTTTATATTACGATTCTAATTTAATGTTCGACTTTCTTTATAAACACGTTCAGTTTTTTATTTTATCTTTAAAATTCCTATAATTATCTTTGTTTATTGAAAATAACAAATAAATTAATCATTTATCTTATTTAAATGACGAGTTTAATTCATATTCATAAAAAGGCTCCTCCACACAATTAAATTCTTAAAAGATATATTTAAGAAAATAAATGCTGAAATAAAAATTTAATGTAGAGATATTTCATCCTTAAATTATTATTATATTAGTATAGTCGTTATTGATATATTAAAAAACAAAAAAATTTCTCTAAAATTTCAAAGAGTGAGAAATTTCACACCGCAGACCGCACTACGATGACACTATTTTTTCCGCCACCGCAGAAAGAAAAAAATAAAATAAAATTAAACCAATGTTTTCCTTAGTTTTAGCGTTTTCTGGTCCGAAAATAAGAACTTTTATAGACTATTTAGGCCAAGGAGAAAATACGAACTTTATTCATATCAGAATCAAATCATTTTGAGCTCGTTGGATTTAACATGCCGTGTCAATTAATTCATTATGCCAGTTCTTTCCATTCAGACTCCGCACAGAATAATTTTTCGACCAGAAAACTATTACGTGCGGAATTCGAATAGCGAGAGCTGTCTGAATTTGCTGCGTATTTACAAAGAATTTGCTGAGTATTATCTCTGCTAAGTATTTATAAATACTCAATTGTGAGTATTACTGAGTATTTGTTGAGTATTTTGACAATATTCACTGAGTTTTTTTGTGAAAATTTATTGAGTACTTGTTGATTTACTGTATATTTACTGAGTATTTGTTGATTATTTACAAATACTCAGCAAACACTTATTAAACACGCAGACTCCGCACAAAATAATTTCTCGACCATTTGACACTTAAATTGATATCTTAAAACATTTAAATATGTTTCAAATGCTTGATTTGAACTTAGGTGTTCGAATAGTCCAAAATTACATTGAAAAACTTTTCAATATAAATATTAGCTCATTTGAACTTTCAGAGATGCATCAAAGTTTCTAAAAACTATTGCTTAAAAATTAAAGAGTCATGAGCAGAAATTCAACTCTTCAAAAGAAAAAACTATTTGAAGAGCACAACCGTTTTACGTATCCTTAATTAATAAAATAAATATAGGTCAAAATTGTTTTATATAGATAGCTTAGCAGTAAGCATCAGAGAACATACACTACAACGTAATCAAAAGAAACCTTAATTAATAAGACATAAACAGACGCAATTACAGAATCTTCACTTGCTAACTACGCCTTGACTATAAAGATAAATATTAATGTGAGCACATTCCAAATTGATTTTTCTTATGTATAATTTATATATTTATTACTTAAATTTTTATATTTACTTCATGCTAAAGTATAACAAAATTTATGAAAGAAAATATCCTTTTTTGCTTTAAATAAGTTAATAATAATAATAATTTTGATATAATTTTGTGGTTGTTTTTTGCTGACAAAATATAGTTCAAAGAATATTTGTAAAGGAAATATGGTGTAATGCAAATATTTTTTGTTGTATGACTGTACACTACAAATAGGAATGTGCATTCAATGGGTTCGCTGAATTAGTTCATGTGTTTTAGCTAGGGGTGTCAAAGTGAGTTAATGTGTCGAGTACGGGTCCAACCCAGCCTGACCTGGATCCAAACGAGTCAGCACAAACCTGACCCAATTTTGCAAATGTGTCCATAATTTCAACCCGAACCCGACCTGAGCGGGTTACCGAGTTGATTCAACAGACCCGCAAAGATTTAATGCTTGGACTCGTCTCTGTCTCCGCATACACATTCCAGCATCACAGGCGGAGAAGAGGGCCTTCAGGCTTCACGGTAGACGCGGACAGCAGATGCGGATGTGGACACACTTCACTCAAGTCACTCACGACAGACGCGGGCGCTTTAATGGTAGTCAGTAGTCATGACACCAATGCACCAGATGGCAGTCAGTATTCACAACAGACACGGAGTTGCGGACGCGCCGACGCCACGCTAGACACTGAAAGTCACGCCGGACTTGGGACACACGACGGGTGTGGGGCTTTGGACCAGAACCAGACTTGAGCACAAATCGGTGGCTCACGGGACAAACTGGGTTGATTTCGGGTTGCTTGGTCAATCCAAACCCAACCCGATTTTAAAAACGGGTCGAAAACTCAAACTCAAACCCTACCCATATGATAAACAAGTTCACCCAAACACAAAATTTGGAAGGTTGGGTTCGGTCGGGTTTTGGATTGGGTCAAATATTGACACATATAACTTTAGATAGAGCTAAATGGACCAAACGATGCATAGAGCGAAATCGAACCGTTCTATAATTTAGGCTTCATTTCGGGCTGCTTAGCTTTTCAATATAAAAATTTTTAGAACATAAAATTTTGTAAAAAAAATCTATTTTAGAAAGAAAGTAGTAAGAAATCTGTCCCAAATGAAGCCTTAGTTTGATTTAGTTGAACCCATTTTGGCTTAACCAAAATTTGAAAATATGTTTACTTTATTAAGAAACTCTAATAATAATTCTACAAAGAAATTGTATAACACTTTGGTTATTTGGAATTCTGAACTTTTTGGTGAAAAATCTATACATAGATCGAGAATGCATGCACAAAAATAAATAAAGAAAATGAATATATTTAATTTTAAGAAGCTTATATTATAAGCCACACCAAATTTTGATTTGGACTCATATGAAGAAATTAGATTTTCAAAACAAAATAAAATTTCAGTCTATAGTTCAACCCTTTGAGCTAGTGATTTGCATCCCTACCTAACCATGCTTCCACATGCTTATTAAAAAAAAAAAAAAAAAAAAACTACCACATGCTTATCCTTCCCTTCAAGCTAATTAGGTCCCTTTTGGCCCTCCTCTTTCCTATTAATTCTAATTTTGCACTAGCTTGACTGCAATGAAATTCAGGGAGACAATATATTTCATGAGATGCAAAGTCCTTGTTTTGTCGGTTGCCACTACTAATATATAGTTATTTTGAATGAAATTTTAACAAAATTATTTCCTTCTATAGGAATTTTTTCCTTATCATTTGGACTTATGATTATTTCTTAACAGTATTTAGTTAGTAATATTTAAATTAAATATTTTTAAATTAAATTCAAGACCATTAATAGAGCTTCAATTTCAACAAAATTATATATAGTATGTAAAATAAAATTCAAGTTCAATCAAGCTTCAAATTTTCTCAATGAGATGAATTCATTGACATCACAAGTGATCCAATCTGCATTCAATTGAGCTCAAATCAAGCACCTTAAACATAATTGAAAACATTTAGATATTAATTGATTGACCAAATAAGCTCTAAATTTTATATGCTTATAGTCAAATTTGGCGGTTCAAGCCCATGATCATTCAATTTTGACTTCATTAAGATGCTCAAATATTGGATTAAAATATTACAATCTAGAACATCAATATGGAGTTATTTGATGGAGTATTTTGTATTCTAGCTAAATTTATCAAAATTATGGCCCTCTCGAAAGCTATAATTTGAGCTTAATTTTCTACATAATGGAGGTTCACGAACTAAGAGAGCTAAAAAAATTCTATTGCATTTCTTGCGATTATTGCCAATGACCACTACCGATAATCACCATCACCATTATTAAACTTCAATCATCCAATTATTATCGTTCAACCGCTAAAACTCAACCCTAATTTTGGGTTTTAACTATCCACCAGTGGACATACCATTTTTGTAATCCTTACAACAAGAATTAAAAAAATTATTCTCAATTGTGTAATTATATCTTTTCATTTGTGGAGAATAATATATTATTATTTCTATAATTAATCCTATAGTGGACTATTGCAACTAAACCAACCTCATGATTTTTCCCCTCTTTGGGTTTTCCAATTAAAATTTTTTTGTATCTCTTGTAACTTATATTTGTGGTGGATATTTTTGCAAGGCTAAAATATTAAATACTCAATCACTACAAATTTTCTAGCACTCAACAATTTAGTGTGTTCTATGAGGCGTTCTATGAGAAATATTCTCAACATATACTGTCATTATTTCTTCAATTGATGATAATTAATCCCTTAATTAAGAATAACTTGATTTAGATGGTGAAAGCCACCTTGACCTTACTTTAGACGATCATAAGCATAATAAGATGAAAGAACTTTGAGTTCAAATATTATAACTTTTAAAGGAGACAAAACAATGAGTACAATCATATCATAATAGAGTTCTCATACCATAAAATCAACAAAAATTTGGGGGTTGATTTATTTGATGGCACTCTGACAGCATCTTCTTATGTTTTAGTTCTTTGTCCACCACAGTATCATGAATGTGATCTCTTGAACACTGCCAGCACAGCCCATTCTTCCTCCACCGACTATAAAGAACTTAAATCATCTTTGCCTTATCGATGCTCCTTGTAATGCTCTAAGAGATGTGTTGTGTGCTTTATTCAGGAGAAATTCCCTTTCATGAAAGAAATTAGCTTATTCTTTATCATAATTTTCAGTTAAGTCTTCATCTATATTGATGAAATTCTCCAACATCCTATTCTGGTGGGATTTTAGTTATGTAATTTATCCATTTTTAAAAACTTTTGATCCTTATGAGCACATTAATCATTATAAGACCATCATATTCATGAAACTTCTAACTCAATCATTTGTCATTTCTTTCCTATAACTCTTAAGAGACAAGCTAGAACATGATTTCCCCACCCTCTCTCTCTTTACGGTATAAATAATTAAATATTCATATTTTTGGCGATTTAACCTTATTTATTGATGAGCAGTTCTTTGCTAATGAAAAAAAAAATAATTAATGACTTTTTTTTTTTTTTTTGAGATTTGTCAAAATGAGATAATGGCTTTAAAGAAAAATGTGTAAAGATTAATATTTTTTATAAAGGCCAAATCCTAAAATCAAGTCTAAAGTTACTATGATGGGTATGTACGTATAGGAGGTCTTTATCTTGGACCTTTTACAACGTTTCCTTCCCGCTACCATGTGGCTGGGGCATTGACGTCACATCTTTCCAATCTCACCAGCCTTGGCGGCACGACAACATTGTTGTGTCAAGCTACATCTAAACGAGTCGAATTTTGACACTATCGAGTTCAACTCGTTAGTCATAAAGCTAACTAGAATTCAATCTCGTCCCACTATAAATGTGCTCGAGCCGGCTCGCGAGCTTTGGCAAGCTCGATTCGTTTTCCGAAAAAACTGCATCATTTATTATAAAATTCAGTTTAAATTTAATAAACAAATTCAAATTTATTACAAATTCCAATTTAAAATTTATTAATGTTGCGTCCTGGAGTATTCGCGGCGGTAGAGAAATATAAAGTTTAACTTCTTAGCGTTGTACGAAAATTCGGCACGCACACAGATAAAGGGAGAGGGTGCATTTATGAGAGACACAAAGATTTTTCGTGGAAAAGCTCTGAATAGGGGGAAAAACCACAGTGCCTGGCCCAGTATAAATGAATCCACTGGTATTGTAGTTGATTACAAAGGAGGTCCTTCTTCAAGGGAATGTCTTAGCTTGATGTACATATTATAGAGTACATTACATGGTGAGAATACATAGCATCATTATTGATGTGTTTGTTTGGTTTGAAAGACTGTAGTCGGCGGGCGACGGAGGTCAGAAGGACTGTAGTCGACGGGCGACGTAAGTCGGAAGGATTGTAGTCGGCGGGCGACGTAAGTTAGAAGGACCGTAGTCGGCGAGTGACGGAGGTCGGAAGAATTGTAGTCGGCGGACGACGTAAGTCAGAAGAACCATAGTCGGCGAGTGACGGAGGTCGGAAGAACTGTAGTTGGCGGACGACGTAAGTCTGAAGTACTGTAGTCGGCGGGCGACGGAGGTTGGAAGGACTATAGTCTGTGGGCGACATAAGTCTGAAGGATCGTAGTCGGCGGGCGACAGAGGTCGAATGACTGTAGTCGGTGGGCAACGCAAGTCTGAAAGACCGTAGTCAGCGAGCGATGGAGGTTGGAAGAGCCGTTGTTTAATGACGAAGGTCAGAAAGACGACATCTAGTAGAAGACCATCAATGGACATAAATCCAATATCAGGTAGATGTCTAGTGAAAGTTTGACAATTGGCAGAAGTCCAGCGTCAGGTAGAAATTTGGAGACGAGCGGATGTCCGACGTCGGGTAGAAGTCTGACGCCAGTTGGAGGCCGAGGATAATTATGACTTTAGATTGTATTCAGACAGAACTCCAGCGTCACTTGGAGGTCGGATGGAATTCCGGCTTCACTTGGAGGTCGGGCGGAATTCCGGTGTCACTTGGACAGAATTCTGACGGCAAATGGTCGAGGAGGAGTTCTTCCCTCCTATCCTTCTTCTCTTCTCCTTCTTCTCTTGCTTGGGCATTGGCTTCGGGGCCCCTCTCATGAGAAATGAGGGGCCTATTTATAGATTTCTGGAGTGACATGACCCGTAAATAGGTGAGAGATCATGGGCGAATCGGGAGTGGTTTAAATGGACGGCCGATATTGAATCCCTTGATCGTTGACCGTTCGTCAAACATTTGAAAGTCTTAAAGATGTCGGAATTTTGTGATCTTGGGCTCGTTGGATTCGTCTCGTCGAGCCGCTCGATTTGACTATAAGCACGTTATGTTTGAAAACCTTTTCGTAACTCAAATTGTGGTTTGAACCTTCCAACATCGCTTCGGGTCCTTGTTTTGGATTCATTTGGGCTCAGATTGAGTCGATTTTGGCGTTGTTGGGTTCGTATTTCCGAGGCGATCAGTTCGACTATAAGTTTGCCAAAATCGGTGTTCAGATGATCCTAGAATTAATTTTTTGAAGTTTCCGGCTTGATTTTGCATCGAGATTCGTGCCCGATCAAGATAATTTTGTGATAACATATCAATTACAAATTTCAAAAAAGCTGCAGCATAAGAGCATTTATTCTGTCCGTTCAAATTTAATAAATAAAATATAATGGCAAATGGGATTAGGAGGGAAGATTAGGCTCACATGGTCCATGACGGGATTAGGCGGATTCAGTAGAGCCGCAGATGCGACCGACTCGGGCCACTCGAGGGCCTCGAATTCGAGCAGGATTAGGAGAGAAATAAAAACATTTAATATTAATTTTTAGGTGGGTTCAAATTTAATAAAAAAATAAAAAATATTCTAAAAATATTAATATTGAATTGAGGTGGCTCGCGAGCTCACGAGTCAAGCCTTAATCAAGCTCTAACTCGAGCTCGTTTAACAAACGAGCTCGAGTTTTAGCTCGAGCTCGACTCGTGAGCTCGATAAACTTGGCTCGCGAGCCCATAAACGAGTCGAACTCGAGTCGGCTTGCGAGTCGAGCTCGAGCAGGCTCGCTAGTCGAGCTCGAGCCGGCACATGATTTGGACTTGATCGGAAAGCTCATGGCTTGCCGACCTCTTTTGAAGCTATGGAATTAGTTAGAATGTACTTTGTATCCTTGCTCAATAAAAAAAAAGTTCTATTAAATTTATCTAAGATTGAGGGCAACAATTAAAGATCTTTTTTATGAAGAAATTAATATTAATTGAAATGCTCTTTAACTAACGAGGCTAACAAAATGAGCATCTTATATATATAGGCCAATTGAGGCAAATTTAAACACACATCACATATGTAAACTTCGAATTCGTGGACTGCTTACTTGATAGACAATGCTTCCAACCAACAAATAAAAATTAGGTGCATAAAGTTATAAAATAAATCATTTAATGCCCTCCTTTGAATTTCTTTACCACCTTTAAAAGCTAGCCCATATATTTGACAAGTCCATTCTTTACTCTCTGGGTTTCTTATTTGATAAATATTTTTGTGTTGACTCACCTACTACTTCAACATCAAGGCCCTCCAGAATAATTTCTCAGCATGATCAGAAATTATTCTGTGCAAAGTCTGGACGTAGAGTTACATCCGAACTGTGAGTGTACACAATATTTATACATTGAGTACTATTATTTTCTTACACAGTGTGTACACATTGTCTGGACACAACTCTATGTCTGGACTCCACATAGAATAATTTCGCAGCATCAACTCTCTAGAGAAAATGTAGAATTTTCTCGCCTTTGCTTTAAAATAAAATTACATCTCTCTTATAAATCATAGTACAACTGTATGATTTCTATATGCAATCATCGATGCAAATAAATCCGATCGAATCTTATAAATTTATGCCTTGCATATGTGATTTATATTATTTTCATTCGTTCATTATTATCATCATTATTGTCATTATTATTATTATTATCGAGACTTAATAACCATGATTTGTTTTAACTAATCTTTATTCAAGAATTTCTTTTAGAATTTTTTATTTTTCTTTCATTTATGGTGAAAGGCAGGATTATATATGCTCGTTAGAAGTTTGGGTGTAATTGGTTTCTAGAGAGAAAAGAAATCAATGATTTATTAACTAATTTGTAATATTACAGAAATACTAAAATTGATCTCTATTTAAAATATAACAGAAAGTTAAGTAAAAATAACTTTTACAATAAAAAAAAAATTCTTAGTTATAATTAATATATAAATACATTAGGCTTAAACTTGCATTAATTAATCAAAGCTAAATTTTAGAACATGATCCTACATAAATTAGAGTTAGGATTGTTGTGTGCTATAACATTCGAGGCAATAAAGAGATAAAGGGCTTAACTTCTTAGGATTGTTGTGCAGCTCCGATTGGTTGGAGCGTTGCGATGTTATGCACTAGAATGAGTTTTGACCTTTTTTTTCTCCACCCAGCTCTCTCTCTCTCTCTCTCTCTCTCTCTCACACACACACACATACACACACACACATATTGGCTTGCCATTTATGCAAGGGAGAAGGAGGATGAGAGAAAAAGAAGGATTTTGGTTGCCAATTTGTTTCATCGCTTCCATGAAAATTGCTCAAATCATTATAAGTAACTTAATTCCTTTTTATGTTTTTAAATATTGTGATTTGATCATTTGATTTCTTCCTTATTAATTTATATAGCATTTTCTCTGAATTTAGTGAACTTGCATAGCATAACTTTTTGTATGTTGTAATATTAATTATCCTAGACATTTTAACTAGTTGATTTCACTAGGTTAAATGGTAATTATTGTGTTTTGTATATGATTTGTTTATAATAGTTATTTTAGTATTTTAATATAAGTATAATATTAATACAAGCATTATAAATGTATATAGATATGTAATTGGGTAATAAGTGGTTGATCTTATTTTTATAATACTATAATAATAGTATATGTAAATACAAGTAAAGGCTGGTTATTTACTAACATTAGCTTGAGACTGATTGATCTGCATATGATGGTGGGTCAATAAGTTTTTCTTTAAATATTATGATATGGTGTTATATCTCTATTGATTCACTGATTGTGAGATTTATAAGAAGTTAATTACTATTTTCATGGGCAAAGAGCAAAGTCTCTGTTTAATGAGCCAATAATTATTTATTTACTGATTATCAAAAAATACCGTACAAATCAGAGCTCTTTACTTATTTAGTGACTACTTGGATGCATATATTGTATTAATTTACTTTCACAGTACCAATTTACTATTATTGTATTATTTTACTATTACTGATACCGATGCTATTATTGACTCACTATAACTATTAGTACTATTACTGATTTATTGCTATTGTATTAATTTATTATTACTAAGAACACAATTCTTGCTACTGAATATGTTATATAAGATACTGATTTGACATTGATATAGAATGATTAAACATCATGTGTATACTAATTAATTTGATAGTACTACATTGTTATGAATTCCAACAGTCTTCATATATGTTTTAGAATTTCTAATTTATATGATTCTTTTATTTACTAGATAACACTATTACAACATATGATTTAAGAATGATTATTTCTTCTTTTATTGTTTTGATATTTGTACTAGTCTACTAATTTATAGATATCATTGTTTCCATCAAGGTTGTGAAAACCGGACCGGACAACGAACCGGAAGAGGGAGAGGTTCACGGTTCGACCGGTCGAACCGGGTCGGGATGACGTAATAAATAATTATATTATTAAAATTTAATAAAATAAAAATCAGATAATATAATTATATGAGCATTTAATAATATTTATAAATTTTTATACATATAAATATCATTTAATAATAATATATTTATAAGAATAACACTTAATATAATATATAAATTTATAATATAAAAAATTTATGATCATTAATATAATTTAAATAATTGAATATATGACCATTTAATAATATTTATAAATTTAAAAATATATATATAATAATATAATACAAAATTATAAATATAAATATCATTTAAAAATAATATATTTATATATTTATAATTTAATATATTTATAAGAATAATATTTAATATAATATATAAATTTATAATATTAATATTTTATAACATAATTATTATAATATATATTATAGCAAATTCATAATACATATCATCCAAATTTGTAGCCCAACTAAGCAAATATTTAAAGCCCAACTAAGAAAAAATTTGAAACCCAACTAGCCCAAATAAGCCCAAATTCACATTTTAAAGTATTCATGCAAGTATGTAACTTTTTTAGTCCCACATCATAGGGGGAGGTTGAACATCCTTCCTTGAACCCTTTATAAAGTGAGAAGTACACTCTTTTTGCAAAACAAATTATGTGAGATATATAAGATATCTTTCATGTATTATGATGAAATTAATCATCATATTTAATAAAAACATTTTAAAAAGTTTAAAAATTTTTAATAAACTAAAATATATGTTTAAATTTTTAATTAAAACAAAAAAAAATATTTTTTACAAACCGGCCGGTTCTTTCCAACCCGGACCGGTTCAACGGTTCACCGGTTGAACCGCTGGTTCAATCCGGTTTGATCCGGTTCTATGCAGAGCCGATTTTGAACCTGGATCGGACCAGTTCACGGTTGAACCGGTTGAACTGGCCGGTTCGGTCCGGTTTTCAAAACAGTTGTTTCCATACTATGTTGTTTTATTGGCCTCAGTATCATATCTTCTAACTTTTTTATATATTTTGCAGTTATTGCATCTGTTTTATTGTTCATGAACATATTCATGATCATATTGATTGTCACAGTTATGAACTAAGTGATTACATGTATATTGTTAATTTCTTTATTGTGTTTTTAGTTTAATTATAGGATTTTAGTGACATACTAAAATTTTTAATTCATTTTATGTGATTTAAATGATTTCAAGCCAAAGAGTAGGATCAAGAGTGTGAGACTAATCAATTATATGATTATGTGGGTTTTATTGTATTTTTGCATTTTTTTTCTTTGTATATTATTTTGTAGTTAGGAGTGGATGCATGGATATATTGTATTGTACAACTCATGGCTATTGTACATGGTTTTTAGAGAGATGAATGTAGATTTATATTTATATTTTGATTTATAGATTTGCTTTCGCTGATAATCATATATTATTAAAAGAAATTAGATAGTTATGGTTGTTATTAATAAAAAATAAAAGAAATAATTCTTTCAAATTTGATTCTGAGACATGATACCTTAATGATATCCGAATTAAGTGATCTTAGGCTCGTTGGATTTGTCTTGTCAAGCCACTTGATTTGTATGTAAGCATGTCATATTTAGAGATCATTTCATCATCCAATTTGTGTCTTAAAGCTTTCAAATATACCTTTGGCCATTAATTTAGTCTCATTTGGGCTTAAATTATACCAATTTTGATGTCACTGGGTTCATCTTGCTGATATATTCAGTTTGACTATAATATTACTGAGATCAATGTTCAGATGATCCCGAATTTAATTCTTAAAGTTTCAAATTTAAATATCCCTCAAAATTCGTGCCTGAAGAGGCTTATTTTTGGTGTTGTATCAACTATCAAGGATAAATAGCAAACCTTAAATTTTCTCATATAATGCCCTCTAAAAAGAAAAAAAAAATGTTTGAAGTCCCAACCTTGCTTAGAGGTCACCTACATAATTATAAATTTGTTAATTAAGATAATTTAATTAAAACACAACAACAAAAATAACATCAAATCTTTATCGGCTGCATGAATTATTTTTCTTTATTGTATATTAAAGAGTGAAATTCTTTCTTTTTTTTTTTTTTGGTTAAAACCCACAGAGGGGCCTACGCGTTGATATCGGTAAAACGGTTACAAAAATTCTTAAAAGGATCCTCCAGCTCGCTAATGCTCATAAGAGCTACAATGCAAAAATAAGAAAAACCTAAGAGCCGGTGGTTCCTTATCCTAAGAGTACAAAAATAACAGGAATAAGAAAAAGGGCTGTGAATAAACAGCACCCAAAATTGGAAGATCCAATGTAACTCGTTCTGCACAATCTTCCTGCAAAATTTATATAGAGAGTAGAGAAGCAAATAAAAAACCAAAACAAAGATTACCTTGCAGTTGTTGATGTTCCGCGCCATTAAAGAAAATACCCACCTGTAAAGAACTCTCAAACCAGAAGTATTAGATTGATGAAATAGCCAACAGGATAATAATTCAATAACATAGAGATAGCAACTGACAATATAACCCATCAGAAATTCTCATTTAAATATAATAAAAAAAAGACATTTATGATACTTTCTAACAAAGTCTTTTTAAGTCTACCTCTATCTTTCTTGACATAAATTAGATCTAATACAACTACTCTTTTAATAAGATTAATCATTTGGTTGCCCTCTCTCTATTATTCCATGCGGAAAATTAGGAGAAGAAGCTGTGGTCAAAAAAAAAAACGCTGGTGTTCAACATTTGCAAGGCAACAGTACAATCAACATCAATGTTCTTTACAATCTACTTAGAAATTTAGAACAAGAGCTGATAGATACCTTCCACAACTTAATTTCTTACCAAACAATGCAGCACGTTTGTCGACGCTGAAGTTGACACCAGATTCTGAAAGCAGTAATGACAAAAATAAGAAATCTTGAAAGTGCAAACTGAATTAAGGAGGAGTTCTACCAAACAGAAATAGCTTGCATGTGACAAGCAGAAAGAAATTGGCGTGAAGTAGGGTAGGTTTCATAGGATCAGTATGTTCTAATTGAATTGCCAGTATATGATGATCGAGCAGGTAAATAATATTACACTCGTTTTACTTCAGTTGTGACAGCTTCAAAATGCCTTCTTGCTGCGCTTTGGACCCTCACTTAGGGAGAGATTATTACATGTGTAGTCCGGACCGGATCGGAGAACTTCTGATTCTGTGACTGTGCATAATAAAAGCGTAATTAGTGAGCACATTGCGCTTTTACTAGTGTACACATTCACAGAATCCGGAGACAAATTCGATCCGGACTCGGCCATAATAATCTCTCTTAGGCTCGGATCTTTTTTTGTAATGCACTTCTTTCTATTTTTTAGGTTTGATAAATCTTCTGCATTTATGATAGATGTCGTTGGTTTTGTTTTCTTCTGTAAATGCTGAGCTTCACGTTCAATTAATTTTTCATTTAAAAAAAGTTGTATACGTTTTTTCCTGGAAAGCTGAAAAGTACATCAAATGGAGCCACATTAATTTATAGCCATGAAAATCTTTTGACGAGTACTGTGTTATTTAATAAAACCAAAAAGTTAGTTGAAGCTTCGGGTGTCAATATTTGATACGATTCAAAATTAGGCTCCGAAAAATTCGAGTTCGGGTCAACCCGTTTAACATACGGCTTGGATTCGGGTTGATAAAGTGAACCCGTTTAAAAAATCAGGTCGAGTTCGGGTTGACCTAGCAACCCGAAACTGACCCAGTTGACCCGTTTAGAAACCCTAAGTTTTGTTTTGGCGTTCTGTGGCCGGTTCACGTACTTCGGGTTCGAGACTTCGGAGTTCGGACTGCTTGCCGGCTGTCGCGTTCGCGTACATCCTCTGCCAATCCGACCATCCGGGATTCTGGCTTCCGCGCGCCGTCTGCAAGGCCGAGGCTGCACTGAGGCAAACTATTGGCGAGTCGTCCTCATTCTATGAGTTCCACCGGCCGGCCGGCCATCCTGCCTCCGCCGTCTGCCAGGCAGAGCCGCTGAGTTGCCAACTTTTCCTACCGGCCGGCCGTCCTTCCTTCGCCGTCTGCCAGGCCGACAAGCTCCTTGGACGACCTCAATTCGCAATCTTGTCTGCGAGTTGGCGGGTCGAGTCGGGTCAACTCGTAACCCGTGCGGGTCCGGGTTGGACTTTTTGACCCGTTTGAGAAAGTGGGTCGGGTTAGGGTCAACCCGTTTAGACCCGGGTCAATCCGGGTTCGACCCGAACCCGACCTGCGGACCCGTTTTGACACCCCTAGTTGAAGCAAAGATAATTTGAATATATGACTTTATTTAGAACAGTTTTTTTTATTACTTTCTAAAATATTTTTTATACTAAAATTTTTAGTTCAAAATATTTTATACTAAAAATTTATTTAAAATAAAAAATAAAAAAAAAATGTCAAAAACGAAACCTAAAATTGACATGTGGCCCGGGTCTTGCTTTTATTTGTTAGAATCAGTGTGTTATTCCTGGTGAAGGAGTGAATGGTGGGTGTGTAATATGAGCACGATAGGATTTGAATGAGTCTCCTAGTGTAATGATTGCTTCTTGTGAATCTTCATTACCTACATTATCTTTTAATTATATCTTCGACGTTACTGTAACTATTATTACTAATGAAGAGTTAAAAGCTTGTTTGAATATAAATGATGCTTGTGTGTCTCAAACAGATTGGATTGATGATTCTTTCTCCTCACCTGGTGGGGGTGTTGGGGACGAGTTGGATGGGGAGGAGGATCTCAATGATATGTTTAATTTGAATGTGAATTGCTTAGTGGAAAAGACTTTCTCTCAGGGGGATGGAAAACATCGTCGACGCAAATACAAAAGAAAGAATATTTATTTCTTTGGAAGTTATGACATGGATGTGCTATATTTGTATGAAGGGCTGCACGGGTGGCCTTTATGGTTTTATTGGCTGTCGGTTTTGAGTTGCTACATATTATGATGTCTAATGGTTGGTTGACTACGTACGTACTCGGATTTGGAAAATGATGAGGCAGTTTCTTTCCGGTCCTCTAATGGCCTTCGCTTGTTTGGCAACTTTGGTGGTTGCTTCTATGCATGGTTGTATTTGAGACTTCTGGTGGTTGTCTGCTCTTCCTCCAAGGATGGTCCAAGCCAAGCAACAGAGTGGCGTTTCTGAGTCCAGCTGCCTTCAGGGATTTTCCTTTTTCCTTTTATTTTCATATTGCTTTACATTCTGTTGATTATTGTATTATTTTGATTGTCCTTTTCTTTTCCTAGCATCTTTATGATTTTACCTTGTATGTGAGAAATCCCGTTTAGGGAGGAGAGAGCAGACGGGATGAAGAGAGAAGGAGACGGGTTGTGTTTGAGAAACAGAGAATGAATTTCATTACTTGAGCGGGAGATTTACATTTGTTTAAATAGAGCTAGAGATACAAGAAGGTACAGTTTCTAGAAGAAATAAAATAACGGTAAAGATAACATTCAGTTCAAATTCCTTAAGAGTCCCCCTCAAATTGATCATTCGGTGAACGAGTGGTCAATTTGTGACGAAGGATTTGAAACTGTTTGAGTGGAAGTGACTTGGTGAGAATGTCGGCGATTTGATCCGTCGAGCTGATGTGAGCAATATGAATGTCGCCTTGTTGAATATGCCCGCTGATGAAATGGTAGTCGATCTCAATGTGTTTGGTGCGTGCGTGAAACACCGGATTGTTGGAGAGAGCTATAGCTGAGGTGTTGTCACAAAATATAGTTGTCGGAGCTGATTGTGGAATGTTAAACTCGGCAGCTAAGCGTCGTAGCCACAGGACGTCTGAGGTAGCCGAGGAGATCGCACGATATTCTGCTTCAGTGGAGGACTTGGCTACCGTATTTTGTTTCTTAACTGTCCAGGTAAGGAGATTTGGGCCGAGAAATGTACAGGAACCTGTAGTTGATTTCCGATCGGTGGTGTCGGCCGCCCAGTCGGCATCGGTGTATGTTCGAAGCTGAAGCTCTCCACGCGTGATGGGTAGTCCGAACGAAATGGTTCCTTGAATGTATCTGAGCAGCCTCTTGAGGGTATTGAAGTCGCAATTCCGTGGATGATGCATTCTTTGACAGATGGTGTTGGTGGCGAAAGCAATATCAGGGCGTGTGATTGTGAGATACTGTAGGGAGCCTGCAAGTTTCCGAAACAGGGATTGATCGGAGAAATCCTGCGTGTCGCTGAGCAATGTCTGCTTGGTCGCCAGTGGTGTCCGAGAAGGCTTGCAGTCGGAGAAACCTGCAAGTTTGAGAATATCATGTGCGTAGTGACTTTGAGATAGGAAGTATGAGTTTGGTGTTTTGATCACCTGGATACCGAGGAAGAGGGAAACGTCCCCGAGCTGCTTCAGGCGGAACGCCGAATGCAATTGTTGGAGAACTTCTTGAAGTTTGGTCGGATCATTCCCAGTAATTAAGATGTCGTCTACGTAGATTAGTACAAATAGGTGCGTGTTTGCTCTGGAGTAGAGAAATAAGGATGGGTCTGCTTTGCTGTGTGCAAACCCGAGGCTCTTCAGGTAAGAAGTGAACTTCTGAAACCATTGGCGAGGCGACTGCTTGAGCCCGTAGATTGATTTGTGTAGTTTGCACACATGAGAGGGATATTGTTTGTCGATGAAACCCGGAGGTTGTTTCATATAGACTTCGTCTGGTAGATCACCGTGTAAGAAGGCGTTGGATACGTCAAGTTGAGTAACTGTCCAGTTGCTGTTTAAGGCGACGATGAGAAGAAGCCGAATTGTAACCATTTTGGCTACAGGACTAAACGTCTCTGTGTAGTTTATCCCGAATTGCTGTGAACAACCCAATGCGACCAGCCTGGCCTTGTGTCGGTCTACAGAGCCGTTTGGTAGGTATTTTGTTTTGAACGTCCATTTGCAACCGATGATGGGGACGTCAGAGGGAGGCGGAACTAAGGACCAAGTCCCTTGCTGTTGAAGCGCAAGATACTCGGCGGTCATGGCTGAACGCCAGTGATCGAATTTGGACGCTTGAGCGTAAGATGTTGGAGAGTGTTCTGATGTGATTGTAGCAGAGAGGTCGAAAATCTGTTTTGGTTTTGTGATACCTGAACGAAGTCTTGTCTGCATTGGGTGAATTAGCAGAGGTCGACTGTCAGGCTGCAAGACAGGTTCGGGAGGTGCCGCCAAGTCATTCGGTGATGGCGTAGAGACAGCGGGAGAGCTATGTTTGATATGGTCTTGTGGCTGAGTCCTGAACGTTGATGTAGGAAGTAGTGTGAGAGGAGTGGTATAGGAGTTGAAGTTAGTAGCTGGAGTATCATGATGTAGCTGCTTATACGGAAATTGATCTTCGTGGAACGTCACATGTCGAGAGATATAAATGCGCTTGGTATTGATGTCAAAACATCGATACCCCTTGTGTTGTGACGAATACCCGAGGAAGACACAGACCGATGATCTTGGTGCGAGTTTGTTTGGGGCATATGGGCGTGTCCACGGGAAACAGAGGCAGCCAAATGTACGAAGATGGTCGTAGTTGGCTTGAGCTCCATAGAGACGGTAGTAGGGGGTGACATTGGTGATGGCCGAGCTTGGTAGTCTGTTAATAAGATAGTTGGCCGTGGAGACGGTTTCAGCCCAGAAGGTGTTGGGAAGACTGGATGCGTGCAGTAGTGCCCTGGTTATTTCGAGAAGATGCCTGTTCTTCCGTTCTGCGACACCGTTTTGTTCAGGCGTGTGCGGACAAGTGATGTGGTGTTGAATGCCTTTGTGGGAGAGAAATTTGCGGAAGGAGTGACTTGTGAATTCACCGCCGCCGTCTGTCCGAAGGGTGTTAACCGCAGAATTGAATGAGTTTTTGATTAGTTTGTAAAACTGTTGAAATTTGATTAGAGCTTCATCTTTAGAATTCAAGGTATATAACCAGCAGAATCGCGAAAAATCGTCAATGAAAGTTATGTAAAAACGAGATCCGTTCATTGAAGAAATCGGGGCCGGCCCCCAAACGTCAGAGTGCACAAGTTGAAAAGGTTTCGTGCTAGAAGAAAGACTACGGGAAAACGGTAATTTGTGGCATATAGAAATTTGACAAGAGGTACAAGGAGGAGAGGGGGAGCTATCTTTATGAATGTATGTTACAAGTTTTGCTAATTTTGTAAAGACAGAGTCCGACGGATGTCCGAGTCTGGAGTGCCACGGGGTGGAGGTGGACGTGGTTGCCGTGAGAGCAGTCCGGTCAGGTGCTGTACGAGCCTTGAGACGGTAGAGACCATTGTGCTTCCGACCGTGTAGAAGGGTGGAGTTGCGTTGTCGATCCTTTATAAAGAAATCGTTAGCTTGAAAGCAAATTGAAATATCGTTATCGGAGGCCAACTGAGAGACAGACAAGAGATTGTGAGAGAGTTTTGGAACATGTAAAATTTTATTTAAATTGAGCTTACGATTCGACTCAGGCAAAGGTAAAATTCCTTGTCCCGAGTTGTGGATCGGCAAATGCTGTCCGTTGGCAAGAGAGACGGTGTCGGTCCCTTGATATGGAGTTGGCTGTTGAAGATTGGAAACGTCTGCGGTTAGGTGCGACGAGGCGCCGCTGTCCAAGATCCAGTCGTTTGTTGAGGAGAACTGTTGTTGCACCGTGAGAGCTTTGGGATTGGATGGAGGTGCATAGTTGAGGTTGCACCGATGCCAACAATTGAGAGCCGTATGCCCTGTTCTTCCACAGATTTGGCAGTTTGGTCTCGCAGAATTGTTCTTGGCAGATGAGGAATGATCGGTCGGTTGTTGGCTGCGAGGAGCATAGTACTTGCCCCGGTTCTTGGTAGTTTTCCATTGGACGGAGGTATTGCGGTTAGAGAACATGGCAAGAGTGTCCGAGCTGGGATTGTCTTTGAGCAGGCGATGTTGTATATTGATTTCCTCGCTGCATAACAAAGAGTAGAGATCATCGAGTGAGATTGGATGAAGAGATGCTCGAATAGCTGTGGTGAAGGCATTGTAAGCCGCTGGAAGCCCGTTCAGTATGTATAGAACTATGTCCTCCGTGTCAATGTTGGATCCGGCCGCGGCGATATTGTCGACGAGATTCTTGATTTGATCAAGATATTGTCGCATCGTCCGGTCGCGCATTTGGACTTGATGAAGCTCATTTTTGAGCTGTATCACGCGCGAGCGATTTGTTGGCTGTAGTCGACGTTCGAGAGCGATCCAGACATCATGAGCGGTGCTAAGAGAGATGACGTAGGGTAGAACGGAGGGTGAAATGGTTGAGAGAAGAGCGGAAACAAGATTGCGATCGATCAACGTCCATTTCTTGAATTCGTTTGTGGCTGAAGCAGGTGGGCGGTTTTCGGTTCCGGTGAGATGATCTTCGAAATCATTGGCAGAGAAGTGTTGGAACAACTGGAGACGCCATATTGCGTAATTTTCGGGAACTAATTGAGTTGGAACGAGGTTCTTGATATTCGATACCAAGAATTTGAGGGAGGGAGGGATGGAGAAATCGCTGGCCGCGTCCGAAGATGACGCAGTTGTGCCGTGGGACGTTGGTGTCGCAGAATCGGCCATGGAGAGACAGAGTGTCGTTGAGCGACGATGGCTCTGATACCATGAGAAATTCCGTTTAGGGAGGAGAGAGCAGACGGGATGAAGAGAGAAGGAGACGGGTTGTGTTTGAGAAACAGAGAATGAATTTCATTACTTGAGCGGGAGATTTACATTTGTTTAAATAGAGCTAGAGATACAAGAAGGTACAGTTTCTAGAAGAAATAAAATAACGGTAAAGATAACATTCAGTTCAAATTCCTTAAGAGTATGTCCCTTTTCTTATGTTAATAAATTTCATTTCTCTTAAAAAAACTAATTATTATTTTACAAACATGTAATTCTCATGATCCTCGTAAGGGTTCCAGAAATTTGTCCCACATTAGAAGTTTAAAAAAAGATGTTGGAGTTTAATGATGGTGAGCAGAATAAGTGTAAGCTATTTCTTGCTTTATAGACGAGTGGATCTCCTCGTGGATGTCAATTACAGGAAAAATGATTCAGTGCGGAGTCCAGGCCCCAATAAAAATGCATCACATTTGGTACTGAGCGGTATCGCGGCTCAATACCTCTCGGTACCTAAGCGTAAACCAGACGGTTCTACCGTCCGGTGTCCGCACAGAATAATCTCTCCAATTATTGCCCCGTCCACTCGAACAATTATTACATCCTCCGATCACACGTAGAGGAACGTCTGGTCGGAAGCCAAATCGCATCAAAAAACAAGAAATACCGAGCAATATCAAACAATAATGAGGAATACCATCACGTGAAGACCCAATACCGAGTTATACCGAGCAATACCGAGTTATACAAAAGTTGTACCGAGTTTTTCTTAGAAAATACTCGGTAGAACTCGGTATTGGTCTTCATAGAGCGGTATTCCTCGTTATTATCAAATAATACATAGCAATACTGAGCAAATACCAAGTTTTTTGACAGGATTTTACTCGGACCGGACGTTCATCTACGTCCTTACACCGGACCTAATAAAAGTTCCGTCAGCTCAGGGAAGTTCTCTCGTACCTTCTTGGCACGTTGTTTTCCTCCAGTGAATGGTCGATTACTGCCAAATTGCCAGGTGACTTATTTAGAAAAATTATTATTACAAGTTGTTTGTTGCGATGTGCTACAGTAAATTATAAAAAAGGAAAATATATATATATTTAAAAAATAATTAAAATTTAAAATAAAATAGAGACAAAAAAATACAAAGTTAATGTAAACTATAATTTCTATCAATAGTTTAAATAGTTATATTGATCAAATTAAATTTGATAAAAATGAACATTTTTTTCTATTTTGATATTATTAAAATTTTAATCAGTTTTTTTTAGTGGATGAGCATTCTACCGAAAATGAAAGCGACATGGAAAAAAATAGCAAATCAAAATTTCTCGTTAAACATAGGTTTTGAAAGTAAATATTATCATAACTCTATATTTTTTGTTTAAAAAATATATATTTAAACTGTTGATTTCTATTAAACTCTATATTTTTTGTTTTTTGTCTATTTTTATTTTTAAATTATTTTTTAAAAAATATTTATTTAATATATTTTCTACCTATTTTATTTTTAAATTATTTATCGGTAAACTTACCATAATACTTTTTTAGCCAAATTAACGAGAAACTCAGAAACCGATAAAACTTTCCAGTTAACTGGACACAATTAATTACATCTAAAAAAGGAAATCCATCTAGATGTTCAATCTCTTGTGAAGTCAAAGATGTCTAGTTCCAACTACAATTATTTAGGTTTCGTTTGGAACGACTTTTTTTATTGCTTTTTAAAACAAAGTTTTAGTACAAAAATAAAATATTTTGTACTAAAACTCCGTTTTATAAAGCAGTAAAAAAGCCGTCCCAGACGAAGCCTTAGCCTAAAAAATCATTCACTTGGGATATTAAAAATAGATAATATTTATGCGATAATTATTTAAGCTAAAAAATCATTATCAAATTTAATTAATAAAGATTACTAAATATATTATTGCACAAGAAAAAAGAACTTTTAATTTTTATAAATTCAAGTTGTATGTAAATATATACATATACATACAGACTTTTGTATGCCTATTTATTTTGACTGCCATTTGTAAGGCCTGCACGGAGGACTAACTATTCTGTGCGGACATCAGATGGAAAGAACTGTTAGGATTTGCTACATTTTTATTATTTTTGTTGCGTTTTTACAAAAGTCCAGCAACAAATATTTAATATTTATTAAATAATTAAATATTTATTATACTTTTGCAGCAAAAAAATAATAAAAATATATTTATAATTAAATATTTGCTGCTTTTTAATACTTTTGTAAAATAGCATAAAAAAATAACAAATATAAAAAATTCTCTCCTGTCCTGAGTCCACACATAATAATTTCTTTTGCACAGACTATTCAAATCAAGACGTCACGTGTAACGCATACTTATGCTGATCTCTCTCTATATATATATGTATAGCCTAAAACTCATTAGTTAATCAACTCACTACACCTCTCTAACTTAAGCCAATCCATGGAAACCTTACTATACTTCTCCATCCTCCTCCCTCTCATCTTCGTCCTCCTCCTCCTCAAAACCCTAAAATCCCAAAGAAAAATCAAAGCTGGTTATAACCTACCGCCTGGTCCACCAAAGCTTCCCATAATCGGCAACATGCATAATCTTAGAGGAGAGCACCCTCACCGTCGCCTCGCCGCTCTCGCCAAAACCTACGGCCCTATCTTCCACCTCAAGCTCGGCGAGATCGACGTCATCGTCGTCACCTCTCCGGCCCTTGCCGCCGAAGTTACAAGAACTCATGACCTTAACTTCGCCTCTAGACCTCAGTTCATGGGCACCAAAGTCATTCTCTATGACGGTGGCGACTTAGTCTTCGCTCCTTATGGCAAGCTCTGGGCTCAGCTTCGCAAAATATGCACTGTAGAATTATTCAGCCAGAAACGAGTCAAAAACTTTGGATTGATGATGGAAGAAGAAGGTCATAATATGGTGGAGAAAATAAAAAATATGACCGTTAATGGATCACCGGTGAATATTACAAATTTGCTTTTATCGATTGCAAGCACAACAGTTTCGAGGGCTGCGTTTGGGAAGGATTGTGCTCAACATGAGAGGCTTTTCACGGGCGTTAAGAAAACCTTTAAGTATTTGTCTGGCTTTGACTTAGCGGATTTATATCCATCTTTAACTTTTCTTGCTGATATAAATGGAATGAGGCGTAGGTTGGAGAGAGTGAGGAGAGATTTAGATGGAACTTTGAATGAAATATTTGAGGAGCATATGGAGAGGGCAAAGAGAAGAGATGAGGACAGTAATTATATAGTTCATGATGTGTTGGATGACGAGGACTTGGTTGATGTGTTGCTGAGGTTGAAGACAAGTGTGGAGCTGGAGGACTTTATAACTATGGATAACATCAAAGGAGTTATATTAGTAAGTTCTTTATTAATGTTATTATTTCTTTGGCTATAATAAGTTAGTATTACTGTTATTATTACTAGCTTTATTCTAGTTATTTATATTTATAGTATACTTTATTTTTCATTAAATATCTTATTATTATGTATTTATGTGTATATATATATAGAGAGAGAGTTTGTGTGTGTGTGATGAAATAAATGTAAGAAATTATGATGTATGAAAGATAATGAATCAATATTGTTTTTTATATTATATTATGACAAATAATATTATAAATATATTAATTTCATCAGTAAATTAAGATATTATGTAATTTTCAAAATAATATAGTATTTGCAGGTTTATAGTTGTTTTATGGGGGTTTTATGTACATACCACTTTATTTTATGCTATTTACATATCAAATATCTAAAATATTAATATTACATGACTACCATCCATAGAACAATTTTGGGTGCATGGAATGAAATATTAAAGTTTATAGGATTGTATGAATGATATAAATGAATTATATGAGTAGTATATTTGATATTAAAGTTGTATATGGGTGGTAGGTAAGTAATATTAATATTTTGGGTGTTAGATATGTAAATATCATAAAATAAAGTGATATATATGAAAATTTCCATTGTTTTATTTTATTATTATTATTTTGCTGATACACGCTGACAGGTTTCTAGGCTTATAAAATTGACGAGAAGTTTCACATCAAGAATAGTTTTCAAAAAGATCTCCACATTCTTTGTCGGATACTATTTATTTTTATAGAATTAAAGGGCTATATATGATCATTTATTTTATTGAAATTTACTCATTTATTTATTTATCGAATTATTATAGAATTCTAGCCAGACATAAATAAATATGATCTTCCTTTTAAAACTTTTGTTTGGATTTTTTTTTTTATTGTTTTATCAAGTTTATGTCATAATAATTATTTATTTATTTATAATTGTATTTCTAAATTTTACTTAAAATTAACAAAATTAATATTACTTAAGCAATTGCTCCCACACAATCAAATATTAAAAAAAAAATATTATACATATGTATAATTAAATATTTACCAGTAGCTATTAAATTTGTTTGTTTAGTAAATTTTTAGAACTTTAAAGCTATTTTCTCGTGAAAGCCAAACACATCTCCACGTGGTTTGGAACGTTGAAACGAAAAATTATTATTATCATTTTTGGAAAGTAAAGTCATAATTAAAGATGGAAATCAATAATTTACATATTGAGCCAACCTTGTTTCTTTCATTTTTCAGAGACAATTTGTCGGATACGTAAGACTTTTTTAATTGGATAAGAAGTCATTTGACTAAAAGTTCATATTTTTCTCTTCAATAATAGGATTTGATTCTAGGAGGAACAGAAACTACAGCTGCTATTATGGAATGGGCCATGACGGAGCTTATCAGACATCCTGAGATCCTTCGAAAGGCTCAAGAAGAAGTGAGAAAAACACTTAATGGAAAGCGGAAAATAGAGGAGAAAGATATCAGCAATCTTCCTTATCTAAATATGATAATCAAAGAAACTCTTAGAGCAAGACCTCCAGGGCCTTTTCTAGTACCAAGACATTCTCTCGAAACAATCAAGCTTGGAGGATACACAGTACCTGCTGGAAGCAGAGTTATGATCAATGCATGGGCGATTATGAGAGATCAAACTTGTTGGAATGATGCAGAGAGCTTTAAGCCAGAGAGATTTGAAGGTGTTGATATGGCTGATATTAGAGATTCATTCATTCCATTTGGTGGAGGGAGAAGGATTTGCCCAGGAATAAATTTCGGTATGAGAAGCATGGAGAACGTATTGGCAAATTTACTCTATCACTTTGACTGGAAGCTGCCTGGAGGAAAGAAGCCCGAGGAAGTAGATGTGGAAGAAGCATTTGGCTTGTCTTTGATTAGGAAAAATGACCTTGTCCTTGTTGCAACTCCATACAAATATATATAACGTACTATTTAGATTAATTTTGTATGTAACTTGGTTACAATTAAGCATATATAGTAATAATTAAGGATCTTTCATGTCATGTATTTATGTACAGACCAAGAAAGATATTAAATAAAGATGTTGTTATCAATATAAGTTAATTTAGATTTTGTCATTAAATACAAGAAGTTTACATTTCCTGTTAATTCTCATTGATTAAATTAACTTGAGAATTTTAAATTAATAGATGAAACGCACATCCTTAACTTTGTCCAGTGGCAGTGCAGACTTATCTCTTCACTATTTTCTACTTCTAGAGGTTCAAAATTGTTATCTTATTCGGTAAAGATTCAATCTTAGCAGCTTCCTCGACAACTTGGTATACTTTTCAACTATAGATCTTTTTCAAATGAAAGCGAAGTCATCTGTCCTGTGCAGGAAAGCAAAATCTAGGACATCAAATCCTTCGGTATTTTTCATTCTAAAACTATACTAAAAAATTCCCGAAAATTCTTCTTTAAAATCTCTATAATTAACTGAGTTGACGCACACATTCTTTTCCTAATTAAGTGGTCCATCAGATCTGTAATTTAATTTCCAATCATTCAAAGAGATTCTTGTGGAAATGCAGGATCTTATGGGACTCGCAATCACTTCCTCATCAAACAATTCACGTGCTCTTATCAAATTGACTGCTAGATGATTGTCCATCTCAAAAAAAATTCAATGCAAGTTCTTTCTTCTTTATTATCATTAATTATGTAATGCTTTGTTCCTTAATTTTTAGGCCAATAACTAATTATTTACACATATAAATATGTATCTTTTCTAAAATAGATGATTTGAATAATATTATCCAAATCATCTATGTATATAAATAGGGGGGGTCAATTTCGAGTCACGGGTCGGGTTTGGGTCAAATCCGAAATTGACCCAGCACTATTCGGGTTCGGGTCGACCCGATCGGTTTTTGCAAACGGGTCAATTTTCTGGACTCGAACCCGACCCGCTTCGGGTACGGGTCAACCCGACCCCACCTATTTCAGCCAAATGCCGAGCCTGCATTCAAAAATTTCGCCAAATCATGCGTAGGCAGCGGGTCACAAGCGGACCACGGGGCACGGGGTGCACGGCTCGATGCGGTGACGGCCTGACGGGGCAACGGGGACGCCGGCAATTGATGTGGTGATGCGGTGACGCCGGCAATTGACGCGGTGCGGTGACGCCTGGTCGCCGGCAATTGACGCGGGAGAGTGGGACACGGAAGTGACGGAACTGACGCCAGAGTCCAGACGCGACGAAACGCAGGCCTCGGGACGCGAAGCGATGCGACGTGGCCGGGGCAGCCGGGTAGGCGGTCTCCGGGCAGCCAGGGCAGTCGGATTTATGTGTTATACCGGGTCAATTCGGGTCATTCTCGGGTTTTCGGGTTCAACCCGAACCCGACCCGATTTTGTAAACGGGACAATTTTTCAGACCCGAACCCGACCCGCTTCGGGTTAGGGTCAACCCAAACACAAAATTTTCGGATCGGATTTTCGGGTCGGGTCCAATATTGACAGCCCTATATATAAAGATGTATATAAATTTCTGTGTTAATTGGTTGGCTAATTGGCCTGGCCTGGCAGTTTGGCTCACTTTACAGATTATTGTGTTAAAAACGTTCCTATGCAGTTAAGAGGAATTATTTATCAGGATGGAATTGGTACTCTTTATATTAGAAATCAGGTTTGTGTTGTGTCGGTGTGGTTTTGGTTCTGTTTTCCTTTGTCTTGTTGGTGCGGCTAGCCTGATGTTCACTTCTGTTTTGTTGTTTGCATTTGTGTCTTGTTTTACTTTGATTTGGCTTTGCTTAAGTTTCCGCTGGTTATTTAGAGAGGTTCTTTTGTTTCATTTTTCCTTCTCCCTTTTTGGATATGGTGGTCCGTTTCACTGCCTGGGTGGTTTGTCCCGTGCTGATGATGGGCTGTCTTGCTTTTGGTTCCAGATTGTTCTTGCTTGGTTTTGGAACTGGAAGGATTTTTCTGCCATCTGATTTTGGTTCATTTTTGGGTTGTGTGTGGGCCTGAATTTAGTTCATTCCTTGCCTTTTCTGGTTTCTTACACGAGGTGGCATTTTGTGTTTCTTTCGTTGGGTTGGGTTACTAGCATTTCTCCGTTGTATGTTGATGGGATTCCTCCCGGTTTCCTGATCATTTATGGTTTTAATTCTCTCTGTATTTGGTAGTTTTTGCATCATTTTATTTAAGCCCAGGTTGATGGCTGCTTGTTGTTGTTTGGATTGTCTTAAGGGCTCTAGTTGGAGGGCTGTGTGTTTGCTCCTCTCTATGTATTGGTGGAATTTTTTTCCCGCCCGCCTTTCCGATTTCACTAGGCTGTTGTAAAGGGGTGTCAATTCGGGTCGGCAGGTCGGATTCGGGTCGAATCCGAAACTGACCCGGCACTGTTCGGGTGAACCCGACTCGTTTTTAAAAACAAGTCAGGTTTCCGGACCCGAACCCGACCCGATTCGGGTCCGGGTCAACCCGACCCAACACGAATGACCCGAAGTTGACCTAAAATTGCTAATTTTCGGGTCAAAATCGGGTCACTATTCGATTTTCGGGTCAAAATCGGGTCATAAACGGGTCAGACTCGGGTTTTCGGGTTAAATATGAGTTTTCGTGTCACTTTCGGGTCAATTTCGGGTTACTGGGTTAACCCGACCCGATTTTTAAAACGGGTTGATTTGTTCAACCTGAACCCGACTCGTTTCGGGTTCAGGTTGACCCGAACCCGGATTTTTCTGGGTTAGGTTCGAGTCGTGTTTCGTGTCGTGTCAAAAATTGACATCCCTGAGTGTTGTTTGTCTCCGCTAGAATTAATGATGGACTTAATGGTGTCAGGTTAGTTGTCTATGTTTATGATTTGACCTATATTTCTGTGAAGGTTAACTTGGCTGATAACAATTTCTGCTTTTTTATGGGTATTTTTATTTTGGTTAGTAAGGGAGATGGTTGTCGTGCTGCATTGGTATGATAATTTTACTCTTCTTTATTTTATGGTTATCACTCTTTTTTACAAGTGTTTTTTAGTGCAGGTGTTCATTTTGGTGACTAGCTGGAGTAGGAGCTGGACAGGAGCTGGTTCTCTGTCTTTTTTTGCGGTCTCCTCTATTTTTGGGTGCTCGTTCTTGTGCACCGTAGAATGTATCTAAGTATTTTTGTAATTTTGCTTAGATGGGAACTCGAGCTTTTAAGTTTTCTTTTCTTTTTGCTTTTTGTAGCTCTTTCGAGCATTAGTAAGTTTGAGATCATTTTAAAAATTTTGTACTTTTTGTCCTTAATTAACACGTAAACTCCTTTGTAGGTTTCAACTAAAAAAAATGATTTGAATAATATTAATTTTCATATGGTATGGAACATTGGAACCGAAAGTAGTCATATAATGATTCATCTATTCATATAATGAGCCATTTTTGAAGAAAAACTTTTTAATTAAATAATAAATCGTTTGACTCAAAGTCAACTTTTTTTTTAATTAACATAATTTCATTTAATATAATTTAATTTAGAAGGAGCATACACAAAAACTGCTTCTACCATGAAATGGATCATCATTTGTGTCCTATTAATTAAATATCAAATTCTCATTTAAAACTAATAACAAAAAATAACTTTTAATACTTTCAAAGTCTTATCCCAATATAGCATAAATAAATTTTTTAGTTAAATGATATTATAAAATCAACAACTTAAATTTCAACTAATAATCGAATTAATAAATATAACAATTCAATCAAATCTATAGTTATATAACACAATTAGTTTTAATACGTTATCAAAAATCAACTTGATTAAATATCAATCTCAACGTACACTTTCAAAATTAAATTTAGGACAATCCAATTTTGAATGTAAAAAAATTTAGAGTCAAATTAATCATCTCGACAAGATGATCCTATCAACACTAAAAGAGGGTAGATCCATACCCATATAAGACTAAATCAAACACTTGAAGGGTAATTGAAAACTTTGGGACATTAATTGGATGATGAGATGACATCCAAATCTAGCATGCTTATACTCAAATCGGGCACTTTAATGAGATAAAAGCAAAGAGCCCAAAATCACTTAATTTCAACATCATTAAGGCATGCACTTAAATGTGGAAAGCACAGTCTATGATATAGAAAATTAATATATATTGCTCGATAGAGTATTTATCACCTGTATTTATTTCATTTTCCTATTTTTGGGCTAAATCTTCATGCAAAACTAGAACGTAGAACCCTCTCACTCTACTACCACAAATCATCTAACACGCAACAATTAAGCGCCATTTCTGGGTGCCAATCCCATCTTTGTAAGCCCTATGAACACCAATTCAATGGATAATAGGTGTAACAACCACAACAACTAAACCTCTCGCTCCAACACTCATCATTCAAGGGATCAATCTTTGAACGAAAGATGCTAATTAGCATTTGGTTAAGGCACATCAAATCCATCCCTTAAAGACTGCATTCCCAGAATTTTGCCAGCTCCATGCTAATGAATGTGCAACTATTGTACTAATCAATGAGCACACAAAAGGATCACATTAAATGAGTAAAGACCTAATGATTTTTCCCTTTTAAAGATTTTTCATGTAAAAACTATAGTATCACCCATATGCTTTTCATTTTCCTATGTGAGTGCTAGATTTGCATGCAAAACTAAAAATCAGAACTCTTCAACTCTCTTGTGGTGAATCTTTTAACATAAGTTAGATTCAATTTTTATATTTTATCTATACAATGAGCAAGAGTTCAAGTATAAAATCTACCATCAAAAAGCAAAACAACAGTTTATTAAAAAATTGTTAACACACAGTTGTGGAAGCAACAAGAAGAAGGAAAAACATAGAAAGAGCTAGCCAATAAAACAGTAAAAATACTAAGCAAGGAGTATATTCAGATAATCAAAGCTGTCTTCTAAAGCACCTGTCCGCCTCATATATGCTGGCTACCCATATGCTTTGTTTTTTGTTATTTGATTCTTGGACATATTATATCATTTTTAATTAATAACTTTAGACAGAATCCACATATACTATAGGAATTTCAGTTTTTTGCTGCGGAATTTACAGCGGAATAATGTTCGTCGTGGCAGATTTGCGACTAAAATTCCTCCACAAATTTGTGGCAGAAATTGTCATTGCAAATCTGATGCAAGCTAAATTATAAAATAAATAAAAAAGAAGCTTTTTATACGCTTTTATCTCCGTGGCCGAGTGGAGAAGGGCGATGATTTTTGACGAGTGGAGTAAGGTTCTAATCTCGGGCAGGCCGGTCAGGCGGGAGATGGCCCGGGCAATGGGCAATCCAGTCAGCACGGGCAGGTAACAACCCGGTCAGGCGGAGGCAGCAAGCAATTGCCCGACTAGCTGGGCAGAATATGTGTTTTTTTTTTTTGCTGAAATTCCTCTGCAAATCCATCGGAAATGTTTGCGGTGGATTCTCCTTGTAGCAAATAATTTTACGACATCACTTTTTACGTCGGATTATATTTCACTGCAAATCGATTTTTGTAACGTAAGAATTTCGGCTGCAATAATGTAACTTTCCTCCAATGATTTTTATAAAAAGCCTACATAGTTGCAGTTATCAGTATCATTTGCTTCCTCCAGAAAGATTTACTTTTGCATCTGAAACCCAACTATCAACCATGAAAAAACCCTTTTAACCCTTGCAATCAGAATCATATTTGCTTTAGAATGTGAGGGAACACAGGATGGCAAACTGTTTTCAAAAGTGAAACACATTAGAGCTTTTATCTTTGGGCATATGTAGTATGTCACTATGCAACTGTAAAGGTTATGATCCAAGCTCACAACGAGGTTTTTTTTTTTTAAGTTATAGAACTTCATGACATTAGATACCATATTAGTATTCCTATCATCTGCTAAGGGATTCCACTCAATGTCTCATTTGTTTGGGTTCTTTACCAATAATTTGGATAAAATCTGAACAAACTTATTGATTCCATCAAATGTCGTATTGTTCTAATATGCTTTCTTTGTTTCTTTTTGTATTATCCGCTGATTAATTGGGTTCAAGTGCTCACCCTGCCCCTAAAAATATTTTGATACTATTAATCATAAAAAAAAAAAATTCATTAAAAATTATGCATTTCTCTGAAGTCTTCTCTATTAAACTTTGGCGGAAATTCTGAAAGAATGAGTCTTTGTGGGCCAACTTTATGCATCTCAAGTACTGTGAAAACATTCATCCTTCTTTGGGTTTTTTCAAGCAAGGTCAGTCTCATGTGTGGAAAAGATTATGTCAAATTACATGGTTTGCTTAATCTTTTATTCAATGGGGAATTGGAAATGGTTCTTCCCATTTATGGTAGGATGATTGGTTAGGCTCAGGGTCTATTAACTCTCACCTAAATACTCATTCCACCTCCTCATTGAAAGTTTTGATTTCATAATTGATGGTAGTTGGGCTCTTTGTCGGCTTAGGGGGTAATCCCCAATTCTCTTGCTGAAGTTATTTATAAGATTCCTTTGAATCTTAATTCTAAGGATCATATTATTTGTAAGTTGACCAAAGATGGTGAATTCAGTTGCGTTGCAAAAAAGTGTGGCTTTTTTTTGAGAAATAACAATCTGGTTAATACTTGATATGTCACCAAAAAATTATCTTGATCGGGCACGAATCTCGAGGTGAAAATCAAGTTGGAAACTTCAAAAATTAAATCTGGGATCACCTGAACTCTGATTTCAGTAAACTCACAGTCAAACTGAGCGTCCCGGAAATACAAACCCAGCGACACCAAATTCAACTCAATCCGAGCCCAAATGAGCACAAATCAAGGACCTGAAGCGTTGTTGGAAAGTTTGTACCACAATTTGAGTTACCAAACAGTCTCCGAACTTAACGAGCTTATAGTCGAATCGAGCGGCTCGACGAGAAAATTCCAACGAGCCCAAGATCATCGAATTTCGAAGTCTTTAAGACCTTCAAATGCCTGATAAACGATCCATGATCAAGGGATTCAATATCGGCCGTCCATCGAACCATTACACATTTGCCCCTGATCCCTCATCTATTTACGGGCCATGCCACTCTAAAAAATCTATAAATAGACCCCGCATTTCTCTTAAGGGGGATGGAAGCAAGTTGAAGAAGAGAAGAAGGGGAAGAGAAGAGAGAAGACTAGGAGGGAAGAAACTCCTCGATCATCGCCGGAGTTCCGCTCGAACTCCAAATGACGCTAGAATTTTGCCTGACTTCCACGAGACGCCAGAATTCTGCCCGACTTCCACAGGATACTGAAATTCTGCCCAAGTAACTACAGAGTTCCCTCAAGACGCCGAAACTCCGCCCAAGTGATGTTGGAGTTCTCCTTGGCCTCCAACAGACGTCAGACTTCTACCCACCGCTAGACTTCTACCGGTTGTCGGACTTTCGCTGTATATCTATCCAAAGATGGATTTCTTTCCATTGTTGGACTTTTATCTGATGTCGTCCTTCTGACCTTCATCGTCAGACAACAATCATTCCAACCTTTGTCGCCAGCCGACTATGGTCCTTCTGACTTACAGCGCCCGCTGACTACAGTCTTTCCGACCTTCGTCGCCAGCCGACTACGGTCCTGCTAACTTATGTCACCTGCCCACTACAGTCTTTCTGACCTCCGTCTCCACCCAACTACGGTCCTCCTGACTTACGTCGCCCACCGACTACAATCCTTCCGACCTCTCTCGCTACCCGACTACGGTCCTCCTGACTTACGTCATCCGCATACAACAGTCTTTCTGACCTCCTTCACCAAACTATGGTCCTCCCGACCAAACGAACACGTCAATAGTTATTTTTTGTATTCACATCATGTAATGTACTTCATATAATGTACATCAAATCCAGGCCTTCTCCCAAGGAAGGGCCTCATTTGTAATCAACTGCAATACTAGTGGATTCATTCAAACTGGGCTAGGCCCCGTGGTTTTTCCCTCTTTTCAGGGGTTTTCCACGTAAAAATATTGGTGTTCTTCTATAATGCTAACACACTCTCTTATCTGATTGCGTGCCGGATTTTTGTACAATGCTAAGACATTAAACTTTATATTTCTCTACCGCCGCGAATACTCCTGAACGCAACAATAGTACTTTTGGTAAACCGTGGAATTCTAATATTCCTATTAAGTATTCTATGTTAGCTTGGAGATTTCTCAAAGGTTTTATCCCCGTTGACTCCAGGCTTTATTATAAAGGGATTTCTCTGACTTCCAAATGTCAATGTTGTTTCAGTTTGTAAGCCATTAATCATGTTTTCGTGCATAATCCGGTTGCTATTAAAGTGTGGATTGACATTCTATAGTTCTTGGTAGCTGGATTATTTATGCTGATTGTTTTTTCTTCTGCGTGGCTGCTGTGTTTATTTGCTCCCTGCTTAGGATTAATTAGCTCTGTTTCGGCTCAACCTTTTTTTCTTTTTTCTTCAGTCTGCTCTCTCAGCTTTACATAGTGAGTAATTGATCATCTCTTAAAAAAAAAAATTATGCATTTCTTGTGAGCAAGTTGCATAAAAAATCACTAATATATATTATGATTCAAATAAAAAATAGTAGCAGAAAAACTAGTTGATTATATTAATTGGGGTGAAACTTGCTTCCAAAAAAAAGTTATTGTAAAAACTAATGAAATTTGATTCCATAATGATTTTTTATGATGAAATGTGGATAGCAAATGATGCAGATTAACTTAGAGTTAAATTTTTTGATATAATTAACCTGATGTAATATGAATTCATATAATAAAATTATAGAATTAATAAGTTATTTATTTTTTAAATATAAATGGATAACATTATAATTGATAACAACATATTACAAATATTTTATTTTTAATTTTTTTTTTTACATATTACAAATAATGTAATAAAACTAATGAGGATTTAAGGTTTGTTTGGGATGAATGCATGGTTTTATAAAGTTGATTAATGTAAAATTATTGTGGGGAAATTAACTTAATTTCTCTTTTAAAAAAAGCCTCTTTCCACTGCAGAAATTTTTGAAAATCAATGATACTATTTTTTTTCTTTAGAGAATTAAAACACAAAATATTCCTAAAAAGAAGCAACGGTATTATTTCCTATCTAATTATGCTATATATATATATTTATATTATATATATATATATATATATATATATATATATATATATTATATATATATATATAATATATATATATATATTTATATATATATATATTTATATATATATAATATATATATAAGGTTGTAGAAATTGGGATGCTTAATTAGGTGGATGTGTGGATTTATATTTAGAAAAAAAATATGAAACAAGTATATATGTGAAAGGTTGGAGTAGTTTATTTGGCAGATAAAATTAGAGAGAGTCATCAAACATGATTTGGTCACATAAAACGTCAGCCTTTTGATGACCTAGCTATAAGAGTAGATGTATTAGATCCAGCCTATATTAAGAAAGATAGAGATATTTACAGAACATTTGGTCACAACGCATTTCCGACGAAATTTCCGCTGGAAAAAATTTCCGTCGAAATTTTTATGCGCCGGAATGCCAAAAAAACTATTTACAGAACAAATAAGCCAGCTGCTACCGCTGCTCCCCCATCCGCGCTCCACCACAAGAGCCAACCCGACAGCGTGATCCAGTGGACACAGCCAGAAGTCACGACCGCGCCCGACCCGACTACAAGCGTGGTCCGACCAGACTGCGAGCGTGGTCCAGCGCAGCGCCCAAGTCGCCCGACCCGACTGCCCGCGTGGACCAGCGCAATGCCCCCGCCTTCAGCTGGGGATTCAAACCCCGCCCAACGACTCTCCCCCGCCTTCAGCTTCTGCCAACTACTCATGAAACCAAAAACTACTAATTTTGTTACTTTTTTTTTTATTTAACCTATTGCGTAATAATTATTAAATCAGTTTAACAACAAAATTAAAAATTAATCAACTTAATTTAACAAAATAAATAATTTTAAATTTTTATTATAATTTAAGTTTAAATTTAAATCTTTAATTTTTTTTTTGTATTAAATAATAAATTAAATATAATTTATTTTATTATAATTCAAGTTATTAAATTCAATAATTTAAGTTATATTTAAAATAAAAAAATAATAATTTTTAATTTCCGTCAAAAATCCGCCGGAAATGCCTTCAGAAAAAATTCGTCGGAAAATCAGTCAAAATATATGTCGGAAATCTTGTTGAAAAAAATCGGTCGGAAATCCGCCGGAAAATCAGCCTGAATTTGCGACGAATTTATTTCCGCCTGAAATTCTGTCGGAAATGAGCTGTTTTCCTGTAGTGGATAGACCTAAAAAAAAGATTTTGTATAAAGTATTAGAAATGAATTTTTATTAGATTTAAATAAGGTTGATATTCTTAGTAGGACATAATAGAGAAAAAAGATTCATGCAGCTGACCTTGGCTACAGTAGGATAATAAAAGCTTAGTAATGTTGTGTTGTTGTTGTACTCCAAACAAAAAATGATGAACAATTGATAACTTTTGCTAAGTTTTTACTATTTGAATTGAAACTTGCATTTTAAGACCAAAACTCCAAGAAAATTATTGGCTTTAAACCATTTTAAGTTATAAATTGGACCTCAAGTCACATTGATGCAAGAGATCAAATGAAGAAAAGGGAGTGAATAGTGTTAATTTCTATATATATTCTGCAAGAAAAATTTGGTTATGCATCATAATTTTGGTATACAGATTTCTCCCATCATGAAGGTTGGTTATGGTTTGTGCTACTTACTTGCATAAGATTGGATCCTTAGTAATGATCCTATATCTTTTGTCATCTCGAATGCCCCTCATTTCCTTAAAGGAAGTGTTATGTTGAATGCAGCTGGGCTGCCTTATTGTTTCCTATAGTGATTCTTTTGCCGCATCATTCTGTGTTTGTTGTTATTCTTTTGTTTAGTTTTAATTCCTTTCTGATGTTGGTTTATTGTTTTCTTGATTTGGTTCCATTGGTTAGACTCTCTTCGCTTTGATTGTATTTGTTTTTTCCAATGATGTGGAACATTATAGCTTAAGTGTTCCATAGGACTACATTACTATAGTTTGTTAAAAGCTTTTCTAGAAGTTTCTATAGATAGTTTATATATGTATGCAATATGGTAGTAGGAAAGGCTATTAGAGCAATCTACCTAAATACTTGTATAGCCATTTATATGGCTTTATATGTTACCTATTTTCTCTATTTAAACAGGCTGTACTCGGTTGTCTGTTGATGATAGAAATTCCTCTTTCTCTACTTTGCACTCTCTATTTTCCTTCTGTATTCTCTATTTCTATAATCAAGAAGCTCTATCCTAAGAGTTTCTACATGGTATCAGTTTAGGATCGTTGATCCAGGGCATTCATGGCGTCTTCAGCCACATCTCAAGCAGCGAACGGCACCACGACGTCATCGTCTTCAACGCCAACGCTCTCTTTCTTCCCTCAAATCGTTCTATCTAACATCAAGAATGTCGTTCAAAAAGTCCGCTCTCTCCGGACAATTATATTTTTTGGCTTCTCAGATCTTAAAGATCTGTCGAGCAAATGGATTCTTACCATTCCTCGACAAATCTTTACCTATTCCCAACGAATCGACTGAGTCCGCAGATGGTACTCTCCTCCCTAATCCGGCATTCGATCAGTGGATTCTAACCGATCAGAACTTGTCGGCGGCCATTTGCGCAACAATCTCGGCCTCTATTTTACCGTATGTTTTGCATCTTGATCATACGGCTGATATATGGCATCTTCTTGAAACAAGATTCCAAGCCGCAAATCGATCAAGAATGATACAGCTCAAGAACGAGCTTTATAACATCTCTCTCAAAAACTCTTCTATAGTGCAATATTTGAATGAGGTTAAAACTCTGGTTGACAACATTGCAGCAGCTGGATCTAAAATTGATCCCGAAGAAATCATTCTTCACATACTTAACGGTATTACCACCGGTCTACCAATCTTTTAAAACATCATACGAACGATGGTTAATCCGCTGAGCCTAAGTCAATTTTACTCTCTTCTTATAAGTGAAGAAATTCACAATGCTGCCGATCATGCAAGACTGCAGTCTTCGACTGACCAGACCCAGGCGTTATTCGTCAGTGTTGACCCCAACATATAAACCATGTGAAAAGAGGCAAAAAAAATGTCATTTAGGCAATGCGTGCATGACAAATGCATCACTTAAGGCTATTAAATGACCTTGATTGCCAAATGGATGGTATCATTGCGATCAGGATACTGAACTATGTTGGGAGAGTGACGCCTTCGCAATTGAATCAGATGAGATCGATCAAAGAGGACAACCGACACCCGAAATTAAAGCGCGAAAACTGATCAAACAATCCCGGATCGACGAATAGAATTCATCATTGCGTCCGGAATGTTGCCAACCTATGAAAACTGTATTTTGTTTTATTAGAGTTTAGATTGGTGGCACGAATCCAATGTAATATAAAGATGTGCATATCGAGAAAATTTGCCTCTACGGAGACGATATGACGTCCGATTACCAAATGGATGGGCACCGTTGCATTCGGAACGTCGTGACCATTATAAGTCTACATTTTATTTAATAATCAGATCGTCCAAGATGGTGGCGAATTCTAAGCGATGCAAATATGTTATAAGGCTGCGTTACGACGGAAACGAGGCCTCGAAGACGCTCGGACGACGTCCGATCGACAAAACGAACAGCCCATTACGTCTAGAACATCGTCGACATTAGAATAAACATTTTATTTATAAATTTAGATCATTCTAACGATGGTGGTGAATTTGTAGGCGATGCAAATATGATATAAAGGCCTGCGTCAACGACGAAACGGGCCTCGAAGACACTCGGACAATGTCTGATCAACAAACGGATAGCTCCATTGCGTCCGAAACATCGTCAACATTTGGAATATATATTTTATTTAATAAATTTGGATCATCTGAGATGTTGGTGAATTTCTAGCCGATGCAAATGTATTAAGGCCTGCGTTACGACGGAATGAGGCCTCGACAATATTCGAACGATGTCCGATTGACAAACGGATAGTGCATTGCGTCCGGAAAAATCGTCAACATTCAGAGTCTACATTTTATTTCTCAAATTGGATCGTTTGATGTGATGTCGCAAATTTCAAAGGCGATCCACATATGATGGAAGGCAGTGTTACGAGGGAAATTAGCCTCGTCGTGGATGAAATGATGTCCGATTACAAAACGGATGACGCCATTATGTCCGGAACGTCGTCAACATTAAGAATATATATTTTAATCAATTTGGATTGTTCGATGTGGTGGCACAAATTCTGAGATGATTTAAATACGATAATATGCATTTCGAGGGAGATTAGCCTCGACGATGATCAATGAAGTCCGATCGACAACGGACGGTGTCATTGCGTCCGGAACGTCGTCGCCATTAGGAATATACGTTTTATTCAATCGAATTGAACCATTTAAGGTAGCGTCGTAAATTTCAAAGGAGATTTAAATATGTTGCGAATGCATGCGGTACGAAGAGAAACGATGCCTCGAACATGCTCGGACGATGTTCGATTGTGAAACGGACTGTGTCATTGGGTCAGAACACCGTCAATACTATGAATTGCACTGCTAATTTGTTGAATAAGGTTTTGACAAGCAAATCGAGACAATATGGCATTTCGAAGGAATTTAAGCATCGTCGCCACCCAAATGATGTCCGATCGCGAAACGGACTGCGTCGTTGTGATCGGAACATCAGCAATACCCTCAATTCATATTAATTTATCTAATTCCGATATTTGGCGAATTGATACGTAAAACGAAGCATTCAACACTTAAAAAAAAAAGTTGCACGCAAACCAATATCATTTTGGGACCTCAAGTATTACGCCCTTCTCAATTAATGTTAAAAACTAAATAGGAAAGTTATTATTAGTGATGCAGATCAGTTTAACAAAATTAGCAAGTCAAATATGAAATCAAATCTAATTGATACTTTTACCTCAGATGAGTGAACTTCTCGTACAAGACTCTGTGCAAAATCCTGCTTTGAATCCCTGATATCCCGCTGAAGGAACAAGCCTTGGGACGCTGCTCTTACCTTGGGTAGTAATCAAACCTCGTGGTTAAAACAAAGAGGTGGAAACTTTTATTTGGTCGGTCTTCAGAAAATTCCAAGCTCAATCTCTCATTCTCTGTTCTTTCTCACTTCACGACCAGCTTCCACTCCTCACACAAAGGCCGAACAGCTCCTGTCCGTCCCAACTACCTGGAGTCGCCCTCTCTCCGTCAAAAGCCTCTACTTCGCTTCCCTGTCCGTTCCTTTTCCGCTCTTCTCTGTGTTTTTCAGCCGTCTCAACAGCAGCCGCGGCCCTAATGGCCGGAGTTTTCCTTACTCGAGCCAGACGTCAATCCTCTCGTCTGCACCATTCTACAGCCAAAACTCTGCTTGTTTCTTCTCCAGACAACTTGCTCCGTAGAATTCCAGCAGCTAAGTATTGCCACGTGAAGCTCCCACTTCTAATGTACTTCAGGGATCTTCTTCCTTCTGGAGCTCTCCAACCGCAGATTTGAACAACATTGTCACCTCGTCATCAGTTCTCTTGCTGCAAAAACTCTCTCAACACCACTGTTGCCCTTCATCCGTCCAAGGCCTGAACTCCACCTCACATAAAACTGTCGAACAAATCCTGTCCGTCTCCTTCCAATGCCTCAAGCAGTCTTCACGTCCCATCTTCCCTTGCGATCTCAGCCTTATCCGGCTCTAAACTGTAGCCTAAAGTCCATAAGCCTCCCTTTTGTTATCCTGTTCAAACCTCAAGGTGTACTCCAGTCCAAGTCCATTCAACTAGCCTCCAACTCTTTGTTCCACCGAATCTCACCACCCATGAGATCCACACTTGTCTGTCGTCCACCTCAACCTCACGTAAGCAAGAAAAATTGAGCCAGCCAGTCGTCCTCACGGCTCCAAATCACTTGATCTCCCAAAGCAAGATGCCTCTTCAACCTCCACGATGCTGAGCCAGAGCCTTATGCATTACAAATCTTTGCTGGATGAAGCGAGAGCTGAGCCAGAAAATGGTTTCTTGAACTCAAGAATCAAGTTCCTGAAGATGAGAGAGCAGGTCCTATGTTTGCCGAATGCTTGGAACATGAGGAGAGAGCGTATCAATTCTGGAGCAAGGGCAACATTTGCCTATGGAAGATCATGATGACATTGCTATTTGTGCGGCAACATTTAAATCAGTTTTTAGGAGTTATTGGAGCTTTGGTGGATATGCCAGGATCTTTGTATATGGTGAATCCTATCGCAGTGAACAGAAGTATCACTTTCATAAAGAAGAAGGGCGATTACATTCACAAAGGTGATGAATTTAGAATTTTTCATTTGTAGGCAAGCTTGTATCATGCATGTCTGAAAAGGATTCCATAGACTTAGATAAGGATCTTATTGTAAATATGTGAAAGATCTCTGGAGACTTTAGTCTCTATTGGCATGACAACATGAGGTTAATTTTCTTTTTTTTTTAAAGAAAAAATGGGGAAGGAATAGTACAAAAAAAAAAAAAGAGAGAGTGAGAGAAAAAAAAAAAAATGAGAGGTTTTATGTATTTCTCTCATGCGCGTCGCCGCCAATGTTGCAAAGGTATAATTACTAAATCAAAACCTTAACTTGATAGCCCATTTCGGAGTTTGTGACGCACGGAAAACCGCCTATACATGCCTTTATTGCGCATGGTGGGATGGGACCCCGGTGCGGCGCCTACGACGAGATGGGATTCACCTTAAGGTCCACTTCGCCGTTCGTGGTGCACCGGAAAACCGCTATACAGTCTTTATTGCACATGGTGGGAAGGGACCCGGTGCGGCGCCTACGCGAAATGGAGTCATTTATAAGTACTCTCGTGCGAGGGGAAAGCAAACTGTGTTATTTCTTTATTGTTATTCTTATGCAGGTGCACTTGAAGACCCATAAACGTCTTTATTGCACGTGTGGGAGGAAAGTACACGGCCGCCGCGGTGTCTCATCTGAGGGCACCTACCATACACGCCTTTATTGCGCGTTGGTGGGAAGGCTAGTCTCCCAAAATTTCCCCTAACGGGGGAGACGCCGGGAGGGCCGAAATTTTGTCTGAAAAAGACAAGGACTTGGACAGAATTTGAACATATTTGGACTGAACTGTTGAACCAAATAAAAAGACTAATTTTGAAAATAAAATTGAAATGGAGCTCATACTTAAAATGACTTGAATAATTTCAATAAATTTTGATCAAATAAAGAGTGATAAGATTCATCATTGCAATAAATGGGACTTGAAATGAATATAATGATATCAAGATCAAATGAATTTGAATATAAAAGAATTGCACTAAATTGAGCTTCTTTTAAGAATAAAGGATTGCCATCAAATGACAATGAATAAATGATGAATTATAAGGCAATGTGATCTTTATTTGCTATGCGGTAATTGAGAAAGTGACAAAATGGAGCATCAAATTCTTGCTAATTGAACGGATTGTACAGAAAATATTTCTCTTCTATCAGTGGTGGAGGACGGCAACATGGCAAAGAAACTCTCTTGCAGCATATTTATGCAGATAAAATGGTAGGAATTTGATCTTAAATGTGGGTTTGTGTTTTCCAACAACTTGATGTAAAAAAAAAAAGTCATTGCAGTATGTTGGAATCCCTTAAGAGGAGAGAGTCTCATTTGGAAAACACTTGAATCATTTCAAGATAGTCTTTAGACAGAGATATGTCCAAAAGTTCATACTTGTGCTGAATGAAATTTGGGAGAATGATAACAAAAAAAAAAAATAGGATTAAACTACATGTTCTCCCAAGGTATCTACAAAATTATTTTATTGTTATATTCCCACAAGATCATGGTTCGATAGAGAATACATGGTATGAATCAAGTTTCATTATGCCACCTTGTATTTAAGGAGAGGCTGTGGAGGATATTGGAAGAAGGTATTTTGATGTCTTAGTCAAGAAATATTTCTTTGGCAAGATTCAATTCAAAAGTTATCAAAAGGATTGGGAAATACAATATTTTACGTACACATTATTTATATTATAAAGACGAGGAGCCATATTTTGATGAGGTAAATGCTCAAAATTTTAAAGTATTGGAAAGCATCCATTTGATGTACATTTATACTCATGCCTAAAAAGGATGCCTGAGGCAAGTGGATATCCGTCACAGCTTCGATACTTGAATATTCTTCAAACTTTACTGCCAAGATCTCTAAGCAAACAGTATCATTTGCAATTCATAATCTATGAAATTGGGAAGCTTATTCATCACAATTTCTTATCAAGGGGCATGAATAACCTTATAAATATGTATTGCATGCAACCGCCTCTGAGATTATTTTTCTGGAATGCATAGAATTGGAAAATCAAACTATCTTAAAAAAAAAAAACTATATGGATTTTATGTTAAAAAATGAGAATGGCTAGAGCATATGAATGAGCTTCGCCATTTTAAGAATCAGATTTTCTTTAAAATATAAAGGAACTACAACAAATGCAAACTCCTTCAAGTTGTTGTAGAAGACCCTTCTTATACACAATACGCTATCTACAGACAAATATACAAAAACTGTGATAAATGCAAAAGCCCTTAAATACAGCAAAAAGATCTGCAACACATACGATCTCTCTATGAAGACAGATGTATGTACCACGTGCCACTGACGGGTAGATGCAAAAAAAAGACTACAGTAAATGCAGTATCCTGTAGTCAACTTCAGTCTAAGGATGAAGAACATCTACCTACCTACATGTAGCAGTAGCGGATGCACTGAAAAGACTAAAGACCACAACAAAATATATGAAAATAACGACAAGTACAAGCTCCTACGATCCAAGGCAGGAGACTCGTTAGTGCACTATGATTCACATACATAAGACAACAACTAGTCACGACAGTCCTAACCTGTACGCAGCAGCGAACAACTCTATTCAGAAGCTGCTACGCCACGCCACCGGATCTGCAACCCCCATACAAGCAGACAGAAGGCATCTACAAATTATTTTAAAATACCCTCGCACGTGCACCGTAGCTTGTATACACATAGGTACACAAAGGAGTATGTCAAATTAATGAAATTTCCAAATACCCCGCATGGGCCCCCGGCGAGCGTGTTATTGGTACACACGTGACGTCTAGGGATGCTGCGCGGGTTGACAAGTGAATTCAAGGCTCGAACCTGATCCTCCTATACGGGTTAATAGGAGTCGACAAGGTTCGAACCAATAAATAAATATGTGGCCGTGGCGACCAGAATATTATTTTAATACATTCATATTAGGCCTTCAATGCCTAGAATCAAAAGAATTCACTTTCAAAGGCTCAAAGCCTATAATAAACCCGATCCTCTGTCGCAGCCCGACAGAGTGACAAGGTTTCAATCCATAAAGTGAAAGTGACCCCAAACACCCCGATGATGGCCGTGTTGAATGCAGATCTCACCGGAGGGGTTCCCAAATATTTTTAAATATCTCCCAAAAGTCCACACACAAATTCAAGCTCCACCCAAATACTCACGAAAATCCAAAAATTCACAAATCCAAAAAATCCCAAAAATATTTTAAATTTGAAATTCAACTCATTAAAAAACTTAAAGCAAAATCCCGTCCACCCTCCGCAACAGTTTGTCGAGGCGGACAAATCAAAACTACTCAGCTCACAAAAGAGCCAAATGCCTAGTCGAAAATATCACTAGGATCCATTCTCAAACAATCTTTTGCCAGTAAGGACGTGGTACGTGTCCTCTAACCCGGCAGTTTTCGCCGCCAAATGGCACTGCAGGTAAACGGTTATGACCCGGGCCCTCTGAACCGAGTGGTTTTGCCGCCAAATTGGCACCACAGATAGCGGTTATGGCCAGAGCCAATACGCCCTTAATGGCGTTAAAATCCTTGAGATATGAATCAATAGGATATGATTGATAGGGCACAAAGCCCTCTGTAAGCTAAGGTGGATTCAAATTTGTCCCCTTAGACAAACATCCCACCCCGGTCTACAAGGTACCCTTGGACGAAGCAACCCATGCTGCCGACAAGGATCCTTCTGTCAGGTTGGGTCGACTACCTCCTCTGACTAAGTAGACCAGGGTCCACGATGGCCCGGGACGACGGAACCATGGGATCTTGATCGGGCCCATCATCCATTCCCCCCCACCATCCGCTTTAAGTGCTAGATGGTGAAATTTTCAAGTTTTAAATATCAAACTTTCCAAATTCCCAAATCCAACCCAAATTCCAAATCTTTCCAATCCAAACTCATGCTGCTACAAATGCCAGATAACACTATTCTCTACGTATCTGCTTGACGACTAGCCTTAATCGAAAGTTCTCTCTCGTGATCGGGAGGGGTAATTAACTATAGGGGCTTGCGCCTATAGGAAACCAGAACTCAGATCATAAAGTCCTCACCAAATGAGGGCGAAATCTCTCTGGGTAGTGTCTAATCTACAAACCCATCTGCCTTCCAAAATTTACCTCGTAACTTAATTCAGTTAAAAACTCCCTCGCCGAATAAGAAGAGGCGAGCGGAGGCCGGGGCCGAATTTTCGGAGCCCACAGATTTCTGGCGACTCCGCTGGGGAATTGTTTCTCTTTCCATCTTTGGTTAGTCGTTTAAATGTCATAGTAGCAGCTAAAATACTATGCTTTATTCGGTGAACATCAGGATGTGACATTTGGTCCTTATGTCCAAAGATCCATCATTGAAAGGTCCCGATAGAGCTAAAAGTTGCCATCTTTTATAATGGTAAAGCAAAGAAAGAATAAAGATGTACGGTGAACATCAGGATGTGACATTTGGTCCTTATGTCCAAAGATTCATCACTGAAAGGTCTCGATATAGCTAAAAGTTATCATCTTTTATGATGGTACAGCAAAAAAAAAAAGAATAAAGATATTACGGTGAATTTCAGGATGTGACATTTGATCTTTATATCCAAAGATCCATCACTGAAAGGTCCCGATAGAACTAAAATCTATTATCTTTTATGATGGTAGGGCAAAGAAAGAATCAAGATATGTACGGTGAGCATTGGAGTGTGACACTTGGAAGAAAATATCTAAGAATCCACTGCCGAGAGGTCCCGATATAAGTGAAAATAAATATAAAGACTTATATATATATATATATAAAAATATATATATATATATATATATATATATATATATATATATTAATTATATATATATATATATATATATATATATATATATATATATATATATATATAAAATGGTGTGACATCTAGTGTGTACCCCTAGAGATCCACTATTAAAAAAATTTATCAAAAGTAGGCCCTAAAGATGATCCCTACAGATAATGTTCTTGATGGTCAACATCTTGAAGAATCATTCAAGAAATCTCATCACTTTTCAATTATATCTTCTCGGATTAAGAAAGATCTTTAGATGAGGTGAATACTTTGTTGTCAGCACATGCATTTTATATTTGGAGTTGAAGTAATGTTGCCATTAGAAGTTGAACTTCCATCCTTTCGAGTCGCTATCCAGAACGAGCTGACTCAAGAACAAAATACTCGGTTAAGAATGGAAGAGCTTGATGCACTAGATAAAGTCAGGTTACAAGCTCAACAAAACCTAAAAATTTATCGAGCGAGGATGACAAAATCTTTTGATTGAATGGTGCGTCCTCGATCATTTCAAGAAGGGGAATTGGTCCTGGTGCTGAGAAGGTCAATCATCCCACACCAAAAAATCGGTAGAAAATTTATATCCAATTGGAAGGCCCTTTTGTAATCGAGAAGGTATTTCAAAGAGGGGCTTATTAGTTGACTGATTTGAAGGGTCAGAGACCTATGCCGCCGATCAACAGTCGCCGATCAACGGTCGACATTTAAAGAAATATCACGCATGAAAATTTCATATCTGATGTATTTTGTGATGATCAAAATTTTATATGTATATTTATCAATGCATGCTTATATTTTGGAATTCTCTTGTATAACAAGAATGCATTTCAAAATCCCTTATCAGACTGGGGGCATTTTAAATATTTATTCGAGTCGACATCGCGCTGCGTGCCGAGATCCTCGAATAAATATTTAAAATCTCGAAGATACAAAGCCTATCCGAAATGTCCCTGCAAGACAGGGGGCATTTTAAATATTCATTTGAGTCGACATCGTGCTACACGCCGAGATCTCCAAATGAAAATTAAAAATCAAAGATCCAAGTTTATTCCATTCTAAAAATGACCCTGCGAGACAGGGGGCATTTTAAATATTTATTCGGGTCGACATCGCGCTGCGTGCCGAGATCCCCGAATAAATATTTAAAATATCAATCCAGATATTCTTTTGTGCTAAAGAATACAAGTATTTGTTTTCCAAAGTATATGCAGTGATCTTTTAAATGTTAAAGACACCGTCTTCTCCAACAAACCAAGACTCAAAGGTCAAGAAAAAGAGTTTTGTGGCTACACACTCCTACAAAATTGAGCCGGAAAAGCTTGAAGTCTTTCAACAGCCTGAAGCTTAAGGTTCGAATGGCTGTAAAAGGTCGGATCCAACAAGCCCAAATATGGCCGGATCGCTGGCAGCTCTGTTTACTCAACACGCCATAAGAAAGGCCGTAGTAGCAGAACCCCCACTTCATCAACCCGTCAGTAGGGACTGTAGGAAGAACGAAGGCCAATCTGACTCGACCAGTTCGAGTGATCGTAGTCTGCAAAGTTCTCCAAAATGACTGGAGAATCAAGGTTCCAGTGGAAGCTGAGTCTCGAGCAACTACCAAATGTTCGTAGGCTCCAAAATCCAAAACCACGAAAGATGACTCCAAATCAACCAACTTCAGTAATGTCTGCATTGGAGAGCGCAATTCCCATAGCTCAAGTCTGAAGCCTGAATGGGTGTAAGAGATCAGATCCAACAAGCCCAAATATGGCCGGATCGCTGGCAGCTCCGTCTACTCAACAAGCCAAAAGAAAGGCCGTAGTAGAGGAACCCCCATTTCAGCAACTAGAGGACAAAGAGCTATCAAATTCTAGCTCTCCCAATCTGATGAACTCAAGTGATTCAGATTGAAGTCTTCTCAAGTGGTTAAGGATCAAGATACTACCTGCGTTCGGTACTATCAATCGAATCCAAAACCTGCAAATCCTTCAACAAATCCGTAAAGCACAAAGCGAGGATCGAAGGAATTTTTCTTCAACAAGTCCGCCAAAGCACAAAGCAAGGGACCGAAGAAAATTATCCCAAAGTTCATGAAAAGCCCAAGGCTGAACTAAGTGGATTCTGTCATCAACAAGTCCGCTATGCACAAAGCTCTGGACCGATGACTTTTCGCCACTGACCTAGTACAAGCCTAAATGGTTTAGGTCACCGGCATTTACCTCTTCACCAAGCCCGCCAAAGCTAGAAGCAAAGGGCAGAAGGCGTACAAATTTTCTGACAAGTCACCAAAGACAAATCAGACAATCCTTCACCAATTCCACAGTGCAAAGCACAAGACTGAATGATCAAAATCTCAGGACTCAGGCCAAGGCCGCAGAATGAGCACCCTGGATGACATCTACAAATGTCCCTAAAGGCTGGGGGCATTTTAAATATTTATTTGGGTCGACATCGCTCTGCATGCCGAGATTCCCAAATAAATATTTAAAATTTCATCAAAATACAACCAGATGATAGAAGAATCTTGAGCAGATGATATCCACTGGCATCAATCTACAAAGACAAGACATCAATCATCCATGGACATCTCTAGAAGAGCAATGGAGAAAGAAAATTAGTGTGACATCCAAATAAATTTTTGGAGATCCACTAAATGAACATCCTAGTGTGACATCCAAACAAAATTTTGGAGATTCACTAAAAAGAAAAATCTTAGTATGACATCCAAACAAAATTTTGGAGATCCACTAAATAAAAAATCTTAGTGTGACATCCAAAGGAGCTCTTGGAGATCCACAAAATGAAAACTTTTGCGTAACATCCGAACAGGCTCTCAGAAATCTACAAAATGAAACCCTGGTGTGACATCCAAATAAGCTTTTGGAGATCCACTAAATAGGACCCTTGTGTGACATCTAGAACAAATATCTAGAGATCCACAGGGTCAATCAGCATACAACAAACGTGATTCGCTCTAGACGCGTACCACATTTGTTGGGGGGCATTTGTTGACCCCAACATATAAACCATGTGAAAAGAGGCAAAAAAAATGTCATTTAGGCAATGCGTGCATTGACAAAATGCATCACTTAAGGCATTAAATGACCTCTGATTGCCAAATGGATGGTATCATTGCGATCAGGATACTGAACTCTGTTGGGTAGAGGCCCTTCGCAATTGAATCAGATGAGATCGATCAAAAGGGACAACCGACACCCGAAATTAAAGCGCGAGACTGATCAAACAATCCCGGATCGACGAATAGAATTCATCATTGCGTCCGGAATGTTGCCAACCTATGAAAACTGTATTTTGTTTATTAGAGTATTAGATTGGTGGCACGAATCCCAATGTAATATAAAGATGTGCATATCGAGAAAATTTGCCTCTACGGAGACGATATGACGTCCGATTACCAAATGGATGGCACCGTTGCATTCGGAACGTCGTGACCATTATAAGTCTACATTTTATTTAATAAAATCAGATCGTCCAAGATGGTGGCGAATTTCTAAGCGATGCAAATATGATATAAAGGCCTGCGTTACGACGGAAACGAGGCCTCGAAGACGCTCGGACGACGTCCGATCGACAAACGAACAGCGCCATTACGTCTAGAACATCGTCGACATTCAGAATAAACATTTTATTTAATAAATTTAGATCATCTAAGATGGTGGTGAATTTGTAGGCGATGCAAATATGATATAAAGGCCTGCGTCACGACGGAAACGAGGCCTCGAAGACACTCGGACAATGTCTGATCAACAAACGGATAGCTCCATTGCGTCCGAAACATCGTCAACATTTGGAATATATATTTTATTTAATAAATTTGGATCATCTGAGATGTTGGTGAATTTCTAGCCGATGCAAATATGATATTAAGGCCTGCGTTACGACGGAAATGAGGCCTCGACAATATTCGAACGATGTCCGATTGACAAACGGATAGTGCCATTGCGTCCGGAACATCGTCAACATTCAGAGTCTACATTTTATTTCATCAAATTGGATCGTTTGATGTGATGTCGCAAATTTCAAAGGCGATCCACATATGATGCGAAGGCACGTGTTACGAGGGAAATTAGCCTCGTCGGTGATGAAATGATGTCCGATTACAAAACGGATGACGCCATTATGTCCGGAACGTCGTCAACATTAAGAAAATATATATTTTAATCAATTTGGATTGTTCGATGTGGTGGCACAAATTCTGAGATGATTTAAATACGATAATATGCATTTCGAGGGAGATTAGCCTCGACGATGATCAAATGAAGTCCGATCGACAAACGGACGGTGTCATTGCGTCCGGAACGTCGTCGCCATTAGGAATATACGTTTTATTCAATCGAATTGAACCATTTAAGGTAGCGTCGTAAATTTCAAAGGAGATTTAAATATGTTGCGAATGCATGCGGTACGAAGGAACGATGCCTCGAACATGCTCGGACGATGTTCGATTGTGAAACGGACTGTGTCATTGGGTCCAGAACACCGTCAATACTATGAATGCACTGCTAATTTGTTCGAATAAGGTTTTGCACGCAAATCGAGACAATAGGCATTTCGAAGGAATTAAGCATCGTCGCCACCCAAATGATGTCCGATCGCGAAACGGACTGCGTCGTTGTGATCGGAACATCAGCAATACCCTCAATTCACTATTAATTTATCTAATTCCGATATTTGGCGAATTGATACGTAAAACGAAGCATTCAACACTTAAAAAAAAAAGTTGCACGCAAACCAATATCATTTTGGGACCTCAATGTATTACTGCCCTTCTCAATTAATGTTAAAACTAAATAGGGAAAGTTATTATTAGTGATGCAGATCAGTTTAAACCAAAATTAGCAAGTCAAATATGAAATCAAATCTTAATTGATACTTTTACCTCAGATGAGTGAACTTCTCTGTACAAGACTCTGTGCAAAATCCCTGCTTTGAATCCCTGATATCCCGCTGAAGGAACAAGCCTTGGACGCTGCTCTTACCTTGGGTAGTAAATCAAACCTCGTGGTTAAAACAAAGAGGTGGAACTTTTATTTGGTCGGTCTTCAGAAAATTCCAAGCTCAATCTCTCATTCTCTGTTCTTTCTCCACTTCACGACCAGCTTCCACTCCCTCACACAAGAGGCCGAACAGCTCCCTGTCCGTCCCAACTACCTGGAGTCGCCCTCTCTCCGTCAAAAGCCTCTACTTCGCTTCCCTGCTCCGTTCCTTTTCCGCCTCTTCTCTGTGATTTCTTCAGCCCGTCTTCAACAGCAGCCGCGGCCCTCAACTGGCCGGAGTTTCCTTACTCGAGCCAGACGTCAATCCTCTCGTCTGCACCATTCCTACAGCCAAAACTCTGCTTGTTTCTTCTCCAGACAACTTGCTCCGTAGAATCTCCAGCAGCTAAGTATTGCCACGTGAAAGCTCCCCACTTCTAATGTACTTCAGGGATCTTCTTCCTTCTGGAGCTCTCCAACCGCAGATTTGAACAACATTGTCACCTCCAGTCATCAGTTCTCTTGCTGCAAACAAGCTCTCAACACCACTGTTGCCCTTCATCCGTCCAAGGCCTGAACTCCACCTCACATAAAACCTGTCGAACAAATCCCTGTCCGTCTCCTTCCAATGCCTCAAGCAGCTCTTCACGTCCCATCTTCCCTTGCGATCTCAGCCCTTATCCGGCTCTAAACTGTAGCCTAAAGTCCATAAGCCTCCCTTTTGTTATCCTGTTCAAACCTCAAGGTGTAACTCCAGTCCAAGTTCCATTCAACTAGCCTCCAACCTCTTTGTTCCACCGAATCTCACCACCCATGAGATCCACACTTGTCTGTCCGTCCACCTCAACCTCACGTAAGCAAGACAAATTGAGCCAGCCAGTCGTCCCTCCACGGCTCCAAATCACTTGATCTCCCAAAGCAAGATGCCTCTTCAACCTCCACGATGCTGAGCCAGAGCCTTATGCATTACAAATCTTGCTGGATGAAGCGAGAGCTGAGCCAAGAAATGGTTCTTGAACTCAAGAATCAAGTTCCTGAAGATGGAGAGCAGGTCCTATGTTTGCCGAATGCTTGGAACATGAAGGAGAGCTAAAATCTGGAGCAAGGCCAATTGCCTATGAAGATCATGATGACATTGCTATTTGTGCGGCAACATTTAAATCAGTTTTTAGAGTTATTGAGGCTTTGGTGGATATGCCAGGATCTTTGTATATGGTGAATCCTATCGCAGTGAACAGAAGTATCACTTTCATAAAGAAGAAGGGCGATTACATTCACAAAGGTGATGAATTTAGAAATTTTTCATTTGTAGGAAGCATTGTATCATGCATGTCTGAAAAGGATTCCATAGACTTAGATAAGGATCTTATTGTAAATAGTGAAAGATCTCTGGAGACTTTAGTCTCTATTGGCATGACAACATAGAGGTTAATTTTCTTTTTTTTTTTAAAGAAAAAATGGGGAAAGGAATAGTACAAAAAAAAAAAAAAGAGAGAGTGAGAGAAAATAAAAAAAAAAATGAGAGGTTTTATGTATTTCTCTCATCGCGCGTCGCCGCCAATGTTGCAAAGGTATAAAATTCCTAAACTCAAAACCTTAACTTGATAGCCCATTTCGGAGTTTGTGACGCACCGGAAAACCGCCTATACATGCCTTTATTGCGCATGGTGGGATGGGACCCCGGTGCGGCGCCTACGACGAGATGGGATATCACCTTAAGGTCCACTTCGCCGTTCGTGGTGCACCGGAAAACCGCCTATACATGTCTTTATTGCACATGGTGGGAAGGGACCCCGGTGCGGCGCCTACGGCGAAATGGAGTCATTTATAAGTACTCTCGTGCGAGGGGAAAGCAAACTGTGTTATTTCTTTATTGTTATTCTTATGCAGGTGCACTTGAAGACCCCATACACGTCTTTATTGCACGTGTGGGAGGAAAGTACACGGCCGCGGTGTCCTCATCTGAGGGCACCTACCATACACGCCTTTATTGCGCGTGGTGGGAAGGCTAGTCTCCCAAAATTTCCCCTAAACGGGGGAGACGCCGGGAGGCTGCCGAAATTTTGTCTGAAAAAGACAAGGACTTGGACAGAATTTGAACATATTGGACTTGAACTTGTGAACCAAATAAAAAAGACTAATTTTGAAAATAAAATTGAAATGAGCTCATACTTTAAAATGACTTGAATAATTTCAATAAAATTTTGATCAAATAAAGAGTGATAAGATTCATCATTGCAATAAATGGGACTTGAATGAATATAATGATATCAAGATCAAATGAATTTGAATATAAAAGAATTGCACTAAATTGAGCTTCTTTTAAGAATAAAGATTGCCATCAAATGACAAATGATCAAAATGATGAATTTATAAGGCAATGTGATCTTTATTTGCTATGCGGTAATTGAGAAAGTGACAAAATGAAGAGCATCAAATTCTTGCTAATTGAACGGATTTGTACAGAAAATATTTCTCTTCTATCAGTGGTGGAGGACGGCAACATGGCAAAGAACTCTCTTGCAGCATATTTATGCAGATAAAATGGTAGAGGAATTTGATCTTAAAATGTGGGTTTGTGTTTTCCAACAACTTTGATGTAAAAAAAAAAAAAGTCATTGCAGATATGTTGGAATCCCTTAAGAAGGAGAGGTCTCATTTGGAAAACACTTGAATCATTTCAAGATAGTCTTTAGACAGAGATAATGTCCAAAAGTTCATACTTGTGCTGAATGAAATTTGGGAGAATGATAAAAAAAAAAAAATAGGATTAAACTACATGTTCTCCCAAGGTATCTACAAAATTATTTTATTGTATATTCCCACAAGATCAATGGTTCGATAGAGAATACATGGTATGAATCAAGTTTCATTATGCCACCTTGTATTTAAGGAGAGGCTGTGGAGGATATTGGAAGAAGGTATTTTGATGTCTTAGTCAAGAAATATTTCTTTGGCAAGATTCAATTCAAAAGTTATCAAAAGGATTGGGAAATACAATATTTTACGTACACATTATTTATATTATAAAGACGAGGAGCCATATTTTGATGAGGTAAATGCTCAAAATTTTAAAGTATTGGAAAGCATCCATTTGATGTACATTTATACTCCATGCCTAAAAATGATGCCTGAGGCAAGTGGATATCCGTCACAGCTTCGATACTTGAATATTCTTCAAACTTTACTGCCAAGATCTCTAAGCAAACAGTATCATTTGCAATTCATAATCTATGAAATTGGGAAGCTTATTCATCACAATTTCTTATCAAGGGGCATGAATAACCTTATAAATATGTATTGCATGCAACCGCTCTGAGATTATTTTTTCTGGAATGCATAGAATTGGAAAATCAAACTATCTTAAAAAAAAAAAAACTATATGGATTTTATGTTAAAAAATGAGAATGGCTAGAGCATATGAATGAGCTTCGCCATTTAAGAATCAGATTTTCTTTAAAATATAAAGGAACTACAACAAATGCAAACTCCTTCAAGTTGTTGTAGAAGACCCTTTCTTATACACAATACGCTATCTACAGACAAATATACAAAAACTGTGATAAATGCAAAAGCCCTTATATACAGCAAAAAGATCTGCAACACATACGATCTCTCTATGAAGACAGATGTATGTACCACGTGCCACTGACGGGTAGATGCAAAAAAAAGACTACAGTAAATGCAGTATCCTGTAGTCAACTTCAGTCTAAGGATGAAGACATCTACCTACCTACATGTAGCAGTAGCGGATGCACTGAAAAGACTAAAGACCACAACAAAATATATGAAAATAACGACAAGTACAAGCTCCTACGATCCAAGGCAGGAGACTCGTTAGTGCACTATGATTCACATACATAAGACAACAACTAGTGCACGACAGTCTACCTGTACGAAGCAGCGAACAACTCTATTCAGAAGCTGCTACGCCACGCCACCGGATCTGCAACCCCGTACAAGCAGACAGAAGGCATCTACAAATTATTTTAAAATACCCTCGCACGTGCACCGTAGCTTGTATACACATAGGTACACAAAGGAGTATGTCAAATTAATGAAATTTCCAATACCCGCATGGGCCCCGGCGAGCGTGTTATTGGTACACACGTGACGTCTAGGGATGCTGCGCGGGTTGACAAGTGAATTCAGGCTCGAACCTGATCCTCCTATACGGGTTAATAGGAGTCGACAAGGTTCGAACCAATAAATAAATATGTGGCCGTGGCGACCAGAATATTTATTTTAATACATTCATATTAGGCCTTCAATGCCTAGAATCAAAAGAATTCACTTTCAAAGGCTCAAAGCCTATAATAAACCCGATCCTCTGTCGCCAGCCCGACAGAGTGACAAGGTTCAATCCATAAAGTGAAAGTGACCCCAAACACCCCGATGATGGCCGTGTTGAATGCAGATCTCAACCGGAGGGGTTCCCAAATATTTTTAAATATCTCCCAAAAGTCCACACAAAATTCAAAGCTCCACCCAAATACTCACGAAAATCCAAAAATTCACAAATCCCAAAAAATCCCAAAAATATTTAAATTTGAAATTCAACTCATTAAAAACTTAAAGCAAAATCCGTCCACCCTCCGCAACAGTTTGTCGAGGCGGACAAATCAAAAACTACTTCAGCTCACAAAAGAGCCAAATGCCTAGTCGAAAATATCACTAGGATCCATTCTCAAACAATCTTTTGCCAGTAAGGACGTGGTACGTGTCCTCTAACCGGCAGTTTCGCCACCAAATGGCACTGCAGGTAAACGGTTATGACCCGGGGCCCTCTGAACCGAGTGGTTTTGCGCCAAATGGCACCACAGATAGCAGTTATGGCTAGAGCCAATACGCTCCTTAGTGGCGTTAAATCCTTGAGATATGAATCAATAGGATATGATTGATAGGGCACAAAGCCCTCTATTAACTAAGGTGTATTCAAATTTGTCCCCTTAGACAAACATCCAACCCCGGTCTACAAGGTACCCTTGGACGAAGCAACCCATGGCTGCCGACAAGGATCCTTCTGTCAGGTTGGGTCGACTACCTCCTCTGACTAAGTAGACCAGGGTCCACGATGGCCCGGGACGACGGAACCATGGGATCTTGATCGGGCCCATCATCCATTCCCCCACCATCCGCTTTAAGTGCTAGATGGTGAAATTTCAAGTTTTAAATATCAAACTTTCCAAATTCCCAAATCCAACCCAAATTCCAAATCTTTCCAATCCAAACTCATTGCTGCTACTATATGCCAGATAACACGTATTCTCTACGTATCTGCTTGACGACTAGCCTTAATCGAAAGTTCTCTCTCGTGATCGGGAGGGGTAATTAACTATAGGGGCTTGCGCCTATAGGAAACCAGAACTCAGATCATAAGTCCTCACCAAATGAGGGCGAAATCTCTGGGTAGTGTCTAATCTACAAACCCATCTGCCTTCCAAAATTTACCTCGGAACTTATATTCAGTTAAAACTCCCTCGCCGAATAAGAAGAGCGAGCGGAGGCCGGGGCCGAATTTTCGGAGCCCACAGTCAGTCGAGGTCGTGGACGTCGGCCAAAAAGCAGAACATCAGCTCCGTTTTCCTCTCAACCAGACAAACCTCCTCCGGTACCTACTCAATGCCAAATCTGCAACAAGAGAGGTCACTCGGCGATGGATTGTTGGCATCGTACGAACCTTCAATATGCTCCTCGCACAGACAAACAGTCCAATAAGGCGTTACTGTCCAATACAAATCAATCCCACACAGACTGGTACCTCGATTCTGGAGCATCGTCACATCTCACTCGCTCTCTTGACAACCTCTCCATGTCCTCTCCGTATCAAGGAACGGACGGTATCGTCATAGGCGACGGGAGCTCGGTTAGCATCGAAAACTCCAGTCGAGGATTGCTACCGACTCCCTCTCGTAAGCTTAACCTATCAAATATTCTTCATACTCCTGCTATCAAATACAACTTATTGTCTATTTCCCAACTAACAAAAGACAATAATATTTCTATTATTTTTGATCCGACTGGCTTTGTTTTTAAGGATATGCAGACTCATCAAGAAATTCTCCGGGGACCTTGCCGTGAAGGTCTATACCCGCTCACGGTACCGGTTGGCTCTGCTCCAAATACTGCGTTGCAGACGGTTATCAAGAAAGCTATACCTTGGCATCAAAGATTGGGTCACCCAAATCATAGGATTCTTGCTTCTCTTGCTGCTTGTAACAAATTTCTGAAAATTGATAAAACGTTTCATTCCTGTCATTCTTGTAATAAGTCTAAAACTCATAAACTCAAATATGAGAATTCCTCAATAAGACACAGTTTTCCACTCGCTTTAGTTCACTCTGATGTTTGGGGTCCTTCGCCGATCCCTTCTTCTAGTGGTTTTTTGTATTACGTTATTTTTATTGATGATTACTCTCGTTTCTCCTGGTTTTATCCTATGCGAACCAAATCGGAAGTTTTTGATATTTTTGCTGCGTTTAAACTTCAAGTTGAAAATGCTCTTTCGATGAAAATTAAATGTCTTCGTACAGATGGAGGTGGAGAATATTCAAGCAAGGAGTTTTTAAATTTTCTCAACCAAAATGGCATATCACATCAAGTGTCTTGCCCTTACACTCCTGAGCAAAATGGAGTCGCTGAAAGAAAACACAGACACTTACTTGAAACAACCCGAGCCATGATGGACACGGCAAATGTTCCGCCTATATACTGGACGGATACAATGCTTACAGCTATTTACTTAATAAACTCTTTGCCTTCTCCTAATACTAATAATATTTCTCCTCTTGAACTATGCTATAACAGGAAACCGGACTACACTGCTCTACGAGTCTTTGGATGCGCATGCTTTCCTCATATCCCGGCCAAACTTAGGAATAAACTTCAACCCAAATCACATCTCTGTGTTTTCTTGGGCTACTCAATGAAATCCAAAGGCTACAAGTGTCTTGATCTATCCAAAAATCAAGTTACTATTTCCCGCAATGTGCTGTTTGATGAAGGCTGTTTTCCTTTTACAAGCATTGCACAGTCTCCTCAGTCAGCTCCAACTAAAGTATCATCATTATTCTTAACTCCTCATTCCTGCTTACCACCGTCTATTCCTATGCATATGCAGGTATCTAATGCTAATAGATCCACTACAACGTCTTCCGCTCTAGACATCCCTACTGAACCTCAACTTGGCTTACAACCCACGGTACAGCCATCTCAACCTCCTCCGATATCTGGGCATCATATGCAAACAAGAACCAAAACCGGCCACATTAAACCAAGACTTCGTCTTAATCTTCTTCACAAATCTACGGAGTCATCTTCAAACACTACTCCATCCTCATTTCAGGATGCCTACAAACACAAGGAATGGAGAGATGCTATGGCATCCGAATTTCTTGCGTTACAAAATCAAGGTACGTGGAGTCTAGTTCCCAAACCGACTGACAAAACTGTGTTAGGCTGCAGGTGGACATACCGCACTAAGCTTCACGCCGACGGGTCCATAGCAAGGTACAAGGCTAGATTGGTGGCTCAAGGCAATAATCAAGAGTTTGGGCTTGATTATACTGAAACCTTTAGCCCAGTTGCAAAACTACCTACGATCAGAGTCCTTCTCACCATAGCGTTGCATCACAATTGGAAGGTTCATCAACTAGATGTGGCTAATGCGTTCCTGCATGGACAACTCATGGAAACGGTATACATGAAGCAGCCTATTGGATTTATAGATTCATCTTATCCCAATCACGTATGCCTGCTTCATAAAGCTATATACGGCTTAAAACAAGCCCCTCGTCAGTGGTATAATACGCTTACCTCCCATCTTGAAACTATCGGTTTTCATCAAAGTACTTCCGATCCCTCTTTATTTATTTTACGCAAAAATAAGACTCAAATATTCTTGTTAATCTATGTTGATGACATCCTTTTGACGGGTAATGACTCTTCATCTGTTCATGAGGTAATCCAACTCCTACATCAGAAATTTACTATGAAGCATCTCGGTGAGGTACACTCTTTTCTTGGCATACAAATTCAGCATTCTAACAACTCATATTTTCTCTCGCAGCCAACGTATACAAAATCAATCCTTGAGTCCGCTCAACTCAGCAAGTGCAATCCACTTGCCAACCCGACGTGCACTAAATTACCGCCCGATATCACTCCAGATCCGTTTCTCTCGGAGCCGACCACGTACAGGCGTATTATAGGATCACTTCAATATTTAATCCTTACACGTCCTGATATTGCATTTAGCGTGAACTTATTGTCTCAGCACATGCATGATCCTGCTCCTCAACATGTTTATCTACTCAAAAGATTGCTCCGCTATCTTCAAGGTACGATCGAATTTGGACTACCTATTACAAAATCTAACTTATGTCTTTCTTCATTTTCAGATGCGGATTGGGCGGGTGATCCAGTTTCACGAAAGTCTACCTCAGGCTACTGTTCGTTCTTAGGAAACACGCTCATTTCTTGGACAGTCAAAAAGCAAACAACCGTTGCCCGTTCCTCCACAGAATCTGAGTACCGAGCCCTCGCCGCACTTGCATCCGACATCATTTGGCTTAGGCGTATTCTTACCGACTTTGGCGTTCCTCAAACATCACCGACCGACATTAGATGCGACAACACCTCAGCTATAGCAATTGCCAATAATCCGGTGTTTCATGCTCGAACAAAACACATCGAGATTGATCATAGATTTCTTAGAGATCACATTCGTCAAAACACGATTCGGATTATACCTATTAGCACTATTGATCAAACGGCGGATATTTTCACAAAAGCTCTATCGACTCCTCGCTTTCAACTTCTACGAGACAAACTTACAATTGTAGAACAATCATCAGTTTGTGGGGGGATATTAGAGCAATCTACCTAAATACTTGTATAGCCATTTATATGGCTTTATATGTTACCTATTTTCTCTATTTAAACAGGCTGTACTCGGTTGTCTGTTGATGATAGAAATTCCTCTTTCTCTACTTTGCACTCTCTATTTTCCTTCTGTATTCTCTATTTCTATAATCAAGAAGCTCTATCCTAAGAGTTTCTACAAAGGCATTATTGATGAATAGAATTCTCGTTTAAGCCTTTGAGCTTTGGTTAGTTATCTTGTTCTTAGAAATCCTTCAAGCATCCTCTTCTTCCAACAACGATCCCCCACATCACCCATCTCAATGGCTGCTCCTTCCAGCTAGGCCTCGCTCAACTGTTGTGTTGTCTCTGATATATTTTTTGGGCTTGTATACTCTTGGTTCTCTACTATTGTTTCTTGTTTCTTTTAAAATTGTGAAGGCTACTGCTCCCTTTTTCCTTTTGTTCCAACTAGTATCCTTTTGTTGTTTCAGGTTGTCTCTTTTACTAATGGTTGATTCATTATTAGTTTTGCCTTATTTCTTCGTTGCTTTTTTGTGTGCAGGTTTCCGTTCCTTTCGCAATGATCAGTTGTTCTTTCACAATATATCTCCCATCGATCTCTCCTTTTAGGTGATGGTTCATGGCCTCCCGAGTTTATTTTATTAGGTTTTTTGGTTGAATTGTAATTGGGTTTTTGTTCATTTTTAATGTAGATCTCTAGAGCGGAATTGAGCATTAGATCCGTTCTAAGGAAATTGTAACATTTTTTAAAATTAACACGTAGGCCTGATGATAAATTTTATCTCAATAAATAAATAAATAAATAAAGAGAGAGAGATCAAATGAAGGAGGGATTAATCATAAGTACTTTCAATGCAACTTTACTACATAAATAAGTGTTTCATGATAGTATATTCATTATAAACTGCGCACAGTTCAGTACATAACAATAAAAAGGCATAAATATTAATATAAATCATAATCAATTAATCTATTACTGCAGAAATTTTTGAAAATCAATGATACTTTTTTTTTTTTCTTTGGAGAATTAAAACACAAAATATTCCTAAAAAGAAGCAACGGTATTATTTCCTATCTAATTATGCTAATTTAAAAAATATATATATTACCTCTAGTTGTTTTATTTTCTATTTTCTATTTTCTTGCTTTTTTTTTTAAATATATATAAGGGTTGTAGAAATGAGGATGCTTAATTAGGTGGATGTGTGGATTTATATTTAGAGAAAAAAATGTGAAACAAGTATATATGTGAAAGGTTGGAGTAGTTTATGTGGCAGATAAAATTAGAGAGAGTCGTTAAACATGGTTTGGTCACATAAAACTCCAGGCTTTTGATGACCTAGCTATAAGAGTAGATGTATTAGATCCAGCCTATATTAAGAAAGATAAAGATAGACCTAAAAAATGATTTAGTATAAAGTATTAGAAATGAATTTTTATTAGATTTAAATAAGAAGTTGACTCTTAGTAGGACATAATAGAAAAAAAAGATTCATGCAGCTGACCCTAGCTACATAGTAGGATAAAGACTTACTAATGTTGTTGTTGTTGTTGTTGTTGTTGTTGACTCAAACAAAAAATGATGAACAATTGATAACTTTTGCAAAGTTTTTTACTATTTGAATTGAAACTTAATTGCATTTTAAGACCAAAACTCCAGGAAAATTATTGGCTTTAAATCATTTTAAGTTATAAATAGGACCTCAAGTCACATTGATGCAAGAGTTCAAATGAAGAAAAGGGAGTGAAGAGTGTTAATTTCTATATATATTCTGCAAAAAAATTTGGTTATGCATCATAATTTTGTATACAGAATTTCTCCCATCATGAAGGTTGGTAATGGTTGTGCTACTTACTTGCCTAAGATTGGATCTCTTAGTAATGATCCTATTATCTTTTGTCATCTCGAATGCCCCTCATTTCCTTAAAGGAAGTGTTATGTTGGATGCAGCTGGGCTGCCTTATGTTTCCTAGAGTGCATTCTTTTGTCGCATCATTTCATGTGTACTTTGTGTTATTCTATTGTTTAGTTTAATATTCCTTTCTTGATGGTTGGTTTATTGTTTTCTTGATTGGTTCCATTGGTTAGACTCCTCTATGGCTTTGATTGTATTTGTTTTGCCTGATGATGTGGAACATTATAGCTTAAGTGTTCCTTAGGACTACATTACTATAGTTCGTTAAAAGCTTTTCTAGAAGATTCTATAGATAATTTATATATATGTATGCATTGTAGTAGGAAAGACATTATTGATGAATAGAATTCTCCTTTAAGCCTTTGAGTTTTGGTTAGTTATCTTGTTCTTAGAAATCCTTCAAGCATCCTCTTCTTCCAACATCGATCCCCCACATCACCCATCTCGGTGGTTGCTCCTTCCAGCTAGGTCTCGCTCAGCTGTTGTGTTGTCTCTGATATATTTTTTGGACTTGTATACTCTTGGTTCTATACTATTGTTTCTTGTTTCTTTTAAATTGTGAAGGCTACTGCTCCCTTTTTCCTTTTGTTCCAACTAGTATCCTTTTGTTGTTTCAGGTTATCTCTTTTATTGATCGTTGATTCATTATTAGTTTTGTCTTATTTCTTCGTTGCTTTTTTTGTGTGCAGGTTTTTGTTCCTTTCGCTAGGATCAGTTGTTCTTTCACGATATATCTCCCATCGATCTCTCCTTTTAGGTGATGGTTCTTGGCATCCCGAGTTTATTTTATTAGGTTTTTTGATTGAATTATAATTGGGTGGGATCTTTGGCTCTTATGATTTTTTTTGTTCATTTTCAATGAAGCTCTCTAGAGCGGAATTGAGCATTAGATCCCTTCTAAGAAAATTGTAATATTTTTTAAAATTAACACGTAGGCCCGACGGTGAATTTTATCTCAATAAATAAATAAAAAGAGAGAGATCAAATGAAGAAGCGATTAATCATAAGTAGTTTCAATACAACATTACTACATTAAAATAAGTGTTTCAAACTTTCAATATAACTTTACATGATAGTATATTCATTATAAACTGCGCACAGTTCAGTATATAACAATAAAAAGGCATAAATATTAATATAAATCATAATCAATTAATCTATTACATCAGAAGTTCAATTAATGGTAAATAATAATAAGAAATTATGAAATTTTTACAATAACAGGTTATGACTAGATTACTCTTCCTAATTTTTTTTCTCCTCTCCCTCTGCTTCATCTTTGTTGAAATTTGGTGGATGTTTGTCTCAGTTTTTTATTGCTTCAATCAGATATACAAACCACAGGACCATTTTGTCTGATCCGATAGCTTCCCAAAGAATTTGAGCTTATGTCTTTAATCCTTAAAAGCACATATAAGTAAATTCAATATCATTGAGCCTAATTTGAGCCAAAAGTTTATTAAATTCAATCTTTTTTTTTTTTTGTCTGAGATAATTTTTAAGTCAAAGCAACATATAACACTAATACATTTATAAATAAATAACCTATACATTCATAAATAAATATATCACACATTCGTAGAAGAATGGTTTAGCGTAAGGGTCTATTTGAATAGCTTGATGGCTGTTCTGCTTTTCAAATAATAATCATAATTTTATTTGGTTATTATTTTCTTATTACTTTCTCCTGCTTTTAAAAAATGTATATATTTAAAAATTGCTTTATGAAACTATAGTAGCAAAATCATTATTTCCTTAGCAACTTCATAATAAACTTTATAAAAGATTGTACTCATCACAAACATGTCATAAGGGTTGTCTCATACCATCAACTTAAATTCAAACACATTAACAATTAGGGGCGATACCAGCCTTATTTTTTAGGGTGGGAAAACTCATTATATTAAAGTTAAAAATGAAAAACTAATTTATGAATTAAAAAATAGTAACAAGCTTTGTAGTCTACTTTACATTTTTTTATAATGTTGCATAATAATTTCATTGATGACGTAATCAAACACTTCATTCTAAATATATCGCACTAGGCAATTATTGAGCCATACATCACTCATTTTGTTATACAATTGATGTTTGACAATTTTAATTACATAAAATACACTATTAACTATAATAGTAGCAAATGATCATAAAGTCAGTGTCAAAATAATAAGTATATGAATCAGGGGATACACAATATTATTTTTATCCTTTACAATCTATTTTACAAGAACAGCAATGCTAGTCAAAGATGTGAATTCATCACTTATATGCATATTAATAATATAAGTAGATATCTGATGTTCAAGAGTTGGATATAACTCTACAAGACGAATCAATTTTCCTTTATAATAAGCAGAGAATATATCCTACTAGAGTTTCAGTCTCCTTCTCGATCTTCGCCTTCATAATGGACAAATTTAAATATAGAAAATCAGTAAGTTCAATGAATTTTAGAATATAATTGAAATCTTAGTTATTAGGAGATAACGGTCCTAACCTCCTAGGAAATTGTATATAAAATTTGAACCTAACTTGAAGGAATCCCACATCAATAAGTTCATGCAAGATTGTAAATATGAATAGTAAATTTTATTGATAAAAAAATATTACGTAACTCAGATATTTATGTATAGATTCTTTATCCTTAGATTGATCTAAAATTCAAGTCTTAGGTTTCGCGGCTTTCTTAATGCTTCTTAAAAAACGGCTTTTTAATACAAAATTTAATTTTTTTACTAAAAATTTACTTTAAGAAGCAGTAAGAAAGCGGTCTCAAACGAGGTCTTAGTTGCATAGGAGGTCACGAGGATTGTAGTCAATGGGCGATGGATGTTGAAAATACCGTTATCGGCTTGCGAAAGAGGTCAGAAAGATCGTTGTCTAGCGACGGAGGACGGAAGGACCGTAGTCAGCTAGCGACAGAGGTTGAAAATGTGAAGCTTTTAAGTAAAAGAAATTAAACTCTTAAACATCGATGCGCCTTTTGTTGTAATGGTTGGAATTTCATTTAGAAACTCCACAGTTAAGCGTGTTTATCTCAGAGTAGTTTTGGGATGGATGACCTACTGTGAAGTTACACTAATATGATATAACTGTGAGGCTCTTAGAGCAAAACGGACAATATCTCGATAGTTAAGAGTTTGGGAAGCTATTGAAAAGACCGTAGTCTGACGACAGAGGTCAGAATGATCATTGTCGGGTGGAAGTACAACAATAATTAGAAGCCTGGTCCACAGAGGTCAGAATGATCATTGTTGGGTGGAAGTCCAACAATAATTAGAAGCCGGGTGGAAGTCCAAGTCTCGAGACGAGCGGAAGTCCGGCATCAGGTAGAAGCCTGACAGAAGTCCGACGACTGATGGTGGTCGACAAAAGTCCAAGCGGTGATCGAGGAGGAGCTTGGTGGCAAGAGAGATCTTAGATTTCTCTTCTTCCTCTCCTTGTCTACTTCTTTCTCTTTTTTGCTTGGGTCCCTTTCTCACCCCCAATGAGAAATGAGGTGTATATTTATAAATTTTTTAAAGCGGCATGACCAGTAAATAGGAGGAAGATCAAAGGTAGTTTGAGAGTGGTTTGAATGGACGACAGCCAATGTGTCCCTAGATCATAAATCGTTTATTTGGCATATGAATATCTTAGTGATATTAGAATTTGACGAACTTGGGCTTGTTGGGTTTGTCATGTCGAGCTGCTCGAATCGACTATAAGCATGGTATGTTCAAAAATTGTTTGGTAATCCATATTACGATTTTGAACCTTCCAAATGCACTTTAGGTCTTCGATTTGGACCCATTTAGGCTCAGATTGAGTCGAATTTGGTGTCAATCTTTGTGTTCGTATTCTCGAGACTTCAATTTGACTGTAAGTTTGTTGAAATCATAATTCAGGCGATCTCCGATTTAATTTTTGATGTTCTAGCTTAGTTTTTCCTTGAGATCCGTGCCCGATCAACATAATTTTTTTATGATATATCAAGTTTATTACATAAGGTTAACACCGGAGTGTTGCTACAACTTCATCCTCTGTTTTAGTAGCTGAGTTCTTTCAATAAGCTTGTATTTCCGCTACATGCGATCATTTACTAATCCCATTTCCTGTAGCCTAAACGCAACTATAAAAACTGTAGCTGTCTACGCGGGATGGACGAATTTTTGAATTGAATGAAATCTTGAAACTCATTTCGAGAATTTTCTTTCTGTATCCTGCGTGTTTTGCAGGTGGTGATCCAACTCTGGCGAGACGACGACGATCGTAGAAGCGAGTTGAAGCGGAGTTGCCAATTACTCTGTTTCCTCATTCTCATCCGTTCACTAAGCTGGCGTCAAATTGGTATCAGAGCCGGCGAAGATGCCGCCTCGAAGGAATCAGCAAAGACCAACAAGAGACGTGATCGTGGAAGATTTGCAGAGAGAAATTCTGCAATTACAGCAAAGATTAGCAAGATTCGAGCAGAGAGAGCCTGATCAAGAAATCCAAGAAGAAGAAGACGAAGTAAACCCGTTTCATCAAGAATCTCACAGCGAAGAGGAAGAAAGAAGAAATGTACCTGGTCGAATGAGACATCGAAGAGACGATGCCGGAGTAAAGATAGACCTACCAGATTTTGATGGCCGATTAGATCCTGATGAGTTCGTTAACTGGTTATACACTATAGAAAGAATTATCGATTTTAAAGAAATACCACAAGATCGGGTGGTCAAGATGGTTGCGATTAAGTTGAAGAAAAGTGCGTCTTTATGGTGGGAAAATCTCAAGCGCAGTCGAAATCGAGAAGGTCGAAGCAAGATCACGACCTGGACGAAAATGAAGAAGGAACTTCAGCGCAAATATTTGCCTGAGAGATATCGCCAAGATCTGTTTCTGAAACTTCACAGACTGCAACAGAATCATCTCTCAGTTGAAGAATATATTGCTGAATTTGAGCAATTATCCTTACAGTGTGATCTAGCTGAACCCGAGGAGAACACCATCGCGCGATTTTTGGAAGGGTTGCAGGGTTCTATTGCTAATGTAGTACAACTACAACCCTACTGGACGCTACAGGATGTATTCAATTTGTCCCTCAAAGTAGAGAAACAACAACGTCCTAGTAAATGGAATCGCGGAAAGACTGTCGCTCTTGAAGAAGGAGTAGATAAAGCTCACATCAAGAAAACAGAGGGGAAAGGTGTAGGAGTGACAGTTGGACACAAAGAACCTCAGAGACCTGTCGGGGGAGTACAGAAGTCCATTGGAACTACTGGAATGGCTCCGAGAAAGTGTTTTAAGTGTCAAGGATATGGACATATTGCTTCCGGATGTCCTAATCGTAGAATTATCACACTCATTGAAGAAGTTGAAACTGATCAAGACATGGTGTGTGAGGCGGAAATGCCAAATTCGTCTCAATTGGCTGATAATGAGACAACAATTATTCCTGCAGATGAGGGAAGTTTGCTAGTTCTCCGCAGGTTACTTAGCTCTCAGAAGGAGGACACTCACCAAAGACACAGTATATTTCAAACAAGATGCACCGTTGGCGGGAAGATTTGTCAACTGATTGTTGATAGTGGTAGCTGTGAAAACGTGGTATCAAATACCATGGTTGAAAAGCTGGCTCTACCTACGGAAGATCATCCCAAACCTTATTCCCTGTCGTGGATTCAGAAGGAAAATGAGGTGCGGGTAACCAAACGATGTTTAGTGCATTTTTCCATTGGCAGCTTCGAAGAAAAAGTGTGGTGCGATGTGGTGCCTATGGATGCTTGTCATCTGTTATTAGGCCGACCGTGGCAATTTGATCGGAAGACTATACATGATGGGGAAAACAATACTTATTCTTTTAAACATCAAAATAAAAAGATTGTTTTAGTCCCACTTCAAAGTAATTCCGTTAACGAAAGCAGATCCCAATTGCTATCCAGATCACTCTTTTTGAAAGCTCTCAGAGACACGAAAATGGGACTGTTGTTGGTGGTAGTAGGTGCCAATAAAAGTGAAGCTGGTGATTCTACAGCAGTTCAAGACATACTGGACCAGTATCCCGATATTCTTACTGATGTTCTTCCCTCTAAATTACCACCTGAACGACAAATACAGCATTCAATTGAATTTGTACCGGGGGCGGTCATTCCCAACCGGCCTGTATACAGACTCCGTCCAGATGAACAAGCCGAGCTCAAACGTCAAGTTCAGGAACTCTTGGACAAAGGGTTTGTGAGGCATAGTGCTAGCCCTTGTGCTGTCCCTGCACTTCTTGTTCCGAAGAAGGATGGATCTTACCGCATGTGCATAGACAGCCGAGCTGTCAAAAAAATTACAGTAAAATACAGATTCCCCATTCCTCGAATTGACGACATGTTCGATCAACTTCAAGGAGCAGCAATCTTTTCCAAAATTGATTTACGGAGCGGATATCACCAGATAAGGATGAAGCTTGGGGATGAATGGAAAACAGCCTTCAAGACTCATGAAGGCTTATATGAATGGCTAGTTATGCCATTTGGTCTAACTAATGCACCCAGCACGTTTATGCGTTTGATGAACCACATCCTACAGCCTTTCTTGGCTAAGTTTGTGTTAGCTTACTTCGATGACGTGCTTGTTTACAGTTCCAATCTCCAGGAGCATCGAATACACCTTCAACGGGTACTAGACGTCCTGCGAGAACAGCAGTTATTTGTAAATAAGGAGAAATGCCAATTTGCTGTGCCGGAGATCTCTTTTCTGGGATACAACATTTCGGCTAAAGGATTACAGGTGGATGAAGATAAAATTGAAGCTATTCGAAGCTGGCCTACACCTCAGTCGTTTACAGATGTTCGGAAGTTTCACGGGTTAGCTTCTTTTTATCGAAGATTCATTAGAAACTTCAGTTCAATCGCCGCCCCAATGACAGAATTGCTAAAATCTGAACGTTTTGAATGGAGCAAGGCAGCCCAGTTAAGTTTCGATACCTTGAAAACACAGTTGTCCTCAACTCCCACCTTGATTCTACCCAACTTTAATCAAGCATTTGAGGTGGAATGTGATGCATCTAATGTGGGCATTGGAGCAGTACTCACGCAAGGAGGTCATCCTGTAGCGTATTTCAGTGAGAAGCTAAGTGACACTAGGCGGAAGTATTCTACATATGACAAAGAATTTTATGCTATAGTCCGGGCTCTACAACACTGGAATCATTATTTGCTTGCTAATGAATTCGTCTTATATTCGGATCATGAAGCTCTCCGATTTTTAAATCACCAAAAGAAGCTGAAAGCCAGGCATGCCCAATGGTCCGAATTTTTATCTGCCTTCCACTATGTCCTCAAACATAAGGCTGGACACAATAACCAAGTGGCCGATGCCCTCAGTCGACGCCACTTGTTGTTACAGACGTTGCAAACTCAGGTTATAGGATTTGAATGCATTAAAGATCTATATCCTGAAGATGCAGATTTTAAAAATATTTGGCAACAATGTCAGAACATGCCTTTCAGACTCTATCACCTAAAAGATGGGTATCTTTTCTACAAACATCGTATTTGTATCCCTGAATGCTCACTGAGATTAACTCTCATAGCCGAAAGCCATGATGGAGGCTTGTCGGGACACTTTGGGAGAGACAAAACGCTCCAGCTCTTATCTGAAAATTTCTTTTGGCCGTCCCTTAAAAAGCATGTTGGAAGGTATGTACAGAGTTGTTTTGTCTGTAAACGAGCCAAAACCGCTAACTCCAATGCTGGATTGTACACACCGCTGCCGGTACCTAGCTCTCCCTGGACTGATATTAGTCTAGATTTTGTTGTGGGATTGCCTCGTACTCAGAGGAATAAAGATTCGATCATGGTAGTAGTTGATCGCTTCTCAAAAATGGCTCATTTTGTGCCATGTACAAAGACGTTGGATGCTACTCATACCGCTGATCTATTCTTCCGTGAGATTGTCCGCCTCCATGGGATTCCGAAGACGATTACCTCAGACCGAGATGTGAAGTTCTTAAGCCACTTTTGGAGAACGTTGTGGGGAAAATTCGGTACCCGTCTTCAGTTCAGTTCAGCTGCCCATCCTCAAACAGACGGACAAACTGAAACAGTCAATCGCAGTTTGGGTAACCTGTTACGTTGTTTTGTAGGCAAAAACTTAAGACAGTGGGACCTTATATTGGCTCAGGTTGAATTTGCTTTCAACCGATCTGTTAATCAAGCAACAAAGCGAAGCCCTTTTGAAGTAGCTTATGGATACAATCCGATCACTCCTCTTGATCTCATTCCAATTATACCACCCACTGCGATGAGTGTAGATGGAGAACAGCGCAGCAAGGAGATACAACAGATCCACAAACAAGTTCAAGATGCTATTGTGAAACATAATTCTAAATGTCAGAAACAAGCTAATAAATCGAGACGGAAGGCTGAATTCAAGGAGGGAGATCTCGTTTGGATTCATTTACGCAAGGAGCGTTTCCCTCGTGGAGCTTTTGCTAAGTTGAAGCCAAAGGCTGATGGGCCATTCCGTATTGTCAAAAAGTTTAACGACAACGCCTATCAGATTGATCTTCCCGGAGACTACAACATATCGGCGACCTTCAATGTTGCTGACCTGACACCTCACTATGATGTCGACGAACCTCTCGCCCCAGGAGAATAACACCGGAGTGTTATTGCAACTTCATCCTCTGTTTTTGTAGCTGAGTTCTTTCAATAAGCTTGTATTTCCGCTACAGGCGATCATTTACTAATCCCATTTCCTGTAGCCTAAACGCAACTATAAAAACTGTAGCTGTCTACGCGGGATGGACGAATTTTTGAATTGAATGAAATCTTGAAACTCATTTCGAGAATTTTCTTTCTGTATCCTGCGTGTTTTGCAGGTGGTGATCCAACTCTGGCGAGACGACGACGATCGTAGAAGCGAGTTGAAGCGGAGTTGCCAATTACTCTGTTTCCTCATTCTCATCCGTTCACTAAGCCGGCGTCAAAGGTAGTAGTTCTTAAATTTGAGACTGATTTACACATAAAATCTTACATAATAATTAGATTTGTTATATGCCAGAACATTTGCGACGGTAGAGAAATTGAGAGTTTAATGTCCAAGCTTTATACAAATATCCAGCACACACGTAGAACAACGGCATGAGTTAATTTTTGTCGAAACCAAAAGAAGTAGAAAACAATAACAGCCAATTTCATGTTCATCTCCATGTTATATTCATCATAAATAATTATTATAACAAAGCAGAGAAAGCAATAACAACCAACTTCATTTGCAGACTAGCTAAAAGAGTTGAACATTAAGTTGGTGAATATAACTAAGTTATAAACATTTTGAAGAACCATCCAATCCTATGAGAGGTGAGAGCATTGTCTTTCTAATTTTTAGGAGAAGAAACTATAAACTTTCTAATATCCCATGCTTGATGGATTTGTCACGGAAGCCACGATTGGTCGTCGGAGTCGGAAGAGGGAGAAAATTGGGCTGGTAAGGGTGAAAAAAATTTTTAGAGGGGGGCAAAATCTTAAAATTACCCTTCTTGTAAATTTTACAATAAAAAAATTTTGAAGGTGGGCAATTGCCTATCCCGACTTACACGGGATTCTCCGATCCACTAATAATAGATGAAATTATATATGTTTAGTATGATCATCACTCAAAATAATAATAACAATAATAATAATAATTCCAATCTTACACCGACCCTTACAATGCAAGGAGTGGCTGAAAACAAACCTCATCACCAATAAAAACTTAAAGGTAAGGAAGAAAAGCTGGTTGGGACCGGCCATTATGTTAAGTATCGACCCAGTGGTCCGCTTGGTCCCCTTCTCTCTCAGTCCTTTCTAGCTTTTGGAGATCGATTAAACACTTGGATTCCGGGAATCCAACAAACAAAGTAACTGGTTGTGGAAGGTACCAGCTATATATATATGCCGACCTCAATGCTAGGCTTCGCAGAAGCCCACGAGTCTTGCTGACGTGTTCTCCTCCTCTCCCTCCACATTCCATGACCGTGAGGCTGACATGCGACCATGCATGCATGCATGTATGGAGCACAGAGGGGAAGAGAGAGAAGAAGAAGAAGATGGAGAAGAGAACTGTAATTCATGCAGAGGTGCAGCAGTGATAGTCATGTGACCTGCTGGGCTGGGAGAGGTCACCAAACCTTACTGTTCTATCATATTTGCATATTTGCCCTTCAAAGTTGGGATGTTACAATCTGTATCTCCTGGTCTTAAACTGTTATATATATATATATATATATATATATATATATATATATATATATATATATATATATATATATATATATATATATTATATATATATATATATATATATATATATAAAATAAAACCTTATGTCGGCAAAAATTTGCTTTGGGCCACTATAATTGCTTTTGGAATTAATATGTATACCATACATCATAGCAATACAAACTAAACAAAGCAAAATTCTAAACAAGTTTAATGCAAACATATAATATATCACTACAAAATTTACAAATTTATTATGGATACATTTTAGTATTTAGATTTCAGTTCAATTCAGATCTACATTACCCTAAACTCCTACCAAGAGATATTTTTGAGGGCATTGAGTGCAAACTCATAATTCTTATGGACCTGAATATGCATTGCTAATTTGAATTGATCATTACATTGTCGGTTTCTCACAATATTTCATATCACTATATGTATATCTCCTTCTCAGAAATCTCACATTCTTCCCACTACACCTCCTCCATAAACGTGTTCTTCTCTGTGACCAGAAGTTGTTAATCAACAATTAATGTCTGCCAACTCTCTCTCTCTCTCTCTCTCTCTCTCTCTCTCTCTCTCTCATTCTCTTTCTCTATATATATAGAATCTTCATATATATCTCATTTGCAGTATCTTCTTCTTGATCAAGGCCACAGATACAGAATTATTCACGCATTTATCGTTTGCAAGTAAGTTTCTTGTCAACCTCGTCACTCAGTTAGATTTTCTATACGTAATAGTATAAATACACCCAAGAAATTATTATGTGCGGACATCAAATCGTTCGGAAGCGAATCTCAATATCACCCAGTACACAACAAATGAGTGATCCAGCGCGTTCTAATTCGCCTCCGAACAGTGCCTGCATCCGCACATAATAATTTCACATATATACCTTGTGTATAGAGTAATGTTATTTTTATTTTTATATTATGGATGAAATAAAGCATAACGTTTAATTTAGGTCACATATGTAATTTGATGCGAGTAATTATGCCTTCTAACACAGTTCATATTGGTCGATCTGTTGGTTAAGCACTTAGGCTTCCAATTAAGAGATCTTGAGTTCGAGTCTTTGTGTATGAATTTGTCTTAAATAATCTAAATATATATATATAAAAAAAAAAACTATGCCCTCTGAGATTCCTGCGGAAGATACTATGGCTTCTGTCAACAACATTGAATTGTTATATACTCAGCTTTGACAGAAAGATACACCATCACTTGTAGTTGTCTGGTCACTCTGTTAGTAGAGATCTAATGCAATTTAGGGTGCAAGATAGCTTTGTACTTTTGGTTTCAGTGGCTGCCACGTAGGAATGATTTGCGTCTGAGATGGAGTAGATGGGCATGTGTCACAACGTTATGTGGGGTTGACTGAAGTTAATAATTGGTGATGTGAGGTTGACTAGCACTTAATATATATTAAATTATTAATAGTAGAGGAGACACTTTTATGAAGAAATGCAAAAAAGTCCTATTACTTTAATGAAATTAGAAAGAAGAACAAACTTTATAATTTTAGCAACTATTATTTACTTCTTAACTCTCTATCATCTTTCTTTTTCTGTTGAGCCCAATTTATTGAATGTTACTGTAATTGCGCATATTAGTAATGGCACTTTATTGATGCTGGTAAGAGTCCCCTCTTTGTGAGGATCATCCTAAGCTTCATTTCATTTATAGAGAGATTCTAACATTTCATCAAAGAAAATTTATCCTCAAAATTTTATTAATCTTGTTAGGAATAGAACCACGCAACAAAAAATAAATAAGAGAAATTAAAAACAATGGAAATGGGCACTAAGATTTAACATGAAAATACCACGGAGCTATAGTAGTAGCATACCCATAAATCAACTATAAAAATGAGAAATTATAACGATCACTCTTCTCTCACTGTCTTCTTGTCTTTCTTAACTTTTCACACCGTTCTACCGTGAAAATAGAGAAAAAGAGCATTTCTATTACACCAAATGATGCAACTTTTCAAGAAAAATAAGAAGAACAAGCAAAAAATTTGCTCAAGCCAACTAGCAGCTCTGCAACATTGTACTTTAATTATAATGCATCGGCATTGACTTCTCTATCTTGCAACGTCTTAGCATTGTAAACTATGGAATTTTGGTAATGGAACTACAAGGTTGTGGCGTTGTACTCTCTATCCTAGAAGGGTTCTACAGTGCCTTGGCACTTGATTTATACTGCTAGGGATTTTTATGAATAAGAAAAATAAATTTGTGGGCATCGCCTTAGAACCTTTGAGCAAGAGACATATTGCCCCCTTGTGAACCCTACGAATCATCTCGTTGAACTCAATTGATGAAATTAAAGCCCAAGTCAATAGTGCAACTCGATTGATAGGCACAATCAGATTCCACATAAATTTAACAAATATGGCCCCAAACTTCTATTAAATTTTGTTGGATCTTAACAAAAGATTATTAAATATTCAATCTAACAAAGATAGTAAATCACAAATTTTTACGAAAAAGTAATAATGAAATATCACAATTTAAATAAAATTAGAACATAATCAATCAAAATTACTTGGCTTGGGTGCCACTCATGCATTGAATTTAGTCACATGTCATATATATAGAATCGAAAAAACATATCAATTTCAAAATACAACTGATTTACCCATCTTAGACTCTTTTTTTTTATTCATCCATCTTAGACTTGAGGCTTCTTTTAATTACAAAATTAATTTAATTAATTACGGCTATATCAGTCTTGCCTAACTTCTTCAACTCTCTTAATTTGTCCAGTTCACTAACAATTATTAGTATCATGTGTGGTGGGCCTTAATTAATTAGGCACTCTCTTTTCTAAATGAAATTTAAATTTTATCTTAAATTGTTTAATATTAAATGTTTAAGTCATCTACAAAGATCAATATATCTCAGTCAATATGATCAATTATTTTGTCCTATTTAATAACTTATTTGAACGGAAGAGCTAATGTGAAGTAGTGCATGGTTTTTGAGTAAAAAAAGCTGGATAATATTATAGTTAATGTACTGAATTGTCAACAATGGTAAATGTATATATATAAAACAATTGCAAACACAATTATCTTCTAAAAATATTAATTTAGAAGTTATTAAACAGGCGTCGATGTGGATGGTCAACACAAATATTACGAAAAAATATATTGAAAAACTTTTTTTTTTTTTTTTTGAAACGGGGGTATCTACCCGTTGCCATCCTCCTTAGAAGGCGCTTGGCTGCGTAACTAATCCCTCTACGATCCTACCGGCAACCAGTCCCATAAGTTCAGAACCTGTAGTTATTTTTTTTTATGCAGAGTCGCACCGCAAGAGAGATCGAGGATAAGAGCATATAGATACTCGTAGGTGACTGAAGAGAAAGAGAGTGCTGGTCAACTGTGTATGTATGTTGAAAAACTTAATAAAACAAAGGCCAGATAAGAGAGTTTAACGGCTACCTTATCTTAGAATCTTAGATAAGAGCGTGCTGGGAAAGCCTTATAAGGGAATCATTGCAGATATATAAATATATAAATATACATACACATTTCAATTTTTAGTACTTAACTGTGCGTCCACGTCAAGTTCAATCGATGTTGACTGAAGAGGAAAAAAAAAAAAAAAGTTGTATTAGTTAGTTTCCTGGAACTAAATCTTCCTGTTTTCTCTTCAGTCGTTTATCGCATACCCTTAGGTCACAGTTGTAGCTGTTGTTGTTCTACTTAACTTAGGGGCACCATCGAAATCTTCTTCCTCTTCAATTCCTCTTCTATAAGCTGGTATGATTTGTTCCTCATTTGAAGGGAAAATTATTGGGTTAGGTCATCCGACACAGCTTACGTTCGGTATTCACAGTACTGAGCAGTACTGAACTCGGTGCTGTGAAGTACTGAGTACCGAGCAGTACTGAGCTCGGTACTGAGCAGTACCAAGCTTGGTACTGCTCGGTACTTGGTACTGCTCAGCACCGAGCTCAGTACCGAGTAGGAGGTGATGTGGCGCATTTTCATTGGGCTCCGAACACGTCCGATGACCTGACCCAATAACTTCCCCATTTGAAGACATTATTAAACAGTTGATCGTTTCATATATGACAAATTAAACATTTAGGTCAATTAGGATTCATGCATACATCACATATGTAATTAAGACCTGAATTCAAAAATATATTAACTGAAAGCCAAAGCTCTCAAACCAATAGATAAAGATGATCTACCATTACTAATAAATTAGACTTTCGTAACATTTTTTATGACCTACTATAACGGTTTAAACACCTACTAATTTATTTAAAATTTTTATCTAATTATTAATGATTTAATCATAGAACATGCAAAGAAAATATTATTATTTTTTATTTTTTAATGATAAATGTCTGAATGAGAATATTTCAACGCATATGAATAATTCTCGATTTTATTTTTATTGTATAATAAACGGAATTTTGAGCTCTGAAAACTTACTTAAATAATTAGTTCAAAATTAAATATTTATTATGGCATCAAAAGATCTTGTGACAAAATTATGAGAACTAGTTATAGAACACTGATGAGAGAGAGAGAGAGAGAGATTAATAAGTAATATTCAATAAGAATTGTATTAGTTTGAATGTGATTTATAATTAAGCTAAAAAATCACATGCAATTACATCCATATCATCCATACTGTAAAACATTAGTCAAGGAAAATAAGCTGCATATCTTATTAATTAATTGATCAAGCACAAAACTACAGCCGCATATTGCTAAGGGTGTCAATTTCGGGTTACAGGTCGGGTTCGGGTCACGGGTCGGATTCGGGTCGAACCCGAAACTGACCCTGCACTATTCGGGTCAACCCGAACCTGACTCGTTTTTAAAAATGGGTCAGTTTTCCTGACCCGAACCCGACCCGCTTCGGGTCCGGGTCAACCCGACACGACTCGAATGACCCGTTTCCAACAAAAAAAGGCTAATTTTCGGGTCAAAATCGGGTCACTTTCGGGTCAATTTCGGGTCAAAGGGTTAACCCGAACCCGACCCGATTTTTGAAACGGGTCGAAATGCTGAACCCGAACCCAACCCATTTCGGGTTCGGGTTGACCCTAACCCAAAATTTTCGGGTCGTGTCAAATATTGACCCCCCCAATGCTAATTTTAAATTACAGTATCAAACATCTTTTTTAAAAAATGTTACTAATCTGGCGACCATCTCATATGATAATGACCATTTTAGAATTTGAAAGTTTTGTCCAAGGAAAAATGTAAATTACTAATGGAAATTTTACTTCATAAATTCTAGCCAGGTTTTTCGAATGATTTCCAACAGATTTTCGATGGACTTCTAAGAAATTTCCAGTGAAAAAATTTCGATAAATTTTTTTATGGATTTTAAATTTTTTGAGAAATAATCATAAAATTATAATTAAAAATTAATGAATTAACTAATTTAAATTAACTAATCATTTAATTTACTAATTAACTAAACTAATTAACGAATTTAAAATAAATAAGTTAAATTAACTAATTAATTAATTTAGTTTAAGTAATTAGCTTATTTAAATTAACTAATTAACGTTTGGGACTATTTCTTTTTTTTTTTTAATTGGATGTAAAATTATAAAGAAGATTTTTTTTAAGTTGTATAAAATAACTTTCTAAAATAAAAAAATTTGAAAGAAATAAAAAATAGTAGTGTGACTGTCATATGAAAAACAAAGTATTAAAAAAAGTGTACTAAAGAAACCTTAAATTCTTAAGCGTGAGCAATCTTGAAATTATTATAATTATTTTAAATAATTATAATATAAATTTTAATTAAATTTTTTATATTAAATTTATCTATAAAAAATTCAAAAAAATTTAGATGGATTATAATCCAAACTTAGGCAGAGTGTCATAACCCAAAATTTTTCCTTCATATCTAGGGGTGTCAATTGGGGTTGACAAATCAGGTTTGGGTTGAACCTGAGTTGAACCGACTCTAAATAGGTCAACCTAAACCCACCTATTTTTGCAAACGGATCAGCTATTTCTACTCGGACCCAACCCGTGCGGGGTTGCCGAGTTGACACAACTCGACCCGGATTTACGATATTTGGCTGAAAAGGCGCGAGATGAGCTATTGTTGCAGATCGCTACTTCTAGTTTCGATTCAAAGCAAGCGTAGCGATAGCGGCGGCGCAGCAGCAGCGGCGCGAAGCGACTCGATCTGTCGGGCAACGCACCTGAAGCATCTCGACGTGTCGGGCGATGCCAGTAGCAGAGCATGCACTCTCGGCCTGGGGCAGTGCAGCAGGCATGATCATACCCTTTCCCGATCATTTTTGGGTTTTCAGGTTAACCCGAACTCGACTTGATTTTTGAAATATGTTGATTTGTTGAACTCGAACCCTATCCGGTTCACAAACGGGTCGACCCGAAACCGGATTTTTCTATATCAGTTTCAGGTCGTGTCAAAATTTAGATTTATTATTCTGTGCAGAGTCCGGATGACGTCTGGAGAATAATAAAAATGCACAATGTCACCCCAAAAATATACTGCTCTTGATACCGAGCGCGTAACCAGACAGTTCTCCCATATGGCGCCTCGAATAATAGCTCCAAAAATTGACACCCTTATTCATATCGGGCCCACCACTCTTTTCACCGCCTTACCTCCGGTAACCAGATAGATGAACAACTCTCTTTATAAAATAATATGAGACAAGAAAAAGTGAAAAACTCTTCGCCGTGCTTCCCTATCATTCATACTTCCGCACGTTGTTCCCTGTTAGCCAAATTTCATTTGACTCGTCTCAACAGCACAACAGGTCCATGGTCTCCGGGGATCCCAACCCTCCATTTCTAAGAACCTACAAGCTTCTCCTCGATGACCGTGGTCCTCCTCCGCCGCCGCTGCCACCTTCTCCACCGGAGAAGGATGCCGTCATCAACCTCCCACTCATCGAACTCAGCCGTCTAATCCTCGAACCCGAGGAATGCAAGGCTGAGATTCGTTTGGCCGCCGCCGAATGGGGCTTCTTTCAGGTTAATGACATAATGATCTTATTATTTAAATTTTATTTTATTTTTATATTAAATCCTGATTAATCCTATTCCAGGTTGTCGGCCATGGCGTGCCGCCTGAGCTTCTGGACCGCCTTCGGAAGGTGCAGGCTAACCTGTTTCGACAACCCTTCGCAGAGAAGGAGAAGGGGAAGCTGCTCGACTTTGCCGCAGGGTACTGTTACACGTGGGGCACGCCGACGGCCACTTCTCTCAGCCAATTATCCTGGTCCGAAGCGTATCATATCCCTATGACGCCATCAGCGGCACCGACCAAGCTCAGGGCCAGGTACGGCATCTTGCATGCATTGTCGGCTCGGGTCAACGGACCTGGATTCAAATGCATTTATTCCGAAGATCTGCACCGACTTTCATCCCCATTAATTTCTCCTCTTGCTTCTCACGAACCTACACTGTGCTTCATCCCTGTTTCTATTACTTTAATGCAGGCGTGTGATAGACGAATATGCGACGAGAGTGGCTCAGCTTTCATACGAGCTTGCAGGGATATTAGCAGAAGGATTTGAAGGGAAAGAAGGAAGAAGAAACATTGATTACATGGAAGAGCATTGTAAACCCAGCTCATGCTATTTGAGGCTTAATCGCTACCCTCCATGCCCGATACCGAAAGGAGTTTTCGGGTTGGTTCCTCACACCGATACAGATTTTCTCACAATAGTTTATCAAGATCAAGTTGGTGGGTTGCAGTTGTTGAAAGGAGGAAGATGGATCACTGTTAAGCCTAATTCCAGTGCTCTTATAGTCAATATTGGTGACTTATTTCAGGTATTTTATGCATTTTGTTACTGTATTTTCTCACCTTATAATACACGTCATAACATATACTATCAAATTATCAATCCTCAAGCAACCAAAGGAGACCTAACTTGTTTTCTTCGCTGCTACAAACTTTTAAATAATGTTGTTAGACAATGGCAGCATATATATTTTATAAATTTGTAGCTATTTTGGAATAGTTGGTAAAAGATTATGTTACAATATAAGGATACTTAATATTCAATATTTTTTATATTCAATTCATTAGGTTTTTTTTTTAAAATCTTTGTTGTAGCTATTTGAGGAGATAGCATTTTATCCCTATAAGAGCTTTATAGTATATATGATGAACTAATACGTAGGCCCGTTTGGTGGGTTTTAACCAATATATATTTATATATAGATGCAGGGGTGGAACTTGGAACCGGCTTTAGTTCTTAGTGGACCAGCGAAAAATTTATAAAAAAATTTTATATATATATATATATATATATATATATATATATATATATATATATATATATAATAAAATTATTTTGCACATAATCGTTTTTTGTTAGTGTTAGAAAAATTCAACATAATTAGATGAAAATGGCGGGTGACTAAGAGGCTTTCCGATTTTTGGAGTGGCAATTTGCTTGAAAAAAATGTTTAGGCTAGGAGCAAAAATTAAAATTCGGGGTGAGTCAGATTACAAATAACACCTTATTATACTAAGAGTTTCAATTATCACTGCACAATTCTGCCCCTGTATATGACAATGACATGCATGAAAGAGGGTACTGTTCAATGTATTAGATATTATGATTTTTTTTCTTGTTTTTTGAAGTTCAAAAAAAATGGGTTGACTTATTTGGTGTAATTTTTATACATTTCAGGCATGGAGTAATGATGTGTACAGAAGTGTGCGACATAGAGTAATGGCAAATTCAGAAATAGAGAGATTCTCCATTGCTTTTCAATTATGTCCATCGTATGAAACCATCATTCATAGCAAGAAATCTCCATCTATTTATAGATCTTTCACCTTCATGGAATATAAGCAGCAAATCAAGGAAGATGTTAAATTATTTGGACATAAGATTGGCCTTTCAAGGTTCCTTGCTTGAACAAGTAGCTACATCTCTCCAAGAGAAACAAATAAGAAGCGTGATTTTTATTTATTTATATTTTTTCCTCCAAGAGAAATTGGTTCTTTTGGCCATCTCCTCTGATGTCAAATTGACGATTAATTATTCTGTGCGGATCGATGTTGAACGTCGTCCGGAGATCAACTAGAATGCGCTATGTAACCCCTTCGCTCGGTACCATGGCTTGGTACTGCTCGGTACCGCTAATATGGAGCATTCTAATAGGTCTCCGGACGGCATTTTGCGTATGGTCGCCACACAAAATAATTTCTCTAAGTCGACAATGTTGTAAGTTCACTATGACGACTAAGGCATCAAATATCAAATATGTGTATGATTCATTTTTTTAAGGTAGAAAATTGTCATTTATTAATTATAATGTAATGGAGAAAGTTTATTAAAATAATTGAAAATAAATATAAGAATTATTTTTGAGTTTTCTTCTGATGCAAATTTCTGAGTTAAATTTGGAATTTGATGAAGCGCATTTAATTTCTTGTCATTGTTGATCAATATGTGTTAATACATAAATCAAGACATAACTAAATTTGATATGCCGACAATAAAAATTAATTTTATTGATCATAAATTTTGATGCAAATTTCAAGTCTCAAAACATCTGAAAAAAAATTGAGCAATTAATTCTAAAATTATTTGAACTTCATTTTTCACAAATTTATAGTAAATAAATTAGGATATGCAAAAGGATGAACATAACAAAAACAAGAAAGTTTTGGTTCGAGTCTAAATAGGATTAATCAATTATAAATTTAGCGCATCAATTGAATTTAAAAAGTCAAATGAAATGTCCAATTATAATAGTCCAAATAAGAACTCAATAAAGTACTGAAGCAAGGGCTCAATCAACGCCTATTATAAATGTCTACATACTCAAGAAAAAAAAAATTTAACTTATTATTTTAATATTTAAATTTTTAAAGTTAGGATCACTAGATAGTTGAACTTTTTAATTTAGAAAATATAAATGTGCTAATCATTTAAACTCCGATTTCATCAAACTTATAGTCGAACTGAACATCTTAGAAATACGAATCCAACGACACCAAATTCAACTCAATCCGAGCTCATATGACTCCAAATCAAAGACCCGAAGCACATTTGGAAGGTTCAATCCATAATTTGGATTGCCAAACATTTTCCAAATATAGAGTGCTTATAATCAAATCAAGCAGCTCGACGAGACAAATCCAACGAGCCCAAGATCGCCGATTTATGATATCATTAAGACATTCAAATGCTCAATAAACGGTTTATGATCAAGGGATTCATCATCGACGGTCCATTCAAATCACTCCCAATTTACCCATGATCTTCCTCCTATTTACTGACCATGCCACTCTCAGAAAATTATAAATAGACCCCTCATTTCTCTTGAGAGGGGACTCCAAGCAAGAAGAGAAGAGAAGAAGAGAAGAAGAGTAGAAGAGAGAAAGAGACTCCTAAACCACCATCGGACTTTCACCTGACAACCATCCGACACCGGAATTAAGGAAGGAAGCAAGAAGAGAAGGAAGAAAAGTAAGAGAAGGAAGAGACTCCTCCTCGACCACCGCTGGATTTTCACCCGGTGTCCGACCGACGCTGGAGTTTTGCCTGATCGCCAACTGACGTCGGAATTTTGTCCGACCGTCGACTGACACTGGAGTTCTTCCCGATAGCCAGCTGATTTCGAAGTTCAGTCTGACAAACCAAATTCGGATATCTTTTTGTAACTGAATTTCAACCTGAGAATTGTAAATTGATCGTCCTTAATTTCAGGGATGAGCCAACCACTTGTAACTTAAGCAAACACTAGTGAAATCCTTTCATCTAGGCACGACCCCATGATTTTTCCCTTTTCAGGGTTTCCACATCAAAATTATGGTGTTCCTTTTTATTCTGTTTGTGTGCTAGATATTCGTGCGAGGCTAAGTCGTAAAATTTTCTAACTCTATCGCGCCACGTATACTCTAACTTGCAATAATACCTATGTAGTATCTTTCTCTAAATACCACCCAATACCCACCTCTCAAGACCATTTGTTCATATTCAAGCTATTAATATCAGCTTAAACCCCACATGAAAGCTATCGGCCAAGATTAGGTTCCATTGCACCCGTCTTATTCCTTGAACCTATATAAGTACTAAAACCTTAAGAAAAAAATTTCTACCAAAAGCTTCCTATCATAATTTGATGTCATGAACTAACCCTCCACATCTATTTTCCTTGGTTTACTCTTTATTAAATCCATTCCCCAAAGAATTAAGATTCCTCATCAATTACTGCCTAAAACCAATCCAAGACTAATACTAAAAATTATTGACATATGTCATTCGCCAATATTAAAAAATCATCTTCCTAATTATTTGATCTATTTTATATAAGAAGAGCAATCAGCATGCCAATCACTAGTTGTGATCTTATCTTTAATATTCCTCATCGACTATTGATATACATCCCTTAATCCGATGATGCTAGCCTCAGGCATCAAGTGTCAAGCCTCCTAGTTTCTTAGTATCCCCTCAAACAAAGAGGATGGACGAGTCAGCCTTCTAATATTGTCATTCATTATTCGTTTGTTATTGAATATTGTCTGATGCCTAATAATAATAGATAATTGAGCCACTAGCTAATATTTATTCTTTTTTTTTCTTAGTCTCCTCTTTTACATGAGATATGATCAAACTGACCATTCAATCCTACCAAACATCCAATGTTCCTCATCAATTTCTCTTGAATTATATAATAATATAATTTCACTAGTTAAAAATGTCATCCTTTTTCCCTTATATAACGAGAATGATTGAGCTACACCTAATCTTTGAAATTCTTCCTTGATTATTTCTCCATGCCCGCCAAAGACCCACATCCAATATCCACTAATCAGTAAAACATAATTGCCATCTTCGTGATTGCTCAATCACCTCTTATATAGGGAGGAAAACTTAGTTACCCCAATCTCGCTTGACCTTCAACATCCCTCATAATCAGCCCTTTGTTGACTACCAATAACTAATATTGAACTTCAATCAACCATTTATGTCATGTTTCCCTACATAAAAGTAACAATGATTAAGCAAATGGCCCAACATCACTTGATCACTATCCTAGTCAAGTCAATTATGACTTAACGCCTATCAACGATCAACATTTTATGTCCATCTTATTATCATTCACTAATCCTCATCTACTAGTAAGAATACATTCAAGCTACTCCACCACCACATGATGATAGCTCAACAACTCACTACTCGTCTTAGTGCATATTTATCTTCTATAATTTACGTCTTCTAAATTATATTAATATCTTCTTCATTTACACAAAAGAACAACCTTCATAGTCAAAATCATCTCCTTGAAGAGTTGGCCAATGCCTCCGTCTCGTCTGCTAGGGTTTTCGCCCTTTTAGGGCTTTTGCCCTCGCGTCTTCTCTCTCGCCGTCTCCTTGCCGGCGGTACGTCTTTAATGGCAAAAAAAATGCTTGATCCTGGTTTCCTTGCGGGTAAGCAACCTAAATCTTTTAAGGATGCTCTATCTGGTTCCGTTGAATCAAATGATTTTCTGGATTTTCGTATTTCTTCGAATCGGGGCATGCCATCTCTGTGGTTTTCGGAAGAGGAATTTTTGCATCTAGCCAAGCCTTTTGAGTTTGCGTTGGTGGGGAAATTTCCCCTTAAACGTCCTTCTTTAGATTTCATCCGTAGGTTTTTCTTTATCCTTAAATTATCTGGAGAATTTTCGGTCACTTTGTTGGATCAAGCGAATATTTTAATCAAGCTTGCCAATGATTTGGATTATGCTAGGGTTTCTGCTCACAGATCTTACTTTGTTTATGGTTGTTTTATAAAAGTTATAAAGTGGTCACCGGTTCTTGATTTGTCGGAGGAATCTCCGATCGTTCCAGTTTGGCTTTCATTCCCTAGATTATATCCCCATCTCTTTTCCTCCCGTATTCTTTTTGGTTTGGGTTCGATTTTTGGTAGGCCGATACATACTGACAATGCTACGGCTTCTGGATCCCGTCCATCTGTTGCTCGTGTTCTTGTTGAAATTGATGTTACCAAATCTTTTCCCGATTCTGTTTGGTTAGGTCCGGAGAAGCTGGGGTATGTCCAGAAAGTTATTTTTGAGGGCATGCCTAGCTTCTGTTTATTTTGTAAATCTTTAGGTCACAAGAAAATGGAATGTCCTAAACTTTTGTCCAAATCTTCTTCGGTTGTTATCCCCAACGCCCTGGACAATCCTCTTGTCCCTGTTTCTACTGAAGTTCCGTTTATTTCTCCTGGTTGTGGTATTTCTGCGAAATTAAGTGATGTTGCCTTAGATCGTGATGTTTTAGATGGTGAAATTATTGTTAATAATATTTTTGCTGATGTGGAGGGTGTTGTTTTGCCTGATGGTGATTGTCGGGCTGCTTCGCCTGACCAAGCTTTTGTTTCTCCTAATGCTGCTGTTTTAAATGGTGTTGGTGTCGATGTTGCGCGTGAAGGAGATTCAGTGAATGCTAGGGATGTTGGTGAAAGGCTGGAGAAATTTTGATGTTAATTTTGCTTTATCTCCAAATGCTCTGCCCTTTTTTCCACCTAAATTACCGTCTAATGGTGGTGAGTTTTTGCCGGATAATTCTGTAAATGTGGGTGATTCTGTTGGGGCAGTGCCTGGGGCAATCTCTTCGGGTCTTAATTTGGAGGTGCCCCAAAAATGCATTACGGTATCTAATAATCTCATTGAAGTTCCTGTTAACGCGGTTGATACGCGTTTTGTGGGTAATTCATTTGGAGACAGTTCGGGACTGGACATTAGGAACCATGTGAATTGGTTGGATTCATCCGAGGGTGATCCTGGATCCGAATCTGATGGTAATGATTTGCTATCGCCTGATTTCTGTGGTGAATCTGATCCGGGATGCGATTTTACGCTTGTTAATGTTAGACCCATTTCTTTTGTTGGAAATCGGGGTAGAGCTCGTGGTAGAGGTAGGGGTCGCCGTAGGCGTTAGTTCTTTCTGACGTTAATTTGTTTTTGCTTTTACTTATTGTTTTGTTATGTGCGGTTTGCTGTTGTGTCGAAGATTGGGCAATGATGGGTTGGGGCTCGCATCATTGCACTTCGCTGGTGGAAACCATTGCTGTGGTTTCTTTTGGGTTGGTTCGGGTTAGCTTTTGGACGGTCCTGGTGGGGTGTTGTTGGTGCTGGAAGCCTCAACCACTTACTGAGCCCGCGGCTTATTGTATTTTTTCTTTCTTTCTTTTTTTCCTTGCTCTATCTTGTTGTAACCGGCTTTTTCCTCTTATTAATATATGTCTCTTTTCCCAAAAAAAAAAAAAAAAACAACCTTCATAGTCATTGGCTCATATTTATGAAAATATTTTAATTAGGCCAAGCTCCATGAATCTTTTCCTTTCATGATTTTCACATAAAAATTATGTCTCTTAAAAGCTACACTCAACTTATTTATGTGTATGAAATTTTTGTTGAACGCTAAATGTTAAACTTTCCTCTACTGCCATAATATTCAAGCATACAATAATACCAATATGATGTAACATACAACGAAGTAGAATCTATACTAAATGATGTATCACATCACTTGGACCAAGAAAATGAATCTAAAAGTCTAATTAATTACAAGATCACAAATAAAAGCTAGCAAATAATGTATCAAAATAAGAGGCGAATCTACGCCCATCAAAATAACCCATTTAAGAAGAAAAAAATGAATTTAAGTTTTAAATTAAATTTTAGATTTAGGATTTAAAAATTTGACTTTTATTTTATAAAACATGTTAGAGTTTGCCGATTAATGAATTTAAAAAAAAAATAAACTAAATAAAAATATTAAATTACTTAAATTAATATATACTTTAATCAATTAATATTAATTATTAACATTTACTTAAAATTTTTATTAGTACATATTTATCAATTTTAATTATACTAATTAAAGTATAATTAGCAAAATTTAACATCTTATGTAGTTATTAATCAGTAATTTAACAAATTATTAAATATATTAACATCTATTTAAAAAAAATAAAATTCGTGATAAGATTATTTTTTAAATTAATATATTTTAACTATTTAATATTTTTATTGCAATTAATTTAATTTTCGAATTAATATATATTTTTAATTAATACAAATTAATATTAATAGTTTAAAAGAAACACCAAAATTGTCCAATGCCCTCCTACTTGAATGGCTTGTCCCCAAAATTACCAAAACCAAACGATGAAGTTGCAACCGATCTCATTGGAGAAGCCATTGACAAGACAATGGTGTTTGAAGAAGAGGAGCTTGTGGGACTTGTAGATTTAATTTAAATCTGCCCGATACCCCAATTACAAAATCTAGTATTTAGGTTTCATTTAGGACAGCTTTTTTACTGTTTTCTATAGCTTTTAAATACAAAAATTTTTAATTCTAAATTTTTTTAGACTTGTTGCGTCCAGGAGTATTCGCGGCGGTAGAGAAACATAAAGTTTATCGTCTTAGCGTTGTACGAAAATCCGGCACGCAATCATATAAGAGAGAGGGTCTAATATTTATGAGATACCAAGAATTTTTACGTGGAAAACCCCTGAAAAGGGGGAAAACCCACGGGGCCTAGCCCAGTTTGAATGAATCCACTAGTATTGCAGTCGATTACAAATGAGGCACTTCCTTGGAAGAAGGCCTTAGCTTGATGTACATTTTATAGAGTACATTACCTGATATGAATACAAAGAATCATTATTGACATGTTCGTTTGGTCGGTAGGACCGTAGTCGGAGGGCGACGGAGGTCGGAAGGCTTGTAGTCGGTGATCGATGTAAGTCAGGAGGACCATAGTCAGCGGGCGACGGAGGTCGGAAAGACTGTAGTCGGTGGGCGACGTAAGTCAGAAGGACCGTAGTCGGCGAGCGACATAAGTCAAGAGGACCGTAGTCGGCTGGCAATGGAGGTCATAAGGACAGTTGCCTTGCGACGGAGGCTGGAAGGACTGTGTCTGACGATGAAGGTCAGAAGGACGGTGTCAGGTAGAAGTCCAACAATGGAAAGAAGTCCATCTTCGCATAGACGTCCAGCGAAGTCCGTTGTCGGGTAGAAATTTGGCGAAGAGTGAAGGTCCGACGTCGGGTAGAAGTCCGCCGTCTGTTGGTGGCAGAGGAGAAATCCGGCTTCACTTGAGCGGAGTTTCGGCGCCAGGAGGGAACTCTATTGTAAATTGGGAAGAATTTCAGCATCACGTGGAAGTTGGGCAGAATTCCTGCGTTCTCCCGAATATCACGCAGAATCCCGGCGTGTTCGGGCGACAGGACGAACTCCGGCGGTGGTCGAGGAGGAGGGGATTCTCTTTCTCTTCTTCTTCCCTTCTTCTTCTCTCTCTTCACTTCAGTCCCTCTTGTGAAGAATGAGGGCTCTATTTATAGTTTTCTGGAGTGGCATGGCTTGTAAATATGTGTGAGATCAGGGGCGAACAGGGAGTGGTTGAATGGACAGCTGATATTTAATCCTTTGATCATACACCGTTTATCAGCCATTTGATGGCCTTAGTGATGTCGGAATCTATCGATCTTGGGCTCGTTGGATTCATCTCGTCGAGCCGTTCGATTTGACTATAAGCTTGCTAAAATCGAAGACCGTTTGGTAACTCAAATTGTGGTTTGAGACTTCCAACAGCGCTTTAGGTCATTGATTTGGACTCATTTGGGCTCGGATTGAGTCAAATTTGGTGTCGTTGGGTTCGTATTTCTGAGACTCTCAGTTTGACTGAAAGTTTGCTGAAATCGGAGTTCAGGTGCTCCCGGATTTAATTTTTGAAGTTTCCAACTTGATTTTTGCCTCGAGATTCAGGCCCAATCAAGATAATTTTTGCATGAAGTATCAAGACTAAAAACTGTTTTAGAAATCAGTAAGAAAGTTGTCCCAACCAAAGCATAAAGTAAAGTGGGGAAGGAATATGATTTAAGAATTTGCAAGTTTTGAAGTTGTTATTTTTAGTGTTTTGAAGAATTTAGATTAAATCCTTTTCAGATCCTCCTACCAAATAATCCTTAAAATCACGAAACCGAAGCGAATCAGAAGATGTCGTTTCTTCTCCCCTAAGGGTCTTTTTGCATGTTGGTAGGATTTTATTTAAGTGGTATTACGTAAATCCTCTAAATTTAGATTTACTCTATATTGAGAGGGCTAAATGCAGAAAATGATTAAATAAGAAATACGTTAAATCTTGTAAAATTATTTGACAATGTTATTTGAGATTTAAGATGGTTAGCTTCTATGACTTTTTTGTTTTAAATATGAGTTAATTATTAATTTTAATTTTAATTACGACCAATAAATTATAGTTATGAATACTAAAAAGTGTTTTAATAAGTAATACTAATTATAAGGATAATTGTTTGATTATAATTTAAAATAATTAATCATTTAATTTCTTTTTAGCATTTACACCAATCATTTTATATATTATTTAAATAAATTGTTAATAACTAATTTTACTTAGGGGTGTCAATATTTGACACGACACGACAACCCGACCCGGAAAATCTGGGTTGGACCTGACCCGTTTATAAACGGGTCGGGTCCGAGTTTGCAGATTCGACTAATTTGATAAAACGGGTCGGGTCTGGTTGACCCGACGGGTTGCCGGGTCAATCCGAAAACCCGTTTAATTTAAAAAAAATTGAATTTCCCGCTGCTGCCGCCTGCTGCCCGCTGCCCCAGCCCGCGGGCCCCGCTGTCCGCTTGCCCCGCGCTGCAGCCCGCGCTTCTCCGCTGCCCCGTGTGCCGCGTCGCCCGTGCGTGCCGACTGCCGAACCCGCGTGCCCCGCATGTCGCCGCTGCCCCGCTGTCGCGCGTGTGACTAAACCGGGTCGCGGGTCACGTCGGGTCAACCCGCAACCCGCTCGGGTCGGGTTCGGGTTGGAATGTCCGAGATTCAGGTTGATTCGTTTATATACGGGTCGGGTCGAACCCGACTGGTTGGCCCGAATTGACACCCCTAATTTTACTTACAATTATCTAATCGATCAATTAAATATTCTATTACTAATTAATAATTTAATTAATATTTACACTACCAATCACCTAATTAAGTGTTTATATTTAAAAATATATTAATTAAACTAATTATATTAATGACTAATTAAAAAATTAAGAATTAATATGATCCTCATATATGCGGGTTGGCTTTCCTCTTCGGTTTCTTCGTTGTCGTTCACGTGTGCTGGAGCTTCTCTCTTCAGCTTCACAGGAGTGGGTTAGCGCTTCGAAGAGGTTGCTTTCCATTGCCTGTCTAGGGTTTGATTTTCCCCTTCTGCATTTATTCGTTGCTGTTCTGCTTTGCGTGAAGCAAAGTTCTGAAAGAGTCGAAGCTTCTCCGCCTCCAACGACGACGTTGTTTTGTCGGATCTTCTTCGGTCGGATTTATGAAATCTAAAAAAAGTTGAATTTGCGAAATCTAGGATTTAGTGGTTGCATGACAACAAGTGGGATTTAACTTTAGTGAGATTTAGTAAATCCTTAAAATCTGAATTTAGTAAATTCTGAGGGTGTTAAATCCTGAAAATTATTTGGTATGACAAATGTTAAATCCTTTTAAATCTTGAGAAATTGTTTGGTAACATATTTCAGCATTTATGACATTTAGGAATTTAAATATGAATAAGATTGTTGTGTCCTGGAATATTCTCGGCGATAGAGAGATATAAAGTTTATGTCTTAGCTTTGTACAAATATCTAATACGCAATCAGATAAAAAGAGATGGTGTATCATTTATAAGAGACACTAAGATTTTAATGTGGAAAACCCCTAAAAAGAGGGAAAAACCACGAGGCCTAACCAAGTTTGAATGAATTCACTAGTATTTGCAGTTGATTACAAAGAAGGCCCTTCTTTGTGGGGAAGGCCTTAGCTTGATGTATATCATATGAAGTACATTGCATGGTGGGAATACAAAGAAACAATATTGACGATGTTTGTTTGGTCGAAAGGGCCATAGTCGGTGGGTGACGGAGGTTAGAAGGTGTGGGCTCCAAAAATTCGTGCCCCGGCCTCCCCTTCGTAGGAGAGTTTTAACGATGTTCCGGGGTAAATTTTGGAAGGCAGATGGGTTTGTAGATAAGACATTACCCAGAGATTTCGCCCTCATTTTGTGAGGACTTTATGATCTGGTTCTAGGTTTCCTATAGGCGCAAGCCCCTATAGTTAATTACCCCTCTCGATTACGAGAGAGCACTTTCGATTAAGACTAGTCATGAAGTAGGTACACAATACCTAGCATATAGTAGCAACACATGAAATTGGAATTATAAATTTATTATTTATATACTTAAAGCGGATAGTGGGGGGAATGATGATGAGCCCGATCAAGATCCCATGGTTCCGTCGTCCCGGGCTATCGTGGTCCCTAGTCTACTTAGTCAGAGGAGGTAGTCGACCCAACCTGACAGAAGGATCCTTGTCGGCAGCCATGGGTTGCTTCGTCCAAGGGGACCTTGTAGACATGGGGTGGATGCTTGTTTAAGGAGACAAATTTTAGTCAACCTTAGCTAACAGAAAGCTTTATGCCTTATTAAATGCACCCTATAATTCATTACTCAAGGGGCTTTTAACCATTGGAGAACATACGGGCTTTGACCGTAACCGTAATATAGTGGTGCTATTTTTGCAGCAAAACCACCCGGTCAGAGGGCACATGCCACGTCTCCGCTGGCGAGAAATCATTTGAGAATGAATCACAGTGATACATTCAATTAGACATTTTGCTCTTTGTGAGTTGAAGTTATTCTGAAATTTATCATCCTTAACAAACGTTTGCGGATGATGAATGAATTTTTTTGCTTTAAGTTTTAAATAATAAATTTCATTTGAATATTTTAAAATTGATCAAGATTTTGTTCTAAATATGCATGTTTTGAAGTCCCCTCCGGTTGAGAATAGCTTTCAACACGGCCATCATCGGGGCTGAATTTCAGCATTTGAAAATATTTGTATTTTATAAGCATTTGGAAATATTTGAAGGTATAGAATCCCCTCCGGTTGATATCAACATTCAACACGGCCATCATCGAGGCTGAATTTCAGCATTTGAAAACATTTGTATTTTATAAGCATTTGGAAATATTTGAAGGTATAGAATCCCCTCTGGTTGATATAGACATTCAACACGGCCATCATCGGGAATTGAATAGCATGTATATTAGACTTTAAAATTAAATATGCACACTTCTCGAGGCGGTAGCACTCTTCTTGGAATAGTCGCTTGCTTTCCAAGGCTGCTACACTTGTCACGACCCGACCCGAGACGAGACGGATCCCGCCCGCGCCGGATCGCGACGGGGAATAGCTAACCAGGATCTGGCTTTGGATTAGGTTACTGAACTGATCTTCCAAATTCTTAACTCAACAGAAGCACACAGAACAACAGAGCTACTAAAAACATCAAATGCAGCGGAACAAAACATCTATCTTAATTCATTTCCTCAGAATAATCATCTACAGAACAGTACATGGCTTTCAACAGAAAGAAAGACAGAACAGGAAAGCCATGACTGTACAAAAATCAAAAGTACAAAAGTACCTAATCTGATCAGACTCTGAAATCTAATCCTGGACCTCCTTGCCCTTCCCAGAACCTGAAAACCACCAGAAAGCAAGGGTGAGCTCAACAGCTCAGCAAAGCAACAAACCACCAATCTAAATCCTCAGAAAACAAAACCAAACTTATCAGACAGAAATCAGATCAGAAGTCGGAACAGAATCGGAAATCCAAAACTTACGGACAGATATCAAATCACATCAGAGTCGTACAGATCGTATCAGAACAGAACAAATCAACAGAGTCAGAATCAGAAATCAGAATCGTACGGATCATATCATGTCATAATCACAATTTCGTACAGAACAGAACAGATACAGAAAATAGTACAGATACATATAGCTAAATGCCCTGACACTGACGGAATCTCTACGGATTCCGGCCCCTTATGCCTCCCTTCCCAGACACTGACTGAATCTCATAGGATCCAGGCCCCTTATGTCTCCCTTTGTGCTCACGGCACCAAAACAGATGTGCTTATAGCACCAAAACAGAATTCATCGGATCCGGAACAGAACAGATATCAGATTTCAGATTGAGCTCATTTCAGATTTCCCGTTTCACTAACTGAATCTCATAGGATCCAGACCCCTTATAGCTCCCTTTTTATAGCTTATACACATAGCATTTCAATTCAGAAGAAATCCGGACAATTCAGAAATTACCCAAAAATCGGGCAGCACAACGGCAGTATACGGAATTTACACAAAAATTCCTGCAAAGAAAATTTACCGAATTCGCACAGAATACAGATATCAACATTTCAGAACCTTTATTCTACTGCACAGATAAATTCCAATTTCACAGAAAAATCCGGTCGACTAAAAACACAGTCGAATCAAAAATACCCGGACGAAAATCTTCAGAAAATAACCAAAATGTGCACACTCGGCACGTCAACAATATACAGAAAGTTACGCGGTAAAAACTGAACCGATCAAAAGATACGGACGAAAATCGCTAACGGAAACAAAATCCGGACAGAATATACCGCCAAACACGACGGTTCTGAAAATTTAGAAAGTCGGATTGTGCCTTACCTCGTGCACAGCAATTTCCTCAACAGTCTCCTCGGACGAAAACAGCTCGGCGTCGCCCGAAAATCCGCTTTTCCACTTTTTCCTTCGTTTTTCTCTCTCCTCAGCTTTTTCTCTCTCTTCAAAATATCTCAATTCTATATATATCCAGACTGATCGTCCCGGACGATCTAGCTTCGTACCGGACGATCCATGAAGAGAAAAATTCCGTCCAGACGAAAAATGACATATCGTCCCTGGCGAAGGGTCACGGGAGAATTTTCGTCCAGACGATCCAATTTTCGTCCCGACGAACCATACAGCCAAACATGATTTTCTGCACAACCTGTACCGATCGTCCCGGACGATCCAACTTCGTCCCGGACGAACCTGGAGCAAAAACTGATATTACAATCTCCCCAACTTAAAAAAAATGTCGTCCTCGACATTATCCAGTCCAAACTCAGTCAAAACAAGTACGGGTACGACCGTCTCATATCAGACTCCTTCTCCCAAGTTGCTTCCCGTGCAGTCCGGTGCTTCCACTGGACTTTAACCATCGGAATCTCTTTATTTCTTAACTTTCGGACGTCGTACGTCAAAATAAGCTCTGGCTCTTCCTTGTACACCAGATTCTCCTGAATCTCAACCTCATCAGCTGACAACTTCTTCCCAGAGTCCGAAACCCACTTCCTCAGAGTGGATACGTGAAACACATTATGCACATCCGGCATAGAATCAGAAAGCAATAGGCGATAAGCAGATTTTTCAATTCTTTCCAAAATCTCAAATGGTCCAACATACCTTGGACTAAGCTTGCTTACCTGACCAAATCTGCTCACACCTTTCATCGGGCTGACTTTGACATACACAAAGTCACCAACCTGAAACTCAACAAATCTGTGCTTCTGATTGTAATACTTCTGCTGACGATCTTGAGCGGCTTTCAATCTTTCTCTTATCAAATTGATCTTCTGAGCAGTTTCATCAGCAAAAGTGGCCCCCAAAGCCTGTCTATCTCCGACCTCCGTCAGAGTCAAAGGAGTACGGCACTTCCTGCCATACAAAGCCTCGTACGGTGCCATACCGATACTGGACTGAAAACTGTTGTTATAAGCAAACTCAATCAGCGGAATATGATCCTCCCAACTTCCGCTAAAGTCCAGAACACAAAGCCTCAACAGATCTTCCAGTACCTGAATAGTCCTCTCAGACTGTCCGTCGGTCTGAGGATGAAAGGCTGTACTGAAATGCAGTTTCGTACCCAAGCCTTGCTGAATGCCTTTCCAAAGTCTGGAAGTAAAGCGTCCATCTCGATCAGATACGATCACACGAGGCACACCGTGCAATCTGACTATTTCCTTCACATAAATCTGTGCCAACACTGGAGCTGAAGTCAAACACTCCTTCAATCTCTAAAAACTAGCTTCACACTCCGGTGTCCAAACAAAAGGAACTGACTTCTGAGTCAGTCTCGTCAGAGGAGTCGAAATCTGTGAAAAACTCTTCACAAATTTCCTATAATACCCGGCCATGCCCAAGAAACTACGTACCTCAAATACCGTAGTCGGCCCTGGCCAATCAGCAACAGCCTGAATCTTCTGGGGATCTACAGAAATGCCTTCTCCGCTAACCACGTGCCCCAAAAATGAAATGCTCTTCAACCAGAACTCACACTTAGAGAACTTGGCATACAGCTGATGCCTCCTCAAAGTCTCCAACACAATCCTCAAATGTCTGGCATGCTCATCCTCAGATGCAGAATATACCAGAATATCGTCAATGAAGACGATCACAAACTGATCCAAATACTCCCTGAATACTCGGTTCATCAGATCCATGAAAATCGCAGGCGCATTGGTTACCCCAAAAGGCATAACCAAAAACTCGTAGTGCCCGTACCGAGTACTGAAAGCAGTCTTCACCACATCAGTTTCCTTCACCTTCACCTGATAGTATCCGGATCTCAAATCAATCTTCGAAAATACCGAAGATCCGGAAAGTTGATCAAACAAGTCGTCAATCCGAGGCAAAGGGTACTTGTTCTTGATCGTGACCTTGTTCAAATCTCTGTAATCAATACACATACGGAGTGTACCGTCCTTCTTCTTCACAAACAGAACAGGTGCTCCCCAGGGCGAAACACTAGGACGTACAAAACCTCTGCCAACCAACTCCTGAAGCTGAACTTTCAACTCAGAAAGTTCTTTCGGTGCCATCCTGTACGGAGCTTTCGATATCGGAGCGGTACCCGGAAAAACATCGATAGAGAACTCCACATCTCTATCCGGAGGTAAACCAACCAACTCCTCAGGAAAAACATCAGCAAACTCCCGTACCACAGGGATCTCAGAAACAGAACCAACCTCTAGGTTCAGATCCCGCACCGAAGCTAAAAATACCGGACATCCTTTCTTCCACATTCTGCTCACCTCCAACACAGAAACCAGACTGGAGAGAACACCTCGTAATCCCTGAAATACAACTCTCTCTCCAGCCACAAGCAAACTCACTTGCTTCTTCAGACAGTCTATCTGGGCCTCATACTGACTCAGCCAATCCATGCCCAGAATCACATCATACGAAGAAATCGGCAATCGAATCAAACTCGATTTCCACTTCCTGCCAGAAATCTCGATCTCACACAAACAAAACTGTCGAGCAATCAATGGATTCCCAGCCGGTAAAATCACAGACAAAGAAACCGGTAGAACCATCGAATCCAAATGTAAAATCTCAAAACAATGCTCGGACAGAAAAGAATGACTCGCTCCAGAGTCAAACAAAACACGACAGGGCTGATCAGAAATGTAAACCGTACCTGTCACAACATCCGGAGCATCACGAGCCTCCTGCTGACTCAGACTGTAAACTCGTGGCTGAACTGGAACAGGAGCTGAAGCAACAGAACTACTCTGCTCCCTCTGAATCGTAGGTGGTCTCCGTGGTGCAGAACTAGAACCACCACCTCTACCAGCAAATCCCTCAGGGCGTGGAGGAACAGTCCTCGGTCTTCCTGCTGCTGAACCAACAGGTCTGACAAAGCCCTCAGATCGCTGCTCATATCCCATCTGTGGACATTCTGCAATCCGATGTCCTGACTGACCACATCTGAAACAAAGACCAGCTATCCTGTAGCACTGGCCATGGTGTCGTCGTCCACAGTTCTGGCACACAGGTGCCGAACTGACTGATCCAGAACTAGTCGTACTGGTAGCAGTACCAGACGATCCTCCGCTCTTCCTGGAATCTCCAGATCCAGATCCAGAAACAAATCTCCTCTTCCCAGAGGAACCACTGCCAGATGTCTCTCCTCCAAACCTCTTCCTACTCGCAGTCCACCGCTGCTGAGTAACCGTCATGTCATTCTCAATCAGACGAGCTCGCTCCACAAGCTCAGAGAAATCAGTAATCCGGAACGGTATCAGAGGCTGCCTCAAAGTGTCTCGTAAGCCTCTCAGAAATTTGTAGCACCTCTCAGCAGACGTGCTAACCAGCTGCGGAGCGTACCTGGCTAATGCAGTAAACTCAGCCTCGTACTGCATCACCGTCTTGCTCCCCTGAACAAGTCTCAGAAAACTCTCCTGCATCTGCTGTCGTGCAGAAGGGGGAACAAACCAGTCCCGAAATACTTCGGTGAACTCCTCCCAAGTGATCAAGGAGTTCAATCTGCCCTGAAATCTGGCTGCTTGCTGGCCATCCCACCAGTGCTCAGCCTCTCCGTCCAACAGAAAAACAGCTAACGGAACTTTCCTGTCTGCAGGACACTGCATCCCGTCAAAAGTCTTCTCCAATCTCCTCAGCCACTCCTCGGCTGCTCTGGGCTCAACAGCGCCCTCAAACCTCGGAGGCTTCAACCTCAAAAATAACTGCAGGTGTCGATCAATGTCCTCAGATCTAACAGTCGAAGCTCTGCTCTGAGTCTCGCTCATCATCTGAGCAACAAGTGAAGCAAACTGTGAAAGCGTATCAGCACCGACCACTGGGGCTGTACTCCCCACTGGTGCTGCCTGATCGTCACTCTGACCGTCTGTCATGTCTGGGTCTGGCTGATCCATACAGAAAAATCCAGAAAATCCGGAAAACTATCACAAAACAACACAAAATAACACGATAAAAAGCCAAACGACCCAAAACTACCTCCCAGACAGACTCACTGATCACTTCCTAGAGCTCTGTTTTACAATCCAACCTGTTTCCAAAACCAGTGCTCTGATACCAAAAAAAGCTTGTCACGACCCGACCCGAGACGAGACGGATCCCGCCCGCGCCGGATCGCGACGGGGAATAGCTAACCAGGATCTGGCTTTGGATTAGGTTACTGAACTGATCTTCCAAATTCTTAACTCAACAGAAGCACACAGAACAACAGAGCTACTAAAAACATCAAATGCAGCGGAACAAAACATCTATCTTAATTCATTTCCTCAGAATAATCATCTACAGAACAGTACATGGCTTTCAACAGAAAGAAAGACAGAACAGGAAAGCCATGACTGTACAAAAATCAAAAGTATAAAAGTACCTAATCTGATCAGACTCTGAAATCTAATCCTGGACCTCCTTGCCCTTCCCAGAACCTGAAAACCACCAGAAAGCAAGGGTGAGCTCAACAGCTCAGCAAAGCAACAAACCACCAATCTAAATCCTCAGAAAACAAAACCAAACTTATCAGACAGAAATCAGATCAGAAGTCGGAACAGAATCGGAAATCCAAAACTTACGGACAGATATCAAATCACATCAGAGTCGTACAGATCGTATCAGAACAGAACAAATCAACAGAGTCAGAATCAGAAATCAGAATCGTATGGATCATATCATGTCATAATCACAATTTCGTACAGAACAGAACAGATACAGAAAATAGTACAGATACATATAGCTAAATGCCCTGACACTGACGGAATCTCTACGGATTCCGGCCCCTTATGCCTCCCTTCCCAGACACTGACTGAATCTCATAGGATCCAGGCCCCTTATGTCTCCCTTTGTGCTCACGGCACCAAAACAGATGTGCTTATAGCACCAAAACAGAATTCATCGGATCCGGAACAGAACAGATATCAGATTTCAGATTGAGCTCATTTCAGATTTCCCGTTTCACTAACTGAATCTCATAGGATCCAGACCCCTTATAGCTCCCTTTTTATAGCTTATACACATAGCATTTCAATTCAGAAGAAATCCGAACAATTCAGAAATTACCCAAAAATCGGGCAGCACAACGGCAGTATACGGAATTTACACAAAAATTCCTGCAAAGAAAATTTACCGAATTCGCACAGAATACAGATATCAACATTTCAGAACCTTTATTCTACTGCACAGATAAATTCCAATTTCACAGAAAAATCCGGTCGACTAAAAACACAGTCGAATCAAAAATACCCGGACGAAAATCTTCAGAAAATAACCAAAATGTGCACACTCGGCACGTCAACAATATACAGAAAGTAACGCGGTAAAAACTGAACCGATCAAAAGATACGGACGAAAATCGCTAACGGAAACAAAATCCGGACAGAATATACCGCCAAACACGACGGTTCTGAAAATTTAGAAAGTCGGATTGTGCCTTACCTCGTGCACAGCAATTTCCTCAACAGTCTCCTCGGACGAAAACAGCTCGGCGTCGCCCGAAAATCCGCTTTTCCACTTTTTCCTTCGTTTTTCTCTCTCCTCAGCTTTTGCTCTCTCTTCAAAATATCTCAATTCTATATATATCCAGACTGATCGTCCCGGACGATCTAGCTTCGTACCGGACGATCCATGAAGAGAAAAATTCCGTCCAGACGAAAAATGACATATCGTCCCTGGCGAAGGGTTCACGGGAGAATTTTCGTCCAGACGATCCAATTTTCGTCCCGACGAACCATACAGCCAAACATGATTTTCTGCACAACCTGTACCGATCGTCCCGGACGATCCAACTTCGTCCCGGACGAACCTGGAGCAAAAACTGATATTACAACACTCATCTTAGAGGTGTTGACACCCTGCTCGCTGCATCATATTGACAATTAGAAAATAATTTTTTGTATGCAGGAGGGGAGCATTAAACGCCTTCTGTCCGCTTGTAAAAGTGGTGCGGATCCGGTGGCGTTGATTTTATTCTTTCATTATCCTTCTCATTATTATTATAGTAGTCAATGACATCTCAATTTATATTCATCACATGGACATAAGAAAAATGCAATCACATTCATTTATTCTTAATTTTAATCCTCAAATTTTATCCATAAACCCTTTTATGAATCGTACGTTCAAACTTCTAAAACAAATTCATGCTTTAAAAGTAAACGTATTAATCATATAAATCAAAACATCTCATCCAACAAAATTTGCAAAGAGATATTTTATCTCCATCATGAACTAAAAGCTCTGCTAAATTTCTTTCTCTTTGGAGTTGTTCATCAAAATTCAGAAATAATGCTATTCTCTTTGGAGTTTTTTTTTATTTATAATGCTTGTCAATTCATGCAAGTTGCTTAAAGGGACTTCTCTTTGTAGATATGTAGCATACATATAAAGTCCAGTAAAAACTCTTAATCAATATAAGTGACTTCTAGAATAGCATTGTTTAACAGGAAATTAAAGACTCCATCATTTTAAGCATTTTGGAGCATTTTAAACTATCACAATTGCACGAATTGGATATTCATACATGATCATCTTCAAAGAAATGGAGAGCAGCAAGAAGCATATTTATATTAAAATTTGAGCTTCTTTAAAAGATATTATATGAAAACAATTTTGAAGCTCAAAATGAGTCTCGTTCTCTTTTTAATGAGATTTTGTTCTTGATGGAGAATAGATATATTTTTATTCAATTTAAGTTTAATAATTCTCCAAAAATTATTTCACATATGCTCAATTTTCCAAAAAAAATATTTTGTTCAAATTTTTCTTCAGTCAAAATTTTGGCAGTATCCCGGCGTCTGCCCCGCATAGGGGGCATCTACGGACAACTGGGCCATCCCACCACGCTACTCGAGCGTGTATGGTAGGTGTCGGGGGACACCGGGCCGTATATCTTTTCATCTCACCACGCTACAAGAGCGTGTATGAGGCCTTCAAAAGTACCCGTAAAAGAACACTCGTGTCTCTCCCCACCACGCTACAAGAGCGTGTATAGGGCTCGCCGTATGCGCCGCACCGGACTCCCTCCTACCGTGCTACGAGAGCGCGTATAGGTGGTTCGCCGGTTCGTTGCAAACGCCGAGAATGAGATTTGAGGTGTTAGAATTTGGCAAACAATATACCTTGACGAGCGAGCGAGGCAATGACGACGAGAAATCAAACACACAGAATGCCCTTTTTTTTTTTAACACTAATAATAATAATAGTAAAGACAATACTAATAGGAATAGATAGATTAAGCTAGAGAGGAAGCTACTGTTTGATGAGGTGCTTGGTAAGAAGACTGAATTCGATTTTGGGTGATTGTTGATGTCAGAAGCAGTGAGAGGGGAGTTGTGAAGTGAGGCGTGAGCTGAGAGAGAGAATTGGGCTTGAGAACAGAAGGATAGAGTGGCGTGAGAATGGCTTTAGAATAGAAAGAGCCCGAGATAAATGCCAGAATATGATAGATATTTTGGGTTTTCATTATATTTGATTTTATTATTTACTAGGATTTACTAGGATAAGGCGGTGATGTGCATGCAAAGGAACACATAAGTTTACACATAAGTAGATGAATTTGGCCCCTTGCTGTAGCAGAAGACACATCAAAGGAATAATTTGCCAAAGCAAGTTAATAGCAAGGCACGTGGATTAAAATATGTAGAAGCAAAACGTCAACTTGTAGGTTATATGAGTTGATTTATATTGATATATATACAGGATATATACAGATTATTTTAGATTATATATATATATTTTTTAATCATCTAAATATATAATTTAATATTATTAAATTAGATGATCCTGGTGATTTTTTTTTTTTTTTTAGGTTATTAATTTTAATATTATTATCAAATTTACACTACTTACATGACATATTTTGAAATAACTTTTTTTTTTATTTAATTTTGATTTTCTTATGACTTTTTTTTTTCTTGCCTCATTTGCCGACAAAATTTTCAATTAACGGGCATCGCAACTCAAGCCAAATTTTATATTTTCGTTCACACACCGAATTTTATATTTTCCCTTATGCAAGGATTTAGACAATATTATTGTCAATCTTGAGTATTTTCAACGTTTCGAACATAACGGAGAAATTCATTTTTCAAACGGATGACATTTGGGCAACATCGAGTATGTCCGTAGTCCGTCGATTTCGATCGCTTTCGTTCAATTTAATTACACGGGATCTCTCTTTGGATAAATTCGATGCTCTAAATTCATCGACAAGGCTTGTTTAACAAGTGGAGGACATTTGGATATTGTTTTGCTAACGTCGCGTCCACTAGCATATTATCGTTCGATCGAGTCGCATACGAACAACTTATATTTGATAAATTTGATGTCCTGAATGCATCGATATGATCCATTTTGTAATCGGACAAAGCTTTAATCATTTCATTATGATCGAGGCACTCTGATCTTCGTTTTGAGCAATGTCTTATTTATCAATATCGATTAGGATATCATTTTCTCGCATTAACCATGCCATATAAGTAGAGGTCAACAAATGCCCCCCAACAAATGTGGTGTACGTTTAGAGTGGACCATGTTTGTTGCAAACTGGTTGGCCCTATGGATCTCCAAATATATTCTGTGAAGATATTGAGGACTCTTCTGATAGATTTTCAAAGCATCTTGCACTTTGAGTATACTTCAGTTTAACTATATGGATATTATGTTGAATGAGGCTCATCCCTTCAACTCCACCTTAATCTATCTGTTAATTGAGAAAACTTTTCTGAATCTAAATCACTCCAACTTACCAAGTTAGATAGGCTTCAGATTTGACGGCTTTTGTCATCGAGCTAGCAAAACAGGGGCTTTCTTACTGCGGCCATATTTATGGCTTGTTGAGTAAGGAAAGCTGTCAGCGACTCGGCCATTTTAGGCTTGTTGAGTCCAACCTTATACACCCGTTTGAGCTTTAGGCTTGAGCCATAATAACTTTGAGCTTCTCAGACTTAATTGTTGAAGTTATCAAAAATGAAAGTTTCTTCATTTAACTTTTTTCAAATTTTGGTGAGTTTAGGAGATGAGATCCCCATTTTTTTATACGCATTATCCATGATTCGTTGAAATCACCGATCATTGTTACATATTTATGTAACGGGCTTAAATTTAAATTTTTTTTTTAAAAAAAAAATTAAATATTTATTTGGGGATTTCGATGCAACGCACGATGTCGACCCAAATAAATATTTAAAAATGCCCCCTGTGTTATGGGAGACTTTTTGGTGCAATTTCTTGAATAGATGTTTATGTGTAGTATTTCTTCAAAAATCTACCATTGATTGGAGGTATTGGTCGTTGACCATGCAGATCAATCAGTTGATAGGCTCCTCCTTGATATACCTTTTCAATAGCGTACGGGCCTTCCCAATTAGGCTCAAATTTACCACCCATTTTACGATGAGGGATGATTGGTCTTCTCAGCACCAAGACTAATTCTCCTTCCTGGAATGCTCGAGGACGCACTAATCGATCAAATGATCTAGACATCCTTGCTCGATAAATTTCAAGATTTTGCTGGGCTTGGAGTCTAGCCTCATCCAGTGCATCAAGCTCTTCCATCCGTAAGTGAGTGTTCTGATCTTGCGTAAGATCATTTTGAATAGCTACTCGAAGTGATGGCAATTCAACTTCAAGTGGTAGCACTGCTTCAGCTCCAAACACTAATGCATAAGGAGTGGACTTTGTTGGAGTCTTATAAGTAGTACGATATGCCCATAAAGCTTCGGCCATTTTCGTGTGCCACTCTCTTTTATTTTTAGTGAGTATCTTTTTGAGTAACTTCACCAATGTTTTATTGAAGGCTTCCGCCAAGCCATTTGCTCTTGGGTTATATATAGATGAGTAGCGCCAATCAATCTTATGCCGCTCAATAAATCTATATATTTTAGTGCTTTTAAAAGCTGGACCGTTGTCTGAAATCATTCGACGTGGCACACCATATCGATAGACAATATTATGAGTAAAGAAATTAACCACATATCCAGCAGTAACTTCTTTGAAAGGAGCTGCTTCCGCCCACTTCGAAAAATAATCAGTTGCAGCTAAGATAAAGCGATGTCCAGCTGATGATGGTGGATCAATTGGACCAATTATATCTGTACCCCAACATTCAAATGGCCAAGAGGCAATTGTAGGGTGCAATGGGTTTGGAGGTTGATGTATAATGTCACCATGAATTTGACATTCATGACACTTTTTAGCATATTCAATACAATCTCTCACCATCGAAGGCCAATAATAACCTATTCTTTTAATTTTTATAGCCATTTTAGGTCCTGATTGATGTGCTCCACAAAGTCCTTCATGAACTTCAGTTACTACCTTAATAGCTTCTTCAATTCCCAAGCATCGTAGCCACATTTGATCAAATGATCTACGATAAAGAGTATCATTAACAAATGCATACCGCAAAGCTCTTTTTCTAATCTGTGAAGCTATCGATTTCTCTACTGGAAGCTTGCATTCTTTGAAATAATCGATGAAAGGTTGTCTCCAATCATCTTGCTCTTCAACCATGCATGCATCCTTTTGAAAGTTTAATACCTCTTGATAATTGTATTCGTCTTGAGTAGTTAATGATTTATTTTGTTGACTTTCACTAATGATTTGTTGTGGAGTGTGAGGAACAATCGAAGTTGTATCCTGTTGACAAAAATTTGATGGCCCCTCTACCAGCGGGGATTGCAAAATTGCTGGCTCTAACACTCGACGAGTATGAACTCCGATTAACACAGGCTCATCATTCATATTTGCCATTTCTTTTGCCAACTTAGCAAGAGAATCTGCCTTGCTATTTTGTGCTCGAGAGACTCGAGTAAATGTGATATATGGAATTTGCTTCATGAGTTCAATAACTCGTTTGTGATAATAGGCTAACTCAAGCCTATTAATTTTGTAAAGGCCTAATACTTGATTTATGATAAGCTGAGAATCACCAAATATATGAAGGTTTTGGATCCCTACTGAATTAGCAATCTCAAGACCCGCAACTAAGGCCTCATATTCAGCTTCATTATTTGTTCTAGGCTCAGTCAAACTAAATGAATATCTGAGTATCCCGCCATTAGGTGTTATAAAGATGAGACCAACACCAGCACGAGCCTTTGGAATGTTTGGAGGTTGAGAAGGTTTAATTGATGAAGCTCCATCAAAATACATTTCCCAAACTTGTAGTTTTTCTTTATCTTGAATAAGTAAAATTTGTTCATCTGGTAGATCATCATTGAGCGGTGAATCTACAGGGATGGGATGTGCAGCAAGAAAATCTGCCAGAATTTGACCTTTTACTGCCTTTTGTGGGACATATGTGATATCAAACTGCAAAAGTATTACTGCCCATCTAGCTAAACGACCTGTCAACGCTGGTCTTGTCATCAAGAACTTCAGCGGATCGATCTTTGAAATTAAAGTGACTTTATGAGATAGCATGTAATGGCGAAGCTTTTGTACAGCAAATATCAATGCTAAACAATGCTTCTCAATTGGAGAATAACGCATTTCTGCTCCAATTAGTCTACGACTGATATAATAAAGAGCATTCTCCTTTCCTCCTTCATTGTGTTGAGCCAACAACGCTCCAAGGGATTCTTCTAGTGCTGCTGTGTACAATATAAGAGGCTTCCCTGGAATTGGCGCTGCAAGAATAGGTGGGCTTAATAGATATCTTTTAATACTGTCGAACGCTTTCTGACATTCTGCATCCCAATTGAAGCGGACATCTTTCTTCATAAGCTTTGAAAATGATTGACACCTACCCGACAAATTTGATATGAACCGTCGAATGAAAGCTAATTGCCCTTGCAGAGAGCGAAGCTGTCGAAGATTTCTAGGAGGTGGCATCTCCATGATTGCCTTGATTTTGTTGGGGTCAATTTCGATTCCTCGATGTCGAACGACATACCCCAGAAATTTGCCGGAGGAGACCCCAAAAGCACATTTGAGAGGGTTCATCTTTAGATCATATTTTCTGATCCTTTTAAATACGATCCTCAGGTCATTTAAGTGATCCTTGCGATCCAGGCTCTTAACAACCAGGTCATCAACATAACACTCAACCTTCTGGTGTATTAACTCATCAAAAATATGCGTCATTGCTCGTTGGTAGGTGGCACCAGCATTCTTCAGACCAAAGGGCATGACCGTATAGCAGAAGATGCCAATGGGCGTCCTGAATGACGTATGCTTTTCATCCTCATGTGCCATCTTAATTTGATTGTATCCTGACGATCCATCCATGAAGGAGAACATGTCGTAGTTGGATGTATTGTCAACTAGAAGTTCTGATACTGGGAGTGGAAAGTCATCTTTCGGACATGCCTTGTTAAGATCCCTAAAATCGATGCAGATACGAATCTGGCCATTTTTCTTCTTGACGGGAACAATATTAGCAATCCAATTGGCATATTTTTCTTCTCGAATGAAGCCTACCTCTATAAGCTTCTTCGTTTCAGCAATCACCTGTTCTTCTATCTCCAATCTCATTCTCCTTGGAGCTTGTTTGACAGGCACCGCGTCAAGTTTAATAGCTAATCTGTGAACTGCTACATCAGGGGATAAGCCGGGCATTTCAGCATATGTCCAGGCAAAGCAGTCCCTGAATTCACAGAGAAGATCTTTTATTTCTTTTATTTGTTCATCGGGAAGGAGAGAACTAATGAAGGTTGGGCGAGGGTCCTCCTCAGTTCCCAAATTAATTTCTTTTAGTTCATCCATAGTAGCTTCTTGTCCACCATCTTCAAGTTCATCAGGTGCTGATTTGGCTTCCATGCCTTGATCACCAGAAATATTTACTTCATAAAAATCATTCTTCACCTTTTCTTCAGCTTTCGTATATCTTCCTGTGATTGTATAACAAGCCTTTCTCCGTGGATATGTAGATATAATAAATCCAAGGCCCTTGGTTGTAAGACAATCACTTTTTTGTGATGCCTGTAAATTCTTTTGATACCATATTCTTTGAAATAAACGGCTTCTTCGTTTAGTTATCCCTCCACGAATTCCTTGTTTTCGTAACATTTGTCGAATCCTTGTAGGATAATATTTTGGGATTTTGATAGGCACTATTTCTTCATATTCAAAATTTTGAATGAGCCAATCAACATTTTCATCATGATACTCTCCAGATTTATATAATATGCTTCCTGGTCCATTATCACCAGATAGAGGAGCTACATAAAATATTTTGAGTTCTTCAATCTTATGGATCTCACGAGGAGTGATTTCTCTAAAATTTTGTGAAGGAAGAGTTGTAACTTTAAATGTATCTTTTGATATTGATAAATTAGTCATTTTTCTCAAAAAAATAGACTGTATTCTGCCTGTATACGTAGTTTCACAGTCATATTCCGAATCAGAGTATTCTGCTTGTCTTTCATCATTAGCCAAAGGCTTACACAATTTCTTGAGTTTGACAAGTAAGTCATCATCTTCATCTGTATCACTTCCTAAATGAGGAACAGTTCTTTTATGTTGAGATGATGTATTAATTTTTTTAGGAAGAGTCGGCATAGCCTTCTTTCTTCCTAATTGTTTTGTTTCAACTTCTGATTGTTTCCTTTCAGTTTCCTTATTGGATTGCTTTACAATTTCAGAAGTTGATGCTATATTTTCATAGGATTTAATTGATTTTGGTGCTTTCGGAATGAAGTACTTTGCATCTTCATATATTTTTACTTCATTGACAGAAAAAGGTTGTATATCACCTGAAACTCTGAACTCTTCTCCATCTCTCAAGTACTTCATACATTGATGTAGAGTTGATGGAATAATACCATATTCATGAATCCATGGTCTTCCCAAGAGTGCTTTGAATGAAGTATCTGCATCAATCACATGAAATTTAGCTTCGGTAAAAAGCTTTCCAAACTTCAAAGGAAGAATAAATGATCCCATAGTTTTCTGTCCTTTTTCATTAAAACCATGCACCATCAATTTATCTTGTCCAAGATGTTGAACATCAAGTGAGAGTAATCTCAATGCTCGCAAGCTAATGAGATTTATTGAAGAACCAGGATCAATTAAAATTCTGCTTATCAGAATACCATCACTTTCTGCTGTAACATACAAAGGGCGATTATGCTCTGTTGTCCCAAGCATAAGATCTTCTTCAGAGAATGTAATGACTGGTTCATTTTGTGTTTGTAAGACTTCAGTTAAACATCTTTCAGCAAAATATGCTTCATATTTTTCTGGATCTTTAAGAGCTTGAATCAAAGTTTCCCGAAGATCCTTTGACATTAGCAAAGCTTCATATACACTGAGCTGTGCAGGAATTTTTCTTAAATGAGATAAGATATTATAATCTACTCCCTTGCTTTGTGCAAATTTCTTCTTAGGATCATTAGGAATGACATCTTCATTAATCACAATGTCTTTACCCTTATCTTTATTGAATAGCCGTTTCTTCGGTGGTGATGACAACCTTCTACCACTCCTCAATTGTACTTGGACTACTTCATTTGGTTTCAACTCATCAGACATATCAATTCCTTCAGAATCTTCTTTCATTGATTGAGTGGATTGTTCAGAGTGTTCAGACTCATTATCTTCATTCATATGCTTCATCTGAGATATCTCTGTCTGTTCTAATTTGCTTTCATCAGGAAAACATAAATCCTCCTCTGAACTAGAACCTGTTTCTAGCACCATCATACATGCATGAGTTGTTATTTCTTTAGAATTTCTTTCTTGTGTAAAAGAAAATTCTTCATCAAGCATTTGGAAAGGAGTTTGCAGACAAATGTTTGAAGTTGCTGAAATAACCCGGCATGTTTCAACTGGCACGAATTCTTCATCATCACTTTCATTGTCTCCCTTCATTTGATTTATCTGAAGCTGAGATATAAAATCAGCTAAGGTAATAGGACGCCTTGCTGGTTGACAATATTCTTCAAGATTATTGATAACTTTCTGAATAACAGTTTTCTTCTTTCTAAGCTTCCTTTGTCGGAATGACTTATTTGATTTTCTTAGTAGTACCTGGCTAGAACCTGACGATCTAGCTTGATCAGTATGTCTCCCATTTGATGATGTAGAAATAGATATATTTGAATCCGGCTTTCTTTTTAATTCAAGTATTGGTTCAATCGGAGACTTCCACTTTACACCAGGAACTCCTTCAAGTTGCTTTAGCATCTTTTTTGTCTTCTTTGAAATAACAATATCCCAATTTTCTTCTTGCACCACTGCTTCTTTTCTTTCTTCAACTGATGATATGGGGGAGGATGTAATCATTCTCGCTGATTCTTTCTTTGGTTGCACTAAAACACTCTTTGAAAGAGTGAATTCTCCCCTTTTATATTTTTTCTCTAACCAATCTTTGAAGACATAACAATCTTCAATAGGATGGCTAATTACTTGATGATACGGACAGTAATTAGGATCATCAATTTTATTTGCCTCTTCAGGTCTTTTGGATTTTGGCAATTCTAGACCTGCTTTAAGTGCTTGGCGAAATAATTTAGCCACACTATCTCTTCTGAAAGAATATTCTTTTGCCATTTTTTCTTGAAGAGATGGAATTACTCGATCACCTTCTCCTGTTGCTAGTATATGACGTTCTCCTCCAGTAGGAAAGTTTCTTGGTTTATTATTGTTGCCTCCAAGTATTAACTTTTGCTTAGGATCAAACTTGGCCCTTTCTTTATCTCTGTCTTCTTTATTGATTGATTGCTTTCCTTTATCAATATTATAAGACGCACGAGCATCACCTCTTCTTGCATCTGGAGCCTTATTTCTTTTGGATCTATCCACATAACCTTCAGATCTTGAAAGATTTAACTTTTCAAATTTTGCTACCCGATCTAGCAACTCTTGAAATGTGGAAATTGAAGACATGCAAAGATATGGTACCATCTTATCATCGATGTTACCCATCAATAGTTGAATGGCATGCTCTTCTTCTAATTGTTGTTCACATTTCATACTCATGTTTCTCCAACGAGTGATATACTTCGTTACTGATTCATCTCTTTTTCGTTTTTCTAATACGAGATCTGCTATAGTAGTCTTCTCCACAGCACTAGCAAACCTCTTCACAAATATTGTCTCTAATTCAGCAAAAGTTTTGATAGAATCATTAGGCAGTTCTGTATACCATTCAAAAGCGGTTGAAGTTAAACTGCTAACAAACTGACGAAAAAGCAAAGCATCTACACCTCCAGTGTTCCCACAAGTTGCTTTAAATTGAGCTAGGTGTTGCTTTGGATTTCCAGTACCATTGAAAGTATTAAATTTTGGCACTGAATACCCTTTAGGATATGACACCTGATCATACTCAGCAGGATATGGGCGCCCTTTACTTACAAACTTTTCTGCTTGCTCAGATGCAATAACAGCCTTGATTTTCTCACTAATGAGACTGTCAAGTTTATCAACTGTCACTGGTTCAGATGAACTTGGAGTAGATTCAGGAGTGGATTGGAGAGGAACTGAATTGATTTTAGATCTTTCTTTGGGAACATCTTGTACTCCAGATGCTTGTGGCATTATGCTAACTGGAGGATTTACTGGCGCACTACTAGACCCTTGTTGATTGGAAGGTTGAACAAGTACAGGATTTACAACAACATCTTTCTGCATCAGTTGTATCATCATATTCATTTGTGTCATCATTTCACTCATCTTGACATTAAGTTGGGAAATTTCTTTATCTTTCTTTTTCATTTCTTGTTGCATTTCTCTTTGTGTTCGAGCTAGTGCAACAGCATCGATTAATACTGGTTCTTCTTCCTCTTCTTCTTCTTCTTCTTCTCCTTCTCCTTCACTTTCTAAGATGGGCAATAACCTTTCTTCATCTTCTCCTGTTTGTTGCAAGAGATCACGAGGAATGGTAGTTGAAATTCCTTGTTGATAACCTTGTGAACTTGACTGTCCACTAGTATGTCCTATCATATAAGTAACTTCAATACCCATTGTTTCTTCTTCTTCATTGTCTTCTTTTATATGAATTTCTGAACGACGCCTCCAATGAACATCTGGTTCTACATCGGGCATCAACAAACTCTCAACTAGAGAATCAGAATTGAGCACCTTCTCCTCTTCAGAAGCTATGGTTGGATGATGATGGGATCCTTTAGAAGATTCTCCAAAGTGTCGACCACCATGAGTATTATCAACAAAGATCTTCTTTGGAATCCATTCTTGTTGGATTTTTCTATTAGCGGATCTCTGGAAATATACTCCAGATGTCACGCCTTTAAATTTTTATTCATAAGGCCTTGGCCTCCATATTTGTTTTCCTTTATGCTGGGCCCTTTCGGTGGCGGATTCTTGGATGTGCGGTCCAAGTGTCACGCCCCGATGTGCTTCCTGTGGAGCATGTCGTCGGTAACCTCTTCTTTCAGCCATCACATTAGATGATAACCTCTCCCTTGGAGGGGTTCTTTGGGCCTCAACAACCAATGGCCTCTGAAACTTCTTTTTCATTAGACCATTTCCTTTGACTGTCTTCAAAACTCGATGGACTCGAGCAGATAGACGTTCAGGCTCCCTCATCTTTTGAGGGGTCGGGGCTTCAGGTCGACGCTCCCAGAAGGATCGCTTGAGCTCACAAGAAGAGCTATTTCTCCTTATCCACCTTAGGTTAGTGAACCTATTCTGGGTGGGAATATTGATCTCTGGTTCTTGTGCTGACAGGTTGGAGGGATGGACTGGTATTGGCAGCTGTTGAGCGCGTAGTTCTGCATTTCTCTTCCTTCTTTGTCTTCTCGTAAGCCCTCCTCCAGATGAGGAGGCTTTAGCATTATATTTTTTGGATGCAGGTAACTCGGTCGACAGAGAAGTGGCATTGGCAGATACCACTGAAACCTTTCCACCAGTCACAATTCTCTTGGTGGTTGGAGCTTCCACTTGTGACAATCGTTCAAACACAGAAATCCTCCTACGAGGGTTCTCGGCAGCAACAGTTCGTGTAGAAGTCTCGATAGAATGGGGCCTCCCAGCAGACCCTTCAGAGTTCATGCCATTCACAGGAACAGCGGCAGCCATGGCAGTAGCGGCAGTAAACTGTAGCCCGCCAAACTGGATAGTGGCCCCAGTATTTCCAGTATTTATTACAGCATTAGCTAGGCGAATATTTGCACCACGCCCAAGTTTCACAGTAAAAGGAGTATTTTGAAGATCCATTCTGCACAAATGAAAGATGGGGATCAGTGATCAAAGTTTTGATAGATTACCCCACGCTTTCAAAATGCAGAAACTTAATAAAACAAAATAACATAAATAAATAAGCATGATCTTTCAGCAATTATAGATTACGCTTTCGAATGTTTACTGTACTACTATAGCTTATAGGTGATTAGTCAAAGACGGAAAGAGAAACCTATCCCCAGCGGAGTCGCCAGAAATCTGTGGGCTCCAAAAATTCGTGCCCCGGCCTCCCCTTCGTAGGAGAGTTTTAACGATGTTCCGGGGTAAATTTTGGAAGGCAGATGGGTTTGTAGATAAGACATTACCCAGAGATTTCGCCCTCATTTTGTGAGGACTTTATGATCTGGTTCTAGGTTTCCTATAGGCGCAAGCCCCTATAGTTAATTACCCCTCTCGATTACGAGAGAGCACTTTCGATTAAGACTAGTCATGAAGTAGGTACACAATACCTAGCATATAGTAGCAACACATGAAATTGGAATTATAAATTTATTATTTATATACTTAAAGCGGATAGTGGGGGGAATGATGATGAGCCCGATCAAGATCCCATGGTTCCGTCGTCCCGGGCTATCGTGGTCCCTAGTCTACTTAGTCAGAGGAGGTAGTCGACCCAACCTGACAGAAGGATCCTTGTCGGCAGCCATGGGTTGCTTCGTCCAAGGGGACCTTGTAGACATGGGGTGGATGCTTGTTTAAGGAGACAAATTTTAGTCAACCTTAGCTAACAGAAAGCTTTATGCCTTATTAAATGCACCCTATAATTCATTACTCAAGGGGCTTTTAACCATTGGAGAACATACGGGCTTTGACCGTAACCGTAATATAGTGGTGCTATTTTGCAGCAAAACCACCCGGTCAGAGGGCACATGCCACGTCTCCGCTGGCGAGAAATCATTTGAGAATGAATCACAGTGATACATTCAATTAGACATTTTGCTCTTTGTGAGTTGAAGTTATTCTGAAATTTATCATCCTTAACAAACGTTTGCGGATGATGAATGAATTTTTTTGCTTTAAGTTTTAAATAATAAATTTCATTTGAATATTTTAAAATTGATCAAGATTTTGTTCTAAATATGCATGTTTTGAAGTCCCCTCCGGTTGAGAATAGCTTTCAACACGGCCATCATCGGGGCTGAATTTCAGCATTTGAAAATATTTGTATTTTATAAGCATTTGGAAATATTTGAAGGTATAGAATCCCCTCCGGTTGATATCAACATTCAACACGGCCATCATCGAGGCTGAATTTCAGCATTTGAAAATATTTGTATTTTATAAGCATTTGGAAATATTTGAAGGTATAGAATCCCCTCTGGTTGATATAGACATTCAACACGGCCATCATCGGGAATTGAATAGCATGTATATTAGACTTTAAAATTAAATATGCACACTTCTCGAGGCGGTAGCACTCTTCTTGGAATAGTCGCTTGCTTTCCAAGGCTGCTACACTCATCTTAGAGGTGTTGACACCCTGCTCGCTGCATCATATTGACAATTAGAAAATAATTTTTTGTATGCAGGAGGGGAGCATTAAACGCCTTCTGTCCGCTTGTAAAAGTGGTGCGGATCCGGTGGCGTTGATTTTATTCTTTCATTATCCTTCTCATTATTATTATAGTAGTCAATGACATCTCAATTTATATTCATCACATGGACATAAGAAAAATGCAATCACATTCATTTATTCTTAATTTTAATCCTCAAATTTTATCCATAAACCCTTTTATGAATCGTACGTTCAAACTTCTAAAACAAATTCATGCTTTAAAAGTAAACGTATTAATCATATAAATCAAAACATCTCATCCAACAAAATTTGCAAAGAGATATTTTATCTCCATCATGAACTAAAAGCTCTGCTAAATTTCTTTCTCTTTGGAGTTGTTCATCAAAATTCAGAAATAATGCTATTCTCTTTGGAGTTTTTTTTTATTTATAATGCTTGTCAATTCATGCAAGTTGCTTAAAGGGACTTCTCTTTGTAGATATGTAGCATACATATAAAGTCCAGTAAAAACTCTTAATCAATATAAGTGACTTCTAGAATAGCATTGTTTAACAGGAAATTAAAGACTCCATCATTTTAAGCATTTTGGAGCATTTTAAACTATCACAATTGCACGAATTGGATATTCATACATGATCATCTTCAAAGAAATGGAGAGCAGCAAGAAGCATATTTATATTAAAATTTGAGCTTCTTTAAAAGATATTATATGAAAACAATTTTGAAGCTCAAAATGAGTCTCGTTCTCTTTTTAATGAGATTTTGTTCTTGATGGAGAATAGATATATTTTTATTCAATTTAAGTTTAATAATTCTCCAAAAATTATTTCACATATGCTCAATTTTCCAAAAAAAATATTTTGTTCAAATTTTTCTTCAGTCAAAATTTTGGCAGTATCCCGGCGTCTGCCCCGCATAGGGGGCATCTACGGACAACTGGGCCATCCCACCACGCTACTCGAGCGTGTATGGTAGGTGTCGGGGGACACCGGGCCGTATATCTTTTCATCTCACCACGCTACAAGAGCGTGTATGAGGCCTTCAAAAGTACCCGTAAAAGAACACTCGTGTCTCTCCCCACCACGCTACAAGAGCGTGTATAGGGCTCACCGTATGCGCCGCACCGGACTCCCTCCTACCGTGCTACGAGAGCGCGTATAGGTGGTTCGCCGGTTCGTTGCAAACGCCGAGAATGAGATTTGAGGTGTTAGAATTTGGCAAACAATATACCTTGACGAGCGAGCGAGGCAATGACGACGAGAAATCAAACACACAGAATGCCCTTTTTTTTTTTTAACACTAATAATAATAATAGTAAAGACAATACTAATAGGAATAGATAGATTAAGCTAGAGAGGAAGCTACTGTTTGATGAGGTGCTTGGTAAGAAGACTGAATTCGATTTTGGGTGATTGTTGATGTCAGAAGCAGTGAGAGGGGAGTTGTGAAGTGAGGCGTGAGCTGAGAGAGAGAATTGGGCTTGAGAACAGAAGGATAGAGTGGCGTGAGAATGGCTTTAGAATAGAAAGAGCCCGAGATAAATGCCAGAATATGATAGATATTTTGGGTTTTCATTATATTTGATTTTATTATTTACTAGGATTTACTAGGATAAGGCGGTGATGTGCATGCAAAGGAACACATAAGTTTACACATAAGTAGATGAATTTGGCCCCTTGCTGTAGCAGAAGACACATCAAAGGAATAATTTGCCAAAGCAAGTTAATAGCAAGGCACGTGGATTAAAATATGTAGAAGCAAAACGTCAACTTGTAGGTTATATGAGTTGATTTATATTGATATATATACAGGATATATACAGATTATTTTAGATTATATATATATATATTTTTTAATCATCTAAATATATAATTTAATATTATTAAATTAGATGATCCTGGTGATTTTTTTTTTTTTAGGTTATTAATTTTAATATTATTATCAAATTTACACTACTTACATGACATATTTTGAAATAACTTTTTTTTTTTATTTAATTTTGATTTTCTTATGACTTTTTTTTTTCTTGCCTCATTTGCCGACAAAATTTTCAATTAACGGGCATCGCAACTCAAGCCAAATTTTATATTTTCGTTCACACACCGAATTTTATATTTTCCCTTATGCAAGGATTTAGACAATATTATTGTCAATCTTGAGTATTTTCAACGTTTCGAACATAACGGAGAAATTCATTTTTCAAACGGATGACATTTGGGCAACATCGAGTATGTCCGTAGTCCGTCGATTTCGATCGCTTTCGTTCAATTTAATTACACGGGATCTCTCTTTGGATAAATTCGATGCTCTAAATTCATCGACAAGGCTTGTTTAACAAGTGGAGGACATTTGGATATTGTTTTGCTAACGTCGCGTCCACTAGCATATTATCGTTCGATCGAGTCGCATACGAACAACTTATATTTGATAAATTTGATGTCCTGAATGCATCGATATGATCCATTTTGTAATCGGACAAAGCTTTAATCATTTCATTATGATCGAGGCACTCTGATCTTCGTTTTGAGCAATGTCTTATTTATCAATATCGATTAGGATATCATTTTCTCGCATTAACCATGCTATATAAGTAGAGGTCAACAGAAGGATCTTTGTTTGGTGACGGAGGTCGGAATGATCGTAGTCGAAGGATGAGAGTGATCAGAAAGACTGTTGACATAAAGCGACAAAGTTCTTACATCAATTGGAGGTCGTGCAAAAGTCTGGCGTTAGTTGGTGGCTGGGCATAAAAACCGGCATCAGTTGGCGATTGGGCAGAAGTCCGACATCAGTTGGTAGCCGGGTTGAAATCTGGCATTAGCTGGTGGTCGGGCATAATTCCGATGTCTGTTAGAAATTCGACTATGGATAGAAGTCCGTCGACGAGCAAAAGTTTGGCAATGAGCGAAAGTTCAGCGTCGGTCAAAAGTTTGACGACGAGTGGAAGTCCTTTGTCGGGTAGAAATCTGGTGATGGGCGAGAGGCTGACATCGGGTAGAAATCCAACGACGTTTGGCAGACGGGTAGAACTCCGGCATCAGTCGGTTGTCAAGTGAAAGTCCACCGATGGTTGAGGAGGCGTCTCTTCATTCTCTTCCTTTTCTTCTTACTTCCTTGCTTAATTCCGGCATCAGTTGGCCATCCAGCAGAACTCTGACATCGTTCAGTTACCGGGTGAAAGTCCGGCGGTGGTCGATGAGGAGTCTCTTCCTTCTCTTCTCTTCTTCTCCTCTCTTCTTACTTGGGATCCCCTCTCAAGAGAAATGAGTGATCTATTTATAGTTTTCTGAGAGTAGCATGAACAGTAAATATGAGGAAGATAAGGGGTAAATTGGGAGTAAGTTGAATGGATGGCCCATGTTGAATCTCTTGATCGTGGATTGTTTGTTGGATATTTGAATGTCTTTATGATGTCCAAATTTGATGATCTTGGACTCGTTGGATTTGTCTCGTTGAGCCGCTCGATTCGACTATAAGCATGTCATATTTGGAAACCGTTTAGTAATCCAAATAATGGTTTGACCTTTCCAAATATACTTTGAGTCTTCCATTTGGATCCATTTGGGCTCGGATTGAGGCTTCGTTTGGGACGGCTTTTTTATTGCTTTTTAAAACGGAGTTTTAGTACAAAAATAAAAAAATTTGTACTAAAAATCCGTTTTAGAAAGTAATAAAAAAGCATTCCCAAACGAAGCCTGAGTAGAATTTGGTATTGTTGGGTTCGTATTTCTGAGACGTTTAGTTCGACTGTAAGTTTACTGAAATCAAAGTTTAGATGGTCTCGGGTTTAATTTTTTATGTTTCCAACTTGATTTTGCTTCTAGATTTGTGTCCGATCATGATAATTTTTTGATGATATATCAAAGATAGTTAAAAATAAAGAATTAATTAATTATAATTAAAAATAATAATGTGCATGTTAAGTAGAAGTTATTTATTAATTATTATTTAGTATTAATTATATATTTAATAATATATATTTTAAGTTTATTAATTAGGCGTATTATATAATATTTAATTACTAATTATATTATTAAATATTCAATTAAGTTGAATGAGAAAATTAACTTATGCACTAATAATACTATTAATTATTTAATTAATTTACTTCATTATTAATATTTAAATTATATTAATTAAATTAATCAATAATAACTTAGAGGCGTCTAGGTTTGGCCTTCATCAGTTCATCTTCTCTTTTCGTCGTTGCTTTGCAGGAGGTGTAGAGATTGCACGCGTCGCTTCGTCTGCTCCTTCGTGGCTGTTCGATTTCGCTCCTCCGACGACTTTCCCGTCCTGTCGGATCGAAAGTTACGACATTTTGATCGGAAGCAACAACGGGAGCTCCCTGGCTGTGAAGGTAACTTTCTATCTTTCGCGTGCTTCTTTGGCCAAATCCCATAAATCTGCCGAACCGAGGGATTTAGTAAATCCGGGATTTAAGCCGTAAATCCTTAAATCCGGGATTTGCCCATCGCCGGGATTTAACGCGCGAACAAAAACCGTTTGGCTGGATTTAGCGTAAATCCGACTTAATCCCGCTGTAAATCCAATATCAAATAGCATAAAAAATCGCGAATACTCCTTGAAGTAGAGATTAGACTTACCGTGAGATTGAACTTTGTATTCTTTTTGGCGTTTGGCAGGATTTAGCTCAAATCTTGCCTAAATTTGGCCTAATTCGTGACAGGGCTTAAAGGTTGTCATCCAACCCTTCGTCTTCACAAAACTGTACATTTATCAGCTCCTGTGTACTATAATAGGAGGCTAAATTATTCTCCACTGACTTGGCAGAGGCCTTTCCGTCCACTCAACAGAAGGTATTGCTTGGATTACCTGATTCTCTCTCCCCATTTAGTGGAGAGTTTCAATTTTAAACTTGATTTTTTTAGCTATTCAAGTTTTGTTTGAGATGAAGAGACTTTATGCTAATTTGAAATATTTTTTTATTTTTTTGTATACCTTCTTGAGCGGTTACATTTGTTAGAGAAGATTGCTTTTTTTTTTGCATGATTTTATTGATATATATTTTTTTTATTTGTGCACAATTTTATTGTGGCATATCTTTATTTATCTCTATAAAGAGGGTTAGAAAGTAAAAAAAATTCAAATGAATAATAAATTCCTGATTTGAATATTTTAAGTTTTAATCTTATTGTCTAATGACATTGCAAACTTCCCTTCAAGAAGTTTGGAAACGTTTGGTCTTTATCTGTTTATGGAATTATAGTTATTTTCATCTTCAGATTAAACCATTCTTATGGATTTAATCAAGCCTTTCAGTATCTTCAAATTCATTAAAACTCCTAATATTAACCATTCGTTTTCAGAACCCTTCATTATCCAAAACTTCAAAAAACATTATTAGTACTACCCTGTCTTCCTAAGTACCTACCAACACTTTCCTCTCTGCTAAAATCCAATTGCTTTCAATTTGCATAAGCTATCTACTGTTGGTCTTCTCGATCTGTCAATTTTGTCTCATACTCTCATCCTTAACCCTTCATATTACTCGACATGAATCTTTGCAAATATGAAATTCTGAACAAGAGGAAGACACTTCCCCTCTTTACAGCATCATTAGCAGCACCAAATTGGTATCTTATGTGTCAATTTCGCTCTATCTTATAACTATATAGCATCAACATCAAGCCTTTATCCCACTACATGAGGTCGGCAACATGAATCATTTTCTCCATTGTGTCGTGTTAATTGTGCTCTGTTAAGATCTCATTTATATCTAATAAAAAAAGATCATTTCTTATACTTTCTAATCAAGTTTTTCAATTTTACCTCTACCTTTTTAACATTGGCCAATTCTAATATATTTATTCTCCTAACTAATTCATCGGAAGGCCGTTGTTTTATGTGACCAAAGCATCTAAGGGGACTCTCTCTAATCTTATCTAACACTGGTGTTACTCCAACATTTTCACGTATATACTCGTTTCATGTTGTCTCTAAGAGTGAAGCTACTCCACCTGAGAATCCTCATCTTTGTAACATTTAACATAATTTTATGCTTCTGTTTTAATGGCCAACATTCTGTGCCATGATACCACCATCTTATATAATTTTCCCATTAAGTTTGAGGGGTACTTTTCTATCACACAACATACTCGATTCATTCATTCATTTCAACCCTCCAACTTAAATTTTACTATTAATATCCTCATCTATTTCACAGTCATTTTGAACAATAGACCTAAGATATCTAAAACGTGTACACTTTTTAATGCTTGATTGCCCAAAGTCGCAATCCCCCTGCTAGATCTATTACTACTAAAATAATACTTCATGCATTCAATTTTAAATCAACTCAACGAAAACCTTTAGACTCTAAGGTTGATCGTATTAACAACATGCAAGAAAATTTAATCAATTCCATATAGAGTCACCATTCCAGGAATAAGCACATATCAAATCCCATAGGGGATCACCTTCGCTTTATCTATGTGTGGGCTCCGAAAATTCTGCCCCGGCCTCCCCGCCGCTCGTTTTTCTTTTTTTATTCGGCGAGGGAGTTTTAACGGATAAGTTCTGGGGTAAATTTTGGAAGGCAGATGGGTTTGTAGATAAGGCACTACCCAGAGATTTCGCCCTCATTTTGTGAGGACTTTATGATCTGAGTTCTGGTTTCCTATAGGCGCAAGCCCCTATAGTTAATTACCCCTCCCAATCATGAGAGAGAACTTTCGATTAAGGCTAGTCGTCAATCAGATACGTAGAATATACGTGTTATCTGACATATAGTAGCAGCATAGGTTTAGGTATTTGAAATGTTTGGAAGTTTGGGAATTTGGGAAATTTGATATTTGAAAATTTGAAGGTTTTTTATATTTAAAATAGAAATTTTCACCATCTCGTACTTAAAGCAGATGGTGGGGGAATGAATGATAGACCCGATCAAGATCCCATGGTTCCGTCGTCCCGGGCCATCGTGGTCCCTGGTCTACTTAGTCAGAGGAGGTAGTCGACCCAACCTGACAGAAGGATCCTTGTCGGCAGTCATGGGTTGCTTCGTCCAAGGGGACCTTGTAGACCTGGGATGGGTGTTTGTCTAAGGGGACAAATTAGAATCCACCTTAGCTAACATTGGGCTTTGTGCCTTATCGATCATATCCTATTGATTCATATCTCAAGAATTTGATGCCAATAAGGAGCGTATCGGCGCTGGCCATAACCGGTATTTCGTGGTGCCATTTGGCGGCAAAACCACTCAGTTCAGAGGGCCCCGGGTCATAACCGTTTATCCTGCGGTGCCATTTGGCGGCAAACCGCCGGTCAGAGGACACGTACCACGTCCTTACTGGCAGGAGATTGTTTGAGAATGAATCCTAGTAATATTTTCGATTAGGCATTTAGCTCTTTTGTGAGCTGAGGTAAATTTTGATTTGTCCACCCTGACAAACTGTTGCGGAGGGTGGATGGATTTTTGCTCTAAATGCGATGGATTTATTTCAGTTTTAAATATTTTTTTGGATTTTTGGATTTTGAGATTTTTTTAGATATTTGGAACGGCATTTAAAAAAAATATTTGGAATGGACCCCTCCGGTTGAGATTTGCATTCAACACGGCCATCATCGAGGTGTTTGGGGTCATTTCCCTTTATTGATTGAACCTTGTCAACTCTGTCGGGCTGTCGACAGAGGATTGGGTTTCTGCCCTTGATGGTGAATTCCCATTGTTATAGGCCTTAAAGGCCTAATATGAATGTATTAAAACAAATATTCTGGTCGCCATGGCCACATATTTGTTTATAGGTTCGAACCCTGTCGACTTCTATTGATCCGTATAGACGGATCGGGTTCGAACTTGAATTCACTTATTGACCCGCGCAGCATCCTTAGACGTCACGTGTGTATCAATAACACACTCGCGGGGCCCATACGGGTGTTTGGGGGCATTTTATAATTGAACCCTGTCCACTCCTTTTATCTTCTTAGGAGGATCGGGTTCAAAATTTGATAACTCGCGCAGCATCCCTAGACGTCACGTATATTTCTATAACAAGCTCGTCGGGGCCCATGCGGGTTTTATGATTGTTTTTACCCCTTTTAGTGTACCTATGTGTATACAAACTATGGTGCATGTGCGGGGGTACTTTGAAAGTATTTGTGGACGCATTCTGTCTGCTTATACGGAGGTTGCAGATCCGGTGGCCTGTTATAGTTGTGGACGCCTTTTGTTTGCTTGCACGAATGTTGCAGATCTGGTGGCGTGTTATAGTTGTGGACGCCTTCTGTCTGCTTGCACGAATGTTGCAGATCCGGTGGCGTGTTATAGTTGTGGACGCCTTCTGTTTGCTTGCACGAATGTTGCAGATCCGGTGGCGTGGCGTAGCAGCTTCTGGATCAGTTGTTTGCTGCTTTGTACAGGTAGACTATCGTGCACTATTTGTTGATTTCTGTAGGTGGATCATAGTGCACTAACTAATCTCCTGCCTTCGGGTTGTAGAAGCTCGTATGAACTTGTATTCTTTATGCATTCCGCTGTGTTTTTGGTCTTTGCAATACATCCACTACTGCTGGAGGTAGATGTATTTATCCTTATGCTGAAGTTGACTACAGGATGCTGCATTTACTGTAGTCTTTATGTATCTACCCATCAGTGGCATGTGGCACATACATTTGTCTTCGTAGAGGGATCGTATGTGTTGCAGATCTTTATTAGTTATGAACTAGACATCATCAATACCAATCACATTCTTCGTGGCTTTTCTCAGTGTGATATGCTATTGGGTCACCATCTCTTGCATATGATTGATACAAATATCATGACCAATTGTAGTTGTTTCTTCCATTTAGTCTTTGCTTGCAAGCAAGTTGTATCACAAGTTCATTTGTTCGTCAATGTCTGTTTGAGTGCGCCGAAGGCTTTAAGTACTGTAGAAAAACTTCATGCTATCTTTCCTTTTTGACATGCAAATATGAAAATATACTTTGATTCAACTATACATCATCCATTGATGCTTAATTAAGAAATTAGGATTGTCATCTCTCATTTGATTCCCGCTCATAAATGAACCATGTTGAATGTGACAAATCCTTTGCTACCATATGAAGATGATTCAAGTCATGTGTGATAAGTTTGTTCAATGGCATTTGCCTCCCAATTGACGTAATAATCTCTTAAAATCAATTGGAAGTCTTCTATTGCAAATTACAAGTATGTCATTGCATTCTTCAATTAATCATTACTTGCATGATTAAAGTTGTTGCTCATAAACATTTCATTTGATTCTTGCTTGAACAATTATACTTAGCACTTGATGCATGAGTATCACACCTTCCTTATGAATACATCATTTGATAATTTCATATTTGATTGCAATTTTCATTCTTATATGAAGTTCAATCCAACATTGTTCTCTTATATTCAACTTTATTTGATTTTGAATGACATAATCATTTAATGTTCATTTGAGCACAATTTGGTTGCAATCATAAGTCTTATTCTCTTTTTTATTCATTCAAATTTTTACTCAAAATTTTCAAGTCATTTTAAAGTATGAGCTCATTTCAATTTTATTTTTATTAAATTCAAAATTAGTCTCTTTTTTTTTTTGGTCCATAAGTTCAAGTCCAATATGTCCAAATTCTGTCCAAGTCCTTGTCTTTTTCAGACAAAATTTTTGCAGCCTCCCGGCGTCTCCCCCGTTTAGGGGAAATTTTGGGAGACTAGCCTTCCCACCACGCGCAATAAAGGCGTGTATGGTAGGTGTCCTCGGACGAGGACACCGCGGCTGTGTACTTTCCTCCCACCACACGCAATAAAGGTGTGTATGGGGTCTTCGAATGCACCTGCATAAAAAATAACAATAAAGAAAAATACAGTTTGCTTTTCCCTCGCTCGAGGGTACTTATAAATGACTCCATTTCGTCGTAGGCGCCGCACCGGGGTCCCATCCCACCACGCGCAATAAAGGCGTGTATAGGCGGTTTTCCGGTGCGCCGTGGACGTCGAAATGAACCTTAAGGTGATTTCCCATCTTGTCGTAGGCGCCGCACCGGGGTCCCATCCCACCACGCGCAATAAAGGCGTGTATGGGCAGTTTTCCGGTGTGCCACAAACTCCGAAATGAGCTATCAAGTTTAAGGTTTTGAGCTTATGAATTTTAAACATTTGCAATAAAGCGACGGAGAATGCAGTGATGATAATGCATACAAAAAGTCCTCTCTTTCCCTTCCTTTTTTTTTTTTTTTTTTGGGAAAATATTTTTTTTTATTCTTTTGTTCTGTTCTGCTACATTCCCCTCCAAAGCTCGGGCAAGTTCTAATAGGAACTGTGGCATTCCTGTTGTATTGGCTTTTGCTCATCCTTGAAGTGTCATGAGGCCCTTGCACTTGAAGCAATGCAATTACACTTGAAGAATCTCCTCCATTATAACCCCTTTTCTTTTGAGTGCAACAGCTCTTTGATTAAATCCATCAGAGGGAGAACTCGATGGAAGAGCATCTGAAATTAATACACAATCAAGATTTTTCAGAACATATCTATGTGACTTAACAATAGCCTTGGAATAGATTTAGGCAAATGACTAGGAATTCTTGGTATCAAATAATGACGAAAAGGCCGTTTGCATTGTCTTGAGTGGTACTAACAGAACTTTGACTAATTTGCTTGCCAAATCTATTGGCAAACGTAGCATCAGAATTGCTCATCGTTTTATTTGAATCTAAAAAAAGTATGAAGGATTAGTGGTTTAATTCCCAGAACATTCGGTTACCATTCTTCTTTCATGGAACTCCAAATAAAAATTTAAACCATCTGCATTCTAGTTTCATTTGTCACTGCATTCTGAGATATTTACTTCTTGAAGAGATTCTTCATTTTCCTTTCATGACAAGATATATTCAAGCTGCCACTTGAAAAAAAAAATGATCGGGAACAACTTGGGGTATTGGGATTACCGCTTTTAAAGTTCAAAGGTGGCTTCAAATATTTGAGTTTCTCAGAACTATTATTTTGAGGGCTTTTCAGTGATTTATGCTCGGTGATCCACCATATGTGGTTGTAGTCATGAAAGTTTCTCTCCTCATGCTTTGGCTCTTTTCCAACGTGAGAGATATTCTCAAGGAGAGGAAGGCTGGTCGTACCCTCGTCGCCAACTGAGGAGCCGGAGAAATGTCGCCATCCTTTAGCCACAATAGAGACAGCAGAGGGATGGGGTCGGTTGACAGTGTGGCGCACGACGGCAGGAAAGTCGCTGATCTGCTGGCCACCGTCGGAGAAGACTTCGCTCTCATCATCGTTAGCCACTGCAGCCACATATTCTCTCTTCCTCACCAATGTGGGGCTTCTGTTGATGCTTCATATTGCACTCTCGTTTCTGTTTCCTCCACTTAAGCTGAAAATCAGATGATGGAAGAGATGGAGATATGAACAAGAAGGGAGGCTGGCTTGAAAGGTCTGGAGCTAGGATGCACGGACACGGACACGGCGACACGGACACGACACGACACGGACACGGGACACGGCATTTTTTAAAAATATAGGACACGGGTGCGGCGTGGACACGGCATAATAATTTTAAATATAATATATATAATTAAGGTAATATTATATTAAAAATGACAAGCAATATTAAATCAAAATCATGATAACTTGTTTAGCTCATAACTTAAAGATGTTTAATACAAAATATCTAGTACAACCATAAAAATATAACCAAAAAACCATTTAGTACAACATGAAAGTTCAACTACTCAATAGAGGGAATGATAGAATTAGATTCAGATGTTGGTCTTTGGCCTTCAATATCATCATCATTGAATATCATTGCTTCCAACTCTGGTTCATCTAAAGAAAGATTTGCAACCTCCAATAATCCCATTTCATCAAGGCACTCGAACCCATCTCCAGCAACATCCCACATCTTGTTATCACCTGTCATATAAAGTGGGGTTTTCCTTGATAGAAGACGAAGAAAATTGAGAGAAATGACGAACGGCGAAAAAAAATCTAGGTCAAACTTACAGAGAAATGACGAATGACGAATGGCAGCAAAATCTAGATCGAAATCTGGATCGGCTGCTCGGGAAGGTCGGAAGAAGCCTGCTCGGGACGCTCGGAAGTCGCCTGCTCGGAACGCTCGGACGGTCGGAAGCAGGAGGCGACGGTGCGGGCTGGAGCGTCGATCGGCTACGCGACTCCTCTGCTCGGGACGGCTGGATGCTCGCGTGATCGGGTCGGCTGGAAGCTCCGCCTGCTCGGGACGGCAGCGACTCCTCTCGACGGGATTAGCGACTCCGCCTGCTCGGGATGATGGCTGCGCGATCTCGCTCGAATGAATTAACCGGATTAGGGTAAGGGCTTATTAGGTGTTCTTTTTTGTTTTTTGTTTTTTTTTTTAATATGAAATAACCGGACACGCGTGTCCGACACGCGTGTCCGGTTTAAATTTTTTTTTTTTAAACAGGACACCCCTAGAACGTGTCGGACACGTGTCCGTGCCGTGTCGGACGCGTGTCCGTGTCCGACACGTGTCCGACACTGCATTGCCTCTTAAAACGAAGTGTCGGTGCATCATAGGTCTGGAGGGTAGGAAGGACGGACAGAGGTTGGATTCTCAGCAGAGCAAGAGGTGCTGTTTTGGCCTATCTCCCCAAGAGAAGAGGTGATCTTCTTGTTTTAACATAAAGAAGACGTAGCAATCGGTCTGAGCAGCCATCTTCTCTATAGAAATCTCAGCGGGATTATCAGCGGGTTTTAAGGGATTTGGCAGAGATATGAGGCCGAGGCTTTGACAAAAAGAGATATTTTGCATTTAATTTGATTTCAACTTTGCATTGTTTTGGTTAGGTTTATCTGTAGTGTTAATAATGATTTGCTCAAATTAGTAATAGCATTAATTAAGAATGACAAAACAGCATTAACGAGGTTAAAAACAGCCATGATTTGTGTGCCACTCTCTTGATTTGTGCGCTGATTGTGATGTAGAATGGGGAGGAGGCTTTGCTAGGGAGAGGATCTCCTCTCAAAAAAGCTGAAAAAATACACTTCAGGAAATCTGAAATTTGCTTCAGGTTTCTTATTCAAAACCTGAGAGGAATACGGCCAAGGGTTGTGAGCTGGAATTCTTTGGCTGCAGCAAGATCCAAGGGAGGTTGAGGGAAAATTCAAATCCTTGAATCCCAGAATTGAATAAGGGAAGCAAAGAAAGCAATTAAGAGGAGTAACAGGCGGGTTGTAGAGAGGAGGGAGGGAATTTTATCTGAGGGATTTTCTATTCCTAAATCAATGAGTTGATTTGGGGAATTAGATTAGGAAATAAGACTTAGGAGAATTATTGCTGGCGGGATTGAGGAGCTGAGGTGGAGTAAGGAGAGAGGAAGAGGAGGGAAGGCGGGATGGAATTTTGGGAAATCTGAGAGATTCTCAGGTTATGAAGGAAATAGACTTGAAAGGATTTCCACGTGGAATTATAAGGGGCCAAGCTGTATGGCTGATTGGAGGAAAAGAAATTTATTTCCTAAACCTGAAATCAGATTTTATGAAAGAAATTAAGGGGTGGGGCTTGAGGAAAATTCGGCCAAGCAAGAGGAGTTAATGAGGTGATTTAATGTTCCCAAATTTGAATTTAAAATTCGAATTGAATTTAGAATTCAAATGAATTTAAATTAAGGACTTAATGGAATTTGCTTAATGTTAGGGAATTAAGGAAAGAACCAATTAAATCCCTTTCGAATTTGAAATTCAAATCGGATTTAAAAATTGAAACTTTCCAAAAATAGCTTTCATGAATTAGGAACGATTTCGAATTTCGAAATACAGGATTTTGAATTTGAAATCAGCCCACAATATGTCCACCCAAATTAGGCAAGGATTTCAATTGGGATGAGGTGGTGGGTGGTGGCCGGCGGCTAGAGGTTGGCCGGCGGCATCCAAAAGGGTGTTTGGCCGTGAAGTTGAGGGAGGAGGAAGAATATGAAAACGACGACGGGGAGAGATAACAAGGAAGAAATCAAAACAAAGATAAAACGAAAGATAGAAACAAACGATAAAAAAAAAGAACCGCGAGCCTCGGACTCTTCCGAAGACTGACGGGTGATACGTTGCCCTTCTCCAAGGGACTTCAATTCACGAGCCCGGACCCATCCTGCGGCTGGTGAAGACTTCGATTCCTCTCATAGGAATCTCACTAACGCTCTCTCACAAGAAGAACACAATTGTGGAAAAACACAAAAATTTCATATTCATTAACCATCCATTACAATAGCTTAAGGCCCTTATTTATAGGCCATAACATGAGAAAATAGAAAATTACAAAAATGCCCCTTGGGCCACAACACTCAAATAAATTAACCTAGGGGTAAAATAGAAAATAACATAAAGTAGAAACTAAAATGCAGAAAATAATTCATAGATGACAACTTAAATTAGAGCCGTCGATTTACGACGCCTCCTGTGATAGATGCGCCAGATCTTCGTGCCGATGTCCGCATCAGATTGCCTTGTTTTACGTGCTGATTTTCCGATGCCCCGATCGCAATGACGCGGTCCATTTTGCGATCAGACTTCATTTGAGCATCGTCGAGATCTGATCTTTATCGAAATGCGTATTGTCGTATTTGAATCATCTCGGAATTTGTGCCACCACCTCGAATAATCCAAATTGATAAAAAAAATATTTTCTTAATGTTGACGATGTTCCGGACATAATGGCACTGTCCGTTTTGCGATCGGACGTCATTTCGTCACCGACGAGACTAATTTTCCTCGTAACGTGTGCCTTTGCATCATATTTAGATTCCCTTTGAAATTTACGACGCTACCTTAAATGATCCAATTTGATCAAATAAAATATATATCCCTAATGCCGACGACGTTCCGGACGCAATGACACTATCCGTTCGTCGATTTGATATCATTTGGTCTCCTACGAGGCTAATTTCCCTTGTAATGCGTGCCTTCACAACATATTTGAATCGCCTTCGAAAATTGCGACACCACCTCAAACAATCCAATTTAATCAAATAAAATGTATATCCCTAATGCCGACGACGTTCCGGACTCAATGACACTATCCGTTCGTCAATCGGACGTCGTTCGAGTATCATCGAGGCCTCATTTCCGTCGTAACGTAGGCTTTAATATCATATTTGCATCGCCTATAAATTCACCACCATCTCAGATGATCCAAATTTATTAAATAAAATATATATTCTGAATGTCGACGATGTTCCGGACGCAATGGCACTATCCGTTTGTCAATTGGACGTCATTCGAGTATCGTCGAGGCCTCATTTCCGTCGTAACGCAGGCTTTAATATCATATTTGCTTCGCTTAGAAATTCACCACCATCTCGGATGATCCAAATTTATTAAATAAAATATATATTTTGAATGTAGACAACGTTCCGGACGTAATGACGCTGTCCGCTTATCAATCAGACATCGTCCGAGCATCTTCGAGGCCTTGTTTCCGTTGTAACGCAGGCCTCTATATCATATTTGCATCACCTAAAAATTCACCACCATCTCAGATGATCCAAATTTATCAAATAAAATATATTTTCTGAATTTCAACGACGTTCCAGACGAAATGGCGCTGTCCTCTTGTCGATCGGACGTCGTCCGAGCATCTTCGAGGCCTTGTTTCCGTCGTAACGCAAGCCTTTATATCATATTTGCATCACCTAAAAATCCACCACCATCTCAGATGATCCAAATTTATCAAATAAAATATTTTTTCTGAATGTTAACGACGTTTCGGACGCAATGGCTCTGTCCGCTTGTCAATCGGGCGTCGCCCGAGCATCTTCGAGGCCTTGTTTCCGTCGTAACGCAGACCTTTATATTATATTTGCATCACCTAAAAATTCACCACAATCTCAGATGATCCAAATTTATCAAATAAAATATATTTTTTGAATGTCGATGACGTTCCGGACGCAATGGAGCTGTCCGTTTGTCGATCGGACGTCATCCGTGCGTCTTCGAGGCCTGATTTCCTTTAAATGCGCGTTGTCTCGAAATTCATGTCACTCATTAGGATGATTCAAATTGAACAAGTAAAATACAGTTTTTTGAGTATTTGCAATGTTCTGAACACAATGATGAAGTCTGTTTGTTGATCTGACATCCTTTGATCAGCCTCGTGCTTTAATTTTGGGTGTCGGTCGTCCCTTTTGACCGATCTCATCCGATTCAATTGCGAAGGGCCTCGACCCAGCAGAGTTCGATGTCCTGATCGCAACGATGTCGTCCGTTTAGCATTCGGAGTTCATTTGACCCTTTAAGTGACATGTGGTGCTAAGGCGCGTAATGTTTTATTCACCAATTGGGGTCCTTTATTGCTTGGTTTGAGGTATAGGGGTCAACACTATGCATTGAGTAAATTGATTAAATGCAACAAGTTTAAAAGAAAGAAATATCAATCTTGATTAGAAATGAGGTCAAGTATCCTGCAATCTTAGCTCATACCTTTACAAATCCTTTGAACTTCCATAGATTTTACCTTAATAATACTTAGAACTACATTTTTAATTAAAGCTTCGTGATATAGTATTAGTTTAAGGATCTTTTAATAAATCTACAAGAAACTATGATCCATCAACATGTTTAATATCGCTTTGTGGTTAAGAAGTATTGCTTCTTGCTACATAATTTTATTGCTTCTTCCTTATACTTCCCTTTGCTCTTTAAATTCTATTCCTTTTTTATTGTTGTTTTATGTTTCATGGCATTTATTATTAAAGTTCCACTTTTGAATGCATGAACTAAAGCTCGGATGAAGAATAACTTATATGTTTAGCTGTAGATCAAAGATATTTAATAATAGATTGGCATTGTTCGATTAATTTGTCAAAGTATAGGGAAGCTTTGCTTCCATTGTGACCTGGAAGTCATGAGTTCGGGCCTATAAAATATACTTCTACAAATGCAGGGGCAAGGCTACATACGGGAGCCCCTCTCTATCTCCTATTGCACTTTGTACACTGTTTTAAGTTGACTTCTTATGTTATAGATTAAGAGATTTTTTTAACTAGCTTGGTACATCTTCTTAAGAAGGAATGGCTTGTCATTTCATTTGAGCTTCTATTTTGCTGATAATAGATAATTTTTTACTAAACAATGAATCAATGATGCTAGTTTACTTTGCAGGTTTTTACTCGCTGTTGTTGAAGCCATTACTGCTTATTCTTCCTTACTACTGGAACAATGGAAGAACCTACAGCTCGGCTTCTCACGGATTTTCTTGACTCTACAGTGCTCTTGGAGCAAACCCAATATGAAGAGGGCTTCAAAGACGGTTATAGAGATGGCGTGGCCTCTGGAAAAGAGGAGGGGAGGGAGGTTGGCTTGAAGCATGGATTTCAAGTTGGTGAGGAACTGGGCTTTTATCGTGGTTGTATAGAAGTTTGGAAATCAGCTATTATGATAGACCCAAATTCATTTTCTTCTCGTGTTCAGAAGAGAATTGATCAGTTGTCAGAGCTAGCGGAGAATTATCCACTTTTTCAACCGGAGAATCAGAATGTTCAAGAGATGATGGACTCTATTAGACTTAAGTTTAAGATTATTTCAGTAAATCTGGGCGTGAAGTTAGTGTATGAGGGGCGGAGTCACACATCAAAACAGGACCTGGAGGATATTGTAGTATGAAAGAATATCAGTTTTTGTATGAGACTATATAAATTAATCTTTTAGTCCAATCAGTTCTACCTTTACCTGGAGGATTCAGTATTTCTTTGTTGTAAATTTTGCTTAATCTAATAGTCTATAAGATTAGTGAATTTAAAAACTTTTATTAAAATATTATTTAAAAAAACAATAAAAATTTTATTTCATAGGAAGCCTAAATATGTTTACTAATGTTTTCATTTTTAATATCAAAAAATAAGAGCATATGCTTAAAATAGAGCTGAAGAATTGTGGCTAGGGGTGTCAATTTTGGGTTATGGGTCGGGTTTGACCTGTTTTTTCAAACGGGTCGGTTTTTAGGACCTAAATCCAACCCGCTTCGGGTTCGGGTCAACCCAAACCTGCAATTTTCGGGTCGAGATCGGGTCGGGTTTTCAGGTCGGGTCCAATATTGACAGCTCTAATTATGGTCATTCGGTATGTGGTAAAAGTAATAAATTCAGTTTAAACCTAAACCTTTTTTAAGGCAGTGATATTAAATTTTATGAGATCATTATTAAGTGTTTTCTTAATCAATTTTACCCATTGTTGGCTTATTTGATTTTTTATATCAGTGGTGTTATATAAATTTTATAAATTTGTAACATTTTGTATTAAATTATTAAAATTTCTATTTTGAAATTTCCATTAATAATTTTATAAAACTAGTTATTTCATAATTTGTATTAGAATTTTTAAATCCCCAAATTTTAAATTAAAATGAAACTCTTCTCCACCGCAAACAAGCAATGCCGATCCGATAAACATTAATAAAAAAGAATAAAGCCGCCACTCCGACATCAAAATGTGAAAAAGCTCCGAAGATTTGGAAAATGATTCAACAAAAAATTCTTCCATCATCACCAAGATCGTTCGCCGCCGCTACCTCGCCCACAAATCTCCTACCGAAACGCTCCTCTTCCCCGTCCCGCCTTCCCAAACAAGACGAAGCCGCCGATTCCACCGGCGATCAGACATCCGGTGGCACTTCGCCGCGAATCTCACCCAAAGCCAGTCCCAATCTCGCGCGTTGGTCTCGAGCTCGAGCCCTACGCTCCGGACGCGGGCTCTCTCTCCGCATCAAAACCCCCTCTTCTCCCGTGGGCGATATCACGTCGTCGATTCCGTCGGATTCGAGCGATAGCGAGGAGGACACCGCGGTGACGCCACGGGCCGACGGGAAACCGATTTACATGGTCTCCGACGGCACCGGATGGACGGCGGAGCATTCCGTCAACACCGCCCTAGGCCAGTTCGAGAACTACCTCGTCGATCGTGGCTGTCCCATTAATCCCCAGCTCTTCTCTGGGGTAAGCTCGTCTTTTTCTATAAGTATTGTGTTTTGTTTTCCTTAATTTTAGTGAACGCGAATTGCTACATAATTTTTTTTATTAACACTCAATATTTTTATTCGCAGCCATGAATTATGAGTGTGACTAAAAATTTGTTAATTTTTTCCACTAAATTTTTAGGAATCAAACGTTTAACTTCAAGAAAAACAAAATTTTTTTTTTCTTTGGCATCTTCTTATCTAATTATCTCGTAAGGTTTTTTCTCCTCCACAAAGCTTGGATTTTTATAGATGAAAAACTGGTGGAAGTGCTCAGCAGTATTGATCAGATGTCCATGATTGGCGGTCAAACCCGAAACCCATGCTTCGCTCCTGGGCTTCACACGAACTCCGGTTCAGCCAAGGTTTTTCGGAGCAAGATTCAGATGGCGAATTCTTCGGAGTTTGGCGTTCTTCTTCAGTCGTGCATCGATTCTCGATCACTGAAACAGGGGAGGGAGCTGCATGTTAAGATTCGGGAAGCTGGGTTGGAGAGGAATCCAGTTTTGCTCCCTAAGCTACTGAAGTTATTCTGTGTGTGTGGTCGGGCTGATGATGCGCGAGAGGTGTTTGATAACATTCCCAAAAGGAACTTGGATACCTTTGCATGGACTGCCATGATTACCGGGTATGTTAGGAATGAGAAACCCCACCTAGCGATTAAGCTGTTTTGTGAAATGCTTGAGCATGGATTGGAACTGGATTCATATACATTTTCGGCATCGCTGAAGGCATCCACTGATTTGAGTTTACGATTGTTGAGTGCTAACTTGCATTCACTGATAATGAAGTGTGGTTTTGGTTATTTTCTATCTGTTGGGAATGCACTTATTCATGCTTATGGGTCTTTTGGAGATGCTTGTAGTGCACAGAAGGTGTTTGGTAGAATGTCTGATCGTGATGTTGTATCGTGGTCCTCAATGATACGTGCTAGTTCCTCTGCAAAGCACTTCACTGAATCGGCAACATTGTTTTCTAGGATGCAATTTGAGGAATTTATTAGACCTAATGAGATTACACTCGTTTCATTATTGCCTGCTTGCAGTTTCTTCTCTTCTTTGAGGAAGGGCCAATCAATCCATGCTTATGCAATTCGGAATGGGTTTGATTCTAATCTTATTGTTTGCTCTGCTCTTGTTACAATGTATTCTAGATGTGGAAATCCTGATGAAGCTTTTAAAGTTTTCAGTAGTACGGAGAAACCAAATGTTTTTGTATGGACTTCAATGATTGAAGGTTTCTCAATTAATGGAAGGTTTGAGCTGGCTCTTGAATTGTTTAAGGAGATGCAGGGCCAAGGTTTGAAGCTCAATCCTTTCACTTTGATTGTGGTACTGTCTGCTTGCAGTCATGGTGGGCTGGTAGATATGGGATTGGAGATTTTTGAGTCAATGAAAGAGAGATTTGGTTTTGAGCCTTGTGCAGAGCACTATGCTTGTATTGTGGATATGTTGGGGAGAGGAGGAAGGCTGAATGAGGCTGAAAATTTGATTGAAAGAATGAAAGTGCCACCAACAGGTTCTGTACTTGGATCCCTCCTTGGAGCTTGTCAAGTGCATTGCAATGTGAAGCTTGGAGAGAAATTGGCAATGAAGCTTTTTCAGCTCGAACCATATAATGAAACCAATTATGTAATCTTGTCAAACATATATGCCTCGGCAGGGAGATGGGATGATGTGGGTAGAGTGAGAAGATTGATGGCAGTTAAAGGGCTGTCAAAGAGATCTGGTTGCAGCTGGATTGAAATAAAGAACAAGGTATATGTGTTTGGAGCACATGACCAATCAAATTCAGAATCTGAAAGTATTTACCGAAAGTTGGAGGAATTGAATTATATGATAATAATGTCGGGTTATGTGCCATCTACCAAATGTGTCTTACTTGATGTGGAGGAGGATGATAAGAAAAGGCTGCTTCGTAGCCATAGTGAGAGATTAGCTATTGCTTTTGGTCTTCTAAAGGCTCCCCCTAACGTTCCTATTAGAATTTCTAAGAACCTTCGAATATGTGGGGATTGCCATGATGCCATTAAATTAATATCAAAGGTTGTAGCTCGGCAATTTGTCATAAGGGATACACGCAGGTTTCATCATTTTTCTCAAGGAACTTGCTCTTGTGGTGATTATTGGTGAGATACTATGGCATCAGGGGACTTAGATTTGTCAGGTTTCCTTGGTCTTGAAACAGTTAACCATCACATTATGGTTCCAGCTACCATTGCTTTGCTTGCCTTTTCATTGTTGCTGGTCTCCCATGGACTTGCATTGGTGCTGTTAAATCTTGTAAGACGATTGTATACTTCACTGTTATCTGATTTGTTGGACATGGTGGATTTGGAATTTTATCGCTCCTACTTCAAGAGTTTTTAGTGGCAGTATGGATTGCTGACTAGTGTGTCTGACTAATATTAGAGGACCAGGATTGCAACGGAGCTTAGAATGTTCATCATGATGGTGATTGTTTAGGATATTTAATTTGCAAAATTTTTATTTTATGGTAATACTTTCTTTTTAATGTTTTTGAATTAGATCCCGAAATACTGAAATTGTAGTAAATTGTGCTGTTAATAGTGTTGATTCTCTCTTTACACCATTAACTTATTTTTGTTGCATTCCTTTTTTTATGTTCTAATTGCACACTTGCATGTTCTCAATGAGTGGCAGTAATACTTTTTTCCTATGCATTTGCTTCACCTTTTATTACAAACATTTTATTCAATCTTTCGTTGGATTAAATTATATTCTTAATTTAAAAAACTTCTATGTAGACTTGTCCCTTTTATAGTTCTCCAAATTCTTTTGCAGACAGTCCCAAGTGTTGCTAGGTTATCAATTCTTATGATAAATCAGCTTATCTAAGCTTGCACATTTTAGTGTTTACGCACCATGAGTTGTTAGGAAGTTTTGATTAAGGCTAAAATGAATATGCATTTGCTTAACTTCCATAGCTTAATGTGCACAAATTTAACTATTCTTTTTGGTTACTTTAGGTTCTGCTTGGTCAGACTATTTTTCTATGCACAGTTGTATAATATTTTCAATTTAGTAATCCTATATCTTTTATCTTTCTCAGGTTGGGGATGCAGATAGATTGATAGAGATCATAAAGCAAGCAGCAAAAGAAGGTGCTCTTGTTCTCTACACCCTTGCAGACCCTTCAATGGCTGAATCCGCAAAACAAGCCTGCAAGCTTTGGGGAGTACCATCGACGGATATTCTGGGTCCCACTATAGAGGCCATTGCCGCCCATATTGGTGTAGCTCCATCTGGCATCCCGCGAGGTGCTCCTGGTCGGAATCCACTCACAGAGGATTACTTCAAACGCATAGAGGCTATCGAATTCACCATCAAGCAGGATGATGGAGCTTTACCTCAAAATCTGAACCGTGCCCACATTGTTCTTGTTGGTGTCTCTCGTACCGGGAAGACACCTTTGTCCATTTATCTAGCTCAGAAAGGTTACAAGGTCGCAAATGTCCCCATTGTTATGGGTGTAGATTCCCCAAAGTCCTTATTTGATATTAACCAGGAGAAGATTTTTGGTTTAACCATAAATCCAGCGGCGCTACAAACTATCAGAAAGGCAAGGGCCAAGACCCTGGGACTCAAAGGTGACATGATGAGTAATTATTCAGACATGGAACATGTCAGGGAAGAATTGGAATTTGCTAAAAAAATTTTTGCACGGAATCCTGTATGGCCAGTAATAGGTAAGTGAATAGAAGTAGTAATAGTTTTATTTGGTGAAAGGTTATGATTTGTTTCTATTCTAATTGCTTATGTCTTGTATTGGTTTCAGAGATCACTGGAAAGGCCATTGAAGAGACTGCTGCTGTGATTGTGAGGATTTATCATGACAGAAAGAAGAAACGCTTTCTTCCTCACATATCCAAGAGATATTGATTTGTGTGGCACCTTTAGAATTTGTAAGCAAATGATGGAGGCTGCATAAAAGTACTTATTGCGATAACTGTGGTATGAAGAAGTATGATCTTTCTTAGTCTTTTATTGTACTATGGTGAACACTGTCAGGGTTGTATGGTTGAAATGCTTATTTGGAATGTATATTTAAGAGTATACAATAAATGCAGTGTATTTTGATTTGTCTAAAGCTGTTTAGTCGCTTGTATGGTAGTTTTTAGAGGAATAATTTATCTTGTTGGATTGGTCGTAAAATTCAGAATCTACCACTCTTTTGAAATAAAATGGTAAGAACAATTGAGATCAAGGTGGGTAGATGGTGAGGCAAGGACATGACTATATCTAGTTAATACAAGAATCAGATTGTTTATGTCTACTTGTAATAGATCTTATATTGGTGGCATCTTCATGAACTTGGTTGCTTTATTCTTGGTTTAGGCTGACAATCAAGTAATCTTGTACTTTAATGGCTTCATTGGTCATACATTCAGAAAATCATCACTATAGAGAATCATTTAGATGGACTTTACATTGAATGCCGAAAGTAAAGATTCTTATCCCACCTGTTTTTTCTTTCCATCCTTCTTTTTAATGTAAACTGGTGGCTTGGGCCGACCAAGATGATAATAATGAATTATCCTTAACTGCTCTGATTATATCAATCAAATGTTAGTCTTAGCACATATATTAAAGTCTTCGATGTGACCTTCATAGCAAGATTGCCATATATTCCTAGTACATTTTTGTTTTTACATCAAAGCATTATCCATAACTTTTCATTAAAAAACTGTGAGCTCGTTTGTAACAGCTGAAATTATGTATGTATGAAGTTTTTCGTTTGTCACAAGATTACAAGGTTATATATTTAAAATAAAACAAGTCTTCGTCTTCAAACTTTATTCCTTTCCTTCTCCAGCCCAAAGCAACAAGAAACCACCATAACTGTCCTTCCTTCTATGCCTTATTCAACTCTCATCTTCCCTTCACCTACAATCCCCTTCCTCTCCCTTTACCCTTGCCATTGCATTCATGTCTTCCTCCTCCCCATCCGCCGGTGCTCTCCACTCCCAACTCCATCTCTACCAACACCACACCCGTGCTGCTAGAACTCGTTTCTATGCCCACCGTGTCCGTGAAAGCTTCACTAGCCGTGTTGCCATGTTTTTATGCTCCATCCTCCTCACCCTCATTCTCATCTCTGGTATAATCATCCTTATCCTTTGGCTTAGCCTTCGTCCCCACCGTCCCCGCTTCTATCTCTCCTCCTTCTCCGCCCCCTCCCTTTCCACCCTCTCCTTCGATGTCTCTGATCGTAATCCCAACTCTAAAATTGCTATCTACTATGACGACATTAATGCTACTGTGTTTTCTAATAACCGTCAGCTGGCAACTGGCATTGTCCAATCTGCATTCTACCAACCAGCAAAGAACACCACCGAAATTCATGGCCAGTTTGTCATCGCCGGCGGGCAAAACATTGCCATTGATGCAACTACCAATCAGGTGACATTGCGGCTCGAGCTCAATACAGTAGTTCAATTCAAACTATCTACTTGGGACACTCATCACCACAACATGCATGTAAGCTGTGAGTTTGCTGTAGGACCTAATGGAAACCTCTTACCGGAGTTCCAAGGGGAGAGATGCTCACTCTACTTTGGTTAATCACATAACATCAACATATTTGTTGTTATTGCTTATATTGTCTTTCTCCTATTTGATTTTAAAGAATTTGTATTTATATTTCTTATTGAAATATTAAAGGTTGTATAAAGATGCGTGCTTAGGTTTAGTGTACATTTAACATTCGAATTTATTGAGAGTTTTTTTCAATTATTTCTTCATCTGCACTAGCAAACAGTTGTTGATCATGCCTACTAAGATTGGAGAAATACTAATTTTACTATGTATAATATAAAAAAAATGTTTACCAGTATAAAAATTAAAGAGATTATGAGTAGCAGTAATTTCATAATTTTTGCTGCATTATGTATGCCAAAATTGTGCATAAACATTCATTAAATTTATTGTAACTTCAATATAATACATATAATGTGTTCTTAAGTGGGATGGTGACTCTAAAGTCTGGAGGAGAATGTCTAAGATTAAGTGGGATGTTGAGCCTCATCTTTCATGGGGTTTTAGAGGTGGCAATATATTTTTTTGGCAAGATCAATGGTTAAACTCTTCTTCTATTGACTCTTTTATTAACTCCACTTCTAAATCTGTTGAGAAGGTTAGTAATTTTATCACTGATAATTGTTGGAATTATGATAAGCTAGCTGATATTCTTCCTGATTGTATTATTAAGAAGATTATTAATTTTCCTACTAGTTTTGATTCTAAGGATATGCTTTTATGCAAGTTATCTAAAGATGGTTTATTTAGTTTAAAAGAAGCTCGGCATTCCTTTAGATCGAAGAAAGAGGTTTACTTCATTTACTCCAAAATTTGGCACAAAACCATCCCGTCTACTGTTTCTATTTTTATTTGGAGATTGTTACATAAAATTATTCCTACGGATGACATTTTAAGGAAGAGAGGTATCATTAAACCTTTTAAATGCCAATGTTGTTTCCACAGTGAAAATATGCATCATGTGTTCGTTTCTGGGCCGATCGCTGTTAAGAGTTGGATCTATTTTGAAGATGTTTTCAAACTTAACATTTATAAAACTAATATGTCTATTTATGGCCTTCTTAATGCTTGGTTTGTGAATCCTATTGGGCATATTAGAAATGTTACTTCTTCTCTTATTTTTTGGTTCTTGTGGCTGGAAAGGAACAACTCTTTGTTCAATGGGGTTAAAATGGACTCTTTCAGGGTTATTAATAATGTCAAGAATAAACTACTTAGACTCTTTTCTGTTAATTTAATTTCTTTGAAAAGTTTCAACAATTATTTCTTTGTGGCCCTAGATTTACGGATCTCTTTGAATTTTCCTATGCTTCCTACTACATCTCGGTTGGTTCATTGGGTTAGGCCTCTGGATGGTAATTTCAAGTTGAATGTGAATGCTATGCATAATTTCGAAAATTTGGGGATTGGGGGTATCATCAGAGATGGCTCTGGTAAGGTTTTAATTAGTTTTGCGGGGCCTTTTGATAGGAGCTATTATTTGGCTATTTTTGCTGCTATCCTTCATGGTTTAAATTGGTGTTTGGCCCTTGGTATTGTCAATATTACTATTGAAACTGAGACTTATTTTCACATTCAGTGTTTATTTAATGATTTAAACTTGACTTGTCATCCGGAGGCCTTTTATACTATTAGAGACATTAGGATTTTGTTGAATTCTATCAATGTTCACAATTCCTTTATTTATAAGGAGGCTAATGCTTGTGCTACTTGGTTGGCTTGTTTTTGTGCTGGTAAGGCTAAATTGATTGACATTGTTGGTAGAAATGCTCCTGCTGCTTTGAACGGCCTCATCAATTTGGATAAATGTTCTTTTCCTTATGTCAGAATGTAATTTTCTCGTGTCTCCTTCTCTGGAGTTGCTGTGGTGTTTTGATTTTCTGCTCTGTTTCCTCTCGTGGTGCGGTATTTTTTCTGGGTTGGTTCATCGGATTAAGCTCTATGGGGGTGTTTTGAACTTTGGCTTAGCTGGTGTTTTTGGGGTTCTATTGTTTTGTTGGATTGTTTTTGTTAGTTTGCAGTTTAATTTTGAGTTGGATAATCTTCTTCTGGGTTGGATCGATGAGGATTATGTTAGTTGGTTGCGGGGGTTTCTTTTGAATTTTGGCAATTGCTCCTGTGGGGATTACTGGTTGTGTTGTTTTGGTGTTTATTGGCTCCTTTTTGTTCTGCTGGCTCTCGGTGTTTTCTGGAAGGGTTTGAGCAGGTGGATCTGGACTTCTATGGTTATGTTGGGGGGTAATTGTTTCAGCTGGGTTTGCTGGTTCTATATGGAAGCTACTATGTTTTCTAAGAATTACTTGTCTCTTTGTAGGGACAGTTTCTATTTCACTCGCCATCGGACATTATCTTATCGGAGTATGTACGTTTTTCTGTGCTTTTATCCTTCTATCTTAAATTTTGTTTTGCAGGATCCTTTTTTTGCAGATTATAGTTCGCATCAGTTTTGGATCTTGGAGCAAGACCTGAGACTTTTTTTGGGTTACTTAATTTTTGGTTGTTCATTTTTGAACACCGTAGAATGCATCTAGAAAATTTTGTAGTTTGGCTTAGAAGGGAACTTGAGCTCTTAGGTTTTCTAGTTTTTTGGCTTGTAGCTCGGCAGAGAGTTAGTAGAGCTCGAGGTCCCTTTAAGGATCTTGTAATTTTGCCATTTATATCAACGCGTAGGCCCACTGTGGGTTTCCCCTATATATAATACATATAATTAATAAATTAAAATTTATATAAAAAATATATTAAAATATCCTAATATAATTTATATCATGATCGATCTAAAAATAATTGAATTTATTTTAAGATTAATACAATAAAAAAAGGAAGGGGGTTTTACATACATACCACTTTATTTCATGTTATTTACAAAGCTAACACCCAAAATATTAATATTACATGATTACCATCCATAGAACAAATTTGGGTGCATGAAATGAAATATTAAAGTTTATAGGATGATATGAATGTTAGAAATGAATTATTGTAGTGGTATATTTGATATTAAAATTATATATGAGTGGTAGGTAAGTAATATTAATGTTTTGAGTGTTAGATATGTAAATAGTATAAAATAAAGTTGTATGTATGTAAATTTCCCAAAAAAAATTTCATTTAAAACACTAATATCAAATTAAATTCCAAAAAGTTTCAAATCATTCTGTTATTCCGAATTTTCTAATATAATTTTTTAACAAATTAATCTAATGATTATAAAATCCATAATAACTAATCTGAAGTGGGTTTCAGAGCACGTAAGAAGGGATTGGATGAGTAGAGAATAGTAGTGTATTTTGAAGTTCTTGTCTTGTTTTTTTCGTTTCAGGAGGTTTCTTTCTCATAAATTTATTCAGAGTGCTGAGCTTCTTCTTATGGTTGTTAATGGCATGCTTCTTCTTCTTCTTCTTCTTCAAAAATCTCTATTAATAAGCATTTTCTCCATGAAATAAAAGCAATCTGCATTCTCATATCTTAACAATAGCAATATTTTGCATCCTTCAAAAATTAATTTATATAACACTCAATGACAATCACCTCGTTCTTCGCCATATTGAGTAAGAGCCGGCCATCAAGAGGGCGAATTATTATGTTCAGTGACCGGACCGTCCGGACACCAATCCAGACGCACCACGTCACCCGGATACACTAGGTCCCGGGTGTATTTGAGTGACGTTATACGTCTGGATTGATGTCCGGACGAATCCGAACACCGGACGTAATAATTTTCCCATCAAGAGAACCCTCAACATAGCAACTGAGAACATAGACCAGCAAATAAAGGATGCCCAAAAGCAAATATAATTATTCTGTTGATAAGAGAATTTAAATTATTCTATCTTGTTTTAATGTTGGATTGCATACTGTTGTTCGCCATGGATTCAAGTCCATAATGGATTCTCTTAGGAGCTGTTTCGCAACAAGTGTAAATTCTGTAAATTTGAATTTGGTAAATCTGAAATTTGTTAGATCTTAAAAACTGTTTGGTATGTCAAATATTAAATCCTGTTAAATCTTAAAAAACTATTTGATAATATATTTTAGTATTTATGACAGTTATGGCTTTAAATATGAAGAAGATAATTATAAATTAAAAAATAAATTTATAATTAAAAATAAAAATTAATGTGTTATGAATTTAATAATATGTTAAATATAAATTACTCATTAATTATTATTGACACTATTATTTATATATTTAATATTAATTAAGCTAATAATATTAATATTTTATTACTAATTATACAATTAAGTTAAATTAGATAATTAATTTATGCACTAATTATACTATTAATTATTTAATTAATTTACTTAATTATTAATATTTTAAATTATATTAATTAAGTTAATCAATAATAACTTAGAGGCGTCTAGGGTTTGCCTTTCATCTTTTCTTTTCGTCGTTGCTGTTCGGCTTCGTTGCTTCGCAAGAGGGTGTATAGATTGCACGCGTCGCTTCTTCGGCTCCTTCGTGGTTGTTCGACTTCGCTCCTTTGACGACTTTCCCTTCCTTTTGGATCGGAAGTTACGATACTTTGATCGGGAGCAAGAACAGGAGCTCACTGGCTATGAAGTTAGCTTTCGATCGGGAGCAAGAACAGGAGCTCACTGACATTTTGATCGGGAGCAAGAACAGGAGCAAGAACAAAAAACGTTTGGCTGGATTTAGCATAAATCCGACTTAAATCCCACGATAAATCCGATACCAAGCAGCGCCTTAAAGTTATGATACGTTGATGCATAACTCCAAATATGCTCTTCAGGAGGAACAACTGTGAGAGCAAAACCATTTGCTTTACAAAAAGAAAAAAAAAAAACAAGGAAGCTCGCTCATGAACTCATATCTTGTTTTAAGATGGCCAGCTAGGTGCTCGAAGCTAGATGTAATTTAGATTAAATTAAAAGGAAGAACAAAGGCAGCAGACAGACTTGTTCAGATGGGAAGTAGCTCAAGTGCAGATGCAGAAAAAAATAAACATTTACTTCTTCAGCTGCTGCAGCACAGACTCTGCAAATATCTGCTGCCTGAAATTTTCAGCATGCAAAAGCATCAGTGGAAAGCAAATATAACATGAAAAGATTCACAATAGTATAGTACAGGCATAAAAAGTCAACGAATTTAGTTTTCGGTAAGTAAGAGAGTATTTGGTTAACAATTTATTCGGGATTTAAGCCAAATCATGTCAAAAAAAAATCTTCTAGTTTCCTCTTTTGAGAGGATAACAGTTATGGCACCAACAAAGCAAATCAGCAAATGATTCCAGATAAAAACAATTTAAAACAAACCATTAAATCATATTAAAAGGGATAAAGCTACAGGGATATTTAAAATGTCCAATTCAATATTTCAATTCATCCTTATTTTAAATTGAATACAATAAATAGTTTAGGGCTAAAATGACTCTCACAAATATTCCCAAGGACTATTTTGACCATTTTCTCTATCTTTAATGTAATTGAGCTATAACAACAAATGATAAATTTACTTACTTCCTTTCTGTAAGCTTGGAGCTTGGACGGAAATATTTTAGGTACCCATCCCAAGGAACCTTTTTTAGCCCAGCTCGAGCAGCAATCATGTCTCTTATCCTAATATAAATTTAAAAATAGAGTACAAAATAAGCCTACAAGATGAATAAGGTTTATATACAACTAGAAAAATTGAAGGAAATAGCTTCACCGTTCAGCAAACTCAATCGAAGTCTCGTCGGGTCTTAGATATTGTGGCTCCAGGTACCAGACATCGCAAACAACAGCCCATGATGTCATAAGGCGGACCAAATGCTTGGTGAATGATTGCCTACAACATGTATATTTTTAATAATTCGCGTCTGGACCTCATACATTGTGAAGTTTTAAGTCTGCAAGGCAGGTGTGCAATACGAATGCAGGAAACAAAAAGGTATAATGAGTCAAATTAGATTCCAAGAATAAATATCATAAAATAAAAATATCACTAGAGCAGGACTGTTTACCACACACTAATATTATCATCTAGGCATGCACACTGAAAAGTAGGCTCATCACACACAACACACATGGACTGATCTAAGCGATGGAAAAAAGAATGAAAGGTACAAAGACGTGAATAAACCAAAACTGATTTTGAGCATGCTAAGAGAAAATAATAATGTGTTAGTAATCATGATGTGTTTTTCATGATGGCATTTCAGTAACATCAGGATACTACTACATTTACAGAGCATAGAAAGATGGCACCCTAAAAGTGACAGCTTAATGAACATAGATAAATGTAGTTATATTGTCTTTCTAGATCCATTAACACAGCGACTTACCAACATTGTATAATATGCCTGAAATTTGATTCAAATAAATGGATTGAAAGATGGTGAGGAATGGAAAAGCACGCTTAACACATAAGACTCCTGTAGAATTTTGCATTATTTTACTCTTTTAAAAATCTTAACTTCTAGAAACCATACACTCATGCATGCTCATGTCAGTAACTTGTAATATCTATATAAGCTCGACTAGAGGAACCATGTGGTTAAAATGTCACGTGCCCAAAGGAAGAGTAGCTCCGTAGAGCAACTACTGACACCAGGCCATGAGCAAAAGACAACTTCCCCCTACAGAGATCACAATGAGTAGACTCGCACTGGGAGATTAGACCATGGGAGAAATTGTCCTCAACGAGCTCCTCCAAAGGACTTTCCAAAACCAGTCATCAACCTGAGTGAAACTCACCCCAACTAAAACCACTACCCCATAGCAGTTGTATGTAATCAAGGTCATCCACATATCACATATATGCCCGATCAAGCTACAAGAAATGCACCTTTGAAACCCATGACTACGACATCACTCACTATAGTCGCCCCCGACTTGCAGTCACTTCCATCCAGGAGACACGCCCCTCGTTCCCAATAACTCGTATCTTGTTCCTAGGGACCAATATATTGTTTCAAAGGATTTGCCTTCGTCGACTCACCCTATATGCTAGGTCCCAATAACTTGCCCAATATGCTAGGTCTCGACGACTTGCACTATTTGTTAAGTCCCGACGACTGGCCAAAGATACACTCCTAAGGACTCGCCCAAAATTTCAAAATGAATTTATTTTAAAAACATGAAAATATGAATCCAGCAATCAACGTTGCGACACTGTGCTTTTGGGTGCAGCGATGCTGGGGGCGCAATGGTGGTATACGATAAATATTACTTTTATAAGCATTTTAATTATAATAATATTGAACTTTATCAAATAAATTGATAGTTATGATTTTTAAAAGTTAATGCATAGTATATAGATTTTCTTACATTTTATAGATTAATACATTTCATACCTGATATTGACATAGAAAAAATGATATGATTGATATAAGATAAATGTGTCGTTTGAATATAAGCAAGGAATGCTATCTATGAACACTATAATTAAAATGGGTTGGCTACTAAAATATAATACCCTGAGGTGGGCCAATGAATTTTCCTTAAAATAAAAGGTTTGTAGTACAATATTGGATGTTATCCTGTAGCCGGTTGACTGATTACGTCAGCAAGTAGAAAGTGACGACTCTTTATTGATTAATAAAACCCACCTATGAATTGATTTAAGATTTATAAACAATAATTGTAATATAAAGATCGATGGCCAACTGATTGACAGTTGGGGTTAAATTAAAGATTAATAAAACATTCATCGATAGTTAGGTTAGAAGATGTTAAAAACACCACGTTAAAACTTGATGTTCTAACTTGCTATTCATAATTGTACCCATATCTGCATTTACATGACAGCATATGACTTGATTTAATTGATGTAGAATTGATAGGACCTGCATGATATACTAGGGGGCCACAACCAAGAAGGGGGAGCTGTTTAGGAGGTTCCTAATCAAAAAGGAGTTGTTTAAGAAATTTCCTAATTAAGAAAAATTATTTAGGAAGATTTTTAATCAAGAGAGGAGTTGTTTATGAAAGTTTCCTAATTGTGTTTATATTATTTAGGAAGTGTTTAATTGTTTATAAATGTTTCCTAAAATATATTTAATTGTTAAGAAAGGTTTTCAAAATCATATTTAATTGTTTAGGAAGACTTCCTAAATCGTGTTTAATAATTTAAAAAGTTTTCCTAAATTCTATTATGTTGACTAGGAAGGTTTATTTATTTAGAAATATTTTCTAAATTATATGTATGCTCATTAGGAAGGTTCTAATTGTGTTATTGTGTTCTAGGGCTATTCAAGGGAGAGTTTATCTATGGTTTAGGGTAGGATATTGCTAAGTTTATTTTCCTAGTATTTGTTGTTAGTTCCTAGCAACATCTAGGATTTGTGGGAGAGATGATCTACCTCTCGAGATCAATTGTAACTTGCTTTATTATTGAAGAAGAAATAAGAAAATCAGTCATATCTGTTGTTCTTATCTTTTAATTATTATTTTACTTCTAAGGCGTATCATATTGGTATCAAAGCACTTCTTGTAGACCTATGACAGCAAAGAAGATGGAGGTGTTGAAATTTAAGATGGAGCAAATCAAATCCAACGTGGAGAAGAGGTTTTCATCCATGAAAGGAAGATTTTCATCTATGGAAGGAAGGCTTTCTAACCTGGAAGACATATGAGGAAGTTGATCGAGATGCTATCGAAGGCTTTGCCAGCTATTCCTAAGACAAAAGGGAAAGGAAATTCTGGAGGAGATGACGAGAAAGCTTTTGGAGATGCAATAAAAAACTCCACCGGTGGTTCCGATGGCTAACCCTTGACTGAGATTCCCTTGGCCGAATCGAATGGAAAGGACTTCGGATAAAAGGAGTTCGACAAGAGTTTCTATCATCAATAGCCACCTCCTGGGGCTCCGATAAGGGGCAGATCAGGGTTTCTGGATGAGGGGACAACGAGGGAATTTTTTGATGGAGGTGGTAGGGTGGTCAACCACAATTGGGGGGGGGGGGGGAGTGGCCATTGGAGGGGACCCAAGAACCACCTCCTAGGGCTCCGCTAAAGGGTGTAATAGAGTTTTCGGATGAGGAGATAGCAGGATGGGAGTTTCGTAGTGAAAGTGGTGGGGTGCTTGACCATTATGGGAGGTCTTTTGGGCAAGGGGAGTGGACGATCGGAGAAAAAGGAGGACGGGCCAGACCATGGGGATTGGGTCAAGTGAGGCAGAGGGAAGAAATGTGGGATTCCCACCCTCGATACATGGGGAAAACATAGAGGGGTTACAACAATTGTTACACTGGAGTAGGAAGAAGCTAATGGGGCGATGGCAATTTTACAGTGGCAATCCTAGAGTCACTGCAGCCTAGTCTTAATGTGAAATAAGCGGAATATCTTGCAGCAAGATCTACACCTATTCATCCCAACTCTTAAGAATTTAGTTCATATAGTGGAATAATGGATGTAAAACCACATATTTTACCCATTCCTGGACAGTTCATGATTTGTATGCAATCTAGAGATACAAAGAGCTCTTTTATAGCTTCCATCGAGATAATTGTGGTCTGCAAAAATTCGTGTCCCGACCTCCCCTGACGCCGCTTTTGCTTTTCTTTTTGTGCTTTTTTGCTTTTCAGGGGGAGTTTTAAAGGATTATGTTCCAGGGGAAATTTTGGAAAAGCATATTAGGTTTGAAATAAAACATTACCTAGAGATTTCGCCCTCATTTTGTGAGAACTTTATGATTTGAGTTCTTGTTTCCTATAGGCGCAAGCCCCTATAGTTAATTACCTCTTTTGATCACGAGAGAGAACTTTCGATTAAGGCTAGTCATCAATGAATACATCGTATCCGTAGATACGTGATATCCGGCATATAGTAGCAGCATGGGCTTTGGTTTGGATGTTTTGAAATTTTGATATTTAAAATTTAAAATTTCACCACCTTGCACTTAAAGAGAATGGTCTAGGGAGTGATGATGATCCTGATCAAGATCTCATGGTTCCATCGTCCTGGGTCATCGTGGTCCTTGGTCTAGTTAGTCAGGGGAGTTAGTCGACCTAACTTGACAGAAGGATCATTGTCAGCAACCATGGATTGCATCGTCCAAGGGTACCTTGTAGACCTGGGGTGGATGTTTGTCTAAGGGGATAAATTTGAACTCATCTTAGCTAACAGAGGGCTTTGTGCCATATTGATTATATCCTATAGATTTATATCTCAAGGATTTAGCTCCATTGGGGAACATACAAGCGCTGACCATGATCGTAACATAATAGTGCTATTTCATGGAAAACCAACCGGTTCATAGGGTCTAAGTCATAACCGTTACCTATGATGCCACTTAGCTACAAAACCCAAGGTGTGGTGCCATTTGGCTGTGAAACCACCAATTAGAGGACACGTGCCACGTCCTTACTGGCTAAAGATAAATTGAGAATGAATTCTAGTAATATTCACAATCAGACATTAGCTCTTTATGAGCTGGAGCAGTTTTCAGATTTGTCCATCTCAGCAAATCCTTGTAGAGGATGAATGAGTGTTTGTTTTAAGTGTTTGATGATTTAATTTTAAATTTAAATATATTGAATCTTGGTATTTTTAAAATTTTGGATTTTATGGGCGCTTGGGCACATTTGACTACTTAGGATTAACCCCTCCGGTTGATATTTTCTGTTAACACAATCATCATTGAGGTTTATGGAGTCATTTAAAAATATATGTGAGAGTTAGAGGGAATTTGACAACATGTGATCTCCTTCGGTTGATATTTTTTATCAATACGGCCATCATCAGGAAATTTATAAACATTTTATTTTATTAATTGAACCTTGTCAACTTTGTCTACTCGCTGACAGAGGATTAGGTTCGAATCCAAATTTATTTCTTAACCTATGTGGCATTCTCAGGTGTCACGTGTGTACCTATAACACGCTCACCAGGGCCTACGTAGGTATATATCATTGGATATATTTCATATGATGCATTCATATGTATGAATGATACAATTTTTGAAATACAATTGTTGTGTTGAATGACAAACTAGAGTGAAACCCTCTGCTTATTGTCAATGCATGCGGGGGTGTTTTTGAAATGCAACTATAGTGTTAAATGACACACTAGAGTGGAAGCCTCTACTTATACAGGAGGATAATTTTTGAAGTGCAATAGCGATGTCAAAAAAAACACGCTATAATGAAATTTTTGACATCCTACAGATGCATGTCAGAGGTCTTTATACATACGATACATATGCATTTAAATGCAATGTTAGATGATATGCATATGTAACCTATAATGCCTATTACAATGCATGTATGAGGGGCATTTTAAAATATTTGCATGCAATATGGAGGGGTGTCCAGCTGCATAAGTGGTTATTGTTGTTGAGCACGTGGGGCTTTATTTCAGGCTTTGTTGACTCCTTCTACCTGCTTGTACGAAGTTTGCAGATCCGATGGCATAACATCGCACTTCAATGGACCGTGGTTCTTACTACCGATTCCCTGCTTTTGCTTACAAGTGAATCGTAGCGTTGTTATCTGATTTCCACGAGATACCTCATTGTTCTGATATAGACTCCCTTTTCTCATTCACAAGGAGATCATATATCGTTATATTTCTTTGTCCTCGACTCATCACGAGGGTAGGACATTGAATTGAGGGGTCTGATCTTCAAGTCTTCACTTGAATGGCACGACATATTTTCGGGAGTCTCGGTATTTCTGAAGAGATGATGAAAGCCTAATGTCCATTGAGTCAGTATTAGGTAATTCACAGATATCTAAACAGGTTCATATCAAGGTGCTTAACTAGATCACGTAGTCAAAATGGCACACAACCAAAGAAAGTGTAGTCCTACAAAGCAATCATTGGCACCAGCCTATGGGCAAATGGCCACTCCCCCTTGCAGATATCATGACATGCAGACTTGCCTTGGGAGATCAAACCAAAGGAACAATTTTCCTCAATGAGCTCCACCAATGGGCTCAACTAGGTTAGTCTTCCCCTGAGGGGAACTCACCCCAACAAAACCCACACTTTTGCAATAGCTATTCGTAATTAAGGCCATCCACCTACTGTAAACATCTCTAACAAAGCTATAAGAAGCTTACATTTCTGTAACATATGTGATGAGGACATCAACATAAAATCTTGGTGAGTTTATCATAGGAGTCTTAAATTAACGACTATGATTAGGAGCCTTTATTTATGATTTATTTCATGTATTTTATTTTCTTATTTCATGTTATGTTGAGAGACTTTCCCATTTTACCCTTATGTTGGGTTATTTATGTGTTGTAGCCCAAGGGGCCTTTTAGTATTTTGAGTCTTCATGTTTTGAGGCTTATATATTGAGGTCTTAGGCTATTGGATGCGGATGATGATTATTATGAATTAAACTTCAGTTTTTCTGAATTGTGTGTTTGAGTCTTCTTGAGAGAAGAGTGAAGTCCCTAGGAGTAGTGAAATGCAACACCCAAAAACTAACGCTGTGGCAAGGTTCTTGGCTCTATCTTTTCTCCCTCCTCACCCCACCTTCCTCCATTGGCTGCAGAGCCCTCCAACCCTCTTCCAAATAGCTAGCCGAAATTTCCTACTGCCCCATAGAGCCGAACCACCTTCCCTCTCTTCCATTCCCACTCACCTGCAAGCCCACCCTGCCTCTCCTCCTATTGCTGGCCAACCCCAACTCCATAGACTTTTGTTATTCTCTCCACCTTTTTCTCTTCTCCATTGGTTTCCCCAAGGGTTGCTACCTCTTCCTATTCCTCTCCTCATTGGCTCCACTTTAATTACAACTTTTTCCCCTTCCCCATTAGCTCCACTTTAATTACCGCCTTTTCTCATTCCCCATTAACTCCACTTTAATTACAACCTTTTCCCCTTCTTTATTAACTCTACTTTAATTGTCACATTTTCCCCTTCCCCATTAACTCCCCTTTAATTACTGCCTTTACCTATTCCCCATTAGCTCCACTTTAATTCCAACCTTTTCCCCTTCCCCATTAACTCCACTTTAATTGCCACCTTTTTCCTTTCCCAATTAATTCCTAAAAGTTGTTGCCTTTTCCTATCCTCTCCATTAGATCCTAAATAATGTTGTCTTTTCCCATTCCCCACCATTAATTCCTACACTAGTTGTTATCTTTTACAATCACCATTGATCATCGAAGACCTCCCGTCTAGTGGTAACTCACCTACATTCCATGCACTATTTCTTTTTGGGCAACTTTATGTTGTTCAAAACCTTAAGGGTTTACTTCTTAGTGGCATTGCTAGTATCGTATCAATTTTCTTCTGTTGAAATTATTTGAAGAGTGTGAGTGAGGGAACTAGACTGTGACTGTTCTAGTTGTTAATCGTGGGACTTGTGTGACTCATGGATAAGTACCTAATGTCTTGGTTATTATTTTACTATTTCCTACCAATACTTGTAATTATTTGTTATTACTTTATCAACAATTGAGAAGTCGCTTAAATCAGCTATTGATCTCCATTATATTATAATTGCTAAGCTTGTCAATTTATTATTATTCATAAGCAATTTTTGAATTTAGCATATGTTTCACATCAATATGACTACGACTTTACTTACTAGACTCATCCCTAACTCACGACCACTTCCATCAAGGGGACTTGCCCCTCGTTCCCAACGACTCATTCCTTGTTCCTAGGGACTCGCCTCTTGTTCCTAAGGACTTAGCTTCGCTGACTCACCCTACATTCCATGTCCCAAAGATTCGCCCAAGATATCTTCCTGAGAGGGGGCACATTCACGTAGACATCATCCAGCTAGTCCACATTTCAGTGTCAATATATATCAATCATATTATGTACTATTTTTTCTATTTATTCTAGATGTAGTTTTTTATGTCTCTCTCTTAAACCTATAAATAAGGAGTGAAGAGACATTTTAGACTTCAGGCAAATAGGATTATTTACAAAGATATTATAACTTTTTACTCATCCGTCATACTCACTAATTTCCCTGGCTCTAACTCTAACCCACCAACATGGGTGGAGGGAGGGGGGGGCACGTGCCCCCCCTAAAAAAATTGAATTTTTTTTTAATCTCAAGACAAAATCAAGTTGGAAACTTCAAGAATTAAATCGGAGAACATATGAACTCTGATTTCAGTAAACTTATAGTCAAATTGAACGTCTTGAAAATACGAACCCAACAACACCAAATTCAACTCAATCTGAACCCAAATGACTCCAAATCAAAGACCCGAAGCATATTTGGAAGGTTCAAACCATAATTTGTATTACCAAACGGTTTCCAAAGATGACATTCTTATAGTCGAATCGAGCGTCCAGACAAGACGAATCCAACGAGCCCAAGATCGTTGAATTCTGAGATCACTAAGACATATAAATGCCCAATAAACGGTCCACAATCAAGATTGATCATCCATTCAAATCACTCCCAATTTAATTTCCTATTCATTTACATTTTTTTCTTGATTGATATTATCTTAATCCTATATTGATTCGATTTTAAAGAGATTTTATGATTTTTTTTTGTGCAATGAGATTTTTAATATCACATATTTAGTTAATATATTAAACATGTTCTAGCAGAAATAGTGTGATTTGATGATTGAAGTCATTTTGTGAAGGAAGAAAATAAACTAATTCACTACCAAAGTTTTATCATTTTTAATACCGATTATATTGGTTTTAAGCCTGAATGTAAAAAGTTGAAGGAAAATTAAAAAAAAAATTTAGGCCCCCCTAAATATATTTTTTGGCTCCGCCATTGCCCACCAATAACCTGTTAGTAAGGCCAAGTGTCTTCCACTGATAAATTTGAATTTAATAGAAATAGTTTAAGCTATGCACAACCCTTTTATTTTGAGTTTTGGCACCGGAAGCCTTTTTTATGTTCCAGGCAAGCAAAAAAGGAACATTAAGCATTTGGCATAAGCTCAAATATTTGACATTCTGAGATGCCGCCACTTTTGAAGTGTTCACATTCTGTAAGTTGAAAGCGGCCCTTAAAACAACTGTTCAGGGTGTTATATTATGGGTAAATGAAGGCGAAGAGAAAATGACCACTGTCATCAACCTACCTGATAGCAAATATTGCAGAGAATAAGTTTGTGTTAAGAAATCTTAACATGACTGGAAAAAGGTATTCTCATATTTGATAGTATTCTAGCTTACTAGTCAGTTTTAGCAATCGAAAATCAGTAATTACAAGTCAAAAAATCTTCCAAAAATACACGCACAAAAAAGTCGAAGACCACTTGAATTGCCGAAAACAGAACAGGAGACTCAAAAAATGTTATCGTGACATAATAAAAATTCATCCTACAAACAATGTCAGGACTACTCATGAAATCTTTTGCTTGACTGGTTAAGAAAATTTGAGATTATTTTCCCTATCAAGAAATATTATATAAGAAGTCTGATAAATATCTCATCAATAAAAGTATAAGTTGCTTAATGTAATAGTTTTTTCCTGTAGTGATTCTTACTTTTTGCTGTTCCAAAAGGCATCCACAAAAATTTTATTATATTTGATAGCAACTGGACAAACGGCACACCCAAGTTCAAACGCACCCTGGATAAACATGGAAAATAAAGAATTCAATAATCTCCTTTATTACATTGCTAAAAAGTGCTGAGGCAAATGAAGTTTCAAATGTGAGAGAATAAACCATAACTTGGACTTAGAATTTTACATAAAATCATAAGTCCATAGACAGTGAAAGAAGTTATTGATAAACAATATATATTTTCAACCAAATGTTAATTGAGAATGAAAAATAGTTGGAATAAGCCAGTAAAAGCAAATTAGTTAACAACAACAGAACAACCATGATAACATAAGCCTAGTACAATCATCTGACAATTAGCCTTTCATTATATTCTAGAAACTCAGGTTAATTTCGGAGCAATGCTTAAATCTTCAACTTATCCTTAAACTTTATTTTCGTATTTGAGAATCAAACTCAAACAGTTGATAGCTTTTTAATCGCAAAATCAGGTTGGAGAATTCACATTTGGAATAGGTGTGAGCTTGTGAAGTCGTCGCAAGGAATTCCGATGCTAAGATGAATTAGTTATGTAGCTCCAATTTTCAAATATTCCCGTACCACCAGATGCATATCCTATAACAACAACTTATAGTCGAACTGAACGTCTCGGAAATACGAACCCAACGACACCAAATTCGACTCAATCCGAGGCCAAATGAGTCTAAATCAAAGGCCCGAAGCACATTCAGAAGCTTTCGACCTGTATCGCCTGCCAACTACGATCCTTCTGACTTACATCGCCAACTAACTACAATCCTTTTGGCCTCCATCGCTCGCCGACTACGGTCCTTCCGACTTACGTCGCCCACAGACTACAGTCCTTCCGACTTACGTCGCCCACCGACTACAGTCCTTCCGACCTCCGTCGCTCACCGACTATGGCCTTCCGACCAAACAAACACATTAACAGTGATTCTTTGTATTCCCACCATGTATGTGCTCCATATGTTGTACATCAAGCTAAGGCCTTCCCCCCAGGGAAGGACCTCATTTGTAATCAACTGCAAATACTAGTGGATTCATTGAAATTGGGTTAGACTCATGGTTTTTTCTCCTTTTCAGGGGGTTTCCATGTAAAAATCTTGGTGCAACAGAACAACCATGATAACATAAGCCTAGTACAATCATCTGACAATTAGCCTTTCATTATATTCTAGAAACTCAGGTTAATTTCGGAGCAATGCTTAAATCTTCAACTTATCCTTAAACTTTATTTTCGTATTTGAGAATCAAACTCAAACAGTTGATAGCTTTTTAATCGCAAAATCAGTTGGAGAATTCACATTTGGAATAGGTGTGAGCTTGTGAAGTCGTCGCAAGGAATTCCGATGCTAAGATGAATTAGTTATGTAGCTCCACTTTTCAAATATTCCCGTACCACCAGATGCATATCCTATAACAACAACTTATAGTCGAACTGAACGTCTCGGAAATACGAACCCAACGACACCAAATTCGACTCAATCCGAGCCAAATGAGTCTAAATCAAAGGCCCGAAGCACATTCAGAAGCTTTCGACCTGTATCGCCTGCCAACTACGATCCTTCTGACTTACATCGCCTGCCAACTACGATCCTTCTGACTTACATCGCCAACTAACTACAATCCTTTTGGCCTCCATCGCTCGCCGACTACGGTCCTTCCGACTTACGTCGCCCACAGACTACAGTCCTTCCGACTTACGTCGCCCACCGACTACAGTCCTTCCGACCTCCGTCGCTCACCGACTATGGCCTTCCGACCAAACAAACACATTAACATGATTCTTTGTATTCCCACCATGTATGTGCTCCATATGTTGTACATCAAGCTAAGGCCTTCCCCCCAGGGAAGGACCTCATTTGTAATCAACTGCAAATACTAGTGGATTCATTGAAATTGGGCTAGACTCATGGTTTTTTCTCCTTTTCAGGGGGTTTCCATGTAAAAATCTTGGTGCAACAGAACAACCATGATAACATAAGCCTAGTACAATCATCTGACAATTAGCCTTTCATTATATTCTAGAAACTCAGGTTAATTTCGGAGCAATGCTTAAATCTTCAACTTATCCTTAAACTTTATTTTCGTATTTGAGAATCAAACTCAAACAGTTGATAGCTTTTTAATCGCAAAATCAGGTTGGAGAATTCACATTTGGAATAGGTGTGAGCTTGTGAAGTCGTCGCAAGGAATTCCGATGCTAAGATGAATTAGTTATGTAGCTCCACTTTTCAAATATTCCCGTACCACCAGATGCATATCCTATAACAACAACTTATAGTCGAACTGAACGTCTCGGAAATACGAACCCAACGACACCAAATTCGACTCAATCCGAGGCCAAATGAGTCTAAATCAAAGGCCCGAAGCACATTCAGAAGCTTTCGACCTGTATCGCCTGCCAACTACGATCCTTCTGACTTACATCGCCTGCCAACTACGATCCTTCTGACTTACATCGCCAACTAACTACAATCCTTTTGGCCTCCATCGCTCGCCGACTACGGTCCTTCCGACTTACGTCGCCCACAGACTACAGTCCTTCCGACTTACGTCGCCCACCGACTACAGTCCTTCCGACCTCCGTCGCTCACCGACTATGGCCTTCCGACCAAACAAACACATTAACAGTGATTCTTTGTATTCCCACCATGTATGTGCTCCATATGTTGTACATCAAGCTAAGGCCTTCCCCCCAGGGAAGGACCTCATTTGTAATCAACTGCAAATACTAGTGGATTCATTGAAATTGGGCTAGACTCATGGTTTTTTCTCCTTTTCAGGGGGTTTCCATGTAAAAATCTTGGTGTCTCTTATAAATGACGCACCCTCTTTTTATCTGATTGCGTGCTGGATCTTCATACAAAAGCTAAGACGTTAAACTTTATATTTTTCTACCGCCACGAATACTCCAGGACGCAACAATACACATAATTCAGCTCTCTGATCGTGACTAACAATTTTAATAATTACATGTCCAAAAGTGTACGAGTATAAATATAAACCATGATCACATGTATGAAGAATACATTTAAGATCTAATTTATGGAGAACTACTTTAGGAGTTAATTTCTTATGCGTGACTGTTATTTTATGTATTCATAGGTTCATGTCAAAATTTATAACCAACTTAGAATAATATAGTGATTCTTACCCAAAGAATTTCATGATTCAAAGAAAAACCAGCACATATGCTTCTGGCTTTTGCTCCACCGAATTCTTAAGATAATCAAGTACTGCATGAATATTTAGGCATAAATAAGATAAGTTAAAACAAACATCTTGATGCAGGATGTCATACAGTCTCAAATCTCTTAATAAATCTCTATGATAATATGATAACCCTAGACAAAACTCTAGAAATAAAATTCAACAAACAAAAGATGATAACCCTAGACAAAACTCCCCCTTAAATAGCCCTCAAACACAATAAACACAATTGGAACTTTCCTAACCAGCATAAACACAATCAGGAAACCTTCCTAAATAATTAAAACCTTCATAAACACAATTAGGAAATCTTACTAAACTATTAAAACCTTCCTAAACATCTCCTTCTTGATTTCTCCTCCTTTCATAATGAATTACAGCTTTCCTGGGCCCCACAAGGGGGAGCTGAAATCCCCTTGGTTTTGTTCTTGGTTCCACCCAGCCCCTGGTATGGTTCAGCTTCTACTGGACCAGTCGATTGGGTTGGTCTAGGCCCCCCCCTCACTCCTACCGCTCGTGACATATCAATACTGCGCCCCCCCCCCCCCCCCCCCCCCCCCCCCCCCCAAAAGCTCAAGGTCGAGGGATGGGAATTGTATCTTGATCATCTCATATGGCTCCCATGTGGTTTCGCACTCCCATAAACCCTTCCACTTGATTAGTACCTCCTGTGCCCATGTTTCCCCTCGGCACACCCCTTCTACTCCCAGGGGTTTCAAAATGGCCTCCATGTCTTCTGTCAAAATCGGGGGTAGTGAAGAAGGTGTGTGATTTCCTATCACTCACCTTAGCTGTGAGACATGAAATACTGGATACAATGTTGATGAAGGTGGTAATTCCAATCTCAGCTTAAAGTAGACAATGTCTTTTGGCTTGAAGTATACTTCTCTCCAGTGCTTATCAATATTCCTCTTCTTAATATGTTGGGTCCTCAACAGTATCCTTTGAGCTCATCCAATATCTTGCCCCTCTCCTCTAATTACTGATCTATACTAGAAATGGGTGTAATGCTCTGCCCATAATACATCAAATGAGGTGGATCTCTCTCATAGAAAATCCTATAAGGAGTGGTCTGTACTGCTAAATGGTACGAGATGTTGTACCAATACTCGGCAAAAGCAATCCACTTTGCTAAACTCTTTGGCATATCCAGTACAAGGCATCGCAAATAGATTTCCATGCTTCTGTTGACCACCTCCGTCTGGCCATTTGTCTGGGGATGGCATGTTGTGCTCCTCTTTAAAATTGTCCCCTGTAAATTGAACGGCTCCTTCAAGAAATGAATGAGGAACACCTTGACTCTATCTGACACAATGGATTCTAGAAATTCATTTATGTGCACCACCTCCGTTTGAAAGTAGTAGCCACAGAGACTGCGGTGTAAGGATGCTTCAAAGAGATGAAGTGTGCATACTTGCTCAGGCGGTCCACTACTACCAGTATCACTGTAAATCCCTCTGAATGCAGCAATCCTTCGATGAACTTCATCATCACCTCCTCCCACACCCTCTCCGGTAGGGCTAATATGATATAACATAAATACTAAAAAATACTAAAATACTAATATGCTTCATAACAACTACTGATAATAACATTATAGCAAATTCCTAGAGAAAAAATTGATGTGAAATACAATAAAATATGATACACTCATATGGATGACCAACCTCTTCGAGGAAAACCAACACAAATGGCTCAAAATTTATTATTGATTAATTATGCACATTTAAATCTGACAAGATAGATAAAAATTTAAATTTCAAATCTTCTTTAAGCAAATCATAATTAATAATTTCTTTAAAATGGAAGTATTTTAGATTTATCAAGGAAGCTCCTTTTATGAAATTATACATAAAAAATTAAGAATAAAAAATAAAATCAATTTCATCACGATCGCTCCTCATAGGATAATTTCAATGGATAATTTATCAAGAGTTATATTATTAAATTGCTAAATTGATTATGATTCATACTAAATTTTGATCTTAGACTCAAATCCTAACTCTTGTACAAGTATGAACTCATATTCCTAAATATTGTCTACTATAGGTACTTATTTAGGGGTTGTTTGGTTGGAATACAAAGTGGTGTAAAGAATTCTTAATGCAAGGGTTTTGAAAATTTTGGTATTTGGTTGGAATACAAAATGGAGCAAAGTAAAGTAAATATAGTGTAAATCATTTTAGTTTATTTTTGAAGTAAACCAAACTCATCCAGTTTTGAGTGAGAATCATTTACACCATAAGCAAGCTCGCATGATTGACGCCCACCACTGCTACCACCTGTTGTCCACCACCAATAGCCGCTGCCTCCACCCACCGCCAGCAACCATGGCCGCTACCAATGTCGACCGCCACTGCCGGTCGATGCCGCTACCCACAGTCGGCCACCACCACTGCCGCCATTCATTACTTCAAATCAAACAAAAAAAATCATACACTTGCATTTACTTTACATTCATCAAAATAATTTCAAAGTATTCCTTTTACACCACATTTCTTTTACACTACATTCCTTTTTTAGTCAACCAAACATCCCCTTAGATTTAACAAAAATAGATATAGAATTACATTATAACGCTAAATCTAACTTATCATTAAAAGAATAATCATGAACTTTCAATATGATCAAGATCAACTGTATGTGATTCTCGTGCTAGTGTGTTTGAAGGGTTTTAGAAGAGATGATAATAAATTTTTAGAGAAATTAAACATAAATTCAGCAGTCCTACTAGAAATATCAATCTCAAAAGCTTTATTTAAAGCCTCATCTAATGTCACCGGAAAAAGGTAATTTAATTCATACTTATTTATTTACTAAGACCTTTAATGAAACATATAATGATAGCATGATAGTCTATTGACAAATAATATGCTTAAAGAATTTTAAATCTTGCATAATATTAAAATACATCATAATCAACTTGTTTGCAATTCTTAAATTGATCATATAGTTGGTCCATATATTTATTAAATGATAGATATAATTATTTAAGTTTATATTTTATATCAAACATGTAGATTTAGCAGTAATTCATCATCAAAATTATTGAGAATGTCCCACTAATTTTAATTTAGCATATTCCACTATTTTGGAAACAAATATATTGACATTCAATTCTTCCAAATTATCAATCTAAATTAAATATTTTCTAAGATTTTACCTCTAGAATGAATGTAAGAATGTATTTCTAAACCTTTTGATAAGCACATTATAGTTGTTCAGAACCATTCCTTCAATTTATTTAATTTACATCATGCTATTATTTTGCTGATGATATTCTTCTTATTGATAAGACTAGAGGAGTTGAAGGTAAACTTGAATTATGGAGGTCAACCTTAGAGTCAAAAGGTTTTCATTTGAGTAGATCTAAAACCGAATACATATAGTGTAATTTTAGTAGTAATAGATCTAATAGGGGATTGTAACTTTGGGCGATCAAGTCATTAATAAGAGTACATGTTTTAGATATCTCGGGTCTATTGTCCAGAGTGATGGTGAAATAGATGTGGATATTATTAGTAGAATTCAATTTGGATGGTTGAAGTGGAGGAATGCATCGGGCCTGTTGTGCGATAGAAAAGTAGCCCTCAAACTTAAGGGAAAATTCTATAAGATGGTGGTGAGACCTACAATGCTTTATGGCGCATAATGTTGGCCATTAAAAGAGAAGCATACAATGTTGCAGAGATGATGATGCTTATGTGGATGAGTGGCTTTAGTCTTAGATATAGAATGAGAAACGAACATACACGTGAAAAGGTTGCAGTAGCTCCAGTCGTAGATAAGATTAGAGAGAATTGTCCTAGATTGTTTGGTCACATAAAATATTGGCCTTATGATGACCCAATTAGGAGATTATATATATTAGATTTGGCGTATGTTAAGAGAGATAGATATGGACCTAAGAAGACTTAGAAAATATTAGAAATGACATTTTTTATATAAGATTTGAATGATTTGAATGAGAATTTGACCCTTAACAGGATAAAAACAGACAAAAAAGGATTTATGTAGCCGACCCCACATAGTGGGATGAAAGTTTGATGTTGTTGTTGTATGCTATTATTTTACTAATTAACCCAAATATCATGTCTTACTTTTAGTGGCCCAATAATGCACCTTCTAGGTCTGATACCACGTATGATCTATAAGTTGTTAGAACCAAGAGTTTCCTATAAATTTATGATGTGATGCACAAAGTTATATGAATATATTCAAATTTGTAATTTACAAACCATGAATTTAAACAAATATTCATATCTTTTGATGAAAATTGGAAAAAATATTAAAAATTCATCCTAGTGATAAATTACTAGTAGTCCAATAAAATTCATGCATTTAAAGTCAAGATTATGAAAAAAAATTCACATTTTGATCGGAAGCTCACACTGAAATTCAAAAATTTAGTCTGTGCTTTAATAATACTCAATCAAATAAGCAAAACAATTACCAAAATTAAAGAATAAAGCAAGAAAGATAAGATGTCACCAGATAAGAAAATAAATCTTACACTAATATAAGAAGACAGCTTCCATTAAAATTTAGAAGGCTATAGAGAATTCCATCCAACTAATTATTAATTGCATCAAAGTGGAAAATAAAATAAAATCCCTTTAATATTATAATCGCAAATCCCTTCAAATTTATATTAAAAAAAATTGACAAGATATCGCTAAAATCATGTAGAGCAGAAAGTCGTCCACACGAATGCAATCCCTTTAGTTATTACATGATAATAAAAATTACATTCGGTGTTGGGATTACATGACAATTGAAGAACCATAGGGAGATGGATGGCTTGCAAGTCGCAACTAACACGAGATCATAAGGAGTGGACGAGTGAGGACTGCATACATTTTGTGAAGATGAAAGGGGACCCGCATCACACGCGGTGCATATCTTTCTTCATAAAACTAACAGCAAGGATATAAATAACATTGAATCAAGCTTGATGTGAAAACTTTTTGAAGACAAACTTTTTTTATAGGCAATATCTAGAAGAGAGATTATGTAAAAGAAGTAAAAGATTTGCGGTTAGCATGCATCCTTAGATATACAGCTGAGACAAAGCACTCTTTCAGAATAACAGCACAACTCATATTAACATATAAGCAAATAAAATTTCATTTATCTATAGCCTGCTATATGAAAGGGAATGGGTATCAACCTTTTTGAACATTACAGTATACTGATTGTTTACACAGGTTCCTTCTGGAAATATTAGAAGAGGATTGGTGTCAGCACCTTGAACATGTTGCCTTAATCTGAGAAGGTCCAGACGGTGCGATTAAAGAAATTGACACCGGTTTATAAATGCCAATACTTAATGCACAAAGAATAAGGAGTGTCATACTTTCTTGCCACTATTTCACGATCTTTGGCCTCGGTCCGGTTGAACCAAATACAACCTACACTTTCCAAGATATGTGTCTGAATGAAACCTAAATCAGGGAACAAAAGGAATTAGTTTTGAGAAATGCCTAGTTATTGAATAAATTACAAAACACCAGAATTGCAACATACCAACCCATCCTGGATGTTTTTGCATTATAACTGCAAAAGCAGACATCTGTTCTAAAATGATAAAGTCAATCATGGAAGTATGATTGGCAACAAATACCTGCTCACAGTAAGGAAGTTGTATTTAAATTATAGAATAATTGATATCACAGAGATGGGTAATATTCACTTAAGCTCACATAGAAAAATAACCTGATGTGGTCTCATGCTAGGACGAGGCCCGTGATACTTAACGACCCCAGTCCACGAAGTAACAAAAAAGCCACAAATCATCTCCACCAATGCCCTCTAGAAATACAATCAAAGTTATTTATCAAAAAATATAAGAAATATAGCATAATTTGGTATATCAACCAATTAAAAAGTCATTAAATGAAGACAAATCTTTTGCAAGCTTATAGCATCCTCACAGTTAGACGAGCACTAGAACTTTTTACTAGTTGTAATATATATGGGATACGGTAGCAGGGGCAGCAGGAGGGGGCAGGTTGGGCCAACCCATTGAGTTGGGAATTGTTGGGTTGTCGTGGTGCCTACAAAAGTTTTTTTATAACACAACATTTTCACCTTCATCCGCCACCAGGTCTTCCATTTCTGGCTCTGTTTCTTCAATTGAGTTAACAATCAGATCCTCCAACTCCCCTTCAGCAACATGGATCCGCGGTTTGGTGGGACACTCATTAGACTTGTGACTGGTATGAAAGCTTCGGAAGCACTTCACGGTTGAGGGTCTCGAATACGGATTCTCCTTCACAAGCATTCTCGATTTGGGCGGTAGCTTCGAATCAGGCACGGCGGACGGACCCGCATTGGGTGATGGTTGACTCTGAATGGTCTTCGAGGTATGTCCAGTCGGCTTCACTTCAAACGGATGTTCACAGCATTTCCGTCTATAAGTAAAGTTCCGGGAACGCCTAGCCAGCTAAATTTCCGCCTTAAGGGAAAAATTGACAGCTTGTGACAAAGTCCAAATGGAATTGAGTTCCAGTTTGTCTTGTATGGCCTCCTTTAAGCCTCTAATTCAACGAGCGATGAGTTGTGTGTCCGATTCGTTGAGCTTATTGCGAGCACTTAATATGTAAAACTCTTCAGTGTAATCGCTGACAGTTCTACTTCCCTGGACACAATGTTGGTACCTAACATATAACAGCTACTCATAATCAGTTCGGAGGAAGTGTGATCTCATTAATTGCTTCATTCTTGTCCAACTTCTGACATATCCTTTGCCTTCTCGTCATCGATTTCGCCTGACCTGCATCCACCAAGCACTGGCTCCTCAGTGTGCAATGGCCTTGAAGAAGGGGATATCCAATTTGATTCAAAACTCATGTTGTTGTCTAGGATTCCCATCCCTCCACCTCTTGGTTTCGTTCGGATAATCACACTCATCTTCTTTCAAATTAAATGGTTGGATCGGCTAAAATTGATCTCTTTTCTCTTCAAAATTAGATATTTCTAGAATCGAGGAAAGGTTTTTCCTCCCAATGCGCTCTATGCCTTCATTTATCCGAACCGCTTGAGGTCCAATTGTCTGTGGCGCTCGACGAAGGTTATGGTCATGACTATCACGGGCTTGGAGTTCTCTCCTAATGTCTATGGTGATGCACTTAAAATCGGAAGAAATTTATGATAGCTGCTTGAAGAAAGTGGTTTGCACTGCCCACAGTGCTTCTAAGCTTCATTCTTCATTAGAAGCTGCTCTTCGGCTACTCTCTGCCATCAGTGCCAACCCAAACTACTGATCTCTAATACCAATTTGGTGTCATACCCAGTTATAAGACCCTGCAAAAACACAAGCTACCTAGGCAATATCTCACATGAGTGAGAAAATAGTAAAATATGTTATTCTGTTCTTCTTCTTTTGCTTTCATCTTCTATATATATCATATTGTAAGGCCTCTAATATTACTATAGCTAATGCTATAAATGAATTGAGCGTTCGACAAAGTACTCGTGGCTCAGCTCAATAACAGCTCGTTCATGTTCGTTTGATAAGGTAAACGAACGAGCATGAACACTTTTGATAAATACTCGATAGCTAAATAAACGAGAGCTTGAACAACTTGACGTTCAATTCATTTATGTTCATGAACAGTATCGTTTAATGCTCGTGAACAAGCTCGATTAAAGGCCGACTTAGAAGCTCGATTAGAATTATATTAGTGTTTAAAAAATACATATTGTTAAATTTAATAATTTAATTTCACTAATCCTATCTAAAATTGTTTAATAATTTATTTTTATTTCTTGCATCCGCCTAAAATCACAAACAACTCACTCTCTGAACAAATATAAGATGAATCATAGATCGTTTGTTCGTAAATGAGTTCATTTGGTGGCTCACGAATACTCATTAGATATGCTTGTGAACGAGCTTGTTTGCCATAAATCTGTGGACTCCGAAAATTCGGCCCTGGCCTCCGCCCGCTTGCTTTTTCTTTGGGGGAGTTTTAACGGAATTAAGTTCTGGTGTAAATTTTGGGAAGGTAGATGGGTTTGTAGATAAGACACTACCCAGAGATTTCGGCCTCATTTTACGAGGACTTTATGATCTGAGTTCTGGTTTCTTATAGGCACAAGCCCAAATAGTTAATTACCTCTCTCGATCACGAGAGAGAACTTTCGATTAAGGCTAGTCGTCGATCAGATACGAAGGAAATACGTGTTATCTGGTATATAGTAGCAACATGAGCATGATATTTGAAAAGTTTAAATGTTTGGAAAATTTGGGTTGAGATAATTGAGAAGTTTGATATTTAAAATTGAAATTTTCACTATCTTGCACTTAAACCGGATGGTGGGGGAATGGATGATGAACCCAATCAAGATCGCATGGCTGGTTTCTTATAGGCACAAGCCCAAATAGTTAATTACCTCTCTCGATCACGAGAGAGAACTTTCGATTAAGGCTAGTCGTCGATCAGATACGAAGGAAATACGTGTTATCTGGTATATAGTAGCAACATGAGCATGATATTTGAAAAGTTTGAATGTTTGGAAAATTTGGGTTGAGATATTTGAGAAGTTTGATATTTAAAATTGAAATTTTCACTATCTTGCACTTAAACCGGATGGTGGGGGAATGGATGATGAACCCAATCAAGATCGCATGGCTGGTTTCTTATAGGCACAAGCCCAAATAGTTAATTACCTCTCTCGATCACGAGAGAGAACTTTCGATTAAGGCTAGTCGTCGATCAGATACGAAGGAAATACGTGTTATCTGGTATATAGTAGCAACATGAGCATGATATTTGAAAAGTTTGAATGTTTGGAAAATTTGGGTTGAGATATTTGAGAAGTTTGATATTTAAAATTGAAATTTTCACTATCTTGCACTTAAACCGGATGGTGGGGGAATGGATGATGAACCCAATCAAGATCGCATGGTTCCATCGTCTCGGGCCATCATGGCCCCTGATCTACTTAGTCAAAGGAGGTAGTCGACCCAACCTGACAGAAGGATCCTTGTCGGCAGCCCTGGGTTGCTTCGTCCAAGGGAACCTTGTAGACCTGAGATGAATGTTTGTTTAATGGGACAAATTTGAATCCACCTTAGCTAATAGAGGGCTTTGTGCCCTATCGATCATATTATATTGATTAATATATCAAGGATTTGATGCCACTAAGGAGCGTATTAGCTCTGTCCATAATCGATATTTCGTGATGTCATTTAGCGACAAAACCACTCGGTTCAGAGGGTCCCGGGTCAAAACTATTTATCCTGCTGTGCCATTTGGCGGCAAAATCGCTGGTCAGAGGACACGTACCACATTCTTATTGGCAGGAGATTGTTTAAGAATGGATCTTAGTGATATTTCGACTAGGCATTAGCTCTATGTGAACTAAAGTAAATTTTAATTTGTCTACATCGGCAAACTATTACGGAGGGTGGATGAATTTTGCTTTAAGTGTTTTATGGTTAGATTTCGATTTTAAATATCTAGATTTTGGGACCTTTGGAGTTTTTTTTTTGGATTTTATGGATATTTGGGAGACATTTGAAAGTATTTGTGAACCCCTTCGAATGAAATAAACATTCAACACGACTATCATCGGGATATTTGGGGTCATTTCCATTTGAAAATATTTATATTTTATGGATAAACCTTGTTGACTCTATCGAGTTGTCGACAGATGATCAAGTTTCATAAACTTTATGCTTTTGTGAATAAATTTTCTTTATTAGAAGCTTTATAGACCTAATATGAATGCATAAAATAAATATCCCGATTGACCTCACGATCGTATATTTATTTAATGGTTCGAGTCGTGTCGACTCCTATCTACCTGCATAGAAGGATCGGGATCAAACTTAGGTTTATTTATTAACCCGCACAGCATCCCTAGACGTCACGTGTGTATCCATAACACGTTCGTCAAGGCCCATGTGGGTGAATGATTTTATCAATGAATCTTTCTTATAAAAGGCCTTGAAGGCCTAATATGAATGTATAAAATAAATATTCTAATCAACCTCGTGATCATATATTTATTTAATGGTTTGAACCCTATCGACTCCTATTTACCTGTTTAGGAAGATCGAATTTCATAGACTTTATGCCTTTATTAGTGAATTCTCCTTATTATAGGTCTTGAAGGCCTAATATGAATGTATTAAAACAAATATATCGATCACCACAACCGTATATTTCTTTGATGGTTCGAACCCTGTCAACTCCTATTGATCCGTATAGAAGGATCAGGTTCGAACATGAATTCACTTATTGACCCGCGCAGCATCCCTAGACGTCACGTGTGTACTTATAACACGCTCGTCGGGGCCCATACGGGTGAATGATTTTACTTATCCTTTTTGTGTACCTATGTGTATACAAATTATGGTGCTTGTGCAAGGATACTTTGGGCGTTTAATAATAGTTTAAAAAACTTCGCTATATATAATCACGAAATGGCCCTAAACCGAACATGAACCAAACATGAGCCAAACATGAACACCCATTAATTTAAACGAACCAAGCTTGAACACAAACACAAAATCTCAAATCAAACTCGAGCCAAACTTGAACAAGATGATAATAAACGAACTCAAACATGAACACGCACATACTCGGCTCAGCTCGGCTCATTTGCAGCCTTAAGTATAGCTAAGCCTATTTGTCTCAATGTAAATAGCTTGTAAAAGAACTAAAAGAACTAATGATGAGAAAGAGTGGTAATGTGGTAAAACGTGATGAGCGAGTGGAGCAAACAGTATGTGCACGTGATGGTAAGCTGTCACCCTCCATATACTGTGACTGTACTGCGTCAATATGCATGTTGTGCATCTCACATCTAGATTCAGTAAAGTAGCATTTGATCATTTTACAGTCAACATTTTCCCTACTCATTTATTGTAAAACGTCATATAAGTCAAACCACCTGCTAAAGGTCAATATAAATCAAACAAAATTTCCTAAAAATGATATACATCATCTATAAAAAATTACGCGATAAAAATTCACTGAAACAGGATATTTTGCCCTTTTATCACTTTTAAGAGAGAGAAAATGTATTGAACTCGAAATCAATGAAAACAGATGCAGAGTAAAGGTCACTTATTATGATCAAAACAACTTTTATAATAAGAATGACGGAAAAAAAAGTCCTGGAAGATTTTCTCTCCTTTCTCTCTCCTCTCCTCTCTCCCCTTTTTTTCTCTCTCCCCTTTTTTTCTTCTCCCTGGCAAGGAATGAAATGAGGGAGGGGGAGGAATGATGGAAGAAATATTTATATAAAAAAACCATTTTAATGTATGGCGCCACGGTGCCCAAGACCCAGCGCCGTAGAAATGCATGTGAAAGAGCAATGCGTTGCAGCGGCCTAATTTATTTTTAAAATTTCCAGAAAGCTCAGCGTCGTGATGACGTTGTTCCGGCACTTCCCAACACTTCTGCGCCCGCAAGTACAGCGCCGCAAAGCTTCAGTCCATAATTTCATTTTTAAATTATTTTTAAAATTTTAGGTTATTACAGCAGGTTTAAGAGTTTCTCAAAGCAAACCGCATAGGAAAAATTGATGATAACTTTTTATTGCTTGGACCAAACAAGGGTTTAATATAAAAACAAAACACCAAGTCTGTCAAATATCTGCAACAGTAATTGTATATCAAAATCGAACATAAAATTGTCACTCCCTAAATCTACTTAAGAAGAGAAATAGCTAGGGATCAAACCTCTATATAACGCCTCCATTTGCTATGCCCAGACGCTAAGAAATGTACCGGAAGAAAGGCTGCAAAAAATATGACCCACCCAACTGCAAGGATTGCGACTCTACACAAATAAAAAAAACGTATTCAATCCCAAATTTGTATGTGTGCGTGGCATGTAAGAGTAGAAATCTAATGTGAACAAAGAATGCAAATAGCTTAAATTTCAAAACAAGAATGTTAGCTGGCCTTCATTTTACAAAACATGACTCCAAAATACAAAGTTTTCATAGAAGGTAATTCATAATGCTTTCCAGACAAATCACATCTCTAAGCACGCCATGTCGCCACAATTACAAAATTTCTCACCTTAATGGAAAAAGAATCCCATATCTGAACACCACCCCCATGCACCACAAAGGAAACAAATATACATTCCAATTCCATGGCTCAGGAGGATTCGATTTAAAGCAGCGAGTGAACGAATCCTACAATATCCAAAAAAACACAAAGTAATTCAAAGCTAGTCGGCGTCAAAAATTCGGTTATTGCTAAGCTCAATGAACCAACAGAAATCCGAAGTTCTATATCCAAAAGCTAAACTCACATCAACGATTGCGCCCGCAGCCTCGGTTAACGTCGGAGCTATGTCCAGCAAATCCTTCCTACAAACCAAAAATCTAATTAGGGCTTGAGAATTCAGAAGACGATATCTCACAACTCCAAACCAAAACCAAAATCTAGAGATAGAGAAACGAGGAAGATACAGTTGGAGCTTCTTGGGAGGCTCTTGAATAGAGTCAGACGAGAGGTAATCCTCTATGTTTAGACGTTCCAGATCGACCTCCGAGCTCAAAGCCATGGTGGAATTCTTGAGAAAGAAGACCAGAAGAGTTCTATCGTTCGGAACTATCGTGGGCTATGATCCTATCAACGGAAAATCCGCCAAAAAAGTTTTTGTGTGGTTTTAGGAGTCCTAAGTGAAATATTCAGGTAACGAACCGGTGGGCCCTGTTGGCCCAGTCCGGCCAGTCCCTTCGGCTTGTTCTCAAGGTTTTGTTTTAAAATGATCTTAACTTCTTGTAAAATATTAAAAATAATTTTAAATTATATAACAAGATAATTTTTATTTATTAACTCTCATAATATATATCTATTTTAATTTCTTTTTAAATTAAAAAAAATTAAATAATCTTTTAATACAATTATAAATCATTTTAATCCTTAGTAAAAAAAATCAAATGATCATTTTTCTTCTTTTTTTTAATATGTTGCATGTTTTAATAAACTTGGGCAGTGAGAGATTGAAACTATATTGAAGTTTCATTAAATTTTGTATATTACAATTAAAAACAATAATGCTTAATATAAATAATGATTTTACAAAATTAAATGATATATTATTAAAAAGATATAAATGTTCAGAGCTTTTGCAATTTAGGTTAGATGCAGAGGCCATGTTAAGTTTGCCAATAACATCAACACTATTGCATTATCTTTAAATACAGTGCAAGAAAATATATTATTTTCTCACTATTTTTTAAAATAATTTTTTAATACAAAAATAAAAATTGCCACAAACAAAACCTAAATTTACTATCAAAAATAGCTCACCTTAGTCTAATGATGTTTGTTTGAATTTATTTTAATTGACCTCAATATCTTTAAAAAAAATGTACTTTCCAAAAGGAATAAGCTGCAACAACAAATTTGGTATCGAGGCACGTCACCACCTACTCGGTACCGCAGCTTGGTATCGCTTGGTACTGAGCTCGGTACAACTCGGTACCGGATGACGTGGCTGCACCTGAATCGCCTCTAGACGATAAGTTGTGTCCTATGTCCGCACAGAATAATCTCCCCACCAGACATTAGCTATCAACCCTTGGAAGTTATACATTGAGATTAGTGATGCATCATTTCCCACAAAGGTACATGAAATGAAACTGATGCCCTGTTGAGCTATAGAACTAAATATGGCCATTTGATTAGCATATGCTCATCGCTTGCCCATGAGATGGATGCTATAGGCCACTGCTACTCCTACAATTGCAACACCTGAAGCTATAATCTTTGGTCTGGAAAGGGCAGCGCTCCTACTAGGAATTTGCAAGAGAAGCTTCAACTGTAATAGATGTCACAGGGACATAAGGAGTAAGAAGAGTTCTGATTAGAAGTTGCTTTAGGCAATATTAACATATAAATAGCTAAATTATACCAGAAACTTGCATGAAGTGTCACAATTATTCTAACTGACACAGAAAAATACTGCAATGCATTAGCTCAGTCTAGATCTTGGGGCAGTAAACAATAGTTACCACCTGTGAGTGCAGATCACACTCACATGATCTAAAATTTGTGAATGATAAAAAGAGAGAGATCCGTTGCGTGAAGCTCCCAACAATGTGGTGTTTGGAGTGGGGTTGATATAGGAAGTCTTAGGCCTCGCTTGTTTCCGCATTTTTTTTTACTTTTCTGTTTATAAACGGAGATTATTTTAATATTTTATGGTCGTTGTTCGGATGGGACGCTTCTATAGAAATGCTTTTTAGGGAACTTCATTTTTCTGCTATTTTGAGAAGCTTTTTGATATTTGCTTCTCCTTTAGAAAACTCTATTCCCTTAATCATTGTTTCTAAAACTATCTTTTGCAAAAAGAGAGAAAGAACAAAATGAAGCCTTACTTGCCCTATATTCATAAGTTGTCTTCTTTACTCGATATATTGATTGTATATTGGAGACAATTTCAGACATCACAATGTTGAAAACTTTACCATTTTTACAGGCCTAAACTCTTTGAACTCAAAAGAAATGTGGAACATGGAAATTTAACTCACATCTACAGGCTGCTTCCAGTTCTTCTTTATTCCAAGCAAATGCCCTTTCCCCACAACTGCAACAACAGAAGAGTGTTCACTAGCTACTTTAAATAGCGTTGAGGACATGTACCTGATCACCGCATAAGAAAAAGAACAGCTTGCTTTGAGAAAAGATATTGAAAACTAATATGCACAACGCATTCATGTAAGAGATCGAAACAAAGAACATTTAAATGATTAACTTCAGATAAATAGAATTAAAGAAGTGTAGAAGGACGAAAATGATAAAATTAAAAGAGTAGCAAAGAAGAATAATCCTCTTAACGTCTCATCTTATAGGTCTCTTTTAATTGGTTATTTTGCAGAATTTAGACTTCGTTTGGGACGACTTTTATTCTACTTCTTAAAGCAACTTTTTATACTAAGCAACTTTTTAGTATAAAAATTTTAATTTTGTATTAGAAAACTGTTTTATGAAGCATAAAGAAAACCATCCCAAATGAAGCCTTAGTAAGCAGAGCAAAATTCATAGGAGGCAAGTCCAATTTTTTACATGTGCCCACAATAGCTTAAGAGGGCGTGTTTTTCATGTTTAGGAACAGTGCCTCATTTCAAGAAATTCCTTAAGCATACAAGGATAGTGATTTCAAGACGGAGGGGAGTGTTTCTACTACTAAATCTGTAAATTTAAAACATAATCAAGAGTTTTTTACCAAAAGTTTATCAAACCATTTAGGAACATATCTATGATTCCAACTAAATAGTAATTCTGAACTCGTTACATCACTCGTCCAGTGTATTACTGCCAAAGAACCAAAGACTGATGCTTTCCCTTTTCAGATCGTTAACACTTTAACGCAAATCTTAGCCTACTATGATACATTATATATATATAAAGAGAGAGAGAGAGAGAGAGAGAGAGAGAGAGAGAGAGAGAGAGAGAGAGAAAGAATTAAGTGCATTTTTAATTTTCAAGTGCAGAGGCTGAGGCATTTAAATTCCAAAGCTGTCGGTATCTTGAGTTTACCATTAATATTGCTAAAAAGGGAAAACATGTATTTATGCTTTTATCCGTATAAAATTACAACTTTCGTGGGCTATCGTATAAAATTGGAACTTTCTTGTGGGTTAAATTATATGCTCTGCTCCCATGTAATTGGTAAAGAATTGAATGCTAAATTGTCTTTTATGAATATGCATTTTTTGCCATGCATTCTTACTTCAGCTTCTTTTTAATATAGAACAATAAGTTCGGGATAAGATGCAGGATATCTTAAGATATAAGGTCTAGATGATCTAACGGATGAAGATCAGATAAAACATATTTGGGATTCACAGTCTCAATACCACCAACTAAAACAATAACACATCCTCTTTTAATGTAAATCAAAAATTGCAAGAAATATATGGGAAATGATAATTTAATAATCATCCCAAAACAAAGAAATTCAGCAATAAAACAAGGCCATAAAAATTAAAATTCAAATGGAATTTTCACTGCAATCAATAAACCAAATTTGTATCAAATTTCATTATATACACCAAAAAGCTCACAAAACCAAATAACAAAATAAACAGAAGAGAGATACAGAAACAATAACACTCGTACCGGTACAAGGAGATGACTACTATAAAATTGATAATTGCATTTGCACGGCACTCAAAGACATTCACACCCAACCAAGAACGTAAATTAAATAGAAAATTAAACTTTTATTCAGCTAAAAGTTCCAATAACATTTCTTAGTTTATTTATAATTATAAATAATAATCAGCGAAAAATCAGATTGAGTTTGAATTTCTTTAATATGACCCCTATTTTAAATGCTATGCTTCACATGTTACCCCAATTTGATCATGCTAGAACTAGATTAAAGGGCTTTTATTTAGAGGTAAGCCCAACTTTTTTAATTTTTATTTCAATCTTGGCAACTGCACAATGATTTTGAGCGTTAATGTTGAAAATTCTGTCATTTCTTAAATAAACTCTTCATTAATCTTATTTAGATATGTGCAAACAACCAATTATCTAACATGCAAATAAAATAATTGAATTTTGTATTCTAGACACACCCTTGTGTGGTCGAAAGACCTTATCATGCTTAACATTTAACTATGGCTAAAATAGGGCCATTCCTTCAAGAACATATATTTTCTACTCTTATCTTTTTACATTCAAAACAGCATCTTCTGATTAGCATCCTAATCATCAACATCATGTGTGCCTTTTTTTTTTCCAATGACCAGGAAAAAATACTATGAACTTTCAACTGGTTTATATATAGGTATTTTCAAATTTTAATCATGTTAGACTAGGAAATGTTTATTTTTAAAAACTATCCAAAAATAGTTTACATAAGCATGGCATATCCTGTTTTGACCAAATAGCATGCAAGTGCTAAATTAATAAAAACATAGCATTATTTATCTTTTTTATGTGTGCGGAATATATGGATATGATTGAAACATTAACATCGAAACATATAAACAAGAAATTATTATAATTTTAAAAATAAAAACATAATCTATGAATGTTTATATTAGATAAAAGTTAATGATGTTATTTTTTTTTCCTATCTGATTTTGTGACTAATACATCACAAAAAAATCAGCATGATATAGAATGAATCTTAATGCAAATTGAAGTGAGAAACTTCCTAATTCAGCCCCAACCATCCAAACTTCGAGTTCAACACAAATTGATGGGCTCAACGAGGCGAACCAATCAAACATCAAAAGTGATCAAATTTGAACCCAAATTAATGAGCTGAAGACCAAGCACCTAAGCATAGTTGAAAACTTTGAAATATTAATTGGATAACCAAATAACATCTAAATGTTGCATGCTTATAATTAAATCGACCATTTCTTTGAGACTATGTTGACCCCTTCACCGAAACAAAAAAAAAATCACGTACCTGTGAGGACGTCCGGCCACGTCGCTCGAGCCTCACGCCCACGACGACGTCGCATCTCGCCGTACCTTTTGCATGTCGCTGCTCGTCGTTAAATGGCGAGGAAACGAGGCGCTCGAGACGACTCTCGCAATCGCTTCTCCCTCTCTCAATCTCTAGCTCTCTCTCTCCCGATTCTCCCTCCCTCTCCTCTGGCGACGCTTCCAATTGGATCGGAAGTGACGAACTTTGATCGGAAGCAAGAAACGAAGCTCGCCTCCTCTTCGTCTCCTTCGTGGCTGGTCCGACTTCACTGCTTCGACGACGTTCCCCTGCTGTCGGACCGGAAGTTACGACAATTTGATCGCAAGCAGCAACGACGGGATCTCGTCGGACTGTGAAGGGTCGGAGACTACAACATTTTGATCGGGTGCAAGAATAGAGCTCGCCGACTGTGAAATTAACTTTCTGCCTTTCGCCGCTTCTTCGGCAAACCCGTGGCTGTCCGACTTGGCTCCGACAACGACCTTCCATTCCTGTTAAATCGAAAGTTACGACATTTTGATCGGAGCCGAGAGCAGGAGCTCGCCGACAGTGAAGGTAACTTTCTCCCCTTCGCTCGCTTTCTCGGCCAAACTCGTGAAGCCACCGACCCGAGAGATAGAGAGGGAGAAGAGGAGGGTTTAATGATTTAATTAAGTTTAATTATGGTTAATCTTAATTAGCTATAATTAGTTTTAATTATAATCATTTTAATTAGTTATTTTTATTATAATTAATTAATAATTAATTTTAATTAAATCATTATAATTAATTATAATTAATTATAATTAGTTTTAATTAAAGTTAGTTTTAATTAATATATTTTTTTTAATTATAGTTAATTATTATTTATTAATTATAATTATTTAAACTTAATTGATATTAATTAATTATAATTAATTGAAAGTTAATTATAATTAATCATATCAGTTAATTATAATAATTATAATTAATAATCTTAATTAATTATAATTAATTAAGGATAAATATAATTAATTAAATATAATTATAATTAAATATAATTAATTATAACTAATTAATATTAACTATTGAATTAGTTCAAAATAAAACATTTCCCTTGCTTCGGTCCGCAAGCCACCTCCTCCAGCCGACGCCGCCGACAATCACCGTCGGGCCCAAAGGTATAAATTTCTGACTTAAATCCCGTCCTCGACGTTTGCAGCGGACCGGGGAACCACCTATACGCGCTCTTGTAGCACGGTAGGAGGGAGCCCGGTGCGAAGCATACGACGAGGCGGGTAAACCCTATACACGCTCTCATAGCGTGGTGGGGACGGTCCTCGGCCTCGACCTCGACACCGACACCGCCGACACTGCTACGAGAGGTATGATGTTCCAAATCCCATTCTCGACGTTTGCAGCGGACCGGAGAACCACCTATACGCGCTCTTGTAGCACGGTAGGAGGGAGCCCGGTGCGACGCATACGACGAGGTGGGAGAGCCCTATACACGCTCTTGTAGCGTGGTGGGGAGTCACTGCTGTTCTGGTACGTCACTGCTGTTCTGGTACGTCACTGCTGTTCTGGTACGTCACTGCTGTTCTGGTACGGGTACTGCTGAAGGCCCCATACACGCTCTTGTAGCGTGGTGGGATGAAATTACTACGGCCGCGGTGTCTAAGGACACCTATCATACACGCTCTAGTAGCGTGGTGGGAAGGCCTAGCTCCCCTATTTTCCCCCAAACGGGGGATATGTCGGGGTGCTGCCAAAATTTTCACTAAAATATACAAAGACTTGAACAATTTAAAGACCTTGGGCAACAATGCAGAAGACCTGTACTTGAACAGAAATGCACAAAACATAAACTGAAACATGCAGAGGACTTGTATAAACAACAGAAGACTCGTACTTGGACCTGAATGCATAGAACTTGGACTAAATGTGCAGAGGACTTATATGAACAACAGAGGATTTGAACCTGAACAAACTCCAAATGATTTCTAAAAAGTTCAAATTCAAACTTGAATAAAATGCAATACGAAATACAAGGACCTGAACATAGAACTCAAACTCAAGTGAGCTCTAACATGAATTGAACAATATTTTAGAAGGCCTGAACTCAAATGAGAACTTCATTGAAACAAAACCTGAACTCAAGTGAAATACAACAGATCTGAACTCAAAGCAGAAGCTTGTGAACATTGAATTTGAGTTGGGCAATATCAAATGGAGCTTGAATACAACGAACTCCTACAATAGTTCCTACGAGGACAAATGCACCACACTTTCAAGGACAACGAGGGAGACTCAAGCATGAGTTGAACTTTGAACTCGGGTCCGATGGAATACATAGAATTGGGACTCTGGATGAATGAACCAACCAGAGTCTAAATGCACAGTTCTCTAAATTAACAACAAGTTACAAGTGGGAGATGAAATCCCGATGCACATGAAAGATGTGAATTCCTACAACAATCTCTACAAAATGCCTGTTGATTGAGATGGCGATACGGGAGACCAAAGATGGAGGATCCGCCTTCCTACAAACAAATGCAGCCCAACAAACCCACCTGAGATTGGTGATAGGTGGGCATGATGTAGACAAACGAGGGTCTCCTACGAATATTTCTAGGAGCTCGTAGCAAACACAATGGATCCTTACAAACAAATATGAACCACTGTGGGCACAAGTACAAGTATCTCCTGCGACGATCCCTACAAGGTCAAACAAGTACAACAACCACCCGAGATTGGTGAAAGGGTGGATATGATGCAGAAGTAATAAGTCATCTACAAACATTTTCAGGAAATCGTAGTAGATACGACAGTCCCTTGCAAATTGATACTTGTGGATAACAACAGTGTATGGAAACTACAATGAATCACTGTGGACACAAGTACGGATATCATCTACGACAGTGATGATCAAGATCTACAAGTGTGTTGAGTACAAGGGCGACTCTATGTACGAAAAAGACACCCCCTGGCAGAAAGAAAGGAAATGTTTGAACAAATTAGAACCAAACTTCCTGGTGTTCCAAAGTCTCTTCTTAGTTATATACTCAAGAAGAAAACAGTTCTGATGTCTACAAATACCGAAAATAACAGTCTACTACACCAAAGATTCTGAAGGGAGTTCTCCCCAAATTAGCAGTCTTTGACTCTAAAATCCAGAAAATCCTTCCCCGATGAATGAGAAAGGGGGAGTCAATATCAAGTCCAACACACCGAAGATCTTGAAAGGAGATCTTTTCAAAGCAAAGCAACAGACTTCAAAGTTCAGAAGAATATCCCCGGTGAATGAGAAAGGGGGAGTCAACATCAAAATCAAACGCCACCGAATCTGCAATACTCATGCAAGCAGACAGAAGGCGTCTACAATCTATAACGCCACGCCACCGGATCCGCAACACTCGTACAAGCGGACAGAAGGCGTGTATAAGCTCTGAAATCAAATGTTGTGCATTCAAATGACAGATACCTGCACAACTATAATTATTTCAAAATACCCCTTGCACGTGCATTATAAATTGTATACACATAGGTACACTAAAGGGGGAAATACGATCTCAACCCGCATGGGCCCCGGCGAGCGTGTTATTGGTACACACGTGACGTCTAGGGATGCTGTTTGGGTTGACAAGTGAATTCAGGTTCGAGACCGATCCTTCTATACGGGTCAATAGAAGTCGACAGGGTTCGAACCATTAAGCAAATATAAAGTTGTGGTGACCGGTATATTTGCTTTAAAACATTCATATTAGGCCTTCAAGGCCTACAACAATGAGAATTCATAAACAAAGGCACAAAGCCTACGAGAAACCCGATCCTCTATCGATAAGTTGATAGGGTCGACAAGGTTCAATCAAATGGAAATGACCCCCAAACACCCCGATGATGGCCGTGTTGAATGAAGATCTCAACCGGAGGGGTCCACAAATATTTCAAGCTCCACTCAAATGTCTATCAGAATCCAAACTCCATAAAATCTAAAATCCAAAATTCTACAAATCCCAATTTCATATATTTAAATTGAAATAAATCCATCAACACTTAAAGCAAAGCCCATCCACCCTCCGCAACAGTTTGCCGGGGTGGACAAATCTGAAATATTACTCTAGCTCACATAGAGCCAAATTCCTGGTCGAAAATATCACTAGGATCCATTCTCAAACAATCTCTTGCCAGTAAGGACGTGGTACGTGTCCTCTAACCGGCGGTCTGCCGCCAAATGGCACCGCAGGATAAACGGTTATGACCCGGGGCCCTCTGAACCGAGTGGTTTTGCCGCCAAATGGCACCACGAAATACCGGTTATGGCCATAGCCAATACGCTCCTTATTGGCATCAAATCCTTGAGATATGAATCAATAGGATATGATCGATAGGGAACAAAGCCCTCTGTCAGCTAAGGTGGATTCAAATTTGTCCCCTCAGACAAACATTCACCCCAGGTCTACAAGGTCCCCTTGGACGAAGCAACCCATGGCTGCCGACAAGGATCCTTCTGTCAGGTTGGGTCGACTACCTCCTCTGACTAAGTAGACCAGGGACCACGATGGTCCGGGACGACGGAACCATGGGATCTTGATCGGGCCCATCATCCATTCCCCCACCATTCGCTTTAAGTGTGAGATGATGAAATTTCTATTTTTAAAATATCAAATCTTCCAATCCATACCCATTGCTGCTACTATATGCCAGATAACTCGTATCACCTACGTATCTGATTGACGACTAGCCTTAATCGAAAGTTCTCTCTCGTGATCGGGAGGGGTAATTAACTATAGGGGCTTGCGCCTATAGGAAACCAGAACTCAGATCATAAAGTCCTCGCAAAATGAGGGCGAAATCTCTGGGTAGTGTCTTATCTACAAACCCATCTGCCTTCCAAAATTTACCTCGGAACTTATTCAGTTAAAACACCCTCGCCGAATATAATAAGAAGAGCGAGCGGAGGCCGGGGCCGAATTTTCGGAGCCCACAGACTAATCCAACGAGCCCAACTTAATTCCAACATCATTAACGCACACAAAGTTGAAAGAACAGTCTATGATCATCATCAACAACAATAACAACATCAAGCCTTTATCCCATTACGTGGGATCAGCTACATGAATCTTTTTTTTTTCCATTGTGTCATGTTAAGAGTCAAATTCTCATTTAAATCTAAAAAAGAAAGGTCAAATCCCCTTGGTTTAAGATTCACGAGAACTAAGAGACTTAAAGAATTATGAAGCTCTGCCCAAGCACCACCACCGTCAAACTACTATCAGACCACATTCACCATCATCAAACCACCACCACCGCCATCAGACTGCAGATATCAAACCTCTACCGTCAAACCACCGTTGGTGAGCCGCTGCTAACCGACTTAATCACTAGATCATTATTGTCAAACCACCACTATCCGACCTCCACCGTTGAACCCCCGCTATCAAACCGTCACCACCTGACTATTGTAGTTGGACCAACGCTACTTGACCTTAGTCATCGAACCACTTCCATCAAACTATCAACACCCAACCTCTGTCACTAGACCATTGTTGCTAGACCACCATTGTCGCGTTGTCGTTGCCCGACCTCCATTGTCAAAAACTGCTATCGCAATAAGACCGCAACCACTTGAGTGTCATATCATCGAACCACAATCACACAACCTCTATCGTCAGACCATCACCATCCAACCATCATTGTTGAACCATCGTCTGACCTCCATCATCGGGCCACTACCGCTCAACAACCATCATCTAACCATTGTCATTCAATCACAACGTTTGAAGGCCTCTTATACCTTACCAACTCTGTAATATTTTCCACCAGCAACTCATACTACTGTAATCTCGCCTTCTCCAATTTGAGAGCCAAGTGAATCTTAGTAATCAACGCTCATCTATTAGAATTATTTTAGCTAGGTCAGGCCCCATAATTTTTCCTCTACTTGAGTTTTTCATGTAAAACTCTGGTGTCCCTTACATTCATTTATTGTCTGTATGTGGATTAGATCTTTGTACAAAGTTATGGTGCAAAACTCTTACTCTACTACCATAAAATTCTAGCACACAACAATACCATAATAGAATTATCCCTAAATAAAGGAACCATTAGTTATTGATGAGTTAACACTTGAACAATTTAATAATCACTGATATATGGTATACCATGGGAAAAACATTTATTTTCTAAAATTGAATCCACATGCCATTCGATTGTAAGACATTAAAATATTTGATTAAGCATTTCTACTTTAGTACAATACAAATGAGATTAAATGTAATTTTTTTAAAATAATTTCATAGTTTATTAAAATAATTTTCCTTGCAAATGACGATATACCTGTATACATAAATTCTGGATAGGACTAAGATTAAAGGATATTAGAGTATTATATTGCAACCCATCTTTTTCAAGACTCAAAAATAAAAATATTATTCAAAATTTTACTAGATTAGACAATTTAATTGATAACATTCATCATGATTTAGTTCCTAGTGTCTTGAAGACCTGTGCCCCAATTTTTTAGCAACTATAAAATGAAATTTCAGCTACTATAAATCCTGTAGCTACTAGTCCAAAGCAGACACAAAGTGGGAACCATTTTAAGCACAGTAAACAAATTCTCAAAAAGTATATCAGTTTTATCCTAAACGAAGGATTGGACATTTACGCATCTAAAAAAAAATCCAAGCAACTAGGAGATGCTGATTTTTAAACTAATAATTAGGACCGTTGGCAAGGAGCAAAGATATATTTGGCCCGCGATAAGTGGAATTCCTATGCAAATTATTCAAAACTCTAAAGATTTTTATAGCAGTAAGCATTTTTTTCAAAAAAAAGAGAGGATAGCACGGATTCACAAAAAAATTTCTCACATAAAAAAAATAAAATAAAAAAACTGCCACGAAAGGCATGCAGGCACATGTAACATCACCCGCTACTTTTGAACAAGCATGATTTAATCAATATTCACAATATCATGTACAGCTATTTTAAACAACTATAACAGATATGTAATTTTATTTAGTTTTGATTTGGTAAAGCTTTTGATTATTGCTTGGTAGTAAAAACAGTCAACAATTAGCAATGTTTGTTTGGATGATAAACTTTTTCCATGCTTTCCAAGATATTTCAATTTCTTAATAAGAAGTTACTTTTGGGATAGCATAATTGAAATTGTGTATTAAAAACTAGCTATCGACATCAAAAAAAAAAAAAACATGGATGCCTCAAACGAAGGAATAATTAAACTAAAGCCATAATTCTCTCAACAAGAGATATCTGAAAAATGACTTTTTTTCCATTAAGCCATGACAAATACCTCCTAAAATAAGTTCACCCAAACATATTATATATGAAAGGGAGACAATATGGCTTAGTTACAGCTTAGTCTAATTATCAATCCCAAAAAACAAAATTAGGTAAGATATCAAAATAATGATAGAAGAATGTACTAACATATCCCGCTCATGTAAAACTGTCTCCATGATAGATGGAAATGCCTTGCTCATCTCTTGAATGACTAGAGTTAGCACGTCAACGTCATCCATATCTTTCAGCTAAAGGAAGCAGAGTGAACTTAGAATAAATAAGTCGTAAGAATCAAGTATATGACATAGACTTACATGATTAACAATCCAAATAGCTATCAAACATATGATAAATGATCCTAGTTGCCTTAAAATACAATGCTTGGCCAAAATAGTTGCAAAAGACATTGGGGTTCGCATGGACAAAAGAGGAGAAAAATTAACCAATTCTCGACAACATCTGATGAACATCTTAAGTAATCCAGGAAATCATCTTTACTACAGCAGCACTAGATATGGTAATGAAGATTGAGCTCTCATCAAAATCAAGGAAAATGTGTGAAGTTTGTGTAAATGTATCCATGTGAGTGGAGGAAATTAGCTTTGCATAGCTCAAAGTCATAAATCATTCTCAACTTGAGCTCGCCTTGAATAATTTGCTTTCAACATGGAGATGAAGATGAAGTTAATTAAGGTCATGAATGTCATATTGATGTTCTTGGACCTGGTTGAAGTAAATTGCATGTGAGATTGAAGCATGCTTTGATTTATAAGACCATATGATATATTATATAGCAGAGTTCATGTCGGATAGAAAATCAAACATACATTATTTTCTTCATTTTTTTCTATTTTAATAATTAAGCTTTTTAGTCATCATGATGCCTCACCGCATGATATAACATTTTATAAATACTGAGGGAGCCTAAGAATTAATACGTTCTCAACATGTTATGACCAACTTTATTCTGGAACGTAAATATTCATTCATCTATGTCCAATGATCCAGTCTAATGTTCCTTCTCAGCCTCCACTATAGATTAACAGTAAAAAGTCCAACCCAACACACAATTACAGTACTCAGATCAAAATTGATGGCATGCATGACTTCTGAGCCATACTATATAAAATATTTTCCAGCCTTACACATGCTAGACCAAAAACTATGATTTAGATAATGTTTGTATAAATGTACAATTATGTATTACATGGAGCATATAATGTGCAAGTGGACAGCAGAGCCCTGCATTGGGTACCCAAACCCACACCCACCCACGTACTCACCCATACCCGGATACACCTATGGCATCTTTGGTGGGTACTCAACATCAAGAGATAAATCAAATTACATTGTTAATTATCATATGTTGTATATTACCGTAATCCTCACTATGCAATGCACAACACTGAACCGTGCTGCGACCATGGTAAATTCTGATATACGGCTTGAAAGTTTGAAGTTATAGCAAAGCGCAACAAGCCTTAAGGCCAATAGTTTGTGGCGGACTGCATTCAAAAAACATGGAAAATGGGTGGATATGGGTGGGTACGAGCCCGCCCACGCAGAGCATGGGTATCCAATGGGTATCCAACCAGAACCCCATATCAGGCTTTGGTGGACAGCCCACATCGAACTAACTAGTAAAAAGAACTATGACCACAAGCTTTCAAATAACCCAAACATCAAGGTGACTAAGCAATTAGAAGTGTAAATATCACTCTTGCCCCTAAGTGACACGGTCATATTGTGTCAATCCAACAGCTTCTTTGATGCAATCAAAAAATATAGGGGACCCTATATTCTTCGATCACAAAAAAATACGACGGACTTCTACGGACGAAAAGCTAAAGATGAGGAAGAAAGAAGACGAACAAACTCTTGCATTTCAATTTAAAACTAAATAAAAAAAAAAACTTATGACGACGACTTGCAAACAACACGACAGACACCCTAAAGTTGCTGCACTTAGAGAAGAAAGATACTGGTGGAGTGGCACTTGCGGAGAGCCGAAAGAGGTTAGAAGCCCGAGAAGAAAGGTTGGAAAGAGCCCGCAGGATTTCCGGAGGGTATGAGAAAGAAGATTGGAAAGAGCCCGCAGGATTTCCAAAGCAAACCTGCAGGTTATAGCTTCCAAAAATAACTTATCATTCAACTATTCAAAACATTACAATAACCCCTCATATTTATAGGTATGAAAGGGGAATACAAAAGGACACATACATAAATTCTAACACATAAAACTAAGCATTAAAAGCATGGGAATCTCCCCCCCCCCCCAAGCTCACGGAAAAACACCCAAACCAAGAACCGAAGCAGCCACCGCGGGAAACAAGGAGGCCGAGCGGAAACGAGGAGCCACGACCACGGGAAACACCCCGGGCTCGGAAGACCAGCAACCGGCCGGAATCCCAAGGGGCAAAAGCACTTAAAAAAATTAAAAATAATGGTGGAAACCAAGGAGCCACCATGGGAAAAGCAAACAACTTCTTGGGATTCCAAAAGCCCTTTTTGGAAACCCAAGAGACAACTTTAAGACATTAAAACTATAATAAAAATGCATTAAATAAAAAGTAAGATAATAAATAAACTAAAATATTAGCTCATAATGAGCTAACCCTTAGTTCAATAAATGAACTAAAGTCCAGCTCATAAATAAACTAAAAGTTCAGCTCAAATATGAGAAACTACTAGACTCAAGGGAAGCCAAAATATGATTTATTTTGGACTAGTGTTATGAGAGTGATATGATGTGATTTTTGGGACAAAAACCTGAGAGGTTTTTACTTTGGAAATCCTGCGGGCTCTTTCCAATCTTCTTCCCCTCCTCCTATGGAAATGAGTTTGATGTAGGCAGGGGGGGGGGGTCAAATCAAATCCTAATATTTGATTTTTGACTTCCCTAGCTCATTAATGTCTAGTGAAAGATTAGCTCATTATGAGATGATTTTTTAGTTATAAAATTAATGATTGGGAGCTAGATTTGATGAGTGGACCTTGCCCTTTCATCTCCTTGATGTCTTTTGGGCTGCTGCGGTTATCTACTGGATTTCTCCCATAGTTTGCTTTGGTTTCCTGCTGTCCCTTTGGTTTTCTACCTAATTTATTACTGTGGTTCCTTTTTTACTGAGAACTGAACTTACCTTTTGGAACCCGTGAAATGCCTGTTGATTTCCTATGCTTGGCTGTTGAAACCGTGGCCTTCCTCCTTGGATTTGCTGTGTCGTTTGGGGTTTCTCTGTGCTGAAACCGTGGCATTTGCTTTGTTCCTGGCTGATTCCGTGGCTTTATTCTGCTTGGATTTTTGTTGTGTCTCTTGGGATTTCAGCAAGGAAAGCTTTTGACTTTTCATTTCTATTATTTTTATATGGAATTTGAGGGGGTTTTGGGGCTGTTTTGGGACAGATTTCTGGACAGATTCCTGTACATAAATCTGGACTGAATTTTGTATTTTCATTTACCCCCTTTTAATTAAATTAATTAGTGGTTATAATGACTATTTGTATTCCTCTTTTATGCCTATATATAGAGGAAGTTTTGTGGCTGTTTTAGATAAGTGTGATAATGTGATTTTTGGGACAAAACCTGAGTGGTTTTTGGCTTTGGAAATCCTGCGGGCTCTTTCTAAGCTTCTTTCTCATCCCCTCCGGAAATCTTGCGGGCTCTTTCCAACCTTCGTCTCGGCTCCTAATCTCTTTCTTCTATCCGCAAGTTTACACTCCACCTGTATCCTTCTAATGGATGAAAGCAACTTTAGGTGATTTATGTGAGTCATTTGTAAGTCGTCTATGTTTGTAAGTGTCTTGTAAGTCCTTTCATAATATTAAAATTGTGTTTTGTTTTGTGCAAGTGTCGTCGCCTTATCTTATGTTAAATTTTAGTCTCTTTTAAGTTATAGGAAGAGTTTTGTTTTTTGTGATAAAAAATTTGGGTCCCTCTCCCAAATTTTTGATTGCATCATTCTTTGACCCAAGCAGCAATCATCCTCAACGACGGTGTACTCCCACAACTACCATGACTTAAGTTTTTGGATTTTTTGATACCACTGCCATCTTGGCCTCACATTCTTCTCCAGCTTTCTCTTAAACTTCACAGCTTTTTCACTTCTTGCAACCTCCACCTTCATCACTTCTATTATGATAGCTAGACGATTGATCACAAACTTGCAATTGCACTTTGTGTACCTCAAGATTTCAGGTTTCCCCGATCACCGAGTGTGAGATCTATGGCCTTCTTGCATAACTTTTACTGCAGAACCTGCAATCTTTTGCCTTCTTTCTTTTCTTTTTTTGCTATTGAGATTGTGGATATTATGTTAATCGGATTACGAATATATGGTTGATCATTGATGCAAATGATATTCACTGCAAATACCTTCAAAGGTAATGTGCTTGACGTGAATTTGTCATAGATCAATGAGTTGTATCTTAAGTAAGATTGTCAATTCCCTGTGAGGTTGGGCAGATCTGCACAATAGAATTCCAATTTAGTGCCAATGCTCCAGAGATTTCAGTAAATCCTTTGGTCTTTGGAAGTGTAAGAATGATGGTTCCAATGAGTTTTCCAAATCACTCTCCATCATATTGTCATCTACTTATATATTGACAACTTTGTCATCAACAGCCTGGTCATAGATCCAAAATCACCCCCAACTTCTATCAACCTACAATGAAGGGCTTCAATAAAGTCAGCCTCCTCACCAAGCACAAACATGAAAATCACACGCTTAGGGATCCTTCCCAATCTCTCTTCTTTCCACTTCGACTCAATCCTTTATGAGAAAGGTGCATCATCTTCCTCAAGTTTTCCATTGCCAAGAGAGTTATGATCCACTCATCAAGGGAGAGAAATTCACGTTGTCAGCATTCAAGCTAGAAGCATCCATATGGAACAGGAGTTTATAGATGATAAGAAGTGGGTCAGAACTGTAGATATGTACATGAAAAAATAAGCCATTCAATAGAATGCTTGAGAAGTTTGTGATGAAAGAATCAATGCAATTGATGCTTGCAACAAAGATAATGATGGGTGCACCTTATGCAGATTCAAAGAGCTTGTATGGGTCTCACAAACTTTTTCACCCATAGCAAGACTTCAACTGTAAGGCTCAGCTTAAAGCAATGAGCTTACACAAATTTTAAAAGATTGCAAATGATTGGACAAAGAAAAAATGATATGTATCAAGATTTACATTACATCATAAGGACCAATTTGAAACTTCTAAAAAGGGTGTCATATAAAACTCAAATGAAAGACGAAAGTTGCATCACATAAGTTCAAACAACAACAACAACAAGCCTTTATCCCACTACATGGGGTTGGCTACATGAATCATTTTTCTCCAATGTGTCCTATTAAGAGTCAAATTCTCATTTAAATCTAATAAAGAAAGGTCTAATATTTTCTAACCAAGACTTTTTAGGCCTACCTCTACCTTTCTTAACATAGGCCAAATCTGATACATCTACTCTCCTAACAGGGTCATCAGAAGTCCGACATTTTACATGACCAAAACATCTAAGGCGACTCTCTCACTCAAACCTTTTCTCCATTGCATCACATAAGTTAAATTACAAAAAATTTAACTCTTAGAAAAAGGACCTCTATGAAGATTGGTATATTAGAAAATCACAAGGGGCTATAATGGATTATTTTTAAAAAAATTAACTGAATGTAGAGTGAGTTTTATGATTTGGTTCTAAGTGATACTTATAGTTACAAGAAAGATAGTATAGCTCATGCACATAACCAAGTGCTTTCTACGGAATCTTATTACCATCATCTGCATCCAAGTGTTATATTCATAAACTAAAAAAGATGGAATAAAGGAAGAATGGGCGTCGACCTTCCTATTACAAACATGTGAATCATCTAAATTCAAATATCCAAGTTTAAAAGAGATCTTGGATCATAAACATAACCAATCTAATTTAAGAGAATACTATAAAATAAAAACAGAAAAAAAGGCATTCTTCATCACCTTCTTCAATCCCATTTCAAGCCTCAGTTCAGTACTACTAGCAATGAAGTTCTTAGACAGGAAGGATTGAGAAGAAATACAAAAGAGGGCAGTAATTATATGCTCTATCCATTCACTCTGAAGTGTTACTTATTTCGTTAATTTGATATCACTGGGTATGAAGAGTCCAAAGCCAAGCAATTTTAGTATGGGGCCAACTAGAATAAGAACAGCACAGCTGCTGAATCCTTGCTTTACTTTCTACAATAGGCAAAAGGTTATCTGTCATTCTATGATTGTAATTTATTTTCCTTTGTTTCCTTGAAACACAAACAGCTCTTCATATGTTGGACATACGTCAAAAGAATACACCATAACAGTAGTTTGCTTATACAAGTGGAAGAAGCCAATTTGAACATTGTGTTATGCCGGTCCAGCATGGACCGGCTCAACCTGGACCGGCCCAGCCGGTCCGGGTTTACTCCAAGCGGAGACGGGCCAGAGGCCAGGCGGAAGGAGGAAAGGGGGCTGGGGTGGGGTCCACTTGAAATTCAAACATGGTTTAAGTGTTTTTGGAGGGAGAAGGAAGGGTAGAGAAGTCCTTTTGCTTTTATTTTGTATTAGATTGTATTAATAGGGAGTTATGAGAGGAATTAGGGATCATCTTGTTTTTGAAAGAAGTTTTGTGTTCTAGGGTTTCTTGCTTGGGCTCTTGGCGTTGCCGGAGATTGTAGGAGAGTTGTTATTCCTCTCGAATTGAAGAACATTGTATCTTACTTTTGTTTTGATCGTCTACTAGTGGAATACCATTGTTGCTATTGTTTTTTCCAACGTTGTCTTCCTACTTTCTCAGTTTTTCTACTATTGGTGGCTGTTTTCTATTGAAAACAGCGGAATATTTGTGTCTTGGCGAAGATCCGATAGGAATCACTTGGAATATTCAAGTGGTACCTATCAAATTGGTATCAGAGCAAGATCCGGGCGGTAGGGGGCTGTTTTCCCACGGTATCGCAGCAGTTTTTTGCTGAATTTTCCTGGATCCGGAGACATCTCGTTGGTTCCCATGGCATCTAAGCGTGTAGAAGTTTTGGAGACCGAGATGGGTCAACTTAAGGCGGATCTGGAGGAGAAGATGGTCACATTTAGTGAGAATGTGGAGGGAAAATTCATGGCTCTGGAAGAGATGATGAAGAAGTTGTTGGAAGGGCAAGCAAGGGCAGTGCCAACGGAGGAAAGAGGAGAAGGTAGTGGGAGCAGAGGTAAGGAGAAGGTGAATCCAGAAAGGGAGGATGATGTGGAGCTGCTTGACAGCAACGGAAGGATGCCACCTAGGGAGTCCATCAGGAGGGAAGAACATGATAGAAGGAGAGACTTCAGGGAAGACAGAGAGGAGGATTGGCGTCGTCGGAGGCCCGATCCAGTGGACCGACCATGGGGGATCCATAACCACCATGGCGGAGCGCGAGGGGAAGATGGCTATCGGCGGCCGAGAAGGGAGGATGAGCCTCGATATGGAGAAAGAGGAACTTGGGAAGACCCCATTGCCTGGGACAGAGGAGGCCATGGGGGGAACAGAGCATATGGGATGGACACTAGGGCCAGGAAGCTGAAAATGCCTGTCTTCGAAGAGGGAAACGTGGATGAGTGGATCCACAAGGTGGAAAGGTATTTTGCAGTGAATGGCCTTATGGAGGAGGAGAGATTGATGGCTGCTAGCATGTGCTTGGAAGGGGCGGCTTTTGCCTGGTTCAAGTACATGGATAAGTGGGATCCGGTGAGAACTTGGAGGGATTTCAAGGAGCCCATCAGAGAGAGATTCAGGGGGGGCAGCCCATGGGAGATCTCCGAGCAGTTCTATGCCCTCACTCAGGAGGGGACAGTGGAGGAATACAGAAAGAAATTCGAGAGTCTGGTGGGAGACATGGAGGGCTTATCGAACAGCACGTTGGGGGGGAACTTCATGAAGGGGCTCAAACCAGAAATTAGAGATGCTGTGAAGGTCATGAGACCGAGAGACCTGAGGAAGGCAATGGAGTTGGCTCAGCTGGTGGAGAACCAGAAGACCAACGCTAGGAGTTGGAGGAACAACCACTCAGGAGGTCCCACCAGGACAACTACCACTTACTTGGCTCCAAAAGGGCCAAGCCCTAGTGTCCCTAGAGAGAGTGGAAAGGAGAAGAGCGGGGTTACTAAAACTGCAGGAAGCTTCAAGAAATTGACTGAGGAGGAGATGCAGGAGAAGAGGGCCAAGGGCCTTTGTTTCAGATGTGAGGAGAAGTTTGTTCCAGGGCACAGATGCAAGGATCGCGCTCTTCGGGCTCTCACCGTCTATATAGACGAGGCGCCCGAGGAGGGTGATGATTCTGAGGAGGAGCAGAGTGACCCCCAGTTGGAGGTGGCCGAGGTATCCCTCAATTCTGTGATGGGATTTACTCCTAGTCATACCATGAAGGTGAAGGGGAAGATCCATGGGAGGGAGGTAGTAGTACTGATCGATAGTGGGGCAACCCACAATTTCATATCCACTCAGGTGGCAGAGGAGCTGGGGATGGAGCCTACTGAGACAGGCAGTTATGGGGTGATGATGGGGACAGGAAAGATTGAGTCTAGCACAGGGATCTGCAAAGGGGTGGAGATGAGCCTACAGGAGATCAGGGTGGTGGAGGATTTCCTACCCCTGAGATTGGGTAGCACTGATGTCATTTTGGGCATGAAATGGCTACAGACCTTGGGTGAAACCAAGGTGAACTGGGGAACCATGGTGATGGAACTGATGGTAGAAGGCAAGAGGGTGAAGCTGAAGGGGGAACCAGGATTGTCCAGAGCTGGAGTGTCACTCAGGTCGATGGTGAAAATTATCCATGAGGAAGGAGGAGGTTTCCTGGTGGAGTTGCAGAGCTTGGAGGATCAACAGGAGGGGGAAGAAAAACCCATTCCTGCGTTCGTTCAGCCCTTTCTACAGGAGTTCGAGGATGTGTTCCAACCTCCGGTGGGACTCCCACCTGACAGAGAGCGGGAGCATCAGATCATCCTGAAAGAAGGAGTCTCCCCTATCAGTGTGAGACCTTACAGATACCCTCAGGTGCAAAAAGATGAGATTGAGAAATTGGTGGGGGAAATGCTAGAAGGGGGGATCATTCAGCCCAGTGTGAGCCCTTTCTCTAGCCCAGTTCTGCTGGTGAAAAAGAAGGATGGGAGTTGGAGGTTCTGTGTTGACTACAGAGCTCTCAACAAAGAGACAATGCCTGATAAGTTTCCCATCCCTGTGATTGACGAGTTGATGGATGAGCTGCATGGAGATGCTTTGTTCATCAAAATTGATCTGAAGTCAGGCTATCATCAGATCAGGATGAGGAAGGAAGATGTGCAGAAGACGGCCTTCAGGACTCATGAGGGCCACTACGAGTTTCGGGTGATGCCTTTTGGCCTCACCAATGCACCGGCCACATTCCAGGCATTGATGAACCGAATTTTCAAGCCACACCTTCGCAGGTTTGTGTTGGTATTTTTTGATGACATTCTCATCTATAGCAGGACTGAGGAGGAACACTTGGAGCACCTGAGAGTGGTGTTAGGGGTGCTAAGGGAGCATCAGCTGAAGGCCAATTTCAAGAAGTGCGACTTTGCTCAGGCACAAGTGGAGTATCTGGGACACGTGATATCCCAGGAGGGAGTGGCTGCGGATCAGTCCAAGATAGAGGCAATGCTGGCCTGGCCTCAACCCAAGACCCTGAAGGGGCTCAGAGGATTTTTGGGACTGACCGGCTACTACAGGAGGTTCGTGAGAGGATACAGCACCATAGCAGGACCACTAACAGAGCTGCTAAAGAAGGATAATTTTTTATGGGGGGAAGCAGCTTCTGAGGCTTTTGAGAAGCTGAAGAAGGCTATGACGACGGTGCCAGTGCTTGCTCTGCCAGACTTCAATCAGGTGTTTGTGTTGGAGACAGATGCTTCAGGCTATGGATTGGGAGCAGTGTTGATGCAGAACCATAGAGCCATAGCTTACTTCAGTCAGATACTGTCGTCCCGGGCTAGGCTGAAGTCGGTATATGAGAGAGAGCTGATGGCTATTGTACTGGCCATCCAAAAGTGGAGACCTTATCTTTTGGGCAGACACTTTATTGTCAGAACTGATCAGAGAAGTCTGAAGTACTTGTTGGAGCAGAGGATGGTCACAGAGGAGCATCAGAGGTGGTTATCCAAGCTGTTGGGATATGATTTTGAGATCCACTATCGGCCAGGGCTAGAGAATAAGGCAGCGGATGCCTTATCACGCTGTATGGAGGAGTTCCAGGGGATGGCGGTATCAGTACCTGTTCTGATAGATTGGGGGGCCATCAAAGAGGAGAGCATCCAGAATGAGGAGCTAAGGAGAATCAAAGAAGAGGTGCTATCAGATGAAAACAGCCACCCAGGCTACTCAGTGGTGGGAGAAAGACTGTACTATCAGGGAAGGAGTGTGATCCCTAGGTCTTCCATTCATATTCCCCAACTGCTACAGGAGTTTCATGGGAGTGTCATAGGGGGGCATTCAGGAGTGCAGAAAACTTATAGCCGAATTGCTGCTGAATTGTACTGGAAAGGGATGAGGAAAGACATAGAGGAGATGGTGGCTAAGTGTGACACCTGCCAGCGGAGCAAGTATATGACGATGGCACCAGGGGGATTACTACAGCCTCTGGCCTTACCAGAGAAGGTTTGGGAAGAGATTACTATGGATTTTATTGACGGGCTTCCAAAATCAGAAGGGTACACGGTCATATTTGTAATGGTTGACAGATTGAGCAAATATGCTCATTTCATTCCCTTGAGACACCCATACACTGCAGTATCAGTAGCAGCAGCTTTTGTGAGAGAGATAGTCCGCCTGCATGGGGTACCGGAGTCTATTGTTTCGGATAGGGACAAGGTGTTCCTGAGCCATTTTTGGAGGGAGTTATTTAGGATGCAGGGCACAGTATTGAAGAGGAGCACAGCATATCACCCACAGACTGATGGGCAGACGGAGGTGGTGAATAGAAGCTTGGAGACATACTTGAGATGCTTTGTGTCTGAGACACCGAAGCAGTGGGCCAAATGGCTGGCCTGGGCAGAATACTGGTACAACACCTCCTCTCACTCGACTACCAAGATGACACCTTTTAAGGTGTTATATGGAAGAGACCCCCCACACCTGGTACACTACGGCCATGGGAGTACTCCAGTATCGGCAGTGGATCAGCATCTGAAGGAAAGAGATCAAGTGTTGGACGACCTCAAGAGGCATCTTCTCAGAGCCCAACAGATTATGAAGAAACAGGCGGACAGTAAAAGGAGGGATATACAATTTGGAGTTGGAGACAAGGTCTACTTGAAGCTCCGACCATACAGGCAGAGGACTATAACCCAAAGGAGAAATGAGAAGCTAGCAGCAAGATATTTTGGCCCTTTCGAAGTGGAGGAGAAAATCGAGGAGGTGGCATACAGATTGAGGCTTCCTCCAACAGCCAGAATACACCCCGTTTTTCATGTATCACAGTTGAGGAAAGTGGTGGGGGAGCATGCAGTAAGCCCAGAGCTGCCCAGCACATTGAGGGAAGATATGGAAGTGACACTGGAGCCTCTAGCGGTCGAAGGAGTGCGCATCAATGAAAAGGGGGAAAAGGAAGTGAAGATTAGGTGGAGCGGCCTCCCAGATTATGAGGCTACATGGGAGCCATTGGAGAGGATTGAAGTGCAGTTTCCTGCCTTCCACCTTGAGGACAAGGTGGTACTTTGGGAGGGGGGTAATGTTATGCCGGTCCAGCATGGACCGGCTCAACCTGGACCGGCCCAGCCAGTCCGGGTTTACTCCAGGCGGAGACGGGCCAGAGGCCAGGCGGAAGGAGGAAAGGGGGCTGGGGTGGGGTCCACTTGAAATTCAAACATGGTTTAAGTGTTTTTGGAGGGAGAAGGAAGGGTAGAGAAGTCCTTTTGCTTTTATTTTGTATTAGATTGTATTAATATGGAGTTATGAGAGGAATTAGGGATCATCTTGTTTTTGAAAGAAGTTTTGTGTTCTAGGGTTTCTTGCTTGGGCTCTTGGCGTTGCCGGAGATTGTAGGAGAGTTGTTCTTCCTCTCGAATTGAAGAACATTGTATCTTACTTTTGTTTTGATCGTCTACTAGTGGAATACCATTGTTGCTATTGTTTTTTCCAACGTTGTCTTCCTACTTTCTCAGTTTTTCTACTATTGGTGGCTGTTTTCTATTGAAAACAGCGGAATATTTGTGTCTTGGCGAAGATCCGATAGGAATCACTTGGAATATTCAAGTGGTACCTATCACATTGCTCATATCTTGGTTACATCTCCTTTGCTAAAAGTAGAAAAAATGAATTGCTGGCCAAACTCCCAAGTATTTGTTCAATCACTCAATTATAAATATTGAAAAGAATACGCTAAAATGACGAGGAGAAAAAGTGGTGGATAATCTCCACCTTTATTACCTAATCAAGAGAGGCTGTGTAACCTACTCTATGATATACGTTTTTATTAGGCCATCCTCCTTTCAAACTTCAACACTATAACACTTTATGGACTTCCTAAGGATGGCATGAACACGTGTTTGACATACATGTTTTTGTCCAGTCTAACTTGATTTTATAGCAAATAAATGTTCGTCCAAATTAACTCACACTCATCTTCCTTGTTATCATTTATCTTTGTAACATTAGCATTTATATGTTTTCAACTATATGCTAGATAATATGATCACACTCATGTTTAAATTTCATATGAATGGTAGTACTTTAGCTATAAAAGTATAAATATGTCCCATGATCATGTACCCGAATGAGGTGTATTAAATTTCATGTGAATAGTATTACTTTTAGTTATAAAAGTATACATATGTCCAATGTTCATATGAATAGTATTACTTTTACTTATAAAAGTATACATATGTCCTATGTTCATATGAACAGTATTACTTTTAGTTATAAAAGTATACATATGTCCAATGTTCAAGTATTATGCCATATATGTTATATTTTTAAAAAAAATTGTCATGTTGCCCTTTTCATGTCTACATCCTAAGCCCATCTGTGGCATAGTCCATCATTCTCCAATGCTTAAATGATAATGACGACTCCAACTTCATTACTTAGAAATGAGTTATTGTAAAACAAATAATTACCATTGGACACACTTGAAGCTTACTACAGAAACTCAGCTCCTACAGCTTACAAACACTAAAACAAAAAAAAGGTTATTAAACCATAAGAACCCACACTATATGACGAATCTATCCCACAAGATTTCCTTGGTCAATTTTACATCCAACAAATTTCACAATCTCGCTCATTGTCAATTGCTTCCAAGATCTGATGATTAAGACAGAAGGAAGAACTTGGATCATATAAAAAACTCAAAAACCGTTCAGACAATCTAAATGCATAAAGTACCTATTGTTTATCACTTTATCATTCCAAAGGCAAATATTTTTAACCTAAAAGTTATACGGATAGAGACAATGTGCAATAATCTGCAGAGATGAGGAATAAACAGATGTGAGGAGAAATTGACAAAATAAGACAAAGTTAAAGAACTAAAAGTGAAAAACCCTTTAAAAACTTCCTTCTGAAAGCATTAAAGTGATATAAGCTGTTGCATAAACAAAAAAGTATTATCAAATTTAACTAGTACATTAAGCAAAAACATGATAGCAAAAAAAAATATAATGATCACTTACCATCTTATTGAGATCTTCGGGGCTTGGCAGAAAAAATGTTTGAAAGATTATGTAATATAAAAATTTTGCCCTGTGCCATATTGACATCTTCCCCCAGGTCCTCCGTAATGTAATCTGGTGAAACATTCATAACAAAGCATAAATATAAAAACACCATCATAGACAATATTATATAGTATTGCGAAGGTGCAAAACATAAATGTAATGTCTATGAGACAGACAATAAAATTCAGATTATTTAGATTGTATAGCAGCTTATTTGGAAATCCCCTCCCGCTCTCCCTCATGAAAACTGGTCTTGAAATAGATGAGAGGTACAAATCATAGCACAAAAATAGAAATACTATCACAGAAAAAATATTATATTTGAAGAACAATTACAAAACTTTGAAATATGCATACCACAATTAACCAAAGTTACCACACAGATAGGACAGTTCTATAAAACACACACAAAACATTGAAGATAAAATTTCCTAAATATACATCTTAATAGACATAAATATGCACACAGATGGAGCAATGTCTTGGAGAATGGTGCCATACATTAGGCACGTTTATGGCAACCGTGATAATAGGAAAAAAAAAGAGAATAGGAGTGCTGGAAGTCATAGCATTCAAACCACTTTATGCAATAGGCTTAACTTATTCTATGCATATACTATAATAAAAGGAGGATGAGCAAAGCAATATAGGCATCCTAAATAAAGTTTATGGAAAGACGCCTCCAAATTTATAGCAACATTCAACTTTAATCAATTGTAAAGGGTGCATCCCAATTTAACTTAGGTTTCATACATTCACAGGACGATCGCCAAGGAAAACCCTAGCACCATAACTAATTGCCTCCTCATATGCCACACGAAATTCAGCACCAGGGAAAACCTCAAGTCTCTCAGCAACCTGAAATAAAATACATAATGAAATATTTTCCCAAATGCCATAATTTGAAAAGAATAATGTCGCTGACCCTAGCGTTAAAAATAAAACAGAAGAAACCATGCCTTGGCAAGAAACCAACTGTAGAGAATTCCAAAGGTGTTCGCCTTTCTTTTCTTCCACATGTCAATCATTTCATTGAAGGTTGGAACCTGAAAAGAAAATACAGAACAGGGCTATACATCAAATGAACAATAGATTCATTAAAAAAATATCCATCACAACATAGGCACATACATTAGACATACAAGATATGCAATCATACTTATTGAGGCCATAGCGCCTAGCAGTCACACATGTAGGGGTGTCAATTTCGGGTCACGGGTCAGGTTCGGGTCGAACCCAAAACTGACCCGGGTTCAAACGGGTCGACCCTAACCCGACCCGGTTAGGTAAATGGGTCGGAAATGCCAACCCGGACCCGACCCGGCGGGTTGCCGGGTTGACCCGACCCGACTCGGGAAACTGGGTTGAGTGGTCGCGCGGGGCAGGCTTGGTCGAGCGCGCGGACGCCGCGGAGTGGTCGCAGCGGAGTCGGTCGCACTGTCCCAGCGGAGCGGAGCGGTCGCAGCGGGCGCGGGGTCGTCGCTGCGGAGCTGTCACAGCGGGCACGCGAGGTCGCGCCTCGAGCGCGGAGTGGTCACGCGCGGAGTGGTCGCGGGCCAGGGGCTGGTGCGTCGCAGCGGAGTCGGTCGCACTGTCGCAGCGGGGTCACGCCGACTCACGCGGGTCACGCGGCAGCGGGGGTTAGGTTAAACCGGGTTCGCGGGTTGACCCGGCAACCCGCCGGGTCAACCCGAACCCGACCCATTTTTCAAACGAGTTGATTTTTGGAACCCGACCCCGACCCGTTTTGAATCGGGTCGGGTCCAACCCGAATTTTTCGGGTCGGGTCCGAGTCGGGTTCTCGTGTCGTGTCAAATATTGACACCCCTACACACATGGCATTAGCACCTTGTGCTTTGCCAAGCAATATATGTCAAAATACAAGCACCACATTAGCGCCTTAATAAGGCCTCCGCTTAAACACCAGAAAACTGAATTAAGAACCATGTTTATCTTCGGATATCCTAAATGACACAATTTTTTGTTAATGTTGCTGCAATCTTATAAGGTATATGTTATGCAATATAAACATATCAACAATTTGATCCTTCTAACTAGACTATACATTTCATTATTTTTTTCTTCTTATACCAAAAAACAAAAATCACCACCATTCATTTTTCTTCATTTGACAATCTCATGTTGCAAGTTTGGAACTTCAATTGTGTGCCTGCTCTTCATCTTCCTTAATTGCCAGGGCAGTAATTATCTCCTTCCAGTATTATATTACTTTCTATCTACTTTACTGGCATGCTTTCCAGTGAATCTCTTGAATTATAAAGCCATACTGCCTTTTGAGTTTACATTAATAATTAAATTCTACATTTTAGGCTTAGCTTGATACGACTATGATGATGTGTTTATGTTATACTATAAAAAATAAAAACATCATACTCTTGCATAGAAAAACACAAGCTGAACCACAAATAAGTTAATACAGTTATAAAGTCATAGAGAAGGTGAACATGCATAATGATGATTTTCTAAATATATTTGTCATTTCAACAATAAACATTCACAAAAAGTTAAGTACAAGAAAGAAACCAAATGAAGCCTTAATTCATTTGATTTACTACAGACAATGAATGTGTAAGGAATTTCGTTCATTAAGTTATTAAAAACAAAGCTACTTACATCTGGGCAATCAAATTAAAAAAAATGTTGCATGCCAGATATTAGGTTGTTACATGCTATGCAATTTAGATGAATTTTCCAATATTATATTTATTATTTACATAACTCAACCATCATCATTGTGTTGAAAAATTGCAAATGTCCTTTTTTTTAGTGATGCTAAAATATTTGCTAGAATTATATATATCATACCTTTAAGAAATTAAGACCTTATTTAAAAAAAGGTTAGCGAAAATATTAGAAATTGCATTTTCTTATTAAATTTAAATGAGAATTTGATTCTTAATGGAACACAATGAAGAAAAAGGATTCATGTAACCGACCCCACGTAGTGGAATAAAGGCTTAATGTTGTTGTTGTTAAAAAAGGTTACACATTTTCTTGTGGCTTAAATGATTTTGGGGCCTTGGCACCTTGAAGCATAGTTGAGCTTGAGGACAACCACCTCCACATATATATGGGAAAGGTAAAGTTAAAGAAATATATTATTACAGGTTTAATTCATGAAAACATGGGCAAAATCATTATAGTCTATAAAAAATATGTAAAATTTCTTAAAATTATACCATCTTCACAAAATCAAAAGCAAGCCAGTTCACTTCACTACTAGTACTCAACACTAGAACAGAACATAAAATTTTTTAAGATTTGTGGGTCATCATTATCTCATCATCATCATTACTTATCCCAAATAGTTTCAAATTTATGAATCCTCATTTTCCATTCATTCATAGTAAGTGCTACATGAGATGTTAAGCCTACTCTTGGCAAATCATTTTCAACAAGTTATATACTTATATTCAAATTGCCATTAGTCTGACCTTTTTCACAACTAATCATTCAACATGTCTAATGGGTATATTTTCTATCCATCATTATACATATCTAAATATCGAAGTTTATTTTTAACTACCTCATCAATAATATATACCAACTCCAACCATTCCTCTAGTATAATTATATCATAATATATCATTCCAAATCTTTTCACATCTATTTTACATTTTCATTTCCACCATGCACAACTTATCTATGATTTTTTTTACTATTCAATTTAGATCCATACAACATAACCAACTTAGTTGTAGTTTTATACAACTTACCTTAGAGACTCTATAATATCCTCTTACAGTCCAATACTCCTAAGCCACTTACCCATTTTAAAAATCAAACTTAATTATAAAAATTATATCATCATTTATATTTAGATTCTTTTATCAGTTTTATGTAATAAATCAAAGATATAAAAATTTATTATGCCTACTTTTTGTTTGACAGATGAATCCAAAAACTAAGCCAATGTATCATTAAGAATTCAACGATATTTAAATTGAATTTCAAGGTGTGCCAATAATAATCGGCTGAACTTATACGTGCAACAGAAAACCAAGATAAGTTTATGTAGTAAATGCAGCATACGGATTATCTGACAAGATGGAATATGGCCCTATGCTAGGAAGTGTAATGACGCTGCAATATTGAGCAAAAGTTTCAAGAGAAAACACTAGCACAGGATCAAAACCAACAAATAATCACTAATATCACAGCGTGTTTATCCTGTCAATTGAATATTAGTTGTTGCAGCTCAATGGAAAAGAACTGCAATTTTGTTTATAATTTGTTGGAATACTGGCGAGGACTATCAATTATAAAGTATGATGTCAGATCAGTTTTCCAAAACTGATCTTGTATATATTGGTACATTTGTTTGCGGAGATAGACAAAACTATTCTCTTTTGTATCATTTAAACTTCTTGTTCTCCACTTAACTTTTTCTATTCCCTAGCAAGTGTATGAAGGGCTTCTTGGAATAAATCGTAGACAAAACCTCAAATTAGAATACAAGCAGCTTCTAGAAATGAAAAGACTTGAAGCTCACAATTGTACTGTCGCTTTCATTAGTTTTTTAAGCTCCTTCTGTAAAATTGAACGGCTATTTATAGCATTCACTCCTTAAAAAAAAAAAGATGCATAGGTCATAGCTAATTCCAGGCAAAACTGAATTATACACGCACAACAGTCTTCACTTCATAGCAATGTATGTCCATGGATTCACTCTCAGGGGATAGCATATAAAAAACAATATATGAAAATTTCTTGTAAAGTTTCTATAACACCATTGATTTTATGATTGCAAATATATCTTGGCAGAATTGATAATCAACACAAATCTGGTCACCTAAAATGATATATTCTTATAAGTCATTACCAAATAGCATATCTGAAAATCCAGTGTTAGTTATCAATCCACCACGGTAGCACCAGCCAATTAACCCAAGATGGCATTTTACATGCTTTTGCTTATTTATATAAGATATAATCATCTTTATACAGTCTGACTAATTCTATAATACAAATAATACTTCTTTTAAATTGTATCACGGAAAAGGTCAAAGAGAGTAGGGCCAACAACCCAAAGATTGCCCACGAATAAGATTGGAATCAAACAGAATCCTATTTGGTTCTTTGTTACTCAGATACAAAAAATTCAAATTTGTTACTTGTTCTAAGCAAACACACAAAAATATAAGTAAGCTTTTAGGATTTGGCCAATAATAACAGATACCCGAAAAAAGTTTCACCCGTGAATACTTTGTCATTGATATATAGTTTCCTTATTCTATATCTAGTTATAAATTAAAACAAGACACATTAATAAAAACACTTTTGAAATGGTATTCATATCATATGAGATATCACACACCTTAAGATTTTGGGGAGTCAAAATAGCTATGCGGCTTGAGCACAATTCTAAGAAAACAACCTGCATTAAAACAAGCACACAGTGAACAGCTAGTGTTAGATATACTGCATATGATGTAGCAAGAAGCTGTATTAATGTGTAGGGCAGGTGACAATATGATTGAAAAAGGAAGCACCTCTGGTTTCAGGTGCCTGATGACAGCTTGAACTTCTGCACATGATTCCTGTAATAATTAATTAGCATATCATTCCACAAATAAATTTATCCTCTAGAGATGCAATGCTATCTACTTCAAAAAGAAAAAAAATCAAACTACTTTTCAGTAACTTCAAATCCAATCATAAGATTTACAATTAAAAGCTCCACAAAACAAAAAAACAAGAATAAGAATCATACAACTTTGTTTGAATTGAAGGAAAATGAAGGAAATATAATAAAATACAAGAAATTTGTGGATTGATTTACAGCCATCGATTTCCATTTCTTTTCCTTTTAAATCAAGTTTTCAGAATCCTTTGGCTTGAAAGAATAATTGAACTACAACTTTCTTTGCCTTTGCTTGTTTGGTTGAGTAGAAAATTAGAGAAGAACTTTTTTTGTATGGTTAATGAAAAAATGAGTTTTTGTTTCTTACCATAAAGGAAGATGTGAGTTAGCTGATTATATGATAAAGTTGTCTTCTAAAATATAATGCATTTGTTCATATACACCCATAATCAAATGGATTAGATTAATCAAGCAAGAATGCGACCCTGAACTCATCTTCAGCTTGGAGTCATAAAAAAGCATCAACATGTCTCCGGCTTGGGGTCATTAGAAACTCTAAGCTTGCCCAAACGAGTAGTCTTTAGAGACACCAAACTCATCTCAGACTTAGATTCATCAAAAACTTTGAAATCCTTTCAAACTTGATGTCTTCAGAGAACCTAAACTCATCCTATACTTGAAATTGCGAGAGACCCTAAACTCATTTGAGCCTTGATGTCACCAGAGAACATGAATTCATATCAAACTCAAAATTGCTAGACTTTAAATCATCTCAGGATTAAAGTCAACAAACAACCTAAACTAATCTCGAACTTGAAGTCATTAGAAACACTGAACCCATCTCAAACTTGGGTGATCAAAGAACATAAACTAGTCTAAAACTTTAAGTCAACCAAAGAGAGTTCAACTCATCAACTGAAGTAGTCCAAAAAAGAGTTCACTCAAAAGTTCATCCAAAGAAGAACTCAGTCCATCCATTGTCGACATCTAAAGAAGTTCAACTTATTCATTACACTCATCAATTGAAGTATCCCAGACAACAAAGGCCACTTGCAAGTTCAGGTAAAGTTGCTAGAGATTTCGTAGTTTACTTGAAATTCTTCATGATTTCTCTTTGTACTTTAATAGCTACGAGCTAACTAAGTTCATTCAATTTATAAAAAAACTTACTTGTTAAGCCCTGTCATTTAGTTTTACTTGTATAGCCTACATGTAGTCGTTTTTCCTATAGTATTATGCCTTGACTCTAACCTATAAATAGAGGGTCAAAGGGAGCCACGCATATTTAATCATTACTACAGCCTAATACTTTCTTAGAATTTACTTAAATCATCGAGCTTCTCACTCTAAATTTACTCTCACTAACTTTTCTGTCGTTTTTTTTCTTAATTTTGTTAGTAAGATTCTACTAATATACAATTTTGGATCCAACATACTCTAAAGTGCGATAAGCATGAAAAAATACTAGGACCTCTACTTTCTTACAATTTAGTAAAATCTCTAACCCAATTCCCTCAAACCAAACGTGCCGAATGTGAATCTGAAATTACCAGGGAAACGTGTGCTGTTCCGACCAGGTAAACGTCGCAGCGTCCCCCCTCCGTTGATGATTCACATTCCAAATGCACCACCCCCTTTGACAAATCCTCCGGAAGAATCCTCCTCTCCTCAACCCTTCCTTCGCCAGAACCACCAATTCTCCTTTCCTCGAATCCCCTAATCACCTCATCTGCGTCAACTGGCACAAGCGCTGCAACATACTCGGGATCTGCGCGATATTCCGTGCTTGAAGTCACCTCGCGCAAATCCGAATCCGAGACGTGGACGTAATCCTCCACCGCATCAGACCGAGGAGAAGGCTCAGCGCCGGTGGTGTGATCCATCTTTGTGGAAAAGGGGGTGAAGGTTAAGGAGGGGTTACGTGAGGCAAGGAGAGCTACCGATTGTGCGACACCTCTGGCGAAGGGTCGCCGTCGTCGGAGGAGCAGCGAGTTGAGGAGAGGAGATTTGGGCTGTCTATGACTTGCGAGGCGGATTGCGCGAAACATGCGTTGCTGTTGGAGGAAGGCATGAGCCGAGGGACTCGCGAACGGCTGCCGAGGAAGGAAAGGTGTGATATCCACCGTTCATCGGCCCTTTTATTTTATTTTATTTTTTTTTGAAACTTGCGTTTGATGTATTAATTTTGTTGCTCCAAGTGTGTATGTCAAGGCTGATACCAACTATTTCAAATTATCTGTAATAAGTCTTTCAATTTTAAAAAATTATTTTTATTTAATGAATAAATTTTAAATAAGAGTATAAGTTTTAGATATCTTGGATATATTGTTCAGAGTGATGATGAAATAGATGAAAATATAAAAAGCAGAATTCAAGTTGGATGATTGAAGTGGAGAAATGTATCGGACTTGTTGTGTGATAGAAAAGTTTCACTCAAACTTAAGGGAAAATTCTATAAGATGGTGGTGAGACCTGCAATGCTTTATGGTGTCGAATGTTGACCATTAAAAGAGAAGCATAATACTAAGTTAAGTGTTGCAGAGATGATGATGCTCAAGTAGATGAGTGGCTTTACGCTTAGAGATAAGATATGAAATGAGCATATTCGTGAAAAGGTTGGTGTAGCTCCAATGAAAGATAAGTTTAGAAAGAGTCGCCTTAGAGGTTTGGTCACATAAAACGGCGGCCTTCCGATGACCCGGTTAGGAACTTAGAGATATTAAATTTGACTTATGTTAAGAAAGGTAAATGTATATCTAAAAATACTTTGTTAGAGAATATTAGAAATTATATTTTCTTATTAGATTTAAACAAGAATTTGACTTTTAACATAACACAATGGAGAAAAATGATTTATGTAGCTGACCCCATGTAGTGGGACATAGGCTTGATGTTGTTGTTGAATAAATTCTAAAATTACATAATATTTTAACAGTATATCTCAAATCATAAAATTATTTATTTGCGATACATCGTCAAAAATAGTCTTAATAAGGTTTGAATCTTGAGTCATATTTAAATTAAAAACTTTCAAAATTAAGCTTGGGATCATCTGAATTCCAATATCATCAAATTTATAGGGGAGTTGAACGTCTCGACGAGACGACAACACTAAATTTAGTTCAATCCAAGCCCAACATATGAGCTTGAAGCCTTGAAGTATATTTTAAAATTTTAGAATATTAATTTGATGACTAAATATTCTTCAAATTTGACATGATTATAATCAAATTGAGCTATTGGTTTGTATGTCTATTGAGATATTAAAAAAAAAATCATCAAAATCAATTTTACTAACAAATTCAGAGATAACAAAATAAAATGACAAATAACAAAATAAAAAATTGAGTCAAATAGGGATGGTCATTTAAAATTGAAAAATAGATTTAGAACCATTCCATCAAATCATATATTTTAAATTTCTATTATTGAATTTAGTCATAATATTCGAGATTAATTTTAAAGATCATATTTGCAAAGAAGGTCATATCATTTAACAGAAATGGATTTTCAAATTAGAAGAAGCCTGGAGATTTGAACTTCATATTTGAGGCCTTAAAAATGCTCATAATAACGTACAAAAAATTTATGATGACTTGATAAAACGGAGTCAACATGTCGCATTTTTTTTTTCAAGGTGTAATCTAATCGAGCTATAAGTGCATATCATACTCGTCCAAATACTTATATTGATTGTGTAAAGTTTCTTTTCATACAAGGATTAAGTTTTTCGAGTGCAAGATAAGCCTTATAAATCCAAAACTTAAGATTTTTTTTTTTCAATTGTTGCAATTATTGGCTGAACATAATACAGATATAAATAATATGACACTAAAAAATGCTCCAGAAATTAAGATAATTTGCACTTAACATTCAAAAGACATTAATAGAGCAGTGTCAACTACAATAACAAAATTCATAAATAAGAAGGTTGGAGATGGTTTCTTTTTTATTTTAGTTGATTAATCTCGTGGCATATTCATAAAAGAGTAAATGGATATTAGGATGTGATATGTGAATAAACATGTCTAGATAATTGAACTCTTTTTGGGTATTGTACATGTTATATCAATTGTGTCACAACCTTACCCTATAAAACTTGCAGATGGAACATGTCCTATCATGTTGACTTGCAACTAACCAACCTAAGATTGATGTTTTAAGACACTTTTTTTTATTTTCTTCCTACAATTAAATTTTAATAAACAACAAATTACATAACTGTTAATAACTTCTAGTATATAAAAAATAATTCATCCATAAATTTTTTATTTTATTTCCCCTCAAAATGTATATGCAATGCTTACACTACAATACATGATTACATACTAAAATACATAACAAAGTAATTTAAATAACTATCCATGACTGCACAAAAATCATAAAATGAATACATATACAAACTAAGACATATCAAGTCCTAACTCCACTAATCAACTAACTTTCCTCTCACATACCCTGAAATAGAATGCGGATAAATTGTGAGCAAACACAGCTCAGCAGGTCACGTTTATTTGTACATCTTTTGGTTGGGATATTGTTATCATTTTAGCTTAAAATCAATATGCTACTTCATATGATTAATGGTGATCCCTCTTATTTAATAAGCTATTAATTAAATATCTTAGTGTCATAATTTTTTTTTTATATCTTAGTTTCATAATGATGTTAAAATTGATCAAAATTAGGCTTGTTGCATCATCGAACATTCGCGGCAATAAAGAAATATAGAGTTTAGTGTCCAAGTTTTGTATGAATATCTAGCAAATATACATTATATAGAGCACATTACATGGTGGAAGTTAGAAGAATCTAATGATATAAGAGTTATTCTCATGAGAGTGTTAACATGTTTGTTTAGTCAATATGATCTTAGTAGGGCAATGGTGTTCAGATGAATCATAGTCGTTAGGCGATGGCGATCAAAGGGATCGTAGTTATCAGTTGATGGTGGTCGAAGAGATAGTATTTGTCCGACGATGGTGGTTGAAGTGGTCAGGCGGTGGTCGATGGCTAGATAGAGGTCCAGCGGTGATCGGCTGACAGATGATGATTTGGTAGAAGTCCTGTAGAGATAGGCGACATGGCAGGTCTTACGATATATCCCTGGAAGGTGATGGTTGGGAGGTGGTCAACAACCAGGTGGTAGCCCGATGATGTTTTGGCGAAAGTCCGACAGAGATCAACGACTGGGCGGTGGTCCGGTCGAACAACGAAAGATCGCCAACGATTGTGCTTAGGTGGAGCTCTAGGATCTTGAAGCCTCCTAGCTCTTTGCAATATCCATTTGAAAGGTCTCTACTCCCATGATTCATGTAGGAAGCAATGGTCTATTTATAAATTGTTATGAGTGGCACAACTCGGAAATATAAAGATGATGCAGAGAAGATTTGGAGTTCTCCATTGAATGGCCCATATTGATTCCTTTGATCATAAAGTGATCATCAAGCATTTATGTGTGCTAATTATGTCAAAATTAAGCGATCATATACTCGTTGGATTTGTCTTGTCAAGCTGGTATATTCAACTATAAACATACTATAATTGGATATCATTTGGTCATCACATTTATGCTTTGAAGTTTGAACCTTTCAAATGTGCTCCAGACCCTTGGTTTGGACCCTTTTGGACTTAAATTAGATTGATTTTGATGTCGTTTGGTTACTCTTCTTGAGACATCCCATTTGACTATAAGTTTGTTGAAATTGGAGTTTGTATGGTCCCAATATTAATTTTGGAAGTTTCTAGCTTAAATATGCCTTGAGATTCGTGCTAGATCAAGACAACTTTTGGTGACGTATAAAGGCTCAATAAATTCATCACAATGTAACATTTGTTTTAAATATATAAACAAGCCAGATTTGGAGTTCACATGATTCCATAAATTTATTCTAAAGTTTCAAATTTGAATTCTTGGAGACTTTGAGATTTAGAAATTGCATTAAGAAATGTGCTTTGATTGGACAGATTTTCTGATGAGTAGCCAAAGTGGGAGAACTTGCAATGACACAATTTGACAGGTAGATATGCGAAAATGATAAAAATAATGTTACAATTCACTAAAATGTCATAAAAACTAGGCCATCAATTGAATTGTCGATCTTATTACGGAAACTCCATCACCGTATTGTACCACCCTAATGAGGGTGTGTTCATCCCCCTACTCCATTTTGTTTGAATGTATGCTTTCTAGAACAATCTACTCCATTTCTAGAAGAGTATATATACATAATAAGACAAAAATTGTCATTTTTCCTAGTGTCAATGACAATCAAATAAGAACAATAAGCCCATTTTTATTGAAAGATCGAAGTCTCTTCATAGAGATCATAAATCTATACAACTTTTCTAAAATTTAATCAATTAAAATGAAGGTTATTGACTTATTTTTATAAGAAGATCGGAACCTCGTCATAGAGATTACGAACAATTGATAGCGCCTCACAACTATGCTTCACAAAAAATAAACTTTTAACCATTTTATTAAAACAAAATGAAATCAAAATAAAATCCATGTTTTCATCTACATTGTGCATGACATTTATTTGATCACTCCTTGTTTGTTTTTGCGTTTAGACAAACCTTTTCAAACTTTTTGTGCATGGTAAAAAAGTCTATATTTATAATTTTGAGCATTTTTTGGAGAATTTTAACAATTTTTATCTAAATTAAGATGCCAATTACAATGAAAAGTGAAATTAAATCACATAAAATTTTATTAAATCAAGCAAATTTTTTTATACAAATCTCAAAGCATTTAAATATTTAAGCGAAAATTTTTAACAATTAACTATGAGATCATCTGTTTTTTAAATAAATTTATTATCAAGATAATATTATTTATTAAATAAAAATCTTTAAATCGAAATAATAAATGCGCTTCAAGAAGCTATTTATAACAGTGGGCATGAATTTAGACTGGAAGATGGGCTTCATAGAGTTATTTATGAACAAATTGAAAAATTAATAGGATGATTTATATACAAAATGCCTAAAATTACTCTATTTACATAATTAATATCTAAAAATTTGCATAAAAATTAAGAATTTAAATGACAATAAAAATGTCACTTACAGTTATCTTTCATCAAAGCTTCAAAATTAATGCACTTCTTATAAGTTCTCAATCCAACCGCAAGAAGATCATGTCATTACTTCTTCGTTATTGGCCTTATCACATTGTTGGTCTTGTTAGCACATTCACATGGTGTTCAGCCTCAAGGTCACCTTCTTTAGATGCTATTTAGGGATGTCAAGAAATGACCAGATTCGAATCTAGCTCAAAAATTTTAATTCGGGTTGACCCATTTAATAAATAGGTTATGTTCATGTTAAATTTTTCTATCAATTTATTAAACGGGTAGGAAAATCAAAAGTGATTTTATCGGATTTCAAATGAGGTCAAATTAAGCATATTGAAGTGAAGTTAGAAACTTGGAGCATTGATTTAAGGATTAGACAATCTCCAAAATTTTCATGCTTACAATCAAATCGATTAGCTCAGTAAAATAAATTCAACAAGCCTAAAATCATTCAATTCTAAGATTTAAAAAAAAAAAAAAGTCAAGGTGCGATTTTTTGCTATCTTGATATTTCCTTCTCCCCCGCTTTCTGGGAGCTATAGCTTTTCCGGAGCTTGGGTCTCCTGCCCCGCTTCGCTTGGGTCTCTCCCGACGAATGCTTTTTGTCAACGTTCTGTTGTTGGTGCTTCTCTGGTTTCAGGGGAGTCTTTCATTACCTTGTTTTTCCTTTCGTGTTTTGTTTGTTTCCTGCTTCATCCCTTGCGGCCAGCATGGCGACGAAGTGTTTCTTGGATCCTTGTTTTTTGGATGGTTCCAATAAGTCATGGTCTTTTTTGGACGCTTTATCTGGTAATGTTTTCAGATGTTTGTTTCTTGTCTATTAAAAAGACTACCTGCTGTGTGGATCTCTGAGGAGGAGATTGTTTCGTTGGCGGCACCATTCCAATTTGCCTTGGTAGGTTTTTCCCCTCCCGTCGGCCTAGCTTGGATTCTATCCGAAGATTTTTTTTTTCAATCTTAAGTTGTTCTCTGAATTTTATGTTACCTTATTTGATTCCTCTCATGTGTTGATTGAATTATCGAATGACATGGATTATAGTAGGGTTTTTTGTCATCTTTCTTACATGGTCTTCAATTGCTACATGAAATTTACAAAATGACCTCCTTCCCTCAATATCATTGTTGAATCCTCGATTATACCCGTTTGGATTTCCTTCCCCAATTTATGGCCCCATCTATTCGCTCCCTATATCCTTCATGCGTTGGGTACTTTGTTTGTCTGTACGATAAAATTTGATAATGTCACCTTTGTTGGCTCGCATCCCTCTTCGGCGCGGGTTCTAGTAGAACTGGACATCACTAAAAATTATCCTGATAAAGTGTGGCTTGGTCCTGATAAATTGAGTTACATCCAGAAAGTGCAAATGGAAGTTTTTCCTCATTTTTGTGATCTCTGTAAAGCTATTGGTCATGTTCGGGGAGAGTGTCATTTTATGTCATATGCTCTCATTCATGTTACTTATGCGAAACTTATTAACCCTGTTAGGAATGAAACTGTTAATATGGTAAATATTGTTACTGAGGTTAATGTTGGTTTTGCTATCTCTAATCCATTGAGTCTGTCTATGGTTTTGGCAGGTAATGGGGTTGAGGTTGCTGGAGCGATTGGTCCTTCCACAAGTTCTTCTGGTGATGTTTCTCCTATTATTCATGTGGTTTCGATTGCTTCTGTTGGTGGGTCTCTTGTTAATTTGGTGGATCTGATTGTTGTGATGGTTCCTCCTAACAAACTATAAATGACATTAACGAGGCCTTGCCAATTGTCAGCCCGGATGTTCCTTCCTATGACAATTTTTTGAATGGAGGTTGTTTTTCTGATTACCTCACAGTTGTGAGGTTGTTGTAGCTGGTGGACTGACTCATTTGGTCACCAGCCCTATCATTTCTCCTGACTCTAATTTTGTTGTTAAGGATGGTGAAGCTAAATTTTATAATGAGGATGATACTTGTGGTACTAGGAATCATGACCGTGTTCTTGGTGAAGCTGGGTTTTCGATGCTTAATTGTGGAGAGGGTGCTAAATTTCCTGTGCTTAAGGGGGGATGATCATTTGGTGGGTATTGGGGGATTGGTTGATGTCCCAATTTCGGCTATTTCTAATGTTGCCTTGATCCTTCATTTTATCTTATAGTGTTAGGGATTATGAGATCATGCATGGGGATTGGTTAAATATTGATTTCTCCCCTACGGATGGAGAGAACGAAAATTCTTTAGATTCAAGGGATAATGTTGATCAGAGAAGTCTTCTCTTTAAAAATAGTAAGTAGCAAAAAAGTAAATCGAAGAAGAAATGAGTTTTCTTTCGGTTTTGGTTTGTTGCTGCTTTTTTATCTAGTTTACTGATATTTTCTTCTAGTATGTCCGATATGCTTTGTAGTTGGATTCTCGGTTGGATGGTGATCTCTTGGCTAGATGGTGGTTTTTTTTTGGACTATGATGACGAGGTTCAGTGTGCTACCTCTTGGGCCTAGCTTGTTGGCAACTTTGGTGGCCTTTTGTGGGATGGATTATGAGCTGTCACTTCTTTTTTACTGCTTCTTATGGAGGGCCCTTGCTTGGTTTGGGGTGGATGTGCACCGCCTCCTGAGTCTGCTTCCTCTTCACTATTGTGTCTCTTGTAATCTTTTTAATCCTTGTTTTGTTTTTATTTTCTAACTCATTAGGTTATTTTCCGTCATGTACTGGTGCTCTTGGGAGCTTTAGTGAGCCCATTCTATGCTATGTACTTGTACTCTTTTATGTTTAACGTGGAGGCCTTTTGGGTTTAAAAAAAATCAAAACACTTAAAAATGCTTAATAGATGGTTTATCATTAAATGATTTGATATGAATATGATGGATTGTTTTGAAACTTTAGCTAAATTTACATAAATATGTATACTCAAAATATTATAGATAGATCATTGTTTTCAACATAAAAGTGACTTAGGCTTCATTTGGGATAGCTTTCTAACTACTTTCTAAAGCAGTATTTTAGTACAATTTTTTTTTTCAAAATTTTTTTTATCAGAAAACTGTTTTAGAAAATAGTAAGAAAGTTATCCCAAATAAAACCTTAGATTTAAATTTGAACCAAACTCGAAGATTTGAAGAACTATAAAACTTAACTTAACGTTCAACACCAACAACCATCTTATCATTAAATCATTATCATCTGATCATTATTATCCAATCATCATTTTATGACTATCATGATCAAACTTACATTATATATTTTAAACCCTAAACATTATATATATGTCATCATCATTCATCCCTTCTACAATTACAAGAGAACAAACTAGCACTCCCAAAATTTTTATTCCCATCTTCTCTAATTTTAAGGAGAGTGGATAATTTCAAGTAGGTCTATCTTTTCAAATTTGTCATGTAAAAACATAAGTGTTGTTCACATTCACATAAATTATGATGTAAAATTCTCTTTTTATCATCATAAATTTTATAACACTTAATAAATACAAATCATTATCATATAATTTAATGCTACACAAAATATAACTTAAGAATATATATATATATATATATATATATCAGGTAGTTTAAAATTAGAATCTAATGATTTTTAGTTGAAAAAACGCTATTTGTCAACTAATTATAAATAAAAGTGAATCAAACTTTTTTTAGTTGGAGTCAAACAAATATTTATGAACTCATTCTGATATCAACAATACTTTATATTACGCAAGTTTTATTATAATATAAAAATTTAATGAACTTTTTGTAAGCAAAACAACTACCATTTATAAGTTGAAAAATAAGAACATTTCAAAAAATTCTGAATCTTCGGGGAAAAGTCACAGTCGCTTTTTTAATTATTTTATTATTAAGTAAAAAAATAAGAGCAGAGAAGGAGGTTGCTGAAACTCACAGTGGAGGCTAGATTCTTGCCCATCAAGAAAAATATAATATAGAATATCATGATAATAAAATATATAAAAATGATTTTAAAATTATATAATTTATGATTAAATTAATATTATATATGACAATTTGAAATTTATTAATATCATCATAAATAAGATGAATTTAAAACACATTATATATTTTATATAAAGATGTTATGACAAGACTTATTTTTTATGTATTTAATATAATTTTGAGGATGTATAATTAATTAAGTTAGAGCACAATTTTATGAATTTAAATAAATTTCTCATGATTTGATTACTTTTAAAGTAAAAAGAGAAAATAAATACATTCAAATAAATCTTTAAAATTAAAAAAAATATAAAATCAAAAGTTAAAAAAAAAAAGAAATCTAACAAAATGTATTAAAAATGATAGATATAATATTTAAAATTATTTAATTATTTATTTTTAAAATACTTCAATTAAAAATGTATTAAAATATTCTAACAAAAAATAAATTAAAATAGGTTTAAATTCCTTAAATTTACTTTGAAATAAATATAATAATATAATATTTATAATATCTAAATTGCATTCATTTTGAAAATAAATAAATAAATGTAAGATTTTTCTTAATAAAAGATTGGACAGAATTAGAAGATATCATGACTTAATTCATTTTGAATTATAAAATAATTAAAGTATATTTTCTATTAATATCTTTAAATTGATTCGTTAACTCGTCCAATCGAACTCAACACACTCGCTTGACTCAGTAGGCAGGCGCATCGGTTGCTTCGCCGGTGCAATAAATCGTCGACTCCTCGGTTTCGCTTACGTCACAGCGAGACAACCGCCTCGGGAGCCTAAAAAGCTTAACCCGCCGTTATACGTATAGCTATGCGATACTCGCGAGACATGTTACCCTTCTTTTTCTTTTCTTAATTGTCTCTCCATTTTTCACGTGTCGTCTTTTTTTCACGTGTCATTTTTTACAATTCGGGAATTATTTTAACGACGCCGAGAGAGGGGAAGCATTGGAAAACCCCGAAAACAGCAATCGCATCGTCTTCTTCTGATTTTCTTTGTCAATTTATAATTTTTTTTTTAATTTTATTGAAAAAAATCAAAATTTCAATTTTACCTCTTTGAATCGCTCTGTGGGTAATGGGTATATATGGTGGCTTGTTTGATTAATCTGATATGAGGTTAAGATTTTCCTTATTAAAATCAGGGGAAAGGAGTAGACGAAAAGAAGTCGACAGCGGAGAGAGAATAGAGACGTGAACAGGGAGTCGAACGCTTCGTTATCTAATCGCAAGCGATCCCTCATCTTCCTAAGCTATTTCTTTCCCCTCTGTTTCTTTCTCTTGCCAGGATTGTTGATGTAGATAACCTCTTTCTTCACCTAAATCTGCCGCCGAACAGGCCAACGAAAGGAATCATCGGAATCCGTGCGTATCCAGGGCTCTCATATTTTCCCGTCGGGAATCCTGAAAGAAAGTTTCGATTTTGATCTGTTATCTCGGTTTTTGGTTGACCAAATTGATTGTTTGGGCTATTAGTTAATGCACAGGTTGGGAAGATAAAGGAAAAAATCGATTTTGTTTTCTTCTTTTTGTTGTGGGGGAGCATAGGAACCGCTCAGGGTTATGATCGGACGCCAAAGTGTTGGGGAAGCATCAAGTGTTTCTCTAGAAGCCAGGGTTCATTCCTATTCGGTAAAGGATTTTGGGTTTGGGGATGAGGAATGATGCGCAGAAGCTGGAAGGAGCTGTGCCGAGGAACGGTAGGGGAAATGGGTTGTTTTCCCTGCGAGCTTATTTGAGAATTGTTTCATCAGGAGCCTCCACTGTTGCATCGACGGTTCGATCCGCTGGTGCTTCGGTTGCGTCCTCCATTGCTGAGCGCTATGAAGAAGCCATACGTGATCAGGTATGGTCTACAAGTTCTTTTTTTGGCCTTTTGCATATACTATGCGTGCTAGTTTTTCTACAGATATAATTTTATACAGCCTGGTTATTTGCTGTTTGGTTCTGGAGTTGCGAAGGAATTTTATTTCGTCTTGTGTGCTAAATGTGGGCCGTTGGCAGTAGGCTTTTCTTATGCTGGTGTTGGGACTCATGATTTTGTTTGAACAAGTTAACGGTCTAATAATTAGGAAGTTCGATGTTTCTGCGCTTATGGCGTGCATGATTGGATTGTGGCAAACTCAATTATATTGCCCAGTGTTAATAATTTTGTGTTGATTTCTTTATTCTTTGATTGTTATTTGGTAAATATTTATATGAGTTGTCATAGCATTCTTGCAGGCATGCTTTTGTTGCACAGTATGATTGCTTATTTTAAATATGTTGATCTGTATTTGAATCCATTGCTTATATAAAGCATGTTAACCTCTATGACATCCCAATTCATGTTTCTAGTAACAACTGAAATGAGAAAGCTGACAATGCAATGATATTCTGAAAGGTGCTCTGGGCCGGATTTGACAAAGTGGAATGCATAGGTGGTGTTCTTCGGCAAGTACTTTTGCTTGCTTACCAGCATGGTTTCCAGGTTTGGGATGTTGAAGAGGCAGATGATGTTCGTCTACTAGCTTCTAGACATGATGGACCAGTTTCATTTATGCAAATCCAAAAAAAACCTATCTTTTGTAAAAAAATAGAGGACAGGTTTGCTGATTTTCGTCCATTGCTTGTGGTTGCTGGAGATATATCATTTGGTGGTGGCAACAATGCTGCTACTGTTAACTCCTCTCCAGGCAATGGTAGTGTTGACTTGGGCAGTGACAACCAGTTACCTTCTTCTGTGCGTTTCTATTCCATAAGGTCGCATGAGTACGTCCATGTTTTAAAGTTCAGATCAGCCGTTTATTCAATCAGGTGTGGTCCTCGTGTTGTTGCCATTTCTCAAGCTTCTCAGGTATTTTTTGTTTACAATAATTTTATTACAACATTTTGTTCAGCAAGTTGTCTCCCTAAATTAAAAGATTATGATTTGCAGATTCATTGTTTCAATGCTGCCACCTTAGAGAGAGAATACACCATTCTTACTTATCCTGTAGCTTCTGGGCTTCTTGGTTCTGGTTCGATAGGTTATGGACCGCTTGCTGTTGGCCCGAGATGGTTGGCATATAGCGGAGCTCCGGTTACCGTTCCCAATACTAACCGTGTTTGGCCAGAGCATTTGTCTTCTACAGGATTGTCTTCATCTCCTAATGCAAGTGTGGTAGCACATTTTGCAAAAGAATCAAGCAAACAACTTGCGGCTGGCATTGTGACCCTTGGTGATATGGGATTGAAGAAGCTGACAAAGTATTATTCAGAACTTATGCCTGATGTGAATGGATCAATCAAGAGTGGAAACTCAAACTCTAAAACTAATGGAGTTATGAATGGAAATACTGCGGACATCGAGGATGTTGGAATGGTATGTAAATCTTTGTTAGTCGGCATTGTAACTTTGTTATTCAGTTTTATTGCTTCTGCAAACAGTTTATGTTTGAGGACATTCTTTCTGTATGAGTTGTTCCTTCTTTGCTGGATGAAATATTTTAGTTATTTGTTTATTTGTGCAGGTCATAGTTCGTGATATCGTCTCGAAATCTATTATAGTGCAGATCAGGGCACACAAAAGTCCCATCTCTGCTTTATGCTTTGATCCTAGTGGGACTTTATTAGTGTCTGCTTCTATTCATGGTCACAACATAAATGTCTTTCATATTTTGCCATCTCCTTGTTCAAGTTCTTCAGTATTTACTGGAACAGGGAGTTCTGTTCACCTTTACAAGTTGCAACGAGGGATCACAAATGCGGTAGTTTCACATTAATGTTTTATCTTTTTACTGTTTAAATTATTTGTGTTACTTATTTTATCATTTCTGATCCAGGTTATCCAGGACATCAGTTTTAGTGATGATAGCCAATGGATCATGATCAGCTCTTCGCGAGGGACCAGCCATTTATTTGCAATATCTCCTTTTGAAGGGACCAATATCCAGTTACAGAATGTGAATAATTCAGATGGAAGTTACAGATCCGATACTAATTATCCTCGAAATTTAGGTGTATCTAAGAGTAATCACTTGAATTCTTTTTCTGGCCCCATTACATTATCTGTTGTGAGCAGAATAAAGAATGGGAATAATGGGTGGAAAGGTGCTGTTAGTGGTGCAGCGGCAGCGGCCACAGGCAAAGTCAATCCCATTTCTGGGGCTATTGCTTCGACATTTCTCAGCGGAAAGACCTCTAGCGCTTACGTAGAAGCCAACACATTACGCACAAAGTATTACTTACTTTTGTTCTCTTCTTCCGGTTGTATTATTCAGTATGTGTTGCGTCACCTCAGCGGCGAACATTTGAGCATTGATCCTTCTAGTTTGAGCTCTATTTCTCATGGAGTGCCACTAGAATCTGATTCTAGATTTGTAGTTGAGCCACTCCAGAAATGGGACATCTGCCACAAAAAAAATAGAAGAGATAGGAATGATAATATGGATGCCTATGGTGAACATGGAAATGGTGAAAATGCTAAACTGTTCCAGAAAATAGTAAAGAAAGTAAACAGTGTCTACCCCACTGATTCTCCTGGTGCAAAGTTGAAGCTCAATGGAGAAGAAAATAATCATCTCTATATATCTGAGGTTGAGTTGCAGATGCATTCAGCTCAAGTTCCATTATGGACTAGATCTGGGGTAATTTTTTTTTGCTAAATCTTTTTTTTGGTTTGTTTTGAACGATAATATAGTTGTATGTAGGCATGCATGAATACATTTTACCTATTATTCTCTTTTAAATGCCAGATTTCCTTTCAAATGGTGATGGATGATGTTATGAAAATGGATGAAAATACTTCTGGTGGCGGTGAAATTGAAATAGAGAAAATATCTTATCAAACAGTTGAAGCAAGGTCCGAGGATCTGAAGCCAGTTCTTGAATATGTTCATAGATCCAACTCTAGGCAATTAAGGTTCAAACTTTTGTCCTTTTAATTTTTTTTTTTAATAAATCAATTGTGCTGGATTCTTTCGATCTCTCTTTTTAAAATGTGAACTGATACTTTCATTACTATGTGGCCAATTATAAAGACCAAAATAATTGGAAATTCAATGGTATAACGAACTGCATAGGATCAAGTTATGTTTTTATATATATTTTTGAATTATGTCACATGTTCCCTCAATTAACTAAATGTAGATAAAGGAGCTTTTATCAAACAAGTATTGAGCTGATTGTTGAGTGTATTGGTTCATTTATTGCCCCAAGGTTGGATCACAATAATGTTGGATGTAATTCACCAAAATAGGAAAGAAGTGGTAGCAATATGGTTCATGACAGAGAAGGAACGAAGACTAAAGAAAAATAATGACAACAACTGGATGGATTGCAATGATGAAGGCTATTGGAAGGCTATTGGAAGGACTGTGTATGGAGTAAAAGATGGATGAAATCTAAGAGGAACAACAATGATGGTTGTATTCAAAGGCTTCATTTGAGACAATTTGTTTCTTTATGAAGTAACTTTTTAATAAATTTTTTTTTGTAAACAACAAAAAAGTAGTGGAAAAAGATATTCCAAACGAGGTTGAAGGCTCAAGGTGCAGGAGTATATGCATTAATTGTTGAATCCATTCTTATGATTAGTTCATGATAAATAATCATTAGTTTTGTAAAATGAGAAAAGCTTGAATCCTTTATTCATGACTTCAGAGAGAATACTGATCTTTATTAATACATGATGTAGAAGGGTTGCAAATCAAGTGAGGGAGATAGTTACAGAGATTGGTGGAGAGAATCAATCTTTAATTAGGATTCATGGGCTCACTGCAGCCTTAAGTGACACTACCCAAAATAAAATAATGGGAAACGACAAGTTCAATATTACTGTGGGGTTTATATGGACAGACTTTGATGGCGATGATCAGGGATGATCAGGGTGTTGCGATTTTATTTTTAAAATCAAGGGTTACGATTTTGTGTGAATGAAATATCAAAGAATTATTTAATTGGTTCAGATGTTAAAATTTGAAAGATTGGGAAAGATATAAATGGGTCTATATAGAGTCTAAGAAAACAATATGCGATGCAAAAGTTTTTATCTTTTAATGATTTATATTATAGATTATATATTAAGGAGGGTGAAAGATGTATATATAAATTAGCCAAGCAAAGAGATTAGAGAAGTAAGAATTTAGTTGATATGAAGTGCATTAAGGATGTAGATTAAAAAATCTTTTATTAGAGGAGGATATTCGATAAAGATAGATAAGATATTTTGATAGGTTAGAATTAGATTGACTTTAGTAACTTAGCACCCTCAATGAAAATATAATTTTTTTTTATTGTTATAATAGTAAAATCAAAGTTAGAGAGGCTTTAAAGAAAATGAAGTGTGGAAATTTTTTTGGACATAATGATATTCTAATAGAGGTGTGAAAATGCTTAGGAGATGCAAGAATTTCTTGGCTTATGAAACTTTTCAATATTATTTTGAAGACTAAAAAGATGCCAGATGAGTGGAGATGGAGTGTGTTAATTCTCTTTTTTAAGAATAAAGGTGATGTACGTGTGTACAACAGTGTGCGAATTATAGAAAAATTAAGTTAATGTGTCATGCATTAAAACAATGGGGGAGAGTTCTTGAGCATATGTTACAACATGATACTAATGTTTCTCAAAATCAATTTGGTAATGTCATGTAGGTCTACTATGGAATCTATACATTTATTGAGAGGTTTGATGGAGAAGTATAGAGAGCACAAAGAGGATCTACATATAATATTTATTGTTTTAGAGGAAGCATATGATAAAGTTCTAAGACAAGTGCTTTGGATAGTTCCAAAAGAAAAAAAAAGAGTTAATAATGCTTATATGCAATTCATTAAGGATATATGCATGCAGGAGTTATTACTTGTGTTCAAATACAAGATGTTTTCACCAAATATTTTCCTATTTCAGTTGAATTACATTAAAGATAAGCTTTAAGCCGATAACTTTTTTGCTTTAGTCATGGATGTTTTTATTAGGCATTTGCAAGAGGATTTATCTTGGTGTATGCTTTTTTATGATGATATTCTTTTTGTTGATAATATTAGAAATTATGGAGGGTAATCTTAGAGCCTAAAGGTTTTCATTTGAGTAAATCTAAAATCTAATATATTGAGTGTAATTTTAGTAGTGATAGATCTACTGGAGGGATTGTGAATTTGGGTGATCAAGTCATTAATAAGAGTACACATTTTAGATATTTTGGTTCTATTGTTTAAAGTGATGGTGAAATAGATGGGAATATTATTAGTAGAATTCAAGTTGGATGGTTGAAGTGGAGGAATGCGTTAGGCCTATTTTGTGATAGAAAAGTACCTCTCAAACTTAAGAGAAAATTATATAAGATTGTGGTGAGACCTGCAATGCTTTATAGTGCATAATGTTGTCCATTAAAAAAGAAGCATAAAATTATGTTAGGTGTTGCAGAGTTGATGATGCTTAGGTGAATTGTTTTGCTTCACTCTTAGAGATAGAATGCAAAATGAGTATATATGTGAAAATGGTGGAGTTGCTTCAATGACATAAGATTAGAGAGTTAGTCAACTTAGATAGTTTGGATGCATAAAATATCGGCCTTTCGATGACCCATTTGGAGATTAGATGTATTAGATCTGACCTTTGTTAAAAAGGTAGAGGTAGACCTAAAAATACTTGATTAGAAAACAAAACCCTATATGGGGTCTTGGTTGGGTACCAATTGGGTACCCATGCTTTACTCGGACGGGCTTCGCCCACCCATGCCCACGCATGATGACTTTTAGATGCCGTACCCACCTATACCCACCAACTCTCCATACTTTTTGAACTCAATCTGTCATGAACTGATGTCCTTGAGGCTTGTTACCCTTTCCTCTGATTGCAAACTTTCAAGCCGCATATTAGAATTTACCATAGTCACAGCATGGTTAATTGCTGCACACTATGTAGTGACGATTGCAAGTAATATAAGATATATGATGATTAGCAATGTAAATCGATTTGTCCCTCGATGTTGTGTACACATCCATACCCACCCACAAGGTCATGAGCATACTCATACATTACCCACCCATACCCATTGGGTATGGGTGAGTACATGGGTGTGTGTGTATGGGTACCCAATGCATGGCTCTGTTAGAAAATATTAAAAATGACATTTTTTTAGATTTAAATGAGAATTAAACTTTAAACAAGACACAATGGAGAAAAATAATTCACGTAATCAACTCGATGTAGGGGGGTAAATGCTTGATGTTGTTGTGTAGTATAGATAGATGAATGGACAAGTACTAGGTGCCTTTTTGATTTAGTTGTTTGGGCATTTGATGATAATGAGACATGTAAAGTGAGATTTATTTTTTATTTATTTTGAAATCTAACGGCTTGAGTGAAAAAAAATTTATGCTTGCAAGCTTTAGTGTGTATATAACTATAACAGAATATGGACACCAATTTTTGCTTCGGTTTATTTAGAGGAAATGTGGCGTAAACGCGATAAAATAAAACAGAGTTGCCACAATTTATGTATAATGCTATAGTCCAAATGAAATGTGCATTACTTGTTTCGTATATTATAAAATTGACCAAATTCTTTTTCTCTTTGAAAGGAATGCAATGCACTTGAACATATCATTGCTGCGGATTTGTTAGTGCAAAGGTATAAGAATGATTGTGAACCCATCTTCAGCTTCTTCAATATGAAGCTTGAAATGCCATGCATTTAGTTTGAGCACTTAGTAATTACTGTGTAAAACAAAGGATTAAACAGATTAATAGATAAAATCTGTTATTTGACCCTTAACTGCAATATAACTTTCCAGTTATATTGTTCCTTAGAGTGATATTTGCTATAACAAATGTTCTATTAATATGTTGATGCCTTTTCTATGGCCTTATCTATTAATATTCTATTTGTTTTTCTTTTGTTTGAATGTTGAACTAATCAAAGGGCTTGTGCTTTGTCTCTTAGTTATAGGAGAAGTGACCAAGACACCAACATAAACTCTTTGATGATGAAATCAAAATCTGTGTCATCTGAACATGGGACTATTTCTCGTCGGAGCAGCTCGAGCTCTTTTGACCCGATGCCCGATAGCCCGGTGATATCTGAGTTATACAATGGCACTGATGGTAATGATTACTTCGGTGGCTTTGCAAACTCAACAGAAGCTGATGCGGGTTTTGTAAATACACCCAATGAAAGGCCACTCATCAATCACCAGCTCGAGCATGTAAATAATGGGGATGAGCTGAAGATGCAGGCCTTGCTTGAATCTGTAAATAGCAGTAATAACTTGGAATTGGATGGATAGTCGCAGTGATGATGTTCATAATGCAGTTTCTTAAGGTGCAATCCCTTCAATATGTCATTTTTTTTTATATAATTAAACTAAGGCTTCGTTTGACACGGCTTTTTGCTGCTTCTTTAAACAACCTTTTAGTAAAAAAATTTAATTTTTGTATTAAAATGATGTTTTAAGAAGCAGCAAAAAAACCGTCCCAAATGAAGCCTAATTTTCTGTTTAATTATTTATAACTCTGGTTGTTCATACTTTTTTGACAGGTTGCACTAGGCTTAGGAGCTTTATGGTTTTTAATCTTCCTCAGCTGTGCAGCCACAACCTATTCTTTTATTATACCTGAAGGGTTATTTAACATGTATTGTGTGTAGCTATAGTAGTGGTGGGAATGTAAAGAAAAAAAGCAAGGGGGGTTCTAAATGTGAGGAGGAAGCTTATCATTGTTATTTTGCCTGGTGGATTCTGTTAATGGTATGCCTTTGTAAATAACAAAATTTGTCCTCAAACCATCTTCAATAAATTCCACTATAAGTTGTAAATAATGATCAAGATTGCAATTAAATTTGGTTTCGTGATTATTCTGTAGTTGATTTTCAGATGCAATTTTACATGAAGAAATCTCTCTTCATGCCAAGCTTTATCATTTTTACTAATGTTTTGAAAACTTGCAGTTGTTGGTCTCAAGTCTGTTTTACTTATTTTAGTACATTGAAACACGTGATTTAGGCGTTGTTTGTGACAACTTTCTTACTGCTTTATAAAACGGCTTTCTAGTACTCAATTTTCTAACTCAAGAAACTTTTAAGAAAGCAGCAAAAAGGCTGTCCCAAATGAAACCTTACTTGCAATGTTTTCTGCTTCATGGGGTCTTGATTGCGCCAATCATTAAATCATATGCAAGCTAAGCATGTATTTAAGTTTTTTTTTTTTTAACTTAATTTTGATCTGTTTTTTCCTCCACAGCCGATTGCATCTATTATTTTCACCTATTTAGATTACTACCAAATTGCCAATTCATATTGAATTACTGGAACATGGAGATTCTTCAGTAGGTCAGGCTGTGTTCTTGTGCTTTCTGATGAGTTCTATCAAATTTCAATATTAGAAAGACAAGTCATTCTCTGAACTAGTTTTCTCGACTTACCTTATCTTCCAGCAGTATTTTGAACTGTCCGAAGGTACTAAATGTGTGATTAGGTAGAGTAACTTGAACTTGAAGCCGAACTGTTATTGCATAGCCAAACCCAAAAAATCATTTTACCATTATCAAATGACAAATTGAAAGAAAACCTTATGATTTGTATGCTTTATCATACCGCTCAAGTGGTAAGTAGGACTGGCTTTGACTGGATTGAGGGCAAAATCCCCAGAAGTAGCAATGATCCCATCTTCAATGATCTCCTTCGCAAATTCCTTTGAATTGTCAAGCTTCTGGGCATTTATCTTGATTACGTCTCCGTTTGAGGCAGTTTTCTTACTATTTTTTTTTAAGTAATTGCTTTCAATATTTTCTTGTTCTAGTAAGCTGTTTCAAGAGCAACTTATTTTTTTGATAACAGCTTTACAATCACCTTTAAAAAAATGCAGTTGTCTCAAATAGATCCTAAAACTATCCATTTAATTTGGTGATAATAAAAATTATGTAATATTGTCTAACGATTTGCTGTATATTTTATGATTTATTATTTCATAAAAACCAATAAAATGATGAGATAAATTCCCTAACTAGCGAAGGGAGAAATAACCTACTTGCATGATATATCTAATGGTTTCAGATTTGAATATAATTGATTGAGTAGATCATAAAATACCATCGTCAGCCGGTCGTCATTGACCCCACCACCATTATTGAAATGCAGAGTTCAATCACCACAATTGGACTACCATTGTCTAATTTTAATCTTATGAACACTATTACCATATTATAATCTCCCAGCTACTATGACCCGACTATGATCTCCTGATCACAATCATCTTACTAAATCGTCGTCTTCTAGACTTTAGTACTATAGAATTATATATATATATATATATATATAATCGGACACAATAACCATAATTATTGTTTTTGAGCCCACTTGAACCATTAGCAGTCTATGTGAGAATGAATAAACTAGAGAAGTACAAAGAAGATAAGCAAAGTCATGAAATGTGTGTTTCTCATTAATCTCCCTTAGTTTTCATGTGAGATATAGAGGATAATATATATGGTAAGAAGAAGGAAGCAGATAGTTCTGCATTTACAGTCGAAGAAGAGATATAGTAATGATTCATTTGAGTAGAACACCTTATGTAATTGGAAGGCCTAGATGGGTTGTGCCTTTGATATATCAGAGGAGGCATTTCAATTGCTGGTAATGTTGATTGAGAGGATTATGCATCGACTAGAAGAGGAGGTTGGTGGTGTATGTTATGTTAGGATGGGTTATGGTTAAATACTGAAGAGAGCTAATGATTTTGTGGTATTGAACTGGATTGTTGAATGCGAGGTTGTTGTCTGGAGAATAACAAGTTTTGATTGAGATCGACGTTGGAGCTGGCTTGCAAGTTGACATGCCCAAGGCTTTAGCATATTCTGGTTGATGAAGAAAATAGGGTGCTAGTGTTTTGTTGATTTGTATGCCTAGGAAGAGGGATGGTGGCCTAGGTCTATAATGCTGAATTTTTGTTGAAGTTTGAGGATGAAGTTGGTGATATTGGATGGATCATTACCTTAAATGAGAATACCGTCTACGTATAGTAGAAGATAGGTGGTGGATGTTTTTGTTGAATGAATGAGAAGGGAAGGGTCAACTTGGCTGAGGTGGAAGCCTTGTGCAAGAAGGAATTGAGAGAAAGTGTTGTATCATTGGCGAGGAGCTAGGAGAAAGGTGTATATGGTGTATATGGCTTAATGTAGTTTACAGACGTGATTTTAGAAGATGGAGTCAATAAAGCCAGGTAGTTGATGCATGCATATAGTTTTATGAAGGATGCCATGTAGGAATGCATTTGATTCATCAAGTTGCAAGATGTTCCAATTGTTGTGAAGGGTTGCATGGAGAAGGAGACGATGAGTATGCATCTTGGTAGCAGGGCTGAAGGTTTCAGTGAAGTTAATGTCGTGCTTTTGCTTAAACCTTGAGCTACTAGTCTAGCTTTGTAGCGGGCAATGCTTCCATCTGGGTTTAGTTTGGTCCAGTAAGTCCAACGACAACCAATGATGGGTTAATTTGAAGGTGGGAAAGTGAGTGACCATGTGCCCTGTTGTTGTAGGGCTTGGAATTTGTTAGTTTCTCCATTGAGAGTGCTTAATGGCTTGGAAGTAGCTAGTGGGCATAGGGATAATTAAATGTTTGGTTGAGAGAGTGAAAATTTGCTTGGGTCTGAGATGACCTATTTTGAGATTGGTTTGCATAGGATGTATGAAGAGTTGTGGAGGTTGGGTTTGGGGAGATTGTGATGTTACTGGTGTTGAGGAGTGGGGTGGGGAGATTCGTGAATTGGAGGGTATAACATATGAGTGAATGAAAGATGAATATGAGGATTGGGATGTTTGAGGTGTAGCATTGGTGTGAGATAAGGAGTTGGGAATTAAGAGGAGTGGATTGGTGGAATGGGTGGGCTCAAGGTCATATGAGGAGGATTGTAGTGGTGGTTGGTGGAATTGATTTTCATAGAAGATAACATGTAGGGATAGTATAATTTTGTTGGTCATGGGGTTAAAGCAGCGACAAATGTTGGGTGAGTTGGAATATTATCCCAAAAAATATAGGCAGTGGAGCGTGGGGATAGCTTGTGAGGTGCAAGTGGTCGCAACCAGGGGAAGCAGATGCAACCAATCACTTTGAGGTTGGTATAATTGGGTTGTTGTTTGGTGATGAGTTGCAAGGGAGATTTAAGTGAGGTGTTTTTGGAGGGTAATTTGTTAATGAGAAAGGTGGAGGTGAGTAGGGCATCAGCCCAAAACTTAGTGGTATGTTGGCTTCATGGAGGAGTGTACGAGTAGTACCAAGGAGGTGTATGTGCTTGCGTTCATTGATACCATTTTGTTCCGGTGTATAGGGGTAGGATGGCTGATGTTGAATGTCATGTTCGAGTAGGTAGTGTTGAAATTGGTTGGATGTATATTCTACACCGTTAACTGAGCAAAGGCATTTTGGTGTTGTAAATGTTTTCTATCATTGTTAGAAAGTGAACGAATTTATCGAATGTTTCAGATTTTGAGCGCATGAGATACAACCAACAAAATTTGGAGTAATCATCAATAAATACAACATAGAATTTGAAACCATGTATGGATAAAATTGGGGATGGTCCCAAAACATCACCATGTATTAATTTGAGAGGAACATTTACATTATGTTTGATATTTTTGAAGGGTATTTTGTGTATTTTGGCCACATTATAGGAAGTACAAAATATAGGGGAGAGCTGCATGATAAATTAAGGTTTTTAGCTAAATGTGAGGTAGCAAAACTGTGTGGATGACCTAGGCATGAATGCCAGAGCTTGAGTGAGTTTAACTGAGATGTTAAAGTAGTTGTAGTGGAGTATAGTTGGAGCTATTAATTGAATAGAGGCCATTAGAGTTAGTAGATCCTTGATGAGAAATCCATGGGGATCAAATGAGATAGAGCAATTGTTGTTAGTGGTGAGTTTGTGAATTGATAGAGATTATATGAAATTGAGGGAACATGTAGGATATTTTGGATGAGTATCTTATAGTTGGGAGAGGGTGTGGGAAGTAGTCCATTGACGACATTTGAAATGGGGAGGGCAAAACTATAGTCGATAGAGACATAGTCATGTCCGTGGTAAGGTGAATGCTATTGCAGGTTGAAATATTAGTTTCAGATGAGCAGAAGCGCCGAAGTCTAGGTACCAATCTAGAGATTACTGTGTGTTGGTGTAGAGTCCTGTTGGTGTGGATGATGAAGGAAGGTCTATTGCAAATTGCATCTATTCCAGCATTGTAAGCTGAGTAATCAGGTTTGGTACATATTTCATAATAGATTTTGGGGGTGGAGTAGGATTTGCCACAGCATGAGGTAGAGGAGTTGTTTCATTGAGATGGGACACAGTTGCTAAAGGGTCATCCGTGATTGGGGCGGGTGAAGTGTCCTCGGGTTGCTGTGAAGGCCACATATGATGTATCAGCAGGAGTGAGTTTCAGATGATGTTGATTTCTTCACTGTAGTGTAATGAGTATAGGTCATCTAGGTTAATAGGTGTGAGCTTCATTCGTATGAAAATTTTGAAGGCTTGATAGGTGCTGGGGAGTTCATTTAGGATTGACAGTATAACGTCTTCTGGATTGACGTGGGAACCTACAGCATTGATGTTGTCAACCAGATTTTTGATGTTGGATATGTATTTGGTCATGGTAAGATCCTTCATAGTGATGTTGTATGTCTCATTCTTGAGCTGAATCACACGAGATCTGTTGGTTGGCTATAATCTCTTTTCCAGTGCTGTCTAGATGGCGTTGCAGGTTGTAACATTCAATATGTGGGGGAGGACGGAGGTGGAGATGGTGGAGCATAGGGATGAGAAGAGGTTTTGATCTAACAGTTGCTAGGAATGGTACAGTGGGCTCGTTTGAAGTTCGTTGGTTGCAGAGAGGGTGAGCTTGGGAGAGCATTTGGAGGTGCTGGTGAGAAAGCCGTCGAAGTTGTTGGCTGAGAAAATCTTTAAGACTTGTAGACGCCAAATAAAGTAGTTATCGGTGCTCAGCTAGACATGTACTTTATTCTTGAGGTTGGATATCAGGAATTTCAGTGATGAGGGTATTGCGGTGTCTGGCATTACGACATTAGTCGGCGTCGTCTCTAAAGTACTGGAAGAGTTAGCCATCGAGGAAGATGACTAGCAGAATATCTGTTGATCTTTGGTATTGCTTTGATACCATGTGAGAACCAATAAACTAGAGAAGTAGCCGTTAAATGTGTGTTTCTCATTAATCTCCCTTCTCTTGTGAGATACATTGGTTAGTATATATAGTAAGAAGAAGGAAGCAGACAATTCTGCTTTTACAACCAGAGAACATAGCAAATGATTGATTCATTTGAGTGGAACAGTGGGCATGGTTCTATACAAGGTTGAGGAAATAGCTAAGAGAGCAGGGATCAAGCTACTTGCATATTATGATAGGTCGCGGAGTGGCTTATCAATCATATTTGAATTTAATATATACTAAAATAAATATGCAATGCTATGTTCCTTGACCTTCGATATCTCCTCTCACTCTCTTCTTTCTTTAATCATCCTTTAATATTTTCTCTGGTCTACAACAACTCCATTCTTTAATCATGTCAATGAAGAACTTGCCGGCCAATTAATTAAAACAAAATTTTCATATACAAACGAGAAGCATCGCTTGAAAGCGATTGATCCAAAATTATAGAAAAAAAACAAAAAAAAGAACTGAAAGGAGCAACTGGTAAGTTATCTCAGGAATGTTGGAATTAAGGGATCTGGGAGCATAAAGGAGTAAGAACTAAGCATCACAACCAAAGAAGCCATGCTTGGCCTCTGAGTTGGGTCTTCTTGTATGCAGAGTAGACCAATTTGTAAACATCTCAGCGCCTGCTTTGGCAAGTATCGATCTCCAAGGGTTTGATCCACAGCTTGCAGTGCTTGCCCTTCTTTCCAGTTTTTCCATACCTGAAAGACAAATTTGATTGATTATTTTCTAGTAATCAACAAAGGGCAATATATTTATGCTTACAGATCTTAGAAGATCCACAGAATCGATCGATTCGTCAAGACAAACGTTCCTTTGCCCAGTAATAATCTCAAGTACCAGCACTCCATAGCTATACACATCTGATTTGGTGGAGAATAACCCACGCAATGCATATTCTGGCGCCATATATCCACTAGAAATGAAAAAAGTACAGATGATTCTGTAAAAAACTTCTTTAATTGATCAACTAAGGCTTCATTGGGACGGCTTTATTCTTGCTTTCTAAAACAACTTTCTAGAACAAAAATTTTTTGAATTTGAAAATTTTATACTAGAACTCTGTTTTAAAAAGCAGTAAAAAAAATGTCCCAAACGAAGCCTGAAGGAAGGCTTCTGAGTTAAAATAGTATGCTTACTATGTGCCTGCGATTCGACTTGTGTTTCCTTGAGCTTCGTCGATGCCAAAGAGCTTTGCAAGGCCAAAGTCTGAAATTTTAGGGTTCATATTGCTATCCAGCAAGATGTTGCTTGCTTTTAGATCACAATGTATCACTCTGACGCGTGAATCTTCATGGAGGTACAGGAGACCTTGAGCAATTCCTTCAATGATCTTATATCGCGTTCCCCAGTCTAATTGTACTTTCTGAACTGGATCTATTTGGTTTTGATGAAGGTTGTCAGTATAAATGAAACTATGTAATGAAAAAACAATTCTGATTCAGACAAGATGAGGTGATCTATGTCGTTATTAATGTTTAGAAACCAGTGCTACGACATCTATATTTCTAGGCCGTAAATTTCATCAGTGAATTTAGATAACCTTTGTCGGAATATGTTAATATCTTCAAATGGACTAAAAAGAGTTAAAAAAAAATAAATTAATGGCTTAATTTTAGTCCTAGGTAGAATTATGCATGGTAAACATCATAATCTCAATAGGCAGGCTTAAATTTAATTCACCCTTTTAGCCCTAGCAATTGATCTCTCACAAAGCTAAATTACAATCAAACTTGGTTAAAATTTTAGGGGATAATGATTTAAGAACATCTTAGTTATAATATAACTTAGGTCTAGTATATATTTAACATTCTAGATAGTTCTATTTTGCTTTATAAATAGCTAATGTAAAAAAAGGACATATGATGAATATTATATGATTTTAAGCCTTTGAGCTTCATTTGTTCTCTTGTTCTTGGTGTTCCTTCTAGCAGAATTTGTTCATTTGCCGATCCACTACATCAATTGGTATTGGAGTCCGGAGCTCGTGAATAATGATAGATTGCAGAAGGTGGGATGTTGCCGGCAATCGAAGCCGAAGAAGATGGGTTGTCGACGACGATCGACGCTGAAGAAGATGGGCGGTCGACGATGATCGACGCCGCAAAGCCCTTTGGGCAGCTCAAGTGAATGCATCACTTGATTGAATATATGAATTGTGTTAATTTCATTCATTCGGTGGAGATAATTATGAGCAGATCGACAATCATGCCGGCCCATCGCTCCTCTGCTCTTCCAACGTGCCCGCATCTTCACTCCCATCTTCCACTCATATCCCACTCTCGTGTTTCCAACCACCAGGTTCACTCCAACTCATTTCGCCTCCTGATTCCAGCCCTTCCACGCAATCCCGCATCCAAATTACTACCAAACCCGCGCACGAGACTGTCAATCCTCATCCGCTCCAGCGCGATCCTAAAGTTGCTGAGGAACCAAAAGAAGTATCTGCTGCGGCTATTGTCGAAAACTCCTCTTCTTATAGTCATGAGGCGGAATCTCAGGAAAACTCAGATATCATTTCTGATTTGTTTTTGGATGACATCGGCTTGATGTTCATGAAGGAGAGGGACCATAAATTCCATATGCGAGCAATCCCTCACGCAAAGCTACTAAAAAAACCTTTTACGAAATCGTCAATGAGAAGTATCCTCTTTCTCCGGATCATCCTTCTCTATACTCCAATTCTAGCTCCGAGAGCAATGAAATCCATCTGCAGCAATTCAACCAATCTAACAATTGCAGTACCCCACAACGATTTTCCCACCTTCCGTTCCTCATACCCATCCAAATCATCATTACTATAATCCCCACCTCAATCCCTCGCAACCTTAACCTCCTGTCAGTTCCAACAATCCTCCATACGCAAACTCCAATAATCCGTGCTTCCAACATTACGACAACTTCTCCTCTCATAAACCATCGGATGAACATGCTCCCTCTACCCCCTCTCTTGATCCGCCCGTCCTCTGCTCGCCGGCATCTGCTTGTTCTGCGCTCACGTGTCCCGTTTGTGACCCGACTAGCCACTCTTGGCTTGGTATCCCCCGCTCGAATGTGCCCGCCGTTCGTCCAGCCCGCCCGTCCCGCGCCTCAATTCACAAGTGTGACCGCACATCCTGTTCCCGCTCGCGACACCAACCCGACCATCGAGTCTTGTTCGTCTGCACGCCACACCTACTTCCCTTTCTATACCCCATCAAAGAACTCGCAAATATCACGTCTATGGTGGCGGCAAGGAAGTGAGATTTGCGTCTTTTAAGGCGCAGCTGATGCTTCCATGATCGAATGCTATTTTTGGCACTAGAGGGTGGACAGGAGATGATACACTAGTTTACTTTACAATTGATGAAATCCTTCATCATGACAAGCTCGTTAGACATATTCTTAAAGCTGGGCATGATGTTCATGTGGTTACCGCAGCATCAAAGTTTGTTTTCTATAATGGATTTTCAATCTATTAATCCTTAAATTCGGAAGGTCTTGTTGGATTCTGGTGTTGTTCAAACTAATGCTTTGACAGTGGATTGCTTAGCATCCTTGGAGAAGTATCTTGAGATAGTTGTGTCTCCTGCCTCAATTTTGACAACTGAAGTTGAGTAGCTTAAGTCCATAAAAGCTGACTTAGTGATTTTAGATGTTGTTCTTGTAGTATGTAGGGTAGCAGCTGATGCAGTGATACAATCTGTTTGTGTTACAAATTTCAGTTGGGATTCTATATAATATATATGCTGAGTATGTCATGACTACTGAAAATCAACTTCGCTCTATGGTCTTACAGATAGCTGAAGATTTTTCCCATTGTGAATTCTTACTTCGACTTCATGGATACTGTCCAATGATTGCTTTTCGAGATGTTATTGAAGCACCTTTAGTTGTTAGAAGATTACACAAATCTAGATTAGAGGTGAGAAAGGAACTTGGGATTGGCGAGGATGGTAAATTGCTTTTTTTTTTTTTATAATTTTGGTGACCGGCTAGCTGGATGGACACTAAAGCGAGAATGGTTACCTAATCTTTGATTATGTCTGGTCTATGGTGCATCCAACAAATAAGTGCTTCCTCCAAACTTTATAAAGGTTGCGAAAGATGCATATACTCCTAATTTAATACCAGTATCTAATTGCATGCTTGGGAAAATTGGATATGGTACTTTCAGTAAAGCTTTAGCCTACAAACAACCTTTTGACTTTGTAAGGAGGGATTATTTTAATGAGGAGCCTATTCTAAGAAATATGCTTGAGTACTATTAGGGTGGTGTGGAGATGATAAGAAGGGATTTGCTTACTGGACATTGGAAGCCTTATCTTGAGCGTGCACTAACCCTTAGCCCATGTTATGATGGTGGCATTAATGGTGACGAGGTGGCTACTAGAATATTACAAGATACTGTCACTAGAAAATGTCATTTGATAGACAAGTTGAGTGGAGCAAGGCGATTGCGTAATGTCATCTCAACTTCAAAGATCCCGTGGTAAGGATATCTTGATTCAATATTGGTATACACAAGCTGAAAATGAACTTGGCCTTTATTCTGAATCATGTCATTTTGGAGTAAATGGAAATGCAAGTTTTGTTGGATCATAAATTGCGAACTTTGAAATACTTCATGGTAGAACATCAACTCAGACAGACAATGAGGAAGATGGTGAAATCAAGAAGTATAAAATCAAAACTATTGCCATGAATTGGGAAGAGGAAATATGTTATTTTCATTATAACACTCTTAGAATTCCTCGATTATCAGTTTTCTGTAAAAATAATAAAAGCTATGCCACAACTGAAAATGCAAATGATGGTTCAATTTGGAGAGAATCACTCAAGCATCCAAACTTCATGCGAGTAATGATTGAGCTTGCGAAATGCAAAATCTTCAACCCAAGGATTTGTTCATCTACACCGACCACCATTCCAATTACATGCTGATCTCTAACATCTTGATATCAAGCTTTTCTGACTCGAGGGGAGAATGATGCAGCAACATCTTAGTTATAATATAGCTTAGGTCTAGTATACCTTTAATATTCTTGACATTTCTATTTTGCTTTATAAATAGCTAATGTAAGGAAGCAGGGCATATGATGAATATTATATGATTTTAAGCCTTTGAGCTTGGTTTGTTCTATTGTTCTTAGTGTTCCTTCTAGCTCTAGTTCTTCCACCGATCCACTACATCATATAAATCATGATTTAACACATACTAAACCATTTTTCAGACAAGCAAATTTTCACTTAATTAAGGCTAATAAACTGAGTTAAAATATTCAGGAAATCATCCTAATCTACATAAATTAACCAGACCACCAATCATGAAAGTCCTAATAAGGAGTAAACATTGTCAAGCAACAGATAGATGAACATGAAAAGCGTACCAAACAAGTGTTTGTCAAGGCTTCTATTTGGAAGAAATTCATAGACTAGTAGCTTCTCCTCCTTTTCCACACAACATCCCAGCAATCTCACTAGGTTTCTGTGCTGAAGCTTAGCCAGAAAAGCTACCTCACTTTTCAGTTCTACTACACCCTGCACTGAAGTTCTGGACATCCTTTTCACTGCTATTTCCAGTCCATCATGTAGAATCCCCTGTTTCAAATTCAAGGCAAGAAAGTATGACAAATTATGCAGCCTAGACAATCATATTCCAGAATCAAGGAGAGCTATCACTGTTCTATCACCTTATAAACTGGCCCAAATCCGCCCTCTCCCAGCTTGTATACTTCAGAAAAATTACTGGTTGCTGCATTTATGATACCAAAATTTAGAAGTAGAGATTTCTCTCTCCTCACCTCCTCCTCCTCATTCGCATCATGTTCTAGAATTTATAGCAACATTAGTTATTCTGAGCTGGAAAGATAAGCATGAAGGACAGGATTCGGATTCAAATGCAGAAAACGATGATAAAATCTTACTGATTGGCACTATGGATAAATTGACCTTCCTCAATAGAAGTAAAATGATAATTGCGAAACAGATCATCAATGCTACACCTTCTAAGATGACAACAATAAGAAACGTTCTTTTTTTCATGCATTCTGCAGCACCATTTCAGCAAGAACAAAAATGCAACATTGATCATTGCAGATGAAAAATATGAAAAGAAAATTCGTTCATAATATCCCTAAACCCTAAATATAACTAAATTTAGTTCAAGATTTGAGACTAGAATCACCTTTTCCACCGGCGCTGACACTATCATTTTTAGCACCAACATCTGGAGCAGAAAGCTCCGGCGAATCATTCTTCTCTAGCAAGTTTTGATCGAAGAAAATATAAACCTCAAACCTCAAAAAACAACTGGATTGAAAAAGCCTCCCCCCTCGCCTCGTGTAAGGCAGTCTCGGCACCGTCGATAGCAAACACTGAAAGCAATCCTGACTCGACACGTACCAAGCGCACCACACCATTCCATAAATCTTCTGATTCTGCGCATCACCGACTTCAACCTCCCCCACCGCGAACTTCGTTGAGGTGGTCATCGACGCCTCCCACGCGATATGCACCATGAGCTCCACAACCCGCCGGATGAAATCGACCGGATTCGCCGGTTGCATTTCATTAGGAATAATCCCTACAATAATCTCGAATTCGTGAAACGAAAATTTCATGTTGCTGTACCGAAGGATGCATAAATCCTGGTACACGGCCGCCGAAAGGCTCTGTCCGCAGTCATCGCTGGAGGCATTTCCCCGACCACCACCGGCGGCGGCCAGCTTGGAAGACGAATATAGGAGACATGTTTCGCATGTAGTCTGATCGGCGTCTGGGCGGCACTGGGCGAAGCCAAATGCTCCAATCATGGAGAGATTGGAATAGTAAAGGGGGGATTGTGGCGTGGAGGCAATGGTTTTGGCAAGGATCTGGCGGACTTCAAATTCATAGCTGCTTGAAGACTTGTAGAGACGGCGGGAGCATTTGGTTAAGATGGCCTCCCGCTGTGATGCAGTTTTGGCGGTGAAGATGAGGAGGAAGAAGAACAGAAGATGCATGGCGGAGCAGAAGAGAGAAAAAAAACCACAGGAGAGAAAAAAGGGATTCTTGGAGTTCTAAGAAGATTCCCAAGCAAAAAATAACAAAATCAGAGATCATTTAAAAGAAGCATGAGAGTGACTTCAGAATCAGTCTTCATCAGCTGAACAAGTCTTCAAATTGTGTTTTCATAAAGTAAAATAAATTATTTAAGGAATAGGATAGAGTTTTATAATATATATATATAAAATATCCTAATAATATAATTTATTCAGGATGAATTCAAATAACTTTAAATTTTTATTGAAATTAATAAAACCCATCATATATAATTATTAGTTTTAATATTAATTTAATTGTGTTCAAGTTCATTCTTACATAATTAATGAATGAGAGAGGGGTTGTTTATGTAGAAATATTGTTTTTTTTAAATAAATATTACATTTATTTAATTATAATAAGTGGCTAAGCAAAGAGAGATTATTAGGTACGGAGTGCGAACGAGCAGAACCATCCGCAACAAGCAATGGGTACCTAGCGGCACCCAGTGGTACCGAGTAGTATCCAGTACTTGTGCGGATGGTGCACACTCCGCACCTAATAATTATTCCTAAACAAGATGGTAAATTTTAGAAATATATTTTACGGAAATAAATTATTTATTTTGATTTTTATTTTTTATCAGATATTGCAGATGTAATTTTTTATTTAACATTTTGAATTTTAATGGGATAAAGACTTTTTCTGTAGTTAGAGTTTATACTAGTTTTATGTTGAAGAGGAAATAATTGCATATAAATGCTTGGAGGGGTGGAAATGAGTCTTGGCAAGCATGGGAGTCTTGACTTGATCTTGATTAATTATTTGAGTTCGAACTTTATTTTATCTGTTTTAGCTCGCTCATGAGCTAGCTTAACTATTATAAAAAGAAAATAAATGATTATGATTGAAATAATTACTATAATAAAAAGATCAAAAGAATTAGAAATAAAAATAATAATAATAAAGAATTATTTAATATAAGAAAGTGAGATATAATTTTATCTGTTTTTAACAAAATTATACTTAAAATTCTAAATGGTGCATTTTATATTAATATTTTGTAAATGAGCCAACTCAGGTGCGGCGTTGCAGCACCACGGTGCGGCGTTGCAAGTCAGGTTGAGCTGTTTTTCTTTACTCTTTTTCTTGTTTTACTTGAAAGGTTACATGCTTTGGTGTACTAAAAAACTTCTCCTTGTTTGTTTTGAGCGTAGAATGAAAAGAGACAAGGAGAGAATGTGCAAAGAGAGATTTGCACATTTTTTTTCTAATTTTCATAGTGAATTTCTTGATGTGGTGTAGCTCTATAGTTTTTTTTTAGATTTTTCTAAGTTAAATCCTGGCATTCATCTTCGCTCTTTTATTTTCTTATCTGTTTCGTTGGGTGCTTTTCTTCCAAACACTTATTTGCTCTTTAATTTAAACAATATGATTTTCTTAAATAATACAGTTTCTATAAAGAATTAACCATTCTAACCTTTTCACTTATCCTAATTTTCTAGTATCTTATTACTATTTATAATTAATCTCTTTGCCAAATCAATTTTTGTTACTGCTATTTAGTTTATGACCATGCACTATCAAAAAATAGGATTTTAGCAGCATAATTTTTTATCTATTTCGGCGGTTATATCAGCCACTGTTTTCATTGCAGCAGTTTCAAAACCCCTTGTGGGCTCCGAAAATTCCCATTTTGTGGTGTGATCCCGGTTTCTCCACGCCATCTGTCAATTTTTCTTTTAAGTATTTGTGTGACGACGACGATAGAGAGTTTTAACGAGATTAGGTTCCGGGGGAATTTTCAGAAGGCATATTGGGTTTTAGATAAGACACTACCCAGAGATTTCGTCCTCATTTGGTGAGGACTTTTTTATCTGAGTTCTGGTTTCCTATAGGCGCAAGCCCCTATAGTTAATTACTCCTGATAACAAGAGAGAACTTTTGATTAAGGCTAGTCGTTAAGGATGTCACATAGGTTATGAACCTATTGTATAATAGCAATAATTTTACGGTTTAAACTTTGAATTTGGATGATTTGAAATTTAGAGTTTATCACCACAAACTTAAAACTGATGGTGGGGGGAATGAAGACGAGCCCGATCAAGATCCCATGGTTCCGTCGTCCCGGGCTGTCATGATCCCTGGTCTACTTAGTTAGAGGAGGTAGTCGACCCAACCTAACGGAAGGCACCTTGTCGGCAGTCATGGGTTGCTTCATCCAAGAATACCTTGTAGACATGGGTTGGTGTTTGTCTAAAGGGATATATCTGAATCCACCTTAGCTAACAGAGGGCTTTATGCCTATCAGATATACCCTATGAATCATGACTCAAGGGTTTGACGCCTTTAGGGAACATACGGGCTTTGGCCGTGATCGTAATATAATGGTGCCATTTTGCGGCAAAATCACCTGATCAGAGGGCACGTGCCACGTCCCTGTTGGCAAGAGACTATTTGAGAATGAATCGTAGTGATACACCCAACATGTATTCACTCTTTATGAGCTGAGGTTAATTTCAAATTTATCACCCCCGACAAACGGTTGCGGGAGGTGGATGATTTTTTTAGTTTTGAGTTTTTACCAGATAGATTTTATTTCAAGAATTTGTACTTTTGTTAGATTTCAAATTTGACCCCTCCGATTGAGATTTTCAGTCAACACGGCCATCATCGGGGTAATTTTAAAATCATTTGTATTTTCGTAGAATTTTGGGAGATATTTTGTAATTCAAGTTATGTCAACTCCGGTCCTTTCAAGGAGGAGGATGAAACATGAATATTAGACCCGCGCAGCATTCTCGAATCATCGGATTTGGGACTTAGATATGACGATTGGAGCACATGCGGGCTATGTCATTTGACCCTGCGCAGTATTCTCGGTCATTGGTGTTTGTACTTTTAACATGTTGACCGGAGCACATGCAGAGTTATTTTAGTGCAAGTGATCATATTTAATATATAAGGAGCATTTTAAAATATTTAAATATGATCAAATTATGAGAGTGATTTTATTTAGAAAATGGCCGGGATTTCATGTAAGGGTCTACGAACACCTTCTGTCCGCTTGCACACATGTTGTGGATCCGGTGGCATTACTCTAATTCAGGTTTCATTTATAGCACATAGAAGATATTCTTTACATAAATTGCAAGGAATGCTTGTTCAATAGGCATTAAGAGATCGTGCTAGTGTTCGTAGGAGAATTATCTTATCTGGTATAATTTCTCCAATTCTTTCCCGTAGGAGATCGTGTCTTTGCTTGTAGGTTAGTTATTGTGGGCACTACGAATTCCCTATTCATGCTCATAGGTGAATTGTAGCATTAACTAGAAGTTCCCCACTTTTATCATAAAACAGACTAGTTTGTGTTATATGAGCTTCTTATCCATGTCCATAAGATAATCGTTATGGGCACTACGAATTCTCTTCTCCCATTTACAAGTGAGTTGTAGTATGAGATTTTCCAAATAACTTTTATAAGGGAATTCAGAGAAGTCTTTCGTTGCAAGATATCAAATGACAGTTAAGTGTCAAATGCTCTATTATTATATGTATTTCCTGAAATTAGAATATGTAGGATTTATTAAAGTCTCATCACTCATCACTCGAGAGTATATTTTCCTTCAATAATTTAGTTTCAAACATATTGTAATGTGATGACATTTTTTAGAAATAAATGATTTAAAAGCTTTTGAATTAATGTTGATTAAACATTTTGAATATTTGACAAGATAATCCAACATCAACAAAGTCTATTTAAATTTCCATAGAAATCAAGATCTTTTATGATTTGATAATGGCTCAAAATATATTAACTATTTCTTAGAGTGCGAGATCCTGATTAAAAGCTTATTTTGAATGTATCACATATCCATTCAATTTTAAATCGAGTTCATATTTGAGTCCAGTTCGAGTGTAGGCAAACAGTATTTGATCAAATTTTATTAAAATTGATTTTATGTTTGAATTATGCTCAAATCATTTTTAGATTTTGTAGTCCAAGCCTTTAATGTTCACTGAAAATTTCGGCAGCCTCCCGGCGTCTCCTCCCCACCGAGGGAGAAATCAGGACGGCACTGCCGTAATTCTTCCTACCCGGACCTAAGGTCGACGGTGTAGGGTCTTCGATTTCAAACCATCTCACCAGGATCTAAGATCGACTGCATGAGGTCTTCAATTTTGTTTCATCCCGCCCAGATCTAAGATCAATGGCGCGGGGGCTTCAATTTCAAACCATCCCGGTCGGACCTAAGGTACGACGGCCGGGGTCTTTGACACGTGTTGAAAATCCTTTTTTATTTTTTTTCTTTATATATATATATATATATAATAGAAACAGAGAGAGGGAGAAGGATCGGGAAGAGGAGCCGAACGTCGGGCTAGGGCAGAGGCGGAGAAGTTCGGGTGTGCAGGCGTCGGCGGGAAGGGGCGGCGGAGGCGGCTAGGTCGGCCGGAGATAGAAGAGGCGACGGATGCAAGAGGGGACGACGACGTGCTTCGACGGGAATGGCGAAAGGTAAGTTTCGAAACTTGATTTCTTCTTCTCCTCCGTATGCGTGAATGTCAACCGAATGAGGGAGGGTTTTTTTTTGTATCGTGAGAGGCAGTGGCTGAATCATCGTGAGGTGGGACCGGTAGAGGCGATTGTGTCGTTCCGTTTGTGTATGTCGGTGGAACGGTTACAGTCAACACCCCTATAATATCGCTGTGTTTGCAATGCGCTGCAACGACATTCAGCAGCAGTTCGAAGACCGGCGGGGTAGATTTTAAGGAGTGCGTATTTTAGTAGCGGTTAGAACCGTTGAAAATGTACATAATTGTGTCATTTATAACCGAGACAAATATGATAAAAATGAACGGATATCCAGTAATGTGGCGGTTAAAACCACTACAATTCTAGGCTCAAGTGGCGGTTATAATCGCCACTAAAGTCCAGATTTCTTTTTAAAACTACGAAACCTGATCTTTCACCCTAGAGCTAGATAAGTTGGTCAGCCAACTGTGCCACAAAACAAATAAGAGACATTCACTAAACCGAAACATAAAGCCCACATAAACAGAAGTTGTAGTTGAAACAAAAACACAAGTTAAATCATAGAGATTCACAACAACAAACGGATATTGAAAAATATATTTGAGTCACATGACTAGAACAATATATTTGAGTCACTTCCTCAATTGGAGATGAAACCAACTCATCATTCTCCATAATTCTCATATTTTTTAAGGAGGCGATACTTCTTATTGGATCAATTAGCAACATTGATGGATCACTTAAACTGAGAACACTGAGTATTGAGATGATTTACCACTTAAACTGAGATCGATGAGTATTGATATGGCAATTATTAGTGGTTTGCACTTCTTGATGTCTTCAAGTATGATGAATATCACGCACTATTTGTCAAGTATCTTAGTGCTACAAGTCTTGCTATTTCATCAGCTAGAGGAAGAAATGTAATGTTTTGACAGCATGATGAATGTCACACACCATTTACCACAAAATCTATAAATATTCCAAATTGCAACATATGGAGAGAGATTAAGAGATAGCAGAATTCAATAAAAACAAAAATTACCAGAAGTAACCTGTAATATCAGTTTTTGCTTCAGGTTCGTCTGGACGAAGTTGGATCGTCCGGGACGATCAGTGCAGGTTGTGTAGAAAAATCATGTTTGGCTGTATGGTTCGTCTGGACGAAATCAGGATCGTCTGGACGAAAATAAGTCAGAGAACCCTTCGCCAGGGACGATATGTAATTTTTCGTCTGGACGAAATTCTTCTCTTCATGGATCGTCCGGTACGAAGCTCGATCGTCCAGGACGATCAGTCTGGATATATATAGAAATGAGATATTTTGAAGAGAGAGAAATATCTGAGGAGAGAGAAAGAGAAAAGGAAAAAGAGAAAATCTGGTTTTCGGAGACCGCGGAGCGCTTTTCGTCCGACGCTGCTGTTGGGAAAAGTGAAGATCTCGTGGTAAGGACTCCGAACCCTGTTTCTGTTTTCAAAGATGTTGTGTTTTGACCGAGTTGAGATCTGTTTTGTGTTTTCGTAGTCGAACTTTTGACGTGATTTGATATTGACACAACTTTCACCGCACAACTTCTGATATGTTATAGATATGATTATTACACACGATTTGAGTGTTTTCTGCGATGATTTTACCGGTCGGAATTGATTCTACGCGATTTTAATTGAATAGAAAATTATCAGGACTTGATTTGATTTGGATTCTGTTGAATAATAGTCTTGTATTGATGCCGTGGATCTTCGTCTGTAATTTGGAAAGATTTGGAATTTGTGTCTTTTGCGGGATTTTTGTGTAAATTCGATAGACTGCCGTTACTCTGCCCGATTTTCGTATGATTTCTGAATTGTCTGGAATTGATAGATTGAATCGATATGAATATGATTATTGATATGATTGCTTTAATATTGACTATTGAATTGCTTATTGATTGAATTGACTATTGATACTGATCGCAAGTGGAACCTGGTTGAACATTGGTTGGAGATTGATATTGATACCTGTACAGGATGGTGGGCCGACGGGCTTTCCTTTAAACATTGATTATTGATTATTGAAGGGAGACATAAGGAGTTTATTGATATGCCGACGGGCGAAAAGAGTGACGACTCTTATTGATAGAACCAATGTACGAATCTACAACAGCAATATAGGATCTACAACAGCAACATAGCCAGTAGTTTGTACTTGTTCAGTATATAGTATTGAAATGCATGTTTACTGTATTGACTCACGGATCTATTGCTTTATCAATTTCTACTTTATTGATTTGATCAGATTTACTGCATAGTACGATTTCATTAATTTCATCGATTAACTACTGAGCATTGATATAGACATTGATAGATATAGATACTGCATTGATAGCGTGGATTTGGACTACTGCCTACCGATTCATTGATATTGCTGCCTATAGATTTTATAGACTCGCTGTTGCTACTGTTCTACACCGTATTGACTGTTGTATAGATTTCTTGTCAGAATGGATTGAAATTTATCGTATTGCTTTCCTCGATTGATTTCATTAAATAGATCGTATTGATTTGACCGTATTGATTTGATTGACGGATATTGATTGATTGCGTTGATTTATCGAATTGCCTGCCGCTGCATTGACTGGTTTTATTGACTATGGATTTCCGCTGCATAAACTCATTGACCCTTGATTGATTCGGATTGATAGATTGACATGCATATTGATAGCATCGCCGTGCTTTGATTTCAGTTATAGGTATTAGGTGACCTGCTGGGCTTTGTAAAGCTCATTATATGTGGTTGATATTTTCAGGTCAGGGCTCGGGAGCAGGAGATAGGAATTGATCCAAATCTTCAGGTTTTTGTCTTTTGATCGATAGATGATTCTTTTGTACTCAGGACAGGATAGTTTCTTTACTTGTATTGGTAGTTTAGTTCCTGAGTATTGTATATGATGTTTTGAGATGTGAATCGACTTGTATATTGATGTTTAATTTTTTTTAGATGTGTGATAGATTGCTTACTGAAGGTTTATAGATAACTCTGGTAAATTGTTGTTAGATTGATTGACATTCTTTCCAAGTTAGATCTTGGGGCATGACATAACCCATGAAAAATAAGACCCAAGCGCCATTATCTCCAAAGTAAGAAAGGAAATGAGCATTTCAGTAATAAGAAATCACTAAATGCCAAGTTAAACTCAAGAAAAATTACTATGGAACACTATTCCTCATATATAACAAGAAAGGAAATGAGCACAAAATAACAGCCACTAAAGTTCAAAATCAAAACAACATAAGTTCAGAGTTCAAAATCAAAACAACATAAGTTCGAAAATACATAAAGTATTCATACAGCTAGAAGCATCACATTTAATACTAGAGCTCATCAGCAGACTGTCAGACATCAAATGAATTGTCATTGCTACCCTGAAATAGTATGAAGATAATTAGATAATAATAATCAAGCCATTTACATTAAACTTAAGGGGAGGATGAAATTGATAAGTGAGAAGCAGGGAGAACACTGCATTGGGCTTTGGAAGAGGGGAGGGGAAAAGATCTTAAGAATCTAAAAGAAAATAATAAATCATGGGACTTGCTTTATTTATAAATATAAATAAGTATATATATTTATATTTATATTTGCAGCCATGGACAAAGGACTATTCAGCATATTGCTTCTCTCTCTCTTGCTCTAACTTGTATGGACTATTTAGTAATGGTTGTTGCAGTGAGTTTGCAAAGGATATTGAAAGCATTGTTCATGTTGAGGAATAGGCAAATAACCCCTAGAATTTGTTTGTTCATCAACTCCTATTTTTCTTGATACTATGAGTGTGGAATTACTCTATTTAATGGTTGACAAAGTTTTTCCTAATACAAATAATCCTTTACTCGTATCTTCCAAAACCAAAAGTTCGAGCTATTGAAGCTAAAATCTAAAAGCTTTCTAGACCAAAATTCTGATACTCCTTAGAAGAAAAATAGTCACGAACAAGATATTGAAGAAGTGAAATTAACCCATATATATATATATATATATATATATATATATATATATATATATATATATATATATATATATGTATAATCATTCAAATAAGCAATTGCTAAAAAAATTTATAAAGTTAGATATTCTATAAGAGGGCATGTCTCCTAAACCCTAAACTAAGTTTTATTCATGTGCTAAATTTTCAAAAAATAACTTCACCCATGAATCCTTAATGGTGCATGTCAAATACCTTTTAACCAAAACCAATTTGGGCTATGCATGAATGCAAAACTCATTACACTTTATAAGGCCTACACATTCCTATCATAGTTGTTTCCCACTTGAAATCATTTCCTTAGTCATAATCATAAAATCACATAATATTTCTTCAACCTAATGTACAAGCATTTAAAAAAAATTAAAAAATCCTAGGTTAGGGGACAAACCGATCGCGAGCCGGGAGATCCTGAGGAGTTGGACACGAGCGGACGACCAGACTTTAGTCTTTGACGCCGACGACCGGACGGCCAGACTTCAATCTTTGACGCCGACGACCGATTGAAATGATATCCGGAGGAGAAGGGGGCGGGATCGAAAGTGAAAATGAGATGCAAGATCAAATGTTCAGCTAGGCTAAGAAGTTAAAACCGCCGCTTGTTGCATCGACTAAAACCGCTTCTTGTAGCATCGGTTATAACTGCTGCGAATACCCGATTTTGCCTGCGGTTTTCAAACCATCCATAACAAGTGCTATGAAAGACCATGTTTTTTGGTAGTGATGTAACATTCAACAACTCTTTTGTCATCTAATTTTAAATTGATATATTATATTGTTACAATTTGAAAGTCACGTTTCCAGCTGGGTTTACTATGGAACAGGAATTCTTCTATCTTATAAGTAAATTGTTCTCATATAAGGCGATCAGGGCATGGGCGGATCCCCATTGTCTTGAGGGGGGCATCAGCTCATAAATTAATACATTTTATCTTATTTTGGTATTGTTTCCTAATATAGCCATGTTAGCACTATTCTGACACTTATTCTCCACCTTTAATTTGTTAAGCTTTTCATAATTGCTGCTAGCTTAAGCATATATCATATGAAATTGTAATAGAGAACAGAGCTTTTGCCTATTATAAAATTTCCTTGAAGTTCTATGTTTCATTTGTTATTTGGTTTATTGCATTATTGCCGGCATCTCTGTAACTCTCTACGTCAGATTGGTATCAGATCTAGGGTTTGGTGGAATGGCGGAATGCAGTAATCTGGCAAGTGATGAAGATGATCGCAACATGGATACCTAATGGGCAACACAAAATTAGACCTGTCAATTTCGGGTCACGGGTCGGGTTCGGGTCGAACCCGAAATTGACCCGGTACTATTCGGGTTCGGGTTAACCCGACCCGTTTTTAAAAACGGGTCAATTTTCTAGACCCTTACCCGACCCGCTTCGGGTTCGGATCAACCCGACCCGACCCGCGACGGGTCGGCACGAACACTGGGCCGCTGTCGGCGACAACGAAAGCCAGCGAAAACAGCCCTGAATGTCCTCGCTTACATTTTGAAAATATTTTTTTGGGTATTCCAGGAAGAAATCTTCCATGTGGGCCCCACATCTGTCTTGAAGAGGTCCTTTTCCGCCTGGATGCATTGGAAATCGCGGGAGCAGAGACTGTTATGAGGGGTTTTTAAATTAACAAATATTATTTTATTTTGTGCGACACTCGACGCGAACTCGCTGCGGGACATGAGCTCGAGACGAGTGCGGGTGCAGCGAGCCAACGACGCCGTCCTCGGGACTCAACTCACGACGCGCGAATCCAATTTTTTAAAATTAAACAGGTCTTCGGGTTGACCCGGCAACCTGTCAGGTCAACCCGAACCCGAACCTGACCTGCTTCGGGTTCGGGTCAACCCAAACCCGGAAATTCCGGGTCGGTTTCGGGTCGGGTTTTCGGGTCGGATCCAATATTGACAGGTCTACACAAAATCATGTAGTTGTCGGCCTCATTTTTGTATGAGATCATAAGGAACTATCCAGACTTTTACTTGCTGATTTGATAATTGACATTCATCTAGATATTAATCATCTAGAGCTCAATCCAAATTCAAATTCATCCATGCTTCAAATCAATATGAACTCCAAATATTTAAGAGGTATTTATTTTAGTATATGTTAGAAGTGTAGAATAAAATAAATATAAAAAATTTAAAAATTCCCATATTTGATTGAAAGTAAAAATATACAAATTATTTTTCTAAGAGATACTCATTTGTCATGAAGTGCTATGTTCCTTGATCTTCGACATCTCCTCTCACTCTCTTCTTTATTTAATCATCCTTTAATATTTTCTCTGGTCTACAACAACTCCATTCTTTAATCATGTCAATGAAGAACTTGCCGGCCAATTAATTAAAACAAAATTTTCATATACAAACGAGAAGCATCGCTTGAAAGCGATTGATCCAAGATTATAGAAAAAAAAAACAAAAAAGAACTGAAAGGAGCAACTGGTAAGTTATCTCAGGAATGTTGGAATTAAGGGTTCTGGGAGCATAAAGGAGTAAGAACTAAGCATAACAACCAAAGAAGCCATGCTTGGCCTCTGAGTTGGGTCTTCTTGTATGCAGAGTAGACCAATTTGTAAACATCTCAGCGCCTGCTTTGGCAAGTATCGATCTCCAAGAGTCTGATCCACAGCTTCTAGTGCTTGCCCTTCTTTCCAGTTTTTCCATACCTGAAAGACAAATTTGATTGATTATTTTCTAGTAATCAACAAAGGGTAAGATATATTTATGCTTACAGATCTTAGAAGATCCACAGAATCGATCGATTCGTCAAGACAAACGTTCCTTTGCCCAGTAATAATCTCAAGTACCAGCACTCCATAGCTATACACATCTGATTTGGTGGAGAATAACCCACGCAATGCATATTCTGGCGCCATATATCCACTGGAAATGAAAAAGACAGATGATTCTGTAAAAAAATTCTTTAATTGATCAACTAAGACTTCGTTTGGGACGCCTTTCTTCTTGCTTTCTAAAACAACTTTCTAGCACAAAATTTTTTTAAATTTGAAAATTTTGAACTTGAACTCCGCTTTTAAAAAGCAGTATGAAAACTGTCCCAAATGAAGCCTAAAGGAAGGCTTTTGAGTTAAAATAGTATGCTTACTATGTGCCAGCGATTCGACTTGTGTTTCCTTGAGCTTCGTCGATGCCAAAGAGCTTTGCAAGGCCAAAGTCTGAAATTTTAGGGTTCATATTGCTATCCAGCAAGATGTTGCTTGCTTTCAGATCACAATGTATCACTCTGACGCGTGAATCTTCGTGGAGGTAAAGAAGACCTTGAGCAATTCCTTCAATAATCTTATATCGCGTTCCCCAGTCTAATTGTACTTTCTGAACAGGATCTATTTGGTTTTGATGAAGGTTGTCAGTATAAATGAAACTATGCAACGAAAAAACAATTCTGATTCAGAAAAGATTGAGGCGATGATGAGGACATCGACAGACGCTACCGACATGTTTATCGCCGACGAAACCGCAAATCGACGGCCACGATTCAGCGCCTCTACTTTTGATTTAGATGTCATGATGTATTTTATTATAGTCTTGTTTTATTTACTGTTTTTCCCATTTACCCCTGTGGGGAGTTATTTTATCATTGTAGCCCAGAGGGCAATTTAGTACTTTCGCTTTGTATGAGTTGAGACCTATATATAGTGGTCTCTTGTATCATTTGGAGCTTAATGAATATTTTGAATGAAATCTAGTTTGTTATTCCTTTTTCTTCTTCTTCTTGTGGAGAGCTAGAGAGGAGAACGAGAGCCCAAGGTGTGGGCAAAAAGCAATACCCACCAGTCATTGGAAGAGTCCGTGACTCGTGATCTACCTCCACCGCCCAATTCCCTTCCCCCTTCCCAACCCGCCAGCCCTATCCCCACCATTAGCCGCCGACCACCTCACCTCATCCGCCCCCTCCCAAGCAAATCCACCACCGGCCTCCTCCCACTCTCCCTCTTCTTGTTCGAATTTTGAAATTACTTGAATTCAAAATTTCCAAATTTGGCGAAGCCAAATATGGAAAGTTTTCGAATCCAAAATTCGAATGAAACCTAGTTGGAGGAGTTTTTAATTTCCCTCTAAATTTTCGTTCCTATTTGGAAAGAGATTGATTCCTCACCCTAAATCTCTCCCTCTTCCCCTCTACATGCCGCCGGCCTCCCTATGTGGCCACCCCTCATTAATTGCCACTTAAACCCTCTCCCCATTTGAAATCCAAATTTGAATTGTTATTAATTCTCTCCAATTACATTAAAACTGAAAACTAAATTTCAGTTTTAATTTTCTCCCTCCCTCTCTATATCCCGCCGGCCCCATCTATGGCTCCCCTCATTAATCTCCATTAATCCCCCAATTAAAGCCATAACTCCACTTGATTTGAAATTCAAATCTCAAGCCCTTTCCCTCCAAATCTATTCAAAACTGAAATTAAGTTTCAGTTTTGGGTTAATCTCTCCCAAAATTTCCAAATCCCTCTCTCCACCTTAGTCTTGCCCATCACACCCGCCGGCCTCCCCCTCTTCTCCAACTCCCGCCGCCCATCTTGCTTCTCCCTTGGATTGAGAATTCCGGAGAAGGATAAGATGACGTCTCCCCTCTCTATTTCAATGTTGAATGGCGGATCCCGAGCTTGAGTGGGGTCTAGTGTTCAACGCCGACGAGAGTATCAACGTCCTACGGTCGCCGTGCTTCGACGTAGGATTTGAAGACGAAACCACCGTGGAAGAGTACTTGGAGAGAGTCGTCCCGATCCTTGCAAGCATCTACGACCGACAACTTTCAAAGTACACTTGGAGCCTCGACGGCCACCTACGACATCCATCCCCACCGGCTACTTTTCCTCCGACGAAGTTCTTCGGCGCCCTCTCTCTAGTAGTAACATCCTTCATCGCTTGGATCTTCTATCTCCGCCAAAAGCCTGCCAATCCTTGAGTGAGACGGCCACGAGGTGAAATTCTCGTTGTTAAACGTTGGATTTTTGTTACTTGTACTTTGCATTTAATTCCCCTTGGATTTTGAATGAACTATTTTAGTTAATCTCAAGTGCATCTCTTTGGCCTAAGCAAGTCAACATTTTAAATTCCTAACTCAAATTTTATGTGCTAGCTTTAAATTCGTAACGAGCAACACTTTAATCGTTTCTCTTTAATTTCTACATAACTCCTAGTAGTTTCACATCATATTTGGTATCAGAGCATGGTTACTTGGGGTGCGGACTCGACAGAGTCGAGCTCTTTTTCATCCCGGGAGAATGATGCGGACATACAACCGTCCATGGCTATCGGAGGAGCTGAAGATCAACGGCTGTCATCGTCCCACGTTATCTTATATTTTATTTGTAATTTTTAAATTTTTATTATGAATTTTCCGTTTTTACCCTCACTTAAGAGGGTCGTCCTATGTAAGCCTTAGGGGCATATGTGTCTTGTTTTAGTTTCTTAGGGCTATATATAGAGGCCCTTTCTTATGTAATGAGATGATGAATTGTTAATGAAAATTTGCTTTTTGCGTTCTCCTTGTCAGTTCCATCTTTTAGATCTCTTAGTGAGTTCTTTTTCTTTTGAGATCTCTTAGTGAGTTCTCTACTTTGTGTTCTCTTAGTGAGTGCATCCCTCTCCCAAATCACTTAGTGAGTTTTGGGAAGAGCTAGATCTCTTTGTGAGTTCTAGACCTTCCTCCAATTTTTCTTTGTGATCAATTAGTGTGAGAATTCAAGGAGAATCCGTCCGGATCGCATTCTTCCTTGAACTCCATCCCCTCTTCCCTCTCCACCACTTTCCCACATCTCCATTCCCTAGTTCTCATTGGAATTTGAATTTCAAAATTCAAATTCTTTCCAAATTTGGAAATTCCATTTATGGAAAATTTTGAATGACTTCAAATCTAAAATTAAATTGATTTGGATTTATTTAAATTTTTCTAACCATCATTCATGTTTGGAAACCCCTCTCCCTCTTTCCCTAACTCCCCCTTTCTCTCTCCATACCGCCGGCCACCATGGGGCTTTCCTCCAATTAATTCCTCAATTAAAGCATTAATGGTCTCTTAATTTGAAATCAAAATTCAAATTAAGTTCCCCCCAATTTCAATCAAAACTGAAATTAAATTCAGATTTTGAAAATTCCTAAATTCAAATCAATGAGCCATAAATTTTTCACATTAATGGCTCCTTGATTCTTGCTTGGCCGAATTCCCCCTCATGCCCCACCTCTTGATTTCTTTCCTTAATTTTTCCCTTTCCTTGCTTTAAGGAAATATTTTCAAACCCATTTAATCTCTGTTGGCCGAAATCCAACCTCCACCCATATCTCAAATTAATTCCTAATTCACCTCTCCAAACCCGTAACTCTCACCTAGCTGAATTTGTGTTTTGCTTGATTTATTCCAAAAGGGAAACCCCTTGTTTGGAAACAAATCCCATCAGTTAATCTCTCCAAAGCCAACCGCTCTTCCCACTTCCTTCTCAAGCCCGTAAGAGTGGATGGGAATTTTCTCCTGAGTTTTTCTCTTCACGTGCAGGCAGAAACTTTCCCAAAACCTGTACAAGATTTTGCTCTCAGCTTTCTATTCCCAACCACTAAAATCTGAGAATTTTCTCTCAGATTTTTGGTGGAAATCTGAGGTTGTTTTCAGAATTTAGGAGAAGAGGTGCGGAGCTTGAAACCTCTCTCCTACCAAGAGAAAATCTGAGATTCTTTTCAGGTTTTGGGCAAAGAAGTCCGAATTTCCTTCAGATTTTGGAGAGGTGGTCCTCTCCCTAGCAAATCCGATTTTCGTTTCACATCAGGCGATCTATGTTGTTACTGATGTTTAGAAACCAGTGCTACGATATCTATACTTCTAGGCCGTAAATTTCATCCGTGAATTTTGCAGATCTTTATCCGAATATGTTACCATCTTCAAATGGACTCAAAAAGTAAAAAATAAAAATAAAAAAATTAATGGTTTAATTTTAGTCCTAGGTAAAATTAAGCATGGTAAACATCATAATCTCAATATGCAGGCTTAAATTAAATTCGCCCTTTTAGCCCTAGCACTTGATCTCTCATAAAGATAAATTATAATAAACCTTGGTTAAAAATGTACAGGGATAATGATGTAGAAACATCTTAGTTATAATATAACAGGTCTAGTATTTCTTTAACATTCTAGATAGTTCTATTTTGCTTTATAAATAGCTAATATAAGGAAGCAGGACATATGATGAATATTGTATGATTTTAAGCCTTTGAGCTTGGTTTGTTCTCTTATTCTTGGTGTTCCTTCTAACAGAATTGGTTCTTTTGTCGATACACTATATCCGTTGGTATCAGAGTCTGGAGCTCGAGGAGAATGACGGATTGTAGAAGAAGATGGGTTGTTGCCGACAATTGAAGCCGAAGAAGATGGGTTCTCGATGACGATCGACGCCGAAGAAGATGGACAGTCCACGATGATCGAAGCCGCAAAGCCCATTGAGCAGCTCAAGTGAATGCATCACTTGATCGAATATATGAATTATGTGTTAATTTCATTCATTCGGTGGCAATAATTATGCGCAGATTGGCAATCATACCGGCCCATCCCTCCTCTGGTCCTCCAACGTGCCCGTGTCTTCACTCCCATCTTCCACTCGTATCCCACTCTCGTGTTTCCAACCACCATGTTCACTCCAACTCAATTCATCTCCTGATTCTGGCCCTTCCACGCAATCCTGCATCTAGCTTACTACCAAACCCGCACATGAGACCGTCGATCCTCATCCGCTCCAGCGCGATCCCAAAGTTGCTGAGGAACCAAAAGAAGTAGCTGTTGTGGCTATTGTCGAAAACTCCTCTTCTTATAGTCAAGAGGTGGAATCTCAAGAAAACTCAGATATCATTTCCGATTTGTTTTTGGACGACATCGTCCTGATGTTCATGAGGAGAGGGGCCATAAGTTCCATATGCTTGGGAGCAACCCCTCACACAAAGCTACTAAAAAAACCTTTTACGAAATTGTCAGTGAGAAGTATCCTCTGTCTCCGAATCATCCTTCTTTATACTCCAGTTCTAGCTCCGAGAGCACTGAAATCCATCTACAACAATTCAACCAATCTAACAATTGCAGTACCCCACACCGATTTTCCCACCTTCCGTTCCTCCTTATACCCATCCAAATCATTATTACTATAATCCTCACCTCAATCCCTCGCAACCTTAACCTCCTGTCAATCCATACAATCCACCTTATGCAAATTCCAATAACCCGTGCTTCCAACATTACAACAACTTCTCCTCTCAAAAACCACTGGACGAATATGCTCCCTCTACCCCCTCTCTTGATCCGCCCCTCCCATGCTCGCCTACATCTGCTTGTTCTGCGCTCACGTGTCCCGTTTGTGACCTGACCAACCGCCCTCGGCTTGGCATCCCTTGCCCGGATATGCCCGCCATTCTTGCGGCCTGCCCGTCCCACGACTCAGTTCATGAGCGTGACCGCACATCCTGTGCCCGCTCATGACGCCGACCTGACCATCAAGTCTTGTTCGTCCGCACGCCGCACCTACTTCCTTCCTCTCTATACCCCATCAAAGAACTCCTCGCAAATATCACGTCTCTGGTGGCGGCAAAGCAGTGAGATTTGCATCTTTCAAGGCACAGCTAATGCTGCCAACATCAAATGCTGTTTTTGGCACTATAGGGAGGGCAGGAGATGATACACTAGTTTACATTACAATTGATGAAATCCTTCTTCATGACAAGCTCGTTCGACATCTTGTTAAAGCTGGGCACGATATTCATGTGGCTACTGCAGCATCAAGGTTTGTTTTTACAATGGATAAACAATCTATTAATCCTTAAATTCGAAAGGTCTTGTTCGATTTTGGTGTTGTTCAAACTAATGCTTTGACAGTGGATCGCTTAGCTTCCTTGGAGAAGTATCTTGAGATAGTTGTTGTGTCTCTAGCCTCAATTTTGACAACTGAAGTTGAGTAGCTTAAGTCCATAAAGGCTGACTTAGTGATTTTAGATGTTGTTCCTGTAGCATGCAGGATAGCAGCTGATGCAATGATACGATCTGTTTGTGTTACAAATTTCAGCTGGGATTCTATATATGCTGAGTATGTCATGACTACTGGAAATAATCTTCGCTCTATTCTCTTGCAGATAGCTGAAGATTTTTCTCATTGTGAATTCTTACTTCGACTTCCTGGATATTGTCCAATGCATGATTTTCGAGATGTTATTGATGTACCTTTAGTTGTCAGAAGATTACACAAATCTAGATTAGAGGTGAGAAAGGAACTTGGCATTGGCGAGGATGTGAAATTTCTTATTATTAATTTTGGTGACTGACTAGCTAGATGGACACTAAAGCAAGAATGGTTACCTGATCTTTGGTTATGTCTGATCTATGGTGCATCCGACAAATAAGTGCTTCCTCCAAACTTTATAAAGCTTGCGAAAGATGCATATACTCTTGATTTAATACCAGCATTTGATTGCATGCTTGGCCAAATTGGATATGGTACTTTCAGTAAAGCTTTAGCCTACAAACTACCTTTTGCCTTTGTAAGGAGGGATTATTTTAATGAGGAGCCAATTCTAAGAAATATGCTTGAGTACTATTAGGGTGGTGTTGAGCTGATAAGAAGGAATTTGCTTACTGGACATTGGAAGCCTTATCTTGAGCGTGCACTAACCCTTAGCCCATGTTATGATGGTGGCATTAATGGTGACGAGGTGGCTACCAGAATATTACAAGATATTGTCACTGGAAAATGTCATTTGATAGACAAGTTGAGTGGAGCAAGGCGATTGCATGATGCCATCTCAACTTCAAAGATCCCCTGGTAAGGATATCTCGATTCAATATTGGTATACACAAGCTGAAAATGAACTTGGCCTTTGTTGCGGATCTGTTTTCATGGTTTATGATTTTGATGTTAGCAAACACTCGTATTTCTCTACGACTGCTTTATCTACTGACATTTCAGGTCCACACGATCAGACTGTAATTTGGAACCAGTTCAAGATTGGGTAGACTAGGTCTGAGTCAGTTTGTATTCTTTTTCCTTTCTTGAGTCTATTGTATTTTGGTGTGGCTCCTGATATTTTGTAACTTGGAAGATTTTCTATTGTTCCCTAAAGATCTATGTTTTTGGTAGTATGGTCCGGGACGATATTTATTATCGGCCTGGACGATCTGTCCAAAAGCAGAAATGCTAATTAGGGCATTCTCATTAAAGCAACTGTCATAAGCTGATCGGCCTAGACGATACTTGTATCGGCCAGGACGATAGGCTCAATTCAGAAAGAATCAGCCGCCATGATCAGATTATATTTTAGGCAATCGGCCAGGACGATATACACATCGTCCAGGACGATCTAACTCAATTATGCCTAAATTGATCTGGTATATTTGGGAAGCATTAATGACTGATTGATACGATCACATCGTCCGGGACGATCGTAGGATTGGCCGGGACGAATTCCTGGACGATTTACATCGGCCAGCATCTATTCCGGGCGATGATCAGGACGATTGAAATCGGTTTTAAACTAATCGTCCGAGACGATCGTTATATCGTCCAGGACGATGTAACCAATTTTCTTCTGATCGTCTCAAATCGTCCCGGGCTGATGAGCTTAATTTGTACTGATCGGCTGTACTGATCGGCCAGGACGATATGTCTATCGTCCTGGACGATAATGTCGGCAACTTGCATATTGAGCACGTTTTGAGATCTTCTATTTAAGCTTAAGCAAGACACTTTGTAAGTGTCTTTGGTAGCCATTGTAGCTTCGTTCTTTTGGGGGAAACTTGAAGAGAGAGCTTGAAAGGGAGTGAGGAAAGGGTGGAGTTTGAGAGAGGGAGAAGATTCTGTGAGGGGGGATTCAAGGGAGTGTGGAGGGGGTTCCACACGTTTGCTCCGGCAAGCTCGCACCTGAATACCGTCGGATTCAAGGCTTGTCTCGAGGGAAGTTCACCAACGAAGAAAATCTCTTTGGTGTCAAAGGACCCGGCGACTCCGCCGCACCGGGGAAGGTGGAAGTGATTTTGTAAGGGCTTCTCCGCCTAGCTGTTGGGGCTAAAGGAGAGACACTTAGTTTAGTGCAATACTTGGAGGGTGCCTCCAAGGAGTGGACGTATGTCAAGGTTTGATCGAACCACTATAAATCAAGTGTGTTCCTTCTTTATTACTTCCGTATTTAATTTCCTCACTTTGGTTTTTATTGTGGTGATATTGATTTTGATTTGTGTTTTGATTGAAAGATATTTTTTACCAATTCACCTCTATCTCTTAATTAGCTTTGGGCCAGTTCATAGGGCCTAACATCCCTAACGAACTTTCAGCCCTTATTCTGAATCATGTCATTTTGAAGTAAATGGAAATGCAAGTTTTATGGGATCATAAATTGCGAACTTTGAAATACTTAATGGTAGAACATCAACTCAGATAGACTATGAGGAAGATGGTGAAATCAAGAAGCATAAAATCAAAACTATTGCTATGAATTGGGAAGAGGAAATATGTTATTTTCATGATAACACTCTTAGAATTCCCCGATTATCAGTTTTCTGTAAATACAGTAAAAAGCTATGCCACAACTGAAAATGCAAATGATGGTTCAATTTGGAGTGAATCACTCAAACATCCAAACTTCATGCGCGTAATGATTGAGCTTGCGAAACGCAAAATTTTCGACCCAAGGATTTGTTCATCTACACCGACCACCATTCCAATTACATGCTGATCTCTAACATCATGATATCAAGCTTTTCTGACTCGAGGGGAGAATGATGCAGCAACATCTTAGTTATAATATAGCTTAGGTCTAGTATACCTTTAATATTCTTGATAGTTCTATTTTGCTTTATAAATAGCTAATGTAAGGAAGTAGGGCATATGATGAATATTATATGATTTTAAGTCTTTGAGCTTGGTTTGTTCTATTGTTCTTAGTGTTCCTTCTAGCTCTAGTTCTTCCACCGATCCACTACATCATATAATTCATGATTTAACACATACTAAACCAATTTTCAGACAAGAAAATTTTCACTTAATTAAGGCTAATAAACTGAGTTAAAATATTCAGGAAATCATCCTAATCTACATAAATTAACCAGACCACCAATCATGAAAGTCCTAATAAGGAGTAAACATTGTCAAGCAACAGATAGATGAACATGAAAAGCGTACCAAACAAGTGTTTGTCAAGGCTTCTATTTGGAAGAAATTCATAGACTAGTAGCTTCTCCTCCTTTTCCACACAACATCCCAGCAATCTCACTAGGTTTCTGTGCTGAAGCTTAGCCAGAAAAGCTACCTCATTTTTCAGTTCTACTACACCCTGCCCTGAAGTTCTGGACATCCTTTTCACTGCTATTTCCAGTCCATCATGGAGAACCCCCTGTTTCAAATTCAAGGCAAGAATGCATGACAAATTATAAAGCCTAGACAATCATATTACATAATCAAGGAGAGCTATCACTGTTCTATCACCTTATAAACTGGCCCAAATCCGCCCTCTCCCAGCTTGTATACTTCAGAAAAATTACTGGTTGCTGCATTTATGATACCAAAATTTAGAAGTAGAGATTTCTCTCTCCTCACCTCCTCATCATCCGCATCATGTTCTAGAATTTATAGCAACATTAGTTATTCTGAACTGAAAAGATAAGCATGAAGGACAGGATTCGGATTCAAATGCAGAAAACGATGATAAACTCTTACGGATTGGCACAATGGATAAATTAACCTTCCTCAATAGAAGTACAATGATAATTGCGAAACAGATCATCAATGCTACACCTTCTAAGATGACAACAATAAGAATCGTTTCTGTTTTCATGCATTCTGCAGCACCATTGCAGATGAAAAATATGAAAAGAAAATTGGTTCATAATACTCCTAGCTAAATTTAGCTAAATTTAGTTCAAGATTTGGGACTAGAATCACCTTTTCCACCGGCGCTTACACTATCATTTTTAACACCAACATCTGGACCAGAAAGCTCCGGCGAATCATTATTCTTTAGCAAATTTTGATCGAAGAAAATATAAACCTCAAACCTCAGAAGACAAGTGGTTTGAAAAACCCTCCCCCCTTGCGTGTAAGGCAGTTTCGGCACCGTCGATAACAAACACTGAAAGCAATCCTGACTCGACGCGTACGAAGTGCACCACACCATTCCATAAATCTTCTGATTCTGCGCATCGCCGACATCGACCTCCCCCACCGCGAACTTCGTTGAGGTATTCATCGACGCCTCCCACGCGATATGCGCCATGAGCTCCGCAACCCGCCGGATGAAATCGACCGGATTCGCCGGTTGCACATAATTAGTAATAAACCCTACAAGAATGTCGAATTCGTGAAACGAAAATTTCCTGTTGCTGTACCGAAGGATGCATAAATCCTGGTACACGGAGGCCCAAACGCTCTGTCCGCAGCCATCGCTGGAGGCATTGCCCCGACCACCACTGGCGGCGGCCAGCTTGGAAGAGGAATAGAGGAGACATGTTTCGCATCTAGTCTGATCGGCGTCTGGGCGGCACTGGGCGAAGCCAAACACTCCAAAATTGGAGAGATAGGAATAGTAAAGGGGGGATTTTGGCGTGGAGGCAATGGTTTTGGCAAGGATGTGGCGGACTTTAAATCCATAGCTGCTTGAAGACGTGTAGAGATCGCTGGAGCATTTGGTAAAGATGACCTCCCGCTGTGATGCAGTTTTGGCGGTGAAGAGGAGGAAGAAGAAAAGAAGATGCATGGCGGAGCAGAAGAGAAAAAAAGGATTCTTGGAGTTCTAAGAAGATTCCCAAGCAAAAAATAACAAAATCAGAGATCATTAAAAAGAAGCATGAGAGTGACTTCAGAATCAGTCTTCATCAGCTGAACAAGTCTTCAAATTTGTGTTTTCATAAAGTAAAATAAATTATGTAAGGATAGAGTTTTATAAGAAAATATATATTATATAAAATATCCTAATAATATAATTTATTCAGGATGAATTCAAATAATTTTAATTTATATTGAAATTAATAAAACCCATCATATATAATTATTAATTTTAATATAAATTTAATTGTGTTCAAGTTCATTCTTACATAATTAATGAATGAGAGAGGGGTTGTTTTATGTAGAAATGTTGTTTTTTTAAATATATATTACATTTATTTAATTATAATAAGTGGCTAAGCAAGATGGTGAATTTTAGAAATGTATTTTACTGATATTAATTATTTTTATGTTTATTTTTTTATTAGATATTGCAGATGAAATTTTGTATTTAAAATTTTGAATTTTAATGGGGTAAAGACTTATTCTATAGATTGAGGAAATAATTGCATAGAAATGAATGGAGGGGTGGAAATGAGTCTAGTGGAGCTTGAGACCCTTTACTTGTTCTTGATTAATTAATCAAGTTCGAGCTTTATTTTATGAGTTCTAGCCCGCTCACGAGACCGCTCATTTATTATAAAAAGAAAAAAATGATCATGATTGTAATAATTATTATAATAAAATCATCAAAAGAATTAGAAAAAAAAAATTTAAGAATCAAAGTGAGTTATAATTTTTAAATATTTTTAACAAAATTATACTTAAAATTCTGAATGGTGCATTTTATATTAATATTTTGTAAATGAGCTTGCTTGGAAGCTAACAAGTTGAGTCAGGATTGATTCACGCTTAACACATTAGCTCATTAAACTCAGCTCACGTGCAATTTATCAAGTCGAGCCCAAGCTGAGTCATGAGCTATCTTGACTCAAATTTATAAATCTGCAACAACATAGATCTCAAAATTGAAATACAAGAAAGGGTTGCTTGGGATACTTCTTGTTTTTATTTTAAACAATTGAAAAACATAGCTATGCACTCAATTTTAGGATAAATCATTGGTTCTAAGGGCGTCTCCAACGGAAAAACTCATTTTTCACTCCAAAATACAGTAATATTTCAAAATACAGTGACTAATCTCCAATCGAACTTCATCTCTTAACACAAGAAGAATATTCTGTGTATTTTCTTTATCATATCTTTACATTTATCAATTTTTTAATTAGAGAGATTTATAATTTTTTTAACAAAATTAAATCCTACTCGATAAATTAATGCAAAATACAAATATATTAATATTTCATCTTAATTATGCTATATTGCTATCACATTTTATATTATTTAAAATAAATAACCTAATTTAAATAATTGAATCATCTAAAAAAATAATTTAAAATTAAAATAAATAGCTAATATCGTGCTTAATTTTAAGCATATAATAAATTTTTTTATTTAGACAAATACATTTGTTAGAAATTCATTCAACACTCCATTTACAATTAGGAACTTATAGCGGTAGGAAGGATTCATACTTTATAAATAAAAAAAATTAAAAAATAAAAATAAATAAAAGGAAAAAAATTCATACTTTATATGAGGAAGCGCTTTACTTAAAATCTCCATCAAAATACTTAAGTACGGTCGAGCTCGTTGAGGGGTTGTAGGGGGCAACGCTCTCTCTACACCGTATTCTTTTTTCCCGTACAAGCACCACAACGTTGTATACTGGAGTGTTATATTACTCCAGGCTTGGGCTAGATAAAAAGAGCAGAACATTGCGGCACTACGGCATGACGTTCCAAGTCGGGTTGAAATGTCTTTCTTTACTCTTTTTCTTGTTTCACTTGAAGGGTTACGTCCTTTAGCGTACTGAAAGACATATCTTTGTTTGTTTTGAGTATAGAATGAAGAGAAACAATGAGAGAATGTGCGAAGAGAGATTTGCACAATTTTTTTTTCCAATTTTCATAGTAAATTTCTTAGTGTGGTGTAGCTCCGTAATTTTCCTTAAGATTTTTCTATGTTAAATCCTGACATTCATCTTTACTATTTTCTCTTCTTATTTATTTCGTTGCGCGCTTTTCTTCCGAACACTTATTTGCTCTTTAATTTAAACAATATGATTTTCTTAAATAATCACAATTTCTATATAACCTTTTTCACTTATCCTAACTTTCTGGTATCCAATTACTATTTATAATTAATTTCTTTGCCAAATCAATTATTGTTACTGCTATTTAATTTATGACCATGAGGCATTCAACAACTCTTGTGTCATCTAATTTTAAATTGATATATTATATTGCTTACAATTTGAAGAAAGTCACGGTTCCAGCTGGGTTTACTATGGAACAGGAATTCTTCTACCTTGTATGTAAATTGTTCTCATATAAGGGGATTTGGGGCTTGCCATTTGGAAAGTTCTTTTGAAGAAGATAATATATATATTCAGCAAAACGGTTCACGTTAAGGCTTAGATTGTTTGCAGGCTGTAAAATACTTCATAAAATCAAAATTTTTATGTCAATGAAAAGTATGCTGATATCATTTATGCTTAATGGGTCGATATGAGGCTGCCTTAAAATAAAGCTTATTATTTATAAACTCATAAATAATATATAAATTTGGTTGATGTTTATAATCGAGTAGTAGGAAGTAATGATAGTTGATAAAATCTCATTCTTTTTATTTTGGTGATCAAATATTTCAATTACTAACCACTCTCCTCCCCTGCCGAGGAGACTAAGGCTTTGTTTGGGATAAAGCGCAGCTTTTTATTATAAAAATTAAATTTTTTATACTAAAGTATTGCTTTAAGAATCAACAAAAAAGTTGTCCAAACATAGAAATCAAGACCAAAATCCAAGGCTGAAGGGTTAGGTCCTGAAAGTCTTTTTCAGTGATTTTTCAAACATTTCAAATCCTAGTCAATTGACCCCCGCTTAATGATCTGTCAAATGCATATTGATTAGGCATATCCCTAGGGTCTACCATCTAAATATGAGCTAATTATGAGTCTTCTAGCCCCATAAATTGAATTTATTTTCAAAGTCTGTAAAATCTTCAAATATTTATGACATATGTCATTGACCTCCCACCCAGTGGAATTTGACTTTAGAGTTTTATCCAAAGCTTCTAACTACTTTCAGATCCTTAATCATGATATGTTAAGCATTAATATATATTTTGGTGGACCCACTTTGACCCCAAGTTGACTAGGGGTCAAAATGGCCATTAAGGGCTTGAAACCACCTCTCCATTTCAATTAAAATGACCTCTATCTCCATTGCATGAAACCACCTCCATTCAACTCCAACTATTAAACCAAGTCTGTTGGATCCAAACCTAGACCCTGGGTCAAATTAGTTGACCAAGTCAACCAGGGTTGACACAAATGTCCTTCAAGGATCCAACTAGTCGTTTTCACTAAAATGATCAATCCAGACCATAGGACTACCTCCATTGGTCTCTAAACATCAAATCAAATATGTTGAGCCCATGTCCTGGCTCTGGGTCAACCTGGTTGACCAAGTTTAAACATGTCGGCCATCATTTTATAAAAATGTCTAAAATGATTTGGATAATTCTAAACATGTCGGCCATCCCGGAGCTTCATCTATCCCATCCTTTTCTCCTACGCTAAAATGTTACATATATTGCACACATCTAAAAAAAAGTAGGTTTAATAATTCTAACTTATATTAATAAAAAATTTAATTAGAATAACTTGAGGTAATATTTTTTCCATTTACCACTATATTTGAACTTTACAGCTCCTATCCCATCTAGTTAAGATTGATATATTATATTATTTACTAGTAGAGTTCATGCTTCCAGCTGGATTAACAAAGGAAGAAGAATTCTTCCATTTTATAGATAAATAACTATATAATAAGATTAATGGCTTGCCATTTGGAAAATTGTTTGGTGGAAGATAACATATTTTAGCAAAACGTTGCACTTCAAATACTCATAATTTATTATTGAAAAGCCTATTGAAATTCAATCATTATCTGATAAAATCTTTTAGGATCTAAAATTATTGTTAGAAATGCTTTTTTTATCTAAAATACACAGTGGTGATTTTAAGAAGATTTCTGTAAATATTTAGTTTTTATAGGAGGTTTAACAAATCTCATCTTATACCACACTACTAAAAAGAGTTTATAGGCCTATATAAATATTTTTTTGAAAAAATTCTTTTTTTTTTATAACTTTTTCTTCTTTTTATCATTTTATTATGACATCTATGTAAATCAAATCATTTTCTATTTCATGATTGATGATTTAGATCATAAGTCAACTCAAGCTCTTATAATTAAGGGTCTGTTTGGGATGACTATAACTTTCTGTAAAATTGGTTGTAAAACTATTATGAATAAAGTGATTATTTTTAATTGTGATAAAAATAACTTTCTAGTACAAAAATTTCTATGATTTCGATATGAAAGTAGAGAAGTAAAAAAGTTATCACAAACATACTTTAAATTTAAGCTTGATCTTGAACTGAATTAATCAATTAGGGGTGTCAATTTCGGGTCACGGGTCGGGTTCGGGTTGGGTTGGAACTGACCTGGGTTTAAACGGGTCGACCATAATCCGACCCGGTTAGGTAAACAGGTCGGAAATGCGAAACCGGACCCGACCCGGCGGGTTACTGGGTTGACCCGACCCGACCCGGGAAAGCTGGTCGGGCGGGGCGAGTGGCAGGGCAGGCGCGGTTGCGCGAGGCAGTCGCGCGGGGCAGGGTCGCGCGGGTGTGGGGTGCGGTCGTGCAGGGGCGGGGTGCGGTCACGCGGGGCGGGGTCGCGCGGGGAGGGGTCGCGCGGGGCAGGTAGCTGGCAGCCGCGCGGGCGTGCTGGCAGGGGGGGGGGGGGGGGGGGCGGGCAGGGGTTCAAACGGGTTTTCGGGTTGACCCGTTAACTCGTTTGGTCAACCAGAACCCGACCCATTTTTTCAAACGGGTCGAATTCGGGAACCCGAACCTGACCTGTTTTAGAAACGGGTCGGGTCTAACCCGAAAATTCTGGGTCGGGTTTTTGTGTCTTGTCAAATATTGACACCCCTATTAAATCAATCAATTAAGCTCAAATAAAGAGTAATCGAGCTTGGCTTAACTAATTTACACATCTAACAGGGATTGATAATTAGCTCATGTTTCATTTGATTCTTTCATTTAGTAAATAATATAATGTTGAAAATGAAAATAACATGTACTCTCACCATTTTTTTGACCCCATAGAAGCTTGAGCGATGCTAAACTATGAGAAATCACAACAATTTTCTCATATGGTTACGGCCATAAATTTCAGCATCATTAATAGCATTTGTGGTTAGCGGCTTGGCCAATGTTGAAAAAGTGACATAGTTTAGGTAGTTTGGAACAAAATTCTCAAACTTGAAGGTGATAGGACAAACAATTTAAAAGTTTGAATCGATATATGCATATTTATGTTTGTGATATATCATTTTCATATTAGGATTCGTTTGAGACCGTTTTTTTATTGCTTTTTAAAACAATTTTTTATTAAAAAAATAAAATTTTTATACTAGGAAGTTGCTTTCAGAAGCAGTAAAAAAGCTGTCCCAAACAAAACCGTAGTTAATCAAACTTATAATCTTGTTTTCAATATAAGTAGTTATTATTGGATTAAAATTTGCATGTGAATAATATTAGAATTTTATTGATGAGAATGACTAAGCAATAAGAGAGAGTGATAAAAAATAAAGAGAGTTTAGAAAGAAATGAGTTTCAAGATTTCTTATTACATTGCTTGATTTATATGATTTCTACCAATGATTTTATGTGCCTTAACACGATACCAAAAACCCAATATGAAACTGGGTGAAATTATACAAATATGTCTCTCAATTTTCACAACTTTCAAACTCTTTTATTGTAATAATCCAAATTCTCAATCATTGAGATATTATTTATTTTGGCCTAACAACCTCACGATTTTATTCCAACGGTGTCCTAGGAGATCACTCATCTTAAGAGTGTGTTGATACGAGTACGCTTAACTTCGGAGCTTCTAATGAAATTCTAATTATTATATCAAAATGCGCCTTGATGTTTAGGAGTTTAACTCTATATTCTTAAGGGGTTTCACATTTATACACAAGAGCATAACTTCTATACAGTTACAAGCTACATAATGTGAAACAAAAAAAAAAAAAATACTTAGGTGGGCTAGAGTTGAAATGTTGGGTTCTCTGTCTCATAACAGGTTCACAACGCATTGGCGCAAAGTTCTGTATTATAAGTTTCGTTTGGGACAGCTTTAGACCAGTGCTTTTTCTCTACTTTAAAAAAATGTTTATACTAAAAAACAACTTTACAAAGCAATAAAAAAGCCATCCCAAACAAAGCAATAGCTATTATAAAAAATCTTTTCTTTTGAAAAAAAAAAGCTTTATAATACTGATATAATTTATGCAGCTCGTCTTGATATGTTGGTTGGTAGTCAAATGTGTATGTGATATACGTATGAACTTATTTTAATTGACGTAAAAGTCCCTCATTACGGTACATATTCCTATTTGCTCAGACAAAAACAATTACGTGTATAACATCTAAATATAAAATATTTATAAAACAAACTTAATTAATTTTAAGAAGGCAAATATATAAAATTGTTATTTATTTTTAGATAAATTATTAGATATGCAAATAAAAAAATATATATGCATGATTGTTATTTCCCAAAATAAATTAATTGTCATAATCATTTGCCATAAACATCAAATCTAGCATATATATATGCACTTTAAGATTCCATAAAAAATCCGACTCGAGTCATTTAAATTGGGAGCAATTATTAGGTCCTTTCACAGGATGTAGAGGAAGGTTCGGTTTTAGGCAAAAATAGGTCAAAAAGTGCAAATACCGAGTTTTTTTGAAAAACTCGGTATTTTTTCAAAAAACTCGGTATTTGCACTTTTTTAGGCAAAACCGAACCTTCCTCTAGGTCCTTGCACCGGACCAAATAAAAGTTCTTAAATTGGAGAGTTCAGGACCATAACCTATATTTAGTTAGAATTTACATCTAATATCTTTACAATTTTTTTTAAAAAAAAACCCTAAACTAAATTAATTGACAATTTAAAAATATAAAAAAAAATTAATCTCAATCATAAAATTCACTAAAAATATTCTAATATAATATATACAAATATAATATGATACCAAATAATCTTAATGTATGGGACCAATTTCAAGAAATAATATGGTATAATATGAGATTTTTGTCTGAATTTATACACACATCACATACGTAAATTTAGAATTATAGTCTTCTTAATTAATAGCCAAAGAGCTCCTAACCAATAGAATAAGGCTTAGGCTTCATTTGGGATGACTTTCTTATTGCTTCCTAAAGTAGCATTCTAGTGCAAAAATTACAAAATTTGTACTAAAAAACTGCTTTAAGAAGTAATAAAAAAGCCGTCCCAAACGAAACTTTAGTTTGAAAAGGTTTTTTTACTGTTTTTAAAAGCAACTTTTTATTAGTACAAAAATAAAAATTTTGTACTAAAAAACTGCTTTAAGAAGCAGTCAAAAAGTCGTCCCAAATAAAACTTTAGTTTGAAACGACTTTTTTACTGCTACTTAAAGCAGCTTTCTAGTACAAAAATAAAAATTTTGTACTAGAAAACTATTTTAAGAAGCAATAAAAAAATTGTTCCAAGATTTCATTTGTGACTACTTTTTAATTGCTTCTTAAAACAAAATTTTAATAAAAATTTTTATTTTAATATTAAAACGGTATTTTAAAAATCAATGAAAAAACCTACCCAAATCAAGCCTAAGATGAACTTCGTTTGCTCAAAAATTCATATATGTATATTATTCAGAGTTTCAGACTTCAACCCATTTGACAGCTCCATTTCTCTATCCAAGACAATGTCACCTTCTCAACTCCCTCGCCTCCTCAACCTTCTTTACCAATTGAGAAAAAACACTCAGGCAGCTCATGATTCCAACAACCTTTTCCTCCACATCACATCCTATATCCTGTGCTTCATCGCCGCCTCCATCTCCAGCGCCGGCGGAGTCGGAGGTGGCTCTCTCTACCTCCCTATCCTCAACCTCATCGCCGGCATGGATCTCAAGGCCTCTGCTGCCGTCTCCTCGTTCATGGTAACGGCGGGCTCGGTCTCGAATGTCTTGTGCAATCTCTTCTTCATCAACAAAAATTCAAATTCCCAATCCACAATTGACTATGATATTGCTCTACTCTCAGAGCCATCAATGCTGCTCGGAGTTAGTATTGGTGTGGTTTGCAATGTCATGTTTCCTGAGTGGCTAATAACTGCTCTCTTTGCAATATTTCTTGCTTGCTCTACTTTTAAGATTTGTGGAGCTGGTTGTAAGTGTTGGAAGAAGGAGTCTGATCATGCGGTGGAGGAGCCACTCTTGCGAGGGAAGGAAGAGGAAAGAATTCCATGGAGGAGTATGATGATTTTGTTGATGATATGGATTACTTTCTCTGTGCTTCATCTTCTTGCAGGGAGTAAAGATGGCAAGGTATATTACTGTTTGATTCCTTTTTTTTTTTTTTTTCATTTCTTGAGATGAAATCTTCATGTAAGTTTGCTCAATTCCCTAATAGAAATATTTTCCGTTTGATACAGATTTGTTATGAGTAATTTTGTCTTTTAAATATCACTATACTTATTCAATGCACTGCTTCTGCATCAGGACAGGCTAATGGACAAATAGCATTAACATTTTTTACAGCAAAATATAGTTTAGATATAACCAAAGTTAAGAAGGACAATATTTCTAACTAAAGTACAATATTTTGACGTTTGATTGTAAGATTCTAATCTTCCAACAAAGCCACAATAATTGTTTAAAATACAAGAAAATCAGATGCTGCCAATCAAAGCAGAAACTGCTTTGCATTTTATCAACAAATGCACCTCTTCCAGAGATTCCCGAATGGATTGAATTTGCTAAGAAATTCGGTAAAAGTCAGGTTCGAGCTTAGTTTTTTTCACTAAATCAATTGCATGCTTACTTTAGGTCATGATGTTCCACCCATCCAACATCTAACATCTACATCAAAGCCTGTAGAAAGTCTACTATGGTCTAAAACAACTAGATTTACTCCTTGATTCATTTCTTTAAATGTAAAAGATAAAATAAATTAATAAAAAGTTTTTTTTTTTTTAAGTTGGAGTGAATGAGGTTGTCATTCAGTTCCCACCTTTTTCTTTGTCAATCTTTCTTTTAGTGACTGTTTAAAGTCTGAAATTCCAATAAAAATGAAGAATCTGCATATAAAATTTCATAAAAATCAGTTTCAGAGTAGGCCACTCAAAACTTTTTTATAAATCCTGGCCTCCACCTATGACTTAAAGTGATGGCTATGATTATCTCAGCATCCATTATCAAACTCATTACTGTGGCTATTTTTAATGGAGCAATTATTAGATGCACTAAATGCCTGATGTATCACTCAAAGAGCCCTGGCTAACATGATATGATCTTTGGTTTTAAGGTAGAGATAAGATGTTTGAGTTTGAACTTTGAACTTTGATTTTCTTTAAATTAAATATTCATTAGATCTCTACGTGAAATTTGATATGCAATCACTTTTATATCTACTTATCTATAACTGATCTTATGTCCTACTACAAATTAATAAAATTTTTGAAAAAAAACTTCTATCATTAGCAAACTTTACATCAGCAAGAATGATTATAAGAAGCTTGACTGACATCTATTATATTCAAAAATTAATAATGCTACAATGATGGCTTATTTCTCCTTGCAGAGTATGATACACATAAGACCTTGTAGAGTTGCATACTGGCTCATTACCTTGTTCCAGGTTCCCTTAGCTGTAGTTTTTACGCTGTTCATTCTTTCCCATATCAGGCGATCATCAAACCATCAGATTCCTGATCTTCAGAATGATGAACTGGTAAGTTTCAGAGATTTTAAATAACTCAGAAAACTTTCACTAAGGCTTCGTTTGGGACAGCTTTATTCTTATTTTCTAAAACAGTTTTTTAGTACAAAAATTTCTTGAATCTGAAATTTGTGTACTAGAAATATGTTTTAAAAATAGTACAAAAGCTGTCCCAAAGAGAAAGCTTACAGAATTTGAATATTTGGGCCTTGTGTAGGGAGCTGAAGCACATAAAAGAGTGAAAGATCTACCTGTGTTGGTTTTTCCATTAGCTGCACTCTTATCAGGAATTATGGGTGGCCTCTTTGGCATTGGTGGAGGGCTTCTCATAAACCCTGTTCTTCTTCAAATTGGAGTACCGCCTCAAGTAACTTTCTTTATTTTTTATTTCAAATTGTTAGTTGATTTCTCGTAAAAGAAACATACATGTTTTCAAACTTGTCTGAAAAGGTTTTCAATAAGATTATTTCTGCAAAGATAAAGTAGCAGCATACTCTTTGATAAATTTAGGCTTTGTTACTGCTTCTTAAAACAACTTTTTAATAAAAAATTAAAACTTTTGAACTTTAAGAAGCAGTAAGAAAGCCGTCCCAAACTAAACCTTAGAAAAAAAGAAAACAGACAACTGAAGCATATTATAACTTTTAAATGATAATAAAATCCATTCGGCTTTGACATCTGTCAACACTAATGCAAAATATATTTCTTCTGAGAAAAATATGTGAGGTTTGGATAAATTAACTAAATATGTAAAGCAGGAAAGGACAGAATACTAATCAACATGTACCCCACCACCAAAAAAACAATTGCAAAATGAGTATAATACAAGAGAAAGAACGCCGACTGCCAAATAAGAGGACATAAATAAACAACTTTGACATCTCTATTCTAAACCATAAGAGATTCTTTTACCAAATCACTATAGTAATTAGAATGAGTAATACTACATTTACTCAATCATGTCGATGTATTAAGATCCTAAATTTACAATTTTTTTTCTTTAATTTTCTTATGACAGTACTACAATTTTTTTTTAAGATTATAAGTGTAAGACATAGCATTTTTCAAGCAAATTTCTCAACTAAATAGTAGAAAAAGGGCAGCTAGGAAGATCATTCCTACTATTGAAATTGTTTTTAAAACTCAAAACATTAATTTGGAGGTTATAATATAAGCTATCTTATCATCACCAGGCTTGTTTTTTCTATTCCAATTCAAGTGAGGACATTTTTGACAAAATGCAAGGCTTATCTTATTCAGAAATCCATTTATTATCCATGATAACAATAAACAGGACACGCCAATTCTTAAAGAACTACAGGGCACTGGCACAGATTAGACTTCGATATGATCAAGAACACCTCGCTCTCTCTCTCTCTCTCTCTCTCTCTCTCTCTTCATATATATATATATAGTTCACCAGTAAGCTCACCATACAATGTGCAATTCTTAGGCTTCCCTGTAAATGTGGGTAACATGAAATGTGAAGAGGTCATCTTGTAGGGTGGGATATGATTAATAATGACAAACTTCAAAAACATTTATCTGATTATTATTAATCATATACAACAACAACAACATCAAGCCATTAATGTTAATCATATGAAGCAAAAAAAAAAAAATCTTGATAAAATTTTCATAAAATATGTTTGAATCTCACCTTTAAGTACAAATCTTAGGTGACACTGCTATCAATTGGATGTCACAACTTCAGTATCTAACTGTACAATGAACAACAAAAGTTAAATATGTAACTGCCACTAAAGCCATCAAAGGGATCGCTTAGCTCAAAAGCTTCCTGAAAGAACTCATCAAGTCACAAGAAGACATGACAATCTTTCGCTACAAACAACACTGTTCATTTTAGAAGAATGTTTATTTCTAATTCCGGAGAAAACACATACAACTTGAGTACTATTATATACAAAGTTGTCTTGAAGGAGGTGCTTTGCAACTCATCAAGATCAATGGGGTACAAAATTGTGTTGATATGCTTATAAAAATGATACTAGCTGAAAAAGCTAAGGTTGCAAAGCCACAGTGAACCTTCATGTGTGATAATATTTAGGTGCCGCACAGAAAGGTATTCATACAATCACTGCTAAGCCAGTACATTAGAAAATTTGTCTCTAAGCAAGAGTTACTAATCACGTGGAACCAAAATTACCTTTCAATAAAATCTTCATAAAATATGGTTAAATCTCATCTTCAAATGCAAATAGTTGATTGACTCATTTGTGTGTTAATGAGGATTTCTTTCATAAAATATGTTGTGTAGTGGTCCAATATTAGATTAGGTTGATCTGCAAGCTATCACTCTCCTTGTAAATGCCTATAAATAGCATTGTAGTTGATGTTAGAAGTGCCCCTCTTGTAATAGCCCTATTGAATAAAGAAATTTTGAATTCCTATGAGCTACTCTCCTTCTCTTCCCTCTCCCTCTCCCTCTCTCTCTCATTCAAGATCAAGAAAAAGAGCTTTCTCTTCCTTATGCAAGAATCACAACAAGTGGTATCAGCACCTCGTTGAGGCGATCTCGAGGTAGAGGAAGGTTCTTGTCCAAGTAAGAGAAGCCGATCGCTGCTAATTCCATTGATGAGCGTCCTCACATGGGTTTGTTCGCATGAGGTGGAAGAGCGGTCAAGCAGGCCCTGCGGATTCCAAAAGCTAGAGCCTAGATTCACATAACACCACGGGGTCTGGAGCACGGGTTCGAGTGGGCCGGTGGGAGCAGGGTTCGACCGCGGCAAGCATGAGGTACAGGCACAAGGCGCAGGAGGACCAAATGTGCAGCAGTGAGCGTGGGATCGTGGCTAGGGGTGCCAATTTTGGGTCACAGGTCGGAATTAGGTCGAACCCAAAACTGATCCGGCACTATTCGGGTCAACCCGAATCCAGCCCATTTTTTACAAATAGGTCAGTTTTTCGGACTCGAACCCGACACAACTTGAATGACCCGGGGCAGACAAAAAAAACTAGTTTTCGGGTAAAAAAATGGGTCAATCTTCGATTTTCGGATAAAAAAGGTTCAATTTTTGGTTTCCAAGTCAAAAACGGGTTTTCAGGTAAAAAACAAGTCAATTTCGGGTTTTTGGGTCAACCCAAACCCATCACAGTTTTTGAAACGGGTCGATTTGCTAAACCCAAACCTGACCCGTTTTGGGTCTGGGTTGATTCTAACCCTGAATTTTCGGGTATGGTTGCATCAGGTTTTTAGGTCATGTCAAATATTGACACCCCTAATCGTGGCTGGGCTGCGCATGATGAGAGTGGGCGAACATGCTCGGGTGGATCGAGAGCTAGGCTAGATGCAGAGCTTCACGCGTGTGTGCAGGGATCGTGAGCATTGGTAGAGAAGGGACGTGGCGGGTCTCACATACGGTTGGTTGCAGAATTGGGTAGTGTGAAGCGCATGCTCGGCCACGTTGGTGTGGTGCGTACAGGTGACCAAGCAGACTCACACATTAGCGCAAGTGTAGTGGGGTTCAGGCGGCACATGAACAAGGGATTTCAGTGCGAGCAAATTGTCCCAATCGTGACCTGGGAGACGCGACCTTGAGTAGGCAGGTCGTAGATTACAGGGATCGGAGGAGTTTTATGGGTGGCGCAGGGGAGCAGATGCCGCACTAGCGGATGTTGGAGGCATGAATCTTGTTCTTGATTAAAGATTTGTTTAGATCTCTTGAGATGGAGTTTCCGGGTTAGATCACAGGCAGATCAGCGAGCAGCGTCGAGTGTGTTGGAGCAGCGGAGACAAAGTAATAAGATTAAGAACCTTGGGATTGGACAGGAGGCTCGTGCGAAGTCGCTGGTCGGAGCACACACAAATGTTCGGGGAAGACTAGCGAGCCAAAGTGTGCTTGATGCTAGAGCATGGGCATACCGCGTAGGAGTAAATACATGGGCCAGAAGCATGCAGGAGCAAGCAATGCACAAGACACTGGCTTGCGGATCACGGGAGGAACAACAACGGGTACATGCATGCGTGGGTTATAACTCATGGGAGCGTAAGCTACAACAGTGGATCAGAACACACAGTAAAGGCCTGGCGCTAGTGGGATTGGCTCAGTTCAACGGGTTTGCTCATCGAGTTAGTGCAAGGAGCTAGTTAGATCGCAGCAGGCGCATAGGTGGTTATTTGATCGTATTATTGGACCAAGGTAAAAATTGTTGTGTAGTGGTCCGGTTTTAGATTAGGTTGATCCGCAAGCATTGTAGTTTATGTAAAAAGTGCCCCTCTTGTGATAGCCCAAGTGAATAAAGGAATTTTGAATTCCTATGAGCTGCTCTCCTTCTCTTCCCTCTCCCTCTCTCTCTCTAACTCAAGATCAAGAAGAAGAGCTTCATCTTCCTCATGCAAGAATCATAACAAAATATAGTTGAATCTCACCTTTAAAAACAAATCTTTGACTAATTATTTTTTATGTGCCATGAAATATTTAGAGAGCATTTATTAATGTAAAGATTATTAAGAGATTATTTTTAATCTTGTAAGATCTTGTGAACTATTTTATTTACTTTAAAATATCTTATAACATCTTATGAAATTTATAATAAATTCTAGGCCGCTAAACTCACGGCTTATTACCACTATAAAAAAAAAAGCCTTAGAATAATTTTTTTTTCATAATGCAATCACAAACTAATAGAGAAAAGAAAGAGAGAGAGAGAGAGAAGACAGGGGCTACCAACTAAGTGAACAAAGGAGTGTTTTTTTCCCAAATGTTTACAGAAGGGAGATCTGCTTCTTCAAGAACAAAAAGGTGGCGCTCACTTCAGTTCCATCAAAAGAAAAAGCCTTCGACCATAATTGGAAGAAAAGATAACAATAACGACTTCTTGTCCAGGTTTAACCGTCTTATCAGCAGTAGGTTGTATTCCCTCTCAGCCATCGACATTGAAAAAGTGATGTCTCTATGGTTAAATTCAACTTTATATGAAAGAAAATACTTAAATGTTATCCTCTTTTGAAACTTAGAGTTTATTTGATATTTATGCAGTCGTGAATTTAAGCAAATCTACTGAACCATCCAAAGTTCCATATCTTGTGTTTGAGATCTTTGTATTTTTTTTTTCTTCTCGTCTGCATTTGATTTTTACTGAATGTCTTGTTACTAAATTAAAAACTTTTTATTATTGTTCAACCAGTTTTAGATATATTAATTAGCTCATTCATTTCAGGTAACAGCAGGAACAACTTCTTTCATGGTCTTGTTCTCATCTTCCATGTCCCTTGTCCAGTTTCTGATACTTGGCATGAGGGACATAGATCAAGCACTGATTTTCTCTGCTCTTTGTTTCATTGCTTCCATTGTTGGGCTTGTCATCATTCAGAGAGCTATAGAAAGATCTGGCAGAGCCTCTCTTATTGTTTTCTCAGTCAGTACAGTGATGGCCCTAAGCACAATCTCAATCACTTGTTTTGGTGCTATTGATGTTTGGAGGGACTACACAAGAGGGAAGAACATGGGGTTTAAGCTACCTTGTTGATGCTTGAAGTAGCCTGAACTATAGAAATAAGTACATACTTTTTGTAAAAGCTGGCTCCCATGTTCACTAAATCATTTTGAATAAGACCCTAATATGAACCTTCCTCTCCAAACATAATGCATGTATTCCTTCTTCTTCTTTTTTTCTTTTGTCAGGAAGATTATGATCTCGTTCAAACGCCTTTTTTATTGCTTCTTAAAACAGCTTTTTACTACCTAAAAAACTGCTTTAAGAAATAGTAAGAAAGCCGTCTCAAAAGAAGCCTATATTACCAACTAACGTAGAAGCACGTATAAACCAGATTTTTTCATTCAAAGAACCACAGTAAGCAAGGCTGCTAGTTATTCCAAATCAAAAGCATAAGGTTAATGCACTGTGTAAGTGAGTGTACCTTATGGAAAGTAGGATTAAAATCATACTATCACCAGTGTTCCTCGTGATTATAAAGCTGGTTTTAGGCTTCTTTTGGAAATGCTATTCCTTAGTCAATCTTACAGATGTGACGAGTTGTGCTATTAATATTTTCAAAGCCCTAAACGTAGTGTAATGAACAAATTTTTTTTACACAGCTCACCTTAACTTGCTGGTTGAGAGCTTAGGCTTCCAATTAGGAGGTCTTGGATTCGAGTCTTTGTGTATGCATTGTGTGTGTGAGTTTGTCTTAAATGACTTAAATGTCCAAAAAAAACAAAAAAAAATTTTACTTCGGTACACAGTGAATAAAGCTTTTATTAAATATAAAGTTCATGAATTGTGTTTGTGTGTGTGTGTATATATATATATATAAATTGGTCCAGTTTTAAATAGCTTGATTCACAACACATCTCACCAAATATAAATCCCTATAAATACAAGCTATAGGTTGATGTATTGGAGGAGTTCCATGATGAATAAATAGAGCTCATGTTTTCCCTTCCCTCTCTTTCTCAATCCGTGAAGAGCAAGAATATCTCCTCCTCAAGAATTTTCTTAACAAGTGGTATGAGAGAAGCGAAAGCGGACCAGATTCAAGATCTTGTTCTTGATAAAGATTTGATTGGATATTTTTTAGGTGGAGTCTCCGGGTTAGAATATATGTTTTGGTGCGTTGAAACAACGGAGACAAAAACGGCAAGATCAAGAACCTTGGGTAGGCAGGTTGGTCGCGGACTCGGAATCAGATGGATGGCTCATGAGAAGTCGTAGGGATGGAGCGCGAATGGATGCTCGGGGAAGTCAGGTGATCTGAAGGATGCTCGATGCTGGAATGTAGGTATGGTGCGGGGGAGCAGGCGTTGCACAAGGCACTAGGGTGCCAATCATGGGAGGAACAACATCGGGCGCATGTGCGTGTGATTTAGAACAGCAGGAGTACAAGCTGGAGCCGTGGATTGGAACCCACAAAGGAGATTGAACATGAGCGATATTGGGTTTGGTTCAACAAATTTGCTTATGGAGTTAGTGCAGGGAGTCGGTTAGATTGTAGTAGGCACACCGATGGTTCTTTGATTGTAAAATCGGACCAAGGTGGGGATTGTTAGAAATTTGTCCGGTTTTAGATTAGGCTGATTCGCAAGACATCTCACCAAATGTAAATTCCTATAAATACAGGGCATAGGTTGATGTATTGGAGGAGCTCCATGATGAATAAATAAGCTTCTGCTCTCCCTTCACTCTCTCTCTCTCTCTCCTTATATATATAATGTGCATATAATAGTCATTTAATTAACAAAATTTAAATAACTTCAGATAATAAATTTTAACAAATATAATGATATGTTTAATAATAGTAATTTTCAGATTTCATAAAGATAAAAAGTAAGATATAATAAATGAGATGATGAAAGAATTCTTACAAAAAACAAAAATATTTATGAGACTGAATAATCAGCTAAAGATTGTCTTGGCAAAGAAAGTATGAAGCAAGCAAGAGACGGTGTAGCCAGTTAAAGATCGAGTGGTAGAGAAAGTATGAAGCAAGCAAGAGAGTGGGTAAAAATAAGACATTGAGAAGCATTTTTAAGAAGACGCCACTAATGTCAATAATAAGATTCACCGCAAAGCGCATTAGAAAATTAACGAGCCAGAGCGTGAAAATAACTACCAAGAAGAAAGAACTAATGAGCAAGAACTCAATTACTATAAAAAATGATGAGAAGAAACAAGCATTTGTGACATTATTGCAGCAGATGCTAAACCTTATCATGAAATATAAATTAGGATATTGTTAGAAAAAAAAAGGATTTTGTTCTAAGTCGGAGCCAACCACACAACGCTATTATGTTGAGAGCTTGTTCTTCATAGATAAGCATTGAGCAGGCTAATGCTTCAATGTATAAGTAAAAAAAATTATGATGTGACAAGATATTTGGAAAACAAAGGAAAAGCTTTCCAAAATGAATCCATGGTCCAAGCTATGAAAGTGGACTTATAAATTAATCCTTAAAAAAAAATTGCACTTAGCCCCATGATCCTCAAATAGAAAAGCTTTCGTATTAATAAAATCAAGGGGGAATTTCATACATATCATTCAAATATTTTATATTTACAAAAACTTTTTAATTCGGTGTGGAAATCTGATTGTATTGATTAATCGGGTTGTACTGTTATCTCAGACCTCCGTTTAATTTGTTGTGCTTGCTTGGAGAGTACGGGGGCTCCTCACCCTGCTTGTGTTTGCGTGCTTTGTAGCAGATGTTTTTTTCATACAATGTCCCGACGTTGTATATTCAAGCGCCCGACATTGTGTTCCCAAGCGCTCTGATGTTGTAGAATTTACTAAGAGAAACGACAGAGAGTAGAGTGTCATAGTGCTCTAGATTCGGCTTCGCAATAATGTGTAGTGCCACAACTATCACAATCCAACTGGACCAAGAAAGGTCCTATCGTGTTGAGCTGTGACATGTATACCCCAAGATCTAGTTTTTGAATTATTTTAGAATTTCTTCTAATATTCATTGAAATAAATGACGAACTATAGAGCTATTAAAATATCCAAATACTGTAAAACTCATTCATAAAGTTTCTTTCATTCATCAAAATAAATATATACACTACAGTACATGGCTACATGACTGAAAATTAAACTAGCCAAGACTGTATAAAAATTAAAATAGCAAAATACCTATGACATCAGATTTGATCCTGAACAGCTAGTCCACAACATTTTTCCCCTTGGCAGATCCTGAAAATCAGAAGTAAAACCACAGCGAGCTACAACAGCTCAGCAAACCACACAAACTAATCTAAATTTTCAAACATTCTTTTATCAAATATTTTACTGAATAATTAAAAATATTTAATTATAGTTTAAATAAATTATTGAACTGAAAATCACAAAACTGGAAAATATAATAAATATATAGTAGTTATTCTATGATTCAGATAACAGTACAGAACAAATGAATATATTATTATTCATATAACAGAGTAGTTCAGATCACATTTTTCGAACTCAGACAAAATCTCAAAGGATTCTGACCCCTTGTGACTCCCTTTTTATTTGTGCTTATAGCATCAAAACATATCAGATATCCCGGTCTCAGACATAATCTCAAAGGATTCTGGCCTCTTATAACTCTCAGAAATCCCTGACACAAATAGAATCTCAAAGGATTCTGGCCCCTTATAGCTCCAACATATATAGTTTAATCACATATGCACATATATAATCACATAATAACAATTAAAGAGTAAATGAGCATGGATCAAAAGGTCACAATGTTGTATAATGGTAGACAACAGAAAATCCAACTAGGCAAAAATGCACTTTTTCAAAAAATTACCAAATTATTAGGGAATGTGTAAAACATTGTTTTAAGACTTTTATTGTACTAAAGCACTATTTTTCAACATCCCAATAATTTTTTATTCACTAAAAACTCCTCAAATTTCAAAATACCCAGTGAAAATTTTCCAGAAAATATTCAAAATGTGCATAATCGTAATCTCTACAACATATAAAAAGTTACGCAGTAAATTTTTCGGGTGCAAAGTTATCCCATTTTTTATCTAAGGAATACAAATTTTAATCGGAATATTCGCCAAAACATACACATTTTTTAAATTTGAGATGTGCATAATGTGTCTTACCTCGAAATGAACAATTTCCCAACTACGTCGATGGACGAAAACGGCCTGAAGTCACCCAAAAATCATATTCTACTTTCTCTCTCCTTCTCTTTTCTCTTAAATTTCCTTTTTCTCCTCTCTGTTAGCCGAAGCAGCTTAGGGAAAATATTAATATATAATGATTTGAGTGATTATAGATATTTATAATTATATAATATATAATAATATTATTATAATAAATTTTCAATAGAAAATTTCATAGAAATTCTTTTGTGGATTCCAAAAATTACAGAAAAATATTTATAAATTAATAAATTTTATTTAGAATATTATGGTAAAATCAGTTTGCAAAACGGACATCTAACGGTCCCAAAACCCCCACTTGCACCCATAGGTGCCGATATTTTAAGAAATTTTGACAGTGTCCAAAAATTACGAAAAAATTAGGGAAGCTAAAATACGACATTAAAAATGTTTTGGCGAAGACGTTTGTGATTTGGACTTCTCTAGGTTAACAAATAAAATTGTGAAAATTCAAAGGGTTTCACAACAGCGTTGTGGGTTTGAGCGCCGCAGCATCATGATTATAGGGGCTTGAGCATCGCAACGCTCCAAACTGGGGCCGCAACGCTTCGAGGCAAACTTGACAATTTTTCTTTTTCATTTTTTTCAACGGTGGCATCCCTTGGTGCTATTAACTCTTAACTCTCGTTTTGTTTTGAGTATGAGAACGGTGCAACAAAGAAGAGAAGGAGAGAATGAGAGAGAAGAGATATCCGTAATTATTTCTCTCAATTTTCATAGTTGATTTCTTGGTGTGGTGTGACTCCGTGGTTTTTTCCTGATTTCGAGTTTTCCCACATTAATTCCTGGTTTCTTTACTTTTCACTGCTTTTACTTTCTTGTTTGATTCATCGCATGATTTACTTCCATCCCCAACAAAATTAATATCCTCCTACCGCCAAAAAACTTTGACTTGAGGAAAGCTAAACTAACTAAGGTCATCCTACAACTTGAGTTTTAATCAGTCATTGAAGGAATATGAAAAACAATATGTAAGCAATGAGCTACATGAAGCTGGAAATATGCACTAGTATTAATATGATAAAATAAATGCTTCACAATCATCCAATAAATAAAGGAATATATATTTTTTTGTAAATTTTTATACTATTTAATATTTCATTTCATGTTCATTTTACAAACTGAACTACATAAAGATTAAATGTGTATTGAAATCAATTTTACCATTTTGAATTGGAAAAATCCAAATTAAGATCTTCCTTCACAAAAATGTAGTCAATGAAGAGATAAGATAAGCAGGATGCAAGAAAAGAGAATGGACATGCGCACAAGTATGAATGTAGTCCTTTATTTCAAGTCCACTCTACACATTGATAATATAATATTTTTTGAAATTTTATTGCTTTTTCTTCTCTTCTAAGGTTTCGTTTGGAACTAGTTTTCTTAATATTTCTTAAAGAAACTTTTTTAATAAAAAAATTAATTTTTACACTAGAAAGCTACTTTAAAAAGCAGTAAGAAAGTCGTTCCAAACAAAACCTAACTCTAGGAAATCCTCAAATATGACCTTTTTGTAGCATAACTATTGATCAATCAAGGAATATGATAAAGAGATATGCTAAACAAGCAAAAATGTTGGCTGAAAAAAATTATTGGAAGTAAGGAAATGACATTTGTCCTTTACAAACTTCAATCTTTGGAAGCAAGCATCAGTTTTTAACAATAAATTTACTGCTAAGAACCAAATTTTTTGTCAGTTTCGGCTGCTTACAGAGTTAGAGATAGACATGCGCACCAGTATAAATAAAATAAATAAGAAAAAGCCCAACCATCCAATACTTCGAAGCAATAAATTATTTTAATCCTTCATGTTGCTTAATATTCTATTGTATTGAAAGTTCAACTCATTTCTTTACTCTTCTGATTTGAGGAAAAACCTAAAGGAATATGATAAGCAGGATGCCAGCAAAGAAATGCAAGAAGTTGGATAAGCGTATATGAATAGAAAAAAGTAAAATTAGCCCAATCATTCATTGTATGCTCCAATCAACTAAGGTCAAGCTTTATACAAGTCGGTTTACCAGATTAATTTCATATAGTTATGTGGGTATCAATGTTGATCTAAGCACAGCAATAGATGGAACATTTTCTGACTTCTTACAGCCCACTCTTCTCTATGGCTTTGGTTGGGACAGCTTTCTAGCATAAAAATTTCATGAAAATTGATACGTCATCATAAAATTATCTTGATCGGACACGAATCTCGAGACAAAAATCAAGCCGGAAACTTCAAAAAATAAATCCGAGAGCATTTGAACTCCGATTTCAGCAAACTTATAGTTAAACTGAGCGTCTAGGAAATACGAACCCAACGACACCAAATTCAACTCAATCTGAGCCCAAATGAGTCTAGATCAAGGACCCGAAGCGCTATTGGAAAATTCGTACCACAATACGAGTTACCAAACGGTCTCCGAACTTGACGAGCTTATGGTCGAATCGAGCGGCTCGACTAGACGAATCCAACGAGCCCAAGATCGCCGAATTCCGAAGTCATTAAGACCTTCAAATGCCTAATAAAAGGTCCACGATCGAAGAATTCAATATCGGCTGTTCATCCGAACCACTCTATATTTGCCCCTGATCTCGTCTATTTACAGGCCATGCCACTCCAGAAAAATCTATAAATAGACCCCTCATTTCTCTTGAGAATAGGGGGGAAGCAAGGGGAAGCAAGAAGAAGAGAAGAAAAGAAGAATAGGAGGGAAGAAACTCCTCCTCGACCACCGCCGGATCTCCGCCCGAACTCCAAATGACGCCGGAATTCTGCCTGACTTCCACAGGACACCGGAATTCTGCCCGACTTTCACGGGACGCCAGAATTCTGTCTGACTTCCACGGGAAGCTGAAATTCTTCCCAAGTAACGACAGAGTTCCCCATGACGCCAAAACTCCGCCCAAGTGATACCGGAGTTCTCATCGGCCTTCAACAGACGTCGGACTTCTACCCGATGCCAGACCTTCACTCATCGCCAAGTTTCTGATGCCAGCCGACTACGGTCCTTCTAACTTACGTCGCCCGCCCACTACAGTCTTTCCGACCTCCGTCGCCCGTCGACTACGGTCCTCCTGACTTACGTCGCCCACTGACTACAGTCCTTCTGATCTCAGTCGCCAGCCAACTACGGTCCCCCTGACTTACGTCATCCGCAGACTACAGTCTTTCTGACCTCCGTCACCAGACTATGGTCCTCCCGACCAAACGAACACGTCAATAGTGATTCTTTATATTCACATCATGTAATGTACTCTATAAAATGTACATCAAACTAAGGCCTTCTCCCAAGGAAGGGCCTCATTTGTAATCAACTGCAATACTAGTGGATTCATTCAAACTGGGCTAGGCCCCGTGGTTTTTCCCCATTTTTAGGGGTTTTCCACGTAAAAATATTGGTGTCTCCCATGAATGCTACACACTCTCTTATCTGATTGAGTGCCGGATTTTCATACAACGCTAAGACGTTAAACTTTATATTTCTCTACCACCGCGAATACTCCTGGACGCAACAAAAATAATGTAAAAGTAGTTTTCAAAAGCTATCCCAAACGAACCCTATATCTGAGGAGATCAAGAATAGGATGGATATATATAGCTTTTGTTCATAAATTCTGGATTCTATAATTTTATGGATGTTTGATGCAAAGCATGTTAAGAGGCAAGACCAATTAAGGAGCAGGACATTTTACCACTACACATTCCACTACACTAGTACCATTTCTGTTATTACCCTAATAGTATTACTTTTTGCTTGTTATGTCAATAATAGCAATATTAAAAATATTATAGACAGAATAATATATATATATATATATATATATATATGAGTTTTCACAGGACACAATGGAGAAAAAAGATTCATGTATCCGACTCCACGTAGTGGGATGAAGGCTTGATATTGTTGTTGTTGTTGTTGTAAAGACAACTCCAGAGCTAAAATAACAGTCATATCCTCTTCAACTTAATCAAAGAATCATTATCATAATATTTTGCATATGATTAACTTTTTTCAACTAATACAGAAGGAAATATCCAGAGAAAAACAAAATGCAGGGACTTAGCAGAAAATTTATTACAGCTTTCCTCTCTTCATGACCTCCCATACATGTCGTGGGTCAGCAACTTCACTAGTTGATGAATTCTCACTGCACTGGATTTTTTTATGGGATAAGAGGTCTACCAACTCCATGTAATAGTTTATACAAATACAATCCACATTACCAGGATCATCTCTCTTTGTTGTCATTCATGGTAGGACCCAGCAGGTTCCAAGAGATCATTCCTGCAACTGTATATAATCCGCTTTGTTGATACATTTTCTGCAACTTCTTCGTTCATAGAAGATCAAGAAAAATGGCAGTCTTGCTAAAGTTAATAGGTCTGTCAGCCATATCTCTTTTAATCAACAGTGTAACGGCTGCAAACATGGCTGTGGGTGGTGCAAATGGGGGTTGGGATCTTAGCACTGACTTGCAGTCATGGGCTTCCTCTCAAACATTTGCCCCTGGTGACACACTAAGTAAGTCTTTCTTTCCAAGTATTACATTTCTCAAACTTAGGGGTTGGTTGGTAGCACCCAGGATTTGATTTAAGTAGTATTTCATAAATTCGTATTTTGGAAATCCTGAGGGGCCTAAATCCTGAAATCTTTTTTGTAGCATTCATGATAAATCATATTAAATTCCGTGTGATGTTTGATTATAGAGCGGATTTAACAAGCAGACTTTTCCTCTTGAGTCAATGGATTTCGTAAATCCGGCAAAAAACAGGATTTCAAAAATCCAGGATTTAGCACTAAAAGGCAGAATTTTCCGTCAACGACGACTTTCATTTGCCATGAGATTTGGCTTTGCATTTTAGGCCGTTTGGCTGGATTTAGCTCAAATTCTCCTCAATCCAGCCTAAATCCTGCTACCAAACAGCCCCTTAATGTAAAATGAAAACAACTTAAAATTTTAATGGAGAACCTTTGTAGTTTGTTATAGTAACATCCAATCTCCTCCTTGTGGTTTGCAGCTTTCACCTTTGGATCATTTCATAGTGTTGTTGAAGTCCCAAAGGCAGACTATGAAGCTTGCACTATTAACACTCCCATCAAGGCTTATACGAGTGGTAGTGCGGTAGTCAAGCTAAGCTCCCCTGGTAAGAGATATTTCGTTTGTGGGACTCCAGGCCACTGCAGCCAAGGAATGAAGATAGAGATCGACATTGCCTCAGCTTCAGAGGTTATAAATGCTCCAACGGCTTCTCCTGTAATTCCGACCCCCGCTCTCTCTTCTCCACCACCTGTTGATGGTCTGACCATGGCTCCACAATCCATTCCAGCTCATGCTCCATTGAAGCCTCCGGCAGCTCTATCACCGATTATTGAGACATCAGGGCCACCTGTCATGCAGTCCCCTGAGGCAAGAGGTCCTTCGCTACAAGTGGCTCAAGGGGAAAACAGTGGTGGCCGGCAGGTGGAGGCAGGGATTGTGTTGGTGGTGGGTTTGCTGATGGCACTGGCTCAATGAGTCATACAACTATTGCTGAGTGACTCTGGCTTTGCTATAAGAAAATCTGCTATTAATCAACCTTTATTTGTGAAAATTTCGTGTATTGCTCTTAAGTTAACTGGCGAGATAACAGTAGTTCTAAATGAATTGGCTAAGAGGATAAAGATGTTGGGATATTAGATTCTAGTTTGAGCATTTCAAACTATTCGTTCACTCTAAAAAAAAGGGAGAGATTAAAACTCATCCATAATCTCAAAACTCCATTATCCTCTCCAATATGGAGTATTTATAAAATACATGGCTGATTCAAATTAACTGACCAACTGCTAACTAATCCGATTCACAAGACTATTTTCTCTCCCATAAAGAGTTTCTCTTCAAATTTATATTGTTGGGAAGAAAAGCAGGCAACCAAATAAATAAGAAAAATAAAAATACAATAAAATAAGGAGAAGAAAGTAAAAGCAACGCATGATACAACCTCTGTCAAACGTACCTTCTCCGTGTGCACTGAATGAATCGTGACTCTTCATCCATAGTAACCTGCTGTGATCCTATGCGTACAGGTGTAAAGTCATGTGCACACTTCACTATATAATACTACTTGTACACCTAATAGTATATATACAGAAATAGAAAATGTATCATTTTCTACCTTTACCGTTGTCTCTGTAACATCAAGCTTTAAGGTATATCTTAGGCATTATTTTGTCTCTATTTCTTTATGGTATCAGAACAGGAATAAAAAGCCTGAACTAGACGAAATGGCTCAGTCTTCATCTTCTTAAATAAGAGACTGAATGAATCACGACAATGCAGATAGTTGTTCTATTTCTGCATCACTGAAGTTCGTCATCTCGAATACCAAAACCATCATATCAATTCAACTGTCTAACGAAAATTACCAAATGTGGAGATCGCAGGTTCTAAAATTACTACGTGCCAATGAATATGATAATATTATTCATCCCCATTCAATAATCCCACCTCGCCTAAATCAGTCATCTAATGGAAGCACAACATTTAATCTGAAATACACAGAATGGGTTATGATAGATCAAAATTTAGCAGCGGCAATATGCTCCACACCAGAGCCCTGCATTGGATACCCATACCCACACCCACCCATGTATCCACCCATACCCAATGGGTATGGGTGGGTATGGGTACGCCCATATCCTTATGGGTGGGTACTAAATATCAAGGGATAAATCGATTTACATTGCTAATCATCATATATCTTACTTATACTACTGCAATCATCACTACGTATTGTGCAGCACTTAACCACGATACGAGTACGATAAATTTTGATATGCGACTTGAAAGTTTGCCATCATAGCAAATGACAACAAGCCTCAAGGCCATCAGTCCGTGGCAGACTGCGTTCAAAAAACATGGAAAGTGGGTGTGTATAGGTGGGTACGAAATCCCGGAAGTCACCATGGGTGGGTGTGGGTGGGTGAAGCCCGTCCGAGTAAAATATGGGTACCCAATGGGTACCCAACCAGGACCTCATGTAGGGCTTTGCTCCACACTCACCACATCCATTCTTTCGTATGTTATACATCTAGAGTCGTGCTCCATATTTAAAGGAGCCTACAAGCATCAAACCGTTCTAGAATCATCCAACTTAAGAATGAACTCCGCAACATTTCCATGGGAAATCTCAACATGAATCAATATCTCACCAAAATCAAAACAACGGTGGACAAAATCGTTGTTGCAGGAGAAAATATTGACACATAAGACATTATACTCTATACACTTAATGGATTGCCACCACCGTATCAAGCATTCAAAATGTCTATCAGAACTATAATTAATCCAATTAGCCTTAAAAACCTATACTCTCTATTACTCAGTGAGTAAATCAATATTCAATCAGAATCATCCCGTCATCAGCAAACAACAGATCCAAACTTGGCTTTATACTCCTATCGTGGTCGTAGCCACAGAGGAAGAGGACGATCTGCCAATTTCAATAACATATCTCCATCACTTCTCTCAATAACCTGTCAGATATGTAATAAGAAAGGTCATTCTGCAGCAAGCTGTTGGCATCGTTCCAACATGAGTTACATTCTTGTGACGCCTTCAACTAAACAGAAAGCCACGGTTGCTACGTTGGACCCTACCAACCCGGATTGGTATTTGGATTCGGGTGCTTCATCTCATCTTACAAATCACATCAACAACCTCACCAATCCTAAACCATATCATGGTAGTGATAGTATAACAATTGGCTCTGTTCATATAGCTCATACAGGTGACGGTACTCTTCCAATACCACCTCGTAAGCTTCTCTTATTACCACTTCTACACATTCTCTGTGTATCTCATGATATTTTGTCCATTTCTAACTTAACCAAGGCTAATAACATTTCTGCTTGTTTCGATGCCTCTGGTTTCACTCTTAAGGGCTATCTGATCGATCAAGTGCTTCTCAAGGGTCCTTGTTATAACACGTTCTATCTGATTCCTTCACACAACAAACAATCTGCACAATCAACTACCAACGACTTCAACTCTCTCTAGCACAACAGATTGGGCCATTCCCACCACCAGACACTCCTCCAAATCTCCAACAGCAATAAGAATCTAAACATTCATGTTATTTCTTTTTTATGTTCATCTTGTAAGGTCTCAAAAGGCCACACATTAAAGTTCTTTAATTCTCTCTCTCCCTCATATATACCTCTGGAACTTATTCACTCAGATGCATGGGGTCCTTCTCCTATTACCTCTCATCAAGGTTATAGATATTATGTCGTATTCATTGATGATTTTTCACGATTCACGTGGCACTTTCCAATGTGATATAAATATGAGGGTTATTTAATATTCATTACATTCAAAATGTTGATTGAAAAACAACTTTCTCACTCCATTAAAATATTCAGATTTGACGGTGGGACTGAATATCTCAATCAAAACTTGCAATCTTACTTCAAAAACATGGCATAATTCTTCAAATATCATGTCCCTATACACCTGAATAGAATGGATTAGCAGAGAGAAAGCATAGACATCTCACCTAAACAGTGAGGACGCTTCTCCATATGGCAACCCTTCCCTACACTTATTTGTCAGATGTTTCCCTTAAAACATCATATCTAATCAACCTACTACCCTCAAAAACCATGAACTATCAATCCCCTCTCCAAATTCTTTATAATCAGCCACCAGACTACTCTCTCCTTCGCACATTTGGTTGCTGATGCTTTCCTTAGTTCCCACCCTCTTGCCGACACAAGCTTGAAACAAAATCAACACCCTGTATTTTTCTAGGGCTAGTCACCCTCTTACAAAGAATACAATTGCCTAAACACTACCACCAATCACATTATCATTTCCCTCCATTTTGTATTCGATGAAGATACATTTCATTATCAAACCATCTCTGCAAGCAACATTCCATCCTCCATGCCTCACACCAATCCATTCTTATTGACTCCCACCTACACATCCTCTCCTTCACCGCTCCCAGCTCATCAAACACTAACAATTTCCACTACTCTTGCTCCAAACCTGCTGCCACAATCCTCTGTTCCCACACCTGACTGTAGCAACACACCCACACCCACAGGCCAATCAACTTCTCCCTCACCTATATATCAGCCTCAACCACCATGTGCTCCTGTCTCCACTCATCCCATGGTAACGAGACTTAAGACAGGCTCTCAAACCAAAAACATTCTTCAATCTCCTCCACTAGCATTCTGCCAATGAAAACCAGTCTACAGCATATCCAACCACCTACACAGAAGCTTCCAAATCTCCTCACTGGATATAAGCCATGGACACTAAATAACTTGTTCTTCAATAACAAGGTACCTAGACTCTAGTTCCACCACCCACAAACTCACCCATTCTCGACTGCAAATGGACATACCATACTAAATTTCACTCAGATGGCTCTATTGCTCGATACAAGGCATGCTTGGTATCTCAAGGAAATCAACAGGAATACAGTCTCAATTATATGGAGACCTTCAATCCAGTAGCAAAGTTTCCCACCATCCAAACTCTTCTAACAATTGCCTTGAATACACAATTGCAGGTTCATCAACTAGATGTTATGAATGCTTTCCTCCATAGCGAACTCACGATACCATATACATGACACAACCTAGGGATTTGAAGATTTTCTTTGCATCTGAATCACGTTTTCCTCATCCAAAAAGCTATATATGGCCTTAAACAGGCTTTTAGGCCATGGTTCAAAACATGTTCTGAAGCTTTGAACCAGTTGGGTTTTCTTTCGAGCCGGGTAGATCCATCTCTACTCATTCTAACCACTATAGCCACTGACATTTATCTACTCATATACATAAATGATATACTTCTGATGGGTATTGATCCTAGCCTACTTTCACACATTATCTCGTAGCTTAACCAGGAATTCGCCATGAAGCATCTAGGTAAAGTGAATACTTTCCTCGGTATCTCTATTGAACATCATTCCGACGCCTACTTCCTCTCTCATACGCAATATGCAAACTCCATACTGGTTGAAGCGGGAATGTTACTCTGCAACTCCCTGTCAAACCCAACTTGTACTAAGCTACCATGAGCCATCCCAGCTGATCTAGTTCTAGCAGATATTAGAACCTACCGTCAAATTATAGGCTCACTTTAGTACTTAATGTTTACAAGACTAGATATAGCCTATCCAGTCAATCTGTTATGTCAACACATGCACGATCCACAACCAGCACATGTCTACCTTCTCAAAAGATTACTCTGGTATATCAAAGGAATGCTCCACTATGGCCTTCCCATATCCAAAGGTCCTCTTCACCTTATCACTTTCTCAAATGCTGACTGGGCCAGTGATCCTTCCAAGTGCAAGTCCACCTCAGGCTATTACACCTGCCTGGGCAACACACTACTCTCCTAGAGTGTCAAGAAGCAGCACACCATTGTAAGATCATCCACGGAGGCGGAATATAAGGCTTTAGCATATGCTATTACAGATTTCATCTGGCTCAGACAACTGCTTTAGGATTTTCACATCTCCCTCCAGTATCCAACAGACCTTCATTGTGACAATACATTTGTCATCGCCTTAGCCAATAACTCGATGTTCCATGACAGAACAAAACACATAGAAGTGGATCATCACTTCATTCGTCATCACATTCACTCCCATATAGTTCGTATTGTTCCCATTAGCACTCAAGATCAGTGAGTGGACATTCTAACAAAACCACTCTCTACAATTAGGTTTCATCTTCTATATAGCAATATGACTATCCAACATTGACCGTCACATTGCGGGGGGCTAAAAGCATCGCACGATACAACCTCTGCCAAACGTACCTCCTCCATGTGCACTAAATGAATCTTGACTCTTAATCCATAACAACCAGCAGTAATCCTATACGTACAGGTGTAAAGTCATGTGCACACTTCATTATATAATTCTACATGTACACCTAATAGCATATAAACAGAAATTGAAAATGTATCATCTTCTACCTTTACTGCTGTCTCTATAACATCAAGCTTTAGGGTATATCATAGGCCTTTCAAATGCATTACTTTATATATGTTTCTTTAAAAAGAACACTAGTATTTAATGTGCAAAAACTTGAAATAAGAGAAAACCACATAGCAACACCACACTAAGAAATTCACTATTAAAATTGTGAGAAATTATACATCTCTCTTCTCACCCTTCCTATTTTGTATATATATGCTCATAAAAAATACTTAATAATTCTATTAATTTAATTTAAAACTCATTATCATTTATCTTTAATGACACACACACACTATATATATATATATAATTATATTATATATATATTATATATATATATATATATATATATAATATATATATATATATATATATATATATATATTTATACTAGTTTTATTGCACGTGCATTAAATGCACGTGAATAAAAATTTAAAAATAAAAATTCATGTTATTAATATTTTAGTTATATTGTCATTATTAAAATGAAAGAAATATTATGTTTATCACTTTTAATTTTTTTTTTTTTTGCATGTGCATTAAATGCAATTCATTAAAAAATGATTTTGCCAAGGAAATCAAAAAAATGCATATTTCGCATTATGTGTCTATATAAGAAACCTCCAAACACGCCGAATTAAATTCAAGTTTTGTTTATTATTTAATTTATTAGTAAATTTTTCAAACTAAAAACCAATAAAAAATAGAAAATACTTTTCTATTAAACCTACCAATCAGATACGAAGGTGAAAACTATTTCCATGCATATATTTTGTTATTTAGTTTTCAAAGTCAAAATGAATAAAAACAAATCTAGCATTTCTAAAAGATGTTTTCTACCTAAAAATAATCAACTAAGCCTTGGTTTATAGATTCAATCATTTGCAAGCGTATGCTAAGAGATTTATACCTCAAGAAAAGGAAATATTTCATTTGCAATGATTCCAATTAGCAACCTTCACAATGACCACCAAGCATTACTACTTTGAAGCATGCAAATAAAGAATAGTATTTGGATTTAGTTACCATTTCATTTAGAAAATTATAAAAATATTCACAAGTTATATGCTGCCATAAAAGTAAAAAAGTACAGAAATATGGTCATATATCTCAACTTAAAAAAATTAGAATCTTTAGAGAGGGAAACATTTTATACCTGGTACCACGGGTGTCGAAAGTGAATTAAAGTGTTCTGATTATTTCATCCATGACATTCTATGTCTTCATCAACAGCATTAAATCACATCATCAACATCCATATATGCGCATGCATTTTGAGCAAAGCTTCACAAGAATACAACACACATTTACCAGATTTACTAAATCCTACTTGAATAAGAACCTTCTTATAGCCAAACAACCTGTCATTCTTATAGAAAGAAAACATAAAAAAACATACTAAAATTGATCAAATCTAGCACAAAGCATTATTATAGGTTGCAAAATTTTAGATTATAACAAAAATGAATTGTTACAACTAAAGTAATTCTTGTTATAACAATATTATAGGCATTTGCACACAATCTTTTAGTTTAATAGCTCTCAAAGTATTGAGGACAATATAACATTGATTCCTTATCTCAAGCTTTTATTGGCATCCTAGAGCCCGGAGAGCCACAGACATCCTCTTCAAAAGTCTGACTAAATGAACTTTAATGAAATATGATGATTATAAAACAACATATTTTAAGATAAACTTTTTCTCAAGTTAATTTGAAAATTTCCACACAAAAATTTTTCCTTGGAATTAAAGATCAGGAAATCTTGAGTAACATAATACCCTAAATATATAAATTATAATGTCAATGACTAAAAAATTTAAAAAACTGGAGTAAAAATGAGAGGTGATGGCCAGCATGGAAGCTCCGCCTGTTGAAGAGCATGCACTTGAGTAGTTAAAGCTTAAAAGAATACTCCCATCATCCATATATGTAGCATTTGGAGGCTTGCTTTGTTGAAATGGTCATACATGCTAAAGAAGCAGGAATTTAATCTACATGCAAAATTCATAAGTTGATTGGAAGATCTATTTATAGCATTTCAAATATATTATTAAGTAAACTATATCCAAGCTTATCATTCTGACTTTCAAATCATCAGTATCATATCCCATGAAAAAAGTAACCAGCTCATTATAAATCATGCAAAATCTAAGGAAAATAGGACCTTAGGATAATTGTATCAAAAAATAAATATACTAAAAATATTATTATTATTATTATTATATCAAAAATATATCATATTATGATATTATATTCTCATAGCCTTGTATTTTAAAATAATATGATATTTAAAACAATAGATGAAATTTGAACTTATTCAATATTGGATTAATTAAACTATTTAATTCAAGGTTTTAATAGAAGTCTTAATAATCATGATTGAGTTTATAATAATTGTTCATTTTCCTCCAACTATAGTATTTTTTTTTTCAAATGACCCTCTATTTTTTGAGAATGATATGTTGATAAAGAAGAGAGTGAAGTTGATCTAATCATAATGTGTTGATCTAAAGGTTGTAACAAGCCTAATTGAATTAAAATAATCTTTATATTTTAATATATTCACATAAGTAAATATTAATAAATACCCAATGTAAAACTAAGTTAATTTTTTTCTAAATAAATGGAATAAATTAATAAGCCTAGTTCAAATGCATGCCAGTGTATTTCTAACATTAAAATGGCAGTCAAATAAATGCATTTATCCAATTTATTTTGAATTTATATTATAAATATCATTCTAGAAAACTAAAAGCACCAGTATAACTTTGATTCAAACAACTAATTAAATCATCAACAAGCTAAGTTGAAATAAGTTATTCAAGAAGTAAAGTTTATCCCAACATGGGATTATGGAAACAAATTAATCACTGACATGATAAAATAAAATTAAGTTTTTAACCTTTTTTAAAAGAAGTTTTTAACATAAGGAATTTGGTCTTATAATTCTAAGCTTGCCTTTCTAGGTTTTCAATTAAATTTTGATAAATTTGGCTATATTTGATTATTGAATTGGGCTTTTCATCTTCCAAGCTTAGAAGGAAGTGGTGAGCAGTTATTTTGTTATCTTATTATCATAAAGAATACAATTAATAAAATTTTTGCTATGTAGGAAGTACTTTAAAATGAACAAATTGGGCTCTTCAATAGGCTTCCTTCCCAACAGGTCAAGAAGAACAACTTGAAATGCATGGAATTTGAAAAGGAAGCAATTATAATATACTTATCAGGCTAATGTAACACTATTAACTTCCAAATTTAGTACAATTCTCAGTATTTGGAAAAACAATGGTCAATTTATGATTGTTTAATATAACCTTGATGTAAATTCAAAATTCGATCAACTTAAATGAATTAGTTCATAAGAAATAAATTTATAAAAATAATTTTAAATATTGTAAATAAATTTTACAATGCGCTGAAGTGATGAACTCCAATAATCTATATAGAAATTTCACTTCCATTTTTACCTTGTTTGCGTTGGGCATTTTTTTTTTTTTTTAATGTTTGCATTGGGCATGGGTTCCTACAAAACTTTCATCTTTTCTGCAATCCGCTCTCTACAAAGATACACATGTGGTAATGAAAAAGAAAATTAATTAAACAAAATTAGTGAGCGTATATAGCCGTCTTATATGCTCGTTTGTGAAGTTGAATGAAAATTTTATTATCTATCACATGTAAAATATTCCCTATTGAGCTCGCATAAATTTGACTATTAAATATTTCATATGATAAAATATTTTAAATTTATTTTTTTAAGATAACTAAATTTTAAAAAATAATAATTAATTGAAATATTTTTAATTGATAAAATATATAAAATATTTAAAATTTTAATTTTTTTTCATTTATTAAAGACAATATAAGTGAAAAAGATGATAGATATTTTAATGTTATCTTAAACATAATAAAAAAGAAAAAAAAGTGAAAAAGATAGGAATAAAAATTTAGATCAATTTGTTTCAACAAAAAAAAAAAGAATGTTATCTGTTAGATTTTACTCTTTTTGAATCATTCCAAAAAAAAAAAAAAACAATTTTGATTTGAAAAGATTAAGATTTTCTGAGATAATGAATCACAGTGGTTCATTCTTCAAACAATTTTGATGTAAGAAGAATAAGATTGAGACCTCAAACAGAAAAAAAAAAAATTTTAAGAAGAAGAATATGCAGGACCTAAGAAGAAGAAGAAAAAGATTCATACCTCTCTCTCAACCGAAATAGGGTTGGGAAATAGGCAGGTTCCCATGCGACAAAGTAAGAAGCCAAAGGGTTATGCTAGCAGGTGGGCGGGTTATGCGAGCAAGGGGAACTGGGGGAGTGCATACAAATGGTTACCAAATATATATTTGAAAGTGGGCATAAGAAGGGTTAGAAAGTAGGAATACGAATGGTTGCGCTTGGATTTACGCTGCCATCTGTATTTGTATTTGAAAGGAAGAATCCAATATTGAATAAGTTCATACGAAAGGTTGCATTTAATTATTTACAATATAAAACCGAGGAAGACTGAAATCTTTAATGACTAAAAATTTAACCGAGGTATTAACTTCGTAATTAGGTATAAATGGTGGCTTTTGGATTTCAAGGGAAGAATCACAATCGGGTATTTAATATTAGTATAGAATTGGGTAAAAGAAACATTAATTAAACAAAACAATAACTCAAATCTACGTTATATGAAATAGATGGAGTGTTCAAATAAAAAAAATGAATTTAGTATGAGATGTAAGGGGCATTAAATATATCATACGAAATTATGATAGAAATAAATTTTTTGATATGTGAAATTAATTTTTTTTAATGAGTGAATAAAATTTTAGTACATATATGGGGAATAATTAATTTTAGGGGGTCATCCGGACCTCTTTTTTATTTAATAGCTGTAGCGTATTAAATGTATAATAACATTTAATTTGAAAGTAAATAGCATTAAATTATATAAATATTATTTTTTGGATTTATTAATTAGTTTTATTATAATGGATGACCAAGATAATTTAAGAAGAATGAAAATGGATGGCTAAGATTTGCTAGGGGTGGAAACTCAAGCCCCTTTTATAATAGTAGTATAGATATATATATATATATATAACAGTTAAATGAAACAACACTATGAAAAGGGTTATGACTTTTATTTTGGCTAAATTAAATGAATCATCTCTGCCGAAAGCAATGCCGTAATCGAATCGCCAATCCTTCGACTTTAGCAGCAGAGAATTAGGTTCCTTCTACAAGTGGCGGTCCCCTATAAACATAATACTTTGATAAATTATGATTTCATTTGGTTTGGGACAGCTTTTTTTTATTGCTTTGTTTTCAGGATCTTAACCACAGCTTTTATTTAAGCATTATTTTTTTCAGTTTTTAATATATTTTTTTTATGCTAAGAAGCTGTTTTCTATAGCAGCTTCAGAAAAAGCTGCTTTCTCCGTAGCAATTTTATAATCAACTTGATAAAAAATTATAGCCCTCTCAAATGGACTCGTAAATTTTATTTGAAAATTTTCTGAAAATCAATAGATTTTTTATCATGAGCAGAACCTATCTTGGATTGAACTTGAATTGAGAATCAACAGAAAGCTGATCGTGTGTATTCTATATGTTTGATGATATGCCTTACAAAACTATTCTTTCTCCCAACAAAATCAGAATAAATTAATATATACCATAACATATATTAAATATTCTTTCAGTCTTCATACAAATTGTGATTATTGGCCACCACACCCTGCATTTGAAGATCATTTTCAGATTTATAAACTCTTTGGGATGATAATCTCAAGAGTACCATTATCATTGTTGATGGAAGCTTCCATTTTTCTGCAATCAGCATCATCTGCTACCTCTAAACGCCTTACAAATCCATATTCCCACCATTTTCTGATCTTCCAATCTCTTCCAGTAGGATTTCCAACATTCCAGATTCCACTGATTTCGATCAAATTTTCTTTATCTCCGCAAAGTGCTACTTCAACACTCCTTGCTCCCACTACCAGTCAAAACACCTGAAGCTGTTAGCATCTGATATGAACATGATTTGTTGTGAAGTAATTAAAAAATTTTGGACAAGGAGAAAGATGAGGAGTAAGCAATTATGTTCCTTGAAATATAGTTAGGCTAAATTACCTGGAAGTTCAGCTCTGAAGATATACTTGTCATCTATTTCAGACCAATCAACACTGATCTTTGAGGAACTGTGAAGCCTGGAGAGAAGCAATTCTGGATCGAAGTCCCATAGAGGAAAAGCATCAGCTGGATCAAAGAACTTTCCAAAGAGAAGTGGACTGAATAGTGAACCTTCTCCGAACACTTTCTGTGCTATTTCTCCAGCTTGACTGAGATAGGAGCTAAAAACATCTTCACTGAGTGGAAGAAGCCATTTTTGAGATTGATCATCATCATCTGTTCTGATTTCCAATGCTGTCTTGTGAGACATTACTGCAAGGAAATGGAAGGAAGCTCAGCTGTTGAGAGTATCTATCTTCTCTTTTATATCGTGGTGAGATAGCTTTTGGGAAAGTAGAGTGCACATTGCTTTTGTATTGTAGCAGGGAATATTTCTTTTCTCTGTATTTTTTCTGATGGTTGTGGCTGCTGTCGTTGATGGATACCAGAAAGCTACATGTCAAGTTGATTATTCCAAGGAGGCCTGCTTCTAGCTCTGGACTTGTTGCATAAACATGCAATATTAAATACTGACTTGTTTACCAGACGAGCTCGAGCTTATAAATTTTTTAACGTGTCAAGATCGAGCTTAGTAAGAACTAAATAAGTTTAGAGCGATTAGACAAATACTCGACTATTTTATAACCCTAAATGGGTCCTTAGCTTACTCTAATAAGTTTTGTTTGGGACAACTTTTTACTGCTTTGCTTTTCAGACTATAATCACAATTTCTGTTTCGCTATTGTTTTTTGGTTAATTTAAAAAAAAATGGTACTAGGTAGCTGTTAGTTTTGTGTAGAATCAATTGGGTTGTACTATTGCCTCAAACCCCCATTCTATCGGTCGAGCTCGCGCTATACGGAAAGGCTAATTTGGACCAACTTAGGCTTCGTCTCAAACGATTTTTTTATGCTTTGTCAAGCGACTAAAGAGAAATTATTTTTTTTAAACGGTTGCATAAAATAACTTTTGTTAAGGAAGTAAATCACGCAGCGAAACAAGCAAGAAATAGAAAATGTAGCGGAAATAAAGAACATGAGTATTTAACATAAAAAAATTAGAAATCGAGAAAAAACCACAGCGCCACACCACACTAAGAAATTCACAATGAAAATTTGGGAGATGATAGATCTTACTTCTCTCTATCTCTCGTTGTCTATATTTTCTCTTGCACCATTCTCTCACTAGAACATACAAAGAGAAACATGCAGAAACCACCCAGCGACACAACCCCTAATGAAAACCGAGAAAGAAAACTATTAGTCTGTCTCACAGCGTCATAACGCCATATTTGGAGCGTCGCGGAGCTCTCCTCTTTGTCTCTAGTATGTCTAATAGCACCGCTACATCAACAAATGGAACATCGCAGCACTCCGCTCTTTGTTTATCTCCAAGTAAATTATGCAGCGCCCGACAAAAAAACTTCTTGTCCAATGCACTCGAACTCAAGCAGAGGAAGGACCCATTGTTTTCCCCAGTTTCTGAATGTTATATATGCAAATTACCTCAAATACTAATCACCAAGTTTAAGAAAATAGCAAATTAACAATTTTTACCTGCAAATGACATATATATCATCATGAACAAAATAAAATTACATATTTCTCTTTCGGATTGAAATACAGCAAAGGAAAAAGTTGGAAGCTTACGCAAAAGTGATTCTTAATAAATTTTCAAAATGTATTATTGGCAATTATAAACTACACACTTACAATGAAATGTGACATCAAATTATCGAAAAATGATGGGTTCAACCAACTTCTAAAGTTTACTTGCAAATTGATATTTGGCATGTGCAAGGCCAAAAATTTGATACTAAAGTGCAAACAAACGAGAAGGCATTTATTCGTATTTGTAGTTAATGAATTGAGTATTAAATGCTGACTTGCTACCATCGATAGAATGTCATGTCTTGTTTGTCGTTATGAATATTCATCTTGATTCTTCTTTAGGGTTGAGATATATATAGTGCTTGAGGAAATAAGGACAACATTTTGAAGGACTTCAGAACAACCATGATATCAAGTGCTTTGGGGCGGTTTACTTCGTAGAATTGTTTGAATCTTTTTTAGGGTTTTATGTCTACTTATACATATTTGTTGGATGCAGTCATATGGCCTAGTGTTTATGTGCAAGAAATGAGCATATACTTACCTTTGTTACATAAAATTTTAAAGAGTAAGATAAGGAATGAGGAGAAAGATAAGTATACAAAGGTAAGTATGTAATCTTAAAATTTCATGTAACAAAGGTAAGTATACACTCATTTCCTGCACGTAAACACTAGGCCATATGACTGCATCCAACAAATATGTATAAGTAGACATAGAACCCTAAAAAAGATTCAAACAATTCTACGAAGTAAACTGCCCCAAAGCACTTGATATCATGGTTGTTCTGGAGTCCTTCAAAATGTTGTCCTTATTTCCTCAAGCACTATATATATCTCAACCCTAAAGAAGAATCAAGATGAATATTCATAACGACAAACAAGACATGACATTCTATCGATTGTAGCAAGTCAGCATTTAATACTCAATTCATTAACTACAAATACGAATAAATGCCTTCTCAACAAATGCACAAAGGATGTGCGAACGTGGTGTGGGTAAATTTGACATTTCCGTGCGTAAACAGAGATAGTAGACGGAGTAAGCCACAACCTTCCGTTTTTTCATATCGACAGAAATACGCTGTTATACAGAAATGAAGTTTAGATAAGTTGTGTTTACAAACACATATCTGTAACTGTTTTCGGCGATTCTAAATGAAACGGTATACTAAATTGCAAACAAACGAGGCCAAAGTGGCCTACTTTACTGTGGATTTTATAGAGTCCCTATTTTCCTATAATAGATTTCAACTTTTGTATTTTATTTTAAATATCTCAAGAATCTGAGTTTAGGATCTTAGATAGTTAATCAGCTATATTTTTAGAAACAAAATATTTATTATTATTATTTTAATAGAAATGAATTTATTTTATTTATATTACATTCCCTCAAACTTTGGTTGGGAGTCACCTGTGGGGCTGATTTGATCTCCATTTTTCAACATTTAATCTAGTTTATTTAAATGCGGCGCATTTGATCCATTAGACTTGTATGATTCGAAGCACTTCAGAAATTAGAATTAACGTTATTAAATTTAATTTGTTTAAATTAATTTGAATAAAAAAAGGGAACGAATATATAATGAAAAAACTAAATTAAATTTCAGGGACTCAAACTTAATAGGAAATCAAAAATGTTATTTCTGCACCAAACATTCAATGAAGTCCATCTCAATAATAAATGCTTAGTTGGGTTGTATTTTGTTTTTCTTAAATCAATTTCTATAGATACAATTAGGCTAATTGCAATCATTGGCGACAATGATTGCAGGTTGATTGCGACGGCGGTCCGCTTTTAACCAAGTCAGCGGCGAAGCCCCGCCGTCTGATCTTCCGCTGCGCGTAATCAACGGTGCAGATTGCGCTGGACGGGATATTGATCGCGGGACGAGATCTGCGGTTTCGCTAGACCGCGGGATAACGGGATCTCAGTCGTTGATTTAAAAAATAAACGGCAGAGATCTTAGGCTGTTAACAGACGATGAATCGAAACCCGAAAAGCGATTTTTGACTCGTTCTCTCTCGATACTCAACCAATCAAAACGAAATTTTAAACGTATACTCTATGAGTGAAGAGCATTCATGGGGATTCATTAGTTTGATCTGAAATGCACCCTAGAGAAATTTATTTAGATCTAAGTGTTCTAGCTAGGGTTGACAATATACCTCGATCCACACGGTGGATCCAGTCGATCTTGGGCTTGTTGCACTTGTAGACTGCCCACGTACGTTTCTTCTCTTGGTTCGAGCCTTGATTCGCCTTGGGTCGAGCGGGAGAAACCCTGGAAAGGAAATAGCCTCAGGTTCGCAGGAGGATCGCCACCGGCAAGGTCTTAGCATCGAGTTAGGGTTGGAAATCGTAGAGAAGGGTGGTGGGAGCTCTCAAAACAAATCTCAGGGGCTGAGGTTCCTTGGTTTGAGAGCAAGAGTTCAAAAGTCCCAAAAATATCCTAATTTTTCCTATTTAAACTCCTAAACCCAAGGGGGACGGCTAGAATCCAATCAATAGTTGATTTGGAGAAAAATTAGAGGGAATTAGCCGTGGTTTGCAATTCAAATCCCTAAGGAGCCTTTAATTGCAATTAATGGGCTTTAATGGGCCTTAAATAGGTCATATTGACCTATTAAGAGCTTGGTTTGACCAATCAAATAGGTTGATGGGGGATGGGGATCAAGCTAGGAAGCCATGAAATTGGATTGAAATCAATTAAAAGGCCTTTGGGTCAACCCTGGTTGACTTGGTCAACCAGGTTGACCCAATACCTGGGTCTGAGCTCAACAGACTCAGTTTGACCTACTAAATTGATTGAGAGTGGTCTTGGGCTCTGACTTGATCAATTTGACCAAGTCAAACCCTTTGACGAAGAGTCTGACAAAATCAAGGTCAACAACTACTAGTATAAATAGTGCTGATGTATTTGAGTTTGTATTAAGCCAAAATTTGATAAATAAAATTTCGAGTTTCTTTCTTTTGTTCTCTTTAGCCTTCTCTTGTCCAAAATCCCTTTTTTTCATTCCAACACTTTCCTCCCTTAAGCACAGAAGCCTTGTTTAATTGTTTGAGATCCTAAATGCAAATTCTTGAAGATATTTAAAATAAAAATACTCTGAAATCTATTATAGGAAACTAAAATGTCTATAAAAGCAACAGTAAATAAGCCGCTTAATCTAATGCTTACCTACCAGATCAAATCATGTCCATTTCTCATACTCTCCGTCCCTTCTATTTCTCCCCGTTAAATGCTACCTTCGAAAGACAGAATATGAAAACTCTCGATGTCATCTCCAAGCGGTTCCCTCCCTTTCCTCTTCCAAAGCATCCAACCCACACCACCTCCAGCGAGAAGATGGTAGAAGATACGCCGGAGTGGGTTGTGAAGCTCATCGTAGATAAAGGAGCCACCTTTGCATGGAACGCCGGAGTGGGTTGTGAAGCTCATCGTAGATAAAGGAGCCACCTTTGCATGGAAAGTGATGGAGAAGGAAGTTTGTGCCTCCGACACCAGCGACCAACAAAACCGCTTCTTGATAAGAAAGAAAATCATCGACGACCGAATAAGGACGAAAGAAGAGCTTGCATCCGCGAATCTGATTTCTACTGCTGCATCGAACAGGCGCCGACTTTACTGCAGAGAAGGAGAAGGAGAAGCAGGGGAAGAAAACAGGGGAGGGAACACGGAGGGCTGGAGGTTATGGTTTATAACAAAAATGGATGGGGTTGTTCGCTTTATCTTACGAGGTGGGAAGAGAGTAAGGCTTCTTTGTTTAAGGGAGGAAAGCATAGAGAGCTTCATCGCCGAATTCACTTCGCCGTCGGCGATCAGGTGGAGATATGGGTCTTCAGAATCGGGGATGGCAAATTGTGTTTCGTCATTGCGAACAAAGTTGATCTCGTGATTTCTCTGTAACTAAGAGTAGTATACTGACTGAATGTTTTGGGCTAGGTATGAATGGTTATATATGATAACCATTGATGTTCATGTTATGTAAACTAATTGTTAGACATTTCTGTATTAATTTCCTTACATTGTTACATATGGATTTGATTCAGAGAGATGATAGTAATTATATTTTTTTTTGTGCATTAATGGTTGAGACTTGAGATTCTTCATTACTTATTGCATAGTTTTACAGTTTGTTTTATTTTTCAAAGGTAGAATATTAATCTTTGATATATTCTCGAAAGATTATCTTGATCAGGCACGTATCTCCAGGTAAATATAAAGTTGGAAATTTCAAAAATTAAATATAGGATCATCTGAACTCTGATTTCAGCAAACTTACAGTCGAACTGAAGGTCACGGAAATACGAATCCAACGACACCAAATTCGACTCAATCCGAGCCCAAATGGGTCCAAATCAAGGACCTGAAGCGCTCTTGGAAGGCTCAAACCACAATTTGAATTACCAAATGGTTTCCAAACTTAACATGCTTATAGTCGAATCAAGAGGCTCGACGAGACGAATCCAACGAGCCTAAGATCACCGAATTCCGACATCATTAAGACCTTCAAATGTCTGACGAACGGTACACGATCATGGGATTCAATATCGGCCGTCCATCCGAACCACTCAACTTTTGCCCTTGATCTCTCACCTATTTACAGGCCATACCACTCCAAAAAACCATAAATAACCCCTCATTTCTCTTGAGAGGGGGCTCTGGACTGAAGCAAGAAGGGGGGCTCGACGGCTGAAGCAAGAGGAGAAAGAGAAGAGAAGAGAAGAAGGAAGGAGGGAAAAACTCCTCCTCGATCACCACCAGGATTTAGCCCGACTTCCACGGGACGTCGGAATTTTACCTGAATTGCACGGGGCGCTAGAATTCCGCCCGACTTTCAAGTGACGCCGGAATTCCGCCCAACCTCCAAATGACGTCGAAATTCCGCCCGACTTCCAAGTGACGCCGGAATTCCGCCCGACCTCCGAGTGATGCCCTAGTTCTGCCCTAATACTATTTAATGCTGGAGTTCTCCTCGGCCACCAACTGACGTTAGACTTCTACCCGACACCGAACCTCCACTCGTTGCCATATTTTTACCCGACATAGGGCTTCTGCCCGTTGTCGGACTTTCTCCGAACATCTATCCGATGTTGGATTTATGTCCATTACTGGATGTCTACTTGACGCCATTCTTCTGACCTTCGTCGTCAGACAATGGTTCCTCTGACTTACGTCGCCCAACGACTGTAGTCCTTCTGACCTCCGTCGCCCGTCGACTGCGGTCCCTCTGACCTCCGTCGCCCGTCGACTGCGGTCCCTCTGACTTATGTCACTCACTTACTACAGTCCTTTCGACTTATGTCGCCCACCGACTATAGTCCTTCAAACCAAGCAAACACATCAGCAGAGATTCTTTGTTCTCATATCATATAATGTACTCTATATGATGTACATCAAGCTAAGGCCTTCCCTTAAGGAAGTGTCTCATTTGTAATTAACTGCGAATATTAGTGGATTCATTCAAACTGGGCTAGACCCCGTGGTTTTTCCTCCTTTTCAGAGGGTTTTTACGTAAAAATCTTGGTGTCTCCTTTAAATGTTGCACCCTCTTTTTATCTGTGAGTGTGCTGGATCTTCGTACAATGCTAAGACGTTAAACTATATATTTATCTATCGTTGCGAATACTCCAGGATGCAACAATCTTGATCTTGATGCTTTTCTGAGTTTTACTTTTAATATAAAAAAAATGTAAATATTTGTTGTTTGAACTATTTTAATTTTCATTTTTGTTGTCCTAAAAAATTTATATGGAGTTAGTTTTCTTATCTACTGCACACACACGATCTTTTAGCGCCGAAATCAAATCAGTAATATATATTTTTTAGGGCACTTAAATAAAAATGTCTTAAGATAAATGTAGTTAAAAATTATTTTTTAATGAATATTTTGAAACAAAAATAAAGTTTAAAGTAGTTCAAAAACCAAAATTTTACAGTTTTTTAAATATTAAAAGGAAAACTAAAAAAAGCAGCAAGACCAAATTGGTATTATATCTTTGAAAAATAAAATGAACTACAAACCTATGCAATAAGTAATAAAGTCTCTCAACCATCAATGCACATAGAGATAACGATATTATTGATAAATCATCAAAAATTGTCTTTATCGGGCACGAATCTCAAGACATATCAAGTTAGAAATTTCCAAGATTAAATTTGGGACCATTCAAATTTTGATCTTAACAAACTTATAGTCAAATTGAACATCTCAAGGAGATAAACCTAACAGTACCGAAATCAGTTCAATCCGAGCCCAAATAGGCCCAAATCAAGGAACCGAAGCATACTTTGAAGTTTCAAAATATTGATTGGATGGTCAAATGATATCCAAATACGACACGCTTAAAGTCGAATCGAGACGCTCGTCGAGAAGAATCCAACAATCTCAAGATCGCTTAATTTTGACATCATGCATGTGTGTTAAATCTTCGTTCAAAATTATACCGTAAAGCTATTTATCTTTATATTGTCATAATTGTTTTAGGACGCTACAACTATGATATCTATGAATTAAATATATATGTAACTTTGGAAAGAAATTAACACAAAAATGTCTAACAATCAGTTTACATCAGATAGATGAACATCATTTTTTTTTTTTTTTTGACATCAATGATTATCATATAATGCCACGCATGCCTAAACCAAAACATCCCATGCATCATCCATTAAAAAAAAAAAAAATCCATAATCGATCGACGTAGATGCATACTACTATTAGCTACAGAGAAATGTCGAGATCAACTTTGTTCCCAATGACGAAGCACAGCTTGCCATCTCCATCTCTGAAAGCCCACATCTCTACCAGACCGCCGATGGCGAAATGACTCCGGCGATGAAACTCTCTATACTTCCCTCCTTTAAGCACCGAAGCCCTACTCGCATCCCACCTCGTAAGATAAAGCGAACAACCCCATCCGTTTCTGTTATAAACCATAACCTCGAGCCCTCCGTGTTCCCTCCCCTGTTTCCTCTCCCCTGCTTCTCCTTCTCCTTCTCTGTTGTAAAGTCGGCTCCTGTTCGATGCAACAGTAGAAATCAGATTCGCTGATGCAAGCTCTTCTTCCGTCATCGCCGGCATTATTCGGTCGTCGATGATTTGCTTTCTTATCAAGAAGCGGTTTTGTTGGTCGCTGGCGTCGGAGGCATAGATTTCCTTCTCCATCACTTTCCATGCAAAGGTGGCTCCTTTATCTACGATAAGCTTCACGACCCACTCCGGCATATCTTCTACCATCTTCTCGCCGGAGGTGGCGGGGGTTTGTTGTTTTGGAAGAGGAAGGGGAGCGTACAGCTTAGCGATGAGATCGAGTGTTTTCATATTCTCTCTTCCGACGGCATCAGTTAACGGGGAGAAATAGAAGGGGCGGAGAGTATGAGTAGCGGACATGATTTGATAAGGTAAGCTTTAGATTAAGTGGCTTACTTTACTGTGGATTTTATAGTCTCTAGTTTCCTATAATAGATTTCAACTTCTGTATTTTTATTTTAAATATCTCAAGAATCTGAGTTTAGGATCTAAGATTGTTAATAAGCTGTATTTTTAGAAACAAAATATTTATTTTTTTATTTTTTATAGAAATGCATTTATTTATTTTTTATATCCATAATTTTTTTTTTAATATAAATGAAGTTATTCCGATTGTATTTTTTTTTTAATTATATGTTCGTTTCAATTTTTTTATTGTCCCTTCTTATATTTTAAGAAAAATCTGTCCGCATAATCGTTGAAATTAGAAGTATAGATAAAAAAATAGGGAGTAATATATTACAACTTTTAATACCCTTATTAGTTCTATATATATTTTCTGATATTATAAGATCTGAAACTAGCTTCTAAATTAACAAATTGGGGATTATAATTTATTAATTGATTTTTTTAAAGTAAATTTAAATCAATTATAATAAATACGTCCTCAAAAATTGTTTTGATTGAGCACGAATCTCGAGGCATATTCAAGTTGGAAACTTTCAAAATTAAATTTGGGATAATGTGAATTCCAATTTTAGCAAACTTATATTCAAACTAAGCATCTCAAAGAGACGAACCAAACAACATCAAAATTGGTCCAACCCAAGCCCAAATGGGTCCGAATAGGGGGCCCGGACCACATTTGGAAGGATCAAAGTATTATTTGAATGATAAAATGATATCCAAATATGGCATGCTTATAATCAAATCAAGCGGCTCGACGAGAAGAATCCGACGAGCCAAAGATCTCTAAATTCTGACATCGTTAAGACACTTAAACAGTTGAAAAACTCTCTATGATCGGGGGAATCAATATGAGCCATCCGATGGAGCACTCCAAACCAACCCTGGATCTTCTCTAAATGTACGGGATGTGTCACTCATAAAAATCTATAAATAGATCCCCACTCTCTATATGAGCGGGACGGTTGGCTGGAGATTGGAGAGAGCTCTGAAGCTTCAAGAGCTTTAGCACCACCGCCTGGCTATTGACTGCCGCGCGGACCTTTGCCCGGCCACCGACCGCCACCGGACCTTCGCTCGACTGCCGACCACCGCCTGGCTGCCACTTGCCGCGAGACCTTGGCTCGGCCGCCGCCCGTCGCCGGACTTCAGCCCGACCTTCGTCGGACCACCGCTCGGCTGCCGCCTTCCACCGGACCTTCGCCCGGCCGACGTCCGCCGCCAAACCTTTGCCCGGCAGACGACCGCCGCAGGACTTCAGCCCGACCTTTGTCGGACCACCACCAGGCTGCTGCCTGCCACCGGACCTTCGCCTGGCCGCCGCCCGCCGCCGGACCTTCGCCCGGCCGACGACCTCAGCCGAACTTCAGCCGGACCACCACCCAGCAGCAGCCCGTAGCCGGACCTTTGCCTGGCCGACATCTGCCATCGAACCTTCATTCGGCTGTTGTCCGCCGCCAGACCTTCACCCGGCTGCCGCCCATAGTCGGACCTTTGCCCGACCTTCGCCCGACCGCCGCTAGCTGCCGGACCTTCGCCCGGCCGATGACCGGCACCAGACTTCAGCTCGACCTTCATCGAACCCCCGCTCCGCCGTCGGTAGCTGCCTGACCTTCGCCCGGCCGACGACCACCGCCGGACCTTAGCCCGGCCGACGACCGCCGCCGGACCGCCGCCCGCCGCCAGACTTCAGGACGACTTTCGTCGGACCACCGCTTGGCCACCGCCTGCCACCGGACCTTCGCCCCGCTGCCGCCGGCCGTCGGACCTTCACCCTGCCGACGACCGCAGTTGGACTTCAGCAGGACCTTCGTCGGACCACCACCCGGCCGCCGCCCGTCGTCGGACCTTCGCATGGCCGCCATCTGCCATCGATCCTTCACTTGGCCGTTGTCCGCCGTCAGACCTTTGCCCGATCGCCGCCCATCGCCGGTCCTTCGCTCGGCCTCCACCAGACTTCAGCTCGACCTTCATCGGACCCCCGCTCCGTCATTGGTCATCGCCTGACCTTTTCCCGGCCGTCGTTTGCCGCCAGACCTTCGCCCGGCCGATGACTACAGCCAGACTTCAGCCCGACCTTCGTCGGACCACCGCTCGGCCGCCCCCCGCTGCCAGACTTTTGCCTGGCCGACGATAGCCGCCGGACATCTGCACTACCGTCTCCAGACCTTCGACTAACTCTCCAAATTACTGTAATTTGACCGCCTCTAAATCAAGGGATGGGTCAACCCTTGTAATTCACTCAAGTTTAGTGGAATCTTTTCACCCGGGCGAGGCCCCGTGGTTTTTTTCTCTTCGGGCTTTCCACGTAAAAAAGATTTGGTGTTTTACTTTTTTGTTTCTGCTTGCGTGCTGGATCTTCGTATAATGTTAAGATGCTAAACTTTATTTTTCTCCACCGTCACGAATATTCCTGGATGCAACAATAATCAATTTACATTTTAATTATTTTACTAAAAAAGAATAATAAATGCTTAGGTTATGTTGTCCTTTTTTTTCTTAAATCAATTTCCAATGTAATGACATTCCAATTGTATCTATAGAAATTGATTTAAGAAAAAAAAAAAAACCTAACCTAAGCATCAATTAATAAATTATAATCCCCAATTTGTTAAATTTTAAGCTACTTTCAGATCTTATAATAACAGAAAATATATAGAACTAATAAAGGCATTAAAATTTGTGATATATTACTCCCTATTTTTTATCTATATTTCTAATGTCACGTTAAAACAGCATCATTATCAAATTAATTAATTACTTTGTAATTGACGATGTAAATAACCAAACTTACTATATAAAAAAAATTAAAACTAATGCTAGTCATTGCCTCAGCAAACGAATGACTATGACCTGGTCGAGCAAGCCGATCAATGAGTGAATTAGGTGTGTCAATATTTGATATAATTCTAAAATTCGGCTCGAGCCCGACCCGAAAACTCCAGGTTATGGTTAACACATTTGTCAAATGGGTCGGGTTATGGTTTAACAAACCGACCCGTTTCAAAAATTGGGTCGAGTTCATGTTGACCCGAAAACCTGAGAATGACCCGGAATCGACCCGACCAAAACTGTCGCTATAAACAAAATCAAATTTTGGAAATCTCGCAAGCCGCAAGCTACCTCTGCACAGGCCGCAATGCTCCACCGACCTAACCCAACCGTCCCGCCACCGGCGCTCGGTTCGCCTTCCGCCTCTCCTGCGGCCTCGCTGTCCGCCTCTCTGCACGGCCCCGCCGTCTCGCAACCGTCCTGCACCCTACCCATTTGCTAGTCCAAGAAGCTGTCAAGTAGGGCTATCAATGTTGGACCCGACTCGAACCAGACACGGAATTTTCGGGTTTGGGTTGACCCAAACCCGAAGCGGGTCGGGTTCGGGTTTGGGTCCGGAAAACCGACCCGTTTGTAAAAACGGGTCGGGTTCGGGTTGACCCGACGGGTTGCCGGGTCAACCCGAAAACCCGTTTAATTTAAAAAATTTTAATTCCCGCCCTTGCTCGCTGCCCCAGCCCGAGCTGCACGCTGCCCCAGCCTGTGCTGCCCGCTGCCCGCGTCCGCTGCCCAGCATCCGCTACAACTGCCTCGAGCCGCCATCCCGACTGCCCGAGCCCGCCTGCCCCGCCTGCACCGGGGCTAGCCTGCCCGACGGTTGCGGGTCGCGTCCCCAGGCGCCCAGGCGGCCAGGCGCCTTGCCGGCTTGCCGCGCCTTTTCACGTCGCGTCCGCGCGTCGCTAGGTGATGAGGCCGTTCCGTGCAAAGTCCAGCGGCGACGAGGCCGTTCCGCGCAAAGTCCAGTGACGGCGAGGCTTCCGCTGCAGCCGCCGTCGCCCCACTTCAGAGTCCGCTGGTCGGGTCGGGTTGACCCGAACCCGAAGCGGGTCGGGTTCGGGTCAGGAAAATCAACCAGTTTATAAAAATAGGTTGGGTTGACCCGAACCCGAATAGTGCCAGGTCAGTTCCGGGTTCGACCCGAACCCGACCCGTGACCCGAAATTGACAGGTCTATTGTCAAGTACTGACTCGTCGGTGAGTTGCCGAATACTGACATGGATGGCCGGTTATGAGCTACCGAGTGTTGACCCTCTGCCGACAACCAACACCTCCTTTGACGACTTTCCCTCTGACGAGACACCGACGGGTTGGCGGGTCATTTCAGATTGACCCAAGTTCGAAGCGGGTCAGGTTCGGGTCAAATCAATATGTGTTGCGTCAGTTCCGAATTTGACTCGAACCAAATCTGTGCCCCGATTTTGACAACACTATATACAGTCGATTAGCATAAAAACTTACGTAAAAATACATGTGATTAGGAAAATATAATTATGCATGTATGAGATTTTCATAAATTAAAAATAATTAACTAATTTGGCATAAACTGGTATATAAAATAAAAAATATTATAGAGATTCAGTACAACTTGAAAACAATTAATGGTGACTTCAAAGGCTTTAACCGTAAAAATTATCAACTATTTTAAGTCCATCAATATAATTAAGCTGTCCACATAGCAATGAGCAAATAAGTTTGTGAAGTGAGAAAACGTCAAATAAAATATAATTTGCCCAATCAACATTAGAAAAATCTACAAAAACTGCCTCCACTTTGGCATTCGATCATTCCTCATAATTCCAAAGGAATTTATCATAAAATATAAAATCGAACCAATACAGAGAGTTTTGTAATGTACTGTTTAACGAAACGGGCTTATCCCTAAATTTTCTAAAAAAGAAAAAAGACACAAAATCTAAATTTAGAAGAAAGTCACTGACCAAACAGGCAAACAGTTGATGTAACTTTTCTATTCAAATTAAGCCAAATCGCCTCTCCGCATCGCCCAGCCATCCCGCAGCTACCCCCGAAAGGACGTATGGCGGCATGATTAATCCTCAGCTGACCTAAAAGAGACACCCACCACAGAAATCTTCTGGCTCGCACTTGATTGGGCCCGAATTAAGAGGTGGGGCCGCTCGAGGGGAATTGAGCAAAGGTTGGGGGGTTCCCAACCGTACCCGCGTACCAACCAAACTAAGGAAAAGTGGATAGTCAATAATATAACTAATTACAAAGATAAACATGAAAGTGATGACACTTTATTTTAATTAATTAATTAATTAGACTATCACTATTAAATTGTGTATGTATTTCTAGGAAAAATAATCAACAGAACTGTAATTTAAGGACAAGCAAACTCCTAAGAACGAATATGTAGTTGATGGATATACAGGTCATTAGCGGGTGATTAGCAGAAAAACTTGCATAAATATACATGTGATAAGTGAGAAAATATAATTATGCATCTATGAGATTTTCATAAATTAAAAATAATTAACTAAATTGACATAAACTGATACATAAAAACAAAAATATTATAAAGATTCAGCACCGTGTAATTTTTCAATATAACATCGCACAACTTGAAAATAATGATGATTTCAATGCCTTTAACTGTAGAACTATGAACTATTTTAAATCCATCAATTAAGCTGTCCCCATTACAATGAGTTTTTATTTGATTTGAACTTTTCTCACTTAATAACTCATTGCCATGTGTAGCTTTTATTGATGAACTTAAAAGAGTTAATAATTCTGCAGTTAAAGTCATTGAAATCATCATTGTTTTGAAGGGTTGGGTTTTGTAACAATGAAAAATTAAGACAAGTGAATATTTATAAAAAACTTGTTTTTATATACCTATCATTAGGGGTGTTAATATTTGAGATGACCTGAAATCTGACTCGATTCCGACCCAAAAATTACGGGTTAGGGACAACCCGTTTGTCTAACGGGTCGGATTCGGGTTCAAGAAACTGACCCATTTCAAAAATCGAGTCATGTTCACGATGACACGGAAACCTAAGATTGATCTGGAACCGACCAGCAGTCTAGAGAATAACTCAGAACCCGTTGTAATGTTGTAACACGAAATCTAGGATTTCAAATCTCGTTGACCCGATTCCCATGCCGGCCTACCCGCACTCACGAGTCCCGAGTCAGGCTGTCGTCCGCCTCTCCCGCCGTCCCGCGTCGCCTCTCCTGTCGTCAACACTCCTCCAGCCCAGGCTGCTCCGGCAATCCTCCAGCCCAGGTATTCTTCTCAAAACCTGCCGCTACAAGCATTCTGAAGAACCATGCCGCTTATGCACTCCTCCAGCCCAGACCACTGCTGTTGTCGCCTCTTCGGCGTTCATTTTGACTATGTTGGATCGTAAATAAATAAAGGTTGGCGGGTCCGATCAGGTTGACCCAGATTATGCACTCCTCCAGCCCAGCCCAGCCCAGGTATTCTTCTCAGGTTGACCCAGTTCACAAACCCTACCTATGACCTGATTTTAATAGCCCTACCTATCATCACAAGTAGGATTGGCTTCTATTCTTTTATATGGAGAAAATATTATCGCTATACAAGTACATAATGAATACTAAGTTTTATGATGAAGAGTATTAAAATTTACTTTTATATCGAAATGAAATTTTATAGAAGAGAACGATCCTATTGTATTTCTTGCATCAATGAATGGGCCAAAGTAACCTATTTATAGGAAAGTAAGGGACCAAAGGGAGGAGCTATGTAAGGCAAAAAATAAGAGAAAAATATACTGAAACAAATGCATAAAATCAATCTCCTGCCATTGAAAATAACCAGCAATTTAAAAAAAGCAAAATAGGAAGATGAATAAGAGTACATAAGAGGCAATCATTACTAATTTTTTTATAATAAATTTTTTAATTGACAATCATTACTGTCCAAATTAACTATCTCATCGTTGCCAAATAGTGTTTGTTCTAATTATTGTAATTTCGATATTAATTTTTTCAATTGAGTGGCCATTCATTGATACATATTTCTCTCATTGATTTACCCATAATGTCATCCATATTACCTTCTTCTAGTAATTTTTCTACATTAAAAGTCTATTAGTAATGACATGGCAAAAAATAAACCCAATTTTACTACATTGTTTGTCATTTTTAACAATAAATATAAATTAATAGCTAATTGTAGATTAGTTTAGATTTTTCACAAACATCATTAACTAAATTTTATGATTTCTTTATAAAAAAGCTAGTGTTACAAATCCCTTAAAAAAATCACAAAAGGGAGGCGTGGAGCAGGGGTGGAAGCAAGAAGAGCTCATGGTGAGCAATTGCCCACTTTGAATTTTTCTTTTCTTTGAAGAATATATATTTTTAAATATTTTGCCGACCTTCAATAAATGCAATTATCAAATTTCTAAGAACAAAAATTCATTTTTCTATTTCAGATATTATTCATGCTTATAATTGTGCAACCATTCTCCGTGGATTTTTTGGAAACTCTCTATTGTTTAATTGCTGCGACAAAAAATTGTTGCCCCAATATTCAATACACTCCTAAATTGTGGGAAGGTTTAATCTCCAATTTTTCTCACTCAAAAACTCATTGCTATGTGGATAGCATATATTGATGGGCTTAAAATAGCTAATAATTCTGCAGTTGAAGTCATTGAAATCACCTTTGTTTTGAAGGGTAGGGTTTTGTACCAATGGAAAATTATGGCAACTGAATAATTATAAAAAATCTGTTTTTATATACCTATAATTATAAGCAGGAGTGTCAAAAATTGAAACGACCCTTCAATCTGACCCCAAAAATTTGGGTTCGGATTGACTCGTTTAATAAATAGATCGAGATCGAATTGGAATTTCTGCATGTTTATTAAATGGGTGAGGTTCGAATTATTTTTGACATGAAAATGACCGGTTTAACATGTTGTTTTCCTCAATTTTCTTACATGTTAGTACAATCTTTTTTTTTTATCAAATATAAAAAAATTTATAGTATAACTGGAAATCCCTATTGACAGCTTGTAAACCTTCTTCTAAGGAGTTCCCTCTCTCTTCTTTTCCTCCGGCTAAAAAGTTCATGCAATTTTCTGAGGAGGAAATTTTTAAGGGAGCAAAGGAATGGGGTTTATTTTGATAGGTTACTTCATTGGGCGGCGGCCTTACTACGAGGCCATTTTAGTAGGTATGCACAAAACGTGGAAGCTGAAAGGTACTCTTAATCTACTTTTTCCTAAGTGAGGGATTCTTTCTTTTACCATTCTAGACTCCAAAAGATTTGGAGATTGCTTGGATGAGTGGCCCGTGGTTCTTTTTATGTAAGCCCTTCAATTACAAAAGTGGTCTCCTCTATTTCACCCTAGACGGGATGAGCTTTCTTCTATTGCCATATGGATTAATATTCATGATCTCCTGTTATTATGATGGAATCCAATTGGGATATCCAAAATTGCCAGTTGCATTGGCTATCCTCTTGTTGTAAATTCTTTTACTACTAAAAAAATGCATTTAAATTTTGCTAGAGTGTGCGTGCAAGTGGACAACAAGTCATCTTTGTTGTATCAGATCATGGTTTAAGAACCCAAATTATGAAAAAGTATTTTTTTAAATGAAAATTTGAATTTCTGCATGGACTAGAGTGCTTCGACGTTGTGATTGTTAGTGTTACAGCGCTATACATGAGAGTACCGGCGCTAGAAAATAAAGCTACGGCATTTGAGTCTCTGTTCTACAACAATTCTAGATTTTATAAGTAGCGCGGCGGTGTTAGGTCTGAGCACTGTGACACTAGGCCACTAATAGTGTGTATATATATGTTCTTATATATTTAACTCTTTGAGATCTTTAATGTGATGTTTTTGATAAATATTTTATCATGTTATGATGTATGTATATACATGAAAGAACTATGTGAATGCTAACGGAATTGTCTTTAACAAAGACATTAATGTTAGACCATTATGTATTTTAGCTTTATTGCTACTTATTTAAGGTGGTGGATACTCATTCGTTGGTGAGGGATTTAAGAACTTGGAAAAAAAAAACTTTTTGGCAATTTAGGAGAACATAACAATCAAGTGAGCCTTATTTGAGATCCAACTAGCCCCTATTTGAGCTTTTTAGTATTCATTTGATTGCTTGAAGATTTAAAAAAAAAAAAAAACTCCTAAAAATTGTGAAATATGATAGAGTTCATCATTTGTAAGCAGAAATCAACCATAATTTTAAACTCCATAAAAACCACCCAAATCTTTTTACTGGTTTTTTTGTTGCAAGCGAGATTCAGTAAATCTTATGAGTCTAAATTCAATAAATCTAGAGAGCATTCAATCTTAAAAATTGATTGATTATCAATATCTTCAAATGGTAAAAGTTGTTTGGATGTAAAGTAAGTAGAGTTCCCAAACTCTAAGGTATTACATATACAAATTCCTTAAATTCTACTATTAGTAGGTCCTGTTAAGAGCACATAATATATTTACCAACTTGTATCACAAACCAATTGTATTATGACAAGTGTACCTAGCCGGCATGAACAAAGCTATATATACCTACTGCTGCTATGTATTGAGATACGAAAGATAATAAAACTTTCTAGACATATTCTTGATCCTCTCTCTGTATCCTCTTTCCTTTTACATTTTCGGTTTCTACATGGTATCAGAAGAAGGTCGATCTTGAGGTTTCAGCCATGGCTCATCAAGACCAGGCGTCGTCCTCAATCGCCACTACCTCCGCTACTCCCGGCGAGTCCACAGCCATTTCTTCGTCGTTAAAATTTGTAATTTCTAACCTCAAGTTCTTGGTTCCTCACGCTCTTACTCCGGACAACTTCCCGATTTGGAGCACGCAAATCGCTAAGCTATTCCGCGCCAATGGCTTCAATGCGTTTCTTGATCCTAAAAACTCATCCGAGAATGCCGATCCAAATATTGACACGCGTTCTTGGACGGTGACTGATCAGAATTTGGCCACTGCAATGTGCTCAACGATCTCACCGGAAGTTCTTCCTTATGTGATTCATCTTGAATCCACTCAAGAAATATGGGCGACTCTTCATACACGTTTCCAATCCTCAAATCGCTCGAAGGTAATTCAACTCAAAAACGAGTTGCATAACATTTCAATGCAGACGATGTCTATGACTCAGTACCTTACTGAAGTCAAGAAAATCGTCGATCAAATCGCCTCGGCCGGCTCCTCGATAGATCCCGAAGATATCATCATCTACATTCTCAACGGACTTCCACCGGCCTACCAATCTTTCACCACAACTATCCGAACAATGCAAGGTTCGCTGTCCCTCGACACCTTATATGCGCTCCTTATCAGCGAAGAAATCCACCTCAAGTCTGCGGCCGTGAAGTTTCCCAAACTGCCGGACAATCAATCGGCACTCTACTCTGTTCGCGGCCGGGGCCGCAGAGGCCGAAACCGTCCGCCGTCTGGAACTAACTCCGGATTGTCTACAGCACCTACAAATGCAGTCATTTGCCAAATCTGCAAGAAGAAGGGTCATGGCGCTGAAACCTGCTGGCATCGCCTGAACCTCAATTACACGTCTAACCAGCACACGGCCAAAAGCAACAGGGCTCTTACAGCTCAACAGGACTGCACGGCCAATACAGATTGGTACATTGATTCTGGCGCATCGTCGCATATGACGAACAATATCGACAATCTTGATAGCTACAACACCTATACGGGTCACGATTCGGTAACTCTTGGGGATGGAAGAACCGTCCCTATCGCACACACGGGATCGGGCATTCTTCCGACCCCATCCCGTAAGCTTTTTCTTTCTAACTTACTGCATCTTCCTTCGCTTTCTTATAACTTACTTTCAATTTCTAATTTAGTAAAAGACAATGCTATTTCTATAACCTTTGATGAAAACGGCTTTGTATTTAAGGATCGGAAGACAAATCAGGTCATCCTTAGCGGTCCATGCAGCCACGGAATGTACAAGGTAGCAACGGCTGATTCACCCGCTCAGGCCACAGCATTGCAAACTTTCCGAACTTCGTCGAACAGTTGGCATCTTCGACTGGGCCACCCTCATCAACGTGTGATGCATAATATCTCTTGTTGTAATCCGGCTTTACACATAGTACCTACCAAATTTGTTTGTACTTCATGTCTGTCTTGTAAGGGTCACAAATTAGTTTTTGAAAACTCGGTTAGACGAACCAAAGCTCCCCTCGAATTAGTCCATTCCGACGTTTGGGGTCCTTCACCAGTCTCGTCTAACCAAGGATTTCGATATTATCTACTCATTGTTGACGATTTCTCTCGTTTTACTTGGCTTTTTCCCATTATGCACAAATCTGATGTTACTAATACATTCGTTTACTTCACCACGTTCATAGAAAAACAAACCAATTTCAAAATCAAAACCATTCGTACCGACGGTGGCGGTGAATTTGTTAATAATCACTTTCTCAGTTTTACAAAGAATGCAGGCATTCGGCACCAAGTCTCATGTCCCTATACACCGGAACAGAATGGTACCGCGGAACGTAAGCACAGACATATTATCACCACAACCCGTGCTCTGTTACATACGGCAAGCCTTCCGATGTCATTCTGGCTCGACGCTGCTATAACAGCTACATACCTAATCAATCGAATTCCATCCTTCACAACGGATAACATCACCCCGCTCAAAAGAATGTTTAACATTTCACCGTCATACGAACATCTCAAAGTCTTCGGTTGTCAATGCTTCCCGTTGATACCGTCGGGACAACGAACGAAACTAATGCCAACATCTACCTCTTGCATCTTCCTAGGATATTCCGAGACGTCAAAAGGCTATAAATGCCTCAATCCGGTAACCAACAAAATTACAGTGTCACGGAATGTCACCTTTAACGAATCCGTTTTTCCATATGCAGGAACTACATCTCCTCCCTCTCAAGACTCAACCCAACCACCTCATCAGCTTCTTATTCCTCACTCCATTCGGCATTACCGTCCTACAGGAAGTCATGCTATTAGCTCCAACTCTCAGGCGCCTGCTCATACCCCGTCCCAACCACCGGACTCATCGGTGCCCACTGAACCCATCTTTCCAAATATACCATCAAGAGACATCAACACTACACATCCGATGACTACCAGGTCCAAGACGGGCTCCCTAAAACCAGTTCAACGACTTAATTTACTTCATCAAAATCAACCTACAGCTGACCCGACCTCATACAGCGAGGCGAGCAAGATATTCGAATGGCGGCAGGCAATGGCGCAGGAATTCTTTGCTCTTCAAAAACAGGGTACCTGGACACTTGTGCCACCACCGGTTAACAGTAAAATTCTAGGGTCAAAGTGGACCTACAGGACAAAACACAACTCTGACGGGTCCGTGGCCAGATACAAAGCACGCCTAGTCGCTCAAGGGAATCAACAAGAATACGGAATTAACTATCAGGACACATTTAGTCCGGTTGCAAAAATTCCTACCATTAGAATCTTATTCACCGTAGCACTATTCCATCATTGGCGTATCCAACAATTAGACGTCGACAACGCGTTCCTGCATGGAGATATCAATGAAACAATCTATATTCAGCAGCCCAAAGGATTCGTCGACGCAAACAATCCACTTCACGTCTGTCGTCTGCACAAGGCCATCTACGGATTACGGCAGGCCCCGCGACTTTGGTATACAACGTTCACATCCCATCTTCGTCAGCTCGGTTTTGCTCACAGTCAGGCCGATCCGTCCCTTCTAATAAGACACAAGGAGGCGACGCACATTTACCTGTTGGTATATGTCGACGATATACTAATTACCGGCAACAACGAGCAAGCCATCTCCGATCTCATCATACAGCTCAAAGACAAGTTCTCAATGAAACAACTAGGCTCGGCGAATCATTTCTTGGGCATCAAGATTGACCAATCCTCAGATAAGTATTTTCTCTCTCAAACTTCTTACGCCAAATCTATACTCAAACTCGCCGAGCTACAGAAATGTAACTCGGTAGCTAATCCCTCTATAACCAAATTAACAGCTATTCAGCAATCCGAACAGCCAGCATTTGATGACTTAAGATACAGGCAACTAATTGGCAGCCTTCAGTATCTGACACTAACAAGGCCGGACATTGCCCATGCGGTCAATAATCTTTCGCAGCACATGCACAACCCTGCTCCAATCCATACTCTAATGCTCAAGAAACTGCTCCGTTACATTCAAGGCTCAACGGATTTCGGCTTACCTATAACTCGAACGAGTCTACGGCTGCGCACGTACTCAGACGCAGACTGGGCATCTGATCCGGCAACTAGGAAGTCTACCTCCGGTTTTTGCACATTTTTAGGCGACACACTAGTATCGTGGACGGTGAAGAAACAAAACACCGTCTCTCGTTCCTCAACGGAATCGGAATACCGCGCCTTAGCATCCGCAACAGCGGATACCATATGGCTTAAGCGACTACTAATGGAGTTCGGTGTCCCTCATGCTGATCCTGTAGATGTATTCTGCGACAACATGTCCACTATCGCATTGGCAAACAATCCAGTATTTCACGCTCGCACGAAGCACATCGAAATTGATCAAAGATTCATACGAGATCATATCCTGAATAAAGTTATTCGTCTACTTCCCATTAGCACCGTCGATCAAATTGCAGATATTCTCACTAAGCCTTTGGCAACACCTCGATTCAAATTACTCCGGGACAAACTAACTATTATTTCAAATACTTAGTTTGAGGGGGAATGTTAAGAGCACATAATATATTTACCAACTTGTATCACAAACCAATTGTATTATGACAAGTGTACCTAGCCGGCATGAACAAAGCTATATATACCTACTGCTGCTATGTATTGAGATACGAAAGATAATAAAACTTTCTAGACATATTCTTGATCCTCTCTCTGTATCCTCTTTCCTTTTACATTTTCGGTTTCTACAGGTCCAATATGAAGAAGGGAGCTGTTTACTACATTAATTTTTAATCTCATACAGCTTTTATAAGTATATTGCCATAATTTAAGATTTTATATGCTCATTTTTAAAAATTTAAGGTATATTTATTCTAGATATATGACAAAAAGTTATCTTGATTGGGCATGAATCTCAAGGCAAAATTGAATTGGAATTTTCAAAATTAAATTTGTGATCATTTGAACTCCGATTTCAGCGATCTTATAGTTGAACTTAACATCTCAAAAAGAGGAACCCAACGACACCAAATTTGACTCAATCCGAGCCCAAATGGGACCAAATCGAAGACCAAAGTTCATTTGAAAGGTTCAAAATATAAATTGAATGACCAAACAATTTCCAAACATGACATGCTTATAATAGAATCGAGTAGCTCGACGAAACGAATCCAACGTGCCCAAGATTATTGAATTCTGATATCATTAAGTCATTCAAATGCATAGTAAACGATTCATGATCAAGAGGACCAATATCAGCCGTCCATTCAAACCACCCCCAACATACTATTGTTCTCCCTCTTATGTATTGGTCATCACACTCTCAGAAAATTATAAATAGATCTCTCATTTATCATGGAAAGGGGACCCAAGCAAGGAAGAGAGATAAAATAGAGTTCTCTTGCCACCATACTCCTCATCGACCACGGACGGACCAAAGACTATCATCAGACTTCTGCCCGACCACCAACTATCACTAGATTTTTGCCTGGCTTCCAATTATTATTGGACTTACACCCGACCACTAACAGACACAAAATTTATGCCCGGTCACTCACCATCGCCTAACTTCTACCAAGCCATCGACTGTCGTCGAACTTATTCATGTCTACTAATTATCGTCAGACTTCCCTTCGACAATTGTCTCCTGTTGACTATGGACCTTCTAACCATAGTCGTCGAACTACAGACTACTCGACTTCCGTCGCTCGCCGACTACGATCCTTCTGACTACCATCACCAGATAACGATTTTTCTAACTACTGTCGCCAGATAACTGTCTTACTGACCACTATCGCCTATCGACTACAGTCCTTCCGATCTCTGTCTCCAGACTACAGTCTTACTAACCACCATCACCCGCCGACTATGGTCCTTCCGGCCTCCATCGCTAGACAACGGTCTTTCTGACCACTATCGCTCATTGATTATGGTCCTTACGACCTCCATCGCCTGATAACGATCTTTCTGACCTTCGTCGAATGTTGACTACGGTCCTTCTGACCTCCGTCGCTAGACTAAGGTCTTTTCGACCTCTGTCGCTCGTCGATTACGGTCCTTCCAACCTCCGTAGCAAGACTACGACCTTTCTGACCACTGTCCTTCCGACCTTCGTCGCCAAACTACGATCTTTCTGACTACTCTCGCTCGCCGAATACGATTCTTTTGACCTCCGTAGATAGACAACAGTCTTTCTGACCACTGCCACATGTCGAATACGATCCTTCTGACCTTCTTCACCAGACTACAGTCTTTCTAATCACTGTTACCCGCCGACTACAGTCCTTTTGACCTCCTTCGCCGGACAACGATCTTTTTGACCACTATCGCCTGTCGACTACGGCTCTTCCAACATCTGTCGCCAAACTGCGGTCCTTCCGATCTCCATCGTCATACTACAGTCCTTATGACCTCCTTCGTCAAACTATAATCTTTCTGACCATTGTTGCCTACTGACTACGGTCATTCTGACCTTCGTCACCAGATAACAGTCTTTCTGATCAGTATTGCCCGTCGACTACGGTCCTTCCGACCTCGGTCGCTAGACAACAGTCTTTCCGACCTCTATCGCCTGTCGACAATCTTTCCGACCTCCGTCGCCCGTCGACTATGGTCCTTTCAATCTCTATCGCTAGATAATGGTCCTTCTGACCTCCGTTGCTTGCCGACTATGGTCCTTCTGACCACCACCATCCGACTACGATCTTTCCGACCTTTGTCGCCCGCCGGCTATGGTCCTGCCAATTAAACGAACATGTAAATACTTATTCTTCTAATTTCCACTATGTAATATGATGTAAAATTGCTACATCAAACCAAGGCCTTCGTTCAAGGAAAGGCCACATTTGTAATTAATACAAACACTAGTGGATTTATTCAAACTGAGTCATACCTCATGGTTTTTCCTCCTTTTCAAGGGTTTCCACGTAAAAAGTTTGGTGTCTCTTATGAACACTACATTATTTCTTTTATCTGATTGTGTGCAGGATTTTCATACGAAGTTAAGACGTTAAACTTTATATTTCTCTACCGCCGCGAATACTTCAGGATGCAACAATTCTAATTATATTAAGAAAATATTTCATCAGCATAGGAGAAATATTAAAAGGAATATAAATTATAGGTTGTTTAGAATTCGCTGGACCTGACTTTCTCCTTTAAATGAATTGATTTAGTTGTTTATGAGCTCAAAAAGTCGCAAGCCAAACAGTTGATAAGCGAGCTACAGTTATCTCTTAGGTCATTAATGAACATCTGTACCAGGTGATGATATTGGTATTATCTTGGACGAAGGATTATATATTTAGTTTATTAAAGATTGAATTTTTTATGCTTTGAACGTATCAGAATTTTTTTATATATTTATATATATAATATTTAATTTTAATATTTATTTATATGACATTGAAGATTTTAAATCACACAAAAATACCAGTAATATTAACTTATTTAAAATAAAAGTAATATTTTTAATGATATATTTTGATGAAATTTAGACATTAAAGTTGTGGATAAATTAATATAAAATTTTAGATGTTAGATATTGTTGTTTCATAAAAAAAAAATTCAGAGAGAGATAGAGAGGGAGTTACGAAAAAATTTAGAGAGAGAATTTTGCATAATAGCTTTGCACAAAGATCCAATACACAAATTGATAAATGAAAAGTGCACTTGTAATATTATAGTTCTTACATAAAAATTTTTAAAGAGAGAAAAAATTAAGGGACCTAGCTCACTTGAAATGATTTCACTATATGAATATTGATTAAAAAGATTTGTTCATTCCTCAACCTCTAGAAGATAATATTATAAGAGTATACGGAGCTGATAGAAAATATCATATAGTTAGCATGAGATGAAAGTCTTCTAGAAGGTAATACTCAAGTGACAGCACTCTGTAAGTGCTGGTCAAGCAATGGTAGCACAAAAATGATGATAGGATTGCGACGTTGTGATAGTGGTGCTCAAATGATAGTTGTAGGGCAGGGGCAGTTCAACAATGGTGTTCGGGTTGTAGCGGCTTGACTATGGTGGCCCAATGATGACGGTGGTCTGATGGGGTGGTTTAGTCCAACAATGGTGATACTTCAACAATTGTGGTCAAATGGAGTTGCTCCGCGATGTTGGCTAGGCATCGATGATCTGATGATAATGAATAGACTGTGACAATTCAATGATAGTAGTCACAAACGATAGTTGGACACCAAGGTTTGATTGTAGGGACCAAGTGATGGTTTGAGGGTGGTGGTTGTAATAACTAAAGGATCAAAGTACTTTTCAGATCGACCTAACTTGATTAAAAGTCAGATAATCTATTGATTTTTTTTTTAATGTTTGAACTCTTTTGTATGAGTCTGAGAATGATATGTGTGCATGAAAAAAGTCTGCATGTGTTATGGAGTGGTTTTTTTAGGCCTAAATGCATATTTATGAAATCTAATTTTTTTTCCATTTAGCACTATGACACTTAAATAGTGGTATCTCGACGCAATGAGTTCTAGATTTGGAAAATAAACTAGCGCCCCAATGCTGGAACAATGGTGCCCCGACATTAGGTAAGTTTTTTCATTTAAAATATTTTTTCAGTATTCATTTCACTCATTTTGTGCAAGCATTGACACGGATCCTGCCACCTCCCGCATTCATATGCGCACCCGTCCTCGTGTCCTGCACCCGCACTGTCACGACCCGATTCGACGGGGACGGATCCCGCCCAAACCGGATCGCGACCAGCCTAAACAAACTAACCAGGATCTGGTTTGGGAATTGGTTTCGGAACTGAATCTTCCAAATAATTCTCAAAACGGCCAGACAAACACAGAACAACAAAGCTACTATAAATCACCAAATACAGCGGAACAAAACATCTATCTTGTCTTTTCCTCAAATACAATCATCTACAAATACAGTGCATGGCTTTTGAACAGAAAGAAAGACAGAACAGAAAAGCCATGACTGTACAAAAATCAAAAGGTACAACAAATACCTATACGAATCAGACTCAGAAATCTACTCCTGGACTTCCTTCCCTTTCCCAGAACCTGAAAACCACCAGAAAACAAGAGTGAGCTCAACAGCTCAGCAAAGCAACAAACCTCCAATCAAAACTTTCAGAATTCAAAACCAAACTCATCTGACAGAAATCAGATCAGAAATCGGAATAGAATCGTACAGATTGTCAAACCGGACATATCAGAACGAAACAGAATAGAATCAGAACAGATACGGACAGATATCAAATCAGAATCAGAGTCGTACGGATTCAGAGTACAAACAGAACATAATAAATCAACAGAGTCAGAATTATACAGAGTTGTACGGAACAGAAATCGTATCAGAAACAGGACAGAATCAGACATATCACATTAACAAAATCAGAAATCAGAATTGCTTACCGAACAGATACTGAATTCGAAATCATATCAAATTAGATATCAGACAGATCAAATCATATCGTACGGAACTTATTATCGCTTACAGAACGGATACAGAAAGCAGAGTCAGATCAAATTAGATATCAGATATCAGATATATATTTAATAGCTAAATTCCCTGACACTGACTGAATCTCTTTGGATTCAGGCCCCTTATAACTCCCTTTGTGCTCACGGCACCAGAACAGATGTGCTTACAGCACCAGAACAGATTTCATCGGATCCGGAACAGAACAGATATCAGATTTTCAGATTTGAGCTCATTTCAGATTTCCCTGACACTTACTGAATCTCATAGGATCCAGGCCCCTTATAACTCCCTTTTTATAGCACATACAGATAGCATTTCAATTCAGAAGAAATCCGGGCAAATCAGAAATCAGACAAAAAATCGGGCAGCACAACGGCAGTAGACGGAATTTACACAAAATTTCCTGCAAAGAAAATTTACCAAATTCGCACAGAACGTAGATAATCATATTCCAGAACATTTATTCTACTGCACAGAGAATTTACGGATTCACAGAAAAATGTAATCAACTGAAAACGCTGCCGAATCAAAAATACCCGGACAAAAATCTTCGGAAAATAACCAAAAACTGCACACTCGGCACTTCAACAATATACAGAAAGTTACGCGGTAAAAACTGAATCAATCAAAAGTTACGGACGAAAATCGGTAACGGAAACGAAATCCGGACAGAAAATACCGCCAAACTCGACGGTTCTGAAAATTGAGAAAGGCGGAATGTGCCTTACTGTGATGCCCCAAGATCCGTGTAGCAAAAGGATTCGTCTGACATTCTGATCGAACTCCATTCCAGTTGCCTTGCTCGGACCTGAAATTTTAAACCACATATAATGAGCTACAATAGCCCAGCAGGTCACCAAAGCCTACAACTGAAATCAAAGCAAGGCGATGCTATCAATATGCATGTCAATCTATCAATCTGAATCAGTCAATGGTCAATGAGTCTATGCAGCGGAAATCCATAGTCAATAAAACCAGTCAATGCAGCGGCAGGCAATTCGATAAATCAACGCAATCAATCAATATCCGTCAATCAAATCAATACGGTCAAATCAGTACGATCTATTTAATGAAATCAATCGAGGAAAGCAATACGATAAATTTCAATCCAGTCTGACAAGAAATCTATACAACAGTCAATACGGTGTAGAACAGTAGCAACAGCGAGTCTATAAAATCTATAGGCAGCAATACAATGAATCTATACGATGTCCATGTCCATGCTATCAATGCAGTATCTATATCTATCAATGTCCATATCAATGCTCAGTAATCAATGCTCGGTAATCAATCAATGAAATCAATGAATCCGTACGATAAGAAATCAATTCGATAAATCCATCAAATCAATTCATCAATCGGAAATCAATAAATCAATGCATATCAGGAAATCCATACGATGCAAGATCATACAATTCCATACAATGGTCTTACTCGACAAGCACAAACACTAGTCATGATCAACCAGGTTAACTGGCTATTATCAATAGTGCTGTTGTAGAATCCGTTGCTGTTGTAGTCCGTACGTTGGTCTATCAATAAGAGTCGTCACTCTTTTTGCCCGTCGGCCGCCCGTCGGCATATAAAACTCCTTATGACTCCCATCTATAGTGCTGTTGTAGAAATCCATAATCGATGTTTAAAGGAAAGCCCGTCGGCCCACCATCCTGTACAGGTCAAGTCTATCTTCACCAACGTTCAACTAGGTTCCCACTTGTCTTTCAGGATCAATCAATCAATCCAATCAATAGTCAATGCAATAATCGATGCAATAAACAATATTAAAGAAATCTAGAACAATCATATCAATAGTCATACACGTATCAATTCAATCTATCAATTTCAGACAAATCAGAAATCATACGAAAATCGGGCAGCGTAACGGCAGTCGGTCAAATTTACACAAAAATCCTGCAAAAAGACACGATTTCCAAATTCTACCAAATTACAATAGAATATCTATAACATCAATGCAAGACTTTTATTCTATAGAAACCAAGTCAGAAAACATCCTGATAATTTTCTATTCAATTAAAAGCGCGTAGAACCAATTCCAACCGGAAGAAAATTCGTAGAATACAGTCAAATCGTGTAGAATAATCATATCTATAACACTCTAAAAGTTGTGCGGTGAAAGTCGTGTCAAATCAAAATCATGTCGAAAAGTCGACTACGAAAACACAAAACAGATCTCAACTCGGTCAAAACTCAACTTCTTTGAAAACAGAAATAGGATTCGGAGTCCTTACCACGAGATCTTCACTTTTCCCAACAGCAGCGTCGGACGAAAAGCGCTCCGCGGTCTCCGAAAACCAGCTTTTCTCTATTTCCTTTTCTCTTTCTCTCTCCTCAGATATTTTCGTTTTTATAAAAATGATTTTCTCTCTCCTCAAAACGAGCTGATTTTCTTATATCTGTGAACTGATCGGCCAGGCCGATATTCACATCGTCCCGGGACGATCAGACCAAATCCTGATCGTCCTGGACCTCACCCAGGGCTATTGTCTGGCCGATAATTTCTACAGTACAGATCGGCCCGGACGATCTCACGATCGGCCCGGACGATCCTGTCCAGAAATCATCCAGAAAACACTCCAGAAATCAGCTGTTTTCCATGCACTGATCGGCCTGGACGATCTCAACTTCGTCCTGGCCGATTCTGGGAGGGAAATCCAATTCAGAGAGGAACAGTAAGGGAACGAGATATTACAATCTCCCCACCTTAGAAAAATGTCGTCCCGACATTTCCCTAAAGGTACGAAGCAAAACACGAAGCAAACCAAATCGATCGAAATCCAAATCCAAAACAAAACTCGTCGAAATCCATACAAAACACACAATGCAATCAATCAAATGTCAATCACTATGTATGCAAAATGAATAGAATGGATTCATTCTATCAAACTATCAATCAAATCCTTTCACTACACTTGCTCTGATACCACCTGTGACGCCCCAAGATCCGTGTAGCGAAAGGATTCGTCTGACATTCTGATCGAACTCCATTCCAGTTGCCTTGCTCGGACCTGAAATTTTAAATCACATATAATGAGCTACAATAGCCCAGCAGGTCACCAAAGCCTACAACTGAAATCAAAGCAAGGCGATGCTATCAATATGCATGTCAATCTATCAATCTGAATCAGTCAATGGTCAATGAGTCTATGCAGCGGAAATCCATAGTCAATAAAACCAGTCAATGCAGCGGCAGGCAATTCGATAAATCAACGCAATCAATCAATATCCGTCAATCAAATCAATACGGTCAAATCAGTACGATCTATTTAATGAAATCAACCGAGGAAAGCAATACGATAAATTTCAATCCAGTCTGACAAGAAATCTATACAACAGTCAATACGGTGTAGAACAGTAGCAACAGCGAGTCTATAAAATCTATAGGCAGCAATACAATGAATCTATACGATGTCCATGTCCATGCTATCAATGCAGTATCTATATCTATCAATGTCCATATCAATGCTCAGTAATCAATGCTCGGTAATCAATCAATGAAATCAATGAATCCGTACGATAAGAAATCAATTCGATAAATCCATCAAATCAATTCATCAATCGGAAATCAATAAATCAATGCATATCAGGAAATCCATACGATGCAAGATCATACAATTCCATACAATGGTCTTACTCGACAAGCACAAACACTAGTCATGATCAACCAGGTTAACTGGCTATTATCAATAGTGCTGTTGTAGAATCCGTTGCTGTTGTAGTCCGTACGTTGGTCTATCAATAAGAGTCGTCACTCTTTTTGCCCGTTGGCCGCCCGTCGGCATATAAAACTCCTTATGACTCCCATCTATAGTGCTGTTGTAGAAATCCATAATCGATGTTTAAAGGAAAGCCCGTCGGCCCACCATCCTGTACAGGTCAAGTCTATCTTCACCAACGTTCAACTAGGTTCCCACTTGTCTTTCAGGATCAATCAATCAATCCAATCAATAGTCAATGCAATAATCGATGCAATAAACAATATTAAAGAAATCTAGAACAATCATATCAATAGTCATACACGTATCAATTCAATCTATCAATTTCAGACAAATCAGAAATCATACGAAAATCGGGCAGCGTAACGGCAGTCGGTCAAATTTACACAAAAATCCTGCAAAAAGACACGATTTCCAAATTCTACCAAATTACAATAGAATATCTATAACATCAATGCAAGACTTTTATTCTATAGAAACCAAGTCAGAAAACATCCTGATAATTTTCTATTCAATTAAAAGCGCGTAGAACCAATTCCAACCGAAGAAAATTCGTAGAATACAGTCAAATCGTGTAGAATAATCATATCTATAACACTCTAAAAGTTGTGCGGTGAAAGTCGTGTCAAATCAAAATCATGTCGAAAAGTCGACTACGAAAACACAAAACAGATCTCAACTCGGTCAAAACTCAACTTCTTTGAAAACAGAAATAGGATTCGGAGTCCTTACCACGAGATCTTCACTTTTCCCAACAGCAGCGTCGGACGAAAAGCGCTCCGCGGTCTCCGAAAACCAGCTTTTCTCTATTTCCTTTTCTCTTTCTCTCTCCTCAGATATTTTCGTTTTTATAAAATGATTTTCTCTCTCCTCAAAACGAGCTGATTTTCTTATATCTGTGAACTGATCGGCCAGGCCGATATTCACATCGTCCCGGGACGATCAGACCAAATCCTGATCGTCCTGGACCTCACCCAGGGCTATTGTCTGGCCGATAATTTCTACAGTACAGATCGGCCTGGACGATCTCACGATCGGCCCGGACGATCCTGTCCAGAAATCATCCAGAAAACACTCCAGAAATCAGCTGTTTTCCATGCACTGATCGGCCTGGACGATCTCAACTTCGTCCTGGCCGATTCTGGGAGGGAAATCCAATTCAGAGAGGAACAGTAAGGGAACGAGATATTACACTTACCTTGCGTACAGCAAAATCCTCAACAGTCTCGACGAACGAAAACGGACCCGCGGCTTCCCGAAATCAACTTTTCCTTTTTCTCTTTTTCTTCCTCTCTCCTCGGATCAAAATCTGATATTTTATAAAATTTTTCTCTCTCCTCAAAATATCTCATTTCCCTTAAGAAATGCTCAGATCGTCCTGGACGATCGCACTTCGTCCCGGACGATGTGTGCTCTGGAAAATCCTCGTCCAGACGAAATTTTCATCATCGTCCCCGGCGACAGGTCCTCGGGAGAATTTTCGTCCAGACGATCCAAATTTCGTCCCGACGAATCATACAACCAAAACTGATTTTCTGCACAACCTGTACCGATCGTCCCGGACGATCCAACTTCGTCCCGGACGAACCTGGAGCAGAACTGATATTATAATCTCCCCAACTTAAAAAAAAAATGTCGTCCTCGACATTATCCAATCTAACCTCCGTCAAAACAAGTACGGGTACGACTGTCTCATGCCAGACTCCTTCTCCCAAGTGGCTTCCCGTGCAGTACGGTGCTTCCACTGGACTTTAACCATCGGAATCTGTTTACTTCGTAGTTTTCGGACGTCGTATGCCAAAATCAACTCTGGTTCTTCATTGTACGCCAGATTCTCCTGAATCTCAACCTCATCAGCAGATACCTTCTTACCAGAGTCTGATACCCACTTCCTCAAAGTGGATACATGAAACACATTATGCACGTCGGGCATCGAATCAGAAAGCAAAAGTCTGTAAGCAGCTTTCCCAATCCTTTCTAAAATTTCAAAAGGTCCAACATACCTTGGACTAAGCTTGCTTACCTGACCAAATCTGCTCACACCTTTCATCGGGCTGACTTTGACATACACAAAGTCACCGACTTGAAACTCAACGAACCTGTGCTTCTGATTGTAATACTTCTGTTGACGGTCCTGAGCTGCTTTCAATCTTTCTTTAATCAAATTAATTTTCTGAACAGTTTCATCAGCAAAAGTGGCACCCAAAGTCTGTCTATCTCCGACCTCCGTCAGAGTCAAAGGAGTCCGGCACTTCCTGCCATACAAAGCCTCGTACGGTGCCATACCAATACTGGATTGGAAGCTATTGTTGTAAGCAAACTCAATCAAAGGGATATGATCTTCCCAGCTTCCTCCAAAATCTAAAACACAAAGTCTCAATAGATCTTCCAATACCTGAATGGTCCTCTCAGACTGTCCATCAGTCTGAGGATGAAAAGCTGTACTGAAATGCAGTTTAGTACCCAAGCCTTGCTGAATGCCCTTCCAAAGTCTGGAAGTAAAACGTCCGTCTCGATCAGATACAATCACGCGAGGCACACCGTGCAATCTGATAATCTCCTTAACATAAACCTGTGCCAAGCGCTCTACTGAATCAGTCTGTCTGATCGGAAGAAAATGGGCTGACTTCGTCAATCGATCTACGACTACCCAGATGGCATCGTGTCCTTGCCGTGATCGAGGAAAACCCATCGCAAAATCCATCGTCACCTCCTCCCACTTCCACTCAGGGATAGGTAACGACTGCAACAGTCCACCTGGTCGCTGATGCTCTGCCTTCACCAACTGACAGGCCTCGCATCTCGACACAAACTCCGCCACATCCTTCTTCATCCCAGGCCACCAAAATAATAGCTTCATATCAGCATACATCTTACCACTGCCTGGATGAATAGTATAGCCAGAATGATGAGATTCATACAGAATCTCCTGCCTCAAATCTCTAAATACAGGTACCCATAACCTGTTCTTGCAGAAAATAGCACCAGAATCAGAAATTCGAAGTTCAGGAGTTTTACCAGATCCAATCTGAGCAATCAACTTCGAATAATCAGAATCTGACTTCTGGGCTTCTTGAATCCTTGTCTCCAAATTAGACTGAATACTCATCTGAGCCAAATCCAACCCATTGGAGAGAATCACCTCCAACTGCAAGCGTTTCATATCTCGAATCAGAAAGTCATCGGAAGTAAGCTGAATACCTGATAATCCAGAAGACTTCCTGCTCAAAGCGTCCGCTACCACATTAGCCTTCCCAGGCTGGTACTGAATAGTCAGATCATAGTCCTTGATTAACTCGAGCCACCTTCTCTGTCTCAGGTTCAGATCCTTCTGAGAAAAAATATACTTCAGGCTCTTATGATCAGTAAAGATCTCACAACTGACGCCATACAGATAATGACGCCAAATCTTCAAAGCAAATACTACAGCAGCTAACTCCAGATCGTGCGTCGGGTAATTCTTCTCATGTGGCTTTAACTGTCTAGAAGCATAAGCAATTACCTGACCACGCTGCATCAGAACACATCCCAGTCCTTTCAGTGAAGCATCACTGAAGACCTGAAAACCTTCCGTACCTGACGGAAGTGCTAACACTGGAGCTGAAGTCAAACAGTCCTTCAATTTCTGAAAACTAGCTTCACACTCCGGTGTCCAAACAAAAGCTACTGACTTCTGCGTCAGTCTCGTCAGAGGCGTCGAAATCTGTGAAAATCCCTTCACAAATTTCCTATAATACCCGGCCATGCCCAAGAAACTACGTACCTCAAATACCGTAGTCGGCCTTGGCCAATCAGCAACCGCCTGAATCTTCTGGGGATCAACAGAAATGCCTTCTCCGCTAATCACATGCCCCAGAAAAGAAATACTCTTCAGCCAGAATTCACACTTGGAGAACTTGGCATACAGCTGATGCCGCCTCAAGGTCTCCAACACAATGCTCAAATGTCTGGCATGCTCATCCTCAGAAGCAGAATACACCAAAATATCATCAATAAAGACGATCACGAACTGATCCAGAAACTCCCTGAATACTCGGTTCATCAGATCCATGAAAATAGCAGGCGCATTGGTTACCCCAAAAGGCATAACTAAAAACTCGTAGTGCCCGTACCGAGTACTGAAAGCAGTCTTCACCACATCAGATTCCTTCACCTTCACCTGATAGTATCCGGATCGCAAATCAATCTTCGAAAATACTGAAGATCCGGAAAGCTGATCAAACAAGTCGTCGATCCGAGGCAAAGGATACTTATTCTTGATAGTGACCTTGTTCAAATCTCTGTAATCGACACACATACGGAGTGTCCCGTCCTTCTTCTTTACGAACAAAACAGGTGCTCCCCAAGGCGAAACACTAGGACGAACAAAACCTCTGTCAACTAGCTCCTGAAGCTGAACTTTCAACTCAGAAAGTTCTTTCGGTGCCATTCTGTACGGAGCTTTTGATATAGGAGCTGTACCCGGAAAAACATCGATAGAGAACTCCACCTCTCTATCCGGAGGTAAACCAACCAACTCCTCAGGAAAAACATCGGCAAACTCCCGTACCACTGGGATCTCAGAAACAGAACCAACCTCCAGGTTCAGATCCCGCACCGAAGCCAAAAACACTGGGTAACCCTTCTTCCACATTTTGCTCACCTCCAACGCAGAAATCAGACTGGAGAGAACACCTCGTAATCCCTGAAATACAACTCTCTCTCCAGCCACAAGCAAACTCACTTGCTTCTTCAGACAATCAATCTGAGCCTCATACAGACTCAGCCAATCCATGCCCAAAATTACGTCATACGAAGAAATCGGTAACAAAATCAGGCTTGACTTCCACTTCTTGCCAGCAATGTCAATCTCACAAAAACAAAACTTGCGGGCAATCAAATTACTTCCAGCCGGTAAAATCACAGAAAGAGAAATCGGCAACAAAACAGAATCCAAATGCAAAAGCTCAAAACAGCGCTCGGACAGAAAAGAGTGACTAGCTCCAGAGTCAAACAAAACACGACAGGACTGATCAGAAATATAAATCGTACCTGTCACAACATCCGGAGCATCACGAGCCTCCTGCTGACTCAGGCTGTAAACTCGTGGCTGAACTGGAGCAGGAGCTGAAGCAACAGAACTACTCTGCTCCCTCTGAACCGTAGGTGGTCTCCGTGGTCCAGAACTAGTACTACCACCTCTTCCAGAAAATCCCTCAGGGCGAGGAGGAACAGTCCTCGGTCTTCCTGCTGCAGAACCGGTAGGTCTAACAGAGCCCTCAGGTCGGAACTCAGAACGTCGATCAAATCCAGCCTGTGGACACTCTGCAATCCTATGTCCAGGCTGACCACATCTGAAACACAGACCAGCCATCCTATAGCACTGGCCATGATGTCGCCGTCCACAACTCTGGCACACAGGTGCCCCACTGACAGATCCTGAACTCGTCGTACTGGTAGCAGTACCAGACGATTCTCCACTCCTCCTGGAGTCAGATCTGTTGACTCCGGATCCAGAACCAGTCACAAATCTCCTCTTCCCAGAGGAACCACTGCCAGAAGCCTCACCGCCAAATCTCTTCCTACTCGCAGTCCACCGCTGCTGAGTAGCCATCAGATCATTCTCAATCAGACGAGCTCGCTCCACAAGCTCAGCGAAATCAGAAATGTGAAAAGGCACCAGGGGCTGCCTCAGACTATCTCGCAATCCCCTCAGAAATCTGTAGCACCTCTCAGCAGAAGTGCTCACTAGCTGCGGAGCATACCTGGCTAGTGCAGTAAACTCAGCCTCGTACTGCATCACCGTCTTGCTCCCCTGAACCAGTCTCAGAAAACTCTCCTGCATCTGCTGTCGTGCAGAAGGGGGAACAAACCAGTCTCGAAATACCTCAGTGAACTCGTCCCAAGTGATCAAAGAGTTCAGCCTACCCTGAAATCTGGCCGCCTGTTGGCCTTCCCACCAGTGCTCAGCCTCTCCATCCAACAGAAAAACTGCCAACGGAACTTTCCTATCCGCTGGACACTGCATCCCATCAAAAGTCTTTTCCAATCTCCTCAGCCACTCCTCGGCTGCTTTGGGCTCAACAGTGCCCTCAAATCTCGGAGGTTTCAACCTCAAAAATAACTGTAAATGTCTATCAATATCCTCTGATCTGACAGTAACAGCTCTGCTCTGAGTCTCGCTCATCATCTGAGCAACAAGTGTAGCAAACTGAGCAAGTGTATCAGCACCGGCCACTGGGGCTGTACTCCCCACTGGTGCTGCCTGACTGGCACTCTGCCCGTCTGTCATGTCTGGGTCTGGCTGATCCATACAAAAAAATTCAGAAAATCCGGAAAACTATCACAAAAACAACACGAAAACAACACAATAAAAAGCCAAACGACCCAAAACTACCCCTAGACAGACTCACTGATCACTTCCTATAGCTCTGTCTTACAATCCAACCAGTTTCCAAACCAGTGCTCTGATACCACTCAAAAGGCTTTGTCACGACCCGATTCGACGGGGACGGATCCCGCCCAAACCGGATCGCGACCAGCCTAAACAAACTAACCAGGATCTGGTTTGGGAATTGGTTTCGGAACTGAATCTTCCAAATAATTCTCAAAACGGCCAGACAAACACAGAACAACAGAGCTACTATAAATCACCAAATACAGCGGAACAAAACATCTATCTTGTCTTTTCCTCAAATACAATCATCTACAAATACAGTGCATGGCTTTTGAACAGAAAAAAAGACAGAACAGAAAAGCCATGACTGTACAAAAATCAAAAGGTACAACAAATACCTATACGAATCAGACTCAGAAATCTACTCCTGGACTTCCTTCCCTTTCCCAGAACCTGAAAACCACCAGAAAACAAGAGTGAGCTCAACAGCTCAGCAAAGCAACAAACCTCCAATCAAAACTTTCAGAATTCAAAACCAAACTCATCTGACAGAAATCAGATCAGAAATCGGAATAGAATCGTACAGATTGTCAAACCGGACATATCAGAACGAAACAGAATAGAATCAGAACAGATACGGACAGATATCAAATCAGAATCAGAGTCGTACGGATTCAGAGTACAAACAGAACATAATAAATCAACAGAGTCAGAATTATACAGAGTTATACGGAACAGAAATCGTATCAGAAACAGGACAGAATCAGACATATCACATTAACAAAATCAGAAATCAGAATTGCTTACCGAACAGATACTGAATTCGAAATCATATCAAATTAGATATCAGACAGATCAAATCATATCGTACGGAACTTATTATCGCTTACAGAACGGATACAGAAAGCAGAGTCAGATCAAATTAGATATCAGATATCAGATATATATTTAATAGCTAAATTCCCTGACACTGACTGAATCTCTTTGGATTCAGGCCCCTTATAACTCCCTTTGTGCTCACGGCACCAGAACAGATGTGCTTACAGCACCAGAACAGATTTCATCGGATCCGAAACAGAACAGATATCAGATTTTCAGATTTGAGCTCATTTCAGATTTCCCTGACACTTACTGAATCTCATAGGATCCAGGCCCCTTATAACTCCCTTTTTATAGCACATACAGATAGCATTTCAATTCAGAAGAAATCCGGGCAAATCAGAAATCAGACAAAAAATCGGGCAGCACAACGGCAGTAGACGGAATTTACACAAAATTTCCTGCAAAGAAAATTTACCAAATTCGCACAGAACGTAGATAATCATATTCCAGAACATTTATTCTACTGCACAGAGAATTTACGGATTCACAGAAAAATGTAATCAACTGAAAACGCTGCCGAATCAAAAATACCCGGACAAAAATCTTCGGAAAATAACCAAAAACTGCACACTCGGCACTTCAACAATATACAGAAAGTTACGCGGTAAAAACTGAATCAATCAAAAGTTACGGACGAAAATCGGTAACGGAAACGAAATCCGGACAGAAAATACCGCCAAACTCGACGGTTCTGAAAATTGAGAAAGGCGGAATGTGCCTTACCTTGCGTACAGCAAAATCCTCAACAGTCTCGACGAACGAAAACGGACCCGCGGCTTCCCGAAATCAACTTTTCCTTTTTCTCTTTTTCTTCCTCTCTCCTCGGATCAAAATCTGATATTTTATAAAATTTTCTCTCTCCTCAAAATATCTCATTTCCCTTAAGAAATGCTCAGATCGTCCTGGACGATCGCACTTCGTCCCGGACGATGTGTGCTCTGGAAAATCCTCGTCCAGACGAAATTTTCATCATCGTCCCCGGCGACAGGTCCTCGGGAGAATTTTCGTCCAGACGATCCAAATTTCGTCCCGACGAATCATACAACCAAAACTGATTTTCTGCACAACCTGTACCGATCGTCCCGGACGATCCAACTTCGTCCCGGACGAACCTGGAGCAGAACTGATATTACACGCACACACTACCTGCGTCACACCAAATCAGCGCCCATGCACCCTATCACACTCACACATGCTTCTGATCATGTGCTGCCTCACCCGAGCCCTTGCGCTCTCACCCGCAAGTTTTCTCGCATCGCTCGGGTTAACCAGATACGATTTAGTGGGTCGGATCAACGTGATAATCCGGAGGATCAAGTCTAGGTCAGAATTCCTTACCCGTTTGCAAAATCTGGTTCGACTAGGGTCAATTTCGGGTTGGACCCAAATCTGACCCAAAAAACCCGTTTTGACACCCTTAGCTATTATGATTTGCTCAGTATAATGAATTATTATATTACATTTGATAATTTTAAAAAGTATTTAATAAAAGAAATATTTAAAAATTTAGATTGATATTTGTGGCCTATGGAGTCGTTTTAGCTCATTGTTATTTTGCATTATATTTTTAGGGTTAGAGAAAGAGAAATTGTTCTTTAAATAGCATATTAAGGAATCTGATTTGAGTATGTAGATATTTTTTCTTTTGATTTTTATACAAACATGATTAGTATTTATTAACATATTAAGTAGTTTTTATTTATAGTTCTGCACTATGAATGTATATGCATTTTGATGATCAATGAAAAAAAGGTTTCTAGATGAGTTTATTTTAAAGTCTGATTTTATTACCATCTCTATATTTATTATTGTTATTAAGTTAATTTGAAAGAAGATATTTGAAAACTTTTCAAAACTTAGATCTTGGGATTCAAATGTTACAGCTCAACACGAAGTATGTCAGTCTAAATGGGTTGGATGTGATAGTGGCTAGGTAGCTAAGGTTCAAATGCAACGGTCTGACTGCATTAGTTGGGCGACGAAGGCTCGAGCGATGGTTCAACAATAGCTATTTGGCGGTAGTTTGGCATCCATAAATGGGAGAGTGTCTGATGATTGAACTTGGGTGGAGCTCTATGATTCTTTAAGCCTATGAGCTCTTTTAAATCTTAAGCCAAAGTTTCTCTTCATGTACAGAATGTAGCATATTATTAGATTTTTAATACTGACATGACATATAAATATGAAAAAAAATTCCAGAATACTCCATAAATTGGCATTTATTAATTTTTTTTAATAATACGGCATTTTTTTTAGTATTTAAGTGCCTTAATATTGTCAGAATTAAACGATATTGAGCTTGTTGGATTCATCTCATCAAAATGCTTAATTTGACTATAAGCATGCCAAATTTAAAGTTCATTTGATCATCTAATTTATATTCCTATAATTTTAATTACGTTTCAATTACTTGATTTGAGTTCATTTGGGCTTATATCAAATTACTTTTGGTGTTAATGGATTTGTCTGATCAAGATATTTAGTTCGATGGTAAGTTCACTAAAATTCAAGTTCAAATAGCTTTTAATTTAATTCAAATATGCATTAACCTTCGTGTCTAAGCGAACTAATTTTTATGATACATCCTATAGGCAAATACATAAAAATTTATAATATGTGTTGCATGCTTGAACATTCACATTGTTATAGAGATATAGAGTTTAGTGTCCTAGTTTTTTACGAAGATCTAACACACATACATATAAGAGTGAGGGTGTAAAAGTAAAAAAAGACACTAAGATTTTTATGTGAAAAATCTTGAAAGTGAGAAAAAATCACAAAGCCTAATCATATTAAAATGATTGTACTAGTGTTCATAGTTTATTATAAATGATGCTCTTCCTCAGGGGAAGGCCTTAGCTGAATATAGAAAATATATATCATTATAGAGCACATTACATGATTAGAGTTGGAAGAATCTAATGACATAAGATTTATTCTCAAATGACTTATTTTGATGTCACTAAGTTCGTCTCATTGAGATGCTCATTTTTAACCATAAGTGTGCTGAAATTAAAGTTCAATGATCCAAAATCTAATTTCAAAAATTACTTTGAGATTCCTATTTGATCAAGATATTTTTGATGAAGTATCAATATGTATCTGAACTTTTCATTAATATATATCAAAGAGTTGAAGGGGAGATGTTGGCGTCTTATGCTGATAACCTAACTAAAGAATGTATATGCTTATAAAAAAAAATTGCGCATCATTTTTTCATACATAAATGCGCGATACATGCAATGATTTTGTACTTTATAATTTATTATAAAGCATAGATGAAATAAAATAAAGAACTAATCTTTGTCCACAGCTCGGCCCATTTTCAATCGTGGGGAGCATACGAAATAAAAATAAAAGAAAATTTCCAGTAAATCCATTCATCGGGTAATGATTTCCCCTCTGCACTCCGCACCTAATAATCTCTCCTATTCCTGGCGGCTATGATTCGGCCTAACGTTTCTTCTTCCATTTTTATTTGATTTAGTTTTTCTTAGCGACTTTTCCCGTATTCTATTAAAATTCCGTTCTGTCCTCCAAAAATCTAGCAGAATGAATATTCAACGCGCTCCAACGCGGTTATTGGCCATCTATTCTTAGCTTGCAAGGTAATTCCTTTGTGCAATTTATGAGTTTTTTGAAGCTTAGGTCTTGAAGGGGACTTGTTTGAATTAAGATCTTGGTTTCGTCCTTTTCTTCCTTTTTTTCCAGAAATATTGGAGTATCTTTGGTATTTATTCCGGTTGGTTGATTCGGCTGTTGAGAAAAGAGCGAGGTTTGGATCTGGATTTTCTTGATATTTGATTATCTCTTGAACGAATCAAAATAAATTTTTTTTTTTACTCAAATTCCTTCAATCAAGTCGAAGGAAAAGATGGGAGCTTGCTGCGGCAAAGGGAAGGAAACTAGACCAGCATCAAATGTATATTCCTATCAGAGGCCACGGCCGCCGCCACAAGCGGTGAAACCCTCACCACCGCCGCCAACTTCTTACCGGCCCGAGGCTCCACCAACGGGAACTCGTCATTCTCCACCTTCTCCACTAAAGCCAAATCCACCAGTTCCATCACCTAAGCCTGCCCTAACCTATGATACAATTCTTGACAAACCATTTGATGATGTTAGACGCAACTATACTCTTGGCAAGGAGCTTGGCCGGGGCCAATTTGGTGTCACCTACCTTTGCACAGAGAATTCCACTGGTCATTCTTATGCCTGCAAGTCCATTTCGAAACGCAAGCTTGTGCATAAAAATGACAAGGAGGATACCAAGAGGGAGATCCAAATCATGCAGCATTTGAGTGGGCAGTCAAATATTGTAGAATTCAAGGGTGCATATGAGGATAAGAATTCAGTTCATCTTGTGATGGAGCTATGTGCAGGTGGTGAGCTTTTTGATCGGATAATTGCGAAAGGGCATTACACGGAGCGCGCAGCTTCGAGCATATGCAGGGATATTGTTAATGTGGTGAATATTTGCCATTTCATGGGTGTGATGCACCGGGATCTTAAGCCCGAGAACTTCTTACTTGCAACAAAAGATGAAAATGCATTGCTTAAGACTACTGATTTTGGGCTCTCAGTTTTTATTGAGGAAGGTGCTATGTCTCTCCCCTAAAAAGTAGTAAAAACTCCATTTTTACTTGCATATTGTTGCCTTATTACATTGTTCTGGTAGCTCAACAAGAATTTATGCTTTGCTTTATGGAGATTGAAAATTTTAATCATCCTCAACATCATACAGCAGGAGTACTACTCTTTTTTATTATCCCTTTTAAGGTGTATTACTTTTGAACAAATGCTCGTCTAGGGCAAATTATGAGTTATGTTAAGTAAAGCTGCAAAAAGGGTAACTGAGCAACGGACTAAGGCTGATTTTTAAGCCCTAGAACAAGTTTCACTTGCCTTTTTCCTGATTTATATTAAGCATCTGAACACATGATATTCTTTTTGTATGGGTATTTCATTTAATGCAACCTTATCCTCATATGTTGATGATGTATTATTAGTGGATTATGAACTGATAATCTTTCATTCTGTGTACTAGTGTGAATTTTAGTTTTCATTGTTTATTTTTGTTATGAATAACCAGTTAAATGGATGACTAATTCTCACTTAAATAAAAAATATATCAGATAATCTGCATGGATATCTATTATCTTCATTCTGCCTTCTTGATAGAATTGATGCCATAGGAATTTGTCAATTCTATATGAGCTTAGATCCTCTAAGTTTTTTGGCAAATTCCTGGTAAGTTAGAGATCAATATGAGCTATGGTATGGTTTTTATCTTCTTGAGTTGAGGAATCTTATTTCCTTTTTTAGCTTGTAGTTCTAGTTTGATGCTTTATCATATTATTTTGTGCTGCTTTGCTTTTACTGGCAAACCATGAGCCTTTCTTTTGGTTTTGAAGGCTTAAGTTGCTATATGAACAAGATAAATGCTGTTGAATCCATTCAAAATTATTGCATATTTGCATCGCCCTGTTCAATTCTTGATTAAGATAAATCAAGAGAAGATTGCTAGAATACTTGAATTCCTTGTTTGTTTTGTTTTGGAGGCATTTCAATATCTCAATGTAATTTAAATGTTAAATGTGGACTTGATCTTCCCCCGGATCCTATAGATCCAAAGTTCACGCTTTGGGATTAAGGAGATTTTATGTTCATTTTATTGTTATGAAAGTCCATTTTGCTTGAAATTAGTGAGTCTTACATGAAGTTTGAGAAGCTGTAATACAAACATATTTAAAGTTTAAAGATATTGCTCTCACATATAAAGCTCAAGAGAAAACTTTCAACCTCCAAGCAAAGTAATATATCTTTCATTGAATACTTGAGGCAATGAAGGTTTTCTAATTAGAGTCAGATTGCAACTATGATCTAAAAAGAAATTTAATGAATGATGGTGTAGGGATTATAAATTAAATGTTGAAAAGGAAAGGATCATTGAGTTTCTTGTAACTTTTAATATACAATTTGATCAAATTCCAGATCTTAGGCAAGGAGATCATGCCCTCTCTTTAATGAAGCAATGAAGGTTTTCTAATTAGAGTCAGATTACTGCTATGATCTGAAAAGAAATGTAATGAATGATGGTGTAGTGAATCTAAAGTAAATATTGGAAAATAGGATCTTTGAGTTTCTTATAACTTTTAATATACAATTTGATCAAATTTCAGATCTTAGGCGCGGAGATTAATAAAACAACCCCCCCCCCCCCCCCCCTCACACGCACATACCGACGTTATGACTTGGAGAAGGAAAAGTTGTAATGGAAGAAACACCCAGCTAAGAAGGGTCAACTATGGCAAAAATAAAAACTTAAGGCGGATGTCAGATGACCACTGATCCTTCTAAAATAATGGATAAAAATTCTACCAAAAAGTCAATTTATGATGCTACTACTGCAAGAAGAATGACATACTAAATAAAGTATTGAAAATTCAATGGAAAACCTCAAGGCTATGGTGGATACAAAGAAATCCATTCAAATGAACTTGCTCATTTCACAAAATTTGGAGGACTCAAGTCTGGATAAATTGACTAGCTAAGGAACCTTCTCAACTCTCTAGAAAAGCTATTAGGGTCATGATTTCTAACTCAAAAGGGTGACATTTCTAATCTTTGTGTTTTAAATGTCTCAAATATTTTCTCCAATACATGGGTAATCAACTCAAGTGTCTTTAACCTCATGAAAATTTCAGCCAATATCATCCAAACCAATCAATCCTAACATGGAGATAAGAAAATCAAAATAACCGATGACTCCTTTACCGCTATTTTAGGACAGGGAATTTTCTCGTACTTCCTTTTCTCACCCTCAATAATATTGGTGAGGACATCAGCAGGAGATTCCATAATGTCTATCATCGGAAGCAGCACAAAGCGATGGCCTCGATCAGAAGTCTTTATTTTTTATTTATATTTTGTATTGGTGTTTCTTTTATTAGTTGTGATGATTGTACTCATTATCTGTTTGTGTTTCAGTTGTAGCCCTGAGGGCATTCTTGTCTTTCTTTTTTAATTATTTGGAGGCCTATATATAAGGTCCTCATCTTGTATGATAGATATTGATGAATGAAATAAAATTTCTGTTTTCTCTCTAGAGCTTGTGAGTTCTTGAGTGGTGAAGTCCCAAGGTGTGGGCAAAGCAATACCCACCAGTCGACGGAAGTGTCCGGGGCTCGTGGTCTGACTCCTCCTCTTACTTCACCGTCGGCCTCCTTAATCCTCCTCACCCGTCGGCCGCCCTTCTCTCGCCCTTCCCCACAGCCGCCACATAGCCCTCTCCACCGGCCACACTCCCCACTTCCCATTAGACTGTCGACCTCCCTTTCCTTTCTACCCCACCGGCCAAGCCCTTTCTCTCCCAAGCCCACCGCCGGCCACATCACCTTCCCCCCCTCTTAATGTTGAGTTCAATCTTCATTAAGACCTTCCTAATTAAGCCTACATAATTTGGGAAAGATTTCATTCTATTTGAAATTCAAATTTTGAATTTTGATTTTTTTTCCTAAATTAACCATGTTAAATTAGGAAAGTTTTTAAATTGAATCTAATTTAATTTTAAATTAGATCGGACCTTATTATTTCCTTCTTAATTTAGTTTCATGAATTAGGAATCCTTAGTAACTCCCACAAATCTCTCCCAATCCCATGCATGTCGTCGGCCCCTCCATGGGATCTCCGTCCTCTCTCCTTTTTAATCTCCCTCCACTTGAATTTGATTTTCAAATTTCAAATTCTTAAATCCCTTTTCCTATTTTACTAAAATCTGAAATTAGCTTGAATTTGATTTTCAAATTTCATATTCTTATATCCCTTTTCCTATTTTACTAAAATCTGAAACTAATTTCAGATTTTATATTACTTTCCCTTTCCAAACCCAAACCCTAATTCCACCAGCCCCTCTTCCCTTAGCCGCCCCTTCTTCCTTCCCGTCTCTTGGAAACCTTCTTGCATCGTGAACTACACTCCAAGAAAGAAGGCCTCCCTCCATCAACAATCCCCTTGATTAGTGCATGGCCAATTCGGATCGTGATTGTGGATTCCTCTACGACAATCAAAGTTAGTGGTTTGACTCTTGTTTACGTTGTTATTTTAAAGTGCTTGCAATTTTAGTTGTAATGGATTGCCTAAGCATCATTTGAAAATTTCATATTCTTAAATCCCTTTTCCTATTTTACTAAAATCTGAAACTAATTTCAGATTTTATATTACTTTCCCTTTCCAAACCCAAACCCTAATTCCACCAGCCCCTCTTCCCTTAGCCGCCCCTTCTTCCTTCCCGTCTCTTGGAAACCTTCTTGCATCGTGAACTACACTCCAAGAAAGAAGAAGGCCTCCCTCCATCAACAATCGCCTTGATTAGTGCATGGCCAATTCGGATCGTGATTGTGGATTCTTCTACGACAATCAAAGTTAGTGGTTTGACTCTTGTTTACGTTGTGATTTTAAAGTGCTTGCAATTTTAGTTGTAATGGATTGCCTAAGCATAGTTTGCTTCTAAGAGCTTTTTTGATTCTTCAATTTTGAGACGCCTTAAGATTAATTTTATCATTGCTACAACAACTTTTATTAATTTCTAAGAAAACAATTTCTGGTTTCACATCAGCATGGTTTGAAAAATTCACAAAAGCCATGAGTAGAATGGGATATAGACAAAGCCAAGGAGATCATGAAACACTTAACTAAACAGAAAGTGGCAATTCTTATCATTGTTTAAAATTGTGCAACATGAGGCTCACCTTGAGGCCCTTCTCAGCGCAACTCTGATGAAAAATGCCTCAAGGTTTATGCCTCAAGTTTTTTTTAATGAGGCATGCATCACCTTTTTGGCGTGAGGCGTATGCCTCACCCTATATAACTTATCTAAATACAAAACTAAGGCCCTGAACAAATCATGTCTTCATGCACCTTCAAGCTGCAACAACTTTCTCTCAACTCCCTCAACCTCCAGCCTGCTGACTTCTTTGCAGCTACCATCGTCGATCACTTGGAAGCCTGATAGTAAACACTTGTAGATCTCAAGTATTTCCTATCAATCTTCGGAAAACAGCGAAATTTTGTTCACAGATACAATTGATCCTCAATTCGAGAGGAGGATCGATCTCTCCCAAATCTCTAGACGCCGCTAGAGCCCAAAGAAAATCTTAATTCTAAGAGATCTCAAATTTCAGGCAAATTCAAGATGCCCTAACCCTAGGTAAACAAATTATTTATTATTTAATGCACGCAATTCAAAAGGAATTCTCTAAACAACCCCTACTTTTAAATTTCCCTCCAAACTCCCTTTAAAAACCTTCCCAAAATGATCCTTGGAATCTGGCGGCATGCGTGCCGTGTACAGGCAAGGCAAAGAACTCTGCCTGTTTCGCACGGGTCGGTCCCGCGTGGACTGGCTGGACCGGTCTAACAATACTTCCCTCCCAAAAATCCACCTTGTCCTCAAGGTGAAAATTTGCTCATGTTCCTGTGGAGGTGGCCATCCTTGAGCTGGCTGAAAAACCTTACTGAATAGCGGAATCAAGGGCTGCACTGCAAGAGAAACATCCCCTGTCTCCTCCCGTCTGATCACCTCCAGCCTATGTAGTCCCATCAGATAGTCTTCTCCTACCTCTTGTAAGCTCCTAACCATAGTCTTAAGTGATAACATGGCTTTGGATAGCCCTTCATCTCCCCTTATAATCACCTTTCTCCCATCCACCATTAATTTCATTGTGAGTTGCTTCCCAATTGTCCTTGCTTTCCCCCAAGTTTTGTAACTAATTCATCCCCAGGATGACATCAGTACTTCCCAACTCTAGTGGGAGAAAGTCCTCTATTACCTGAATTCCCTGGATGGTCAACACCACTCCTCTATAGATCTTCTGGCCTTTCTCCACATTCCCTGGACCCATCATCACCCCATAACAACCGGTGTTCACCAATTTTACTCCGAATTGGTCGACGACCTGAGTGAAAATGAAATTGTGGGTAGCCCCACTATCAATTAGCACCACCACCTCCTTGCCCTCTATCTCCCTCTTCACCTTCATGATATGATTCGTAGTGAATCATACCACTAAGTTCAGGGAAACCTCGGCCAGATCCAAATGTAACTTCTCATACATCTCTTCCTCTAACTCCCCCTTATCAGTTTCCTCGTCATCACAGACAGTAAGAACCTGAAGAGTTCAGTCCTCGCACCGATGTCCTGTTGTATACTTCTCCTCGCACCTAAAATACAACCCCTTTGCCCTCTTCTCCTATATCTCCTTCTCTGTCAGCCTCTTGAAACTTTTCCCACTCCCTCCTACTGACTTCTCCCTAGTGGTCTCATTAATGTTGTCTGATGCAACCCCCTTGGGTGCTAGAAGAGTGGTCGTCGTCTTGTAAGAACCTCCTGAGCTGTTGCTCCTGGCCCCTTCTCCAGATTCTTCTGATTTTCCACCAACTGTGCCAACTTCATGGCCTCCCCCAAGTCACTAGGCATCAGAACTTTCACTGCCGCTCGGATCTCTTCCTTTAACCCCTTCATGAAGTTCCCCTCTAATACCGTATCTGATAATTGCTCCACCCTACTAGCTAGGTGCTCAAACTGCTCATGGTAGTTTGCTACTGATCCCTCCTGTGCCAGAGCAAAGAACTGCTCATAGAAATCTCCTCCCCGGTCGGTTTGGAAATATTTTATTATGCAGTCCTTGAATTCCCTCTAGTCTCTGATAGGTCTCCTCTGGTCTCTCCACTGGTATCATGACAGTGCCTTCCCATCCAAACATAGGCATGATGCTGTCAGCTTTTCCTCCTCCGTTAGCCCATTAACAACAAAGTATCTCTCCACCTTATAGATCCACTCATACGCATCCTCCCCTCGAAGATAGGCATCTTCAACTTCCTCACCTTCTGATCTTCACAATTCCCCCTTATTCCTCCATAGCTTCCCCTCTCCCAAGTGCTCAACCCACCCCACATCTTCTGGTTTTCCCGTGCCCTGCCATAGCCCAAACCCCCTTCGAATTCCCCTCTTATTCCTTCAAAATCAGCACCTCGGCGACCATAATGTCCCTCCTGGCATTCCTAATCAGCTCCCCTTTGCTCCGTCCCTCCATACCCATGCCTTTCCCCATACCTACCTGCTCTATCCTCCCTTTGGAAAGGCTCCATATAGGGTTTTCTTCTTTCTCCCTCCACGATTTTCACCTCATCTTCCTCCATACGAATTTCTAAATTCGTGTTTTTTCTTTCCTCCTCTTTTGCCACAGAAGCCGCCGTTTGGTTGTGGATTTCCAACATTTTCTTCATCATGTCCCGGAGATCGGCTACTTGTCCTTCCAGGGAGGAAATCCTTTCCTCCATCGTTGTCTTGATTTGGTTCATCTCCCCTTCAAGCCTTTCTTCTAGTGCATCAACTTTCTTGGCCGCTATCTCGATCCAAACTATTGTAAATCCAAAAATTTCAGATTTGGATTACAAAAAACAACACTTCGTCCGTTCCCGACCAAAAATCAGCCGCTGAAATTCGCCAAAAACAACCCACGAACGGTCCCAAGACTTGCTCTGATACCAATTTGATAGGAAACACTTGTATATCTCAAGTATTTCCTATCAATCTTCAGAAAACAGCGAGAATTGTTCACAAAAGTCTGCACAAATCCACGAAAACAGTAGATAATTTGTATTATTTGATGAAAGGAAAACATAAAATAGCAAAATGCAATTGATCCTCAATTCGAGAGGAGGATCGATCTCTCCCAAATCTCTAGACACCGCTAGAGCCCAAAGAAAATCCTAATTCTAAGAGATCTCAAATTTCAGCCAAATCCAAGATGCCATAACCCTAGGAAAACAAAGTATATAATGCATACAATTCAAAAGGAATTCTCTAAACAACCCCTACTTTGAAATTTTCCTCCAAACTTCCTTCAAAAACCTTCCCAAAATGATCCTTGGAATCGGGTGGCATGCACGCCGCGTACAGGCGAGGCGGAGAACTCCGCCTGTTTCGCATTGGTTCGTCTCGCGTGGACCAGTTGGACCAGTTCAACAAAGCCGTACACCACCACCTCCTTTAAAAATTTTGGAGTATTATTTTTATCTTTATGTTATTGAATATTTGGATTTCGATTCTATTTCATGCAATTTATCACTTGCTATTTTACATCTTGTATAATTTTTTATTTCATATGTTTGTCAATTTGTTACTTCATAGTTCAATAGAGAGTTGACATATCATCATTTAACATATTGTGTGAGTATTCTATAAAAAATCACTTTTGACCTTTATTTTTACTTGACGCAATTTTGAATTTTGAGGCTTACGCCTCACCTCACAAATGAAAAACACCTCAATACCACTTTGCGCAATTTTAAACCTTGATTCTTACTGTATATGTTAATGATATAGTTGTTGTAGGTGATGAAGAAAAATAGTCACTTAGAAAAAAAATTCATCGCAGAACTTGATATTAAAAAACTTTTCAAATTAAATATTTCCTCATTAGAGAAGTGACCCAATCATGAAAAGATAAATTTATCTCATAGAGAAATATGTCATTGACCAATTAAGAGAAACAAATATGACTAACTGAAAATTGTATGAAACTCTAATAGAACCAAGCCATAAACTAGATACTAGGGGTGTCAAAACGGATCAATGAGTTGGGTTCGGGTCTAACCTGAATTAACCCGGATTTAAATAGGTTGGCTCCAACCCGACCTGGGTTTGCAAACATGTCAGGAATTCCAACCCGGACCCGATCCAACCCGCGAACTTGCCACTGCAGATGTCGTGCACTGAGTCTGAACGTGAACGCAAGTGTGATGTGTGCGAGTGACTAAGCGGGAACACGCTGTAGGGCTAGGGCATGACCGCACGGCACAGGATGAGGGATCTAGCGACTAACGCGAACGTGTCTGCATGAGCGGGAACGTGCAGGCAAGGCAAGCTCGGGTTGCGCGGCCGCAGGAGAGACGAGCGCAAGCTGCTGCTAGGGGCCTGCAAGGTTGAGTCATGAATCGCGAGCACGAGCACAGGGGTTGAACCTTTAGGGAAGGGGTTGGTGTGCTGGTGCGGGGCAGCGGGTCCGGGACGCGGACGCCGATTGCAGGGTATATCCAGGTCATATTTGGAATTCTGGATCAACCTGAACCCGACCCGTATGGCAAACGGGTTGACCCAAACCCAGAATTTTCCTAGTCGGGTTTCGGATCGTGTCAAATATTGGCACCCCTACTAGATACTAATTAAGATGGAACTAAAGTTGTCAAAAGATGATATCAAGGATTAGTTTGAAAACTAATCTACTTTTCTCATATTCGTCTCATCGTCTGAAGTGGCAAGTTTTACGATTCATGCTTAAAGACAAGAAATGCTATTGTTAGACTGCCTATAAAGTCATCAGGTTTTTAAAATATAATATGAAAAAATGAATTCTCAACAAAATGTGTGAAAATCTAAAACTAAATAGCCATGTTGTGCTAACTATGTGGGATCACTTGTAGATGAAAATCAATTTCAGGTTATTGCACATTCATTAAAAGAAGTTTTAAAAATTACTCGCAGTCTTTTAAGTTCAAGTGCAGAATTTAAGTTTAGAGCAATTACTCAAGGTATTTGTGAACTTTTGTTATGAAAGATTATGCCATAAGATCTAAAGATTAAATACAAGGATCTATAAAGTTATATTGTGATTACAAATCTGTAATTAGCATTGCCTATAATTTAGTTCAATATGACTGAACAAGCCATCTAAAGGTCGGCAGGCATTCCATAAAGGAAAAGCTGGAGATTGAGTTGATTTGTACTCTTTACGTTAATAGGCAATCAATTCCTATATATTCACTAAAAGCCTTTGAAATCATTCAATAAAAAATTTTCCAAGCACACTTGGAATGGTAGATCTCAACCATCTTGTTTGAGGGGAATGTTAAAGAATGTCCGTGCAGCCTTACCAACAATTGAAACAATTTCAGGAGAAAATTATAGGTAATTTTATGCTAGAATGGAATTTATGAAACTATGATTGGCAGTTCGACTAGTTATAATTGTCAGACAAGAATTTGAGGAGGAGGCCCACAAATCCAAAGATTGCTAGCGGATATGGAGATTTGGAGCACATAGATTCATGAAGCTTTAGAAAATATTTTTAATTTGTAATCATTGCTCTTTCTAAAATTGTATAGGCAGCTCTTTGTACATACCATTTGAATGTATGATAATGCAAGTAAGCATTTTCTATTATCCTATTTTCTATATATTATGATGACATCGTTATCTATTATACCATTGTTACTAGGAAATGAACCTGAATGGGTTCAAAGAGTTCAACCATTATGATTATAAATGTTAAAAAACTTTTAATCAAAATGAATTTTTCTACTTTTTTAGTGATGAATTTTCAATATACAATCATATCATGTTTAATCACTCATGAAGAAGTATTGCTTCTTGCTCTGGCCACCTATTGGCTTAAGTAAGAGGACTCAAAATTTTTGCTTGTATTTAATGTTATGGTCAAACTTAGTAGATAATGTTTTTGATGGAAATAATCAAGCCAAGTTGAGGAGCAATTCAAGATTTGGATGTGAACGGTTATGAGCATGTAATAAGTCTATTTCACTCTTTTGAAATAAAAAACCTTTTCATTTCGTGCTAAGTGTTTGGCAAGTGAGAACCTTAATTTAACTATCATGATATGGTATTGAATACTAGCATTAATGTATTTCAAACTGATAATGCTCTTGATTATTTTAATCGCACATTATCATCTTTCTTTTAGATAGAAATTATCATCCACATATCCTTTTGTCCTGACACTCTCCAATAAAATGGAGTGGTGGAAAAAAAAGCGCCATCTTCTGTAAATCACCAGGATTATTCTTTTCCATATTTAAGTGCTAAAGTAGGGAAAAATAGTCTTAACTATCACATATCTAATTAATAAAATACTTTCAAGAGTGATTGACTTAAAAAATTCTTTAAATTATATAGCTAAATTATTTCTCATAAATAACTCCTACAAAATTTCACCAAAAATCTTTAGGTGCATTGCTTATCTCCACATCTACAAACAACATAGGGATAAATTTAATTTTAGTGCCTTCAAATATGTTTTTATTAGGTATTCTTCCACTTAAAAAGAACATAAGTGTTATCATTCTATAACAAAAAATGCCTTTTTTGAAAAGATACCATCTTTGATGAGGAGCGAAATTTTTTTTCAATCAAATTCATATTTAAGGGAAGACCTCTAATGGATCGATCAATTTAATTGGGAGGGAATTATGAAGTTTCCTAATCAAAAGGGAGTTGTTTAGGCTTTTTGGGAAGGGAGTATTGATGGACCGGCGGTTGAACTAGTGGACCCCACTAGGTGGACGAAGGGTAAGAAGAGAGGTGGAATGTTTATGAATGTTTTAATTACAATTGAGAGGGAATTTATTAGGAAAAGAAATCTAATTTGAATTCAAATCTGAAAGAAAATTATTTAGGAAAAGTCATGGGAGTTAATATTCATTATGTAAGGACTAAGGAGGAATCAAGAAAAAATTGTTTAGGAAAGTTTTAATTACAATTTGGAGAGAATTAATTAGGGAAAGATATCTAATTTGAATTCAAATCCAAGAGGAAATTATTTAGGGAAATTTGGGAGGGAATTAAGGGAGCCTATTAAAGGCTAAATATGGGGTGATTTCAGATTATGTTTTGAGTTTGCTGAAATTAGAATTTCCTAGGTTGTGAGGGCTCTAGTCGCCGGCTAGGGATTCGGGAGAGACGAATTTTTCTCTCCAATTGAAGTTCCACTTGTATCTTGCTATTTCTTTCATATTTCTTGCAATAAAAAATTAAAAATAGTTTCGGTGTTTTCTTCCTAATTTTGAGACTATGTCGGCAAGGAAAGTTGATGCCTTTGGAAGAGTGTCTTAAAGGAAAAGTTGGCCAACAAAAATCAGCATTTGATGACAAAATGTCATCAATGGAGGAAAAAAATTTCAACCTAGAAGGAATGATAAATGTGTTGGATCTTCACGTCAAAGGACATTATTAGCATCAACGACGTTCAATTCCTATTGAGTAGAACTGTCACAAATCATGAATAAATTTGCTAGAGTAGCTGAATCTGATGCAAAATTTTGTTTAATAAATCCTGCTTATATCAGGCAAGATTTCAAAGCTTCTGTAGTTTCTCAATCTCAAGTGAACAAGAATTTAATAACCTCACCTATGGCGAATATGATTATTGTCTGTTCAATATTACCGGTTACATTGACAGATGACATTGATGTGATTTTAGAGCTACTTCCAAAAGGGAAACGGTGAAAGAATGATATTTTTGTGGAGTTGCAGTTTGGAAGGCGAAGAAGATAGGGAGAAGATAGATGCACTAGATATGGTTCAGTCACTCCTACAGCAATATCAAGAGGTGTTCCAGCCAGTTCATGGGTTGCCTCCTCCGCAGGAACACGAGCATGTTATCATCTTGAATGAAGTAGTCTCACCTATTAGTGTTAGTCCGTACCGTTATCATCTAATTTTAGAGTCATTATTCAGGGAATTTGCAAGCTTTTATCGATCAAAATTGTCTTTAAATGTTTAAAAATTAAATAAAAATGACCAATGAGGATATACTATGATAATAAATCTATCGTTTGTATTGGTCATAATTCAATACAACACGATCGTACCAAGCATGTGGATGTAGATAGGCATTTAATGAAAGAGAAACTAGACAGTGGGTAGATTTGTACTCTTTATGTTCCAATAGTAAATCAATTTGCTGACATTTTCATTAAATGACTTTGAACCTCATATTCAAAAATATTGTAACCAAACTTTGAACGGTATATTTATACCATTCAGTTTGATGGAGAGTGTTGAAAGACCTTGGACTCCCAATTCAACCAATCTTGTTAAGAATTTTTGAGCACACGAATTAATAGCACTAATCGTTGGATTGATCCTCTTATAATTTTTAAATAGCAATATGTGTACCTCCCCTTCCTCTTCTAGTTGCCGGTTCTTCTTGGGGACATTTTTTTGTTTTTTTAATTAGTTTTGATTTATTTTCATTATAAGACTTTTGGAAAAGTCTATTTATACTTTCACACTTTGTATAGGATCAAGTAATAAAATTCAAAATAGTTTTTAATATTTCTACTTTTCTATATAAACTTGAAATATGTTTCTAGGAACTCAAACTAATATCTATTACTCATTAGTAATTATTCCATCAAGGCGAGGCAAGGGAAAATCATCTTCTTCTCTCCTTTTTGTAGTTGTCTCAACTTCTCTCATTGTGGATGGATTTCCTGCACGCGTTGTTATTGCCTTATAGTAGATGTCTTTCTTGTTTTGTCAGGTGGAGTAAATGATGGTTGTGCTACTTTGCGACAAGCGTTTCGAAAGAAACTATCATGGCCATTTATTTCTTTATTGTAAAATTGCTACAAAATCAAAATTGACATGCAATCTATATTTTGAAATCAATTTTTTATGGGTCAATTATGCAAATATTTTTAAGTCTCATGAATTATATTTGATCTAAATATTCACTAGAAGCTCCTTAGGTGTAATGAAATCACAATCGTGGTTTCCTTACCGTCATTTAGGTGTTATTTTAACCATGTTAGGTGTTATTTTAAACATGAAAGGAAACTTCTCGTATGAAAACATCATATTTCCTTTATTTTGTCTCTTAATTTCTCAACAAAGCTCAACATAGTTAATGTTTGATAGGTGCTTTGGTCTAAGGCAACTGGAAATGACTACAGGTCCATAAAAAGTGCTGGTTGGTATTGTGATCATGATTTGATATGTTTTCTTCTTTTTCTGAAAGAGATGCTAGAGCATTGGGATGGGAATAAGGTTACTGTGAGAGTGAGAGAATGCTTACAAACTTGAAATTGACTTAAGCTGATATATTATATTCCAAACGTGTCTTCATAAAATGACATAAGCGTTCCCTGAAACTTCTTTATATATCCTCCTATGAGCGAAATCATTTTGTTAATATTTTTTCTAGTCATCTCAAAATACGAAATTCAAATGTTTTCTTTGGTAGACTAAGATTTTTCCACTTCATGCATGGTACATGATTCTTATTTCTGAAGGGTAACGCAGGGAAAAAGAGTCCTGTGAAAATGCTGGTGAAAAATACCCTAGCAAAACTTAGGATAAAACTTAAGAGTTAGCACTATTTGCAGACTCAATAGGAATGAATAGATTTGAAGGATTTATGAAGTCAACCTCAAATAGTTAGGATGAGACTAATGATGAATATGATTTTAAAATCAATCCTTGTTTACTTGACATCAGCCATTGCCATCTTTTGAGTTTGAGTATTATTGTGATGTGATGTTCCTTGATTTACTGTTTGAGGGCTAAGAATGCTTATCATTCTGATAGGAAATACTTGAGTTCGCAAGTAATCTTATCAAAATTACTTGAGTTCGCAAGCAACCCTAACGATAAATTGGTAAAAACAGTCAGAAAGAACACAAGAACACCAACGAAATCAACCCAAAACAGTAGATTGTATTAGGGAAATCAAAACAAAGTAAACATAAAGCAAAAATACAATTGATCCTCAATTAGAAATGAGGATTGTTCTCTCTCAATCTCTAGACGATGAGTCTAGAGCCGAAGACGCCAGGGAAAACTCCTAGAGAACAACTCAAAATATGCTAGCCCTAACCCTATCCTCCCCTCCTCTTTTAATACAAATATTCCTAATAAAAACCAACAAAAGGTTTCCTAAAATAAACCAATATTCAAATAGTTTTCCTATGCAAATTCCTCCCCCTTCCCTCTCTCTCTTTGCCGCCCTAGCGGGGCCCACATGCTTGGGTGGCATTCAAAGGAGCGGCTTAGCCCACCTCCTATAGGCTTGAACTGTCCCAGGTTGGGCCGATTTGGACGGTTCAGGCCAAACCGTAACACATTCTTCCACTGTCCCTATGTATGCTGCATTTTTACAAAACTTACCATCATCCAGTGATTTTATGGCATGCCAATAATTGAAAAATGTCAATATTAAAGATATTTGACCATAGTAACTATCCATTATTAGATCCAATTAGTAGATATCATAGCAAGCATTATTCTTACAAGTGCATGCTTGAGGATATTGTTAGTATTAGTCAGGTTGCTAGTTTATGAGTGTAACTCAGGGAACCTTCTTCACTTCTAAGTTGGTAGCGCACAAGTTAATCCTTGCCAAGTATCATCTTGAACTTAGACAGTTATATGTCTCCTGCTATAATCTTGTTCGCTCCATTAACAGTTCAAATTGATGAACTTATATTGTAATTTATGCTATTTGCTCACTAGGTATTCAATTTTTTTTTTTTTCATATTTTTCTCAATTCTGATATCTCAAGCATGCTTCTCGTTCTGCTTTTGTAATTTTTCTGTTATGAGGCTTTTACTTTTCTAAAATCAGTGTTCATGATATTTCATTAACACCTTTACAGGAAAAGTGTATAGAGATATTGTTGGAAGCGCGTATTATGTTGCTCCTGAAGTCTTAAAACGTAGCTACGGGAAAGAAATAGATATCTGGAGTGCTGGCGTTATTTTGTACATTCTTCTCAGTGGCGTTCCTCCTTTCTGGGCAGGTCATATCTCATCACTAGTAAATATCATATAATGCATGTGTTATATAGTATTAATTTCTACTAAATTTTCCCATTTTCAGAAACCGAAAAAGGAATATTTGATGCTATCTTGAAAGGTGATATTGACTTTTTCAGTGAACCCTGGCCTTCTATTTCTAGCAGTGCCAAAGATCTAGTTAGGAAGATGCTTACCCAGGATCCTAGAAAGAGAATTACCTCTGCTCAAGTTCTTGGTAAATTTGTTTACATCATTCTATTTCTTACAGCAGCTTCAAAAAATGTGTTCCTTGACTGCTTGATTTGTTGTATTACAGAGCATCCTTGGATCAAAGGTGGAGAGGCATCTGATAAACCCATAGATAGTGCAGTTCTTTCTAGGATGAAGCAATTCCGGGCAATGAACAAACTAAAGAAATTGGCCTTGAAGGTTGAATATACAAATTTTGCATGTTTAATACCAGCTTCTCATAAAATTCTAATATATGAAAAGAAATGTAGGTTATTGCTGAGAGTCTATCTGAGGAAGAAATTAAGGGCCTGAAGCAAATGTTTTCGAATTTGGACACTGACAAAAGTGGCAGCATCACATACGAAGAACTGAAGACTGGTTTAGCACGGCTTGGTTCGAAGCTTTCAGAAGCTGAAGTAAAACAGCTTATGGATGCTGTAAGTTGATTTAGATGATATCGTTAGCCGTTATTCATGTTTATCAACAACATTTTCGAATACTTGAACATTTTAATCTCTTTCAGGCTGATGTGGATGGTAATGGAACGATCGACTACATTGAGTTTATCACAGCCACAATGCACAGGCACAAGCTGGAAAGGGATGAGAACTTATATAGTGCCTTTCAGTATTTTGATAAGGATGATAGCGGGTGAGTCTGTTGCTAATTATTAGTTCTTTTATTTGTGATAGTAAACTGCAGGGTTGGTTGGTGTCATACCTTGCCTATATAGTTATTTATGTATTGTTGTCTTTTTTCTAACATATGCACATGTAAAATATGATATTTGGCATTCATAGTGGGAATGGTTCTTATTATTAGTCAACAACAACAACAACAACATCAAGCCTTTGTCCCGCTATGTGGGTCAGCTACATGAATCTTTTTTCGCCATTGTGTTAAGTTAAAAGTTAAATTCTCATTTAAATCTAATAAAGAAAGATCATTTCGAATATTTTCTAACCAAGTCTTTTTAGGTCTACCTCCACCTTTCTTAACATAAGTCAAGTCTAATACCTCAACTTTCCTAACCGGGTTATCGGAAGGTCTCTGTTTAATGTGACCAAACCATCTAAAACGACTCTCTAATCTTATCTTCCACTGGAGCTACTCCAACATTTTCACGTATATGCTAATTTCGTATCCTATCTCTACGGTAAAGCTACTCATCCACCTAAGCATTCTCATCTCTGCAACACTTAACTTAGTATTATGCTTCTCTTTTATTATCAGTCATTGGGACAAAAACGGCACATTGCAGCCTGTAATCATTATTGGCCATTATCATCGTTGTTGTAGTAATCATCATCATCATCATTAGCCTTATCCCAACTATTTTTAAAAATCATCATTTTTTATAGGTTTATTACAAGGGATGAACTTGAAACGGCATTGGAGGAGCATGGCATGGGCGATGCAGCCACAATAAAGGAGATAATATCAGAGGTTGATGCAGACAATGTAAGTGTTCCAACTCTTTCGGTGTAGTTCGTTTGGCATGTGTTCTGTAATTTCTGAAACCGATCCTGTTATAACTGCAGGATGGCAGGATCAACTACGACGAAGAATTCTGCGCAATGATGAGAAGTGGACTTCAGCAACCACCTAAGATTATTTAGTTCCCCTCTCTGATGGTAAATACAAGTTTTTTCTTAGTTATCTCGCACTGAACTAGAACAAAGACATGCTATTTCTTCTTCCATTTGAGATCGGAAATGGTACAGAAATGAGATTCTGTTTTTGTATCAAATGAATGAATTGTACTTAGCCGTTAGGTGTAAATTAGTATGGGTTCTTTTCATTTTATGCTGCTCTGAGATATGAGCTTCTGAATAAAGAAAGCTCTGAGATCAGAGCTTGCTTCTTGCTTTTCCTATTTTTTTTCAATGGATTGTCTTCTTCAGTGACTTATTTACTGTTGTTCGTTTAATGTTTCTTGTACAATGAAGAGTTGATCTTACTTTGAACTTATGATAGCTCTTCCATTTGATTTATATATTTTTTATAAGATCTTGCTTTTATCCAAAACCTAAGTAATCAAATAACAAAAGGTTTATCTCCCTTCTACTCTCTCATTGTTGCTGGATTTCCTTTTGAAATAGTTGTAGTTTACTGTCTAAACAGTAAATTACGGTTGCTTGGTAATTTTCCCTAGCCCTATTCACTTGCTTCTAGCAAAAAAAAATGAGAGGGAGGGGCTGGTCTGGCCCTGTACAATTAGGGGTGTTAATATTTGACACGATCCGAAATTCAACACGAGCCAGACCCAAAAATTCTGAGTTAGGGTCAACCTAGAACCGAAATGGTTCGGGTTCGGGTTCAACAAATCGACTTGTTTCAAAAATTGGGTTGGGTTGACCCAGAAACTCAAATTTACTCGTTGTTTATCCGAAAATCCGAGATTGATCTATTTTTTACCAAAAAATTGCTCCTTTTTTACCTGAAGACTATCATTTTTGGCGGCCCCGGGGTCATTCGGGTCGGGTTTGGGTCGAAAAATCGATTCGTTTGCAAAAAATGGGTTGGGTTCGGTTGACTTGAATAGTGTTAGGCCAGTTTAGGGTTCGGCTCGAACCTGACCTGTGTCCCAAAATTGACAGCCCTATGTACAACTAATTAATAGATTTAGGTTCGTTTGAGACGATTTTTTTACTGCTTCTTAAAGCAGTTTTATAGTATAAAAATTTTAATTTTTAAACTAAAAAATTTATTTAAGAAGCAGCAAGAAAGTCATCCTAGATAAAGTCTTAGAGGGAGAGATAGGAATCTGAAATCTTAAATTTGAAATTTGATTTACTCTTGAAATAAATAACATTTATTTATAATACAATAAGGAAATTCAAAATCCTAAATTATTACAAGAATCAAACAGAGTATCTCTCTTTAAAATTTAAAATCTAAATTCAACTTTTCTAAAATCTGGAGAACTATTTTATAAATATAAGGAAAGATCAAATCATAAGCCTACAACTGCAGGAAAGTATAAAAATTAATGGATCTACTCTTGAAGTATTGAATTTAGTTTTGATGAAGATCCTATTTACAAGAATCAGATGCTATAACTCTATCTATTAATATAAATAAATTTGAACTCGAGTGCGATCATATTAGCATCAATGCATCGGATCTCATCAGAATTCTGCAGTTAAATATATTTGGGCCAGAGTAAAAATTCTCGTGTTGCACCCTTAAAAAAGTACTAAAAAAATAAATTTGAAATTATGCTAAAAAAGTAAATTTGAAATTATGATTTTTAATTTGAAGGCAAAATAAATCAAGTTTAAACACATTTAATTAATTAATTTATATTCATATATAAATTTATGTTTTTTTTGTTGAGCAAATATATATAAGCATGATTACATTAACAGCTTTTGTTTTTATGTGGTGCTCCTTTATTGACTAATCTGAACTTCCTGACGCTACAATTCATGAACCTTATCCGTCCATTAGGAAGTTCTCTCCAATCTTCTTGGGCATGAAAATTTATCAAAATTTCGTAAATATAAGACAAATGAGAAGTAGATAAGCCACGTGGAACAATATATTTTGATAAATTTATAATTATTTTATTTTAAAATTTCTAAGACTTCTAATTTAGGATTTGTTTGAAACCGTTATAAATTTTATAAAGGTGAATGTAAAGCTATAAGGTAAGTAAAATTTTTTTATTAAAGTTATTATAAAAATTAGTTTTTTAGCACAATTTTTTTTTTTCCGAAAATAATAAAAAATAATAGTAAAATAAAATTTTAGCTATAATTTAAGAAATAAAGCTGTAAGAATGTTGTTGCAAATAGAGCAAGTGGAATTCTTGCCTATGATTTTTTTTAAACTAAATATTTAACACAGCCATATTTTAAGTGAATGATTAAAATTTAATAAAACATAGGCCTGACCTAGCTGCAATAGTCCATTATATTATTATAGATATAAGAACTTCTCTTCTCCGTCGTTGATGAAGTTGGTATTACATAATTGAAGATAATTAAATGATTCTCATCATAGATATTATGAAAATTCGGCATCTAAAGTTGACAGTTAACATTCAATAACGAGATTAGATGTTAGTAGTTAGGTGACAATAGTCTGATGACGAAAATTGGGTGATATTGGAGTCAATTACTAATGGAGGTTGTCTGCAAACTGCAGCAATCACGAGAAGTGCGATGTAGTTCTCCAGCTCTCTCAGCTCTTCAAATTGCATAACTCAGAAAATGAGGTCATGTTTATAACTTTTCTGAGGTTTACTTTTATATATTTAGCTAGAATCTAAAATACTCAATCAAATGATTGATATTATTCACATTTGATCATAGACCGTTTATTCAGATTTTGAGTATTTTAATAATCATATAATTGAATGATCTAAAGTTCATTGGACTTTTCTAGTCAAAACTTCCACATATACAAGGAGACAAAATTTGGTGAATAGCATAAGAGAACAAGGATGATATTTACAATAGACATAAGGTTCTTTTTAGGACGGTTGTAATTTTTTGTAAAGTTAATTGTAAAGTCGTTGCGGCGAAAATAACTTTTTAAAAGATGATATAAAAAGCAGTTTCCTAACATAAAATTTCTTGAAAGTAGTGAAAAAATAGTGATCAAACAGAAATTATAATTATGATTTGAAAAGCGAAGCAGCGAGAAAGCTGTAAAAAACAAAGCCTTAGTAGACTTTCAAATTATGTCTTCCAGAAGTTGTGAAATTGGAAAATAAAACTATAAGATTAGAAGAGCATTTCAACTAATTATTAACACACAAGACAGTAGATTTTTCTTGCATATTTCAAATTATAAAAAGAAAATAAAATGAGTATAATATTTATACTGTTGAAGAAAGGACCTTTCACATAATTTTGAATTTCAGCAAAAATTAATAAAATCATCATAATTGATTAATTTTGATTTGTATTATTGAACCAAAATTAACAGACTTGTTTAAGAGTTTAATTTGATGTAATTTCAGATATCAAAATATTCAAAATTTAATAATTGATTTTGAGATAATTATAAACTTATTTTCAATAAATTAATGATAGAGATAACGAAGTTTATGATATCTATTTTAACTAATTGATTTCAAATTTTTAAAAAAAAACTAAGAGGTAGCTGATAATGATGATTTTGAGTTGTTGAAACTCCTAACAGATTATGCAGAAGCAGAACTATTCAATGGCATCATCATTGATCCAACAACCCACATTTTATCTAGTTTTGTTCACCTGCACATCAAACAGATCTAGTTGGCATAACCTCCTTTCTACCTTTTTTTTTCATGAAATCTCTTTATTGAAACTATCTTTCATTTTTTGTTTCTTTCAAAGAAATTAATTGACAAACACCACTTACCATGTTTTCCTTCTACTTTCATGTTACTCTGTTTAAGATTTTGTGTAATCCTTTGAGGTATCATTTAGTGTCTATAAATAGACACAATAAGCTTGCAATAAGGTGATAAGGTAGCCATGTCCTCCTTGATGGTTTTGGGCTCCGCTAGGGCTTTGCCCTAGCCGCCTCCTCCGTCTCTCTTCAGGTTCCTCTGTTTAATTTTTTTTAGATGATCTTTTCCCTTTCTTCCTGCTATTGTTCTTCTCTTTATGTTTTCCGATCTCTCACCGTGATTTCAAATTTCTGATCTCTTACTCTCCCCTCTCTCAAGAAGCTCAAGATGAAGTACTTCTCCCTCTCATCCAAGATTCTACAATATAACTCAATTCTGATATCATCAAGGCCCTATAATGCCAATAAATTATTAAATAGTTATTTTTTAAAATTTATTAAATAATTAAGATAGAAGTAGAGATCAATTTAGGTAATTTAATGGAGTTTACTATTTATGATATGGCAGCAATAATAAGAATGTCCACTTAATAAATATATACATATATTATACTTTCACACATGAGGGGCTGGGGACCTCTCTCGAAGGCCTTTGGTAGTTAGAATTCGTGGACTTGGAGATCTACCAACACCATTAAAAAAAAAAAAAAAAAGAATTGGTGGACATAAATAAATGCTATATATATATATATTTATAAAAAAAAAAAACTTACATCTTAAAAACACTTAATCATATTAATAACATCTTCATAACGTCTAATCCACTGATGCTGGATGAAAAAAGCAAAGCACTAATCCCTATAGGGCTACAGATATTATATCTTAGGCGCTGCTTGCATGCTTTGATTTCCAGTACTTCTCAATCTCCTCAGCTGTTCTTCCTGGTATTCTTCCAGCAATCAACGACCATCTGAAAATTTATCAGAAAATGGTATATTAAAGAATAAAAAATAGCGTAAATAGTTGTTGTTCACAGGAAATGAAAAAAAAAAAATCTCAAATAGCAGAATAAGGCTATGAAAACCTCTCTCCAATAAGATTATATATTCTGACGATAAGATCTATCTCTGCCTCTGAAAATTCCGACTGTGAGGCGCCCTCAAAGCTCTCTTCTGAAAAACCAGCAGAAAGAAAGTTTTCTATTGCAAATGCAACAAAAAATGGGAAGAAAAAATCAAGCAAACATCCCTTCTAAATTAGAAATTATTCTATGGGCACTGAGCTGTAAATGAGCACCTGACGAATCAATAATAACTTCCTGTGATATTTGATTCATGCCAGCCATTTTTCAGGAAGAAGAAAAGAAAAAAGAAAGATGAAGCAGAAGGCTTTTGATATAAAAGCAAATGGAAGAAATAGGAGGGGAGGAAGTTGTGAAATTGATGAGGCACTTCCACATGGATAAGTGTATATATATATAGTTGTTGAACAAGACCGAAAGGACTAATAACTGTTTAAAATCATGGTTTAATTTATGTTAGGTAGCAGTAAAGGGTAAATATGCTAACTTTTTAGTTGATTTCTAATTGGATAAGTACATCTCTAAGCTTTAAAAATTTCCTTTCCATTCAATACATGGTATGAATTTTAGAATCTTGTTTTACTAGTTAATTTCTTTAATCACAAGGTAAAAATAATGACCAATAAAATATTTTGTTATAAAATTGTGATTGAAAATTAGAAAAACTTATTTAGCTCAATCAAATAAGCACTTTGTTAAATAAAATTAGAGTTTCACGTACACTTAAGATTTGGATTTCGTTTGTGACTGCTTTCTTATAGTTTTTTAAATAACTTTTAATTACAAAAATTTCTTTTTAAAAAATTTTATACTAAAAAAGCTGTTTTATATAGCAATAAAAAAGCTACCCCAATTTGAGACAATTTTCTTTCTGCTTTTTACAGTAACTTTTTAGTAAAAATATTTCTTAAAAATAATGAAAAAGCAATGATAAAAAACTGTTCCAAATGAATTTTTAATGAGCAGTATTGTTATTGAAAGCATAAGCTAACATTTATTATAAATATATTGTTTAAAAAAAAAACTTAAGAAATGCATAATCTTTTTTGTATGTTATATTCTATGTACAATATATAAAAAATTTAGTGCTTCAAGTTTATAATTTCTATGAAATATACCATACAATAATATTGTAAGCCACTTTTAATTACTAAAATTAATTTTATTTAGTTATTTTTAATCCCTTTGATATTAAATTTCACAAAATCTTAATTAATTGACCTGTGGAAATTTCACAGTTTTCATAATATTTGCAATATTATGATAATAATTAATTGGATGAAGGTGATGGCTTCTAGAGAACTGTTTCTAGAAAGAGTGACTGATGATTTGATCATGAAGCTGGTCAGCTTTGAAACTTTTTGGACGCAACTTTGTTGAATTCTAATGCGTTTTTTTTTGGTATATTTAGGTTAATTAACAGGGTTAAGATTGAACTCAAGACATTTTGTTCGATAGTCAAAGCTCTCAATCAACAAATTAAGATGAGCTGAGTAATTCTAATGAGATATCAGATTTGGTTTTTTTTTTTTTTTAATTTGTCAAGTGTTTGACAGTTTGGGTGATTATTACGCACGGTGTCTGGACGCAGAGAACCATTCGATTTTGTGACTATGAATAGTAAAAGCGCAATGGTGAACAGTAATTGTGCTTTTACTATTCACAGTCACAAAATTGAATAGTTGTCTGAATCCAAACTCCGTACGTAATAAGCTCTCCTTCTATTTAGTGTGGGGTCATATTTTATGCATGTGTCAGGAATTGATTATTAGTTGATGCACATTCGTTCGATGCGATGCCGCCGTATGCTCTGCTAGGTTTCGGTTCCGTTCCTGCTCTCTCGCTGGTGAGAAATTCTTCTTCTGATTTCTCTTGCTTTTTTTGCATGGCTTCCTCCCGCTGCGGGATCCGGGTTTTTTTTGGGGGGGGGGGGGGGGGGGGTCGGGTCGCGCTCCCTCTCTCTTTCAAAGACGCTGTTTCTGATCCGTTCTCTGATTTCCCCCGATCTTAATTTTTCTTCGCATCGTGGTTTGCTTGCTTTACTTATTTCTGAAGAGGAAATTAGGGCTCTTGCGAAACCTTTTGAATTTGCTTTGGTTGTTCGTTTTCCGGGAGGAGGCCGACTGTCGATGCTATTCGAAAATTTTGTTTCAACTTAAAGCTGATTGGGGAATTCTCAGTCACCGTCCTCAATGCCCGGAATGTTTTGATAAAACTAGTGAATGATTTTGACTATTGTAGAATTTTGCACACATATCTTATTTTGTTCAAAATTGTTTGATGAAAGTGGTGAAATGGTCACCCCATTTGGATGTTGAAGTTGATTCACCAGTGGTGCCGATTTGGGTTTCTTTCCCTTTTCTTAGACCTCATTTATTTTCTCCTAGAATTCTTTTTGGTTTAGGATCCATTTTCGGTAAACCTCTCAAATCTGATTGGCGACGGCTTCTGGTTCACGACCTTCTATAGCCCGCATTCTAGTTGAGATGGATGTTACCTTGAATCACCCTGATAAGGTTTGGGTTGACTCTGTGGAGTCGGGGTATGTGCAGTGTGTTATTTTGGATGATATTCCTAAGTTTTGTGTTCATTGTAACTCACTAGGCCATTCAAGGGGTCTTGCACTATCTTACATCCCAATCTTAATACTTCTAAACCTGTGATTGATCTTGGAGGGGTATGTAACAGCAGTTTTGCTCAGATCGTCCGGGTCGATTCTGGATCGTCCCGGGACGATCAGTTATAAAATTTGTTCCAGAATCTGTACAGAAGTTACAGGAATGTTTTCCTGTAGGTATCGTCCGGGCCGATCTGGGATCGTCCCGGGACGATCAGAACATGGCACAAGTCAGAGAGCAAATCGTTCAGGAAATTAATTATCGTCCTGAGAAATCGTCCCAGGCTGATGGGATTTTGTTCAGATCGTCCAGGACGATCGTGCGCTGAAGGATTTTATATGGAAATCAGCTCATTTTGAAGAGAGAGAAAATCAAAATTAAAATATCTCATTTCTGAGGAGAGAGAAAGTCAGAGAAAAAATTGAAAAAGTTGATTTTGGACAACGCCGGGCCGTTTTCGTCTGACGAGACAGTTCAAGAAAGTGTGTACGCAAGGTAAGACACATTCCGCCTTTCTCAATTTTCAGAACGATGAAGTTTGAACGATTTTTCTGTCCG